>OZ002737.1:2500-1310377 GCA_963924305.1 Polygonum maritimum
GTGTGCCAAACATAATGCAAATACCCTCGTCCAAGAATAAATTGAGTACATGTTATTAAATTTCAAGTCGAAGGAAATTATCTCAAAGTAAAGCTCCTATAAAAATGATTAAAAAAACAATAAGGAAAGTACAAAAATTGACAAGAGGAAATGAGAGCTTACACAGGATTATTGTACACCTTCGTGGGCACTTTCTACAAGCAGCCCTTGTTCTCATTTTTTCGTGTCTGTCAATAATGGAAAAGCATTACAAACATGGACAAAGGTCAAATTTTCAAAGTTGTCTATCACAAAACCAAAAAGAAACGCAGACATGGGCCATGGTGAAACAAATGTCCAGGCGTCTGAGATAAATACAGTAACAAATGCCCAAGAATATATTGTGGGCCAAAAGGGTTAAACTTTAAATCATCCATTAACCAAGATGGGTAGCTTTACTTCATCAATCAGCTTTACTTATTTTTTCCCTCCCAGCTCATCACATTCTCCTCTTCATGATAGAAGTTGCACAAAGGCAATGTCTGTTCGTTAAATCGACAATACTACCCAGGAAAACAGTAAGAATATGGTTTAAGGAGAGAATTAATTCATACGAATGGAAACTCCTCTAGAGACCCCCACACATCTAGTAACCAAAAAGTTGATCTTTCAACCATATCATCTACACCTTTTAGTTACAGACTTTCAGCTCGTGAATTTAGAAATTCATTTAGTGGAAAATAAGAAGTGACTTCACGATATTTCCTACCATGCTGCATATAAGTTTGCATAAGCAATGCATGTACTTATTTGATATCACTTATGATCAGGAAGACAATCTTCACTCAGTGCACAGTAAAGCATAAATATTTTCTGAATTCGAAAAACACAACACCTGCATTACCTACAATCTTGTGGTGGCATTTCTTCTATCCCAATCTCGAGAACAAACATCCTGGGTTCCTCAAGCACCTGTTGTACAGTTAACAAATCAGCCCAAATGTATGCATACACAGGAATTTAAAATCACAAGATATCTCATTGAAATACCTCAAGCACATACAGCAGAAGCCCAATATTCCTCTCAAAACAAAGCAATATAAGCTATGAAGGAATGATTCAAGATAAAAATCAATTTACATATAGATCACGTTGAGTCTTGATTGAACTTTTTCCCTGGGTGGGGAAATTCATATAAAGATTCTGGACTACTGGAATGTATATAACTACATAAACCCTAGAAAATATAAAATCAAATGTATACTCTTTGCACCATCGGACAATTGGAATGTGTAGTCTACTACTACGCAGCCTGTCTATAATTTCTACAGCCTAAACCTGACTCAAATTTCAAAATCAAGCGTGCACAATTTTTGGACAATACAATGAACACCCGCACGAGCAGAACAAGCGTAAAAATCTGCAAAATAAATCAATTACACCAATGAATGGATAGAACAATTCCGAATTGTAGACTAAACCAAACTCACATTAGTATCAAATGTCTTTGCTTTGTTTTTCTCATTCAACATAGCCTCCACTTCTTCACCAGTAAACTCGACGGGATCTGAAAAATCCAACTCTGGTTCAATCTCCACCTAAATCTTGATTCGGTTTGGTAGACGCTCACGTCCGATGGACGAGCCTCCCGCAGGCCTTACGGCTCCAATGATTCGACGCGCATCGCCCCTCATCATAGTTGAGAGCAAAGGGATTTGCCCCTGAGATTGGCGATGTTGGAAGTTTTCGTCGATCCTGATGTTTCAATTTATCGGCCCTCTTCCTTATCGAAACCCTATGCGCAGGCTCTCACAACCAAGATCAATCTAACCACGCGATCCACAAAAAACCCAGTTGTGAAATTTGGTTTAACCGCATCATCGAGAATCAGGATACGGAAAACTTCATCGAACTGAGCAAACAGAATTCCGGAACCTAACGATTGTGAATGAGAGAAACAAAGAGAGAAGACGAACCTCCTTGGAGTGGTGAAGGCACTCCAGATAGTCTTCGCGGAGGAGACCGCAATCCTTGGGCTCTCTACAACGAGACATACAATCGCTAAAGTCGATCCAAAAATTGTAGCACCTTCCTTTGTTCCCATCGATCCCCCATCCCGAAGCCATTGCTCTCGATCTCAATCTCTTCTGCTATGAAACCCTCTCTCTTCTTGCCCTGAAACCCGAAGAAGTAGGCATAGTCTGTCAAATTATAAGGCCCCGTTTGGTTTAACCCAAAATAGTGTTTTATTAACCTTTTTATTTATGTGAATTTTGTTGCACATCCAATTTTTAAAGTGCCCAACATTTTTTTTTTAATTGTTTTATAGATTTATTTTCAAAAAACCTTTTTTAATTGGTTGGGTTATTTATTATAATATCTGAGTATTAAATATCCAATTTTTTAAAAAAAAAATGAAAACAAAATGGGTTATGTTTTGGCAAGTCAGAGAAAAAAAATCCATTTTGTTTAATGTATAAACATAGCCGGCTCCAAAGTTCTAAAAATTTCATACATGTCTAAATGGTCAATATCTTAAGAGCTTAATAAGTTAAGATGCATCCATTTGTAATATATTTGTCACGCTAAACTCATTTCAGTTTAACAAAAATGGATTAAGCGACATAAGTTGCACAAATTCGACAAGAAGTCATGTTACATGCATTTTACGTTTTGACTTAAATCTCCCATTACGTATGCTATACTCATTCATCAATTATCAATCATCAATCATGAATCATGCATGTATTGCTAAAGAAACATACATGTACGTACAGTGTACAACAATCTCCCCATATGGAAACATATGGTGTTTTTGCTTATATATACAATGACCATTACAAAACACCATAACATAATGAATTAGCACTCCAAAAATACCATTACACAATGGGGAGTACAAGCATAGTTCGTAAGCATTTTCTTACATGCTTCATCTTCACTCTCCATCTCCTCTTCTCGTTCACGTCATCGGCATCGGGACAAGAAGATTATGAGAAGTTTTGGCGGTGGCGTGCAAGGCGACAAGCGACCACCAACTGTGCAAGAAGAGCTTAAAGCCATTCACCCATGTGCCCGAGCCAACCCCCTACTTGTGGGCTCAGGCCAGGATATAAGCACTTCTTCCAAAGGAACCACCTCGAGAAAAGGCCTACGTTTTGAAATATGGAGCGTCTAAGTTTCGATTTCCCGAACAAATCCCAAAATTTACGGAAATCCTTCTCTTTTCTGTGCGCAATTGTGAGTGGTCCGTGCCATGGAGGATCAAAATATAAGGATATTTTAAGCTGACACCACCATTAGAAAGTGTCTTTTGCCTCGAAAGTCGGGTCTAAAACTCTCGGTTTCACGATCCCAGGGCCAATTTTAGCGAAAACCCAACTTCGCCATTTTCGAATTTTAAAATGATAACGCTGTAGAGGACCAAAACATAAGCACTTTTTTCAAAAGAACCGAATCGAGCAAGTGCCTACGTTTTGAGATATGGGGCGTCTAAGTTTCGATTTCTCGAGTAAATCCCGAATTTGACGAAAATCAGACTTTCTCTTTTCTGTGAAATTCTGAGTAGTCCACACCATAATGGGTCAAAATACATGGACATTTTTAAATGGAACACCCATCAGATAGTGCTTTTTGCCGCAAAAGTCGGGTAAAGAACTCCCGGTTTCACGAGCTCAAGGCCAATTTTGGCGAACATCCAACTTTGTTGTTTTCGAATTCTGAGACGATGATGCGGTACAAGACCAAAATATAAGCACTTCTTTCAAGGAACTACGTTGAGAAACTGCCTACGTTTTTTTGATATGGAGCCCCTAAGTTTCGGTTTCTCGATCAAATCCCAAATTAATCGAATTTAACTTTGTTTGATTCTTGATTGGTGAGTTCATCCACTCAAGAATCAAACTCTTATCCTTACAGAATTTAACCTTGTTTGATTCTTGATTGGTGAGTTTATCCACTCAAGAATCAAACTCTTATCCTTACAAAAACAACCAGTTTGAATCCATTTTCGTTACTTGTTTACACCTCTTTGCAACAACAATTGATCTTTGTATTTTCGATTCCCTTGTCTCTCTTTAAAACCATCTCCGCAAGACTCAATCGAACCAGTCCATAGACGATCCTAGATCGGGTTATATCACTAAGTGAAACAGAGACTGCTCTAATGCCACTTTACAAAAGAAATTAACAGCTTGATTATACATCTACCGCCTTGGGGAGCATATCACATATAGTAAAAAATCAAGCTTCTTTCATTTTATATCCCTACAACTTATTGCGTATCTACAAAGCTCTACATTTGACAGCCAACTGCAAACTAGGCATCTATTTTCTCTCCCAAAATTTTGAGAGGCGGGTATAGGATGTATGCGGTGACAAACAGGGGAAAAAAGATGAGAAAAAAATTGTCCGCCGATTGCTTTACACCAAGAAGTGAATTATGTACATCTCTCAAAAAAGGAAAAATACACGTAAACAGTGGATACGAGTACAAACACGTTGCTAATCTTCCACCCTTTGGATTTCCCCCATCATAATACGGTTGCTGGTGACCTTAAAACCCAGAAGAGCAGGATCAATCTGTCTTCCTTTCTTTCCCTTCTTCTTCCCACTACGACCTACCTGGGACCCATCTGCTGATTCTAAAGCCGCAGCCTGGGCCTCAGTTTGCGGTGGCTTCCTAGCATTGCTTTTCAGCATGTCGATAAAGGAGGTCTCTGATACATCTGCATCGCTACAGGATGATGTCCGTCTGAAACGCATGTCCTTCTTTACAGTTGAAATGATATGTGGGTCTTGATTGACTGAGTTTCCTCCTCGAGCATCCTGTCTCCCAGCTATCATGTACAGAGCAATTACAACAGCATCAAAAAACGCTCCCAGGAGTTGAGTTGAAGTCCATTTTCCAGTAACAGATAAAAAAACCAAAAGGAACATAACAGCCACACAACATAACCTAAAAGCCATAATTGGCTGGCAATTTAATCAAAATATTTCAAGTTTGTTCCTATTGTATGCGAGCACAGAAAGTGCTTGAATGCAAAGTTCCACCTAAATGATGCCGTGTTATGATTATGTGTGCATGATGTATAAAGACGATTAAATTTGAGTTGATCCAGTATATACAGCCATCTTCCGGTAAATACTCACTAAGCAATATTTGCAAGGATTTCAGTGCAATGAGCAACTTACCATCAGAAGTGGCAACTGAAGTAGCTCCTCTAGGGGCAGACTCAGAAGTCAACTCAGACAAACCCTCCTGAGATGACAATGCACACGGAGCAGGAGTGTGCTTTAGTAAAACAGTGTCTAATCCTCGGGAAAGCAATGTCGGCACCCTGTCAATATGAAGTTGATATTAAAGCTCAGTAATCACCGAACCACTAAAACAAGGCCTCTTGTTTGGCGGTCTTAAAAAGTTAAAAAGGAATCTGTCCTACACTCGTCACTGCTGATTTGGTTGATTGATATTATGCAAATAGTAATGTAGAATGGATCAAATACAATATAACCACAAAAATAATACATTCCAAGAAACAAATAGCTTCAGCAAAAAAGATTCCACGTTCCCCATATAATGATAGTTTCTGATTTTGCATATATAACATGTAGTTGAGCAGGTAAAATGTTCAAGCATAAGCATTAAGCAAACCAAGCTCCCAGATCATCAGAGGGCATCATCATCTCTCAGCTACATATATCAACTTTCCAACTTCTAGGAGATACCTGTCATTAGCAATCTCTTCAGCAGAAGAATTAGATCGTCCAATTTTGTCTTTATAGAATCCTCCCAGATCATCTGCAGCCATTTCAGACAATTATTAATCCAAAACAAGACTATGAAAAGCTCTGCCAGGAGCAAATATAACGTACCTGTAATTCCACTTGAGTTTTGTCTGATACTGGACCTAGTTATGATCTCTGCACTGCCTAATCGAGGAATTGCAACTTGCGTTGAACTAATATTAGGTATTTCAGCTTCCGACTCTCTTGTCATTGTTTTAACTTTGACTGGACGCTTCTTTGATTCTGCATCCGAGAGCTTCGACTCTTTATATGAGCTGCCAACCATGCTGGGCACGGCATCCATCGCCTTAGAAGTTCTATCAGCAACAGGAAAGGCCAGCTCCTCCACATGTCTTGCAGAACTAGATCTCGGGGGCAATGTTCCACCCCTTTCAAAGCCACTATTCTGCTCATTCAAATGGTCTGCAGATCTTGATTCAACATGAAGACTAGACGGTTTTCTTTCTAAGGATACCCTGCCAATCACATCTGGGGACTGAGTAGCATGTAAATTAGATTTTTTATGTAGTAAATCCATCAACAACCGCTTTGACTTCTCTTCGTCAAACCCTGGCTGAATCCATGAACTTTGGTCTTCCAAATTCATTTTCTCTTGAATCTCCCTCTTCTGCTGAACAGCACTTAAATGCAATTGCTGAATCTGAGACTCCAACCAATCACTTGATCTATGACCTTCACCCTCAACCCAGCGACCATCAATTGCTTCAAAATGTGAGCCAGGATAATCATTTTGAGTAAATGGGAAGTGTGAATGGCGTGCATCCATTTGGCCCGCAGAATGGATGCATGTGTTTGAATCCTGATAGTGCAAACCCTGTGCATGAGCCATGGCATTAAGTGCATCGGCATTCATCCCGAGCCGACCAGCACTCAGAGACATTGTTTGTTCAAATGGAAACGTGTTTGGATCATAAACGCCCCTTTGAATTCGCTCATGTCGTTGAATATTGCGCTCAAATTGGTTTAGTTGTTCCTCATGAGAAGACCTCTGTAGCTGCTGATAAACATCTAAAGGACTAATAGAATGGGCTCTATGACCACTGGACGGATTTTGGAGGAACTGCTCCGATTCATCCATAGGCCAAACTGCACCAACAGGCCTTCCTTCTTCCATGTCAACCCGCTGCCTTAATCCCAGTGCCATGTGTCTTGCTCGCAGCTGCTCCTGTCGTAGATTTTCCTGCTCCAGTGGATGCAGTTGCTCACGTCTTGTATTATCAACTAGATCAAATAGATCAGTTTGACGATCTTGATGACCTACTTGCTCAAATTTTGCTTGAATAATCTGTTCCCGACGTGGATCAGCATGACTCATTGGATGCTGCGAACGTTGCTGTAGTTCACGTATAAGATGATGCCTCATCAATTCCTGATTCGAAACATTGTTGGACCCACTTGGATCAACATGGACTTGGAGTTGATGCAACTGTTGGAGAAGCAACTGCCTAGCTTGCGACTGCTGCTCCTGCATGATAATTTGCTGGTGTTGTAGATGCTGCTGAAGCTCAATCTGCTGCTGCTGTTGCTGCTGAAGAGCCAAAAACTGTTCCAGATCTGGCATCGACTGATTAGCTAACTGCTGGTGAAGATCATTCATACTAGCCACCTGTTCTAAAACAGAGTCATTGTATTGAGGGATTTGAGACATAAGATTCCTTTGCTGAATTTGCTGAGGAAGCTCAAGCCGCTGCGGTATCAACTGTTCAGCATACTTTTGATGATGAGCATCTTGCTCCATGTGAATATAGTGTTGAGCATCCATATTAGAACCGTACAACTTTGCATCAGAAAGTGGTCTATTTCTATATGAATTGGACCATGTTTCATCAACACGAGATTCAGAAACACCAGGAGCGCCCCTCAATGAGGCAAATCTATCACCAATATGAGCCGCAAGGTCACCAGACATACTAGCATTTACAGGTGTATTATAAGACTGCCCATGTCCAGGACGTTCATTTTCAAGCTCTGACCACAATAATCCAAACGGATGCAACTTATCATCATTTTGTGAAACAATGTGTTGTTCTTTTGCTTCATTCACGCGAGAAGTGTAATTAGCTTGAATGGCAAAATCAACGTCATTCACTCTAAAAGCCTTGTCCATACCATTATTCCCACTTCCAGGTCGCCCGGGAAACACGATTTCTGAGAACAAAATATATACATACATAAGACAAAATACAAGCTAAGGGAAATAAAAGCATAGGTCACCGATACAATACCTTCATCTTGAGTGGCAGTATCCTGAGAGCCTTTGCCTTCGCTATATGGAAGTGTGGCCATGAGACTATGATCAAAGTGGAACTTCTTAGATGAGGGGTTATCATAATCTGCAACTCCCCAGCTTTCATTACTTAGTGATGCCATATCACTAATCGTAGTCATAGGCAGACTTCTAACCAAATTTTCCCCTTGCACAGCAGAATGATCCAGCTTCACAGATAAGTCCGAGCCACTGCCATAGCCTGGTCTAGCTCTCAGATGTGGCATCACATCACCCAGTTCCATAAAGGGTGTTCCTTCTGGAGCATCTTCCAGGCGTACAGGTAAGTCTGTACCAAAAAATCCCTGATCAAACCATGAGATCATGTCCACCCCAAGAAAAGGTCCCTGGATCTCTCCCTGAGGATCACAATAGTATAAAGTGAACTCCTCAGGAGGTATATCATTTCTGAATTGGCTCGCATTCTTGCTCCATGAAAACTGTGAGTTGCTACTCTGACTTTCTTCAACAAATAGAGAACTTGATGCATCAGGAAGCTTCATGCTAATGTCATAGTTGACATTGCCATACGCAGAATCTTTGTTAATAGCAGAACTGATGGATTCCCATTTATCAGCATCTTTAAAGTGTTGTAACTTGTTAACACCATCAGCTTCAGTTTCAGATTTAGCATTTCTTGACAAGAAGTTACCAAAATCCACCCAGGAAGTAGGCTTCTCTTCAGGCTTGGCAATTCTTTCTGAAACCGAGAGCCAAAATATCCAGTCAAAAACAAAAGAACAGGCCAAGTGTTATTTCCATTGTCACAAAGCATAGAGGTGAAATCAAAAGTTAAAAGCACAGAGTGGATAGCAACTGATACAGTTGCAGATACTGTCTTATTAATATCACCTTCAATTTGATTATAAACATCATCATTCGTGGGGGGTAAAAAGATACCACCAGTTTCATGGCTTGTATTCATCAGAGACACATCCACCTTGTCCTCAATGGCACTTGCATCCATAAGGTCTAAACAATAAAGAAACCATCTAGTACGAGTTCAAAGGAAAACAAAATATGTATCCATTACAATTTTTTTATTTGAAGAACATTGGTAATACCTATAGGGTTCTCCAGCATTTTGCACTTATCCAATGTGTTGTAATAGACTCTGCTACCACAAGCATTTCCTTTCCATATGTCGTTAAAAACAGCCTGATGCACAGATCAAAGCACATATATTTTACCAAACATGATCAAATTACATCAAAGCCAATGCACCACAACTCTTACCTCCTCTTCAGCATCTGGAACAAGAAAAGCAAGTGGTTCAAGAGCCTCTACTTGGGTCAGAGAAGGCACTTGCTCTACTGGATCTAGTGCTTTGCCAAAAGCTAAATCAAGCTTTTGCAAACGATAAATATCCAGAAGCTTACCCCTCGGGTAACGAAAAGCATCAGCTGAAAGACTTGGTTTACCAGGAGCATTTTTGTTCTTATCAAATTGGATAGTGCCAAATGAGCATCCTAATGGGGGCCTACTCAAAGGTACACCAGTAGCCCTCCCTCTTCCCACAGTAAACCCCATATTTGAACCCTCAGATCGTCCTTTATCAGGTCCAAAACCAGGAGCAGCACGATAAGAAGTAGGTGCAGCAGAATTGGCTTCCATTCGATGGCGAGGCCTCCATTTGTCACGAGTCTCCACATCACGCTCCACAACACGATTTCCACCTACGAGAGACTGATTGTCACAATTAGCATCTTCCTTTTGTGAATCAGCCTTTTTATCAGTCCGGCCTTCCTTATCTTTCTCTTCAGGACCCCATCTAGAAGACCACTTGCCATCACGACGTGTTTCAAGCGTAGAATTGCGGTTACTCACATCATTCCATCGATCAGCAGAAGAAAGATTCCTAGAATCCACAATCTCCTTGTTTGACATATTCTCAGCACGGCGTTCAGTTTTTCTCTTCTCTCTTCTACCAAGTACGCCAGTTTCCCTTTCTTCTTCACGCCAACGACGTGCACTCTCATTCTCAGTAGCCACTTTCCGCCAATCCTTCTTGTCACCATCCTTCTGACCTGAATCATGAGAACTTCCAAGAGAAAGAGAGCTAGGGGCCCGTACATCCTGTTAAATAAAAAAAAATAAGTCAACAAGCTTCACTGACAGATATGAAAAGATGGCTGGATAATTGCAAAAAAATAAGGATAAAGAAGCTCAGATACGATGATAAACAAACATGTACCAGCTTAGCTTCATTTCCTTTATAAAGCCACTGCGGAGACAAAGGTATGCTGCTGTCTGATGGGGCTTGGTCTGTTGATTTTGAGAGGCAGAAAAAGATAATAGCAGTTGGTGATTGAAACAAAAGTTGTAAACATGAAAAAATATGCATTCACTTTTCTAGCATACCTTTCATATCATCTGGTAATCCCATAGCCGACTTTTTCTTGTCATTACCTGGTCAGGTTTCCAGAAATTAGTAAAAAACAAGAATTTACAAAACAATTGAACTTCTCATACATAAGAAAGAAAGAACAATATATATCCCAGATGGATAACAAGTAGATACTATCAAAGAACTGAAAGAAGTATGCAATTGCAATTGGATATTAGTAAAAATTGTTAAGTAAAGGCTTTGGGCAACAAATAATATAACCGGATACATCAGTCAAATCTAAATCCACAATGCATATAAGATCCGACGCTAGCGGCAGGTACAGTAGAATCCCCAGAAATTGGAGACCTAAGGGTTCAAAAATCAATCCAATAAGTTAAAAAAAGGTCGTGTTCGTCAGATCTATACAAACCCTAGCCGTGCGAGCATCAAAATTACAATTATAATTCCACCAGCAGAATATATCAAATCTAGCCACTAATCAATCAACAACTATGGCGAACATTAGAAATTCGGAAGAAAAAGAATAAAACATATGTCAATCAGATCGAGAGTTTAGTAGTACCCTGGGGAGTAGAAGAGATCAGATCGTCAGGCCGATCAGATTGTCCGCTCGCCATGTTAGCGATTCGAAGTTGAAAACGTTAAGATTCTGGCCAGGAGAAAGGAGAAACAATTTGCGAATTGAAGATTCGAATGGGGAGATCTGATTGGGACAGATGTGAAGACTGAGGAGACAAAGGGGGCGAAGGATGTGAGAGGTTCGGATCGGAACGGAAGGGAGATTATCAAAACAGAGAGCGGTGGAGAGCTCTGAGATTGTCTTAGGGTTTCGATGACTGTTACAGGGAACTCGCAGAGAAAGATAGGAGAAGGAATAGGTAAGAGAGCGGAATACGGCGAGGGCTGAGGGAGGATACGATGTGGGAACCTGGGTGGTCAGAACAGCTAAATCAAATGATAGATGCGGGTTTGCAATTGTGTTTTTGTGATTTTCGTTTTTGTTTTTTACGGGGTGTTTATTTTTTTAAATAAAGCTCGAAAAAACATCGACAACAAAACATAAAAAAAAAATACAAAGTACTTTGTAAGACCTTAGATTAAATTATGATGATCAAAAAGTAAAATATACAATTTGATGATTGGTAATTTAAATATGACAAAAATAATAAGATAAATATAATCTCTAGAGTTTCATCATTTTTTTAAAGTTATTTTAAAATCAAGAATGAAAATGTGTGGCTTAAATCAAGAAAGAACATAGTACAACTCTGATCCATAGAGTGTAAACTTTTAGACTCAATTAACATTGTTAGAAGAATGGTGGTATATAGTGTAATTTTAACAATGGTTTTTCTATTGTATGTCCTAAGAGCACATGATAGGCATGCAAAAAATATAAACTAAAACCCTAAAAAGGAAATAACGAATCCGTTACAAAAAAGATTAAAAAATCAAAAAGTAAGATGTACAAAATCTTTCTATTATTAGTCTCTTATAGTGTTCTCTTATGGCACATGGTAGAAAATTCCTTAAAACAAATCATTAAGTAAGGGAACAAAAATACCCAAATACATATGATGCCAAACTTTCTCTCCCCCGTTAGATTTTTAACTTCCCATCGATTAATTTCACACCTATCTTCTCTATTCTCCCCCCCCCATTAGATTCCTAACTTCCCATCGATTAATTTCCTTCCTACCTCGATCAAAAAAAAAATTAATTTCATCCCTATCTTCTCTATTCTTGCTCGATTTCAATTTCCTCGACCACCATATTTGTATCTCCTCTCCGGTCTCCACCACGTACCATCCCATTTTGGTTCAAATTCCAATGAAAGGGAAGAGTTTCGGTGGCTCCGAGAAGAGCAATGCTGGCTCTGTGAAGAGTCCCAATGGATTTTCAAGTGTGATTATCTCTTGTACAAAGCGCCCTTGCTTATAATTAGGCTTTAGCGATCATAATTGAAATTAGAGAGTCGGGGATCCCTAACTAATTCTTTGTCCACAAGTGTATCACTTTAATTTGCAAACCACGATTTCTCTACTAAACCCTCAATTAGATCCTCTTGCGCTTTCTCCCACTCCTACTTTCTTATCATTTTCGCACCTATTTGAAGTCATGAAGGAGGTGAAGAGGGAAGACGTCCTCATCAAGCAGGCAAATGCCACAATTCCGCAAACGAAGTCTTTAAGGATCAGATTTGAGGGCGGTGAGGTTAAAGAGATGTACGTATTAGTAGTTTATGTTTAGTGTTCGTCTTTACGATGCCCTCTTTATTGTGTTGACCCTCTTTAATATGGTTAAAGGTGCATTATGTTTGTAAAATGTCTATGTTCACGTTAGTTGTAGTGTAGGTTCATGATTTTGTATGATGCGGTTCATTACAAGTGTTCATAAAGGTTATTGGCTCGTGGATATTATAGGCTCAGATTTTGGTTCAAGTGAGGATTACTCTTATGGTAAAGAGTGTAACACCCCAATTTTGAACCCCAGGGTATTACATGCCAGTGACCTCGGATTTTTCCATCCAAAGTCACCTAAGGCGGTTGGTAACATAACTCGGTTCATAGAAAACAACATATTGAACTTATATTACATCAAAAGTGATCCAACGTTCGATACATGATTGGAAGTCAATGATCAATGATACAAAATAACCATGTTTGAGTGAAGAAGACATATAAATTGTTTTGCAGCGGAAATAAAATGACGGTTAAAAGATTCTTCACAAAAACAAAATAGGAAATTCCAAAATGTTTAAAATAACTTGAACCTCTTAAAAATCTTCATTCCTTTAAATCCTCGAGTCTTCGTCTTTGGGTCTTCGGCAAACCCGTCTTTACTTCCTAATATTTCCATAAAAGCAAGAAATACCAGCCGACCAATGTCGGGAAGAAAAGAAAGTGGTATTAGTCTAACGCGAGACTAAGCAAATGGTAGAATATGACTAGGTTCTTAAAAGGCTAAGTATGTCGGCATCAAGGTCCAAAGGGAGTTGAGCGATGCCCGACAAACCAGGTTCTTTTGAGGTTAAGAGTGTGATATATTTTGGAGAACGAGGCTTTATTCGAATACAACTCAGGTAGAAGGAACGAATCCGAAGGGAAGTGAATAACGCTTTCTTTTAAGAATAGGAAACCACAAGAAAGTGATTCCTAGGAACAAAAGATGATTAAGATTTTTGTTGGGAACTTATTAATGCACATCAAAGTTTAGTAAAAACCTTCATCAACTTATCCTCTCTGAGTAATACAACAATACATTTTATTTTAACGATTTCCGGATGTAGCAACTCATAAGAGTCAAGGGCCACACCCAATACATCTTGTTTTAACGATTGTCGGATGTGGAAACTCATAGCCACCCGAGGAATATCCATTCAACAATTCAATTAATGATTTTTATATGCGGCGACCCATTGAGCGAGCCTAGAGCCACATAGTTGAGCACCTAGCTAGGGTGCTATCACCCCTCTGAGCGGTAGAGCGGGCAGAGTCATGACCCAGTATTAGGGTATAGGTACATCCTAATACGTTTTTGAGAGGTGTTTTCAGAGACGAGCTCTCACCCCTAATCCCTATTCTAGTCCATTGCAAAGTCTCAAACGAGACATTTAAACACATAAAGGCCGCAATCAATCGGTCCTAAGTCCAAGTACTAACGTAGTATAGTAACAATGGGGTCATTATTTCTAAACAGCAAATAACCCTAAGTTCATTTTATTCAGCAAACAAGGTGTTCCCAACAAGATGGATATGATAACGGAGGAAATGGAATTCACAAATATCGAGTAGTAAGGGAGAACCATCCACTTGCATGTACGAAATCGTGAAGAAGAGAACCAAACCACTTGCCTTGGATTTTCAAGAATTGTGTCCTACGGAAATTGTTGCTCGGCTCTATGACGATTCGGGGACCCGACCTAATTTATGCGCGATTTTAAGACGAGCGAACACAAATTAAATTAATATTTAATTTACTTCTCGATATAAAGGAAAATATTTTCTTCTAATATAAATCTCGTAATGACCCGAGAAGTGAGGTTAACTATTTTTTCGTTGATGATGTATAATTATTACTCGACGTTTACCAAAAAAAAAATAATATTTCCTTATATCCTTTATAAAATGATCTTAAAACTTTAATATTAACAACTTAATATTCCACCATAAAAGTAATTTAAATAAATAAATATTTAATTGATTTTCTAATTACAACCTAGTTACCATTTTACCTCTTAATAATAATTTTATTAAGGCCATTTTCTAGTTTTTCTTAGGAATAATCCTATTTTTATTAGTACCCAAAATCTACCATTGGTAGTCCATTTAATTGCTAGAATCTTCGGATTTTAGTTGCTAACTCGATGGGCTTTATTTATTAAGTTAACTAAAACCTATACTTAAGCGTAAAGATCAACCCAAAAACAGGAATCCGACCCATTAACAATATATAACGAAACGGAGGCGATTTCGATTACCTTACTCTGTTTTCTACGTAACTTGGCTGATACACATCAAAACAACAACGACAACAACACTGCACAACACGGCACCCACGACCCGACCACCGGCGGCGACAACGCAGGCGGCGACAGAGGCGACGGCGGCGAGCAGGCGGTGGGCAGAGGCGGCGAGCGGCAGGCCCGACGAGGACGGGCTGGACAGGACGGCGGCGCCGACGTAGTGGTGACGGCAGAGGTGACAGGAGGTGGACGGCGTGATGGGCGACTGGCGGTGAGGGGTTGGCGGCGATCGAAGGATGACGAACGGTTCGGGTTATAGTATAAGGTGTGAACACAATGTTGAACAGGGGGAAGATATCTCGGGTACAAGCATGAAACAAGGGGGAAGAATTTTATAGCCTATCAGGATATATTTAACAAAGTTGAAACGTGGTGTAATGATTAGGGAAGATTTCCCAGATTTCATTCCTTTCAGAAAATCAGCTTGCTGGCAGCCAACAATTGAACGGGGAAATTCAAGTCGATCCAGATTCAGTCTCCTCAGATAAATCGGCTTCGTCCCATAACCCATCAATGAGCTCCCGCAGTTTGACTGGTAAGGAAAAGAAAGGGGTCGGAAAGGTTGGGGGTTCGAGTCCCACTTGTTTCCCCTAATTTCCCTTTTTATTTTAGGCTATTAATGGGTTGAGTTTAATTAGTTAGATATAAAAATAACTACCCCATTATTGAATCGGTTACTCATCTGCTTATTGTTTTCCTCTTTCATTAAATTTCTTTTTCTTAATTCATTCTTCT
This sequence comes from Polygonum maritimum, assembly GCA_963924305.1. Lineage (NCBI taxonomy): Eukaryota > Viridiplantae > Streptophyta > Magnoliopsida > Caryophyllales > Polygonaceae > Polygonum > Polygonum maritimum. The sequence continues at coordinate 18,164 of OZ002737.1, forward strand.
TATATTTTTAAATAATTTGTTTCGAAATAATAATTTAATATAAGGGTTCGTTTTTCCATAACTAAATTTAAACGAGTTTTTCACTTAAATGGGCGAGGAATTTGCTATTAACGACATTTTGATCGTTGTACGAACAAGGATTTTAAGAAAACTTTATTTTCTCTTATTTATAAAAATAGCGGTTATTACAAAGAGTTACCTCGTCCATTAGATTTACCTCCTCACTATGTAATGGATGATCTAGTTTTTTTTTTTTACGAAAATGATATTATTTTATTTTCTGAAAAATACCTTTAGAACATTTAATTACGTCAATTCAATTTTATACACTAAGAGTTCAAATCAATATACTAAAAGTTCAATTTATAAATACTATGTGTTCAATTTTCAATATTATATGGGTTCAGTTTTTTTTAATATTAGTTCAATCTTTTGTTCTATGAGTTTAACTTTTATATCTTTCGAATTCATTTTTAATATAATTCGATTTTCACAAAAATAAAATTAATTTAGTTTAATATTTTATTAATTCAAAAATATTTTTTCCTACGAAATAACAACTGTAATAAATAAATAAAAACTAAAACAACTTAAATTTAAAAAAGATAAAAAAAAAAAACCTTTCTTCACAAAAACAATGATTATAACCCTTAAATGTGGTAGTTCAATTTTTACAACCAAAGTTCAATTTATTATGGTAAAATTTCAATTACGTGTACTAGAAGTTCAATTTTGTAATTTGTACGAGTTCAATTTTGTAGATTGTACAAGTTTAATTTTTTCACATTGAAAGTTCAATTTTAATATTATTCGATATTTTCTGAAAATAAAAATAAATGAAAAATAATTTAAATATTTTGAAAAATAAATAAAAAACTTAAAATAATATGAACCATCCGTTATAAGGTAAGAGCATCCCCAACAGATGTGCTAAAAGTTTTTCTAAAATGGAGAATCAAAAGCAATATTCTCCAAATTTTTTCTACTTCAACTCCAATAGCTTCTCCATTTTAGAGAATATAATCTTTCTTATTTAAATCCAACCACTTATCTATTTTGAAGAATTCAATGTTTATTAATTATTATTTTTATTTAACTGACAGAAATGAAAATATAATACAATCTTACTTTAAAGATATTTAATTTTTTATTTAAATAATAATAAAGAAGTAATTATACTAAAGAATCATAATGTAAATAAGAAAATACGTGCATTCACAATTAGATGTTGGAATGACTATATATTATTGTTTAATGGTTTTAGGGTCGGTACCGATCGACTAAAATATTTATGACTTATTATATACACATAAACTCAATAAAAGTAGGACTTATGTGAGCAAAAAGTTCATACATTCACGAGAAGCTATAATATTTAAAAACATATATTTTATAATATATATGATGAATTTGCATTATATATTTAACACTAAAGGGAAAACTTAAATTTTACACTCAATGTATATAAACCTTCTACTATTAGCAGAAATGCATATAGAAGAAATGAATAATTACCATAAATGTATTTTGGAGAATGAAGTACAATTTTAGGGAATCCCCTACATTTAGAGAATGAAGTGCAACTTTTTTCCCATCTCCATTATGGAGAATGAGATGGAGAAGCTGTTGGGGTAAAAAAATGAGCTATAATCCCCCAAATCCCTCATTTTCTCTATAATAGAGAAACTGTTGGGGATGCTCTAAGAGGCTAAATTAAATGGATAAGGTATACTAGATTTTGAAAAATAAATAAAAAACTTAAAATAATATGAACCATCCGTCTTGGTAGATTTTCATGCATTTTGACTCCAGAGACTCGGCCTTGGAAACTCGGGATGGTACACCCCAAAACGCGCCCGAGTTTTCAAGTTCCAGCCCGCGTTTCTCCGCATGAGCGTACAGTTCTTGAAACTCGGGGTGGAACCCCAGAAACGCACCCGCGTTTCGGTCCCCTCAAGTCGAGTTTTCAGCGCTAGCTCTCTGCCGTAGAAACTCGGGCAGAACCTACAGAAACTCGCCCGGGTTTTGGGACATAGACCGTGTTTCGACACCAGAGGCTCTAGATTGAAAACTCGGGCAATGCTATAGAAACTCGCCCGAGTTTCCAGGTGCATGCCCGAGTTTCCACCCGTGTCAACGTGAAGGATATTTTGTATGGGCTTTGGGCTTTTGGGTTGAAACATGTTTTAGTTAGTATTTTTAGAAACCTCTAAGATATACTTTTGGATATTAGTTTCTAGGTTTTTATTATCTCATTATTCTGGACTTTGGATTGTTGTTGGAGTTTTTAAGAAGAAGAAGAACCTCTTTGGAGAATTGTAAGCTTTTCAATGTCTTTCAACAACTAAACCCTTTTTGCTTAACTAGTTAATTTAAGTTGTGAATGAAGAATTATTGTGAGATTTGATTGTTCTTAATTTCCCTTGGCTAGATTGTTTTCTCTATGCTTAATTGAATAAATTTGATTTAGGGTTTTGTTAGATTGGTCATCTAATTGAATCTCTAGGTTGAATTACAACTAGACCTTTCTAATTACCGGTTGGAATTAATTAAATCATAAGTAGAACCTTTAATCAATCTAGGACTGGTAGGACTAATTGATTAGAGAAGAGAATTCAATTGCATGTTATTTGGATGTCTGGTTGCTCTGAATACATGTTTCTATTGATGCTTGAGTCTTAATGTTGTTGTCAAGTTGAATCTAGGAGGTCTCATAGGTTATTTAATAATTAGGGTTGTTAGTACCGGTCGGGCTAATAACTTGAATTGAAGTAGGAATAATAATGCCAAGTTGGGTTATTAGCATTCCGCAATAGATTAGTCAAGGTAAAAAAAGAATTTTGATAATCAATGATCAATAATCGAATTCGCAATGGATTTTAACTAGTTGAGCATATCTCTCTTATATTCTACAAATCACTTTTAGTTTTGCATGTTTAATTAGTTAGTTAATAGATTCACACTCAAAAACCCTCGTTTTACATTCATTCTAGTATACAAATTCAATAAACAAAAATACAAGTCTCTGTGGGATCGACCCTTACTTCCCTACTACATTAGTTGGGTTGTTTGGTTTACTTTGATATGTATTAAAAGCGATTAAAATACCTCTATCATTACTCCTCACCGTAAGGGGTTGTCCTTATCATAAGAGTAGTCCTCACCGGAACCTAACTCTATCGGCTCATAATACTTGTCATATTGGTTCACTTGTCTGCATGTTTTGGCTCATTATAAATATTAAATTAGTTCATGTCATTTGATAGCTTATTAGCACAAAATGACAGAGCAATGTGCATGTACACATAGACTTGGGTTCAAATCCCACATAGATTAATTCAATTCATGTTTTCTGTCTTTTGTTCATTATAGGTCTTTATTTAATTTATGTCTTTTGATTCAATATAACTCCTCTCTTGGTTCACAATAGTTTATTTTGAAGTCTACGTCTTTTAAGTCATATTGCGTAGTTGTTATTTTATTTGAGGTTACATGTCTTTTGGTTCCTTACATTTGTTCCTTTGGTTCATGTTTTTATAAGCATAGGTTCATAATATACCAATTTGCGGTTCACTTCTTTTAGTTAATAAAAGCTGGTATGTTGGTTCATGTTTGTATACATTTAGGTTCATAGCTATTATGAACATGGTATATGAAATTTATTTCATGGTAATGCTCTTTTATGTTATGAATCATGGTTCATAAACTATATTCTATACCTTCATGTATTTATACAATTAGGTTCATAGAAAAGTGTCAATAGGGTCCATGAAATATAATTCATAAAACTTCTTATTTGTGTCGTGTATATCAGTCTATCAATTCATATATAGTATTTTATGGGTTTGTATTTTTGTAAGTTTATGTTCATATAGTTCTTTCTATGGTTCATACCTTGTAATCAACATGAAGTGGTAGAGACAATGGCTGATAAGTTATGAGTGATTAACTGAAAAGAAACAACTACATATTATCACCAAAATTTAGGGCTTGTTTTTTTTTGTGGGTGAAAGATCTTTTTGAAGAGAGAATATAGGGTTGACTGAAAATATTTTATTGGAAAACATAAAAAGTAGAGATAAGATGTGTATGTAAAAAAAGGTAAAAAAAAAAATTTTGGTAAAAAAATGTTCTTGACAAAACTACAACAAGGCCGGATTCGAACATAGTTTGTCCATCGTGAAACAAATGATCAATTTTGATCACCATCCTTGAAAAACATACACACAATCCACTAACTACTTCTATAAAGCATGTATAATTTTGATTCAAGTTCAATATATACATTCCCGCCTCATAGACCACAATTTCCCTTAGTTTGGGACCGACATCCGAAAATCATCACTAACATCAAGAAATACTATAACACAAATTTAGTACATATATATTTTTAGATATTTATCAAATTTATTTTTAGATATTTTTTACTTAAATTATAAGTTTATAGGACAAAAAAAGATTGACAAATATATGGCAATTATATATGATATAAAAATACAATAAAAACAAAATTTCAGAGTGATAAATATGCTTAACAAGTTAATTATACTTTTTATTTACAAAAATGAATATCTAAGCAAATAGTTTAAAAAGATAGATATTAGGTGGAAAAAGATAGATTTTAGAAAAAGAAGAAGATAGATGATAGACAATTAATAAGAATAAGAAATATTTTAAAGGGGAAATTGCATTTAACCACCCCTTATTTTACACTTGTTGCATTTAACCACCCCTTATATTTTTTTGTACATTTAACCACCCCTTATTTACAAATTGTTGTATTTAACCACCCTTTATATTTTTTCATGCACTTAACAACCCCTAGTTTACAAATAGTTGCACTTAACCACCCATTGTTTATTTAAAAAATATTACTCCCTCTATTACATGTTCGGGTTGGTTCACTTCGAGTTTGTATGAATTTGGATTGACCTAACTATTAATAGAATTATTTTTTCAATTATTATAATAAAATAAAAAATATTATTTATGTATCCATCTTAATATATAATAAAGTATTTAGATTATTCAGTTTCGAATGATATATTATTTTTACAAAACAGTGCTTCTGGTAGACCCATCAGATATTGGGTTTCAAGTTTTATCCGATAAATGACCGAGTCGAGTCTCTCTTTGACCCATTGATTTCGGATCGGGTCCCAACACAAAAAACTATACAACGTTAGAGGAGTGTTAGGATTCGAAACTATTTTTTTAGTTGGCAGATACAATTCGAGAACCTACCATACAACTTTAGAGGAGTTTTAAGATCCGAAACTAATTTTTTCAGTTGGGAGATACTATATGAGCATAATAACACTTTTAGTTTTATAAAACAAAAATTAAAACTAAGGGAAAAAATGTCATTTATTTTTGAGAGAATACCATTTTTGTCAAATGGGTGGTTAAATGCAACTATTTACAAATAAGGGGTGGTTAAGTGTAGATAAAGATATAAAGGGTGGTTAAATGCAACAAGTGTAAAATAAGGGGTGGTTAAATGCAAATTTCCCTATTTTAAAAGTTATTTTTCTAAATTAAATTTTTTAACATGAGGTGGGGCCAGATTTAATGTGGAGGCTCAAAACGTCTCGACTTTGATATATAGTATAGATATCGAAGCATTATAATCGAATTTCAAATGAATAACGTTGAACGTATGCGAGATTTTGTTTGATTTTTTCCGCAAAACCTGCTCCAATATTTAATTTTAGAAAGATATACAATCTACTTAAATTTAGCCTTTATTTAAAAACAAGATCGATATTTGTGCAATTTTGCATAGGAAGCTACTCGATATAAGTATATGATGAGGGCTCATTTATCCTAAGCTGGTTAAATAACATGGCCTTTATATCACGTACGGGGAAATCTTATATAACGCATACCACCGTCCATTAAAAATGAATGGACAGCTTTGAATTGTCCACTGAAAATCAATAGACTTATTCAGATTGTGAAGTAAAGAAATAATGGACAAATTTGAGTTTTCAATACGTTTATTACCACACATGCATTGTCCATACATCTTTAGTCGACAAATATAAAATTGTCCGCATCAATATAATCGACAAATTCTTATTGTCCATTGGATTGTGATTGACACTATAGTTTGTTCATTAATGGACGATTGTTGTATAACATAATTCTGCATTCGAAAACTTAATAAGACCATGATCAATATAATTTCTTGTTAAATCAATTGATTGTCTGTTTTCAATTGCTATAAATTAAAATGTTAATGTAATTTTGTTAACGAATTTCAATTATTTATAAAAATAAATTTGATTTAGACCCTAATATAAAAAAAAAATGAAAGAGAAGAGGGAGGGGGACAAAATGTGAAAAGAGTGGCATTTTGTAATTTTCTTTTTTTTTTTTTGTCAAACGGAAGAGAAATCACGTTAAAATTTTCTATATGTAGGGTGCGGTAGACAAATATTAGACGGGGCGTTAAACATCAAGGCGCTGTCTCGTTCACTTCAATATCGGGTTCCGACTTCCGATCCTACTGTGAGTCTCAGGCGCTATCTAGTCTTGGTGACTTGGCCTTCACAGTCCTTCTAAGTTCTAACCCCAGCGAGGATGTTCGGAGCCTCCTCGCCTTTTGGCACGCCGTCATCGACGCCCGCGTTCGGCACTCCGGCTTCTACTCCATCATTCGGAGCGACGGCGTCCAATGCGTCGGCCTTCGGTGGAGCAACTTCTTCTCCTTCCTTGTTCGGCACGCCGTCGACTACTCCTGCCTTCGGAACTCCTTCGACGCCGGCATTTTCTACCGGATCTTCTCTTTTCTCGACTCCATTCTCTCAAGCGCAGCCACAAACATCGCTATTTCAGCAGCCGAATACCGGCGGCTTCGGATTCCAGACGCCTGGGGCGGTATCGTTCTTGACTCCACAGCAGCAAGCCACTTCCTATCCGAACGCTCAGCTGACCACTCAGATGGCACCGGTGGCCCCTTTGCCCTTCTCTCTCGCCGAACGCGATATTCAGGTGCACGTTAATAAAGCTTTCAACCCTAGGCTACTGCTTTCCTGTCCTGTTGTGCATGATTCATCAAGGTTCTTCGTTGCGTTTGTTTGAATCTTGATAGGCAATTGTTGATGCGTACAAGGACGAGCCTGGAAACCCTAAGTACGCTTTCAAGGTAGTTTCCACAACGAAATCTTCTCCGCAAATTATTTGAAAACTATGTTCGGCATAGCTTGTTCTGTTTTTGTGATGCTGAAGCAATATTCGTCTTGAGCTGTATTGGAACGCTGTTAACTGTATAGTCTATGTGTCAGCGCTTCTTCTGTATTTCTATGCATTTGGCTGTTATGAAATCATTGATAGGTGAGATCAGTGTGTCTGTGTGCCTCCATTTCATATCAGCACTATATCTAAAGTTTTATTTGTTGCAGCATCTGTTGTTTAGTGTTACAGAACCACAATTACGTGTAAAGCCAGCTGGTGTCACAGACGTGAGTTCCTTTCATTTATTTACCTTTTAATTTGTAGCTTGCCACACCACTTTCGTAGAGTCCTATTTAGGTTTTCCTGCTTAGTTTTTTTAATAGTTTGTGGTTGGCAGATTATGTGGGCAGAGGCTTTAGGTAAGCTTGAGGGAATGGACAGCTCTAATCGCGAGAGGTTATGGCCACAACTTGTCCAGGGATTCAAGGATCTTTCACAACGACTGAAGGTACTTGCTTATACCACAAGCTGGGATGCATTGTCCTGCTGTTATTATCTGAAAAGCGTGATAACATATTCATCATTCAGAAGAATGACGGTTGCAAGGGCCTTGTATTTTTGAGGATGACTTAGCACTAACAGTGGGTGCATCAGATAGCAAATTTTGCAACGCGGAGATCTAAACAAAGGGTCATTTTCCTCAGTTCTTCGAATGTCTTTATTGTCATTACAAAATGCCTCTAAATATGGACTTCCCTCATTTCAAAGTTTTTCTATATTTTTAGGGGCTTTTCTTTCCTTTTTTTTTTGGCTATGCAACCAGAATGATATAATCTTATACAGGCCTGCATGTTAATCTGAAATGCTATTAGCATTTTAGGGTTTAGCAGTTTTTTAGTGCTTAACTGCTTGTTAATATCTGATAAAAGTGATAACTTTTGTTTCCCATATTCCATGACAGCTGTCTTGTCACTGAAACCTCGTACATCAGATCTGTTGTGCGCTTTGGACAAGATTTTGCCTTCCTCTCACTTCATTAAAACATCATTTTAAATCTTAATACCAACCATGTAGCTTTATACCAAAACCTTCTATCCTGTTACATCTTCCTGCTGAAGTGCTGATTACTGAGAGCTGCTGCCGTCCATGGAGAAGTTTTTAGCAGTTGTCTCCTAGTCTACTTGGTCTTCCAGTTCTCATAGGCTGTTTTAGAAAGATATTCATGGACCTAGAGGAAGGCAAAATTAGGCCAAACTTTGCCTTATCCATTTTTCTATGCAACCTATTGCAATTCTTATCTGATAAATTCCTCTGATATAAAATCTGATTCTTCTTGCATTTATTTAATGCAGCTTCAAGATGAAGTAATTGTTTCTGATGCTGAGAGACTAAGGATGACTCAAAGTAATGTGAAGATGGTATCAATTCCCCTTCACCACATTTGTTTCTGCTTCTAGGCTCTGATCAGAATGTCTTGTCTTGTGCGATCTCTTTTGGTTTAGCTAAAACATTTTTCTTTGCTGTCAGCTTCAAAGCCACTTTCAGGCTGACACTTTACCTCGTATCGAAAGATTAAGGCTGAAGGAGCAGGGACTACAAAGGCGCTTGTTAAGGGTATGATTTAGTGTCTGGTGGCTTTTCTTATTCTTCTAGGTGTTGTTACTTCAAGCTCTATTTCTTTTGTCTGCCTTTATAGCTGATTTATGCACTCGTCTGGTTTTCACTCATTGATGCTTGGTTTGTTTTGTAAGTTTATAAATTCTATTTCATATTTGCTGGTTATGGAAAACAAAATAGGTAATGAGAATAGTGGAGGCACTGGAAGGAAAAGGTTGCAGGTTGCCCCTGACAAAGGGTGAGGTTGAGCTGGCCGAAAAACTGGCTGCAGTAACTCAACAGGTTTATGCAATTGCTTCTCTGGCTCAATGCACTTTCTAAGTGTATGAATACATTGCTGCTTTGGATATACATTTCCCAACTCTGACAAATTGACGCATCTGCCAGCTGAAAGGATCTGGAGCGGAACTTTCAAGGAGAGTTCAAAACCTACTTGCTATATCTCGTATGCAATCAAATGATAATGGTCTTAGCATGTCTTTTTGCCTCCCGGGTTCAACTAAAATCCATGCACGAAGTCTCACAGACATGCAGGAGGTAGGTTATAGGTTTGAAAACTGCAGGACTTATTTTTTTGCTGGATTATTAATGTTGTAATAGCATGAAAAACGTGATGCTTCCTCCCTGCATCTTACTTTAGTCGTTTTTTTTGCTGCTCTATTCCATCGGACAGGTATTGCAGCATCAAACAGAGGCCATTGCAAAGCTTGGGAATGTTTTGAAACGAGATATTAGAGATATGGAGATCATAATGGCTGAGGACACCGAAATGGTTGATGATCTTGTGGATTAAGGAGCGGCTTACTTGGTGAATGACATTCATAAATGTTGTTATAAATGTTTACTTGGAGACAGTGAGTTTCATAAATGTTCTTGGAAAATTTTCCCTCAAAAAAAGCTCTTTTCAACTTCAATGAAAACTAGAAAATCGTTGAACCTTTTAACTTCTTTTTTCTAATGCAGATTCAAAGCTGCTTTGAACTATATGATATAACTGAACCTCCGAATACAAAGTCTGTGAACATCCATCATGGGTTCATGGTTGAACTATCATGAAATATTGATCTAAAGCTGCCTTGTTTGCTTTATAATATTTCTACTATAAAGTTCTACAAATTTAACAGTAAACAGTACATCTGAGAAATGCGCCCGTCTCTCTCAACCTCAAGTGTCGCTAAACTCTTCAGCCATGATTAATACCACAAGAGATGTCCAACCTGTAAATGGTCGTGTTCCCTTGCCGTTGCCCGTCTTCTGATCAAACTGTTCCCACATATACCCGGTGCTCTTATAGTTGCCAACAATGTTTCTGTGACAAACTGGCGTGCCTAAGATTGACGGGCAAAATGTATAAAAATGCACTAAAATTTCTTGAAATGAGACTAGTACCTTATCAGATTGCTTCTCAGCTTATCATAAATGACTCCTGCTCTCTGTTTATATGGACCATCAACTGCAGAATGCCAAAAGGGGAAAATGCAGATGTTATAGTTAAAAAAAGCTAAGGTAGGTAAAATTTACATACCCATTTTTTTATTCAGATGAATGTACCTCTAGAGTAATGATGAAGTGCAGAAAGGATCAAATAATTCATGTTAATCCATATGGGACCTCTCCAGTATGGCGGGTCATGCTCTGTGTTGTGTTTCATGTATAATGAACTGCAACATACCAGAAATGCAATGTCAAAGCAGATGCTTTCTAAAATGTGGAAAAGTTGATATGAGAATGAACCCACATCATTAGGATGAGTTTATAGTTGTAGTAAGGATTGACGAGATATATATGAAGAATATTTACTTGTCAAAACAAGACTGCAAACTTTATTCCAATAATGACGACAACATTATAGGTACTTCTGCAGCAAAAGGCTAGATGCAAATTGTACAAACAAGACCCACCTTGTTTTGGAGAGGGAGCGAATCCCATAATTTGTCCAAAGGATGCTCTTATTTGAAATAAGGTCAAGCTGTTTTTCCAGGATCCATGAATCCTGCAACAATCAGTTCACATACACAATGAATAAATGTCAACATCTTGTATTCATTTTCAGCTTGCCTATTGAGCATGAAAATGATTAAAATTTAGGATGTTATACATTGGAACAAGTTAAATCGATTACAAGTAGTATCTATTCCATGCATAGGATGTCGAAGTTTGGACCAAGCTACACCAATTATAAGTAGTTATCTATCACATGCATAGGATGTCGAACTTCAACCAAGTTAAACTGATGATAAATAGTCATCTATCCCATGCATGACTTACAGCAGGAATGATTCTTCCCATAAATGGGAAAAGGCCAACATAACCAACTTGAGGAACCAGCTGCAGCTTTGGTTTCTCTTGAACTTCTCGTACAAACTCTGTGGCAATGTTTCCATTCACCTTCACACTCCACTGCATGCGAACCTGCATGTGAATGTAGTGTCAAAACTCAATAATTGTTTCAACAATTTCCAAAATAACAAATCCTCAACTTTCTACAAAAGTCCATAAGAGGTGTACCTTCTCGGTGTGATTCCCAAAATCAAAGTATGCTTCATGTTCTTCATCGAAATGCATCTAGAAGAAACTAGTATATTTAGAATTATGCTACAGATACAAACAAGAAAAGCACCACAAATGTGGTACTGTTTTTAACAAGGTGATCAATGTAACGAGGGAGAGTGAACAAAGCAAGCAAGTAAGATCAGGCATTATAGAATGGAAGAAAACAAACCCTGTTCAGAATTTTGAAATCAGCTAGCAGGCTGGTAGTAAAAGCATATTCCTGCATGATACATACACCATGCTTCATTAATCAACATATTGACTCGTGTTATATGAATTGCTTATTTTGCACCTTTATTCACCTTTAATAACTCTTTGTTGTCTGGCAATACCACCGCTAGTCTATGCATGCAGTTTGCTGCAAGAAGCATCCAACATCTAAGGTCCAAGTGGCGCTCATCATCATTAGGGTGTGAAGCACGTGGGTAGTCGTCCAATCCAGAGGAGAGTGTCTAGAGCGACAGGGGAAAAGATAAAGAAAATAGGTAAATGGAAGTTCATAATGGCCACGGAAAGCATGCAATAGTATGTAAGTCGCTGAGATTGACCTATAAAGTATTAAGCTAACAAGAAATACATCATCGTGCTACTTTCTATCCACAATTACTCCTCTAAATGGTTCATTTTTACATTGATCTGTCCACTAACAATTCAACTCAACAAATGTGATTATAAATGATGATTTGTTTTACACTATTATAGTGCCAGTAAGGAATCCAAAGAACCAAGGCTCTGATCATTATAAGAAAGCACTTATGTAAATGTCCAGATAGTGAGGCTTCCTAGGAGTTAAGAAAAACATACATACTCTCACATATTTGCTTCCTACACGCCAATAGAGTCCCAAATTGAAGGACTCTTCAGCAGAGTAGCGTGGATATATATATAAAATATGCTGTCCAAATCTTATAAATACTAATTTGAAGTAGAATTATAGAATAGAAAGTTGATGTACATCATAGCTGTCTTAGATGTTTAACCTTTGGATTTAGTTCACGGATTGTTTTGTCGTCTCTCCCGTGCCAATAGTAGCTACCAGGATCTTTTCCTGTAAGCCAAGATAGACAAAGAACAATTAAAATAAGAATTCTAGTGAGCAATTTGAACATCAACATGATGGCATAGGAGCAAGTAGTTGCATTTCAGCATCGTTAATAACCGCTTACACAATCAAGAACAGATTAGCAATGTACCTTTTTGAATTAATATCCATTATCCAATAACATAAAACGGGAAATAAAAATAAACTCGTGAAGCATGAACTTGTTTAATGCAAATGAGACTTTGATTGATAGACATGCATAACAATAGGAAGTTGGGCCCGAAAAAAATGCATTGCGGATATTCTTTGGTAATCAAAGAAGTAATTTGAGAGGGATAACTAGTACAATAGTACAGATTGAACTCACATAATGATGGAGTAAAAAAAAAAGGTGTAAAGGTTAAGTAGGAGTTCAGAAAAAGTCTTCATCAAATGCTAGACTTGTTTTTACTCATAGATAAAACCTAAAATGTAGTTAAGAATGCAACATAACTAGGGGAAAGCATTTATGGGATCATAATAACAAACCCTAACATTACTAAGGGAGTTAGAAAGCATCACACTTGCAGTTCAGGTAGAGTATCATGCTAACACAATGCTGAGCAGCCTGGTTCATCCACCATGAAGGCTTACATATGGTACGGGTGTATAAAAGAAGGCAAACCATGAGTAATAAATCTGAAACTTTCTTAAGTAGAGAGCCTACAAGCACTTGTAGACTATAAGAATATTATTGAGATTTCATCTAACAAGGCCCTTATAGAAATTTCCTTATACTTTTTTCCAAAAGAAGAATTAGAAGAGGTCCTAAACCTGATTGTGAAGTATTGAACCATTTGAACCATGCATCAAGACGAACAGAGGCACGTTGTAGGAAGGCCGAAATCTCAGTCTTCTCGTCGGCCATAAACTTGTCACTCTTTAGGCCAGACAGTAGATCTGAATGACAGAATTTGATGCTCTATTAAATAATTGTCATAATGATTGCATCATCTTTAAATTTATCCTACTAACGAAAACTAGAGAAAAGTGTGGATTATCTCAATAAAACAAGAGCAATCCGAAGAAAAGAACACAGGAAAGAACTATGCATGGCTATAACAAGAAGTGATTCATTGTGGCAAGAATATGTACTTGCAATGATTACCTATCTAAACACAAAAGAAAAGCTTTACCATGTATAACAAGAAATAGAGTAGGCGGGTTTCCATTTGTTGGATGTTGGATAACAAACTCCTCAGGGACTTTACTGGACAGCAAGATATCTCAAGTAAGTAGAGCTCGAAAGGAAGTAAAACACAAAGTAAGAAAGCAAAAGACAATATAACCTCAAGGCTTCAGCACCCAAAATTTGCTCACGGGGAATCCACCCATCAATGTTCATCAGATCCAACCAGTGTCCAAGGATGTCTAAACACATATGGATATCCCAACGCCTTTGTTTCTCAATAAAAATCATGTCAGAACAATTGGTATACTAGATCACCTCTCTAAAATTTAGAAGCACCTAATAGAAGATCAAACTCAAAATAAGGAAAAGAAAAAGGGCTGAAGCTAACCAAATGAGAAGCTGATGAAAGCCTTCATCCCACAAAAAGCCTCTTGGGAAATAGGATCGGCTAGGAACTGCTGTGTAAAGCTCAGCAGGCCAGTAGAAATCATAATCATGACCTTTTAACTGCAATCAAGACTAGTCCTTATAAAAGAAACCACCAACGACAAAAGGCAGAGAAAGGTGTCATCTAGTAGCAAGCTGACACCTAATCTCAAATATTGGGGCTTCTAGCAGGCCGACAGAATTTACAATCATGACCTCTTGACATGCCAATTCTGTTTTGAATTTATGTGAGTGTCTGGTGCTTCTAACCACCGCCTAATCTCACATTGGGACATGCCAACTTTGTTATTTTCATAAAATCAGCTATTGTTTTCTCTAGTAGCAAGCTGGACAAACATGGCATATTAATAGTTACTACCAGTGTCCTTACAAGCATAATTGCTGGCATAAACTTTACTAACAAGAGTCAAGACAAAATAATGCTTAATGGTACTTGGGTATCATAAAAAATGAATGTTAAACTTACGTTAGACCCTGGAAGAGAAATCTTCGACTGACCATAAAAGTAGCCAATACCACCTAGCAAATTCCCAAATGCGGCCTTGCCAATCAGCAAGGCCTCGGAGTCAACCTGGGAAGAAGAAGCAACCAACCTCTTAAGAAGCATTGACAGAAAAGGAACCATATATTTGGCACAGTCTGTACAGTAATGGAAAGCATTTTAAAGATAGAAGACAACAGAAGAACCAATGACTATAGTTAAATAAATAGCAAAATTTTCTGTAGCATGTGAGGAAGAACAGCCGATGACGAGTCTAGAAAAGGCGAAACCGTGACAGCACCATCAGGAAAACAAACAATATGGACAATAAGAATGTGTAACTAATCATCAACAAGAAACTTAAAGTTGAACCAGTAAAATGTACTATTTTCCTAAACAGATTACCTTGCCAGTCAGGTTGAAACATCTTTCAAATTTGTCATCAAATTCATTCTGCTTTTCTACAAGTCGATCAGTGAGAGATTGGCCTGAACAATAAATACAGTAAATCATTGTAAACATGTAATTTATGAGATTGTAACATAATTCCGGCAGACAAGTGCAATCTACCAAGGAAAAAACAATTTTAATGAAGCAATCAATGAATTCACAAAAAATATTGCACTGAGAATTCTTACATACAAATGGTTCTACTGTCACCTAACCACCTTTTCCATGGCATAGGTTCACTCAATTAAAGAGTAGTCATTTATGCAATTTAACAGACCGTAATATCCTGTATCATGCACTAGAACATATCAGCACTTTCAGAGAAGAAGAGAAAACCTGTGAGTCTGCTAATGCGATTTCCAATATCTGAGCTCTTCAAATTAATGCCTGACAAGAAAGCCACATCCGCCTTTAGAGGAATCTTCCCTTTAAACTGGAAAAAAAATGGAGTCGATGGTGAGGTAACAGGGTATGAGATAAAAGACAACTCAATTCTGACCCTGTAACATTATCCATGATTACATACCTGAAAAACTAAGAGATTTGGAGATTTAGTAGAACTGTCAGGTAGCTTTAGATGATTAAACCTCCTTGCCTGGATAAATATGAAAAAACAGGCTCAGCAACATGAATTTAAGATTGAACAAATGTGCGTAATGTCATATGAAATCAGATCAATAACTTCCGGATGTTACAAATATAGTACTGCTAAAGCAGAAGATTATATTTTTTGTAAATACTTAAAACCGATATCTAAGTGCTTCACCTATTGGTTTGAAGAAAATGATAATATAAGAAATATTTGTTCCACTTATCGGATTTATACATAATACATTAGAAGTTCAGTGAA
The DNA here is from genome assembly GCA_963924305.1 of Polygonum maritimum. Taxonomy (NCBI): domain Eukaryota; kingdom Viridiplantae; phylum Streptophyta; class Magnoliopsida; order Caryophyllales; family Polygonaceae; genus Polygonum; species Polygonum maritimum. The sequence continues at coordinate 33,954 of OZ002737.1, forward strand.
TGTGAAAAATACTGCTCATATGAGAATATACCAATTGTAATCTTAGCGAAAAAAAAAAACTAGCAAATTAATCAGATCACAAATTATATCCTTTATTAAGATATCCTGATCGATAATTATCACCAACCAAGTAAATTCTCACCCATATCAAAACATCCTTTTTGTTGAATACCTAACAAGCCTTGCATGGGTGATGGGTTGAAGAAGTGAAAGGATAATACAAGGACTATTAGGTCATGAAAAGCTTAAATTCCTGGCAGAAAGTTTTTTTCCTTCAACATTTAAATAATAAACCTGTCTTTTCCAAGATATGGAGCCTCAATATGCATCTTTGTGCAAAACACAATAACAAAAAATAATGTTTATATGGGTGAATGAAAACATACTTGATCAGCTAACGTTGCCTGGAGTAGATCAGATACATTGTGAAAATGTGGAGTCCTAAAGCCCACATAGTGAACTTCTAAATTGTCCTGTGCAAATTGCAAAAATGTTAGGAAAGAAATTACAATTAGATGAGTGATACAGACACACAAGATGATTAAACGATTGCAACGTGACACACAGTTGCTTGCAAACAAGAGATATTCACCTGTATCTCATAACACAAATAGCAAGGATGCAACACTAAATGTGCAACTGTGTATGATGAACCTGTGCTAGATGCACAGTAAACCACACATTGGTACTGAGAAGATGCAACTACCAGTAAATACTAAAAAAAACATCAATAGATGGAAACTATTTCTGATGATTTGAAGTTCAGCCTATCCATTTGTTTAACATACCGGTGACTCTAAATGCATCTGCCAATCTCCAACATCACTGCGTGATCCAAACGCTAGCAGAGAATTCTTGCGAATGTCCATATTGTCTGCACTTGAGTTTATGAGATTTCCTTCTTCATCGCCCACATAAAAGAAAAGGTGTGCGTTCCCCCATACTCCAACACTATCACTTAAGCTGCGAATCAATCAAGGTAAAAGTCCACATAAATTTAGTTATCCAGGATCTTTTTCACTAAAGGGTTCCATATCCAATTGATTTTAGCCACCAAACTCAAATCAAAATACCATGAAACTAAAAAGCATATAGTAAAAGTTTTGATATTTACTCCTTGCTTTGTACATTAAGTCGTACAGCCCAATCTCCTCCATATCCACTGTCCCAGTCCTTGGATTTTATAAAATTAGTCTCCAACATCAAATCATTGTCTTCAATCCACTGGCGACCGTAATCCCTACCATTGTGATGGGTCCAACCATATGTCCTAAGTCCATCGGAATCTTGACAGACATGTCGAACTAAAAGTTTTCCATCCTTGACAGTAATCCACATCAACCCAGCAATTAGAGATCGTGGGGTCCTGCCAACAGCAGTTCATAAGCAACCATCGCATATGAGATTCTAGAACAGGATGAAAAGGAGGGAAACAATATGAATCATCTACTCTGTAGTCTGTATAGCAGTCTGCAGCCAAAGAATTTACATTCCTTAGCCATGTTTGCTGAATTAAGATACAAGGGGGACCAAACCTAGTTCCCCGATCAGAAAATAGTTGGATAAACAAAAGAAATTAAACTTCCATCCCACAAAACCATTTAATGTTTCGGAGTATACAATAAACTTCTCTGAACCTGAAATGACACTCATATATACCCTGAATGAACTTGAGTCACTTAACACTTCCCTTTTTACGTTTTATTACAGTTCCCTTCTCTCCATTTTGTCTAGTATGTCCTTTCTTCTATCTTCATGTACAATTTAAATCATTGATGATAATAAATCATTTTACTATTCAACTATTTTGTAAAATATCTTCAAACCTTCTTTACCAAATAACTTCAAATAGCCAAAATTGCTATGTAAAAACAGTCGAACCCTTTGTTCTCCCACTCTCATATTGGATTTATAATTGTCAACTTTGCAGTATATTGCTTCAAAAAGAGAAAATCACTTCTTACTGAAGCATTGATTATGTGATGAAGCTTCCAGGAAAAAGAGAGAATAATTCATCATTCACCTACGAAGAGATATTCATATTTGGACATACAAATCAGGGAACTTAAATGCATCAGATCAGTAATGATCTGAAGCTACTACGAACCTCGCGCGAACTCCGAGATATACGTGAGGCCTGTATGTACCCCAATACAAGCTCTCCTTATGCTCACCTTGAAACTAGAACAAGCGAAAAAAAATACAGTCCATTCAGTGGAACATGAATAGTTTGGGGTTTTCCCCATTGATCGAAAAAAAAGAAAAAGAGATTTGTTGCAATTCCTATCCGAAATTGAAACCTGAGGAAGATCCATTAGCTTCGGTGCCGGAAATGGAGTGACGACTCGAGGTTTCCGGACGCGGTCGATTGGTTTCCACAAATACTTGTACGCGAACACGGATGATATCGCAAGAAAGAAAATGCCAAATCCGAACAGAGCTTTGACTCCCGTAGAGCCGAGAGCTTCGATTTGATCTCTTCGCAGTTTATGATTCCGCCTTCCTTTGCCATCGCGATCATCCTCGTCGCCATTGTTGAAAGATTTGGGTCTATTCCGGGGTTTTCTCCTCATTGTACTCAAGCTAGGGGAGCTTGACAAGAAGAGAGCAACCTAACTAAAAACCGCGATGGGACTACACTACTAGGAGTCGAAACATGGAAATCAGTTTGTGCTAGTATATCATAGCCCATTTTTTTTTTGATCAGCATATCATAGCCCATTTCCTTTTGCCTAGAGCTGAACAAACCCGGCCTGGCCCGTCCAAAATTTGAGGGCTTGGGAACATGTGTAATTTATTGGCCTATTCGAGCTAGATACGGTAATACGGGCGAGGTTATAGGATTTACAAAAGATACATATAGAGGAGTACTTCTAATATGGCATCACGCTTTACATTTTACGCATCATAAGTGTAGCTCTTACACGTGCTTAATCAGAAGGAAACAAATGAAAAGTGTGAACGGGTAAAATTTCTCGGTATCTTTTGCCATAGAGGTAAGTTTATTTATTATGTTATTTTCTATCTTTAATTGCTTATTTATTGTTAATTTAATCGCGGTAGTTATCTGTTATCTGGAAGATTCTGGTAGCAAGATATCGCTTGCTTCGGGATAGAATTTTCGCCTCCAAGCTCTTTCTCTTCCACTATAAATACATGTCTTCGCCGTGTCGGAAGATTCATCCCCAAAATACCCTTAATAAGTTGTTGTTCGCTCAGCCTTCTTGTCTTTTCGTGTTCTTTACACTAAACGCTTAATCGACGACTGCTCTTATGACTTGGGTATCGGGGGCGGATAGGGCACCCCCTTTATCCATTTTTGTGCAGATTTTAGGTCAAGGAAGCGGTTGGAAAGGAAGATGAATGAAGGAGTCCTTCATGAGTGCATTAAAGACCAATTTTTGTGAACAGACAAAAGATTACAAGATACACAATATATCCTTGAATTAATTTCACATTAAGCTAGGCGAGAGGGAATGCATTAATTTCCTACAAGCTAAAGCTAGCCATGTGTTGTTCCTTGTAAGTTGATGCTGAAGAACGTACGTACGTGGCCTCTAGCTACTAGCTTGGACGGACATCAAGGATAATCCTTATTTATAGTAGGAACAAGCACCAACGGGGATTTCTTGCGAGTAGCCAACCCAAATATCTCGGAGAGATCCATCTGGTGAGGCTCGACCCCAGGTGGCAACTCCCAGTCAAAGTGAAACAAAAGGCGAGCCAACGCAATCTCCACCGTGGCCATCCCAAATGAGTACCCGGGGCACCCCCGCCTCCCGCCTCCAAAGGGCAGAAACCTAAAGTCCGTGCCCTTGTAATCAATCTCATCATCTCCACCCTCCAAAAACCTTTCCGGGTCATACCTTAGGGGCTCATCCCATGATTCCGGGTCCCTCCCGATGGCGTAGGTGTTGATAAGGACCCTGGTCTTAGCCGGTATCTCGTAGCCGTTAAGCAAGCAGCGCTCCATGGATTCTCGGGGCACTAGCAGGGGAACGGGTGGGTGCACCCTCATTGCCTCCTTTATGGTAGCCTTCATGTACCCAAGGTGCGGGAGGTGGGTCTCGTCCACCGTTTGTTTCCCATGTGCAACCCCTCGCACTTCGTCTTGCACTTTCTTCATTGCTTCCGGGTGTCGAACCAGCTCGGTCATGGTCCATTCCAGAGTCGATGACGATGTATCTGTACCGGCTACAAACATGTCCTGCTCACCCACATTTAAGGATCAATATCATCATCAGTAACTATATATTTGATTGATCTTAATTGTACGTATTGATATGAAAATTAATCCGGGCAAAATAATAAATTAGATTAGATAGAGCTAGTGCATCAGCTACTCAGCTAGGCAAAGATATATGAGTGAATAAAAAAAGAATGCAACAGTCCAATTAAACAAAAATTTGACCAAACAACCTACAACACTACAAGTACCTAGCAGTTTGAGCATTGTATGTTTTTTGGGGTCGAGGATACTACGCACGAGAGTCGAACTAGACACTTCTAGATACTACCCTGGAGGCTTAACCGATCCACTAAGTTCCCGAAGGCTCTGAGCGTTGTATGTGGCCATATGAGTTGTATGTTGGCAAACGTAAAATTTATTGCACGCGTGACGTCGGCTACAGATGGATGACCAAACTAAAACAACATCCCGCTGGTACGTGTTGCTAATGTAATGTCAGTATATGTCAGAATTTGACACGTTTCTATCTATGCAGATTAGAACCATATATATTGTAAATTAAAACTACTGTACTGTTTGAGCTTAGGCGGAACTATATCTTTTTTTTTAGCACTTTCAATTTGATATATTATATTTTTAATTTGATATCTAAGTGAAAAATTAATTAATCATAAATATTTGAAAATTGGACATCTACAAACCATGTTTAGAATTTTATTTATTTATTCTAACTTTTTTTTCGTTTCCTAAGCCTTAAACTTTCATATTGTAATTCAAGAATGTCAAAAATATTGAGATATGTCGAATCATAAACATTATTTGTTAAATCGAGAGTTTTGGATTGAGTTTTTTTTTTTAGTAATAAGCATTTAATAATAATGAATTTAGAGTTTTATAATGTACAACTAGTCTTTCTAAACCTTATTTTCTTAACCGAATTGTATTTTGAAACATCCTGGTCTTATTTCAATAAAATATGTTATCTTGAACATATTATACACAAGTGGTAAATAAGCGATGATAATATATATTAGGTCTTTACAATGAAAATGATGTTCTTAGTAACTATAAAAAAAATGCAATAAAATATTTTTTTTAGAAATTTTTTAGAGATTTTGATAAATTTAAGGAATAAATTATTCTTTATAATATACTTAAGTAATTTTTCGGCTAACAATTAAAGTAATCATTATATTCTTATTATAAGTTCTAATTTTATATTTGATTAAATTTTTTCCCCCTTATTAATTGTATTTTGGTTCCGCTTCATGGGAAGGAGTACTTAATTGGAACAAGCAGACACTTAAATGGTTTTATTTTTGGTCAAAATAAGTTAAGATAAGGGGATGGTGTACCACTTCAAGGTCAAGAAAGACATGGAAACTCAAAAAGACGGCTCCATTAGACAACCTTTTAGGCTAAATTAGAATGTGAAAAGGAGTAAGTAAGCTAATTAATTATAGATTTTGTTCGGGTAATCAACAACGTTCCTACGTGACTAAGGTTAATTAGGTGGACGAGAGGGAGGCTGAGCTTGATTAAATAGTAGTAGTAATTAATTAGATACGTAAAGGAAGGAAGAAGTACCAGAACGAGAGCTTTAAGATTATCATCGGTGATGGGGACTTCCAAGTCCTTGCTCTGCTGCACCCTGAGCAGCACATCCACAAAATCCTCATCCAAATCACCCTTGTTCCGGTTAGTGTGCAGCCGCAGCTGGTGGTCTTGGATGATCTTGTGACTGACGGCCCTGAGATCCGCGAGGTTGCTTTCAAGCCTGGCCCTGTAGCCGCTGAGGGAGTTGACCCAGCCCCACTCGGGGAAGAAGTCGCCGATGCAGAAGCCGGCGAAGAGCGCCTGGGTCTCGGTGAGCACCTCGACGAGGCCCTTGGAGGAGCTGGTGCGGGCGTCGTCGGCGAATCTCCTGCCGAAGGCCACCCTGCAGAGGACGTCGTTGGCCAGGTTGAAGAGGAGGGAGCTGAGGTCCACCGGGGAGCCGGAGCGGGCCCGGAGGTCCCCCAGCAGGCGTCTGGTCTCCTCGGCCCGGACGGCCCGGAAGGAGCCCACCCGCTTGGAGCTGAGCAGCTCGGTGACGCAGATCTTCCTGGCCTGGCGCCAGTAGGCCCCGTACTTGGAAAAGGTGACGTCGGAGCAGCCCAGGGACAGGTACTGCGCGGAGAGGAGCTGGGGGCGGTTGCACAGCAGGTGGTCATGGGTCTTGAGCACCTCGCGTGCCAGTGGGGCCGACGAGATCACCACCGTTGGGACTCGCCCCAGCTGCAGGTACATTATCGGGCCCACCTTCTGGGCCATCCCGGCAAAGGTGTGGTGGGGCATGTCGCTCAGCAGGTGCAGGTGCCCAATGATCGGGAGCCGTCCCGCCGGTGAAGGCGGCAACCGCTGCTGCTGCTGCTCCCTATTTTTACTTCTACTCTTACGGCCCAGCACGAGGAAGACAACGGCCGCTGCGGCCGCTGCCATGGCTATGAGGAAAGAGGGGAAGCTTATTGAGTATTCCATTTTTGTACGTGTTTTCTTTGATTGTTTTGCTGTGACCCGTACGTATACGTATGTGTATTGTGTAATGACTAATTACTAATGTGTGCACACACTAGAGTCATGATAGAGAGAGATCCGGATGATATGATCGAATTCAAGTATCGTACGTGTTTATATATATCTGTACCGAGTTTAATTCGTATAATTTAATGCCAACGACCTTCCCTTCTTTCAACCATCCTCTCCCATACCTCTAGCTAGTATTAATTTCGAGCCCGCTACCAAAACATGATCGATACTATCTTGTCCCATTGAATTGAATATATATTACTGATTCGCACTATACAAGAGCATATGGCCTCAATTAACCCCAAATACGTACAGTACGTATATGTTTTTTTTTTTTTGGTCAAGAGTACGTATATGTATATATACTTGCTAGTAACCCATTTAACAAACATGCAGTACATATGTAACGTTTTTTCCAAAAGAAAATTACAGTTTTGTAATATAATAAATTAATAATCATTCCAAAAGAAATGTATTATGTATAATCATGTGATTATATATATGACACAGCTTGAATTAACATCGAAGGCGGTTGAAGTTTGTGGACATTGCCGCAGTAGAGCTTGAATTATTGGTGACAGACCATACCAAGTACACTTGGAAAATGGCACAGCTTGCATCGGCTGAGGCATGAGCTTCTATATGATATCATCATAGAAGTGTTTCTTGAAGCCTTGGAGGTGAGCCACTTGCAAGGACACATACACAACCACTGATCCCTCCTCTTTTCTTCCAGGCACGAGCAACGAAACCCCGTCAAAATGGTGAGTTCCCGGGCTCATGTGGACTTCCTTTCCCCATCCAAAATCCAGGCCACAAACCGGTATAGACAGCCAGCTGATCACCCCAGGGTTAGGATTAATGTAAGGCTCATCATCTGTGGGAATTCGGAGGGCTCTTAGCTGTTGGCATATGGAAATATCATCCAAGCCCTTGAGGAAATCTATGTTTGACCATATGTTGTCTTCCGTCACCCTCTCGATTGCTTCCCTGATCTTAGCGCAGGTTGCGCTCAGAGGCCTCGGGAGGATCTCCCCGGCAACACTTCTTGCAGCCACGACAAAGGTGGTGTTGCCGAAATACTTGTCCGGGAACTTACTCAGCCGGTAGCGTGCATCGATCCCGATTCCCAGGCCTCTCTGTTCCTTGCTCTCATGCCCTCTCACCTTGCAAGTGCACCTATCCATTCAATCCATTACGTACACGAACAATTAATTAATTAATTGATGAGTACACATATAGCAAGTTCAATTAGAGTTGCATATATATATAAACTAATTGAGTACGGAGGTGTGCGCATGCACCTCCATATGTGGGCCGCTAGGATTTCATAGCGACTATAAGGACGGCGGCCATAGTCAATGTTTTCATTAGCAGCTTTTCTGAGCTTGTCGATCTGAGCCTTTGTCAATGGTAGCATTGCCATGTCCGTCTCTTTAGGCTCCTCTGAGATGCGCTGCTGGCTGAGCAGTGTTGATAACTGCGACATCGACTTCTCAAAGCGATGGACATCTTTAGGCGGCTCTCCGGCTCTCAAGATGGTACGATCGTGACAAGGAAGCCCCTCCAAAGGCTCTCCCCGAGCCAGCCTAGTGTTGATATATTTATTAGAAAGAAAAACTAATTAGGCAATATTATACACATACACATGACACAGCTAGCTATGTCCAAAATTTGCTAATTACCTTGCCCAATCGGTGATGAAGTAGAGCAACCCTGAGCCATCGGCGACAGCATGGGAGATCATGATGCCGAGGCAGAGCCCACCACAGCTGAGGTAGGTGATTTGAGCCAGGTACAAGGGCTGCTCATGGATGGGCTTTCGGTGGTCCACAAACGGTATTAGGTGCTGGAACTTTTGCGTGGCCGAGAAGTCACCGAAATCTTCGAGTCGGCTGCTGGACTCTGCCTCTATGAGCTCCACCCCCATGGCGTTGCAGTGAAGCTCCAGCCGCCCTCCTCTTTCCACTTTGCGTAGCCTTCCGGCCAACGGGTAGTAAGCCACCAGGGCTCGGCTCAGGGACTCCTTCAGGGTTTCCATACTGTTGTTCGTAGCATGCCCGTCGTAGTCGTCGCCTCTGGGTTTGTAGAAGTAGACGGTCGGCACGTACGCGGCGCCCGCCACCTGGTCCAGCTCGCTCAGGGTCACTACGCCCTCCCACGTAGCCTCCCCTGGCTTCACCGTATGCTTGCTCTTTATCTTCACATCCGCCATATCTCTGTACGTACGTGGATCGATGATCGAACTAGAGGAAATTAACACATGGAACAATGATCGATGAGTAGCGTTTGATTATGAACCCGGGTTTTACTTACTTTATAGTATTATGCAAGTGTTTCTTTTCTCGGGTCCGGGTTATAAAGGAACTAATTAAGATATCAAGCTTCCTCTATTTTTTTTTTGGTCGAAATCAAGCTTCCTCTATATATACCAACAAAGAAAATATAAAAAGAGATCATGCTACATGCCTGCGGGTAGCTTAGGCTACTTAATCACCTTTATTTAACTTGTATGGCATACCCAACAAAACATTGCAAGTACCATATACTATATCCCTACCAAGAACGGCAGATCGACCGAAGCTTAATTATTATATTATCAAACGGGCTGCACGTCATCGCTACTTCATTTTATTATTTATACTACATCAATCTTTTTAGTCAATATTTTCAATAACCAAAAAAGATGATTAGTTTATCATTTTCATATAAAAATATTAATAATTATGTTTGTTATAATACATATTATGCTTATCATTTAAAATATAAATATATCTTTTTTTAATAAAAATAACAATGATTTGTAACACAAATAATAAAGTGTACTATCAAGCGTTACACACTTACACCCAAAGTTAGAGAAAATCTTGACTTCTATATCCCATATGAATTGAACTTTGTCTTAGCTATTCTCTACTTTGTCTTCTATTTCATGCAAGTCGCCCTTGTTAATCTGATACCGATAGTACGTAATTACTTACTATAAATCAGTTAAGGTTATCTAATTCATAGGGAGGATTGTTTACTTTATAAGTAAATAAAAATAAATACTCCCTCCGTCCCATAATATTTGTCCAAAAGACGATTTTTGCGGTTTTTAATGAGTGGTATAAAGTGATATTGAAAAATGAAAAAGTAGAATAAAGTGGATAAAAGATACTCCCTCCGTTTCAAAATACATGACCATTTGGACTTTGCACATATATTAAGAATAAAATGTTATTCCTATATTACCCTTATCAAATGTAGAATTAATCATTTGTTTAGAGAAATATGAAAAAGTGTAATGATTATGATAAACATAATTATTAAGGGTATAAATGGAAAGGGATGGTAAAAAATGTGAAATGGACAAGTATTATGAAACAAGAAAAAATGTTCAAATGGTCATGTATTTTGAAACGGAAGGAGTATGATTGAATAGGGGTACTTTTGTAAATTTATAGGGGAAAAATGTTGAAAGGAGATAAAATAGGTGGAAAAGTTGGATAATGGGAATAAATTTAAAGATTGAATAGAGGTAAGATTGGAAGAAAGTTATTGATATAAAAAGAAAGTGAACGAACATTTTAAAACGACATAAAAGAAAAATGGACAGAGGGAGTAAAAAAAAGTAGAGGGGCCGGCAGGCTGTTTTTTTTTTTTGGTGAAGTGGGGCCGGCAGGCTGTCTATTCGATAGCATGAGGACAGAAAGTATATATATTGTACACGTTGACTAAGAGACAATCATGAAATGTTGACCAAATTGCCGATTATTCTATAATCAAGTTTATAAAATTATTTTTTATTTTTATTTTTTCACATCATAATATTGTTTTTATTTTTCAACCAAAAAAAATAATCTTGTTTTTATTTTGTGCCCTTAATATTTATGAGCTGGTCAGTTCATGATTTCACTTTTCTCATTTTTAAACCCCATTTATTTTTACATAACTCTAGTATTTTTTATACTTACATCAAGTCGAAAATTTATGATTGGTTGAAAATTTTTAAAAAAAATATTGAAAACCAGTGTCCATGGATATACAAAAGAAAGATCATAAATTTTGGTATAACTTTTTTGAATTAAACAATGAGTAATACACGAAAAAGGGTAAATATGTACTTTTACACCCTAAATTAATCGAAAAATATGCTTACATTTACAAGGATTCAAATATGTGCAACTTGGTCTCTAAAGATAGATAACTTCTTTTTTTTATAACCTTTGGTATATTTTTAGTTTTTATTTTTAGCTTTAAAATAACCTCAATATTAAAATTTACGTTAATAAGATTAAATTAGATGTAACTAAGCTATGGCCATTTATTTTTCGGTGGAGAATTATGGCCATTTATTTTGTACCATGTGGTGTTGTTTGGTTTATTTTTCTTATACTTTCTCTCACCAACTTTGCATGATTTTTCTCCCAATGTTCATGTTTTGATTAGACGATCACCACCATTTTAAACCAAACAAATATCAACAAATTTAACGACAAACTATTCCTGATTTTTGTGAAAAAGCGGCCCATTGAGAGTGCTCTAAGTGCAACTAACTTTTTTATTACATTTTTAATGAATATGAATCTTCCATTTGGTACAATTTTAGTATTGTTCTCTCAAGTTTGTTTTGTATTTCTCTTTGCATATCACGAAAAATTTATCAATCTTCTTATCTTTTTATTTACACTCTACTTTTTTTGCAATAATACATTCATTCAATTTCATATGTTATCCCCGTTATCCAACTTTCTCATAAACTTTATCATTTTTTTAAATATTTTACTTCTAAAATTACAAAATCAACCTCATATAATCTCATAAATGATCTCCATTATCTAACTTTTAATTTACACACCAACTTTATCTCTTTTGATCTCTATAAAATTACACAATTATCCTACTCAAACTCATTTTTTACCTACATTTTCTTCATCAACAACTTAGTATTAAAGATCTGGGCGATCTCATTTATTTCTTAGGGATGAAATTCTTACATACATCTCAAGAAATTGTCATTACACAAAGAAAATTCATCAAGGAATTTTGTCGTGCTGTTGTCAAGAGTTTGAATGCTCCTTTGGAAGTTCAGTAAAGTTTAAGCCTGGTCATGGAACTCTTTTGAAAGATCCTACTCTATACAGGCAGTTCGTGGGCAAGTTGAATTTTTTGGTAAACAAAAGACCGGATTTGGCTTTCACGGTTCATCATTTAAGCCAGTTTATGCAATCTCCAACTAGTGTTCATTGGGATGCTGCACTTCACACTTCACAATATTTGTAAGGAATTGTTTCTCTTGGTATTCTGCTGAATTCTAAGGCTGATTTTGATCTTCAAGCATTCTGTGATTCAGATTGGGTCTCCTGTCCAACAACAAGAAGATTCGTGAGTGATTTCTACATTTTTATAGGAGGTGCTCCTCTTTCATGGAAATCAAAAAAACAAGTATCAGTGTCTTTGTCGTCTGCAGAAGTAGAATACATGTCTCTTAGAAAGGTTACATCAAAGTTAGCTTGGCTTAGTAGGCTACTTCATAAGAAGATGTTCCAAAAGTTCAACCAATTCCAGTTAAATGTGATTCTCAAGCTGCTATATATATTGCAAAGAATCTAGTATATCATGAAAGGACTAAACATATAGAGTTGGATTGTCATTATGTCAGGGCAAAATTGCTTGATGGTCCTATTTCCTTGACACATATTCCTACTACTAAGTTGTTGATGTATTCACTAAGGCTTTGCCTAATACTCTTCATTAAAATGATGTTCACAAGTTGGGTTTGATTCCTATACATGAATCAACCTCCAACTCGAGGGGGATGCTAGCATTTGTTGTAACGAGAGATCGAACGAGAACAATAAAGCAAGAACGACACACAAATTTACGTAGTTCGGTAACGGTGTGTTACCTACGTCCACGGGCAGAGAAACCGTATATTATTATGAAAGACAGAATTCGGAATACAGAGATCTAGGTATTTCGAGAGCTTATATAGTGACTCAAGAAACCCTAGTTACAATTATGGGCCGTATGCCCAAAACAGAATGCAACAGGCCCCGTGCTACCTGTCGCAGTGTGATTCAGATTCAAGGCATATTAACAGCATTAATAAAGTATAAACCAGTTTATAAGAAATATGTTAGTAAACCGGTAGTTTCAGTTTTGTCCTTTCGTAATAAATAGAAGCTAAGTTTAGAGCTCAGTAATGAAACGATAATGGAGATTCTATTATTCTTCACCTTCTCTTTCGATTCTTTTCTCTAATTCACAGAATCTAAGATGCCTCACAAGTGTCATGGCTTAATCAATAATCAGTAACTCAAACCTAAAGCAATTTCTATCAGAAATGGTCATAATCTTAAGCTAGCTACCTGAAATTCAGATCCGTATAATTAATTTATGGGGACGACATGTAAAATGTCTTGAGTGCTTTAATTTTAGGCCTTACCTTATCATCGAAAATTATTTCACAACTAAACCTTAAGTTCTACCAACCCTTAAATACACCTAATCTTATTATATGTTGTGGGATATGATCCTTTCGTTTCAATCAAAAACTATGTGCAAACCACCACGCAAGACATGCATTAAGATAATACTTACCTACTTACGGATGATTTAAGTTTAATTTAAATTACTTGTATTTGTTGATTTATGTGGGATATATTGAAGTTCGACCCCACCAAGATCAGACTAAGACCGTTGATTTTGAATAACGACCGAATGCTGCGGGTCGATCAGTTGACTTTCAATGGTGCTTGGCACGAAGAAGCTAGCACCTGTACTTGAGAGTCGGGGACGTATTGATCGATTATATACCGTGAGAGGTTAAATTAATCGTTATTAATTATTTTTAAAATAAATATATTTTTAATTATTTTATTTAATATGTTTTTCTATTTTTTAAGATCTTTTATTATTCTACTTGATATGACGGTTAAGCGTTATAATGGAAGATTCTATCTTATCGTAAAGATAGAATTATTGTTGGAATTGGGTAAAAAGATATCACTTGACCCTCTCTGTTCTATAAATACATGTATTCGCCATGTATGGAGGTATGATCTTTTCAACTTCTATCTTTCTACAAACTTATCTCCTTTACCCTCGCGCTCGTTTGATAACTGTTCTTTTGACTTTAACATCGAAGGTAGATTATGGGGTTCCCGCTCCCTTATCCATTGGATATAGATCGTTGAAGAGGAGGTTGAAGCAAAAGAAGAAGAAGGAAACTACATTAGTGCATTAAAAAGAATTTTTGTACACTAACATATATAATGGCGTGCGTCCATGTCATGGATTTTATTAAGTATTATTGTAACATCTCCACCAACTAGCGATGTCATATAATTTGGAATCTAAAATCAGGATAGGTTGAAAACACAGGCTATATATTAAATCTATTAGTATAATGACATAATTGTTTGTTGTCTACCATAATTGTTTGTTGTTCATGAGATCTTGAGTTGGTGATGAGCACGACTTATACCTAATATATTATATATGGTTCCGTCGTTGTCGATCTAATTAGCTCACATCAAGAGATTTTTCTACTCATTATTAATTAAGTTATGGTAGTTATATTGACATTTTGTTCATTTCCGGTCCTTTGGAACCTAACGGTTAGAAATAGAATACACATTTTGAGAAATGTATAACGATCGGTACATATTTTGTTTAGTGATCATTTAAAAACTATATTTATATTTAAAAACTGTTAGTATACAAAAATTCGCTTTTAATGCACTAATAGGGGGCTCTTTCTTCTTCCTTCGCTCCAACCTTCTTCAATGACTTAGATCTGCAAAACAATAGACAAAGGGGGCGGGGATCTCCTAATCCACCTCCAATACCTAAGTTAAAAGAGCAGTCGTTGAACGAGCGTGAGGGTAAGGGAGAAGAGTTTGTAGAAAACTAGAAGTTGAAAAGGTCATACCTCCATACATAGCGAAAACATGTATTTATAATGGGAGATGGAGGATCAAGCGATATGTTGTTACCCAATCCAACGATATTCTATCTTTATGATAAGATAGAATCTTCCATTATAATGCTTAACTGCCGAATCAATTAGGATAATAAAGATCTTAAAAGATAGAAAAGAATATTAAATAAAATAGTTAAAAATACCTTTATCTTGCAAATAATTAATGGCGATTAATTTACTCGTTCACAAAAACTATATTAATGAAATGTTAACCAATTAATGATCAGTGAGAAGTAGGGTTACTCAACGGGTCGACCAGATTCGACCTGTAACCTAGATTATGGGTCACGGGTCGACCCGATGACCCGCAATTAATAAAATCTTGACCCGTGACACGACCTGTAACCATATTACGGGTTTTACGGATTGGACTACGGGTCTATCCGTTTGACCCATTTGACTTAGTCAAACATGTCAAATGAGTTATTTTGGTCATTTTTAACCCATTTGACTCGTTTTTATATGAAATATTTTTTTCTTTTACTATTTTAAATCAAACAATGTTTTAAATATTCAAAAAACATCAAACACAAAAATATGTCACATACTCACACTAACGTCAAGTTTCGTTATTGCACAAAACACATTAAGTAAATATATTGTCCCACAAATTATCAAAGATGGCCATACATTTCTAATGTAAAACTCCAAATCAAACAATTATATTAGTCTTTGATACAAAGTCAAGACCGAAAGCCCGATAATATTAACTTTTAAAAAATATTTACATGTCTTATGGGTCGACCCGTACCCGACCTGTAACCCGTGAACTCTAGAAAACGTGACCCGTGACTCGATCCGTAATTTACGGATTGGGCACGTACCCGACCTGTAAATTACGGACCGAGGTACCCGACCCGTAAATTTCGGGTTGCCCAGACCTTTGGACATCCCTAGTGAGGAGATTAATATATTTTTAATTTTGAATACATACGTGGAAATGAATATTATGTTCATATTACAATGGCTGTGCATACTCAAAATGAGAAATAATGGAGTTTTCTAACGGGCCAATTTAAAAGACTAATATTTTTTTAATTGTGAATTCATATACCGAAATGAAAACTATTGAGTTTTCTAATGGCTATAATTTCTAATTAACCACGAACTCATACATCTCATTAAAAATATTGTGATTTGTAATACTGCATGTCCATTATTGTCGTTATCATCACTACTATAACTATCTATTAGGGGCCATTTGATAAGAAGTTATTGGGTATGAAGGTATCAGGTTCTGGAATGGAACCCCGTATCTGGTGTTCGGTAGACTACTTTTATATTTTCAAATCCATACCCGAAACCTGATATGTATGGGTTTTTCAAACCCTTGATCCTCCTTGGGTTTGAGATTTCATACCGCTTGGAATGAAATTCAACCCTAACCCTCCCTTTACCAACTTCAGTCTTTACTTGCTCAAGAACACCGCTACTGAGATTGCCTCCTCTCTTCAATAGAGATTCTCAAATCTTCATTCATCATCCATTTATCTTCTCTTTCAATATCCTCTTCTTTGCTCAATTAATTTTACAATTCTCCTATTGCTAGATTGGTTGTGATCTTTGAAACCCTCTTCGTCTACAACCCAAATTGGGGTTTTGATTCTTGAATATTAATAGGTTAATTTACAGCAAACAGTTGTTTGATTCATGAACATTTTCATGAAAGCTTGTATTTTAGTTTCCTGACAAGTATAGAGTAAAATAGAGTTATTTTAGTTTCTATAATGACGGATTGATTACTAATTTGAGAATCAACTTTTTCCATTCAGATTGAAACAATTACGAGCAAGTGAGTATTAGTCAGTAGATGATTCGTAAATCGAAAGTTGGTTTGGAATACACAAGAAAGAAAAGTCTCCTGGGACTTGTTTTAATCGTTGATTTTGTTGTAGTAAAGTCTTGAGTAATACACTGATTGATTGCTAAGAGTTCAAGGAATCAAGGATTTAGCTATGGTCAATTGTTTTTGTTGAAACTATTTTTAGTTGTTTGGTTGTTTTTTGTTTCTACTGAATTATTGAATATCTGTTCATGCCTAGCAATTGATTCAAATGCTCTCTAGCAATTAATCATATTTATAACTTCATTTAGGTTCCATGTTTTAAAATACCAAACAATGGGTATGGGTTTGAACTTTATTCCAAGATACTAACCAAACACATGTTTATAGGAATCACATTCCAAATTCATACCTTCTCAACCCCATTCCTCATACCAAATCCAAACCCAAATTTATACCAAACGGGCGAAACGGCCCCTTATATTATAGGGGAATGCTCAGATGAGATAGGTATTAAGGTACAACGTGAGGCATAATAGGGGGCGTTAGATCGAACCAAATCAACGGTAGATAAAGAGGATGCATTATAAGATAAAATTTGTGGAGGAGATGATTATTCAAACGTGGCTCCTTAAAATTAGATCTCCTTAAAAATAGGGATTTGACATGAGTAAAACTTGGAGGGGAATTGCTAAAAAAAATTGAAGATTTAAAATGGAAGTTCCATGATTCTAGGGATTAACAAGAGTGAGAAGATTTTTTTGAATAATCAATAATTTACGTAAACTTGAAAAATCGTTAGTGAATCCTAGAAAATCTATTAGTCATTGTTTGAATAACTTTGTACAGTGGTTTGCATAATTACAAAGTTGAGCATGTTTTATTGTTTCTATGAATCATTTTCTAATTTGGTGTACTCATATATCACTCTGTTGAATAAGTTTCTATTTTCATATGAAATCAATCCATTATAGGCTAAATCGTTACATATTAAAATAAAAATGAAAATAAGGACATTATGTGAGCATGAATATGTAAATATAATGCATTGAATAAGATGAAAATAAGGATTGTTACATCTCGAATACATACTACGATAAATTTGAATAAGTACATCTATTTTTGAATACATTGATATGATAAAAAAATTATTGTCTTTATCTTCAAACTTCATCCATTACTATTTCATTCCCCTTCTTGAATAATTGCATAACAAAAAACACGTATATGAATAACAATTCATGCATAATAGTACACACAAACTTCAGATATATTTCCCCGCGACATCGTCATACAAAATTTGGAGCACACACGACGGTGCCTCCGAAAGTAAATGAAAACTAATAGAAAAAGAGTAGGCAAGTTTAGTGAGCGAGTCCGCGACATAGTTCGCTTCCCTAGGGACGTGAGTGAGTCGGGCTTCGCAAGCCTGACTAAGTTGGCGTTGGCATCTAGTGACCAAGCCATACAATGGGTGCGAGGGGTTCAACACGATGTGCACCAAGTCCACAACCAACTTGGAGTCGGATTCCAGAGTGAATCGCTTATATCCTTTTGAAAGAGCCAATTGCAACCCGTGGGTGATGCCCCACAGCTCGGCCATCGGAACGGTGCATTGTCCGATATTGTGCACAAATATTGCAAGCCATCTACCGTCCGAGTCCCGCAAAACGCTAGCCGCCGTCGCACACCCGTCGCTATTGACCGACCCGTCCATGTTAATCTTGATGGTGCCCACCGACGGCCTGCGCCAAATCACCATGTCCTCCGACCGTGCCACCAGCCTAGAACTAGCCCTGGACTTGAACACGCGTGCTTGTACTCCTCCACTATGTTGCGGATGAAGGTAATTGCGTTGCAAACTTTGTCCCCGGTCCCGAATATTTTCTTGTTCTTCCACTTCCAGGCCCACCAAAGGCTAGTGCGAACAATCAGTCGAAGGAGCGGAGCTTAGAGCCTTTACTTTTAATTCTATTAGTAAAGCGCACTCACTCTAACGGCGTACCTTTTGCATGATGGGTCAGCGAGGAAATGGGAACAGCGGCTTAAGCCGGCGAACAGTTCCGGCCAAGCTTCCGTTCCACCGCCGGCCTGCTTGATCATGATGTTGCTTCGGATCCATCCTGTAAAGGGAAGATTGAAAAAATCATTCCACAAACCAACAGGAATAAAAGCATTCCATATGGGCCTAATCCCACTACAATCTCTGAACAGGTGGACAAGAGTCTCGGCGGCGGTATTGCACAAGGTGCACCGATCACTAGCAGCGAAGTGGCGCCTAAACCTCTCGCAGTTGGTTAGTATAGCACCCCTAGCAACCAACCAAATGATAACGCGGATGCACTCAGGCACACGAAGCCCCCAGATTGATTTGAAGAAGTCACCGTCATTGGAGTTAACCGAATTCCGGCCGGAAACCAGATCGTATGCAGTACCGATGCTGTAAACGCCGTTCGACGTCAAACTCCAAGAGATGCAATCCCCATCCATGTCCTCATTGGAGAGTTGAATGGCCGACAATCTCAACAAGGTGCTGGCTGGCAGAACCTACTCGAACCGATGCCATCTCCAGCCAACATCGTGATAGGCTACTAGACCTACACCGCAAGTGTACGGGTCGTGTAGTATCAAGGTGTCGATCTCTAGGACTTTAGTAGAATTGGTGAACCGACAATCATGTAGCTACGCATAAATGAAGCAATTTTGGATTGAAATGAAGGAATTCACCTAACAACCAAATAAAAGGGAGAAAACAAGTAACAAAATGATGCAAATTAAATAAGGGAAAGGCAATCCTAGAGTCAAGGTACTCGCACTATGAACCTAGGCAATACTTTGCAAGCATGCATAAATCTTGATCAAATCATGGTTTGGAGGCAACTACCCAATTTCATTGTCTAATCCCATCGAATCAAACAATTGTGCCTAGAATACAGTAATCATCCACTGTCGTGGCTTGACACCCGGGACTAGGCCCTTTGGGCTATGAATAGGGTTATGAATCGGGTCAAGCCTCATCCACCGTCGTGGCTTGAGTGAGCTTGTCCAACTCAAGCCTCTATCGGTAGGTGATCCTCTCAACAGATCCCCAATCAATTCTAATATCAAAGGGTCCTCAATCAATCAATCCTATTCTTCAAGTGAGGGATGAGGTCTCTCAACACAAATCTCACACCTCACTTCTTATTAACAATCTAACCTCTCGGTCGCAATCACCAATAAGGCTCAAATCACAATCAATTTGGCATTAGGCACATAAGATTGAAACAAACCACAATCAAGTCTCAATTCATGCAAGTAATTCAAAGTTCTACCTAGAATCCATCGGGTTTTTCCCAAACCCTAGGATTTGGGACTCTACCTAAATATGGAAAACAAAAGATATGAAGAAGAGAGAAGGAAATTCATACCAAAGTTCATTCTATTGATTGAAATGGCAACAATCTCCAACAACTTCCTTCAAATCTCCAAAACACAAAGAGAGTTTTAATGGAAATCCTAGGTCTAAATTGGGAAAAAAAATCCCCAAAAGGGGGAAAAGAGAGGTACTCTCCTAAAGGAGGAAGAAGGTATTTATACAACCCTAAAAGGAAAGAGGGCTAAAAGAGGAAAATGGGGGCGCCGCGACGAGACCCGGGCCATGACCCGGCCCGTGACCCGGCCGGGTCGAAGGCCGGAACAAAACAGAGCGAATGCACACGAACAAAGGCGACCCGGGCCGTGACCCGGTCGGGTCCGGGTCTGGGGTGTTGCCTCGGCTTGGTCTTGGGCGGAAAAGCTGACCTGGGCCACGACCCGGCCGGGTCGGAGCCTGGATGCCCCGGGAGCTGTTTCGATGCTTCGTCGTCTTGCGCTTTCTCGGCTCGGCTTTTGGTTTGCTTCTTTTGGAGACTTCTCGGGCTCCCCCTTGACTCCGTCTTCGAGTTAATGTCGGCTTCTTGAGCTCCTCTTGATCTCCCATTGCCAATTCTCTTCCATTTTCACTTGAAAATGCACAAATAAGGCGTAGAGTCTGAACGAAGACACTAAACCGAAAACAACTAAAAGGCTAGCTTAAAAGAGAGAAAAGCAAACCGAAACCTAATGAAACATGAGCTAATATGCACTAGTATGAGCTAAATGCAAGCCATCACACCGCAATCCCAAAAATCACTGACCTTAAGATGTAACTCCCCCGGCGGAACAACAACCATAGCCAAGTCAATAAGACGATCATTGCCAAGCCAGGGGTCGACCCAAAAACGGACCGTTTTCCCATTGCCCACATTCCAACGGCATCCGGGCGTGAGAACGGTATCAATGCTCTTCGAAATACCCTGCCAAATAGCCGATGAGCCCGCCACCATAGCACCTGACTCCCTAACATACTTTGCCTTGAGGATCGAGGCCCAGCAACTGCCCTTATCGGTGAGAAACCTCCATCCCAGCTTCCCTACAACCGTGACGTTGATTTGATGCATCGATCGAATACCCAACCCACCATATCTTTTGGTTCTGCAGAGGTCGTCCCAGCCTACAAGGTGGATTTTTCTCCTTCCCTCACCATCGTTCCACACGAAATTTCTGATAAGCTGGTCCATTTGATCACAAATCTCTTTCGGGAGAATCATCGTTGCCATAGTATAGGTGGGAATTGCATAAAGAACAGCTTCCGCTAAAGTGATTCTCCTAGCCAATCCCAACACCTTACTCTTCCAGGAAGCAAGTTTCGACTTCATCTTTTCTAGGATAAACCCGAAATTATCCTTACCCACCTTCTTCTGGAGAACCGACATGCCAAGATAGCTACCAAGGTCGGTAGTGACCTCAAAACCACACTCATCACGCAGCTCCGAGATCACACTCCTGCTCGTATTCTTAGAGACAAAGATTTTAGATTTAGCCACATTGACTTTTCCCCTGGAGAAGTTCCAGAAAATATCCAGAATTATGTTGATGATCCGAAGCTGACCAACCGGGCGACGTCATCCGCAAAGAAAACATTGGAGAGCTCCGGGCCTCTTCTGGTTAGCCGAATAGGTTTTTACTCTCCACCATCAACCGCCATTTGTATCATCTAACTCAATTTCTCCATACAAAGAACAAATAAGTACAGGGAGATTGGGTCGCCTTTCTAGATACCCCTAGACGGGGAGAAGCCTTCCGTCATTTCGCCATTTCAGAGGAGTTGATGCATTCCTTGATCCAACTAGTTCATCTAACCAGGAACCCTGCATCTAGAAGAGTGTCCACAATGAAATCCCAATGAAGCTTATCATAAGCCTTATCAAGGTCATTGTTGAGGACCATCCACCCTTTCCTTCCCTGTTTTTTCTTCATCGAATGAACCAACTCCTGCATAATCACAATGTTATCCGTGATATATCTCCCGGGGAGGAAGCTGCCCTGCATCGGTCCGATGATTTCCGAGAAGATCGTTCCCATCCGGTTCACTAAAATCTTTGTAACCAGCTTGTAAATAATGTTATAGAGGTTGATCGGGCGGAAGTGTTTGATCTTCACCGGATTGTCAATCTTGGCCAACAACACGATAAGAGTCTCATTCACCCCTGTCGGAAGAACACCAGTGCGGAAGAAGTCCTTGACGAACACCCTGATGGATTCTCCAACAACTCCCCATGTCTTTTGAAAGAACACATGCTGAAAGTCATCAATCCCCGGGGCCTTAAAGCTCCCCATCTGGTTGATTCCAGCCCATATCTCCTCATCCGACACCTCCTTGGTGAGCGAACCCCATTGAGTGCGGTCAATAGCCTTGAATCTCCCCGTTGGCATCAGACTGTTATCCATCGGCGAAGCAACACCAGAGTACAGATTTTTGAAGTAGCTGACAACAAGGTTCTCAATCTCTTTCGGCTCATTAATCCATTAATCACTGTCGTTCTGCAAACTGTTCACACGGCTCCTCCTCCTCTTGACAATAGTCGAGACATGAAAGAAGGAAGTATTCCGATCTCCCGAAGTCAGCCACTTCTCTTTAGACTTCTGTAACCAAACCAACTCCTCCTGCTCCAGCGTATGGTCCAGCTCTTTCAACAGATGACTCTGCTCGTCGAGTAATTGTTGCGTACACTGCATTTTGCATCTCTTGTCATTGGCATTCAACAGGTTCATGATCTGCTTCTTGCGCAAATGAATGTTCCTGAAAACTTCCCGATTCCATTTCAGAAGGACCTCTTTGAGATTAGAGAGAGCATCAGGGGCAGCCTTCGTCGCATCCCAACTCCGGTCGACAAGCCTGTTAAAAGAGCCGTGCCCCATCCAAGCCGCCTCAAAACGAAACGGCCTACGCGACTTATCACCCACCTTAGGCGGATCGAATTTAACTAGCAAGGGGGCGTGATCCGATCCCAACTTGGACAAGTGGGATACAGTGGCATTAGGCCAGTCCATCCGAGCAGGATGGACAAAAAATGAACAATTGTAGTTAATATATTATGCTATAATATGTGGTTTGTATAGCTAATGAGGTTGTATGTGGTATTAAATGGGATAATATAATGATTAGTGATCAATTATGATAGTCAAGTCAATATTCGATTGTTTTACGTAAAGAATTATTAGTGATGAGGGGTTCAATAGAACAAATTCATATTAGTAGGGGTCTAATAAATTATTTTTAAGTAGAGAGATCTGTTTGTAAAAAACGTATAAGTACGCGAATCTACTAATGTTTTAAACCTATGTTTTTCTACTCAAAAAAATGAGAAAAAGCAAATTAAATCATGTGTTGAACACATTTAATTTTTTGACCATTACCAGTGAGTGCATGTTTCAATTTATTTTTTTGGATAAAGGAAAGAGATTAAGCTAGTTCCTATTCAACAAAAACTATCCTATATAGCATCCAACATGATGAGGTCCCTAAGGACCGGATCGGAACTGAGCGTGCAGGTCGTCATATGACAAAACGTGGCGGCGATGTCGGATACCCCGACTCTGAAACTTCCCGAGCGATAGCTGGGCGTCTGCCCGAATGAGCTCCATCTCCCACGAACAACTCCAATCCCCCAACGCTGCATTAACCACCTGCAGGTTGTCGCCTTCAATCACCCGACGGGGAACGTCACACCGGATGGCTTCAAGAATCCCCTGCCGAAGTGCAAAAGCTTCGGAAAACACCATGGAACGCCGTCCGAGAAAACCACCATCACAGGAGACAGTGTCGCCTGAAGAGTTCCTGATAACAAAACCATAAGAGGCAAGTCCAAAAGAATTAACGGCACCATCAAAGTTAAGTTTAAAAAAAATTATCGAGATGTTTAGTCTATTTGACATTCCTTCTTTTGACATTCCTTCTTTTGTCGGTTTGATTTGAAAGCTTTGAGCCTTCTTTTTATCTTCTTTTGTGAGTGCATGTTTCATGTTTGTACTTTTCCAGTCAGCTATGGCCGGCATAATAAACTAGTGTACATTATCTCCTGATCGATTTGGCGTACGCCTGAGTAATCATCCGACGTTACTCTCTCTAGACACAAGGCCGGCATAATAAACTAAAATCATAAATTGATGGAAGTTTGATTTTGATTGTGCTCAAAAAAAAAAAAAAGGTAAAGTTTGATCGATTTCAATAAACACAAAAAAGAAGAAGAAAGAAGTGAAGTTTGATCGATATTATGGGAATTGAAGGTAAAGCTAGGTAGCTAGCAAAGTTGATCATAAAAGTAGGCCTTGAAGGTGTGTACATGAAGCGGTTGCAAGCACATAGCCACAAGAGCAGAGCCATGTTGTGTGCCGGGGAGGATCATGGAGATGCCCTCCATGGTCTGGTCACCCGGTGCCATGTGGGTCTCCTTCCCCCACCCGAAATCCAACCCAAAGAGTGGAAGCGTGAACCAGCTGGTGACCATGACATCCGGGTTGACGTAAATCCCTTCGGTGGTGCGGAGGCCCCGCCACACTCGGATGTCGTGCTGGCGCTTCCAGTAGTCAAGGTCCCTCCACACGTACTCTTCTGTCACCCTATCAATCGCTAGCCTAATCCTCGCACACGCGTACCCAAGTCCGTTCGTGTCGAGCTCCTCGGACGAGCTCGTAGCAGTCATCATTGTCACCGCATTTCCAAAGTAGTTTGGGGGAAGGGGTGGGGTCACCCTGCCGCGGACGTCGATGGCTACGCCTATTGAGTTTAGCTTGTTACCCCTGCAGTGGCCTCTTGCTTTGCTGGAGCACCTCCAAATGTGGGCGGTCAACGCCTCTATGCGACTGTAACTACGGCGTGAGGGATTAATTTGAGTGGTGTGATTGGCCTGGAAATTAGCGGTATGCTTGAGCCGATCCAGTTGCGTTTTAGTGAGGGGTAACATGACCATGGTGGTCTCCACCAGGTTGGTCATGATTGGATGTGGTGATTGTTCTCCGGGGCAGGGCAGCAGGGGAGGAACCATCACTAGAGGGGGAGGGGGCGGCGGTGTCCCGTACTCTCGGTTCGGGCTCTCGGGGGACTTGGGTGGCTCTCCTGCTCCTAATAGTCCCCGATCATGAACCGGTGCTACCTCCATC
Organism: Polygonum maritimum; assembly: GCA_963924305.1. Taxonomy (NCBI): domain Eukaryota; kingdom Viridiplantae; phylum Streptophyta; class Magnoliopsida; order Caryophyllales; family Polygonaceae; genus Polygonum; species Polygonum maritimum. The sequence continues at coordinate 58,965 of OZ002737.1, forward strand.
GCCTCACCTCGAGCAATCCTATATATCACATTTAGTTAATTAAATTCTATATACAGGCATTGCTACACTTCCACTCAAGATCGATATACGTACTTTCTCCCAAAAACTACTTTTAATCATATATATATATGTATATATATATATACCTGGCCCATTCCCTGATGAAGTGTAGGGAGCCGAGGCCGTCGGCGACTGCTCGGGAGACGGTGATTCCGATGCTGACCCCGCCGCAACGGAAGAAGGTGACCTGCACGAGCAGAAGCGGCTGCTCATGCGGGGGCTTTCGGTAATCAACTTGAGGCATCAAGTGGTGGCCCCCAAACTGGCCGGACCTCGGAGTTGTTGCATCGGGGAAGTTGAAGTGGGCCATCTCGAACGGAGTCTCGGCCTCCGCCAGCTCGGCTCCCCAAGTGGACTCGTGGCAGCGGAGCTCCATCCTGCCTCCTTGGGTGAGGTGAAGCCGCCCCGCCAGAGGGTAGAAGTGGGCCAGGGCCGTCCCCAGCGACTGCTTCAGGGTGTGGACCAGCGTGGCCCGGTCTTGATCCCCCCTCCCGCCCCCGCCGTACCAGTAGACGCAGGGGACGTACCCTCTGCCCACGATCATGTCCCATTCCGTCAGAGCGATGGTGCCCCTCCACGTTTCCCCAACTGGTTTTATTATGCTTTTCCATTTGATTTGCACTTCTTCCATTGCGTGCACTTTCATTTCTTAATTTGATGGATTTTGTTTATTGCTCACAAACTAGCTAGTAATTGATCCATCCATTACCATTTGCCATGATATGCATCCATATTTTTCCGGCCATGGGGTCGAACTCGACTTGTGCGTAACCTTATTAATTAGATAATAATGTTTGACTAGCTGATGGGCCGATACAGCATGCACGTACTTTAAATGGTTTTTAATTTGTGGGTTTTCTTCAATATATAGTGTTTGGCTGGCCATGTACGGGTACCTACACCAAATTAGTGGTCAATTAACCACGTACCTTTCACCTAAAAAAAGTCAACTACGTACCTAGCTAGCCCGTACGTACCTACCTAACCGCAGGTTTTGGTCAAGTGCTCTTCTTAACTAATCATGCTTTCTTAATCGATCAACTAACAAACTTGATATAAAAAATTAATTACGTCACAACCAGTTTAATTGATTAGGTTGGTAGGACAATAATAGGCAGAGGGTACACTAGCTAGCTTGGTCCCCGCGCTTTGGACTTGGTCACCTTCAATTTTTCAGCAGACCGGCGTACATACTTGGGTATCAATTATAGCCGAACAGCTGGCCCAGGTCACCTGGTCGGCTTCTCCACAGCTAGCAGAAACTCGATCCGCCCTAGCTACCTCCTCCGATCCTCAACCCATGCCACCACTCCCGACTTCATCTTTCACATTCGTCTAGAGAAGAAATTATAAAAACGAGAAATCCTATATTGACACCACAAATTCCAACCCCACAAACCATACTTGGACTGTGCTTCAACTATATCAAGTGTACTTTAAAGCCCCAATTACTATTTCTTTTATGTGAAATGTTTTCGATAACTAGTACTCCCTCCGTCCCATAATGTTTGTCCCTTTTCATTTGTAATTTGTGAAGGAAAAGGGACAAACATTATGGGACGGAGGGAGTATAACTTAGAAAGTCTCTATTACTAACCCTTTTGTGTATCTTGGTGTTTCTAACCATCCACTCAATTTTGCTCAATCTTTTGGACAATTCGTATCATGTCATATATAATAATACAATCACCTTTAAATGTTAATCGGATGATTGCAATTAATAATCAATATCTATCTAGATTTAATAGATCACAATTAAGTAGATATATACCTAATAGTTTACATCTTGATTTTCTAAATACAAATAATATATATATATATGAAGATCTCATATCATTTTATTGTACATTACTATATTATCTTGCATTAAAATAAATTATTTATTATCTTGCATTTGAAAAGCTCTATTTTGGAAGTAACAAAGTATAATTAATTACTATATTCTTATTTTAGTAAAGAAGATAAGTATAAAACTTATAAATTACGGAAAGATATCTAAAAGTATTACAGAAAATTTATATATTCTACATATAAAATTAATCAGATCAACTCAAAGGATTTAGGTCAATGAGGTTCATATTTATCTTGACACACTCATTTTCAGGTCAAATTTCAACTCATAATTCTCGATCGGTTTAGATCGGTTTTTTAGGGTCGAGTGATGTTTTGACAACTCTACTTGTTATATATTAAATATATAATAGAGACATAATATAATAAAACAACTATTACAATGATACATAGTTGATGAATATATAGCATTGAATCTAAAGATAAAAAAGCGACAAAACTTAATCTTAAAATTGTAAGAGAGTATAAAGATCTATGTAATCACCTAACTACATAAAACTAAAACTATGTTACCTATATGCATGATTAATGTTATATATGATTATAATACGTTATATGGATGATATTCTCTTATTTGTATATATGAATTTCGAAGGTACTTACGATTATTTTTGGAATTCATGAATACAATTTTTTTTTTGGTCAAGACGAATACAATTAATAAAAGAACACATAGAAACATATTATAATCAACTTAATACATAAATAGAATCTATACTTGTAGTTTTTTTTTTTTTTTTTTGCAAACCGACTATTCTACGTAAAAATGTTCTATTAAAGTTCCTCTACTCATGCAAATTTGTTCTACTAAACCCCATATCGCTAATATTTTGTCATATGAAACAAAGGCACACATAAGACTTAATATTTTTTGCAAAACTTTGATGTCGCAATTGATGACTTGTAGTCATATTATTCAATTTTAAGCCACATAAGACATCGTCTCTCCATCACTTATGGATTCGTTTTCCCTATCGCTACAATCCACCACCACCGGCTCGCAAGATTCATGTCCTCTCTCTAAGCCAAATCCACGACAGTTGATGTGTAGATCGATCCTTCTAGACCAACCGTCTCGCCCCATCTGCACCACGTACCACGGAAATCGAGCAACCCTAGGCACCACGTATGTTGATTTTTTTGTCATGGATTATATAGTATTTTGTTTGTTTCGTTCTCATTGTGTTCAAAATTGTAAATAAAAAGTGTTAAGCAACCATGTGATTCATATTCGAAGCATGTAAACATTTAGTGATTTAGATATCAGTTATTTCAAGCCTAAAGATGAATGCATTGAATGGAATATATGGTTCAATTGTATGCTTGATAAATGGTTTTTGAGTTTATGACCGTAATTGGATAGTGTTACTTCTCGAACTTGCCGAATTGATATTGAATTTGTTTCACGTACTGTCTAAGGAATTTGCATCACATGCACTGATTTTAGGGGTTATTGTTGTTGTTTCAAATTTGAAATTGAGTTTTTATTGCATGTTTTGGTATATGTATGCTCAGATTGGAGCTTAAATTTCTAGGGTGAATTTTCGAATTCGTTTCGCAACCTTTTGAATGTTTTCGAAATCCAAGCTCTAATCAAGTTCGAGAGAAACAAGGTGTTTGTTAAAATGCCTCTGAGAGTATTCATTGATAGTGCTTATTTGATCATGGAGAGTCAGTTTAAGGGGTCGACATTGATGCCCTGTGATGAGATTGTGCAGAATCATTTTTGGTTTGTGTTGATTGGCTCCTCCAGGCACTTGACAAAGTCCTTGCTAATTCCTAATGTCCAAGCTTCTATGGTTTTGTTTGCTAATTACTTGGCTGTTAGTTTCTACTTTACAAGGGCAAAGAGAAGGCCATATCTAATGCCTTTTGATAGAGGAAAGGCTGGTGTTCTGTTTATTATTGAAGCATTTACGGGCCACTATTTTGAGCTTTGCTGTGGAGGAAGATTTTGGGGCCCTACAATTTTTAAGCACTCACCAATTCTTCATACTACTAGATTTTTGCTCTGCCTCCTTGATGATGTTTTGCTCCAAGGTGCCTTTGATGTGTGTGCAGTCCACAAATCAGTAGCTCCGTACTCTATGAGGCTCGCCAGACAAGGATTGTTGGAACCCGCGTGATCCGACTCACACTTCTTTTGCTAATTCTCGCATCGGGACGAGTCGATTCTCATCGGGAGTCGATTCTCATCGTACTCTATGATTGCTATTTATTAATGTATTTTTATTATTAGGTATAATTACCTCTTCTCGGGTTTCTTTACGGTTCTTTTCCCGGGACGCCTTTTATTGAACCGATAGGTTAGCATTAGGGTTAGCATTAGGGTTTTATGATTCAGCTATATATATTGTAATCCTGATATTTGGAGAATCAATCAACAAATCATTCAGTCAAATATTCCTTTTACACTAAATCTCTCTATGCTCCCTACCGCGCCTACCATCCGGCCACGCGTGTTTATCGAGTCGCCACCCACCTCGGGTTCGTCTCTCCCCCTTGACCAACAAGGGTTCGGTACGATCTCACATCGAGGTCGTATTGCTTATCCCGGTACGAATCCACATCGGGTCCGTATCACTCTATGATGGGAGCAGTGGCGGACCCAGTGTACCATCTGCAGCAAACATGAAATTTGTATAGGAAACCAAGTCATAACGCTAATCAGAGACGACTACACTACAGCGCCATTAAGAGAAGTAAGGGTAGAATTGGGCATTCGAAATATATATGCAGGAGTTAAGATTTTTTTTATTGACACTGCTACACAAAATCGTCAATCACAGTTTAGAAGTTGTATAACGTGTTAGTGAGAGTTGGATATCATCATTTGCTCTTTATTTACTTCTTCACTCTTCATTTGTTAACTCTGTCAAGATCATGCATTTGCTCCAAAGCTCCCCATTTAAATTCGGTCTATCATTCCCCATTTAAATTCGGCATAATAACAGAACTTTCAAGGCCATATTCTGATCGTCGCCCACATTCATTTGTTTGATCAAATTGCATTCGCAGACTGGTAAGGGGAATGTATCTCAGACTGGTAAGGTACTTGTTTAACAATCAAGTGGGTCTAAGACTTGGTCTAATCACAACAAATGCTGAATACAGCAGTTTACAAACTAACAACTTTATTATTACACATTTTCAGGTGAATCTTCCCATGTCACATAATGTTTGTCATACATGCTCGTATCGTAATCGTATGTATTGATCCTCTCCCCAGCTCCATTACACCTTGAAAGAACATTTTCCTGTCCTGGTGTGATTCATGGTAGTTGAATTATGAATATCATCAGATATTTGTACTAACAGGCAAGTTAGTGGCTTGGGCTCTGTCAAAAACTATGAACTTCTCCATGAGCCGCCCACAGTTGTCACAAATCAGTGATTCCTTTGTTGCTTCATCATATTTGATGATGATCCTCGGGTGCTTGCACGGCCGTCGTCCTGGGGGAGCTTTCAGACAAGCTCTCATTGCATCGACTAAACCCAACTCCGGCATACAGTTTTGCCGCAGTACTGGAAACAAGCTCAAGGCCCTGATCACCTCTTGCCCCCTCAGCTGTAAAGTATCTGTTGAAGAAAGCTGCCCAACTATCATCCATCCACTTCCACTCTCACTTTCACTGGTTCCCATCAGATCTTCAACTTCTCTTAGAATATGATCAGAATTACAACTCTTCCCTAGCTTCAGCTTTGATCTTCTCATGCTCTCCAAGCGAATCCAAAACAGCTGCATCCTGTTCCAAGTTAAACAACTGCCCAGCCCCACTTTGTTGATAGAGGCCAGTATTTTTCTCACTTTCTTATCTGGGGGTTTCTTCCCAACATAAACCACTTTGAGCTGGTCAAACGATATCTGAACTTGTTTCATCTTAACAATGAACTCGCTGGTCCAATCGGCACTGTCGCTCCCATAGATGCAGATAACTCTTTCTTCTTCTTCTGCCTGGAATTCAGTCAATTGATTTGATCAATATGTGAAACTAGCTAGAGGTGATCAGTAAATTAACTAAAAAGTGGAGATATCTTCTTACCCACATGCATAGCAAGGGGCTGACACCGTCAACTAGTAGCTTGAGAGTCGACTTCTCCTTTTCCCATAGCTCCTCCTCTCTTGAAGTTGAGAAGGGAAAAGCCCTGGCACCCCAGATCCATCCCATATCAATTGCATTCAAATTCCTTACATTTCCTCCCGGATCGAGTGCCACAATTATTGGATGATCCTTAAAATTCCACTCCTTTTTTACAAGGCTGATGGTGGTTGGAGATAGAGACCATGGCTTTCTGACTGAGTACCATGGTAAGGAGCTTGACAGGAGGTTGTAAACTATCATGTCATTGTCTCTCCAGTCTTCAGAAGGCGGGATTGGAATCCATACAATCTCATATTCCTCTTTTGGCTTGTCGTATATCTGCTGAACCAGCAAAAGCAACTCGTCTGTTGGCAGGAGCTCTGGCTTTGAGACCAGTAGTAGAACAACCTTTTCCGCAAGCTCGGTAATACCTACCTGTTACCATGCATCATTCCATACCATACCATCATGTATTATTAGTAGAGCATACTATACTAACATCATCTAGCTGCAGTATTTGGAAAATACCTTTACTTGAAAGGAGTGCTTTAGTGGCGTGTCGTCCTTCAAAGAGAGAAGCATTCTCAAAATCTTCTGGTTGTCATCCTGTGTCTCGCTCAAAAGCTGGAGGAGTTTCTGATGGATCTTTTGTTCTGGAAAAGTTACATCTGATTAGTTAAATAGTTGGTACAATTAAAAACGTACCATACTTCTTGTGATTGAGCCTCTAGAAGTTAAATCTAATTTATTTAGTTTACTACTGATTGATTTCTGCTTAGTGCTGACCTACTTCCATTTGACAGTTAGTGACTTGCAACTTCATTTCATCACTGATGCTTCTTATCCTGTGCTCCAAGCTTGTGAGTTCCCATACGACATCTGCTAGCAAAAGCTGAGACCTGTATATACATGCTTCTTATATGTTATATATATATATATACATTGTTATATTGAATTAGGAAAAGAAGATGCACTTGCAAATCCTTGGAGGCTCGTGTGAGATGAAGCTTTGAAGTGCATATCAAGACGCTTCTGAAAATCCAGTAAGCCGCGACATATACAAGGGGCTTTGTCGTACTGATCCGGCCATCATCCAGCTCTGCTTCGACGATTGGTAAGCGCTCAAACAGGACGACGAGTCTGGTGAGTGCCACCATAGAGTTAAATAGAAGGGTAATTGCATCGTAAACGAGTTTGAATTTATCCGAGCTAAAACTCATATCCTTGAGTAGAGAGATGGCTGAAGCCAGGCGGTTGCAATGTTGAGACTGTAGAATGACCCACAATTCTCCATAGATCACGGCAAATGCTGAAAGCACTAGGCTTAGTTTTGCATCCCATCTGTACTTGCCCAGTAAATCAAACAAGGCCAACGGCTTGGTGCACATATCTTCATCCACATTGCGTAGGCAGCTCATAATCTAGCACGTACGTACTGACGACTGATTAGACAGCTGGCTTAATTGACATGAGAATGAAATTGATTAAAAGCAGCTAGGCCAGGACTAACCTCACGGGAAAGCCTATATATGGTGTGCCCAAGTGGTTCCTCTGAGCCATCTACTTGAATGCTGCCCATCTCAGTGCAGTCTGGCTCTGGTCTAGCCATCTGATCGATCGAAAGAAAGCATGGCCGGCCATCAACAAATTATAAAGTACTAATCATGGAGTGCGTGCTTATTAATTGGTAAATTACGTACTTGAGATGCAGGAGCATTTCTCATGATGGCTTCAGCAGCTCGGAGGCAGAGCTCAGAGTCAAGAACGCGCCCATCTGGATCATGTGTATATACAATCTTCTGAATGAGAATGTCCTCTCTCAATGAGAACGACGCATTCTGGGCAAAACTCTCACTCCAAAGAAAGTTCATGATGATTATTTTGATGCTTGGACACACAAACACGCCACTCCATCTATATATACAGTTCCTTCTTGATCCCGGTATTAACGGAATACGTACCATATATGCATCCACAGGTACGTAAAAGCTAAGTACAGAAAATCTGTCTGTGCTTTTTTAATTTTTTGACCATATTATCTTATGTATCGGTCTTGGAAATTTGTCATGCATATGCCATGTGATGAGTAAAGTCGGGTAGATTGGCGTGTTATTAGTAGGCGCTCCTGGGACCTGGACCAACACTAACATAGAGATCGAATAATTTCTCTGTGACTGTATGTACGTACATTGAAGGTCGGTTTGATTCGATCGAAATCATATCTAGAGCATCTCCTTTAATTAAGTTGTGCTTTTTTTTCTTCCACAGACAGGGATATATACGAATGATGACATGTCTATGTTGAGCATAAAGAATAGATTCTTCATTTCTTTTCCATTTTTCACCGGATATAATTAAGATCCTATAAAACCCCTCTTTATAGTGTAACAGGTGAACAAATTATAAGCGTTGGATCTGGTAGTTTTAATGGACGAGATTAAAAAAAAATATATATATATATATGGGTTAATCTTAGAAATAAATACTAGATTAGTTATCCCCAACTTCTCTCTCCATATCTTTCAAAAAGAAAAATCTAAATAAACCAATTTCATTATCTTCTTACTTACGTACATTCACGTAAAGAAAGAAACCAAATTTCCAATCAAAATCTTCTTCTCACCATTGGAGATAAGGGCAACCAAATTGATACCCACTTCTTACTCAATACACTAATCTATTGGAGTAGTATAGATTTAATTTACACGCTTCTTTTGATGTGTTTTGTTTCAATTTGGTAATTTTTTTTTGTTTTGCAATTGTTACTCTCTTGAATGCTTCAATTTTTTCATGGATTATGATATATGTTAGATTTTTTCTTGTAGGGTTAATATTAATTGATTTATTAGAAAGGAATAGAAGAGTAAAAAAATTAGAACGCGCCTTGCCACGCGCTTTGTTTTTCCTAGGGTTTTGCTTCTGCCGTCGTTTCTGTGCTTATGTCCGGTCCGCCGCCCATTCCGGGTGGAGGCCCGGCTGGGAATACCAGTACGGGCCACGTTGCTAGTAACAATGGCCATGACTGTTCCATGATAGATTCTTCGGTTCCGACAAATAACGCCTCCTCGAGGCCATGGAAGGATGTAGTTAGAGGAGATGATGGTATGGAGCGTCTGGTCCTGAGTGAGGAATATGTGAACACTAGGATGAAGAAATCATTGGATGAGAATGGAGATCCCGTTTTCAAGATAGACGCTTCCATGAAGCAAGTGCTTGCTTCGGCTTGGAGTACTGCATTAATTGTGAAACCCTTAGGCAATTTAGTGCAACATGCTATTATGGAGAAGAAATTAAGAGAACTGTGGCAGCCGTCGGAAAGAATTTCAGTGGCTGACTTGCCCAATGGTTATTATGTGGTCTGCTTTACGTCAGAATATGACTACTTGTCGGCTATGATGGGAGGTCCTTGGACAATCTTTGGGAATTACCTCACCATTAGACCTTGGGACTCAGCGTTTAATCCACACACGGATGTGATAACAAAGACTCTTGCATGGATCAGATTCTCGGGGCTCCCGATGATGCTTTACGAAGAAACTACCCTGAAGAGTCTCGCTTCGGGTGTTGGTCGTGCTATTAAAGTCGATAAGCGAACTTTGTTTTCTGATCGTTGCCGGTTTGCTAGGGTTTGCGTGGAACTTGATCTCTCAAAACCTCTGAAAGGCGCAGTCACTGTCGACGACTGCAAGTACCATGTGGAGTATGAGGGGCTGCACCTTCTGTGTATTTCCTGTGGGGTATACGGACATGAACATCTTCGTTGCCCTAAGACCATGGCGGCCTCCACCGAGGCTGACGCTGCTGTCAAAGAAGTTGCTACAGCTCTTATTGCGCCGCCGGTTAACCCAACCCCTGGTCCGGCCGACAATGCCCCGCGCTTTGGTCCTTGGACCGTTGTGCAACGCCGTCGTAAACCTCGTGCTAATAATTCAAAGGATGATGAGAAGACCAGAGCTAACACTAATCAGTTTAGTGCTTTAAGAATTGAGGAACCGACTGCTACTCCTAATGCTTTGGCTCCAACGGTTCATGGGGCGGTTGAGACTTCGGCAAATAATAGTGCTCAACAGGGAGTGTTTGTTGACAAAGGTAAGGCTATTGCCAATCAGGTTATGGCCTCGAGTGCGTCAAAGGCAAAGAACAACTCGCAAACGAGAGGCAGGTTTGCGAGTTCGGTGAAAACGTCGGGCAAAGTGAACAGGAACATTAATAAGTCCAATCCTAACCAGATTAATCAAGCTCTCACTGGTGCAGCTGTCAAGAGCATGAATATGATCGCAAATAAGCGGCCTCGGTCTAATGAGGGAACAAACACAAGCCCTCGGCCCCTTCCGTTTGAATTCTCGTCAGGGGCACAGGCTACGGGTAGTACACATCTGAACCCGCCTCCGGTGGATATGATGCAGGCTGATCAACATGCTGGGGTCCTCTCTCCTGATGATATGATGCAGGCCGACCCGCATGCTGGAATCTCTCCTACTGATATTGTTTCTCCGACCTCTCCTAACACTTCCGGGCCGATAGCACCCGCGTCCCCCGGTGTCAATGAATTGCATCTTTTGGAATTGTTTTGGCTCCGGGAAACCGGGCTTTCGCCGAGCGGTGAAATATTTGGTGCGACGACATAAAGTTGATGTCTTGTCCATTTCTGAACCTTGCATTTCTGGAACCGTTGCACGTGATGTCTGTGAGCGGCTCCGTTTTACTAATTCTGTCAGAATCGACCCCACGGGTTTCTCGGGGGGACTTTGGCTGTTATGGAACAATAGCTCAGTTGACTTAACTATTGTCAAAATCGCTGCCCACTATATTCATGCTACTATCAAGAAAAACGCTCTCTGCTTTCACCTTTTTGCAGTCTATGCTCCCCCGTCTCCTGGTAGACGGCGTATTCTCTGGCAGGATCTCGCCGCGGAAGTTGAACACATCACAGATCCCCTGATCACGGGGGGCGATTTTAACTGCATCCTCAGCACAGCTGAAAGGCGGGGAGGGTCGGGGCATCTTTCCGAGGACTCGTTGCAATTCATTGAGTGTGTTGATAAGGCTTCTTTGATTGATCTTGGTTTCTCGGGTCAACCCTTTACGTGGTCAAGAGGGAATAGCGCTCGTACCTACGTGGCTAAACGTCTTGATCGGGTTTTTGTTAACCCGGCTGGCCGGGTGTTGTGGCCCAACGCTGTTGTTCGCCACTTACCCTGCATTGCTTCGGATCACAATCCACTTCTTCTCAGCCTTGAGCCGAGATTGATTTTTGATAGGGCGCGTCGTCCCTTTCGTTTTGAAGCAGCTTGGATCCTCCATCCCGGGTTCTTTGACTTTATTAAGGTATCGTGGCTCCATGATTGCCCCACCCATGTTGCTCTGGGTGATTTGAAAACAAAATTGCTCGCTTGGAACCGCCGTGAGTTTGGACACATTGAGCGCAAGAAGGTCGCACTGTCTCGTCAGCTTGATCAGGTTCGTGCGCAGCTCAGTTCTGTTCCTTCGGACAACTTGATTGCCCAAGAGCAGTGCCTGTCGACGGAGCTGGAAAACGTTCTGGAGCAGGAGGAACTCCTATGGTTTCAGAAATCCCGTGTCCAGTGGCTTCAAGCTGGGGACCGTACTACGAACTTCTTCCACATGTCTACGATCATTAGGAGGCGCAGGAACAGAGTTGATACGCTATGTAATTCTGATGGAGTGTGGATTGAGGACAAACGGGTCCTGGAGAACTTAGCGGTTAGTTTTTTCAAGGACCTTTACTCTCTTCCGTCTCCTAAGCATGTTCCTTTTATTATTCCTGGAGGTGGTTTCCCGCTCGTATCTAGTGATTTGTGGGCGGAGTTGATGGTTCCCGTCTCGGATTTGGAAATTCTTGGGGCGGTTCGTAGCATGGGGGCGTATAAGGCCCCGGGAAGTGACGGTTTCCAGCCGGTCTTTTATCAGAAATGCTGGGAGACGGTGGGAGGCTCAGTTTGTTTGGCTGTGAGGGAGTTCTTTCGGACTGCCTCTTTTCCCCCAGGTATGAATGACACGCTTCTTTCGCTGATTCCGAAAGTGGATGAACCCGAACGTATCAACCAATTTCGCCCTATAAGTCTCTGCAATGTGCTATACAAGATCATTACGAAAGTCCTTGTCAGGAAGATGCAACACGTCCTGCCTTCGCTGATCAGCCCGACTCAAGGTAGTTTCATCCCGGGCCGACTCATTACTGACAACATTGTTGTGGTTCAGGAAGTCGTGTCTTCTATGAAAGCAAAGTCTGGTGGTTCAGGATGGATGCTGCTTAAGTTAGACCTCGAGAAAGCCTACGACAGGCTGCGTTGGGACTTCGTTGTTGATACTCTGATGGATGCGCGGTTCCCTGATGCCTGGGTCTCTTGGATCCGAGAGTGTATGCACTCGTCCTCTTTTCGATTAGTCTGGAATGGTGAGCTTACCAGCTCCTTTGTTCCCTCTCGTGGTATCCGACAAGGCGACCCGATTTCTCCCTATCTCTTCGTGTTGTGTATTGAACGGTTGAGCCATCTGATAAATGCGGTTGTTGGTCGTCGAGAATGGAAACCGATTCAACTGAATCAGGGGGGTCCGCTCCTTTCTCACATTATGTTTGCTGATGATATTATCTTGTTTGCGGAAGCGTCAGTTGATCAGATGCGTGTCGTCCGCGGTATTCTTGATGATTTTTGTAGAGCCTCGGGACAGCGGGTTAATGCATCTAAATCCCGTATTCTTGTTTCCAAGAATGTTCGCCCAGATTTGAGAGAGGCCCTAGTAGTTGAAAGTGGGTTCGAACTGTCTGAGGAGATGGGTAAATATCTCGGCATGCTGATTATCAAAGAGCAGTTGAAGAGTAGCACTTTCGAGCCCCTGCTTGACCGGTTTACTTCGAAACTGAGGGGTTGGCAAGGGAAATTTCTTAGTATGGCAGGGCGCCTCACTTTAGCCAAGACCGTCCTATCTTCTTTGCCTGTCTATACCATGGCGACAGTCATCGTTCCGTCAGAGGTGTGTATTAAGTTGGATGGGCTTATTGCTCGGTTCGTTTGGGGTGGTTCAGAGGACCAACGTCGTATCCACCTCCTCAGCTGGGATGAGATGTGTCTTCCGAAAGATGCCGGCGGGATGGGTCTCCGTAAAATGTCGGAGCTGAATATGGTAGTGGTTGCCAAAATCGCATGGCGTTTTTTGACAACCAAGGGTTCGTTGTGGTGAGATCAAAATACATTCGGACTGATGGTGTTGAAAGGGCACAGGGCTCGCACATTTGGCGAGCGATAAGGAAGGGCATGAGCTGTGTAGTTGTGCCTGGGTCGAGATGGTGTGTCAGGGGTGGGCTGCAGGTCCGGTTTTGGGTCGACCCCTGGCTTATCGAGACGCCTTTATTGGAGGCGGCTGTTAACCCTGTCGCACCAAGGGATTACTCCAAAGTGGTCCGCGAATATTAGCTGCCTGACGGGGGCTGGAATTGGGTGACGTTGAGTACCCTGTTGCCTGCCCGTTTACTGCTGCTGCTGGCTTCGGTTGCGCCCTCTGACAGCCCAGCTGAGGAGGATGTCTTGAGCTGGAAGGCGTCCTCGTCGGGTATGTTCACGGTTCGTTCTGCGTTCCAACAAATCATTGCTTGCCGAGTCCCCAAGTTTGCTGATGTTCATATATTCAAGACCATTTGGAGGCTCCATGTGCCGGAACGTAGCCGTATATTCTTGATTCTTGCTCTGAAAGGTGTTATTCTTACGAATCAAGAGCGGGTGAGGCACCACATCGCCGTTGATGCCCTTTGCTCGAAGTGTTCTCTCGAGGAGGAGTCGTTGGTTCACCTTTTCCGGGACTGTGATATCACTTCCCGGTTTTGGGCTAATCTTCACCCTCCTCTTGCTAGGGAAGTCTTTTTCGACTCCGACTTTTCCTTTTGGATTCGTTCGAATTTAACCTGTACCCAACGAGTTCATGACGGACTTTCTTGGGCTGAGCTCTTCACTATTTCTTTATGGTGGATTTGGCGCTGGCGTAACTTGTTTGTTTTCCAGCAGGATTCTTTCTTGGGTGATAGGGGCTCCTTTGTGATTACTTACGCTCATGAGTACATGCGCGCGGCGACAATCATGAGTGCAGGGAGCAATCGTCAGTTGGAAGTCGTGGATGTCGCTTGGGCTCGGCCCCGAGAGAATTGGGTCAAGCTAAATACGGATGGGTCGGTGCGTGATGGGGGGTGGGCTGCGGCGGGTGGAGTTATCCGAGACAGCAATGGAAGGTGGCAAGTGGGTTTCGTCCACAATATCGGTATCTGTACCGTCCCCATGGCGGAGTTGTGGGGTGTTGCTCAGGGATTGCAACTTGCGTGGAGCAAGGGCTACAGGAGGGTCTCCTTAGAAGTGGATTCGCAGCTCGTGATCTTACTTTTGGGGCGTCCTATAGAGAGTAGTCATCCTTTAGCTAGCTTGGTAGTCAAGTGCCAAAGCTTTCTTCGTAGGAGCTGGGATGTCCAGTTTCGTCATATTTTTAGGGAGGCAAACTCTGCTGCGGATTTTATGGCTTCTTATGCTTTTTCTTTTCAGAATGGTTTTCATGTTTTGGTTGACCCTCCTGAGGGTGTTATTTCTTTGTTGCTTGATGATGTTAGGGGTCGGGCTATCCCCCGCTTGCGTACTACTTAGCCCTTTTTGATTATTTAATAAAATGCCCCTAGCGGGCACGGAGACTGCCGCCTCTCCTTCAACCAAAAAAAAAATATTAATTGATTTATTTTAAAACTTTTTTATATGGTAGTCAGATCTAGAGTTCGGGGTTTTTGTTGAATGAATTTTGAATTTAAGGTTCGGGATTTTCATGGATCGAGAATGTTGTTCAGTATGTTTTGAATATATTATTGATCGATTCAGAATTTATATTTTACTGACCAAATTCTATGTAGTATGATATGAATTTTTAAACAATACACTCGAATGCCTTTATTAATTATGTGAATATCGTAATCTGAATTTTTAATTCAGTATCTTGAATATGCTTATGAATGTTTTGAATCTATCGTCGTTTAGAATTTCTTATTGTACAGGCCATCTGAATTTGCTTAATTACAAATAACTTTAATGTGCTTATTGAAGCAATTTGTATTTTACTGATTGAACTTTATGTAGCATAATTTGAATTTTCACAATACACTTGAATCTTCTTAAATTATTTGAATATCGTAATCTGAATTTTTACACAATACACTCGAATGTCTTTATGAATTATGTGAATATCGTAATCAGAATTTTTAATTGAGTATCTTGAATATGTTTATGAATGTTTTGAATCTATCGTCGTTTAGAAATTCTTATTGTACCATTTGAATTTGGTTGATTACTAATAACTTTAATGTGCTTATTGAAGCAATTTGTATTTTACAGATTGAACTTTATGTAGCATAATTTGAATTTTCACAATACACTTAAATGTTCTTATAAATTATTTGAATATCGTAATCTGAATTTTTACTTGAGAGTCTTGAATATGTGTACACAATACATTTAATATTTGCTTAATATTTGTTGAATATACAGATAAAATAATTTATAAACGATTGAATATGTATATTCAATGTGTGCATATTACATAGACAAATGCGGATTGACTCATTGTGCTCTAAGACCATGAATATGCATGTCACACTTGTTGATAATTGACATATTACAAGTAAATATTCATTATTCTCTATATTTACATTCATTGCAATTTCACCTCAAACAAGACAATATAATTTTGATTCGACAATGTGGATGGAATATTCAAAGTACGACAAATTCAAACAATGTTTAAATAATTCAAAAAATATTTTAGAACATATTCAACCATGTATATGACAAATTCGAATATTTTGTATAGTCGAATAGTTTGTATAATCGAATATTTAATATGTATAGTTGAATATTTAAGTTGTCTCGTCGAATATTTGTACAGTTGAATATTGAAGTTATATAATCGAATATTGAAACAATGTAACCGAATTTGTGACGAGTGATGAATGAAAATGTACGGGTAAAATTTTCATAAAATCTGCAATATTCAAACCTTTAAAAAATCAAATCCCTATTATTAAGGATGTGCTCTTTATTTTTGGTTTTTCTAAAATTCAGATTGAGTTTTAATTGATAACTAATCTTATTTTCAAGGAACTTCCATTTAAGTGTATTATTAATTTCTGATTTATTAAAATTCAACCTAAATCATGACCCTTGATTTATAGCGATCTAACGCTCTATATTTGTTCATCCATTTCACTATAAGAGGTGTTTTACCTGAACCTCCCTATATATATATATATTATTTATTCGGGAATTTATCTGCCAGGTACAAAAAAAAAGTGCATGCAGAACTAATACGCGCGCATAGATACCGGAGTAGAAAAGAAGGATTTGTCATTTGTGTAGGGGCAGGAGAAATAAATTATAAACTGCAATCCGATGCAGGATCAATGTTTGTTCACCAATGCACTTTAAAGGTGTTCTTACATATATAGACTCTTTTATCTTTGGACACTTGTGACATCTAATTTGTTCTTTGCACTTAAATGTCACGTTTCCTCTCGTATGCTAAAGTATTGAATTGAATGAGAAACTTCCCCGTCTCCCTTTTCTTTTCCAGTGGCCGGGTTCCTTTCAAATTCCATGTACTAATGGTGTGATCATGCAAACTTGCTAAAGAAAAGTATCTAGACGTGTGAATATGGATGACCCAAATTTCAAATGCTAAGAAGTAATTTACAACTTAACTAATTAATTAATTAAACATATATATCTACTATAATACAGTATAAAGTAGAACCTATGTCTTTATTGAAATTTACGTCACCTCATCCACGTTGAATAAAAAAAATGTTATTTACGTCATGTAATCAATGTTAAATAATATAATGATTTTAATATGAGAAAGGTAACTACAGTACAATTTATATCTACTATATAATCTTATCCAAATTTTTATAGGTTAATTTGTTTTCCTAATATAAATCAATAGCAAATCTTGTTAGAATTAATCAATAGAAAAAAGGATTTTTGATATTTTGCTTAGTCTTGATATGAAAATAATTTTCATTTAAATGTTTTTTATTTTAGGTAGAAGTGATTTTTTTCATTTTTATGAAGATTCTAGATAATTAATTAAAATAATAGATTTCTCAATTGAAATTAAAATAAAATAATATATATAGGTTAATAGGTTAGAATCTGGGTCTATCGGACATGAATTGTAAATTCTCGAATAAAAAGCAGACTAGTATCAAAATTTGATCTCGGATCGATTAAGTCAAATTTATATTTACTTTACACGTACATAGTACGGGATTAATTTGTACTAGTTATTATGGACAATTGACTCAATTCCAATTAAATTTTGTACACCAAGTTGCCCTCGCCTCATACTCCTACATATTGTCTTTGTCACACGAATGACGAATTAAAGGTTTTGGACATTAAAACTTTTGTAAAACCAATTGCAATGATTCCCTTAGATTATTTTTTTGTACAAGTTATTTTCATGAGGTGAAGTACCCGTATACACTTTGAAACCTGTACCAATAAAGGTTGTGTAAAAAGGAAACAAGTATACGATAAGCACTAAACTCCATTGCAAATATTATATGGAGTATAAATCATGTACACATGGTGTATAACAAGCTGATAAAAATGAAATCATTTTCATTCAATCATCATCATTGAACCATGTCTTTTTTTGGTCGAAGCCTTTCAACCAATGCAAGCCCAAATCAAAACTGGAATGCGGGGTTTTCTCATTTAACTCTGTGTAGCTGGCCGATCAGATTTGATCAGTGGTGGCCGGGGGTGTTAATGTTATGTACTGTTTTAACAAAACAAAGTTGCTTAATTAACTCAGTTTGCTTTGTCATTTGAGGGAAATTAGCACTCCGGTCCTTTTCATATTTCTTTTTTTTTTTCCCCTTTTCTGAGGGTACTATTCACGAGGGGCGAATCGATAATCTCGAGATACTATTCTTAGAGACTTCACTATTTGAGTAGATGTATGAAATCCGCCCTTTTCATATTCCATTTTCCTAATACAATTTATTACAATAAAGGCAAAAAAAATTATTGTTATAAATGTAGTTTGAATTCGTTTTCTAAGGTGAACCTTTTTCAGCCGGTGTCTTTGAGATTTTGATTTTTTCATTTGATTAAATTTAATCGAGGATTACCAATATAATTTTTACTTTCAAATTGGTAGGCTTTGACTTCTAAGATACTATACTTCATAACTAAATCATCTCGATTTGGATCTGTAGACAATATCTCATATTTACTCGGGAAAAAAGAATCGGTTGGGAGGAAATAGCATGCGCGCGGCGCTTTTATTCCCCAGTTTCATGCCACGTGTGCAAAATTTTAGAATGGTGGCTTGTTTTGGCTATATGGCATTTTCCAAATGTCATATACCCTAATCATTCTATAAATTAGGTAGTTAGAATCTCATATAATCTTATCCCGTAAAAATTCCTTAAAATTCCTTTATCAAGAATTAGTTGTAATTTTTTGATAAATCTTATTATTTAATAAAACGTGATATTTATCGTAAAGTAATTTTTGAGCAAATCCAACTTATTTATATTATGAGTTGATTTACTATTGGTAGAAAAACCTTAATCATAGTACGAAGATATATATATATATATATATATATATATAGAGAGAGAGAGAGAGAGAGAGAGAGAGAGAGTCAGGTTCTATAGTGTACATCTCCCTATAGAGAACAAGTGAACAAATCTCATTCGTAGGATGAGATTTGTAATGGATGGCTGGATTTGTATCTGCAATATTCTTTTATAAGAAAATAGGAATAATAAAACAAAAATTGGAGAGATTCTCTCCCATATTTTGTAACCACCCAAATCAAAATTATTCAAAACAAAATAACGCATCCACAAATCCATCGCAGAAACGCCATTGCAAACCCATGCTATCGCAGAAACCGCCGGCGACCTCCATTGCAGCGTCCTCCATTGCAGCGTCCTCAAAACCGTCTGCGTCCTCCATCGCAGAAACCGCCGGCTGTAGAGACACGAGGCTGCAGAGACGCGAGGCTGTGTCTTCCGCCATTGCAGCGTCCTCCAACGCAACAGTTCCGCAATTACATACCACAACGTCACCATTGCAAACGTCCTCCATAACCGATTTCAGCCATTGCAGACGTCTCTCTCGCTATAGAAATTCGCCACCGCAATTGCAGACGTCCTCCCTCTCGCCATTGCAAACGTCCTCCCTATCGCCATTACAGACGTCCCTCTCGCTATAGAATTTCACCACCACATCGCAATTAAATATGGCATCAGGTATCTGTGTATATAATTTTTATTTCGTGTATATGGGTGTTTTGAACTTGTATATACCATTATCTCATGTGTAAATCGTTTATTTGGCCTATTCATACAGATGAAGATGTACATATGTATAATAATAATGTATTTGACAACCTAATATATGTATATACTAAAATTTATGTTGTTACGTTGTTTATGTGACCTATTCATAGGGATCAAGATGTATATACGTACGGATTAAATGTAAATGGACACCTAAGTATAAATTAAAAATGTATATGACAATCTGATAAACGTATATACGAAATTTGTTGTGGCTGGATTATTTATTTGACATATTCCTATAGATCAAGATGTATATATGTGTAGTAATAATGTATACGAAAACATGAGGAATGTATATACAAAATTTGTTGTGGCTGGATTTTTTATTTGACCTATTCCTACCTATCAAGATGTATATATGTGCCGTTATTTTGTATATAATAACCTAAGGAATGTATATACAAAATTTGTTGTGACTGGATTGTTCATGTGACCTACTGCTACTGATAAAGATGTATATATGTACAATACTTTTGTATATAACAACCTGAGGAATGTATATGCGGAATTTGTTGTGACTGGATTGTTTATGTGATCTTTTCATACAGATTAATATGTATACGAATTTTGCCGAACCACAACTTCGCCACCAGTGTAACCACTTCACAGAACCACCACTTTGTTGGCCTCAACCGTATTTCGCCGGCCACCACCATTGTTCCGGACACTAATCTCACCACCACATCGAACCACCGTTGCGCTCGGAATAACCACTTCGCCGGCCACCACCATTGCGCCGGCCGTCGGAACCACCATATTGTACCACCACGTCGCCAAAGGCACCACTAACACCACTTGCCAATTATTGTATATATGTATAGTAATATTGTATATGACGACTTGATGAATGTATATACGAAATTTGTTGTGGTTGGATTATTTATGTAACATATTTCTACAGATGAAGATGTATATATGTACAGTAATATTGTATATGACAACTTAAGCCATGTATATACGAAATTTCTTGTAGTTGGATTGTTTATGTGACCTATTTCTACAGATATATATTTAATAATACTGTAAATATAGTGTATATAATGATCCCAAGATGTATATACAAGACTATAACATGTATATATATTTAATAATTCGTAAAAGACGTGTGAATATCCAATATATAATTAACACTTGCTATAATTACGAGATTGAGTTGAAATTTGAAAATTAAGTAACACTTGCTATAATTAAGGGATTTCTTTTTGTGATTTTTCTATAAATCCGAAAATTAATTAACACTCCCTATAATTAAGGGATGAGGTTCAAATTTGAATTTGAGTCAAATTTTGATATGTAATCTAGACCATCCATTGGAATAGCATCTAAAGGCCTACAATTGTTCACTTGTTCACTTATATTTAATTGTCCACTATTGAACTTTAATCTATATATATATATATGATCCTATATTTTTAACGTGCTCATTGGTGTTGTATATCTAATTAAATTAGGTTTATAATCACATTACTCGTACATGCTACGGGGGTTAAACTTTTTTTTTTTTTTTGATAAAGGAAAGAATTAGGCTAGCTCATTGAGAGACTATCCTATGGCATCCAGATGGATGAGGTCCTTAAGGACCGGATCGGAACTGGGTGGATAAGTCGGCGCATGAAGGAACGAAGCCGCAATATAGTCAGCAACTGAGTTAGCTTCCCTGAAGATATGCCGGATACCCCAACTCTGAAACTTGCCGAGTAGCAGCTGAACATCAGCCCGAATGAGCTCCACTTCCCATGGACAACTCTAATCCCCCAACACTGCATTGACCACCTGTACCGGGGTTAAACTAGTTGATCATAAAAATTGACTTAAATATTTTATTGTAGATTTGTAGATGTTTACTATCTTAATGTTAAAAAATGATTAAATTACAATCTCATCCCCTTTAGAATAGTAAATATACTAGGGAAGTGTTTTAATGAGGCTACGGACGTACGCCAACTAATTTCATAAATTTCGAGCAAAAAACAAAGAAATTTCATAAATTTTCCGTATACGTATCTCTAATCCAAAACAAATTTTCCATATATTGCACTGGCGGGGTAAAGTAAGGCTTAAGTATAATGTGATATATAAGATCGAAAAAAAAAAGTGAAAAAAGGGAGAGGTGGATGAGAGGCGGACGCAGGCGGGGTCCTGCGGGGGCCCGTGCCCCCCCTCCCGTCGGGTACTATTAGTATATACATGTAATTTTTGTTTAAATATAAATATAT
Source organism: Polygonum maritimum (assembly GCA_963924305.1). NCBI lineage: Eukaryota > Viridiplantae > Streptophyta > Magnoliopsida > Caryophyllales > Polygonaceae > Polygonum > Polygonum maritimum. The sequence continues at coordinate 80,579 of OZ002737.1, forward strand.
TTTGAATTAATTGGTATTAATATGAAATGAAAATCAACTAGTCTAGATGGTTTATTGTTCAATTTTGTTTTCATCTCACCAAGGTTCAATTCTCCATAACATCATTTTGTTTTTTTATTTATATTTAATGTATTTTTCTCCAATTTTTTTATATAGTAGTCCATTTTTGCATAAATTACATGTCATAAATATAATTTCTTTTGATAAATAGATTCGCGATTAGGTGAGAACGGAGATTAGGGTGTAAAATGCGAACATTTATTGGCCGTTGGATGTGGGGAAATTAACGTACAGGATTACACGCTGGTTTTATATTGGTTTTAAGTGGGAGGGGTATTTTCGTCTTTTTGCTTATTTTTATTGTTCATCCTCTTCCCCCCTTGTTCCTGCGATCTGTGTACTAAATGTACTCTTCGTGCGATCCAGATTCGATCTCCGGCTCTCTTTTCCAGCACAATTCAAGTCTTTTTCAATTGTATCTTCGTTTTCAGCTCTTGTTCAATTGATTTTATGGATATAGGTAAACGATTTTGGGGTTTTTGAAAGTGATTTGTTCGTAGCCCTTGTTTGTTTTCAGTTTTAGGTTTTCCTTGATTAAATTAAGTAAGAACTTGTGATTTTGATATAAGATTTGGGTGTATGATTGAAGTTTACATGAGTTCATTGCATTCTAATGTGATTTTTGTAGTTTTCGATTGAACATAGAAGCTGATTAGGTACGTTTGCCTTATTGCCTACCATGTGTTCGACAAAATGCCTCAACCAATGTGCCTTAATTTGCATGAACCGTCCAATTGCTTTCAATGAACCATTACTTGAAAGTTTATGAACCATACCGATACTCTTTGTGAACCAAAAGAATACCCGTATTTGCCCATTTGTACTACTCATTATGTGTGTTTCATGTTGCTTCACTCATAGTTTTTACGTTTATTTTGTAGGTTGTTCATCAAGTTCCGGTCATCCTAACATTTCTCATTCAGATGGTGATGCTAGTACCGATGGACTTTCATTGAATGACAATGATACAAGTACTATTAGTGGAGCCCCATTGGGTGATAATGACAACGATAGTGATGCCTACATTCTCCACTTATCGCAAGATTGTTCATATTACATTCCTTCTTGTCCGGATGAGTATAAACCACATGAAGGTCAACATTTTATCACTTTGGATGAGGCAATATCCTTTTACACACGGTATGCTTCTATTTGTGGTTTTGATGTCCGTCATGGTGGTTCTCGTACGGATTCGGCTGATAAGACTACCCTTCACAAGTATATGCTGTGTAATCGTCAAGGGTTCAAGGACGGGAAAAACAACACGGGCAAACGTAAAAGAGCGTCGAACAGAGTTGGATGTGATGCGCAGATTCTGTTTAAATTTTCGCGCTTTGTCATACATGAACCAAGTGATTCACATTCATGAACCATCGCGTAGAAGATAATGAACCCTATACTTCTCTTTTTTAAGTAGCTGTTATGTGTTTTTGAGGATTAAGCCGTCTTATATGCAGTTTCACATTAAATGAACCGAATGACTAAAGTTCATGAACCGACAAGTTGAACCCTATGAACCAAACACCTGTCGTTTATGAACCGATTGATACTTCATGAGAGCTAAACGCACCTTTCGTTTTATGCACCAATTCATTAAGTTTCATGAACCGACAAGTTAAACACAATGAACCAAACACATTTTCGATTACAAAAGTTTTGCATTTTGTCATACATGAGCATTTTGTCATTCATGAACCAAGTGATTCAAATTCATGAACCAAGTGATTCAAATTTGTGAACCGAAAAATTAAACTTCATGAACCTACATACAATTGAACCCTACTCTTTTCTTTTACATGATTTACACATTTTCTTTTACATGATTTAAACTTCATGAACCTACATACAATTGAACCTACATCCACTTGATTATTTGGCTCTTGGTGATCTTCTTCTTCTTCTTCGCTTTCAATTACTTCCAACTCCAAGCTACCGGTCAATGGAGTTGAAAGCTTGAGAATTTTCTTTAGGCGAGGACTTTGGCGTGTCAGTCCAACATCCTTTTTTTTCAAGCCTGTCATATGCAAAAGCAAGGTTTAATGAGATTTTCGTGAACCTAAGAGTGCATACTCATGAACCCCTAAGTATAAGGTTATGAACTGTAATAAGATGATGCAACAAAGTTTTCATGAACAAAGTTATCATCAAAGCCTATGAACTTAATGGAAATGAGCATGAACTGTCACATAATAAACTCATCAAGTGCATCATACGCAAAAGAATTGGAAACTAGTAATTAAGGTTTAGTAAGATGTTTTTCATGAACCTAAACATGCATGCTCATGAACCCCGAAGTATAAAATTATGAACTGGGATAAGATGATGCACCAAACTTTTCATGAACCATGAAATCAAAGTTTTCATGAACCCTATCAGCAAAGCCTATGAACCTAATGAAAAACGAGCATGAACCCAAAGTAAATATATGATTTCATTCACCTCTTGTTGCAGGAGATTGAATTTTATTTTGCCTATCATCATGATATTGTTTTGCTTGAGCCATAAGAAGCATCAGCTCGATTGTGAATCGACAAGTGATTTTGAATGAACCGACAAATTGAGTATAATGAATCGATAACAAAACCAACCAAGCAAAACAATATCATGAACCGACAAGTGATTTTGAATGAACCAAATGAAATTTCGCCATATGAACAAAAGTGACGACGACAACGAGATTCTTACGAGATTTCGCCATGGCTAGCGGCGATGGCGACGATTGAGTGAGCGACGCCGGAGGGAGCGAGCGGGCGACGGAGTGACACCAAAACTGGCAGATCTGGTTGACGGAGGGAGGGAACGAACGCTGAACGCCGAAGGCATGCAGATCTGGTTGACGGAGGGAGGAGCGAACGCCGGTGAGGAGCAAAGGGAGCGCTGGACGCGATGGAGGGAGGAGCGAACACAGATCTAGTTGTTCGCTCGGTTCTTCGCGCCGGTGACCATGAACTAGCGAGGGAGTGTCGCACCTCACAAATGGCGGAGGGAGCTACGGCGGACGCGTGACGGTGGAGGGAGCGCTGGTGAGGAGCAACGGCAAGGAGAGATGGTGAGAGCACCGGCGGATCGAAATCGCCCGAGAGAGAGAGAGAGAAGGTGAAAGTGAGAGGCGGTAGAAGACTAATGAGAAAGGGGATTAGGGTTTGTCCCTTGTGTGGGGATTTATTTGTCTTTTTGGGTCTAAATCAGTTTATTTACAAATTTGCCACCTTGTCTACCCTTTTCCTTATTTCCTTCTTTAATCTCTACCGTCAGATCCTTCGGATCTAACGATATAGATTGTTTCCCATTTTACACTATAAGGATAGATTGCACCTGAACCAAACTCTTTATAAATAAGTAATTATTTTTTGCTATTTAAGGTATTAAATTATTAAACTTGTTGGTTATTCTTGATTCAATTGAACCTCCTAGAAAAGTTGTGCCCCGTTTGATTTCGTTCTGCCGTCCGCCGTTGGGTGGATCAGATTTCAAACCCATGATTCGAAGTTTAGTGAGACGTGAGAGAAGAGAGAAGAGAGAATTAACTACCTAACCTATCCTCTTTCTAATTATTAAATAATAATAAAGCATTCATGATTCAACTAACTTTGTGGACTAATTAATCTCGACAATTTACTTTCGACCAAAAAAAAAATCTCGAACATTTACTGGTTGTACGTTGTTCATGCAGTTCACTGGTGAGGAGAAAGGTGGTTGGGTATGATCATTTAAATTCCAGGCCGGGAGTCGGTTTTTTTCAACATCAACTTGATCACCGTGCATATACAATATATACATATATAAACGTACGCCATTGTTTTTTTTATTTCTCTCATTTAAATATATACGTAAACGTCTTTGTTGTACTACGCGCGCATACGTACAATACATATCTCCATGTGTGTGTATTTCAATCACTATATATAGAATGCAAGGAACTAAACCGATAGACGATACATACATATATATGATATATAGGCTAATTAATATATAGTCCTCGTATCTCTCAAGCAAGCAAGCAAGCTAGCTAGCAAGCTCAATTTCTTCGGAGATACATATACATGGAGAGCGTGAGATGGGCTTTGTCCCAAATACACCTCACGGACTTGTTACTCTCATTCATAGGCCTCTTTGTAGTCCTCTCCATCTACCAAAGGCTGACCACAAAGGGTCCCATGCTATGGCCCTTATTTGGTCTGATTCCGAGCTTTGTCCGGCACGCCCACGAGCTCCATGACTGGAACTCTCGCGAGCTCATCGCGTGCGGGGGGACCTTCCGCTACGTTGGGTTGTGGATGTCCAACTGCCATGGCTTCATCACTTCAGACCCCGTCAAAGTCGAGTACATGCTCAAGACCAACTTCCCAAACTTCCCTAAGGGCAGCTACTACCGCGAGAGGTTCGGTGATCTCCTTGGTGATGGCATCTTCAACGCCGATGGCGACACGTGGAAGGAGCAACGCCGCCTTGCCACCTCCGAGATGCACACCACTAGGTAACTAACTAATTCATTCTATCCACACACGTACGTACTCTCACACACAAACATATATGTATATGATACATTTTCACACATATTAAGATATTTACTTTCTTACAAAACAGATTTTTATTAGTTGCTTTTCAAATATTACTCACTTATTATTCAATTATTCAATTCATTGTTTACCACCTATAAAGCTGAACAAATCTAACATCGATCGGCTTACGTTAATTGTCAACTAAATTAAAGTGGAGTGTAAGTCGTGTGAAAGTGTACAGGGAGGGGTAATTAGGCAGGTGTGCGTGAAGTGTACGTTTTTGACAACAAAAAATGTGTGTGAGAGTATACTAATTAATTTAATTTGTTGACATAACATATATATTTAATTACGTGAGTGAGTGAATGTTGAAAAATAGTCTAATATCATACGGCCGTCGAGTATTTTCTTAACCAAAAAAAATAGAGGATCTATATATATCTTGTCACTACAATGATCGATAGATGATTCAGTAGGTTTAATTAATGTGATGGTACATGCAGGTTCATGGAGTACTCGTTGAGAACCATGCAAAGATTGGTGAATGAAAAATTGATACCGTTGGTGAAGAAACACGAAAATGAAGGAGTGAGCGTTGACCTCCAGGAGTGGCTGCTCCGGTTCACCTTCGACAACGTATGCATCGTCGCGCTGGGGGTGGATCCGGGCTGCCTGGCGCTGGATCTGCCGGAGATTCCGTTCGCAAAGGCGTTCGAGGAGGCGACGGAATATTCCCTGATGAGATTCCTGGTGCCGCCGTTTTGGTGGAGGGTGCTGAAGCGGCTCGACCTCGGGATCGAGAGAAGGCTCAGGGAGGCCGTCAAGGTGGTGCATGACTTCGCCGACCAGGCCGTCAAGAACCGGAAGGTGGATCCCATCAAAAGCCACCACAACGACCTGCTTTCGAGGCTCGTCGGCAGCGGCCGAATCACCGACGACCGGTTTCTAAGGGACATGTGCATCAGCTTCATCCTGGCGGGCCGGGACACCAGCTCCGTGGCCCTCACGTGGTTCTTCTGGCTCGTCCACCACCACCCCCACGTGGAGAGGAGGATTCTGCAAGAGATACACAGCATCATCAGATCCCGACATCATGGACAGAGCCACGCGTGCGGGTTCGAGGCGGGCGAGCTTGACAGGATGGTGTATTTGCACGCGGCCTTGTCAGAAGCTATGAGGCTGTATCCTCCGGTGCCCATCGACTTTAAGGAGGCCGCGGACGATGACGTTTACCCCGACGGGACGGAGGTTAAGAAGAGGGCCAGAGTGTTCTACCACGTGTATAGCATGGGGAGGACGGAGTCGATCTGGGGGCCCGACTGCACCGAGTTCAAGCCCGAGAGGTGGATCAGCAAGGAAGGCAATAAGTTTGTGAGCGAGAACCAGTTCAAGTACGTGGTGTTCAATGCGGGGCCCAGGCTTTGCGTGGGCAAGAAGTTTGCCTACATACAGATGAAAATGGTGGCCGCTTCCTTGCTCTTGAGGTACCGGGTCAAGGTCAAGGAAGGGCATGTCGTGGCCAGCAAGGTTACTACTACGCTTTACATGAAGAATGGACTTCAAGTCAGCTTTCTTCCCAGGTCCTTCACTAGTAGGGAGCTCGAGCTAGCTAGCTGATCCATCCATATAATTAATCCTATATATATAATATACATCATCGTCATCAGTACTTAATTAATTGGCTAGACGTACACCAAAGAAAAATGATCGACTGTTTTCATTTCAATCTGTTATACATATATGCTAGGTGTGTGACATATATGAATTACTGGCCGGTACGTGGCTCAGCTCAACAATGTGTAATAAAGTAGAATGGCTGTTTAATTTGATGGTGTTGCTAGATCTTTGTGTCTAGCTGGCCGGGTTCGTACATTATAAATATAATGATCGAATTGAATGCCTGGCTAGTAGCTAGGTAGGGGACCAAGTACGTACGTGATCAAATTAAAGGGCCCTAAGTATTTCGCAACGTAACGTAACCTACCTGCATCATGCAGTAACTTGAGGGTTGCTGGGTAATTATTGTTTCTGCCCATGGTGGGAACTTACGTTATGCAACAGATCGATGGAATGTGTAAATGTTAGTTTTCCATGGCCAATTAAGCCAGCCAGATACACATACAATTCCGAAATCTGCTTTTACTCAAAATTTCTGTTGAGATTGATCGATTTGATGAGGTGTTGTTGATTGGTCAGAGGAATTTATTGATAGTCATTCAATTTGCCGTGCCCAGCCCAGCTATGGAATACCAGTTAAGCCTGCTACAATTCTACCATTTTCAAGCTGATCAGCTATTTAGCCTCACCTTAGTTACTTGAGCATGTTGGCTGTAACACCTCTTCCACTCCATCTTCAAGGCTCAATCTTGATAAGAATGTGCCCACAAAAATTGGCTTGAGATTTGAGTTTGATCTAAACTGCCTTTTCGCTGATCCAGTGATGTTACATTTACAAGGTTTCGATCAGCTCTCAAGTCTGACCTGCAGGGATTTACTGCATTTGGTCATTTTACCTCCAAACAATTAATGTTTGCTACCGCGATTGTACCATGGCTGTCGTGAATGCAGAGTAGGTAAATCCGTGGGGACAAACTACATAACTGCTTGTCAAATTCATTTGTCTGGCACTTCAATGCACCACCTCTGATTACAAAGAAACAAGTCTTTGCACAATTGCACACAACGATAGATAATACAAGGAAATTAGGACGGCTGTTGCAACAGTACCACCAAATGGAAGGATTTGGGATACTAATGCAATGAAATATTTCAGTAGATTGTTATGAGAAAGACTTAAAACAGTACCACCAAATGGAAGGATTTGGGATACTAATGCAATGGAGGCATGGATTGGTAATTGAGTCTGGATACATTTTATTTTGCAAGTGGTAGCTAGTAATGCATTGATAAGAAGATTCACATCCTGTGCGTCCTTTTTCTCAACCTCACAAGTTACCAAGCGTAATGTATGTTGGTATGCACTGCTCTTGAGGGATCACAACGTATCAAAGATAAGATTACCCCCCGGTTTTAATTTTCCTTCTTGTTAACTTTTCTGTCATGTTATTTCATTCTGCAGAGGTGCTTATCAATGCTCAACATTATAATCCAAGTCAATAATATATGTTCATGAAGATCCCACTGAATAGGAAAGTAGATGTTAGACATGCTAGTCACTTTATTTGCAGAATCTATACTCTGAAACATATCCAGGCATCTATGTTTTGCTTGTTAAGAGTAATTAGTATTTCCAAATATGAAATGGGTTACATTGAAGACCCAAAATTAATTGGGTGGTGAGCCTTAAAAATGGAAGAAGGAAAAAGAGAGATCTAGAAAATATGAGAAGTGTGTGATGAAAAGAATCTATATTTGAGAAGAAGATAATTAAGATGTAAAGATAATTCTAGAATATTTTAGAAAGTAGGGCTAGTTGGATAATTCTAGAAAAATCTAGGGAAGTTTGTGTAATCATATCTTTGTAGTGGGTGAAAAGGTAGCTTGCCTATAAATAGGCAATGGTAGTCTTTGTTCAAGACATCACTCAACTTAGAGTGATCAAGTGTGGGTAGGATAGATCGAGCAATGTGTGGGTAGGCTCGATCGAGTGTCGGTGTGGGTAGAGTCACGCGTGTAAGTTAGAGTGTGTAGGTGTCCCACAATATAAAGAGTCCCGAGTCACCCGTATAAACGAGTCTTGTACATTTCCACTATATAATACAAAGTCACTTTTGTAATATTGTGTCTTTGTCTCGGTTGGGTTTGGGTGGGTGTACAAGAGTCCTAGGAGGGGTCGATTTCCCAACAGTGGTATCAGAGCCAAGGTTGGTGAGAGTGTCGTTGTTGGAGATACGGGTAGAACTCGTTGGTGGAAGGATCTCGTGTTGGCGTGAGGACGGCCAACTTGTTGAGGATGTGTTCGAGATCTCACTCTTTGATGGGAAGATCGACTTCACGTTGTGATGACGGAGTTGGTTCGAGACATATTGGTTGTGAGTGTTGAAGGTACCGGTCAAGTGGGCATGGTGACCAAGATGGAGTGAAGGGTCACATGCGAGTGAGATGTCCGCGGTTGAGGGAGGACCTAGAAGAGATGAGAGAGGTCCTTGTGGACGAGTGTTGGTGACCGGCACGCCAATATGGTATGTGTTGTTGGGCAGAATGGTGTTGTTTGGTTGGCAACGAGTTGAGCGGTTGCCTAGATTATGTGGCTGATGCACGCCGCCTCGATATGTGTGTGGAGATCAAGCTTATATGACACCTTGAGGAGAGATGAAGAGTTTGGTCACCGCAACTTAAATGATGGAGAGAAGTTGACGGTTGTAGGTACCGCAAACGAGGAAGAGGTTTGATGACGGTACAAGCCACTCTTCATGACGTGAGTGGGGCAAGGTGTTTGAGAAAGGAGGTGCTTGATCACATGGCGGCGGAAGACCAGGAAGCGTACGTAGTTACGTTTGATGGAGGTATTTGGAAATATTAATTAAGGGAGGAATTGTTAAGAGTAATTAGTATTTCCAAATATGAAATGGGCTACATTGAAGACCCAAAATTAATTGGGTAGTGAGCCTTAAAAATGGAAGAAGGAAAAAGAGAGATCTAGAAAATATGAGAAGTGTGTGATGAAAAGAATCTATATTTGAGAAGAAGATAATTAAGATGTAAAGATAATTCTAGAATATTTTAGAAAGTATGGCTAGTTGGATAATTCTAGAAAAATCTAGGAAAGTTTGTGTAATCATATCTTTGTAGTGGGTGAAAAGGTAGCTTGCCTATAAATAGGCAATGGTAGTCTTTGTTCAAGACATCACTCAACTTAGAGTGATCAAGTGTGGGTAGGATAGATCGAGCAATGTGTGGGTAGGCTCGATCGAGTGTCGGTGTGGGTAGAGTCACGCGTGTAAGTTAGAGTGTGTAGGTGTCCCACAATATAAAGAGTCCCGAGTCACCCGTATAAACGAGTCTTGTACATTTCCACTATATAATACAAAATCACTTTTGTAATATTGTGTCTTTGTCTCGGTTGGGTTTGGGTGGGTGTACAAGAGTCCTGGGAAGAGTCGATTTCCCAACATTGCTAATAGTAGGAAACTTAATTAGTTTCAACAATTTTACAATTTAAGGAGGTCACATGTCTTACATTGCTTTATTCTTGCCATATCCATACCCTGGATTTAACCCCAACGGCTAAATATAGAGCATATATATACTCCCAGTCTATATATCCCCTAGCTAGGGGACTGCACTGGAAACAGTCAAGGAATTGGCAGTCTTAGACAAAGTATTGTCAACAATCTTGAACCACTGGCTCTGTGGATCACAATCCTTGTCCCTTGTCAAACATCTACACGAGCTCGTAACTATATTGTGATTGACGTCGACATCCAAGCAAAGCACGGTGCCATCACTCAGCTCCGCCGAAAGATGCAGCTGCGAATCAGACACGGGTTCCCATCTGGACCCTGTATCTTCGCACACCGACCCAAGCTCGGCTGGCTCCTCGACCCCCACAGCTCGCATGCACGCGTGTGACCCTTGAATCATCAAGGCCTTTTGAGGCGTGTAATACCATGCCTCTGACTCTGAACAAGGGGCAAGGAACAATCTATCGGACGACATCTTTCTTACCGCGCACATCCCTGTTGCTGGATGGAATATCACCTTTTGCAGCCTTCTTTCTGATACTCCAGGGCCTTCTGCATTTCAGCTAAATCAAATTAGAATGTATTCACTGATGTACTAATTAATAACAGCTAAATCGTCTCAAAGCCGACCTTTAAGGCGAGACTGGATGATGGAGATCCTCTGTAAGAAAGTGGTGTTGCGTGGGCGGTTCCAGTCGCGATCAAGCACGCCATAATACTCCTCCATGCCAACCACATTCTCTCTAAAGTAGTAGCTTCCAGTGAGGGCCCAGAGCGCCCAATCCAAGTCAAGATCCGCAGCCCATGCAAGAAAGCAGCTGAAGAACCTATTTCCATTAGCATCGTTGGCTCTTAGATCAATCCCGAACTCACTCACAAACAACGGCCAGCCTTGATCCACTAAGAACCCGGCTCTCCTTGTCACATTCTGTCTTATGCTTCCACACACTTGGTTCAGATTCCCATCAATCCAGGCCTGCCTGTCGCTGAACGCATACCAGTGAACCTCAAACACTAGCTTCTCCCGGAAGCTGAGCTTCACCGCCTTTTTGTGCAAGAAAGATAGGTCCGTTCCAAATGTCAGGCCTGAGAGGATAACTAGAACATTCGGGTTTGCCTTGTGCACTGCCTCTGCTCCTCTTTGCATGTACCTATTTATATTGTGTGTGCTAATTAATTTTTTATCAATATGGTATTCTGTTGCAATCAATTAATATGGTATTCTGATCATTAACAACTTGTACAATAAACAATATATAATTTGCAACTACCTGTACCAATCATGGATGTTCTGTCTAGGACCGCGAAGCTCGTTCCTTAAGCTCATCCCCACCACGTAAGGCTGGCCTTTGAACAAGGTAGCCATCCTGGTTAGGCCCTTAAGCCAGAGCTTAGGATTGAAGAATGGGTCGCCAAAGAAGCCGTTCCCATCGACTATGGTGCAGCACCAACCCGGTTTGCTAAGGTGATTGTCAAGGATCACCATCACTTTGCTTTCAGCTAAGCTAGACACCACAGCCTGCATACAAAACCACCCTACCATACTATTATATATGATCACTTCCCTTACTTTTGACTCTTCTAGCTCGATCCTACTTGAGAGTTTCTATACATATGGCAAGCAAAACTTGATCATATATAGTAGAACGATGTTGATGGAATTTGACCAGTACGTAGGTACATATATCATATATGTAACAGATGACAAACCATGCATATATATATATATAGTTATATAGTTACCTGGAAAGCATCAAGAAGTGAGAGATGCAGAATGGAAGGGTTGTTGGCCTGCAAGCCAGCCAGCGACTCAGAAAGGCCCAGCCTTTGAAAGGACTGTCTGACTTTAAGTGAGGCCAGTGAGTCATTTGTGGCCAAGTAAAGAGGCCAAGTGAGCCTGACACAGTTGAAGCCCATGGCCTTGATCTTCTGAGAAATGACTCCCAATGGCTGCTTGTTTAAGCCTTCAGCCAGCACAGTGTCCAAATGGGACACCCAGTTCACACACGCCAGCTTGACCCGGCACCCGCTCTCGTCGACAATCCACCTGGACTCCGTGTGAAGTGGCAGCCCTGATGCATGAAGGAAAGTGGCTAGGAGAAGGGAGAGAAACGTCAAGGAAAGTGGGTTCATCATCATCATATTGATCGATCGTGTCATACACTCATACACACTGGCTAGCTAGTACTTGTTGCTTGATTAATTTGATTTGTTGTTTTTGTGTGTCACGTTGTCTTTGGTTTTATACTAGCTAGCACGTGACCGGGTACGTGTATAATTACGTATTGAAAGAAGATGGAGCACGGATTCTCCATGCCATTATGAACATCAAAATGTGGTTGACAGACAATAATGGAAGTGAATTTTTTTCCAACTTCACTTCATCCTTTTGGAATGAAAAAACAACTTTTTTTATGGGAAACCTTTGGAGGCAGTATGGGCACATTTATCAGAAACAAAAATGAAATGACACAGAAACAGGAAAACGGACATAAAAGTACGTACGTTACTCATTTAAATTTTAAGATGGCTGAAATGAGTTTCAGAGTTTTACCAAAAAAAAAAAAATGAGTTTCAGAGTTTCCCGGACACATGTATAAAAAATGAAACCGGAAAATCATGTCCTCGATATCTGAATTAGAGTAGCATATACGGAGCACATGTATGTATATCAGTATATGTGTATGGGCGGTTTATTTGATATTAGTTGACCCGGAAAATAACTCTAATTCATAATTAAGTAAGTATAATGATTTTTATTTTGGCTATTATGTAGGTTCAGGATGTAATCTCATTAAATCAAAGATGTAGATGTTGAATATGCGTAAATCCCAAGTATCTAGACCGACGGCAAAGCATTATAATGATGTGCACATCGATCATTATAGTAAGATCGATATTGGAAACTGCCTAACTGGATCACAACGACGATTTGATTGGATGATAAAAGAAGCAAGCATCAAAAGCAAGTACACCTTCAAAAGGCTTTATCAATCTAGGTAAGTCGTGGAGGCTATAGCTAGCTTAGAGCGATCATGTTCAGTGTAAATGATGGATGATATTCAATTAATGTGTATCTTATAATGCATGTATATGCAGGTGGCCGGGTTGGATTGGATGGGCTCAAAAAAAGGTGGGTTTGTTGGATGGTCCCAATTATTGCAACGGCTCTGACTTGTGATGAAGGATCTTGATCATTGATCAACCACCACATCCCGATCCGGTCCACAGGCACTAGCTAGCTAGAAAAGAAAAGCAGCTCTCGCCATGCCCCATTAGTCCATTACCCACCCACAAAGCCACAAAGGTCTCATCTCATCTTGCATGCCGCCCTGCCTCCCTTTATTAATCATCAAATATATACACCTACGTACTTTATTCTATCCACATTTGTCTTATAGAAATGGTCCTATTATATATGTGGATGCGAATAAATGGATTGTCATGTCTTCTGTTGCAATATTGTAAAACATGACCGATCAAGTCCTAGCTAGCTAGCTAATACATCAAAGTTGCATATAAGAAACCTACTATAAGATTAAGTAACTCTATATGATTACGATTTTAAATACAAGGATCTCTTTTTTATTGGATAAGAGCAATTTTACATAGATAAGAATGTTTTCTTTCTTCCTTCCACTAAAAAGAATGTTCTTCTTTCTACCGAAAGTTCTTATGTAACCTTTGATCATATAGGTTGCAACCTTGCAGAATGTATGTCCCGGTTGGTTTACGTTTAGGCATCATGTGTGGGATTTGTACTAGATTTACTCATCTAAAGGCAAAAGACATGTTTGTACTTATTGGAAAATGATATCACAAATGATCGACCTCCACGGGGTACAATCTTATTCATCTACTCTTCTAAAACAACTTCAAACAATGATGCTAACTTTCAACATCTGTAGCAAAAAACTCTCAAACACAACTCAGCAGGGAGCAGGGGTAAATGCACGGTGTTATTGATGTACGTAACGTAAGAGCCCATGGTTGATGGGATCAAAGCTTTCATCATCTGTTGAAATGGGCACAATGATCAGAAAGATGTCAGCCCACCACAACCACGAGAGCTCTAAAAACCTATGACAAGATAATATATGAACAAGATGCTACCTACATTTGAATTTTGAATCATCAAAATTTCTTGAAACTGCTTGAGCGACTAAGTCTTTGTACTAGAGGAGTTGTTACTGCAAAGTGGAGGTGGAAGAGGAACCATTCCTGGAGCATGCCCAGTTCGGCAACTGCTTCAATCAGAAATTAATATATGTTAGCATTAAAATCAACAGCCAAGAGACTGAGTTATACAATAAGTAAACATGGAATCTAACCCCAACAGTTTTAGTTCAAGTGTAGCTTTGTATTGAGAAGGAATCTCCATCAGAGCTGCAAGTGCAAACTCAGTTTGCTTCCGTGTTTCAGTAACATTCTTTGCCATAATCTCTGTGAAGTTCACAAACTAAGGCACATGCAATCACACACATGTTATACATGATGCAAGCAAAAACACTAAAGCTAAGTATTATCAACAAACTGTACGTTTCATATATCCTCATAGCTAACCTGAAAATTGTCAAAGCTTCGAGCAGGGATATTATCATCAAACTCTTTCATCATGTCCCATGGCCCATCCCCTACTCCAACAAGTACTATGGATAGGGGATACTTGCTAAAAATTAAGAGAATGTAGGAAATCATTTGCCAGAAAGTAATATTAATATATAGACTACAATTGACTATTATAGATTATAGAGTACCTTGCTTTCACAATGGCATTGATCGTCTTTTGCTCTTGTGGTTTACTAACCTGATGCACCATGAAAAAGAGCACTGGTTCAGACGTGCTAAGGGTCACGGCAGCCACAGTATCCATTTACTTGGCTGGTTATTTATAAAATAGTCATGTTACTCATGTACTATGAAGGAAATGATCGAATGGGAAAAGAGACTGGAGTAGATGGTAAACTTACCTGCCCATCAGCAATAATCAGCAAAACATGGTACTGACCACCACTGTCCTCAACAATCGTCATAGCCATTTCAATAACAGGGGCAAAGGATGTTGGCCCTGCGACAAAAAAGAAAAAAGAAAAATGATCCCACAATGTTCCTTAAGTTAACATTTTGTTCTTGAGTCAGATTGGGGTCTCATGAATTTCATACACACCTGCAAGCTGAAGTTGGGGAGCTAACTCCCTGTATCGTGTCAAAACCTCTTCAAATCCATTGCAGTACCTCTTGTCGTCGTAAAAACTAAAAACCTTTTTGTCATGGGTGGACGCTGCATTTTGCAAACAGTAGTCTCATAAAAGTTGATTAGTAACATTTAAACACGTGTATGAAACAATCAACAAGCCCAATAGCCTACCATCTCCAAATCCAAAGCACGGAATCAAGTTATCCTCATCAAATTCTGATAATGTTTCCCCAATAATAGATATTGCTTGCTCATAGGGATTGAAGTCATTTCCAAGGTGATGCAAGCTGCGGTTGTGGAATGAATGTACACCTGGACAATGACAAGTTGAGTTACACATGCTATGCAATTAAACAAGTTTGATTGCTCATGGGGGTTGAAGTCATCAAATTTATGCATTCTGATGAAGAAAGTTGATCAACCTGCCCACTCATTGCTCTTGGTGAAGTCAATGCCAACTATGAGATTCGATGATTCCAGACCTGCCTGTCTAAGGGCTGCAGTAACCTGCAAAAAACAATATTGCTCAATCATGTCTGTTGTTGTTGTTGACCGAAGGGAGAAGGCTTCAATATCGTGCTAGCTTAGTATCATTTCAAGAAGCATACGTTTTAAGTCAAATTTTACATGACCTAACAACACAGAAGGAATAATATGGACAGTTGAGATGTGTATGCCTCAGTTGAGATGTGTACAACCATATAATGCAGTTGAGATGTGTATGCAACAGTAATAAGAAATTACCTCTGGTAAAGAATAGTAGTCATCAGCTATCCTTGAAAACTTCCTCTCCAGCCTCTTCTTATTTGGTGCTTGCTGATGCAGAGGCACAAAACCACCAGCCCCGGAGGAAACAGACCTTCCCTTATTCTTTGAACTTGTTCCACCCATGCTGAGAAAACCTCTACATCATCAAATAGTAATTCAAATCAACCATCGTTTACATTTGAACAAAGTACATTAAAGACTTGGGAAAACACAGCTTACGCAAAATAATAATCAGATTTTAGGAATGCAACAGGCAAAAGAAAGTTCTTTTCTGTGATAATAGTGCTCATAGTAGCAAAGATCTTGACTTTGTAGGGAAACAACAACTGCAATAGTTATCCTAAAACGTTAGAATGGAAATTGAATGAACAAACCGTTGCATAGTCTATGCGTACTCAAATCTAAAATCCACTCATCAAAAGCAAGACACAATACGCACCAAAATAAGAAGAGTAAGACGCAAACAAACAAACAACTCCATTCATCATTCCGACAGGTTTCTGAATTGCATACGTCTATTCCAAATCTTTCGGTCTGCATTCCAGTTCTAATTTGTAAAGGAGCAGTTGAATCAAACACACTAGGGCACTAGGGGTAGTAGTTTGTTCAGCAAAACGCGGCCAGGAAATACAACGGACAATCGCATAGCGAGCGATCAACAAAATGGAAACAATATCAAAAAAAGGCGATCAAGGAAACTCCGAAATCGTTCTTGATTTTTGGAAGGCTCGGTTCGGCTCGGCTCACCTCTACGGATGCTCTATCGAATAGCAGAGATCGAAAAGGCGTCTATCGTAAAGTGTAAACAGAATGGACACGAGAGAGTGGAACTGTGACTCTATGAGTCGAGACTCGAGAGACGGTCAATACACCACGCCCAATTCTTCTTTTAACACAACACAACCCTTTCTCGATCTGCCTTATTACTTATTACAGTACTCCGTATTTTTTTGTTTGTTTAAATTTCAAAATTTGTAAATAATACTAGTTTTTGCATGATTCTATAAATACATTTCAAGTTTCGACCAAAAAAAATAAAGAAATGAGATCAGGTGAGATCAGCCCTTAAAATGTAAAATGAGATCAAATCTCATCCGTTAGATATCTAGAATTCAATGGCCCAGATTGCCTCCACTTTTTTTAAACCTCTTTTATGTGTAAGAGACATTTTTTGTCTTTTTCTACTTCCAATCCTCCTTTGATCGACCTTTTACTTTGTTTGTTACCAACTTTCTCAATCGTTCTCCTTCGGAAATCACCATACATCCCTTTTACTTTTCCCCAAGTTCATCCATTGTTCTTCTCCAACATGGTTCCCTTCAAATCTGATTCCCTTGACCTCCAATTCCTTTCTTATGGATTTAGGTAGATGATTTCAAATTTTGAAACTTGTTTTTTTTTTTTGTGAACTTCTATCAATTGTGCTTGTAATTGTGAAACTCGTTAATCTAGGGATGTTTTCGCTTTAATCTACTCTCTTTTGTGTGAACTCGTTAAATTTGCATTGTCGAAATGTTATGACAACATGAACAACTCAATTTTGATGGTATCGATTGAATATCTATGGCGAAAGTTCATTCTTGTCTTGTTGCCCACCATGTGTTCGACAAAATGCCTCAACATACGTGCCTTAATTTAGATGAACCGTTTTATGACTTTCTATGAATCTTTCCTTGAAAATTTATGAACCATAATGACATTCATTGTGAGCCAAAAAAATAAACGCATTTGCCCATTTGTAGTACTGATTATGTGTTTCATATTGCTTCACATATACTTTTACGTTTCTTTTGTAGATTGTTTATGTCTTTTACATTGCAAATTGATAATTTCGATTGAATAAAGAGGTTAAAAGCGTGTGTTTGTCTGATTGTCCACCATGTGTTCGACAAAATGCCTGAACACATGTGTCTTAATTTACATGAATCATTTTATGATTTTTAATGAACTTTTCCTTGAACATTTATGAACTATAATGACATTCTTTATGAACCAAAAGAAGAATCGTATATGCACATTTGTAATACTCGTTATGTGTTTCATGTCACTTTACATTTTTTTGTTGATTGCTCTTCAAGCTCGGGTCATTCTAACATGTCTCATTCAAATGGTGATGCTAGTACTGATGGAGTTTCATCGAAGGATTTTCATAATAATACGAGTACCATTGGTGAAGCCCCATTGGATGATGATGAGAGCGATACGATGCTTACATTCTTCACTTATCACAAGATTGTTCTTATTTCATTACTACTTGTACAGTTGAGTATAAACCTCAAATAATGCTTTGTTATGTGTGTTTGAGGATTAAGTTATCGTCTATGCACTTTAACATTAAATGAACTGTATAATTACACGACATGGACCTATAAGTGAAACACAATGAACCAAATTCTTTTCTTTTACACAATTTACGCATTTTGTCATATATGAACCGAGTGATTCAAACTCATGAACCATTACGTCCAATCCAATTAACGAAATAAATAAACTTCATGAACTTAAAAACAATGAATTCAATATTTTTCTTTTATAAATTTTACGCATCTTGTCATTTATGAACCGAGTGATTTAAATTTTTGAACCATCACGTTGAAGACAATGAACCAAACAATTAAACTTCATGAACCTACTTTCTATTGCACAATGAACCTATAAGTGGAACACAATGAACCTACAAGTGGAACACAATGAACCTGTTTGGGTCAAAATTAGTTTATTTACAAGTTTGCTACCGCCTTTCCCTTTTCCTTATTTTCTCCTTTACTCTCTACCATTAGATCCGAAGATCTAACGGTAGAGATTGTTTCGCATTTTACACTATAAGGGATATTCTTACCGGAACCAAACTCAAAAAATAAATACATTTCAAGTACTACCCCATATAAAAATGCTCACAATTTCGATCTTTGTTCTAAATGAACAATCATCAATATATATACTATAAAAGCCGACCGTTTTTGAGCCTCCACGTTGATTCTGGCCCCACCTGATTTTTTTTTTCAACTCATATAGATAATAATAACTTTATATCTTTTATTTTCCTAAACA
The DNA here is from genome assembly GCA_963924305.1 of Polygonum maritimum. Classification (NCBI taxonomy): domain Eukaryota; kingdom Viridiplantae; phylum Streptophyta; class Magnoliopsida; order Caryophyllales; family Polygonaceae; genus Polygonum; species Polygonum maritimum. The sequence continues at coordinate 99,301 of OZ002737.1, forward strand.
ATTAAAACTCTATATCTTTTATTTTTCTTAATTATCTAATTCTGAATTTTGTCTTTAAAGTCATACTATACCTACTAATTAATGTTCCATTACGATGTCTCAAAGTCAATCCGGCCAGCCTGCCTATTTGATGAAACGGCCTTTTCTTCTCAAAGAATAATAAAAATGGATGTTATACGATTGAACAAATTTTGATCAATTTGATGAGCCATGTAACACATGTACATCAGCAAAATGAAATCGTTTTGAATCCCCGTGAAATATCAACGTTAATTCTAGAGATATACTACATACCAACTAGGTGTACCTGTATGTCATGTACGACAATGGCTCACGCTTTGTGTTTTAAAATTATTTTATTATAAATAAGATATTAATAAGTAAAAACAAATAATGAAAAATTCATAATACGTAAATTTTATTTTTTCCTAGATGAAAAAAATTATTTTTATATTTGTAGTACCACACGTACGAGATTATAAAAAGACAAAATATATTTTAATTATAGAACTATTTCAATAAATAAAATTTACTTACTTTTTCTTCCTTTAAAATTTGTCTCTAATGGTTAGTATATATCATGGTCTGTATTATCTTAATTTTGAGACATTATAAGTCAATATAATATAAAATGAGATGTTTTAATTGATTATTTTGGTTTGATCTTATTTTTTATGTTCATACTATAACTTATAATTATGAGATATAAATACTATGAATTTTTATTTAATGAAAAATATTAAAATATAGTATCAAAACTTAGAAGTATAAAATGAGTCCAACATGATTCTAATGACTTTATAAATTAAAATACAGAAAATATATTAATCAACAATTATTTTATTATGAAATATATAAGCTAAGTTATTATGAAAGTGATAATATATAAGTTAAGTAAAACATGCTGTAGTAAATATAAGTTTATTTAATATTAAAGATAAGAATAATGATTTGATCATAAAAAAGGGCTTCTATTTTTAAATTACTTCTTGCATAAAGAGATTAAAAAGATAACTAATGTATCAAAAGGGATAGAATATCTTATCAAAATTCAAAAATATCTTTTATAATAAAGAATTTAATTAGATAGTTAATTTAATATAAGTATGTGATTAGTCTATTGTGGCATTAAAATCTATTTTTTTATATGATCTACTTATTTATGTATTGTTGATCGATAGAAGATATCAATGACCAACTTTATTGACGAGCTTACAAAAAATAAGACGAATTATACCATCATAGTCAGCATCATAGCAATGTGGAGAAAGAGAAACTTCAAAGGACAGGAAGACCTTGAAATAGTTCTCTTGGATGAAAAAAGTTTGTTTTTTAAACAATTCTGTATTTGTCCTACATATTAAATTACAATAAACGTGTTAACATTTTTTTTATTAATACACAATTGCAAGATTGAAGCTCTCATCCCATCTTTCTTTTTCAACAAATCTATACAGTATATTAAAGTCGAGGAATTTTGAGCCTCCGCGTTGATTCTGACCCGTTTCATATATTGGTTTTAATGTTTTCCCTTATTCAACTCAAATGGATATCAACAACTTTATATCTTTTAATTTTTCTTAATTATCTCATCTTTAATTTTATCTTTTTTTCTTATCCATCCAATATTTATCTTTCAAACAATACTGTATATCTTAAAAATTTTCTTCTATAAAAGATAGGCAAATAAGAGATAGTACAAAGCATAAAACACATTGTTTTCATAACAAGTATTGATTTTTCCTTTGCCACTTACAATGTCAATTAAATTCAAGTACTAATTATTTCCCTTTGCATTCATGTACGTTTTTTATATTTTTATATGATCTTCACATTGTTTTTGATCTACTTATTTTTATAGTACATTGTTTAATATGATCTACTTATTAAATATAATTTGCAAAATAATGTAAGTTATTGACTATAAAATATAAGTACGTGATTGGCATAGCAATATATTCTTAATCGATTATAGAACAATTAAAGACTTCTAATATTCGATGAGATTAAATTATGTCAAATTTTTTATTATACGTTTTCACTTTCACACCAATATTCTATTTATATAATATTCAAAAAATTACGAAACACGAGTCGTGTATGGCACGACGGGTATAACTAGTTTCAATCATTTATAGATAGTTTCCCTACACTAGTTTCTTCAATCTATTTTTAACACTTTAATTAATTAAGTGCATCCTTTCATTTCACATTATAAGTGTTTATTATTTTTGTTTGGTTTCTTCTATATGGTAGAATGATTAGGAGAACTAGCCAATTTCTACAAAGTCCACCGTCCAATATGGATGGATGGATGGAAAGTTTATAGGCTTAATACATCAACGGACCCCTGTACTTACAACTTTTTTCCCCTTAGACCTCTGTACAAAATGTTTTATTAGACCCCTGTACCGCCCGCACTTTGACCTATTGAACCCCTCATTAAATTAGCTCCGGTATGTGAAACACACGCGCGTACACGTGTCATCTTTTTTGCCAAATAATTGCCACGTTTCAGCCGCATAATAAAAATAAATGCCAAATAAGCTAGAATTTTGCCAAATAAGCATAGTTAACACAACATTGCAAAATTTCATATTATAACATGAAATAAGTTAAAAAAAAAAAGTGAAACAAGTTTTATCCGATTGTGATTGTTGTTCTCCAGCCCCAACTCGTTCGCATGAATATACGCTAATAAGGAAAAACAAAAACGAAACCCGACTCCCTGCTCCCTGCTCCCTTCCTATGGCGATTAACCTTCGAACAAAACGAAACCCTAGAACCAATCAATTTGCCCCTCTAATCTTGATCCTTCTTCTCCAAATACCAAATAGAAAACCTTTCATCCAGATCTATGCCACTGCAAATCCGATTACAGTACCGAATCCTTGGATTGGCGTTAAAGTCGTCAACCCTCAAAGGGCGACTCCAAAAAGAAAGAGTGCCAACAAATTGAGGAAGGACCGGGGCTTCTTCAATCGAAAGATGAAGAAAAGTGAAAGAAAGAGCCAAGATCCGTTCAAAAAGCGGGCTCTTTGTCAAAATAGCGTCCGATTGAAGCTGGTCAAGGGTTTCATAACAAATTTGGGGATTTTTTGGGAGCAAGATTTCAGAGAGTTGGTAAGGGGAATTTCAAGCTCCCTTGCCGGGTGGAAGGGAAAGTGGTCGGCATAGGCTCCAAAGTGGAGAAGGAGGCAGCCGATGGCGGCTCCCCTGAACAGTTAAGGTATACTTCCCTCTCTCTTACCGATCCTTATCTCTTAATGCATAAAAAGTTAGTGCTGTGTTTCCTTGACACTTTACTGAGAATTTGGTGGAGGAGATTGAATGGTCGTGTACTTTGGTCTCTCCCTTTTTCATATTTGCTTGAAGCTTATTGTCCGCAATTGCTCTTTAACGCTTATGTTTACTCCAAGTATATAGTCCTAATGGTGATGGATAGAGGAGGTAAAGTTTGTTTCGTGTCTGGTTTTTCCTATAAGATGGAACTCAGTATAGAACAATTGTATGAACCATGCTCCTTTGAACAATTTAAACTTGAACAAGAACACACCATGGTCGAGGAGACCACAAATGGTGGTGTTCAGTTGATCCCATTGCCCATAATGGTTGAGGAAACCAGTAATATAAGTGCTTTAACGAATAAAGGCACACAATATGTCGATCGAACAAAGAAAGACAAAAGAATTGATAAAACTAAAACATGGTTTGTTTTTATGCAGTGTATGTTGGTTGTTGTTGGGTATAAGCCTACTATAATTGCATATAGAAGTAGATGTTTGACTAATGAATCCTTGATCAGGAGAAATAAGGTGTTTAGGGAATTAGATCTCCCTGCCATTTTAAATGAAAGCAGTACAACTTGGCTAAATTGGTACTTATGGGATATGAATTTATTAGTTAAGACTCTAAGATTGCACAATGATGATCAATTATATACGTTCTCTCAAATAGGTGCATTATGTATGTATCAAAACATAACCGTTGAAAATTTGATGAAACTGAGTAGGTGTATGGAGAAAGGTTTGTTGTGTAGTAATATGTATGATGTGATAAGAACTCATTCCTAAAAAAGTGAAAGTCCTGGCTGTTTATACGTACGGGAGTTAGGGGTGTTGGTTGCAGCCAAGCATAATTATCAAATCCAAGCTTGTGGGCTGAAACTTATCTTTAACCTCCTAACTGGTGTGTCTATGAAATTAATGCAAATCTGGAATTATAACCCACGTTTTATGAAATATTCGGTGGAGAAATTAGAACTTCATAGAAATTTTATAGCTTATGGTTTGTCCTGGAACTATGCAGTTGATAAGAACTTAATTTGGAGGATAGTTAAAATTGAATTTGCTACCTTTACCCTTTGTAACTGGGAAAATCATTGGTCAAATTGTGTATTGATTAAACACGATAAAATAGTATATGTTTTACTTTCTGGTGTTATTCATGAACCGCTAACTATTTGTGTGATGGAACGTAAAATAAATCGTGTGAACTGGACCTTAGAATATGATCCATCTTACCTATGTCACAAAACTCATCTTCAAAAATCGTGGAGTCTACTTCTTGTGAATATGATCAGTTACATGACTAGGAAGACTACAAGATATAAAAGGACCAAGAGAACAAGAATCGTTGGAAGATCAAAATGGTGGAGAAGCCAAGTGACTTTGATGTTGAACTTAAGTTTATTCAAGAAGAACATAAAGTGGAAAAGTTTCTTGTATCAAATGCCTTGTATTCAGAAACTGTGTTACCAAGTGCATAAAAAGAACAGTAATTGGATTGTAAGAGATATGGACTTTTATAACCATCAATATAAAAAAGCTTGTAGGCTGGGTAGAAGCCTAAAATTGAAAACTCATAATATAGCAAATCAACTATATATGGTAAATCGTGCGTGGGGCAAAGTAATTTCGAACGAAAACTTAATATACTTGATCAAACAATACTACTTAACTAGATATATGGGGATGCCAATAGATTGTGGACTCAAGACCAATTACGTGAAGCAACTAGATAAAAAACAAAGATTCGTGCCTACAAATTTGGGGGAGACAACTATCATTCATACCAATTATGACAAGCTAAGAACTCTAATTGATCAACTGAAAACGAACTTTGAACAATGCATAGTAAAGTTTCAGCTCAAAGAATATGAAGATTAGCACATGGAATTGTAGAGGACTCGGTCGGAAATCGTTCTGGCCGGAAGTCGATTCTTTTTGTAAAATTGAGAAAATTCAAATTTTAGCTCTAATGGAAACTAAGACAGATAAAATCATATCAGACCAAGTATGGAGACACTCAGGATTTGATAATTTTGTATGGTCACCTGCAAGCGGGAGAGCTGGGGGAATATGTGTATTATGGAAAGAACACCAACTAATAAATGAAACAATCGAATTGCTATTACAAGAGGATCGATTCATAATTTTGAAATATACGAACCTAATAACAAAGTATATCATAGCCATTTGTATGGTGTATGCACCACCCCAAGAAAACCAAAAAACCATATTTTGGGAAAAACTAACCCATATACTATAAAATATTCACCTTCCCCTTATTGTAATTGGAGACCTAAATGAAATTCAAGAACCAAACGATAAGAAAGGCGGAGTCTACCCAGAGCACTCTAGATTCGTCCGGCTAACAAAGTTTAAAGATGATTGTGAGTTGAGTGATGTACCCACAATTAGAAATAAATTCACATGGAGGAAAAATAAGACAGAAACGGATAATATCTACGAAAAGCTTGATAGAACATTAGTAAGCGACCAGATAGTTCAATGGTTCCCAAATATTAAGACAAAGCACTATGCTTTTACTACATCTGATCATTGCAATATAGCTATTGAGCTATGTAGCGACACTATCTACAAAGCCCAACCATTTAAATTTGAGAAAATGTGGATCCAAAGGAAACACTTTTAAAATGTGATTAAGCAAGCTTGGAGAGTAGAATTTGAAGGATCAAACATGTTCCAACTAGTGAAAAAAACGCAGATGTTCAAGAACCATGCAAAGCAATGGAATAAACGGACTTTCGGAAATACTTTTGAACAACTTCGTAATATCGAGACCGACCTTCAACAACTCCAAGACCAAATACAACATAACCCACAACCGGGAATAATACAGAAACAACTACGCTTAATAAAAAAGAAAGAGTGTATTCTGAACTTCCATAAAACTTACTGGAAACAAAGGGCTAAAACAAAACACATCAAACTTGCCGACACAAACACTGGTTATTTTCATAAAATAGCAAATGGATGGAGAAATAGAAAAGTGATCAAAGAAATAATCACGTCTGAAGGAACTCATATTTATGGTGAAGAAAACATCAGAGAAGAAATTCGCAAAGACTTTAAGAAAAGATACACTAAAGAACCAATTAATGCAACGTTACTACCAGAATACCTTAACCTAATAACAAAAGAGATTACACCACAAGATAATATAGAATTAATAAAAGCTGTAACAAATGAGGAAATAAAAAATGCTGTTATGAATATAGGATTAGATAAATCACCAGGCCCAGATGGGATGTCTGCAGAGTTTTATAAAACTTACTGGGATATCGTAGGTCCATCAGTAATTAAAGCTGTTAAAAGTTTTTTTCACTCAGGAAAAATATTGAAACAAATCAATCATACTTTCATTACACTACTACCAAAACGAGATAACCCGAACTCAACAAACCATTATAGACCAATCAGTTTGTGTACAACAATATATAAAACAATAGCAAAAATCATCACTGAAAGACTAAAACGAGTAATGACAAAGATCATTCATCCACTACAAGGAGCGTTTGTGACAAATCGAGCAATACAAGACAATATATTAATTGCACACGAAATTTTCCACTCATTTAAAGGAAAAAAGAACAAGGAAGGATGGGTAGCAATTAAACTAGATATGGAAAAGGCATATGACAGGTTAGACTGGGAATACCTATTTGAAGTTATGAATAAGTTTGGGTTTAGTAAAAAATTCATTAGATGGATACAAGAATGTGTGAAAACTGTATCTTTCTCAATCTTGGTAAACAATTGTCCCACTGAACCTTTTTTCCCTAAAAGAGGATTACGACAAGGTGATCCTCTATCACCATATCTTTTTGATATTGGCATGGAAATACTTGCTAGGAAACTACAACTAAGTTGTCTACAGTCAAATAAAACTGTTGGTTTTGCGCTAGCCCGAGCTGGGACTAAAATTCCGTTTTTATCTTTTGCAGATGATATTATTATATTTTCGAAAGCAACTCATCATGCATGTTCAATAGTGAAAAAGATCGTGGATGAATATTGTGTTATATCAGGCCAAAAGGTGAATTACCATAAATCTGCTTTTCAAACATCTAAAATGGTATCAAACCAGCAAAAATTAACAATACAAAATACTCTCAATATCACAACGATAACCAATATAGATAAATATTTAGGATGCCCAATTATTAATGGAGCCGTGAACAAAGACACATTTAAGGATACAATAGAAAAATCGCAAGAACAACTAAGCAAATGGAAAGCAAATGCTTTGTCACAAGAAGGAAGAACCGTTCTAATAAGATCAAATTTAGCAGCAAAACCAAACTACTTAATGCAAAGTTTCATGCTGCCCACAAAAGTTCACAATGAATTAGACAAAATTAACAGAGACTTCTTCTGGAACAAAGGTCAACAATACAATCCGTTAATTAGTTGGGACAGGATTTGTAAGCCAAAGACCCATGGTGGTTTAGGAATTCGAAAAACAGAACACATGAACAAAGCCTTACAAATGAAGTTGTTATGGAAAATCCTAGCTAAACCACATAACATATGGGTTAGAATTATAAAAGAGAAATATTTGAAGAATAGTGATCTATTTGCATACAAAATTCAAAGAAACGCATCATGGTAATGGAGAAATATGATTAAACTGAAACCCAAATTCGAAAAAGGATTAATTTGGCAAGTTGGTGATGGTAAAACAATCAACTTTTGGTCAGATAAATGGGTCAAGAATGAAGCCCTCCAAAAATTTGCCTAAGAACCAAATGCAATTAATTCCAGAAGTAAAGTAAGTGCGTTTATATCAATAAATAGAAAATGGAAAATAGATGAGCTTAGACAACTGCTACCGGATGAGATCGTTTCAGAAATAAATGATATATGTGTACCTGAAAATGCTATAAAGGATCGACTTTATTGGGCACCTAGCAAAAACGGTTGGTTTTCCACGGCATCCGCCATAGAGCATTTAACAAAAACCAATGACTATAACATAAACTGCAATAGTTGGATCTGGAAACTTGACACGTTGCTAAAGGTGAAGAATTTCCTCTGGAAAATTGACAACAACGGCCTACCAACAAAAAGTAGATTGTGTGAGCAACACGTGGCAGTTCCGGGTGGATGTGTTATGTGTGGCTGCACTCTCGAGGATTTTGGACACCTTTTTATAGAATGCAATCATACGCAAAGGATAATTAGGCAAATAAACCCTAAAATCGAACAATGTATAAGAAACATAAACCATCGAAACAAAACACCTAGGACAATCCTCGGAGAGATAAAACAACTCCTAGGAACAAAAGAATTAAATGATCTAGTTATGAGTTGGTGGTGCATATGGCAAAAACGAAATAAGCTTATATTCCAAAAGGAAATAAATGACTGTATCCCCGATCTGGTTGGTTATATAAGGATGCAAATGCAAGCGTTAGAGAGGGCCAAACAATGGGATGAGGTGGAGTCACACAAAGAATCGAGTGTAAATATTATGAGAAGGAAAAAGAGAAAAGATGAATATTGGAAGAAGCCACCTTCAGGCGTTTATAAGCTAAATTTCGATGGTTCTAAAACAACGAACAACTTAACATCAACGGGAATAATAATAAGAGGTCCGAATGCAGAAGTGATAGATATGACAACAACAAGACATGGTCAAATCTCGATTGCTAAAATTGAAGCCCTTGCTTTGAGAGAAGGGATTAAAAAAGCAAAAGAATTAGGAATAAAAAACCTAGACATAGAAGGAGATAATTTGATCATAATCAATGCTGTCAAGAAACTAGGTCAATGTCCATGGGAAACTGATATAATAATATCAGACATCATTATCTCCCTTAGGGAATTTGAGAATGTTAGAGTTTCATTTATTGGTAGGAATTGTAACGCTGTGGCCGATAAAATTGCTAAACTGGGCCACAGTTTATCAATCGATACCATACAGAGTCACCCAGAACTTCAAGTTCTAGGCCAACCTCCGTGAGGGGGCTGCCTAATTCTTACCTCTTCAAAAAAAAAAAAAAAAATCGTTCGCATGAATCGGCTCCCTCTCGACGCCTTCAGCCTCTCTCTCGGCGGCTCCTCCACCACGAACTCCTCGTGGTTCGACACAGCGGCGCATGATGTAGAATCGGGCTCGGTGTTCGCGGACGAGGCGGGAGCACTTTCTGGTGAACGCACACCGCCTGTTCGACGAATTGCCTGACCCAGAACTCGAGCTTGGAACAGAGGAGGAGGAGGGTTTGTTGTTGGTGAGTTTCGAGGCTTCTTTGAAGTTGTCGTCCATGTAGAGAGTTGGAACCACCATTGCTGTTGTAGACATGGCTCTGGGCTTGGGCTTGTTGTGCGAGATCGAGACAAAGATCGAGTGATGATTGCTGATTGAAGAGGGCGAGAACAGAGGATGGTTCATTGACGCCGATCCTTCTCCCTCCTCTTCCATTATCGCCGTCTTCTTCTTCCCTGACAGAAACCTAACCACCGCCTTCTTACTCTTCATCATATCCTCCCCAAACTCCCAATCTCAACTGCTTAATCAATCACGAATCAGATCAGTATAATTACGACTATGTTTCTGCCGGTTTAGATCCGAATCGTAAGAATTCTTCTACAAGGTTCCAGGAAGCGATGGCAGAGCAAAGAGATGGAGGAGGATTCGGCAGTTTGAATTCGAAAAGGCTCTCTAACTTCTCGAATGTGGCTGTAGATCCGAACTCGACCAATCAGGTTCATTGACTCCCGACGGCCGCCCAGCCACGACGCTGACCTCCTCTGCTCGGATCTGCAGCCCGACGCCGTCGGCTGTCCTCTCGTTGTCGCAATTCAACTTCACCGACCCGGCTCCTCTGACGCCGACGGAAACGACGAGCCACCGCCAAACGCTCTGCCTCCACCCGAATCCTCTGCTCGCTCGACTTCTCCGCTCCAAATCGAGAACCCGACGCCGGCGACCTACTGTGGCCTTCCCTACCGCTAACACCGGTTCACTTCTCAGATCCCCACGTTCCCCCGATTTGCAAACCCTAGCCCCTTTTAATTTTTAAACAAGGTGCACCCATGATTCATTTTCGCATTTTAAAATTATATTTATTATAAATAAGATGTTAAGAAGTGAAACCGTATAATGAAAATTTTAGCACATGAAAATGTTATTTTTCTCTAGACGAAAAAATTATTTTTCAGATTTGTAGTACCGCATGTATGAGATTACAAAAATACAAAACATATTCTAATTATAGAACAATTTAGTAAATAAAATTTACTTACTTTTGCATCCTTCAAAATTTACCACTAATGGTTAATATATATCATTGTCCCTATTATACCAATTTTGAGACAAGTCAATATTAATCTAAAATGAGATGTTTTAATTGATTATTTTATTTTGATCTTATTTTTTATTTTAATACTATGTATATAACTACGGAATACTTAGTATGAGTATAATTACTATGAATTTTTATTTAATTAAAAATATTAAAGTATAACATCAAAATTTAGAAATATAAAATGAGTTCAATATGATTCTAATGGCTTTATATATTAAAATAAATAAAAATATATTAATCAACAATTATTTTATTATGAAAGATATAAGCTAAGTTATTAGGGACGTGATAGTATATAGTTTAAGTAAAAGTTAATAAATATAAATTAATTTAGTGTCAAAGTTAAAAATAATAATTTATTTCGAAAAAGGGCCTTCCATTTTAAAATTCGAATTTCTTATATTAATTCTTACATAAATAGATTAAAATGGTAATTGAAAAGATAAGTGAATTAATATATATCTTTTATAGAAGGAAATTTTAAAGATAGATAATATTGTTTCAAAGATAGATATTAGATGAGTAAGAAAAAGGATAAAATTAAAGATTAGATAATTAAAGAAATTTTATAGATAAATAATATGCCTTCAAAGATAGATATTTAATGGGTAAGTAAAAAGATCAAATTAAAGATAAGATAATTAAGAAAAATAAAATATATAAAATTGTTAATAAAGTGGGGTCAGAATTAACGTGGAGGCTCGAAATTCTCCGGCTTTAATATATAGTATAGATTTTTTTCCATGTCAGCGAATTAAATCCGCATAACTCGCTTTAAGAGCGTTTGTAAATCACGCGTTTGTCCACGCAAGCAAAAATGTTCAATAGGCAAAATTGGGAGTAGTACAGGGGTCTGTTTGAACAATTTTTTATACGGGGGTCCAATGGAAAAAAAGTTGTAAGTACGAGGATTTGTTGATGTATTCTGCCAAAGTTTATATTAAAGGAGTACATTTTTCATCAAATGTATATTTTTTTAAAGAAAAAAATTGTAAGCAGAATGCTAGTTTGTGAAATAGACGCCGAAGATCAAATATGGGGAAAGCGGACGGTCCAGATTAAGCTGTGTTAGTGGCCCACATTACTCTGCTCCTTGTTCTACTTTCTTCGTTTTTGTCCTACGGAGGAGGATTCGATTCACAGTAGCTGTAGAACTGTGGAAACCAAAATTAGGGTTTGAATATCAAAATTTGGTGTTGCTTGGTTAGTTGTGATCAACGGAGGCCGGGGCATGGACTACGTGAGAGAATTCCCGCTTAGTCAGATCGACCGTCCCCCCCGCAAAAGGCCCAGGCTGAACTCGGATAACCACTTACCATCCACGGTATCTTCTTCGATTCTTTTCTCTTTTTTTATCCGTTGGCAAAATTGAGCTCTTTACGCGTTTCCCTGGGATCGAATGTAGCCCTTTCCTTAGAATAATATCCAATTGAGTGTTGCTTGAGCTGAATGATTCGGGAATTGGCTTTTCTGTTGTTTGCACAGCTTAGCCTTGCCACCAGCTAAAGTGCCAGACAAGACTCAATTTTTCTTCTTCTCAATGCTACCCATGTTTCGTTTGTTTTTGTGGCTAACAATTGTACTTGCACTAGCAAATAGTAACACCACGGATAATATGCTATTAGCATTCAAGCCTTTTCCTTCTTCCAACCCCCAAAATCTAATGATCAATTCTCATCCTTTGTGTGTATCCTCATTTAGATGTTTGATTTACATGCATATGGACTGCGTTATCATATGTTTTTCCCAATCCATGACTGGTTGAGCCTTGAAATCTTTCTTTTATTGTGAAAGAATGACAGCTTATATTCCCCTTTTAATAGTATTCATTGTGGTTTACGTGCATTTTCTAAATGGTGGATAGCTTAAATACTTGCAAAACAAATGGGATCATGGGAAACTTGCTTCATATTCTTTTGGTGGAAATAAATCAGTGGCTATATGTAGGCTCAGTCGGGATTATATAGTGGTCGAGAGGTGGGAAATGGCTCAAGCTTTGGACCTTCAAGGTTACAGTCGGAGCATTCTAGTCATATGGTGAAGGGTTTGACCCATAAAGCGTCTCCCCCAAGGCGTGATGATGACAAAGATGGGCATTACATTTTTGAGCTGGGAGAGAATTTAACGCCTCGCTGTAAATACATCACATCACCATTTAATCGTATCTTTCGCTCTACATGTTTTACATATGTTTTGCTTTGATTGTGGATCTTACTCATAGTGTTTTTTTTTTCTGTTTTTTATCATGGAATAATTGCTACTGTTGTATGGATTATGTGAGGCATATTTTATTCTTTTTTTTGGATTATTTATTTTGACCATATGGGTTTATCTCCTTTCTATGATGTAATCATTTCCCATCCAATTTTTCATAAACTCTATCAACTTTTCTAATCTGAACATTGATCCTCTCCTCAAACAGTATCCTTTTTCATGATTGTCTGATGGAGTTACTCTTATATCATGTATTCTAATTGAATTCTGTATATTTTTACATTATATATTCTAAAACTATTCTATACCATGCAGACAAGATCCTCAAGAAGATTGGCGAAGGTAAGTCCCAGATGATTTCTAATAATGTTTCTCCAGTTGTTACCCACTACTATGTTCTGAGTTTTCTTATGTATGCAAATCTCCAGGAACATTCGGGCAGGTCCTTGAGTGCTTTGACAGGGAAACAAGAGAGATGGTTGCCGTAAAGGTTATTCGCAGTATCAAGAAGTATCGTGATGCCGCAATGATAGAAGTTGATGTGCTCAAGAAGCTTGGCAGGCATAACGGATATGGAAATGGGTATGCTTATAATGATTTTGGTCTGACTAAGATAATGTGGCTTTTGTTCTATATTTCATTAGGCTAGTTTCATGGTGTGTTCTTTGAATCTACATTCTAAAACTGTGTACTCTTTTGCAGCTGTGTTCAAATACGAAACTGGTTTGATTATCGTAACCATATCTGTATTGTAAGTAAAAAATTTACCATAGCAATATAATCTCCCCGAACCTGCCATGCTTGAGAATTAAGAAATGTGGGGTGGATGTGATTGCCTCAACAGGTATTTGAGATGCTTGGACCAAGCTTATTTGATTTTCTACGGAGGAACAGTTACCGACCATTTCCAGTTGATTTAGTTCGGGAGATTGGAAGACAACTTTTGCTATGTGTAGCATGTCTGTTCGTTTTGAATTTATTTTCTTTTCTTTTTTAGGTTTATTCTCAATGCAGTGCAAATTTGTGTGAGATTTTGGTTTTGTAATTTCCATATTGGTTTCTTCTGTTACTTTTTGAAACACTGTTGGTTCTTACATGTTGATTTGGCTTTATCCACTTGCAGTCATGCATGATTTGCACCTCATTCACACTGACTTGAAGCCAGAAAATATACTATTTGTCTCTTCAGAATATGTGAGATTACCTGATTATAAGGTATATCTGCACTGTAATCAATTATAGTTTTTTCGTTTCATCAAGTCTCCTGTTTATCTTGCCAGATTTATATTCCCATCCTCGCATGAGGATCTTTTAGCAGCAACTTATTGATTATATTTCTTTTGGTAATCTAATGATAGAGTTCATTAAGGGACGGGTTACAGGTAAAGAGGATGCCAAAGTCGTGTGCTATAAAGGTTATTGACTTTGGCAGTACAGCCTCTGGACATCAAATTCACCATTACCTTGTATCGACAAGGCATTATAGGGCACCTGAAGTGATTCTTGGTATTTGAGCTACTGTCCTTTTTGGGAATACCATCACATATAATTGCATGCGTGATATATATTTTTTTTTCATGGTCCTGACTTCGCTTTGATTATTTGAAGGACTCGGGTGGAGTTATCCATGTGATATGTGGAGTGTAGGCTGCATCTTGGCTGAATTATGTTCGGTATGAGTCGTAGATGATGTTTGTTTAAATGCGTATCTTTCCTTACTATGCATTAAGGATATCAAGCCTGAAAAATGATTCCTTGCAGGGAGAAGCTTTGTTTCAAACTCATGACAATTTGGAACATTTGGCCATGATGGAAAGAGTTTTAGGTCCATTACCTGAGCATATGCTTAGAAAAGTAGAGTATGTGCTTCTTTGATGAAAATTGTTGATGATTTTGTAGCTTATATGATGTAGCTATGATACAAATGCCTTCAATTTTGGTTGGTTCAGCCGACATGCTGAGAAGTATACAAGGAGGGGAAGGCTGAACTGGCCTGAAGGTGCAACTTCAAGAGAGAGCATCAGAGCAGTTCAGAAACTGCCTCGTCTACAGGTGAAAAGCGTTTCACCTTGATCTCACCTTTTATGCTTTCTTCTGAACGTGATTCTGGAAATTGTGTATGACACAGAATTGGGTGATGCAAAGCGTTGATCATTCTGCTGGAGACTTAATTGATATTTTGCAAAGTCTGCTTCAGTATGAACCTTCGAGAAGAGTTGCAGCTCATGAGGCTCTAAGACACCCTTTCTTCACGAGAAACAGTATTGGAGTAGACGGTGCACAATTTCAAGTTGTCTGACTACCTTTTCAGTTCATATGAGCATCTGAAGAACACTTTCGAGTCACTGGGTGGATTAGATTATAGTGCCTTGATTTGAAGTCCACACCTCCTGTACTTTTTACCATATACAGTAGCTTGTGTAAATAAAAATATTTGATTGGAATTCATTTCTGCTCGTTTTTCCCCACAAAATTAAGATTTTTGGATTACCAACATTTCTGTATGAAAATATTGTGTTTTGCTACCTTCATTTTCTTGAACTGCTTTGGATGTAATACCATCACCATGACCATGGGCGTTTACTGTTTAGGCATCCTGAACAATTACGTTTCTAAGCCTTGAACTGCATAAACATCCTGTACGTGTGTACCTTCATCTAAGCCTTGAACTGCATAAACATCCTGAACAATTACGTTTCTAAATCCAATAAATAATGGTCAAGCAAAAGTAATATTAACATTGCAAAATTTCAGCTTTTTCAAGAGACTCATCTTATAAGCACGACTACCCAGTGATGAAAAAACACGGAGAGCATTAGACGACCCGCTCTCTTACAAATAAAAAGCCTCAACTTGGCCAAGGAATATATATATTTAAGATGAGCATTTGAAAACATATTAAAAACAGCAGGTTGCCTGTGCTGCACAAAACAGAACAACCAGCTAATAAACTGGTGGACAATCTTGCATCTACCTAAAGGTCAAGTATCTCTATACATCTCGGCATATAATTCATTAGCAAGTTCATTTTCAGCAGCCCCACACAGTACAAAAAGAAGCCACCTCTACCTGGTTTTAAACAGCCATTAAAAATAAGCCACCTCTATCTTTATTTACCCAACTACCCCGCTACCATTTTGTGATCTTAACCCTTGATTCTGAGTGTTCGATATGACCAAGTGTAGTTGGCAGGTTTTCGCTTTCTGTTCCAGCTATCCTCTTTCAGATCAAGCTCTGCTTTCTTGGCAATCATGGCTGCACTTAACTCTTCCCACACATCTTTGTTACCATTTTCTGCAAGGAGAATGTTATAATTTAGAGGAAAAAAAAGGTGAATATTGTATCATATTTGCCAAGGAATACAAAAAAAAAAAAAACTAGTTTGCAAAGACGTGCCAGAAGTGGAATCAACAGCAGTATTCATTGCAGTCCAATTGTTGCTGGTTTGAGGATCCTTACTGCTCCCTGGGGTTTCAGTCCTCCAGCCTAATTCTGACGTGGATGATCCCCAGCCTGAAGCTGGGGCCCATGTACTCGTTTCTATCCGTTTGGTTCTACTGGATTGTGCTTGAGATGAAGGGAGCGTGCTTCCCTCTGTATTAACAGTCCACCAGCCCACTCCTGAAATAGTAGGCTTCCAACCACAAGCAGTGCTGGGATTCAGGCCACCACGGTTCACGATTCGAACATCAACAAGAGATGGGAAGTCTATCTGGAGAAGATTCCATGAATTTCAGAATTTATTCTTGTCAGGAAGATAAAGCATGCCTTAGAGCAGAGGAAAAAGCATCAGCGATATAATATACCTCTAATGTTCCATCTTCCTTGTAACGGCAGGCATCAGCTAGCTCGTCGAACTTATCATCAGTTGCTTTCTTGAACTTAAAAGGATATTCTGGGACAAGAGCCAACACTACACTGTTGGATTCTTGGTCAGACGATGAAACTTTCCCAACCTATGAATGAAATATGCTATTATGAATCAACGAAGATACATATAAGCAGAACAGGAATAAAGACTAAATGACAAGCGTACTCGGTATGAAGTCAGCTCAGGGCATAATGACGAGTTTACATCGACTAGACGGTATACGATGACATCACCTTGCTAACCAGTCAGAAGAAACCAAATTAAGTTATATTATACAGAAATACCATTTGCAGTTTTGTAGTCATGCTCCTACAAACATATTTTAGTCATAATGAAAACAGTCACAAGAAGATAATCCCTTACCACTGGAAAGTCTGTTAAGGGTGCCAGCTTCTCATAGTCCTTTATTGCATTTGCTGGTGATTTTTGGGCAGACCAACTTCTGCCATGGGTTCCATTGTTAGTCCAGCTGGATCCTGATTGCCACTCCCCAATAGATCTATTTCCACCCCATGTGTAAGCAGATTTCTTTGCTTGACCAGCTCTTTGCTCATTCCATTTAGAGGCCGGTTGCTTGTCTTGGGTAACTCCACACTCCTTCCATTTGGAGGCTGGTTGCTTTCTATAGGGAGCTTTATCTTTGTTCCATTTGGAGGGTTTTTGTTTCTCCTTGCCCCGTTGTTGAACTCTTTTCTTGTTTGTGATTCCATGCCAGTTAAATGACCCCTGAATTTGCGCAACAATTTTATGATCGAGAAAAATGAACATCCTCCCACCCTTCGCACCAAAAAAGAAGGATAAAAGAGAAGGGAAAAGGCAAAAAGGGTCAATGAGGATGAACCACGCAGACAATGTAGGTCAATAAACCATACAGCATATATTTGGATATCAGGTTATAGAAAGAAAGGTTAGGAAAGAAAAAGTTCTAGGCAAAATAATCCAAAAGGCAAAGAGGCACAAGTGGGTTTTCACTTTTCAGAAGGGAAATGGAAGGGAAGAAAAGTTTTGCACAGAGAACTATTTAACATACCTCTGCTTCCTGATACCGTTGAACATCTTTTTCTGCCAAAAAACAAAGTCATTGGAAGTAATTGATATGATATAGAGATACAAGAGCATTCCATTAGATATATACACCTAGTGGCACTTGTTTCCATTAACAAAGTTCCATTCACTAATCAGGAGGTGACAAACAATCACTTTCCATAAATGAACTGTGTCTTTGCAAAATTGTAGATAGAACAACAACTGTGTGTAGCCAAGTAACATGTTGGAGGATAGGTCAAAGGTAACAACAGACATACCTTTCCCAGGAGTAGTAAAGCGAATATGCCCTGGCCGAATCACTACAGGGACAATTTCATCCTCAGGCTCACTATCCTGATCTGACTCTTTTGGGTGTTCCTCAGCATCCAGATCTACCACTTGTGATTGCTTCTTTTGAAGCTGCAGCCAAATCACGATAATTGAGTCATTGTCTAGAAAGATGAATATGTAAGCATAAACCATTTAAAATAAAATAAAAACACATTGTGTAAGTTAAAACATCTGAAACACAGACAATATTTGAAGTGGCAATATACCTGTTCAGCTATATGCCTCCTCTTTTTTTGTGACCTTTTGCGCTTGGTACCTCTGGACTAAAATTTTCACGCAAAATAGTTACAAACAAGAAATAAATCAGTAACACAAGAAGAAACTTGACATACATATAAGCAAGTCTCCAGCACTGGTTCAAAACCAATGATCTACCTAGCAGCAAAATCAAGAAGTCTTGCAGGAAAATGTTGTACAGTTATGACACTATCAAAGGAGAATTCATCTACAGAGACAAACCACATACCACCAAAACTTTTTCAGTCCCATCAGAATCACTAGATAGAGTTATCGTGTTTTCCAGGTTTTCAATGTTGCTGCACCTACATGACATAGCAAGGAGATTACACACACTGAAATGGTTGATAAATCTATATGCTAGTATTTAATCATACAGCATTAAAACAAGCACAAGTCTCAACTCTTCCCACTTTCAACAAGATAGAGGTAACTCCTCATTTTTGTCCCAGTTTTCACAGTAGCATTCAAAGCCATCTTATTATGATACATTATCAAACATAGAAAGTTGGCAGCACATTGCACACAAGGGTATCAGGATAACCAGGGAGAACACATTCAAAGCCAAAGAGCATACACAGCATTATGCACTTGATCTTGTTTACTCTTTTGTGACATCTCCTGGCAGAATCCATTTTGCAAATAGCTATCAGAATGCTCGTTTTGAGCTGAGGGAGAATCATATATTTTGCACATTCTCTTCTCCCTGTAACCAATACATAAATAAGCTTAGATTGACATAGATAGAACAGTCGAACAACATGCATGACAGCCAACCCCGCCCATATATCACAACAGCTGACAACCCCTATGGCTACATTCTACATATATCCCTAACTGACAGGCAACATCAACCAAGATTAATAAAAAAAATAATAGGGGACGAACATACATCGAGTCCTTCAGCTGTGGTGATGCTTTTCTCTTCTTGATAGATGTATCTCGATTTGGCACATTGTCCTCGTCCAGCAAATCAGTATCCACATAATCTTCAGCTTCACATGGATCACCTCCAGATTCATTTTGATAAGCTGGATTAGTGGAAAGTGGCACACCCAGATGTAATGGTAATTTCTCCTCAAGCTTTTTGCACCCCTTTCTTTTGACACTGCCAAAGAAAGGATATGTTCATGAGCACAAGGATTTTAAACCTAAAGAAATCAGACAGGGAAACAAGAAAAGAACATACCACACTAGATCATTAGTTCTTAGAATCCGGAGTGACTCGAAATGTGGCAGACAAAACCCTTCCACCTGCAAGGAGAAAAAAAAATTAACTCGGGAGGCACAGCATAGGGCAACACCAATCCAGGAAATTCCTCCAAGACCTTAATTCAAAGCCAGAACACATGAAAATACTTGCATGTAAGCACAAAATCCTCATCACTTGTGCACAACTAGGACAGAGTTTTGAGGCAGCTAGACAGAATACGGAGGAAAACTAGAAAATAGAACCCTAAAACGAAGGAAGAAGAGGACTTACAGAGAGCGAGATACCATCGGGGCAGGAATCCAAAAGGTCGAAAGCGTGAAGAAGGTAGGAAACGAAGTCGGCGATGGTGTGGTGTTGGGGCTCAACCAAAACCCAGGATCGTGTCAAGCCCTCGGATTTCTGAGCGATGCTAAGGACGGAGTCGTCGAACTTGAGCCGAAGTCGAAGCGGCTCCATCTCGGCTCGAGTATGCCACGGAGCCGGAGGCAGTGCAAAGTGGGAATGCCCTGCTGCTGCTGCTGCTGCGTGCCGCCCCTTAAAAATTTCTCTTTACGGGAGGTGCCCACCACCAGGCAGCCACTCTGTCGTTTTCTGTTTCTTTATTACTACTCCGTGTGTATATAAAGGGGAGGAAAATGTGTAGAGCACCTCCAGACGCTCCATTTTCTCTTTTCTTTTCTTTTTTAAGTTAATATTTTTGCTGTCGTCGGCGTTGTTCTATTCCGGCCATGAGCTCCGCAACAGCCATGGCCCCCGATCTGTTCAGGCCTCCAAACCCGCCTCCCGTGCTGGTGAAAAAGGGTATCAGGGTTTCAAATTGTAGTTTGAATCGGAATCCGGGGGTCGGGGTCGTCCCTCTACGGCTGCAGAGGCTGACCTCCGAGTTCCGGTCGCTCCCGGAGCCCATCGATCGGGTGAGGCGCCTCCTGGACTACTCCTCCCTCCTCACTCAGCTCACTCACTCGGCTCGCTCTCCTCAGAATCGGGTCCCCGGGTGCGCCGCCCAGGTCTGGTTGGAGGTCCAAATTGACGAGCTTGGGAGGACTAGGTTTGGTGCTGATAGCGACTCTGAGATCACCAAAGGCTTCTGCTCCTGCCTCATCTACTTGCTCGATGGCGCCTCTCCTCATGAGGTTTTGATGGTATCAACATTCTTACTCCATCTACTCATTTACCAAATCAACTCCAAATTCACTTGTACTTTACCATTCATTTGGTCTCTAGGTCAAAGGAGAAGATCTAACAGACATGAACGTCGGCCTTCCCGTGCGTTCAAGGGTTAACAGTTGGCACAATGTCTTGCTTGGTATGCAAGATAGGACTAGATCCCTTCTCGAGGAAACTCATATTCTTGATTTCTCTCCTCCTACTCCTCACGACGATACTATTGCTAAAGGTTAGAAACAGTCTCTTGGTTTCAACGAAATAGTAGTGCATCTTCAAATGTGGTAATTCTTGAAAGCTTCAAATGCAATCATCTGTCTTACATCACATGCTCTTATGGGATCACTTCTATGGACAAAAGTTTTCTTCTACCTTCTTTCTTCTGGAAGCCACGTAATTATGTTATGTGTAGGGTGGGGATAAGCAAGGTGTGGTAGTGAAGATGATAAGCAACCTTAAGAACTTGAGTTAAAAGGCCTAATCTTTCTATGGACCCTAAATCAAGCATGTTTTGTTCTGACTTTGACTTCATATATGCTGTTGGTTTGCGTTGTGAATGATTGAGTGTCGCATGGCTACTGCAGGCCGGGTATACATGTAAAGAGCCATTTTGATGGTATAGGCAATTCTGTTCTATACATTGCTTTGACACATGCTATGGTAAGAGAGCCAGTTACTGAAAACAGGATGCAATTCTCTTTCAGGCTGCAAATTGAATTCAGCTGAAATCGATCAATATAGAGTTAAGCACGAATTTGGCTGGGCCACTAGTTTGAGGATTTGAGATGCTCAATCTTTGCTTGTTTTTGCTTGAGCGCTTTTAATTTTTAGTAGTCATCCTTAATGTACATGGGCACTGCATGGAAAAAAAAAAACATTCTTTCAATGTATCATTTGTACAACTTACAAGGGAATGTTATGCCATCTTGTGCAAATTATGACTCTAGTTCCTTTTGTGTGTCATTGCAGAAAAGGTGCTGTTTTCTTGATAGTTTTGAGTTAGACATGAGCTTGAGAAACCACTTATGCTCCTTCTAGGCCACCCATCTATGTGACTGTTATAGTTTTCTTACAAAGTAAGTGTGCTTTTCATGGCAAATGTTATCCTCAAGCTTCTTTTTCTCATGATGGATTGTATCAAACTAACAATATTGGTATTACTACTCTGTGACAGAGTTTATTGCTATACGGAGAAGCAAAGATGTCCATTTAAACTTAAACCAGTCTTCAGATGACTGCTGATGAAGGCAAACAGAAGCAGGTGCCTAGGTACAGGAAGGATCAACATTGATTGTAACCTCTCAAAGTCACAAAGTGAAAAGCGTTGATATGTAGTGTATTACTAGCCATTGGCAGTAGAACTCTTGAAAGGTAAATAGTAAGTCATACTATTGTTTAGTGGAAGCCAAGTATGAAGTGGTGATTGATATTGATGGGCTTATTTAGAGCATCCTTTTCAAGCCATGATTGCTTGCTGGCATCACACTCACAGGGAGGGATCGTTGCAACCAAAATCGACTTGTACTAGTACAAAGGATTAGTGGCATCACAGGCTGAGGTGCGTTGGGCAATTATAACGTCATGACTCATGACCCGTTCCACCAGTCCGAAATAATCAAGGAGGCAGTAGGTGGACAATAAACGTGCGTAGCAAACACCTTTATTCCCTTTCTTTCTTTCTTCGGGCATCGCACAAAGCATTGACAGGGATTTGCCTTGTTGATAGTTTGATTGAGAAAAGGTTAAACTTTTTCATATAAATTAGCCACATGTTTATTCATAAACCAACCATTAGGTATGCAATGCTAGAGAGAACCCTTATCTTACAGTAATAAGCACAAATGAAATCATCGTGTGTGTAAGAAAACACTTGAATGCACCTTCTACAACAGCCTATTAGCTTGTCTTTAGGAAATTGGGCATACCTAAAACGTGCAAGTCCATGATCTTTCAAGTTTATTACTACGACTTAATGATGATTCTATGCGATTTTAATACCATGTCGTTGCAATTTTAATTCAAGCATAACTTTACTTGCCTTTTTGTGATACAAACCAGAACAGAGTTATAGAAATCGCAGTTTTATAGAAAGTGCAAACCAGAAGACTAAAGGAGCATATTTCATTGCGTTAGATCTGAAGATTCAGTGTTTTACACCGTCAAAGTTCACTTGTTTTTGTATGCGCTCACCCCCAATGTGTTGGATCGTCGTGTTGTATTGTATGATCACTTTACCGGCATTTTGCGTTGGGTCATCATATCTCTATTTTTTTTTTTTTTTGGTCAAAGAGAGGAAACCTCTCAGGGATTTATTAAAGGAAGAAACGAAGGGCTAATTCGCAATAATGCGGGGGTAGCCCTACCCCTAACATCGTCCACAATAACACTTCCAATACAATCGGGTCATCATATCTCTATAAACAGCCATGATCATAGTTAGCATGATAACAGTAATAATTGTAATGAAAAGATGCTGCATAAAAGTGACTCCCTAGTTTTGTATATGGCCCAAACAAACGCAGCTTAAGAGTAAAGCAACAACACAAGCAGCATAATGCTTATTCGGGGCTCCGGCTTGTGTGTTCGGAGCCCTAGTTTTTCCCCATATTTGATATTTCCGGATTTAATTTTATTAAATGAAAAAGCAGCAGGGAAAAGTACTTGCTTTCTACCCCTCTCGACTCAACCTATCTCTCTCTCTCTCTCTCCCCCCCACACACAAACCCAAACACATATCCCATTTCGGTCGGCCGGTCGCCCGCTCGCTCTTGGAACAGTTTGTCCAGATCTGAGACCAGCATCGAAGCATGTCGAATCCGTGGGGCGGAAGCCGTGGAATCGGCTCTTGGGCCGCGGAGGCCGAGGCGGAGGAGCGGGAACAGGCGGCCGCCGCCGCCAACAACAACAACAACAAGAAGGGCGGCGATCTGCAGAGTTTCCCGAGCCTGAAGGAAGCGGTGACCGCCAAGCCCAAGAAGAAGAACAAGATGTCGCTGGCGGAGTTCTACAGCGCGGGCAGCGGCCCCGCCCGCAGCGAAGGCCTCACCCCCAACGAGATGCTGCAGCTGCCCACCGGCCCCAAGGAGCGGGCCCCCGACGACTACTCCGGGGCCCGGATCGGCGGCGGCTTCTCCGGCTACGGGCGCCAGTCGGGCCCCCGGGACGGCGACTCGGACTCCTCGTCCTGGGGCGGCGGCCGCAGATCCCGCGGCGGATTCGACGAGGACTCCCGCAGGGGCTCCGACTACGACCTCCAGCCCTCCCGCGCCGACGAGGCCAGCGACTGGGGCGCCGCCAAGCGCTCCTCCGCGGCCCGCTACGACTCCCTCGGCGCCGGCTCCCGCGCCGACGACTCCGACAGCTGGACCCTGGGCAAGAAGCCCCTCCCCCCCGCCAGATCCGCCACCTTCGGCTCCGGGTACCGCTCCTCGGCCACCGACTCCGACCGCTGGAAGCGCAACGACGACGCCAGGGACGTCCCTTCCAGCCGCCCCAGGCTCGTGCTGGACCCCCCCAGAGCCGAGGGCGCCCCCACCCCCGACCCCCCTCAGCCCGTCGCCAAGACCAACAAGGCCAACCCTTTCGGCGCCGCGAGGCCCCGGGAGGACGTTCTGGCCGAGAAGGGCTTGGATTCCAAGAAGATCGATTTGGAGCTGGAGGCCAAGAGTGCTCATTCTAGCAGGCCCTCCAGTGCACACTCCAACAGGTCCGACTCCGCTGCTGGTTTAGGATCAGGATCAGGTGCTGCTGACACTCTCCCCAAGCCCAGGCCCAAAGTCAATCCTTTCGGCGATGCCAAACCTAGGGAGGTCGTCTTGCAGGAGCAAGGTAAAGATTGGAGGAAGATGGATCTTGAATTGGAGCACCGCGCCATTGACAGGTCCGCTCATTACACTCTTCTTTTACCAATCCTTCTGCCATTTCCCTTTACATAACATTTGGCATATGAGTTTCTGTTGGTGATGTCTGCATGGCTTTCTAGAAACTAGTATTATTGTCCTATGCCTGCAATTACCTCTATATGATTGATTGTTGCCTGCTCTCTGTTTGAGATTTGCTCGTGTTTTCATCTAAGAACCCTCTGCATTCCTTGTAATGACTAATGTGGGTAAATTACTATTCATATTTGCCTTTTCCATATGCTGCTGCTGATTCTTAATGCTGTGGTAAGCTGGAAAATGTGATAGTCCGCATGGCCTTGTTTGAATATGAAAATGCCCCTCCTATTGCATTCTTGTCTGAGGCCAATCGATTGTAACAAGTGTAAATGAATGCATTGTAAATAAAAAAGATTGCTCCTTTGCAACTCAATTCTTTTAAGTTGTACAACTATTGACTTGGAAAATATAGAGGCACCTTATCTCCACTACTGGAGTTTTTTTTTTTGGGTGGAAAAATGGATGTCAACTTTGGATTCTTCTTTATGAACTTTGTATATCTCTTATATGCTTAGCATGCTTTCTCACTTTAAAAAGTATGGAGGCACCTTATCCCCCCTACTGAAGTCTTGAGCATTTCCCATTCATGAAGAACTGTGTTGTGCTTTCTCACTGTAATCTTGCATGAATGCTATGCCTTTACTCCCATGCCAACTTTTGCAGGCCTGACACAGACGAGGAGAAGGCATTGAAGTCAGAGATTGAGGAACTAAAGAAAGAACTTGACAAAGAACCACCAAGTGACCCCTCCCCGGAGTTTGAAGCTGACCAAGCAAGCTTACGCGATCTAGTACAAGTCAAGGAAAAGGACCTAGAAGTTCTGATTAAAGAATTGGATGATAAATTCCGGCTCAGCCAGAAAGCTGTTGATAGGCCCGGTTCTGGAGCTGGCCGGTTTGTTAACGTCTCTGACAGACCACCTTCTCGGTCTGGATCTGTTCATTCTGTTGATGATGCCCGGAGCGTAGAATATGCAGATAGGCCCCGTTCTCGTGGGACCGGAGATGTATGGTCAAGACCCGGTGAAGACAGAAGGAGCAGCTTCTATGGTAGCAGGGATAGAGGATTTTCGGGCAGTAGGAACTTTGACAGGTATATTGCTGCTACAAGGAGCCTTACCATAGGATCGAAACCTGGCTTCGGTTATTAGTGTCCTTCGTATTCATTTATATCTGCGTGATTTTTCACCTTTATTGCACCTTTTCATTTTTTGCTTCTAATGCTGTCTGATTAAAATTTTCCTTGCTTTCTTAACTGCCTTTTGCCTTCAAATAGCACATATTGTCTTGCTAGCTTTCTGATTAATGAATTGACCTGTTGGACCCTAGCTATTTTACAACACCCTAACTCATTCTGATCTAGATGAAAGCTTGGCAGTTAAAGTTGTTGTCGACCAGTTAATCATGGTTGATTCTGATACTCACTTTGGAAATGCATATTTTGCCCAAGTGTGGGTTCCTCAGATCTGTGTTATGTGACTCTCACATTTGCAAATTTCGTTGCAGGAATGAATCAAGAGGAAGATGGTAGAAGGATCAGAAGATTCATATTTTTTACCAGATGTGGATTCCCCAGAGCTCCATTTTGACATTCACTGCTCAGAACAAAATAATATAATGTTTTTGTCACCTCTGCCTATCCCTTTTCTTTTTTCTTTGTTATTTAGTTTGGTTTCCGTAGATTATGAGATACTCTTGTCTAATATAGTGATGCAGTTAAGTTATGGCTGCATTTAATTTTGAAACTTTGAAACTGCTGTATGTTGGTCAATTGTATTTGGGACAAACTGAACAATATGTTACCTTTTTTCTTCTTGGCCTGTTGGCGCCACCCCTTGTGTAATGTCATTCATTCAAGAACATTCAGTTTTTTTTGCCCTTCTATTGCTTGTTGTGACATTGATGATTATATTCAATAGAGAAAGGGTTGGCAGAATATGAACTCTGTTTTGAGTACAACGAGAACATGTTGATTTTGTCGTCTCCTGTTCAGAGTCTCTGATAAATGTGAACATGTTGATTTTGGAAATCAAGCTGCTATTAGTTAATTATAAATTCAAACTGTGGGCCATGAACCATTGAACCGTGGTGGTGGTTGGCAACCAAGCATGCCGAAAGTATAAAATGCCAATTCCAATGTCAAGAGTTGGGAACGGGCAACATGGCACTCCCACTTGCGCGGCGCACTAGTACTAGTAGGCTCATTGTGGTGGTCCTCCTGGCCTTGGCTGCTGAACTCGGGCGAGCCCACAAGTGCAATTTCCCGGCGGTGTTCAACTTCGGAGACTCCAACTCCGATACGGGCGGTCTATCAGCTGCGTTCGGACAGCTTCCTCCCCCCTACGGGCAAACCTTCTTCCGCTCCCCGGCTGGCCGCTACTCGGACGGTCGTCTCATCATCGATTTCATAGGTGATCCACCTGAACATAAATTAACATACGTAACAGCGGTATTTTCAGTACACTCCTCCCTGAATTGTTTCCAAATCCAAATCTGTCAGCGGAAAGCTTGGGATTGCATCATCCGAACGCCTACCTGGACTCACTGAGCTCCGGTTTCAGGCACGGCGCTAACTTCGCCACCGCTGGCTCAACAGTGAGAGTCCCCAACTCCACCATTACACAGTCCGGAATCAGCCCCTTCTCCTTGTCCGTCCAGCTCCTTCAATTCTCCGAATTTCGCCTCCGCTCTCAATCCTCCCCTATCCACACCAGAGGTCCTAAACAAGACTACTTCTCGCGTGCGCTCTATACTCTTGACATAGGCCAAAACGACCTCACAGCTGGCTACAAACTCAACATGTCCACTCAACAGGTCATGGCTTATGTCCCTGACGTTCTTGCCCACTTCTCCCATGTCGTAAAGGTAGTATTTTTTTCCCTGTATTCAGCACTAGTAGTGACTGACATGTATCAATCAGCGTTTACAGTCATATTTTTTTGCATATCTTCCCAAATTGCAGAGACTATACGGTCAAGGAGGGAGGTCTTTTTGGATCCACAACACAGGTCCACTTGGGTGCCTCCCATATACCCTTGTAAAATTCAGTGTCCCTGCAGCCCAGGTTGACAAGTTTGGATGCGCAACCCCGTTTAACGAGGCAGCCCTCTTCTACAACAAGCAACTCAAAATGGCCGTGGCCCAACTCAGGAGGGACCTTCCCTTGGCTGCAATCACCTACGTTGATGTCTACTCACTCAAGTACACCCTCATAACCAAAGCCAAGAGTTTTGGTAAACTAATGATCACATCATTTGCTTTCATCTGAAAACACACACACATATATATATACACTGAGTCACTGACTAGTAAATGAAATTTTTATGTAGGATTTGAGAAGCCTATAATAGCCTGCTGTGGCCATGGAGGGATGTACAACTTTGACAACGCAATGAGATGTGGAAGTAAGAAGACAGTTGGAGGTAAAGACATTGTGATTGCCAAGGCTTGCAAAAATCCTCAAGTTAGAGTGAGTTGGGATGGGATACACTATACAGAAGCCGCTAATAAGTGGATATTTGATCATCTTTTGAATGGTTCCTTCTCTGACCCACCAATTCCTTTGAATATGGCTTGTCAAAGGATAACGGGCCATTGATGATCACCTCTTTTACAATTTCTCACTGTGTTGTGTTTGCCTTTCTTACCTCCTTTTTCTTTTCTTTTTTTTAAAAAAAAAGGAAAGAAAGCTTCTTAGCTTTATTGTTCAGACAGAGGTTTGTTGGGTCCTTGTTTGGTTGACCACACTTCTTGTTCTTCTTAATGGGTTCTGGGTCCCTTCACTAAACCAAGCTTTGATTTCTCTTTTATATCTCTGATCACATGGATGTGTTTTGATGTTTTCCTTTTTATATGCCAATCCACAGTCTCCTTGTTCCTTTTTGCATTTTTTTCTCATCTGTAGTACCTTACTGATGTGAAATGTCTTATGATCAATGCAATAACCATTCAATTAATGTGTAGTCTTTCTTTGAAATGTAAATAACCATTCAATTAATGTCTTACTGATGTGAAATGTCTTATGATCAATGCAATAACCATTCAATTAATGTGTAGTCTTTCAGTTTCACTATATAAGTATAAGGACATGTCCTTTCTTTGAAATGTATATAAACACAGTGCCTTATAATGGCAATGACAAACAAAGCCTGAGAAGGTATTAGCATTTAAAATACATCAAATAACATTCTAATGGCATTCAAGACAAACCAAATGCATCCTTCCTTGAGGGCGGATGCTGCTGTGCTGCAACTTGCAAGTACAAAGGTTTGTTTTCTTCTCAATCATCATAACAGATCGGATTATAAAAAAGCCATATACCAGAAAGGAAAGAAGAAGAAATAGGAAGTGAATGAAGACAAAAATACATAGGTAGTATTATATGTAGCTTCTCCCTCTATCTAGGGGCATGAACTGTGTCTTGGCCCAGCACTCAGCTGTGTTATTAATGGAATTCAAACACAATCTTCCTGTGATGATTGATGCTCTGATTAAACCATGATGAATGGCTGACTCTTCTTCTGACCTCTGTCCCTCATGTGACAGTGCACAAATCTCATCACCAACCGCTTATCAACTCATTCGACTTTCCAAGCGTACAGAAACAAGCAGAACTCAGATAGCTCAACTGTACCGCCAGATTCACACGTCTCCAATGAGGCAGAACAAGCATTCACCAAAACCGGCTTAAACAAGAACACGGCGTGTCTTGGACCAGACCCGAAAAGCCAATCATGAACATCCCAACAAACTTCTACTTTGAGTTTATTAACATCAAACACCTGGTTACCTCTGAACTTCCATTGAAGATGCTTCACATGAATAGCCACCTGTCCATCTACTTTTATCTCCATCTCTGAGCTGAATCCTTCCAGATCACTCTTACTAATGCTTCCATAGCTGCTACACTCGACTGAGATCTCATGAGATCTCTCCTTCTCATGGAACTTCACTTTAGTTGCAAACCTCCTCTTCCCAAACACATGCTCCTTCCTTGAAACCAGAACCGGATCAACAAGAGCTGGCCTGCAACCGGTTCTCCTAAAAGCGTCTTTCTTTAGATCCCCGACGACAAGTACAACCTCTTCATCAGATACTACAGCAACATAGTAATCAGATTGTGGCTCCACTTCACCATTGAACTTGGCACCTTTGAGGTCCCACACTACTCCGACGGTCTTTCCGTCCACAGCAAACTGCTTTGAGCCTTGCTTTCTCCAAAAGTACCATGGCTTCAGCTCGATTTTGCAGTGGTAGTGGTGGTCTCCACTGGGACCATCAAACGAGACTGATAGGCCATGGAGTAGAAGATTCTTGCACCATGTGATGGTCACAAGCCGAGACTGGCTTGCAATGTTCATCTTGTAGACTGACATGATCAAGCTCTGTGGCTGTGGTTTAGTAAGTGGAGAAGCTGGCTCATCAGTTAGCCTCTCGACAGAGGAAAAGCAAGCGGGAAATGCTACTGCATCTTGCATCATACTTGGAGGAATATGATCAAGCCTACTATTTTCCAAAGGATTGAATTTGAAATGGTCTTAGGAATATCCCAATGATGAAGAGTTTTTTGTAGAGAAGGGATAATCTTACCCATGAGCTCTTGTCTTAGATGCTGCCGAACGACTGCTTGGCATTGGCCCCATCATGATATCATTGAACTTTGTTAATGGAGTACAAAGAGAGCGAGAAATAAACAACATTTACAAATGTCTGTGCGTGAGTTTTCTGTGTCTCGGCTTTTTCTTCCTTTTTATCTTCTCCCTTTGGAGATCCTGACAGACCTTTCCTCTTACTCCCAGGTGGCTTTGGCTCTTGCAATATGGAATTTATCATGGTAATATTCCTCACTTCCTCTCTCTTTTTCTCTCTTCCCCCAATGCAATAATATACTCCTTCCGTTTCACAATAAGTGTCGTTTTAGCACTTAAAATTTGTTTCATAATATGTGTCGTTTTAGGTTTTCAAAGTGATTTATTAAGGGTAATAATGATAATTTTTATTGGAATGTGTATTTGTTGACTAAAGTTGTTCATTCATTGGCCAAAAAAATGTAATGAGTGGTGAGATTAAGAAAAAGTTGTAAGTTTTAAAGTGAATGATTGCTTTTCTTAAAAACTGTGCTGAGAGCTAAAACGACACTTATTGTGAAACGGAGGGAGTACTGTATATTGGAAGCATACACTTCTATGCAATTATGCATATTATAAATCCATATGCCCAAAAGGAAGGGAGAAGTTACAGGCATGATCACATGTGTGGTGGGGTAGGAAACCTAAATATTATTATTCATTATAGGGTAGATCATTTTATTTTGAGATAAACTTCTGGTTGTGCAACTTTTTGACATCCCAAGAGAGATTTTGGCAATCCATAAGATTGGCTAGAGCAATTATCATCGCAAATTTGCAACAACCAAGATAGTGTAAAGGTTTTTGTGATGCTCAAATGAATGAATGAATGATAGTCACTTAAAGCCACATTTAATGAATTAGTTTCTAGTCTAAGCATACAAAATTTTGACTAGTGCAAGTACTTCTCATATGGAATGAATCAGGTGAATTTCAATTTCTGTCAGTGAATCTATACAGATAAGAAAATTGCTTTTATCAACCTATGATCTAAAAAGCAAAGTAGTTTAGGGACTAAGTTCCTCTGAAATGGTTTAAATCAATCACCATCACAGTAATGTCATCCAAACTGCCCCTAGTTAGAGCAAGGTTTACAAGATCCTTACAGACACTTATCAGGCCCTTGGATGTGGATTGCTCTGGCAGCGGTTTGATGCTTCGCTGAAACAATGAAGTTCTCCTCGTCTTTGATGGAGGGCTCTCGTTTTCAGTGTCAAGCTCACATTCATTGACAGCTGTCTTCTTCCGAGGGCTTGGCAGACAACTAGTCAGTTTTTGCTGTTTGACAACTGAGACCCTTTTTATCTGGGGCGAAGAATTTGAATTAGTACACACAAATTCATCATTGTTCTCTTTGCAAAGTTCCTCAGCAGGTGCAAGAATGTTCTTCCCCGTTAAGCCTGATCTTAGAACAACATCCACAACTTCTTGGTTCCCAACCTGCTCATTAAGATGCTCTAATGAGGTTATTTAGGAGGCACACATGAATCTTGTACTGTAATAAAAGCAAGCAGCCTCTAGGTTATACTTGATGCAAAACACAGCTATAAGAAAATATCTCCAAACTGCTTTACCTTTCCCCACAGTCCATCAGAAGCTAGTACAACAAATTCCATATCTGAAGTAAGACTCAAAGCCATTGTGTCTGGCTCTGCAACTACCCAGCTCTTAAGATGAGCATCACCTATGCTTCTAGAAACTGAAAGCACACCATGAACCCTCCAACCACCTCGGTGAACCTCAACATATCCTCCCTATCTCACAAGTATATCATACATTCAGAAAATTTCAATTAAAAACCACCATAGTCTTTAATTCACGGGAATCCTTAGAAAGATAAATACCTTATCCTCTATTCTTTTTTGTTCATCCACTTGTTCTGCTGTATGATCCGTGGTGAGAGCCTCGGCCACTCCGCCTCTACAAAGAACAGCCCTGCAGTCTCCCAGATTGGAGATAATCATCTCATTTCCTTGTATCAAAGCCGTCACACAACAAGCTCCACTACCTACTTCCTAAATGATGGAGAACAACACTTAGATACATCAACATTTCAACATATCACAAGCGAGAATACTCACAGGTCTCTTACCTAAACTGATAATCAAACTTTGTACATTGAGCCTCATTGAGTAAAGCCTTTTATCAGGTAAATTCAAATGGATACCTACAGGCCATCTAAGAAGTGATGCATATTCAAATAGAAACATATGTAGGCCATCTAAGAAGTGATGCGTGAAAATAACACCATGCTCTCATTCAGTAAACAGCTAATGCAAATCAAATACAACAATGCTAACCCAAGAATGGGAAGAAGTAGAGAAAACGATAGAAGCATATCAAAGGAAGTTCAGAACTGACCAGCTCTAGAAAGTCCTTGTCCGTTTTGAGGTAGCCAGCTTTGACAGCTTCAATCTTGGTGGCCTTGTCCGTGCAAGTACCAAGGCTATGAATCATGTTAATGTGCAAATTCTCGGCTACAAATTGGGCAGCCTTTCTCCCTCCATGTCCATCATAAACGCCAAAAAAACCCTACACAGTGAAAATCTTGTTAATTACGACCCACAAGCACACAAAAAGGAGGAACTTGTAGAGTGTACCTGGGTGGGATTTCCATCCAAGCAAGAGACAATGGTGTGAGCGTCCTCCATAAGCTTCTTCTTGCCCTTGACGGCCGAAACCCCAAACCCGGCATCCCCAGAGCAGAGAAAGCTGCAATCTTGGGGTGATTTGAGATGGGGGTCGACCCTGATCTCACGCAGAACAGCAGGAATCCGAATCGTGGGCGGCCTCTTACGCTTCAGAGAGCAACAAAGTTGAGCCAGAGCTTCAGAAGCCTTTCTTGATTCGTCGCTTATGAGGGATTGAAGATGAGAATTAACCGGGTGTTGCCTGCAATTCTCTTCACAAGATCTTGATTTGGGAACTTTTAGGCTCGGCATGGTTGGTTTGGTTACTACAGGTTGCTCTTCTCTTCTCTTCTCTTGTGTGGGTTTATTAGCCCAAGTTTGTTAACGGCTACAATAGCTCAAGAGGAGCGGAGAGTTGAACGTGGGTCAATCGGGTTTGGTCAAATTGAGCCGTTAAGGTGCCAAAATTGGATTTTCTCGCACTCGATTTGTTTTTTAATTCCAGCTTCTTTCCCTCTCTTTTCTTATTACACTAGTACTACTATTGACAAAATAATTCTCCGTAATGTGTATAGAAAGGTTACATTGGGTTGCATTCAACAAGATTTCAAAACTTGTTTGAACTGACAGCCTTTCTATCAAAAAAATAAAAAATAAAAAAATAAAAATATCGAAACATAACTCTTAGCCTTAGCCTATCCACTATGTCCAGTAAAATATTAGAAACACCGATTCTATATATAGGTTTGATGGAAGGAATACAATTCTAGACATGTATTGTATTAGGAGGAAGCATCTCATAATTCACATACTGTAGTTGCTGTGCACAATTGTTGTACATGAGTGATAAAATAGTGACAGCTCATATTGAGAATACTGTTGTAGTAGTAGTAGCAGTAGTAAACAATTCACAAGCACATGGAGAGTAGGATCTTCTCAGCTCAGAGACACATGCCATGCCAACCATGTTAACACACGCCAACTTGTTCCCTTTCAGTGTTTATATCTGAATCACTGACTTTCATGCTAGAACATTAAAATCTATGACACAAAACTGCAGATAAATCTTCCTAACAGACCAAAAACACCAGACCACTAACTTTTATAACATCAAAGCAGGGGCAAAGATAAGATTTAGTGCAGTGCAAAAGTAAGACAATCAGGAGGAGTAGGGCTGGGCACCGGTCCAGGACCGGACCGGGAAAATCCGGTCCGGTCCGGTCCCGGTCCAGTCCTGGACCGGATAGGACCGGGAACTCCCATTTAAAAAAAAAAAAAAATTTTTTTAAAAATAAAATATATTTTTTTATATATAAAAAATTATAATATAATTAAAGAAATCACATATAATTCATAAAAATAAAAATATTATTAAGTATATAATATAAATATAAAGTTTAAATATTAAAAATAAACTATATAGTATTAAAATTAACAAAATTCATATTAAAATTTTTTTTTTTTTAAATTCCCGGTCCGGACCGGACTGGGACCGGGAACTCCCATTTTCGTGGACCAGGGACCCGGTCCATGCCGGTCCGGTGCGGTCCAAAAATCCGGTCCGGACCGGATTATGCCCACCCCTAAGGAGGAGTGGACACTGAATACAAATGGCTCATAACAGCACACAATATCCAACAATCCAACTGCGCTCGCTTATAAAGACACCACCGAAGGAATTGTGTCCTTTAATAAAAGGTGCAATTACCGAACATGGAATAGGACAGTTGATAGAGAGATTCAATCCGGTTATTTTAGGAGTCGTAGTGTTTTGCTAGAAACCAACTACGATTAATGGATTAAATAGTTTAATCCATGGCTATTATAATTGGGTCCTATGAGGTCACACACATTGAGTTGATGGGCTGGATCAGCGGGCTGAAAGTCAGCCCAATAAGAAAAGGATATATTTATTTAGAGAAATAAATATATAAGGCCTTTACAGGAAAGAAGAGAGCTAAGGGTTTCACAACTTTTACGTAAAACAGAAAAAGCTCTCTTCTCCTCTTTTCTTCTAGTCTTTGGCACTTCGATCTAGCAATCGAAAGCGAAGGAGATCCAGATCTCGTGCTCGTGTGGACTGATTAGAGAAATCACAATTGAGGCTTTATCTCTCGAAAGAAAAACCCTAATCGCGCATCAAGAGGTATTCTACTAACCCTAATTTTGTCTCTAATCAAGAATGTTTTGGATCCATGTTTAGGTGCAAGAAATTGTTTCTGAAATTCCGCTTATACGCATCTAAAACCCAACAGTGGTATCAGAGCCTTAAGCATATCTTGATTGGGGCCTTTATACTTTTTTTAGGTTCATTAGGATTTTTATTAGTTGGAACTTCCAGCTATCTTGGTAGGAATTTAATATCTTTATTTCCCTATCAACAAATAATTTTTTTCCCACGGGGGATCGTGATGTCTTTCTATGGGATCGCAGGTCTCTTTATTAGTGGCTATTTATGGTGCACAATTTCGTGGAATGTAGGTAGTGGTTATGATCTATTCGATAAAAAAGAAGGA
Organism: Polygonum maritimum; assembly: GCA_963924305.1. Taxonomy (NCBI): domain Eukaryota; kingdom Viridiplantae; phylum Streptophyta; class Magnoliopsida; order Caryophyllales; family Polygonaceae; genus Polygonum; species Polygonum maritimum. The sequence continues at coordinate 134,702 of OZ002737.1, forward strand.
ATAGTGTGTATTTTTCGTTGGGGATTTCCGGGAAAAAATCGTCGAATCTCCCTCCGCTTCCTTATAAATGATATTCAATCTATCAGAATTGAACTTAAAGAGGGCATTTCCCCTCGTCGTGTCCTTTATCTAGAAATCAGAGGCCAGGGGGCCATTCCTTTGACTCGTACTGATGAGAATTTGACTCCACGAGAAATGAAACAAAAAGCTGCTGAATTGGCCTATTTCTTGCGCGTACCGATTGAAGTTTTTTGAAATGAATCGAACAATGAACGTTTTCTGATTCTCGACTGAAGGTAGAAAACTCTACAATCCAAAAATGTTCCATGGCATAACTTAAAGAAATTTAAGTCAGAACGTACCTTCGCTGCGAGTCAAAGCGAACGTATATTCTATGGAACATCCAAAAAGGGGGGTTGTTTTTGTCTGCAAAAAAGAGGTTTTATACCTATGGAAATCCACTCGCCGCAATTCATTAGTAACAAATCGAAATAAATAAGGATAGATTCATCCCCCAAAAATTGGAAAGAAAAAAAGTTTGTTTTTAGTTTCCATATTTTGATTTGGTAGGCTAGAAACAAATAGCTTGTGTAAATTCGATTTCGTGATGTTTCGTTTTCTCCCCCCTTTCGTTCTCTTCTCTTTAATGAATAACTCAAAATTTTGCTACCCCCCTCCTTTTTTTTTGTTTTGATCATCCCATTCAGAAAATTATCTCAATTCTTTTTGTGCTATGGTAGGCAGCAGATTTTTTTGCACTATTTGGAGAGTTTTTTGGTCTCGAAATCTGACTTCCTTAACTCTTCGGGTTTTCGGGAATTCACCTAAAGAAAGGAAATGCTTCGAATTTGACCAATTGAAATAGCTGGAAACTTTTTTGCGCATTTTTGCATTCGAAGCGGACTCTTCCTCTTATTTATTCGATTTTTGTATTCTTGTAAGATTCGTTAAAATTATCAAGGACTACTTACCGATTACCGAATAACAAATAAAAAACAGAGAACGATTCGCTACCTTGGAATAGAACTCATTTTAGTGAAATGAAAAAGAAAATTTCAATATTAGATCGCGTAGAGGCGACGAATGAGGCCACTTTATTAAATTGAAATTTTATAAAAAATGGCAAAAATGAAAGCATTTATTCCCCTTCTATTTTTTGTATCTACAGTCTGTTTACCCTGGTGGAGCTTTCTAGCATTTAATAAAAGTCTGGAATCTTGGGTTACTAATTTGTGGAATACCAAGCAATTCGAAACTCTTTTGAATGATATTCCAGAAAAGAGTCTTCTGGAAAAATTCCTAGAATTAGAGGAGCTCCTACTGTTGGACGAGATGATAAAGGAATACCCGGAGACACATCTAAAAAAGTTTCGTATAGGAATCCATAAAGAAACGATTCAATTGATTCAGCTGCACAATGAAGATTGTATCCATACAATTTTGTCCTTCTCGACCAATATAATCTGTTTCGTTATTCTAAGTGGTTATTCTATTATAGGTAATAAAGAACTTATTACTCTTAACTCTTGGGTTCAGGAATTCCTCTATAACCTAAGCGACACAATAAAAGCATTTTCTATTCTTTTATTAACCGATTTATGTATCGGATTCCATTCACCTCATGGTTGGGAACTACTGATTGGCTCTATCTACCAAGATTTTGGATTTTCTCATAACGACCAAGTTATATCTGGCCTTGTTTCCACTTTTCCAGTCATTCTAGATACAATTTTGAAATATTGGATCTTCCGTTATTTAAATCGTGTATCCCCATCACTTGTAGTGATTTATCATTCAATGAATGACTGAAAAAGGTCTACTGATATTAATTCAATTAGGTACGCCAATATTCCAGTAAGATTAGTCCAATAAATAGCAGAATCGCGGATAGGGAACTATACTAGTGACCTACCCAATTTATTGTAGAAATTTTCGGGATCAAAAATTGTACTTTCTATGGGAGCCGTTTTTGCTTTATTTGCAGGATTTTACTATTGGGTGGGTAAAATATTTGGTCGGACCTACCCTGAAACTTTAGGTCAAATCCATTTTTGGATCACATTTTTCGGGGTTAATCTCACTTTCTTTCCAATGCATTTTTTAGGGCTTTCGGGTATGCCACGTCGCATTCCAGATTATCCAGATGCTTACGCTGGATGGAATGCCCTTAGCAGTTTTGGCTCTTATATATCCGTAGTTGGGATTTGTTGTTTTTTTGTGGTCGTCACATTCACTTTAACCAGTAGAAAGAACAAAAGGCAAAAGGCGAACAGTCCTTGGACTGTTGAACAGAATTCCACCACACTAGAATGGATGGTACAAAGTCCCCCAGCTTTTCATACTTTTGGAGAACTTCCAGCTATCAAGGAGACAGACGAAAAACAAAAAAAGAAAGACAAATAAACTTGAACGGCTTACGTCACGTCCTTTTTTTTCGTCTGTATAAGATATGACCGGAAGATTAAAGAGATCGTGGAGGGTGGGATCGGGGTCCAGAGAAGGGAATACCATTTAAGGTATTTGAGCCACATAGTCATCCAATTACGGATTTCTTTGTACTCAGACATCTCCCTTTCCTTAGGGAACCGCCACTCTTCGTCTGGAGGCAGTTCAAGCTTAAACAGCTTGTGCTCCTTCAGAACCCGGGCAACAAGACTTTAAGATAGGGACTGAGAGGTTTCCCTCTTCCAATCCACCATTCCAAAGGTTGTTAAGTCAACAAGTTCTGAAGATAAGGATGCAGACACAGCGGTAGACTGCGCTTCCACCGCCTAGATAAGGCAGAAGGATTACCGAGTTGTCCCAACACACGGTATCCACCACCAGCTAATCTAACTACAGTCTTATTACTAAGATTGTAGCGACGAGCCAACTGTTGGTATTGTATGTGAGAGTTTGCCGCGAGTACTGCTTTTGCAGAAACAGGTGATAAGTTAATAGGTAATCCTGTTAAAGGCTTCTTCCGATATGATCTTTTAGGATCATATGGAGGATCACCCTGAACAGTTTCCCGTTCTCTCATTACCCAAAACTGCTTGGCAAACTCGAAGGCACCAGTTGAAGATTCCAAACTTTTTGAGGATGAAATCTCCACCTGAAGTTCCTTTAACAGGTTCTGGTACTCTCTCGCTACCTCCTTATCAGCAATGACAATGTCATCACCGAGAAGGGCATAGTGACGGAATGGATATTTCCGATCTTTGTCTACCGAGTCCGCTACTAACCACAGCATATAATGGTGGCTTAGTGCAAACAAGGCCCAGGAGCCGTAGTAGCCCAATGGTTGCCCAGCAACAAAGACAAGTGTTGAATCTTTCTTCACCATAGGTTTGTTTTTCAACATCACACGTGTTCATGGCCAAACAACCAACCATTAACAATGCATGAAGCCAAAGTTGGTCCGAATATACATGCTACTAATTCATGTATAGTGGACACAGGCCATCGATCAGTAGCAGCAGACAGATCAAACTGCGATGATAAGTCTTGCCCACTGCGTTTAACCGATGGATGGGACGCGAGTGATCGTAAGTCCCATCTGTGGGAATCCGCCGAAACCCTTTATGCAAGGGCATGGTGGAGATCCAAGGAATATACAGGCAGCAAAGAGCTTTGAAACGTTCTTTGATTTGCTGGTGCACCTGCCCGTCCCACTTCTTTGATTGGGGTTACAATAGGGCCGGAAAGTCGCAGCCGATATTGGCTTCGCTAACTTTATAATCCGACAGATTGAGAACCATGATAGATAAAGACGGATAAGCATATCAGCCCGTTCATCACGCTGTGCTATCACATGCCTATGATGAATTGGGCTGATAGTTGGCGGATCTGCCTTATCTTGCTTATTTAAGCAAAAGGCGATCCACTATTGTAGTCTTCTTGATCTATCAAGTCAAGAGGGCGAGGCCCCCTTTACTTAGCTTAGGACGAGGGGGGCGAAGAAGCGGGAATGTGGGTCTTCGTCGCATCTATTGAGCTAACTGGTAAATGAGAGCCTTCGATACGTGCTCGCTACTGCAGCAGCTAGAGAAGTACGGATTCGGACATGGGAGCATTAGGAAGATTCTTTCTAGCTTATGTGATTCACCTTTGAATCATGTGAGTCACTCCTTAACTAAGGAAAGAAGAGTTATTTATCAACCGCCCGTCACACTATGGGAGCTGGCCATGCCCGAAGTCGTTACCTTAACCGCAAGGAGGGGGACGAGAGAGAAGCGGTTCTCAGTTGTAGAACTTTAGACTATGGGAGCAGCAAGGCGAGTCACAGTGACGTCTTATACAGCCGAACTCACACACTTTAGTCTTTTTTCCACCATCCTCCGCCGTAGCAGAAGCAGCTGCGGTCGGAGACCTAAGAAATGGGGTAACCCTACCAGTTCAAAAGCGAGTTTTTGCTTAGTGACATCGGGTTCCTGGTTCTATGAAAAAGCTTACTTAATTGTCATTTCATACAGGCTTACAGAATGACTTAAAATTCGATTCCTGATCATACTGAAAAACGATTCCTTAGCACAAGCACTAAGTAACTTCTCAGTCGAGCATCTCCTCTCCGTCCCTCTGCTTTCAGTCAATTACCTGATCTTGCTGTCGTCTGCTTCAATCAGAGAATGGAATTCAATCTTGAAAAGGGCGCTAAGATTGACTTGGTTGTAAGAGAAGAGAGAGGATGGGAATTGCTGATTCCATTCTAAGGCATTTCTTTCTGTGTGGGACGATGCCGCAAGCAGAGCTGGAAACGCGGTAAGACTTTCTAGAGATAGCCTTCCAGACTCAATCTTTTGACGGGATCTTCTTTAGCTGAACCTGAGTTCGATTAAAGCTGGCCTGCGCCTAAGAAAAAGCCGTTTTTTGACCTCTCCCGTTGTTCGAGCTACTTCGTAACCTCTCCTTCAAGGATAGAAGCTAGAAGCAGATAGCAGCCATAGGGATAGGTATTCAATCGCTTGCTTTAAAAGGTATGAGATTGCTCGCAGAGGACTAAGGTCGACAGATAGGGATAGGCCAGCAAATGCAATGAGGAAGTCTTCTTCTTTTCTTGCTCGTAAGCGCTTCCCTTTTCTTGCGGATGAATTTATCGAATACATATTGATTTTCTGTAAGTGAACGCCTACAAGACCATAGAGTAGGCAGAGGATGGAAAGCAAGCGGGAATTTTATTTCTTCCTGTGAGCGATGGAATTTCTTACTAAGCTTTGGAGCGAACACAAGAGCAAGAAAGGTTTCGGTTTGTGAAGTCTGAGCATTGTAATTCCTGGAGTTGTTGTTACTCCTATACCTGTTTGAGGTGTTAGAGGACTTGTCTTGGAATACGCCTGATTGGATTCCATCCTCAATTCTCTACCCGATCTCTATGATAGCTTTGAAGTCGGGTAGGTATTGGGCATACATATGCTTTTGATACTCTGGCAAGAGGTTTTTCACTATCATTTCCAGTTGCCCCCCCTCCAGGGGTCTGGTTGTCATTTGGGATGCCCTTTTTTTCCATCTGGTAATGTACTCAGAGAAGGTCTCGGTTAGGTTGCAGCTTGGTGCTTTCTAAGTCACGCTTGGTTACATCTACCTCGATGTTGTAACTATCCTTATTGTTGAACTCATTGCATATGTCCTCCCAATTTCTTGAACTTGTCATCCAGGGAGAGGTTATGAAATAACTCGACTGAAAGGAGAGGAACGTAGAGAGGACACTGACCGGCGCTGCCTTAATTAGAACAACTGAGCAAGGGTTCCGAAGGAAGCACCCAAAGGTTGCATGTTCCCGGCATACATGAGGAGATGTGTCTTAGGGCATCCCGTTCCATCTAACTTGTCCATGTCGGGCATTTGAAACTTCGGGGGTAGCCCAGCATTGGGGAACACAACCAAGGAGGATGTGCCCACAATATCCTCATCTTTCTTAAAAGCCTTCCAGTTCTTTTCCATCTGGTCAATCCTCTTGATTAGCTTTGCTTCTATTTCTCTTTTCGTACCGGCATGACTCGGACCGATGGATGGCTGGAATTCTCCGTCCGATCAGCAGGAAGAGGCTCAGAGCCCTCCCTAAATAAGGATTTTAGGAAGAACAGGTCGAAGCTAAATTCCCTCGATAAGCGCTATAGAAGAGCGAATAAGCCTATACGCGATAGGCGAGAGGCTTTACCGCGAGAAGAGCCCAAATGCCCCCCGCTCGTTTAGTTCTTGGAAACGAGTGTTGTCATCTAGTAAAGGATGGTAAACGTCAGGGGCAACAGGCTCTGGGGTTTGGTGCTTGGTTTACGCTTTCCTCTTTATTTAGCCCCTACTGCTTCCAGCCTCGGATGACGGAAGAGGAAGTGCCTGTCATCGAGATCTTTACAGAAAAGAAAAGCATTACAAAAAACTCAAAGCCATGAACAAAGGGGATTGACTGAGAAGTAGAGCTAAGCGATCTATTGAATGAAGGGCAGGAATGAATGGACTGATTGATTGCCCCAGCTCAAAAGAAAAGGCAAGGGGGAAGATCAGTCTTGAATAAAAGAAGAGCTATCGTCGTGGACAGATAGACCACTTACCAGAAGAAAAAAAAAAGAAAGGAATTCCTTGCTCTACTAGTAAAGTAGAAATTCAAGTAGATGGTCCTAGGGACCTTAAAAGAAAGCAAATTATAAAGCATTCGAATTGACAACATGTGAGTGGCCCATAAACTCACTCTCCTGCAGCTGAAGAAATGAGGCACCTGCTGCCTGTTACGCTATTTTCTCCCTCCAGCTACAACGTAGAAGTCAACCAGCTACGACGCCCTCCAGCGGACCCCCTTTAGATATCTATATATTAAGTGGCACACCTCGCTATACTATATTAATGAAGTGGGGGAGAACCCTAGTCACGCTCAGGCTTTGAGTGGAATAAATATGAAGCATTGAACCGATCGAGAAATAGGGAAGGCTCGAGAGACTGCATATAGTTGGCAGGGCCAACCAATTACGCTTACCAATGAATGATATGGGTTTTCAAAATGCTTAGGCCTCCTTCGGTTCTTTCAAAAAAAGGCTTGAGTTATTTTAGTAAATACATTCAACCAACTCCAATTCTTTTACCCATTAACATCTTAGAAGATTTCACAAAACCTCTCTCCCTTAGTTTTTGACTTTTCGGAAATATATTGGCTGATGAATTAGTCGTTGTTGTTCTTGTTTCTTTAGTCCCTTTAGTAGTTCCTATCCCTGTCATGTTTCTTGGATTATTTACAAGTGGTATTCAGGCTCTTATTTTTGCAACTTTAGCCGCAGGTTATATAGGCGAATCTATGGAAGGTCATCATTAATTCATTTTGAAAGATTCTTTTTTTTTTAGATCAAGTCAATATATGTTTCAAGACAATCTGCTTAGGGAACATACGGGTATGTTCGATAGTAAGCAAAAGGGATAGTAGAGGGGTATTGATTCGTATCGAAAGGCCGAACTAGGCATATGGAATCGAATAGTTATAAGTCAACTCCTGGAGACGTTTTAATTCAAAGTTTAATTCAAAGAAAGGTTCTAGAATCCAATTGAATTTAAGGAAGAACGCTGGGTTTACGTTATGGAAGAAAGACATGTATATTGGATAGTAGATATTGCCTAGTTATATATGAATATAAACTAATATTAAGCCCTACTTTAATTTAGATTTAGATGGGGGATATTAATCGAAGTCTTTTTTTTTATTGAATAAACGAAAAAATAAAGCAAGAAAGGGCCGAAGAATTCAACAAATGGTTAGAAAGAAATGAGAAATTCAAGTCAAGTTGTATAAATTCAGGAAAGACTCAATAAAGAGGAATTAAAAAGTAGAAAGTTTTTCTGATGATCTGATGGAATATTTTTATTTCAATTCGGAGTTTTTACTGAATTCGACTGGCTGAATCTTAGTCGATGGAATAATTTAGTCATAATTTTTTCGTTGATTGTATCATTAACTATTTCTTTTTTTTGTGTGAGGAATTTATCATGAATCCACTTATTTCTGCTGCTTCCGTTATTGCTGCTGGATTGGCTGTAGGACTTGCTTCTATTGGACCAGGAGTTGGTCAAGGTACTGCTGCAGGCCAAGCTGTAGAAGGTATTGCGAGACAGCCCGAAGCAGAGGGGAAAATACGAGGTACTTTATTACTTAGTTTGGCTTTTATGGAAGCTTTAACAATTTATGGATTGGTTGTAGCATTAGCTCTTTTATTTGCGAATCCGTTTGTTTAATCCTAATCCTAACAAAAATACGTATTTTTTCTTTGGACTTGACGCCTGCCGGCTTGCCTTTTCGCATTATACCAAGATTTCGCTACTACAATTATTTGTGCGTTGCGTTGAGAAAACTGGGGGAAGGGCAGATTTGAGGATTTAGTGTTACCGATTCGCTTTCTTCCTTCCCCTTCTTAGTTCAAAAGCTGTTTCGGAAATGGTGCAACAAACGCAGTATTTCGCAATTTACACGAAAAGCCGGTACCTAATCCTATTCCCATAAGTCTGAGTCTTATTGGAAATCTCAAGTGAGAAAAAGAAAATACATTGTGAAATGGAATATTTTTGAATCTATTTTTTATTTATAAATAGGAAATCGCTCAAGAATACAACAAACCGTTTCTTATTCTGTGCCGAAGCTATTTTTAAATCACAGTCCGAAACAGGTGAAATCAAAGGACATTACTTGAATGCTACTACAGGTACATGTGAAGAAATGATCAAAAGGGCTGTATTTGCCAGAGAATTGGGAGTTCCTATCGTAATGCATGACTACTTAACAGGGGGATTCACAGCAAATACTAGTTTAGCTCATTATTGCAGAGATAATGGCCTACTTCTTCACATTCACCGCGCAATGCATGCAGTTATTGACAGACAGAAAAATCACGGTATGCACTTCCGTGTACTAGCTAAAGCCTTACGTATGTCTGGTGGAGATCATATTCATGCCGGTACTGTAGTAGGTAAACTTGAAGGGGAAAGGGACATTACTTTAGGGTTTGTTGATTTATTACGTGATGACTTTGTTGAAAAAGACCGAAGTCGTGGTATTTATTTCACTCAACCTTGGGTTTCCATGCCTGGTGTTATTCCTGTGGCTTCCGGGGGTATTCACGTTTGGCATATGCCCGCTCTAACCGAGATCTTTGGGGATGATTCTGTACTACAGTTCGGTGGCGGAACTTTAGGTCACCCATGGGGAAATGCGCCGGGTGCTGTAGCGAATCGAGTAGCTCTAGAAGCCTGTGTACAAGCTCGTAATGAGGGGCGTGATCTTGCTCGCGAGGGTAACGATATTATTCGCAAAGCTGCCAAATGGAGTCCTGAACTAGCTGCCGCTTGTGAAGTATGGAAGGAAATCAAATTTGAATTCCAAGCAATGGATACTTTGTAATCCATTAATTACTGGTCGGTCCCAACTATTGAGGTAGGCCCTTTCCCTCTATTGAGAAGACATTCTACTCATAGCGCAAGGGGCCCCTCCCACTTCCCTTGCCCCACTCAAGCAGGAATGAGTGGGCCTCCTCTTGTCAAAAAACGAGAGTTGAAAGGATTCAACCCGCAGCTTCGAGTACCTCTTTTTCACTAAATTAGAAGACGAATAAGATCAAAAAAGCCATCATAATTAATGCAAACCAAACAGGGAATGAAATATCTACGATATGTGGCGGTGCGCGGGCATAGAAAAACGAAGTCAGGGAGGATCCCGACAGCCGCAAATCCTTTTTTTGGGGGATGCTCTTAAATGCATCATGAGTGTTGAATCAATCGGATTGCCTGAATGGCAACTTCAACCCAACACGGTTCTTGTGAAAAGGAAACCATCAGATCCGAAAGAACACTGCGCAAAAAGGACGCATCGCTAAACAAATTGACATCCGCGATAACAAATTCGCGGATTATTTCCAAAGTGGACCAACTGTCGGGAATTTGAATGTGTCTGTACTCTAAAAAGGCATTTAACCTTTCCACTATTGCGTTATGTAGTGATTCAACATCAAGACTCTCTTCTAATGAAAGAGTCCCCGCACCCGCATTTTCTGGGCGAGTACGACTAAAAATAAAAAAGATCAGTGCCGCCGCGGACAGTATAAGTGTCATGGTGCTCGTATCACTCGTATCAAATCTCATTTTGCATTAGACCTTTAACTGATCCGCTTTTTGCTCAAAAAGACTTGTAGGAAATCACCGGTTGGTCCAACCAAGAAAGGCATGGGAATTGGGGGCTTTGGCTTCAGGCTCCAACTCGATCTTGTGGTAGACTGCCCCCCTAGAGGTCCCTTTTTGGGACTTACTCGTAGGGCATGATATCAAAAAATTCTTCAAGTACTTGCTTCACTTTCTGAGAAAGAAGTCGTCTTGGTATTGGATCTGCTCTTCTGTTAGCATGAACATGAATTAGATTTTATTCCCCTTCTTTATGCGGAAAAGAACCTCCTACCCGAACCATTCTTAAGACCGCCAAGCCTTCTCGAATGAGTTCTACTATAGAAGCTTTCAACGTAGACCCGGGGAGAAATCTTTCACTCACTGAGAAGTGAAACCCTGTGATTAGATCGTCCTGAAGACGGATGCGACGGGAAGAAGTGGCATTTGGAAGTGTTGCTGACTTAACATTTAGGTTTCGACATAACAAAGCTTGCACTGTCTTTTCGCACTTAGGCGCACAGCGTGCCATTGGTAATGATTCTACTACGGTGCTACAAATTCGCAAGCTGATCCTAAGTAATCGTTGTTGTTCATTGGATTCCGGAGGAACTACTTCGTTAGGATTGGGGAATTGTTGCGATTCTTCTTGAATAGCCTGGATTCTCTCGTCGAGTGTCACTTTTATAGTCTTAGAAAAACTCTTCCGACTGAATATGAGAAAGCCTATAAAACAACGAGCTACTATCATTTCTTCATTATAGATTGAGATCTTCTTCGAACTTGATGCACAAATAGATAGAATTGCAGCAACTAGCATCTTTCCAGCCTGACTCTTATGTGAAAAAAAGCTCATTTTGCATTAGACCTTTAACTGATCCGCTTTTTGCTCAAAAAGACTTGTAGGAAATCACCGGTTGGTCCAACCAAGAAAGGCATGGGACTTTTGGGCGTAAAAGTTGCTTAGGCAGTTCCTTCTCTTCAACCATCAAACCAGAGACCAAAGCAGGAGTCTTATTGCCCGTAATGCTCCTCTAAGACCCGCCTCTATATACGCAATTTCCAGTTCTAACGAAAGAAGAGAGTTCCATCTCTTCGCGCAATTTCCTGTTGGTTCACATATCCATTACGAAATCTACTTCTTCCCAAAAGCTCCCGAAATAAAGGATTGCCATCGAAAGCTGTCGTTACGCCGAATTCTTCAATAAAAGTAGCCGTCGTAAGGCCTCCAGAAGGGGGCGTTGTGTATCCGGAAGAGTCAGACTTCGTTTCAAGCAGCAATCTTTGAAAGATACTTGTTGTCGATTCAATGTGGGATAGTCCCTACAGGATAGGAGTTCACCCATGTCCACAGTTTTGATTACAGGTCTAGTTCAGTTCAACTCATAGCCCCCAATCCCACTGGTGACGATATTGTCATTGGGGATCAGAAAGTGCTCTGCCTTACAAAGAGTGGTTAGCTGATCTGGGAGTCAGTGTCTCGATGCCGAAGTCACTGGTCAATGAGTAGGCAAAATAATCTGGGGAAGGAAGCGAGGTGGAGTGAAGCAGGTCGGCAACAGCTAATTGGCTCAGGCGATTCTTGTTGTCGGGCGTAGGGTAGGACCCTCTTTCGAGTTTCAGAGGTGAATCCTCATATGATATGAAGGACTCCCATCCCCGGGAAAGTCCCCAACAGCAACTGCATCAATCTTTGTTGGCTGGCTTGCTTTGTCCGCTATCCTTCATCCCATCCGTCTTGTCCAGGCTGGTAAGGAGAGAAAGGGGTGCCCGGGGGAGATGAAGTAGAATCAATTGAAGTGGATGTTTCAGGAGTTCATTCAAGCGTAGGGGTAGGGCTTCATTCAAGCGTACGGACTTTATTCGACTTTAGTTTAGTGAGTGGATTCTGTTGTGGATGAATGCGCTTAAGCAATAATAGTGGTAGGACTTAGCCGCGCTCTGTTCTTGATCGGTCGAATCGATTCGATCGCCATGTTTCTGAGATTCTTCTAAATGCCCTTTCTCTTTCGTTAATGGTTACGATGTAAATCGGGTACCCATTCATCTATCTTCTTTGAAATGGAATTTCCCGTTCTCCTGCTTCAGTTACAGCTTCTCCCGCTCCTGGAATTCCTTAAAGTTTCTTAATGCGATTGACTTGCCCTCTTATAAAAAAAAAAAGGTCGGATATTTTTGCTTGTAATGCTCTGTGGTGGAACGGACCACACAAATAAGGGTAATCTATGCATAGTCATTCCAGGTCCACGCATGTTGAAGATAGTTGTTATAAAATTGATAGAACCTAAAATGGATGAAACACCAGATAAATGAAGACTAAAAATTGCTAAATCAACTGCTCCTCCAGAATGGCTGGTAATACCACTTAAGGGCGGATAGACCGTCCACCCAGTGCCGCTACCCACTTCTACTAAGGCTGAGCTTAATAGGAGCAAGAGACTTGGTGGCAACAACCAGAATGAAATATTATTTAATCGTGGAAATGCCATGTCAGGTGCACCTATCAGAATCGGAACAAACCAATTACCAAATCCACCTATCATCGCCGGCATAACCATAAAAAAGATCATTAAAAAAGCGTGAGTCGTTATTAAAACATTATAAAGTTGATGATTTCCACCAAGAATTTGATCGCCGGGTCGTGCTAATTCCATACGAATCAGTACTGAAAAGCATGTGCCCATCACTCCAGCAATGGCACCGAAGATGAAATATAGAGTCCCTATATCCTTGTGGTTAGTGGAGAACAGCCATCGAACCAGATTTCTCATTGGCATTGAGATTCTTTCGTTTCAAACATTATAAGAGGGAGCTTCTTTCTTGAAAAAGGGGAAGGAAGAATGGAAAGGGGGGTGGGAAAGGTCCGTAAAGCCCTCAATTGATGGGACATTTTGATCCCCTTTTCTTCTACCCCCCTGGTTGTTCTGGTTCAAGAACGGGTCAACGCAAGAAAATAGGATTAAATATGCCAAATATAAGCTGGCGTTTTAACCAAAAGAACTTCTTGCGCAATTCATGCCTTTCTTTTTTTATGACCAGAAATTTTTTCTGGATTTCCATTGAAAATGGTTCTCTGGACTTTTTTTCAATATGAGGTGATCGTAACACAGTATATAAGACTCGTGATTCAGGCAATCCAATCTTCCGTGGGCGGAAGCCCCCAAAAATTCTTTTCCAAACAAAAATGGATGATCAAAAGATCGAATCACTATACCTATCTTGGTGGTTGTTACTTTTGGTGTCTTTCTTTTTGTTTGGCTTACTCCTTTCCTAGTCCTTTGCCAGGACTCCTTAGGACTAGGAGCAGAGCTTAATTAAAAAAACTTATCGCCTAGCAAGACCTTGCAGACCATATTGTGGTCTTGAAAAATATGGGAAGGGAAGCAAAGACATGCTTCTTTCTTACTGACTGCTTACACCTTCGGGGTGGGGCGATTCATCCATAGATGGGGCGGGCGGTCATTAGAAATCACCATTGTAATTGGTTTTTGAGACGGCCCCATTATCATATCAAGATAAAATATTTGACTCAAAAGGGGAAAGATCTTATCCTTTTTAAAAAGATTTGTCCGCACTCCGTGGATTTTGGTTGGTCCAATTGAGGAACTGGAGCTGGGCTCCTTTGAGAGGGGGCACCAGATTCACAAGGTACGACCGAATAAGACACCGTAGCCGATGTGATAATATCACGAAGAGGAGTTTGGTGTGGAAAAACCATTCTCACTTCGAGTGATGAATCAGTGGGAACCTGTGTCCCGACGATTTCTCTTTGTTCTCTTAAGAAATTTCGAGTTTGATCGAGGACACTTCTCCCCAATAAAACCTCATCCGACAAGAAGAAGGGCATCCGCTCTCTCTAACAGAAGCTTCCATTCAACCGGACACCTGCGGATTCACTATGAAGAACAAGGCGAAAAACTCTTTATTTATATCTATTTTCCACATCTGAATCTGACATGAGCGATGAAGCTATGCTATGAGAGCACCAAGCCAACAAAGAATACCAGGCCAAAGCAAAGAAAGCCGAAAGAAGATTTTTCAGAAAGAGAACTCAAGAATACTAAACGAAGGCAGGTTTAAGAGCTCGATAGAGCAGACGAAGACTTTCAACGCATATATATAACTAACTGCCTGTTATCCCAGAAAGTATAATCGCAAGCCAACGTTTTTTTCTAACTGCTGGGAGAACGGTTAGTTTACCAACAACTGAAGAAGGCAGTCCAGACCAGATGGCATCAAAGATAAAAGATAGGTAATCGAATGAATGCTCGGATGCTATGCCGGACGGGCGGATGAAGGTTCTTAAGTTAAACGACTATTGTATGAAGATTCGATCACAGATAAAATGAAATAGTTGATTCATTCAATCAGGACCGCGAAAGAAGATTTTCATTATTGAATCATGCCCTTCCTTGAATGAAAAGCAGCTGATTAGTAATTAATGTGCGCTCTTGTGGTACTCGAATCCACTACATAGGCTTTTTCCTTGTTCTACCGAGATGAACTAAAGAGCGTGAAGGTCAGACTTGAGTCTTATTCGATTATTAACCTCCACGAGGAGCCCCCATAAGTAACATTAATAGCAAAATGAAGAGTATACAAAAACGTCTTTATAAATGGATGAGTGGAAGGTCACTCTGCTGACCGACTAAAAGGCCCCTCAAGAGGGGAACCTTTCCACATATATCTCTTTTTGAACGAGCCTTAACTGAGTTGGTCTTGACACAAAAAATGCTGTCGATAGAGTGCATGCCGAGCCGGGAAAAAGCAGGCCGTAGAAAGAGCGCAACTCAAATAGCTTCGAGCCTTGCCCTGTGAGCAAGAAAAGAAGGAGCTGCTATTGATTGAATCAGGAAGAAGATAACCTCGAGCGGACCTTAGTAGGCTTTTCCGCAGTAAAATGACTAAAAAAGATTTTTTATTGACAGCTTAGCTTAAACAATTGATTGCCCTTTCTTTGTTCTTTCCCGAGTGAAGTGACTCACACTAAGCCTCTCTGCGACCCCTTACTTAGGCAGATGAATCTCCTTCTTTATTTTGAGAGAATCGTGGTAAGGGCTGAAGATCGAGTTCTATCCCGAGGCGAGAAGAGTTTGTTTGCAGGCGTATAAGAAAAAAATCTAGTAGGTCTTGTAGTTCTAGTCATTCTTCCTGTAAATGCTTTTGCCTTAGGATGAGTTCATAGGCACTTGAAAGGCATCTAACTCGAGGGCAGGAAAGGCAGAAGATAGTGAATCTATCCTTACTTGACTCTAGAAAGCTCTTTCTTTGCAAGTGGAAAGCAAACTATAGCTATAGTTCTATGGTTAGAGGGAATGAGCGCATTCAGCTTGAAAGCATGAAATTAAGTTGCTAGCTGGACTTACTTTCGGTTTCTAGTCTTTGCTTCATAAAGTCATTTTTTCAAATCCGATATTAACAGAGAGGATTTCCTTACATTTAATATGATATTTTTGTGGGGATTCACTAAGCATAAGTCCTTAACCCGGTATGATGCGACGAAGACTTCCTGCTTTGTTTCCGTCTCTCCTTCCTTTGTTAGTCTTTAATCGGCGAGTGAAGTAAAGAAAACGTCGGAGAATAGTTTATGATTTTTTCATTACTGACTAAGGGCGGATAATAATATCCACGAAAAAAATGGCAGTCCGTTGATCAAATTTTCAACAGTGGTTTTTGTTCTTGATGCAAATTTTGATTCAAATTGATGAAATCGATATATACTTTTGTGCTTGATTGAAATAGAGATTTTAATTAATTGGACTATGTTCTTGTGCTTGATTGAAATAGAGATTTTAATTAATTGGACTAAGTTTGAGTTTCTCTGTATGATCGGAATTGAAATTTTTAATCTGGATTAAGAGACCACACGTTTCGTAAGTATCGTACGGTAAATTCTACTGTATACAATTGAAATTGGTTTCAATCAGAGGTAGAAACTACTTACGTGGACCGCATACTTTGCAATGTTGTAGATTGAAATTGGGTTTCACTGTGCATGCCATGTGTGGGATTTCAATTGGTTTTCAATTGTGTATGTACAGTAGCTCTTGGTTGAATTGTGCTGTACGAACACATGTTGTGAAATTTGGATGAATAGCACCGTACAAGGCAATTTTTTTTATTGTACACGCGAAATTGGATTTCACACGATTTCATTCAAATTTGTTTTGGTACTGTATGTGCAATTATGTGATACGCGTTATCAAACTTGAAATTAGATTTCTGTTACGTATTAGCTTCATACTGTACTGTATATGAAAATTATACCTTACGTGATTGGAAGACCGGTTGAAATTGAGTTTCAAAAAGGTCTTGGCTGAATCCACCGGCAGCAGTATACTTGTGGGCACCCGATGGGACATCGCAGTTCCGGCGTGGCAGATCGGAAGTCGATATTCGGAGGGATCTCCGGCTTGGGAAGCCGGAAGCCGTGGATTCCATTAATTAACAAGGGATGCATGCACGTTACTTGAATTCCATTAGCAAATTAATTACACTTTCCCAACCCAATTAATCGATTCTACAGGATTAATCTTAGAATGTGGCACTACACCCACGGTGGGAATACTATTATTAATAACTACATATCATGTCTCGTCGCGTGATACGTACGGGTTTAAAAACTATTTTAACCTTTATTAATCAATTTTAATTAAAGATTATATTATGTTAATTATAACTAATTCAATTAATTGACCAAGTTCTTTTAATTTATATCTACCACTCTCATAACTTTTCAACTATAAAACTATTTAGGTAAAATTATTGTTCAATATAGCTATACATGTTTTTTTTTAATTTTGTAATTTAATAAATTAATAAGTGTGATGATTATTTAGCAAGGAAAATAAGAAGAAGAAAAAACAAATGTTTATCAAAGTTGTAAATAAAATATTTTTTTTAAAAGTTGCAAATAAAACTCCTAATTTGTACAAACAAATTAAAAAAATAATGCCAAGACTCTAATAAAGATTAGGTATTCATTTCCAATATTATGCACGTCTTGAAACTTTACACATTGATATATAACTATATATTGATATAAATTTTTTTCTATGCACTCAAAATTCGATTCTTTATTTTAGTCCTTTCTCATAACTTGTACGTTAATGAAGAAATTTGTATCACATTCTGTGAGAATATGACTGTAACATTTTATACGATGATTCTTATATATAACAAATCAAAACAAATATCAATGAATTAATGATATAGTAGTATGCATGGATTGAACAATAAAATTACTTTAGAGGGCTGATGGGACTGCGTGGTATTTATTATACAAACACATATTATCGAGTAACCCTCAAAAGTCTGTACGCTTTTTGGATGCCTTTGTACCGGATTACACCGTATATTATTGTCAAGTCAAACGTATTCTTACCATATATTGATAACTATAATACACCTACAGGTTATATATATATATATGGCTAAAATGAGCTCTTAAATATTTTCAAATCACATATAGAATTAAGTTATTTTATTTTATTTCTATTTTGAATTTAAGATAACTAAATTGTTTATTTCTCTAAAGTTCTAAATTATTTGTTATAACTAAATTACAATAATTCCTAGAGGCTGATTCTGGTGAAAATCTCTCTTAAGATATAAACTGTAAATAAATATCAACCATTAGATTTGAAGAATCTAGGATTGAGATTGATCTAAAAACCTAGATGTGAGAATAAGGTTTTAAGATGGGAAGGTGGCAATTTTGCAATTATACTCAAGTTGATTGGCAAAATCGTCAGAAGGAACCGGACATTTCCACCGAATTGCGATTTGAGAAGACCTAACAAGGTTGTCTAGGCGGCGATGGAGCTCAGCCGGTCTCGGGAGGTGGAGTAGGCTCAGACCACCGTCTAAGAAAGCCGAAGATTACTTCGAATCGGCCATGGAGAGCGCCATGGAAGAGTTCCGGATGTTCAAAGAGGAGATGGACATGATTGCCGCCACCGAGCTCGGTAGCCTCGTCCAGATCCGCAAAGCCGCTCGCAAGTTCGGGAGTATCCTGTGGAAGGAAATCGAAGGTCCGACGGTGGAGAGAGATTTGTCTGTGCTCGCGAACGAGACTCGGGAGGTGACGGACTGACGGAGAAGCCGATGAAGAACATGTACATGGCCAGCGGAGTCATGGGGATCATGTGCGTGGCTCAGTTAGGGCTAGGCGCCTGGATCTCATACGCCACTCGATCAGCGCCGGTGTCTGAGATGACGCCGATGAGTGCCATCGCCTTCGGTTTCCCGTTGTCGGTGGCGTTGATGTTGAGATCCACTGTCAAGCCGATGGATTTCTACAGGAAGATGGAGGAGGTCGGGAAGCTCCAGATCCTCACCTCTATCATGTCCTTGTATAATCCTAAACAGGTTCAAGGTTGCCAGATGTGCCAACTTGATCTCTTTGTTATTGTCGTGCAGATTTTTCATCATTTTAATCTTAAGATGTGCCAATCTTGTGTACCAATATATGTGTTCTTATTGATACTTGTTAGTCATACAAGATGAGTGTTCTTGATAGCCTCTTAACTTGTAGCCATTGTCTTACCGCCGGAGAGTGTTGAATTTAATTTGAATTCCTATGATGTTGAAAATGAGTCTAGGTTGTCAAATAAATTCCTGTCACATTCCTTGGTGTTCTGTATACTTGCTATGTGTTACAATCTGTGTACTGTCTTTCTTTTTTCTCATGTTTGGGATAGCTTGTAATTGATCAGCTTGATTGATTCTTGGACACTAAACACACAACAAAAGATATGCTTAGTTAATCAACAAAACAATGGGATCTCTTGCCTTTTGGTATAGCACTAGTCGTATTTGATAGTATATATATTATTATGTATTTCGTTACATGAGTACGTTTTAATTTATCGCATTGTTTATTAATGTTAGATTTTCATATTGGCTAGTTTCACTTGGTCAAATTAAACTCAAGCATATAATTAAGAGCATATCACATCTACTAATTAGGCATACATTGCCTATATATAGTTGGTACCATGGCCTAGTATATAACCCATGGGCTATTCCGCCCATTTAATTTGTATATAACCCATGGATGTTCACATATTTGATGGAGTTATTCACATATTTGATGGAGTTGTTCACATTTTTCTTGTCGGCGTTCAAAACTTAGTAAAAGATAGTATATGTATGCAAATATGGTTTTTTTATGTTTGTTATCTTGTTCACGTTTTTTCTTTGGATGTTCACATATTTGATCGAGTTGTTCACATATTTCATGTCGGCGTTCACATCATAGTAAAAGATGGCATATGAATATAAAAACAATTTTTTATTTTCATTATCTAGTTCACGTTTTTTCTTAGGTTGTTCACATATTTGATGAAATTGTTCACATATTTCATGTCGGCGTTCACATCTTAATAAAAGATGGTATATGAGTGCACAAACGATTTTTTATGCTCACATATGTGTTCACGTATTTTAAATGTATGTTCACATATTTGAGTATAGTGTTCACGTATTTGAGTATCATGTTCACGCATTTTGAAAGAGTTTTTTATATTCACATTTTTCTTAGGGTGTTCACATATTTGATGGAGTTGTTCATATATTTCATGTCGGCGTTCACATCTTAATAAAATATGATATAGGAGTGCACAAACGGTTTTTTACGTTCACATGTGCGTTCACGTATTTTAGATGTGCGTTCACATATTTGATTATAATGTTCACGTATTTGAGTATCATGTTCATGTATTTTAGATGTATGTTCACATATGAAGTACTTGTGTTCACGTATTTTAGATGTATTTTCAGATTAATGCTGTCAAATTCTCGCACACATATATGTAAGGCTTTCGAATTTGCACAATTATAAAGTATGATCTCTCTCTATATATAAAATTATAAAATGACAAGTTGGGCTATAGTGCAAACAAATGCAGTAAACTGCATTTGTAAGATAATTCGATGGAGATAGCAAGTAGAGATAGAGAAAAATGTTGATTGCTAAATTTATAATACATTCAAGTTCATGCATTATATGATGCATAAATAAGTATAAATAAGTTTCAATGGATGAAATAACTTATTATGTTTGTTTTCATGTTCATGTATTTTCTTTGGATGTTCATATATTTGATGAGTTTGTTCATATATTAATAAAGATGGTACATGAATGAAGAAACAATTTATTATATCCGGTTTCATGTTCATGTATTTTCTTTGGGTGTTCCCATATTTGATGAGATTGTTCACATATATTATGTCGTGGTTCACATATTAGTAAAGATGGTACATGAAAGAAGAAACAATTTATTATATTCGGTTTGATGTTCACGTATTTTCTTTGGCTGTTCACATATTTGATGAGGTTGTTCACATATTTTATGTCGTGGTTCACATCTTATTAAACATTGTAGATTAATCCCGTTCACATATTGCATGACTTTGTTCACATATTCCATGTTTTTTCATTTCATATATCGATATGTTCATATATTTTACACCTATGTTCACATATTTTACGTCTATGTTTACATATAAAGTCAATAATGTTTTAGTATAAGAAATTTGTATTGAGTTTTTCTCCTTAACCAAAGCAGACCCTCAATCAGAAAAAGTATTGACTTCAAACATGGGTACCCAATAACATACATTAATTAACAAATGCCACTAATAAACCAAAATCATTATAATCATAATCATTATGAATAAATACTACAATAACAATACACTGTCATTAATAGGAGAGGAGATCAGGAGATCAATATACATTATTGTCAGCCCAAGTAACAAATGGGGACCCACTCATTTACAAAGCAAAACAACCCCAACAAACTCTCCACAGTCCAGAAATGAGAAATGTGATCTCCCCACAGACACCTACTCACACCATTACAAACACTAAACAAACGAAAATACCAACACTGAAAATAAAACAAAATAAAATCCCAAAACTTTTCTGGATTACATTACATCCATGGAAATTTCATAGCCACACAGAAGACCTCCTTTGCCTTATGATTTGGTGGAAGAAGTCTAAACTCTTCAGTCAAACGAATGCACTCGGGGACGTTTTCCGGCGAGACAAGGTCCACCACAACCAACCAGCAGGAATGAATACGGCTTCCCCGAGCTTCTGAACGAATGTCCATGGCTCAATCCCGAATTCCTCCTTGAGCTTCCTCTTGTGAGGTTTAGTCAAATAGAAGGCTTGATCATGGATGGGGTGAACAACTCGCTTCACGAATAGAAAATTAGATCAAAAATTGTATATGCTGAAAACCATGGATGTGAAAACCATTAAAAGTTCTTTCAGTTTTAACTTGTATATGCTGTTATCAAATATTACTGCCAATAAAATTATTCATCAATAATTACAGCACTAATATTCATCCTAAATAATTTTGGACCCCTTGTAGGAGACTAATTGAGACATATCCAAATTTCTGAATCTGAAAAACTTGCAAATACCTCAATTTATTTTGAAACCAATTCAAAGAGAGTACGCACCTGAGGAAACACAGAAGGTTCTAAATGCATTTCTATATTTTGACAATTGCACATGGTTTTGCAATTTCTCAGAAACCAAGCCACTTGAGCTGTAGGTGAATAAAAGTTAAATCTCATTTCAGTAATCTCAAGGTTTTACATAAACTAAGTATCCACCAACTTCTACTGATTCCAAAAAACTTTCAACTCTCTAGCCCACATCAGACTCATGTACATAGATGATAAACAGAGAAGCATGAAAAAGCAATGGAAAATCAAGAGCTAATGAAGGCATTGGGCAATCATACAAGGACTAGAAAATCTATTAAACTAAGCAACAAAATCAAACAAGTTCAATCTATAGAGTAGTAAAATACAAGCACAAGATCATTAGCTGAATTACAAATTTACATTGAGTAGTAGACATGTCAAATATTAGCAGCTTGATAGACAAATAGAAACACAACGAATGAATTCTAACATTGCAAGTCCATAGCATATGATTACTCCCTCAAAAACCACATTAGGAGGAAGAAGACGGAACCGCCATGACCAAAAAACAACTTCAATCAGGTTTTTTCTTATCAGAAAAATCTCAATTGAGATCAGGAACTTCTACCATCGAAGAAAATCAGATCTGTTTTGACAGTTAACCTCAGTTAGCTTTTGCTGCAAGCTCATCGAGCAAATGCGCATGACTTTTGACTTTTCCATAGCTCGAAGGATCTTCTTCTACTGAAAAAGCAGCTCCCTAGCTTCATCATCTTTTCCCACCTGTAGAGATTTCGCAACCTATTGTCGAAGCCTCTCAGCTGCCTCTGACAATCTCAGAAGCATCAATCTAGCATTATTAGCTGAATCAATTCACAAACCCTTTGTCAATCAGTTCAGTAGAAACTCAAAATCCAGGAATCAAACCACACCAGCCTAATCAATCGTTTACAAAAGGTGTAGGGTTTATACTCTATATACATAATCGATACAGATCATGAGAAAAGCTGCTTCGTTAACGAAAAATCTTCAACTTAATAGGCTAACTGAATCGTTGTTATGGTTCAATTAGGCAATCTGCTGAAAATTTTCATATCAAGAGAGCGCTAACAGATGCGCATTCGGAAAGAGGCGAAGAAGGGAAAGGGGTTTGATTACCTTTAGGCTGAAGGTGATCTAAGACCGCGAAATCTGGAGGATCGGAAAAGCATATCGGACAATCATGTGAAGTACAAAACCATCAGATCCACCCAAATCGATCGATCTATGGCCATCTCGATCGAAGAACGAAAACCCTAGAAAACGTATCCAAATCTCGAAGTTGAATGGTGACGGCGCCCGACGTAGGTTGAAGGTGGCAGGCGGAAGAGAGGAGACGGCGGCCGACGGGTTGCGTCGGAGGCGACGAGAGAAGAGCTGCGAGATTGCGTCGAGAGAAGACGCCTGCAATGACTGACAAAGGAGAATTACAAAAAAGCCCCCGTTTCTTTAAAAATTAAAAGGAAAAAAATCTTATAATCACGACCGTCCATTCACGTAATCGGACGGTTTCTGATTGTTTTTAGTTTTTAGGATAATATTTGTTTTTATTTGAACCGGCACCTAATTCCTAATCTAATTAATTATCTATTTTTCTTCCTAAATCTAATGAATTTACAACTACTCCTTACGGAGTATTATAATAGATGTATTCCACCATGCTTTTCGTTGGTTTGGTCACTTTGGTGCCGGATTCCAAGATTAATTGTGTAGGAATTGCTAATGGAATTGGGTTGCTAATGGAATAGCTGTATTCCAAAATTAATTTAAGTTGGGTTGGTAATGGAATTGGAATTCACGTACAAGCCTTCCGGCTTCCAAAGCCGGAACTCTCTCCGTCTGTATAGTTCCGACCTGCGGACCCGGAACTCCGCTGTCCCATCGGGTGCGCCAAGTAAGCTGCTGCCGGTGGAATCAGCATTAGCCTTCAAAAATTATGTAGGTGAGAAATTGAAATTGGATTTCAATGTACACGAACGTGGACTTCCGGCAGAAATTGAAATTGGATTTCAATCGTACGTAGTTGAATTGTGACTTTCGGTAGAATTTTAGGGCACAATTGGAGTTGTGCTTTACGTATGCCGTGTAGAGTGTACCTACGATTTTGTACAGTTGGTTGAACTGTGCACAATCATGATTTTCAATTCAAAGTTACACTGTTTCCAATTCAAAGTTACACGTACACTAAACGTACAATTGTGTTTTGATTTTCCTATATCTTAATTATAGAGATATCTTATATAATATATACAATTGTTTTGTTTTATTATATATTATGATCATAAAATTAGATTTTGTGATCTAGTGTACAATTGGATAAATTAATTGTTAATTTTATCTTTTGTCTCATGTTAATTTGGATCTAGACTAGGTCATGATCCAATTTAAGAAAAAGGAAAATTTTCATAATACATGTTAAGATAAGATCTTATCGGTTTTATTAGATGATATAGTGATATTATCTGATATAATAGTTTCCTAAGGAGTTAGGAAATCCCACTAAAATAAGATAAAATATTTGATATTATATCTTCATCATACAATTTTGTTCAATAATTAAATGCACATTGATGATTAATTTTGATTAATATTATATATTAATTTCTTTTGAATCAAGATTTTCATGATAGATTTTCCATGAGATGGATTGTCTAAAAGTTATATGCTTGTTTTATAATATGATTTTAATTCTTGCATATATGAATGTTTTATAATATGATTATAATTCTTACATATGAATGGTTCATAATATAATTTTCATGAGATGAATTATTTAAGTTTTGCATAAGTTATTTATTATGTTTTTGTCACTAGTAATAAATAACCATTGCATGCTTAAGTTCCCAAAAGAATAATGGGGCAATGTCTTTCCATATCATAACCCATGATGTTTATTGGTTTTGGTTGGATGGGTTTCGCAAAAGCGAGGGTGTCCTTCTTAAACATTAAACTAGTGAGGGTGGATCTATACGGGGGTTCATAAACTTTGATATGGTTGTACCCAACAAGAGACCAAAAGGCAAAGTTTTGGATCTTGAGACATAGTAGTGGACCCTACATTGGATGTGAACCACTAACCAAGAATTATAAGGAGTTATAATTAGCAATTGTTGCTTACCTTGAACACACAAGATTTAAGGCAGTGCAAAAGTACGTTGAGTCTTGTCTGGAATAGGATCTTGGAATCATTTTATTCACCGGGAACATAAATTGTTTATTTGAATAAAATGTGCATTTACTTGTTTTAAAGCATGTTTAATATTAAGTATTTGCATGTCAAACATGAACTTTTGTTTGTTATTTCCTTTTGTAGAAAGCATGTCTAGCGATGATTTGAAATTCACTCTGTGCTCAATTGTTGAGAGAAACAAGCTCAATGTAGCAAATTTTCCTGATTGTGATCAGAATTCGAGAATAGTTCTCAAACCCAAAGGACGTGAGAATGTCTCAGCAATCCTAATTCTTGTTCTGACTGATGCCTCAAATGTTGAGGAAAAGACAACAGAAGAATCATATCCAAGGGAAAGGCAAACAACTTGCAAAACCCAAGGAAGGTGAAAAGTCAAAGGTGATTGCTGACCATGATTGCTTCTACTACAAGAATAAAGGACACTGGAAGAGGAATTGTCCCAAGTACTTGGAGGACAAGAAGAACAGAACTGTGAGTTCTAGTTCAAGTATCAATGTTCTTGAAATTTTAACAACCAATGCTACTACTTGGGTATTAGATACCGGATGTGGTTCTCACATTATTTCGAATGTGGATGGACTAAGAAGTAGGAGGCAGTTGGAGAAAGGAGAAATAGACCTACGCGTTGGAAATGGAGCAAGGGTTGTTGCGCTTACCGTAGGAGAATTTAGTCTATTTCAACCTTCTGGTTTAGTTTTAGAACCAAATAATTGTTATTTTGTTCCTACTATTACTAAAACCTTGTTTCAGTTTCAAGTTTACATCCTACAAGATTTGAGATTGATATCAAGAATGAAAGTATATCTATTTTAAGAAATGGAATCTTCTATTCTTGTATTCCAATGGTTAATGAACTATTTGTATTGGATCTCAAATCAGAATCGTATAACATTAATACTAAAAGGCAAAAATCAAATTGTTTGAGTGAGTCCTATCTATGACATTGTCGTTTAGATCACATTAGCTTGAATCACATGAAGAAGCTCCATAAAGATGGAATTCTAAAAGATATGGATTGTAAATCTATTGATTTATGTGAATCATGCTTGATGGGCAAGATGACAAGGTCACCTTTCAAAGGAACAAATGAAAGGGCTAATGAACTTTTGGCTATAATACATACTGATGTATGCGGGCCTATGAGTACAGAAGCTAGAGGTGGCTATAGATATTTCATTACATTTACTGATGACATGAGCAGATATGGGTATATCTATCTTATGTCATATAAATCTGAAGCCTTTGAAAAGTTCAAGGAATTCCAAAATGAAGTAGAGACTCAAACTGGCAAAAGGATAAAAGCACTTCGATCTGATCGTAGTGGTGAATACTTAAGCCATGGATTTGATCATCATTTGAAAAATTGTGGGATTGTAACACAATTGTCTACTCCAAGGACACCACAATTGAATGGTTTGTCTGAAAGGAGAAACAGGACCTTGTTGGACATGGTTCGATCTATGATGAGTTTTGCTGACCTTCTGGTATCCTTCTGGGGATATGCACTCACTATTGTTGTATTTACACTAAACAGGACTCCGTCAAGGACTGTAGACAAGATCCCATATGAGATATGGACTGGAAAAGTTCCAAAGTTGTCTTTTCTGAAAATATGGGGATGTGAAGCTTATGTAAAGTGTTTACAAACTGATAAGCTTGCACCTAAATCAGACAAATGCTATTTTATAGGATATCCTAAAGGTAGTTTTGGATATTATTTCTACAATCCCATTGCACAAAAGGTGTTTGTTGCAAGAGATAGTGTCTTTTTGGAAAGAGAGTTTATTTCCAAAAAGTCAAGTGGGAGAAATATTCATCTTGAACCGGTTCCTGATGAAAAGCAACAAACACAACAAAAAGATGACATAGTTGATGTTGAGGATGAGATGAATTTGTTTAAAGGTCAAGGATATGATGTTATCCAAGAACCTGAACAAATTCCTCAAGAAGCAGATCCACAAATAGTTGTGGAACATGCTGAAATCTCAGAGCCACAAATAGTTGTGGAACATGCTGAAATCTCAGTTGTTGAACCAGTTGAACTCCTACGTAGATCAAACAGGCAAAGGTATCAACCAAGACGATATGATGGTTTCATCTTGACCGAAAGCCTTGATGTTCTAATGTTAGAACATGGTGAGCCTGCTACCTATAAACAAGCAACGACGGGTCCAGACTCCAAGAAATGGCTTGAGGCCATGAAATCTGAAATGGATTCCATGTTTGAAAATCAAGTCTGGGACTTGACAGATTTGCTAGATGGGGTAAAACCCAGAGGATGCAAATGGGTTTTCAAACTTAAGACTGACAAAATGGAAATGTATCTGTATACAAAGCAAGATTAGTTGCTAAAGGTATTAAACAGATTCATGGTATTGACTATGATGAAACATTTCGCCAGTTGTCATGATTAGATCCATAAGGATAATCCTAGCTATTGCCGCTTATTATGATTATGAGATTTGACAAATGGATGTTAAAACCGCTTTTCTGAATGGTATTTTGGAAAATGATGTGTATATGACACAACCAGAGGTTTTGAGGATCCTGATCATGCTGGGAAGGTGTGTAAGCTTAAGAGATCTATTTATGGGCTTAAGCAAGCATCTAGGAGTTGGAATCTTCGTTTTGATGAAAAGATCAAAGAGTTTGATTTCATTATGTGAAGAAGATCCTTGTGTATACAAGATGTTTAGTGGGAGTAAGGTGACTTTCTTAGTCTTGTATGTGGATGACATACTACTTATTGGGAATGACATTCCAACGCTAGAGTCCGTTAAAGAATGACTGAAGAAATGTTTTTCACTGAAAGACTTGGGAAAGGCAGAGTACATACTTGAAATAAAAATCTATAAGGATAGAACTAAGAGATTGCTAGTACTATGTCAGGATCTTATATGGATAAGATTCTTGATGAGTTCAATATGCAAAATTCAAGTTTCAAATCTAGACATGTTATGAGGAAGTATCATCTTACTCAACAAATAGTTGTTGAAGGTAACATTAAGATGTGTAAGGTGCATACAAAAGACAATATTGCAGATTCTTTGACTAAGCTTATGCTAGGGCTAAGCATGATAGTCACACTAAGGCTAAAGATCTCAAACACATTGGTGAATGGTTGTGAGATTGCCTTATATTACATGATTTCTGCTTAGTGTTGGACACTTGTTATGTTTGACTTTCTGATAATATATGATATTTCATTCTTATTTATATATTATACTGATTAATATTGAATAATATGTCCGAATAATTCATAGTTCGTAAATGGGCTCACCTTAAGCGTTTTGGTGAATGAAACCCCATTAAGTGACTACAGTTATGAATTATTGCATGTCCATAGTTTGAATCATTAAATAGGACATAGATGATTTCATTTATAACTATATTGTACATTGACTGATAGCTCAGGGTTTCATGTGCTATGGGGACATAGAGATGTCCAGTCAATTACATAGATATGTATGGATGATACATATCGGACAGACCAACCTTAAGACTCTCCAAAAGGGATTGTGGAGTTTTAAGTTGACCATGATTGGTGGATTCCTTAAACATGAGTATGTTATGCTTTCGAGTTGATGATTGGTATGTCTTTGATATTGCTAAACGTTTTCCGTAAAAGGGGGTTATAAAAGCAATTATTGGGATTGCCAAAAGTTGAGTGGGAGCCATTGTCATACAAGATTAGAATTGTCCTCCTTATTCATGTATACATTGATGCATGAAAAAGGGAAGGTGTCTAGGCCACTTGAAGAGCTAGAACTAGAAAATGCATGGCCATGCTCGAATGGATTAATCGTAATCATTCGTTATTTGATAGTTCGAACTCAGGTATTCAAGAAACATATTTGATGGGAGATATGAATGTCAGCATATCATCAAATAAGACATTAAGAGACAAAGGTATCTTAAAATTGCACACTTGTTTTCAAGGACAAGTGGGAGATTGAAGGAATTGTGTCCTTTAATAAAAGGTGCAATTACCGAACATGGAATAGGACAGTTGATAGAGAGATTCAATCCGGTTATTTTAGGAGTCGTAGTGTTTTGCTAGAAACCAACTACGATTAATGGATTAAATAGTTTAATTCATAGCTATTATAATTGGGTCCTATGAGGTCACACACATTGAGTTGACGGGCTGGATCAGCGGACTGAAAGTCAGCCCAATAAGAAAAGGATATATTTATTTAGAGAAATAAATATATAAGGCCTTTACAGGAAAGAAGAGAGCTAAGGGTTTCACAACTTTTATGTAAAACAGAAAAAACTCTCTTCTCCTCTTTTCTTCTAGTCAACACTTCGATCTAGCAATCGAAAGCGAAGGAGATCCAGATCCCGTGCTCGTGTGGACTGATTAGAGAAATCACAATTTAGGCTTTATCTCTCGAAAGAAGAACTCTAATCGCGCATCAAGAGGTATTCTACTAACCCTAATTTTGTCTCTAATCAAGAATGCTTTAGATCCATGTTTAGGTGCAAGAAATTGTTTCTGAAATTCCGCTTATACGCATCTGAAACCCAACAACCACAACAATAGTGAAAGAATTCTTTCTAAAGCTGTAAAAAAAGAATGTTGGTAGAGCCAGCAATTCCAAAGTAGTTGTGCCTGAACCACAGTATAAATGAACAATCTATCCCATGGGCCATGGCGTGTATGAAATCTGAGACATCCATCCAAATACCAAAGCAAAGCTCACATATATACAACAATTACAGCAAACAAAAACCCATTTTCCTATATATGAGCAAATTATATATTTACAGATCGACCGGCTCCCAAATGCCTCAAAGCAGGTGCTACGCTTTGCCACAAGCCAAGAATCAGCAGAGTATATATAATTGAATGGAATTGATAAACCTGTAGTGTATGTGTAGGAAGAATCAGCAGTATATCACCCGCTGGGCCTTATGCAGTTGCCGGGCAAAAGGAACTTGAACTCATCAGCCTTGTCCAGCAGAAAGGACGGGAGATGAACAGCTGAGTAGGATCTTGCCGATAATATCCTTGAACGTGTACTCCTCAGGCAGCATATCAAACAAGTCACCCCCTTTACATATAGCTCTCTGGATCCTCTCAGGGTTGAGGTAGTGAGAAAACCTGACTCTATCATTATGACTGTAGGCCTTCATCTTGAACACAAACTCACTGACATACCGAAAACAGAAGGTGCAATGCCACCCAGCGTCTGCCAGCAACACATCCGTCTGTCGAAAATGCGCATACCTGGTTTTCCCAGACTGGTACCTGTGGACCGAGGCCCTCCAGCTGTGGTTGTCCACCAGAAACTCGAACGAGTAAAGGTAATTCCTGAGCTGGAGGTGCAGGATGGGAGGAATGTCATGGCAACACCGAAGCCTTGGGTAAGCCGGAGAAGAATCCATATAAATAAAAAGATTATTGTTACATTTACGTACGCATGGTCAAGAATCCATATAAATAAAAAGATAAACTCAAGGATATATAAATTCCCACACGTACAAGAAACGTAACAGTCAATCTTAGATGAACAATTAAAATCAACGAATTAGTAGAGCATGGACCAGGCATGCATGTCTGCCCGTTGCAAGTTGCGTATAATAATACTCTGGCTACTTCCAACTCAGTTTCGTGCATGATCGAACATATATATGCCGTAAAAATATTTGCCAAATTCAAAGACAAAACTGTGAAAGAGCTCTTTCTTAATCAGACGAACTATAAGTACATATGATAACCACCCACCTTAACTCTAATCCATCTGCACATGTTCATTGCCATGTGATCGATTGTTCGATCATTAACCGCATAATCAACGCCAATTGTCAAACCTTCCGTGATCATTAACTGAATTGGTTCCTCCTCCTCTCGTTTCGCTCGCCGTAGGCAAAATAAAATTTACGTGAACACAAATCCATGAAATGTGGGCCGTTTTGGGCTTCAGTTATCGGCTCCTTACTCTTCAACCTATAGTCCTGATTACTTGGCGGCCCAATATATGTATGTTACAGACCACACAAACTCTGCAATCTGACAATTATTTCAGCAAGAAAATCCCACAATTTTTACGCTATATACAAGATTCAATCACAACTTTTAGGAAGTGCTTCAACCTAATCTCACAATTATAGGTTTCTTTCCACCCCTCTCACACAGGAAAAACGGCTTTTTGAAATAGGGTTCCAATCAAGGCTTGGTTGAGAAATCAATGATTTTGTTTGCTTGCTTCGATCTTGCTTTTGCCTCTTTTTTTTTGAACTATGATCAAATAAATACTGTATGAACGAAAATAAATACTCCGTATATTTTTAAGGTTTGGGGACGATTCCACTCCACTCTAAATAAAAAATTAACGTAAATGGGCTATATCATATGGCTAGGTATACTATCCCCTTACCTTTTCATAATTGGAGCAGAAATTTTAGCCAGAAAATTACAACAGACCAGTATAACTACAAACAAGACAATAGGTTTTGCTTTGGCAAGAAATGGAACTAGGATTCCATTCCTTTCATTTGCAGACGACATGATAATTTTTGCGAGAGCAATCCAAAATTCTTGCAAAACAATCAAGAAGATAATTGATGAATATTATGCAATTTCAGGGCAAAAAGTAAATTTTCATAAATCTGCTTTCCAAACCTCTAAACAGGTATCAAGCCAGCAAAAACGAGCTATTCAACAAACCCTCAACATCACAATAATGACCAACTTAGAAAAATACTTAGGTTGCCCGATTATCAATGGAAAAGTAAATAAACAAACATTTGAGGAAACGATAGGAAAGACGAAAACTCAACTAACCAAGTGGAAAGCAAACTCCTTGTCCCAAGAAGGACGGTCGGTTCTCATCAGATCAAACCTCGCAGCAAAACCAACTATCTAATGCAAAATTTTATGCTCCCAACATCCGTCCACGATGAGTTAGATCGAATTAATAGATGCTTCTTCTGGAATAAGGACCAACACCACAAATCACTTTTTGGATGGGATAAAATTTGCAAACCAAAATCCCAAGGAGGGCTAGATATCCGCAAAGCTGAACATATGAATAAAGCACTCCAAATGAAACTATTATGGAAAATCTTATTTGAACCAGACAATATTTGGGTTCATATCATAAAAGAAAAATATTTGAAGGGGGATAATCTATTTGATTACAAAGTGAAGTCCAACTCATCTTGGCAATGGCGTAAATTAATGAAACTTCGCAACAATTTTGAAGAAGGCCTAATTTGGCAGGTGGGTAACGGTCAGACTATTCGTTTTTGGACTGACCGTTGGCTATCTGATGGACCTCTAGAGAAGCATGCCACTAACCCAATAATAACTGACAAAGAACAGAAAGTTCATGACTTTATATCAGATAACAAAACATGGAAAGAGGGTGAATTAAGAAGAATTCTACCAATCAACATAGTAGAAACGATTAAAGCAATTCTGATCCCGGATAATGAAATCAATGATAGACTATATTGGGCCCCTAGTAGAAATGGACGGTTCTCAACATCCTCTGCGATAACTCACATAACAAAAATCGGGTCATTCCAAAGAAATGATTACAGATGGATATGGAAACTAGATACTATTCCAAAGGTTAAAACTTTTTTTATGGATAATGATCAACAATGGATTGCCAAAAAAACAACGACTACGTGACAAACAAATCTCGATTCCTGGTGGATGTTTGTTCTGCACCCGTACTTATGAAGACTCAAGACATCTATTCATCGATTGCAATCATATCCAAGAAATTGTAAAACAAATTAACATAAAAACAATGCAAATCCTAAGACAAATAAGCAAAAATTCACAAAGTCCGAAAGTAGTTATCGAGGAAATGCGACAAAGAACGACAATTGAGGAATTTACCGAACTTGCCACCATCTGGTGGGCAGTTTGGCATCAACGAAACAAAATCGCATTCCAACAAGACCCTTCTGACTTAATAAAAAATATAGCTCAGTATATAAAAACAAAAATTCACAATTGGACACAAGCAAAACAATGGAACGAGGATGAAAATCATCAGAAACCGAAAAATACACCACCCCATCAACGACAAAAACAAAGGAAAACTTGGCGAAAACCACACAATGGGTTTTGTAAGATAAATGTCGATTGTTCTAGTTTAGCAGACGGTACGGCAACTACGGGTTCCATTATTAGAGGAGATCGAGCAGAGATCATCGATATAGCAACAACCAAATATCCCAACGCCTCGGCGTTAAAAATTGAAGCCTAGCATTACGAGATGGAATTAGGAGAGCAATACATCTTATAATAAATCGAGATTGAAGGGGATAACCTAACGGTAATTAAAGTTGTGCAGAATAAAGGAACATGTCCCTGGGAAATAGAAATGTTGAGATCCGATATAATGGTTTCTCTACTTAACTTTGATTCTGTCAAAATCTCCCATGTGGGTAGATGTTGTAACACTGTGGCCGTTCTGATTACAAAAATGGGTCATAGTCACTCGAGCACTACCATCTCAACACTTCCAGAACTTCGTGTTCTCATCCGAAAAGATGCTCTAGGGCGTCTCCCGTAGAGGGATCCCTAATCATTACCTTATCAAAAAATATATATATATATATAATAATTTTAAAAAGAAGGGTGATATTGTAAATTAATGTATTTTCTTTGTATAATCAATAGGTCAATTCCCTAACAATTTCTTTTATTCTTGTAAAGCTTCCTAAACAACTATTCCTTTTCCGATCTATATATTCTTTAGACGCAAACGTGATATTTACCGTGAGCAAAGAAGTAATACTAGATCAATGATGCAAAATAGCTAGCATTCAATCATAAACACAAAAGCATGCTTAGATATATAGGGGGCGCTCAGGAGAACTAGTTATAGAGGAGTACTAGAGAGCCTTAATATTGATCGTTAAATCAAAACAAATCAATGGATGATAAGGGGGGTCTATAATAAGGAAAATAGGGGTGACTCATCCTACAATTTCAAATTGAAACTAAATTTGGAAGTTCCTAAATTTAAGGGTGTGTTAATTATTAATATTAAATTAAAATAAGAGAAAAATATGGAGGGTGAAATCTGATTGGTTTTAATTTCAAATTTAAATTCAAAATTTGAATTTAACTAACAGATTTTTTTAATACATTTTTTCCGATTTTACTAAGAATATATGACAACTTGCACAAGTGTGTATAATGGTTTGCATAATAACACCTATATGTTAATTTGAAAATTTATAGGGTCATAATTCTTCATTTTGATGTGGATAACGTTTGATCATTAATTGCATAATTACACATTAAGATGACGGTGAATAGGAAAAATAATTATTGTGTAAAAACATTGCATATCTTAATGTAATACATTGCGTAAGAAAAAAATGAGGATACTTAGATCTCAAGTACATACTATAATGAATGTGAATAACTATATTTATCTATTTGCATAAGTACACATAAATGGAAATAAGTTGATCATTGTCATGCTCGTCTTCAACCTCCGCCTATCTATACATCTTTGATCATGATTCTTGAATAACTGCATAACAGAACGAAAGTGCATGAGTAACAGTATAGGGGGTTGTCAAAAGGTTTTAGTCTATTTTGCATAATATTACAAGGTATAATGCATAAGAAATTAACCTAAAAAACGTGTATTTATGTATCATTTAATAAGTTTATCAAACAAGTTGCATAACAGTAAGTATAGGGGGTTGTCAAAATGTTTTAGTCTATATTGCATAACAGTATAGGGGGTTGTCAAAAGGTTTTAGTCTATATTGCATAACTGCATAAACAGAACGAAAGTGCATGAGTAAGTTATTAAATGATACTCAGTGTTACATAATATTACAATTGATAAGAAATTAACCTAAAACACGTGTATTTATGTATCATTTAATAAGTTTACTAAACAAGTTGCATAACAATATAGCTAGGGGGTTGTCAAAAGGTTTTAGTCTATTTTGCATAATATTACAAGGTATAATGCATAAGAAATTAACCTAAAAAACGTGTATTTATGTATCATTTAATAAGTTTATCAAACAAGTTGCATAACAGTATAGGGTTTTTTTTTGGTTGAAACAGGATAGGGGGTTGTCAAAAGGTTTTAGTCTATATTGCATAATATTACAAGGTATAATGCATAAAGTATAATGCATAAGAAATTAACATACTCAGTGTTACATAATCTTACAAGGTATAATGCATAAGAAATTAACCTAAAAAACGTGTAATTGTGCAAATCATTTAATAAGTTTACTAAACAAGTTGCATAACAGTATAGGGGTTGTCAAAAGTTTTTAATCTATATTACATTTACAAGGTATAATTCATAAAAAATTAAATCAAAATAAAAACCACTACCTTTGACAATGTGGAGCAGTTTGGAACCCTTACCTTACCAAGACAAAAATTAGGAAAGTGATTATCATCAGATTATCAAAGGTTTTCATGAGCAACAATATTTACTCGGCCCTAGATATCATTAATTTTTTTTCCTTTTCTTATCTTGTTTGTATAATTGTATGCAAAGGTCGTTATTGACATTTTTCTATCATAAAAGTTCAATCCTAATAAAATTTGTATATGGCCTAGTTGTGACATATCACTGACTTTCTATTTCCATAATTCTAAAGCAAAACAGCAGTGCTCAAAAAAAAAAAAAGCAAAACAGCAAGTCTGAGTAAAAGAGAAATTTGCACTAAACCACCCGTTAAATAGGCGAATTTACACTTAACCACCCGTTATACAAAAATTTGTTTTAAACCACCCAAAACTCTCATTCCGTTAACAATCAGCCACCCCCGACCTTATTCTGTCAAAAATTCTGTTAATACTACAAAATTACTATTTTACCCTCCTAATTACTATTCATCATCTCCTTCATCACGTTGAAAAAAAAATTCTTCACTGCCTCTTGCTAGTGGCGCCGGCGAGTGCCAACGGCAGCAAGGCTACGAACCCAGATCTAGTCGCCAGCTGGTGGGGGATCGCAAGCTGGCACCTGGTGGCGGTGAGACCGGATCTAGTCGCTGTCGAGGACTAGTCGGGATTGGATCTGGGTGCGGCGAGACCAGATTTGGAGGCTACGAACCCAAATCCGATGGCGACGAGCCCAGATTTGGTGATTGGCGTCGCTGGCGATTGGCGATTGGAGCCTACTCCCTCCTCTTCTACCATGCCATCGGGTTCGCCCCCAGCCTCCGACCCCTATTGGCGCTGCTTCCCACATGCTCAACCCTAAACAGATCCCTTCCTCCATCACCCCCAATCTTCACATAGTTTTAAAATCCAGGAGAGATACCACTGAGGACTGGAATTGGCGAAGATCCCCAATCCAGATCTGCAACCAAAATCGATTTTTTTTATGTTTTTGTTAAAAATGCCAAATTGGCAGCCTAACATGTAATATTTTGAAATAGTTGAGGGCAAAGTAGTAATTTGTACACAAGCTAATGGATTTTTTGACGGAATAACGCCATGGGTGGCGATTTTTTAACGAAATTGAAGTTTTGGGTGGTTTAAAACAAATTTTTGTATAACGGGTGGTTAAGTGTAAATTCGCCTATTTAACGGGTGGTTTAGTGCAAATTTCTCTGAGTAAAAAGATGCTTACTGTTACTGAGAAAAGGAGGCTCGATCGGCACATATAGCTTGCAGATGGGCAAAAGCCTTGAAAATGAAACAACATCGTGAAGATCCCTAAAAATCATTCTTTTCTGGCTTCTAATGTTCACATCAAAATCATGAATCAAATCAGTAGAGCTAGCCAGAGCCAATCTCATTACCAGAGGCCGCCGCCATTGAAGTTCCAATCCCATTCCCCCCATCCCCAATCGAAGAGCAATTGGCTTGACCTACTTGATCTCGAAGCCGAAGGGCCGTGCTCCTGTTCATCTCCTCCATAGTCACCGTCATCTGCTCCATCTCATCGCCCGTCAGATCCTCCACCGGAACATCCCACCCTCAGCTTCCTCCTCGCCTCCTCCGCCAGCCTCTCGCCTTCCTTCTTCAGCCTCTGCAAATACTGGCTCGATTCGTCGCAATTCCTGTTCAGATCCTCCAACTTCGCCCTCCGGTAAGCCTCCATCAGTCCGTTGCCTCCGCCGGATCCCCTGCTCATCAGCCTGTTGGCGATCGATTCGATGTTCGGGATCCCGTACGCGAACGACTTTCCGGCCGGCGAGAAGATCAGGAATATCCCGACGTCGCTGTTCATCCTACTCTTCTTCTTCCCTCTTCTCGTCGCTGTTCACCCCGATTCCCGATTGAAGAAGAATCGTGAAATACGTATAATGGATGAAGAAGAAATAAACTAAATAGGGAGAGTACCTAGAATTGAGGGATTTGATTGTTATTAAAAAAGAAAATATAAATTTAGCAAGATTTTATCAATATTGGTTTAATCCGGTGCATCTCCCCCATATAATTAAATTGCACCCTCTTTTATTAAATCTCAACCGTAAATTTAAATCGATCCAATGATCCAGATTATAGCTCCTAGTACACTGTAATTGCACATGTACTCCTGAGCGTTATTCTATATATATATATATATATATATATATAGAGGTAGGTTCTATAGTGAACAACCTTCTATAGAGAACAAGTGAACAAATCTCATCCGTATGATGAGATTTGTAATGGATGATGAGATATTAGTCCACAATATCCAAAAATAAGAAAATCACAAAAAATCTTAAATAAGAGAGATTTTCTCCATCATCTACCAATTATAACTACCATAAATACAATTTTGTAAAATCAGAATTTACGCTCCATTGTAGATCCAAAAGAGACGCTCCCAAAAATCATCGGCCTCCATTGCAGCCTCCACCACTTCGCCGGCCACCACGTCGCCGTCCTCCATTGTTGTTCGTCGTCCGTTGCGCAGTTGCCCATTCGCAGTCCCTCATTTGCCGTCGTCGTGGCGGTTCGCCGGCCTGTATTGCGGTAGTTCGCCGTCCATTACGCAGAACCGATCGTGGTGATCTCCGGCATGTATTGTGGTGAGCCGTCCATTGCGCAGGCGCCCATTCGCAATCCCCATTCGCCGTCGTCATGGTGGTTTGCCGGCTTGTATTCCGGTGGTTCGCCGTCCATTGCGCAAAACCCCCCATCGGAACCACCGCATCGAACCACCATGTCGCCAAAGCCACCATGAACCACCATGTTGCGCATTATTAATCGTATAAATATGGCATAAGGTAATTTTGTATATAATTTTTTCATTATGTATATGATTGATTTGATTTAGTATATGGCGTGATTTTCTGTGTAAATTGTTTACGTGACCTATTTCTACAGATCAAGATGTATATAGGTACAATAATAATGTATATGACAACCCGAGGAATGTATATACGAAATTTGTCTCCACTTGATTGTTTCTGTGACGTAATTCTACGGATTAAGATGTATATAGGTACAATAATATTGTATATGATAACCCGAGGAATGTATATAATTTTTTCATTATGTATATGATTGATTTGATTTAGGATATCTCGATCGTATTTCGCCGGTCACCACCATTGCGTCGACCACATCGAACCACCATTGTGCCGGCCGTCAGAATCACCAATTCGTTGGAAGGTCTCGTCGGAACCACCACATTGAACCACCACGTCGCCAAAGCCATCACCAACCACCACGTTGCCAATTATTGTATATATGTACAGTAATATTGTATATGACAACCTGAGGGGTGTATAAACGAAATTTGTTGTGGTTGAATTGTTTATGTGACCTATTTCTTCAGATCAAGATGTATATGTGTATAGTAATATTGTATATGAAAACGTAAGGCATGTATATACGGAATTTCTTGTGGTTAGATTGTTTATGTGACCTATTTCTATAGATCAATATGTATATATGTACAGTAATACGGTATATAACAACCTGAGAAATGTATATATAAAATCTATTGTATTCATATGTTTAATCGTACATTAATCAATTCTGCCGGAATATTGTAAATATAGTGTATATAATGATCTCATGATGTATATACAAAACCATAACATGTGTATATAGTTAATAATTCGTACAAGACATATGGATATCCAATATGTAATTAACGCTTGCTATAATTACGAGATTAAGTTGAAATTTGAAAATTAATTAACAATTGCTTTAATTAAGGGATTCCTCTTGTGATTTTTCTATAAATCCGAAAATTACAAGACTGTAAATATAGTGTATATAATGATCACATGATGTATATACAAGACTATAACATGTATATATATTTAATAATTCGTACAAGACGTGTGAATATCCAATATATAATTAACACTTGCTATAATTACGAGATTGAGTTGAAATTTGAAAATTAAGTAACACTTGCTATAATTAAGGGATTTCTTTCTGTGATTTTTCTATAAATCCAAAAATTAATTAACACTCTCTATAATTAAGGGATGAGGTTCAAATTTGAATTTGGGCCAAATTTTTATATGTAATCTGGACCATTCATTGGAATAGCATCTAAAAGCCTACAATTGTTCACTTGTTCACTCATATTTAATTATCCACTATTGAACTTTAATATATATATATACACGTACTGTTAGCTACGAGCATATATATTTAAACTAATGATGTTATTTTCATTGATTAGATTAAAAGTCAAATCTCACTCAAAGGCGACAAGCACGCTTGAGGTGGAAAAAAAATACGAATAAAGTTTGTAAAGTTGCACTCATGAATCATGATTCATGAGTGGCATGCGAATCTATGGGAAAAAGCCTTTGAATAACAGTACATCTTTTTCAATCAATTATTTATGTATTGCGCTGTTTGATCAATTTTGAGTCTTTGACGGAGGGACGTACCTAAAATGTCACACTGGAACTAATTAAGGTAGTCATTAAGTGCTTTATCATATTCTTCCAATTAAAAGGCTACATCTTCTAGACTAGCTTCTACAGATCAGCCCTCGGGTGATAGTGATTTTGGCTATGACTTAATCTTCTAGACTAATTAAGGATTTCTCTCTTTCTAGAATTCTGTTCATGCATGCGTATGTTTTGTAGATTGAGTTTGGAAATGTATTTGACCCTTTTCGAAACGTAAGTTTATTACTCCGTAATTGCTAAGGAGGTATATATTAATATATGTGGTTTAAAACTTGAAAAAAGAAGGTTATGCATGGTTGGTAGATATGTGATGTATTAAGTAGGGTTATGATGAATGAAGGGTACGTTGTTTGGTGAAGCTTACACCCAAAAACTTACTAGAGCAAATCACAATGTATCCCTCCCAGACACTAATGTTTTGCCTACAGAAGGAAATACCATGTATAAATAAATCTTTCAAACGAAGGTATCATGATCCTTACCTTAATTATCAGTCTTCCCTTGTAGGGATCGAGTAGGATTTGTACAGTGAAGCATATATAGTGAAAGTTGTAGCTTTACAGGAAGAAAAACACTCTCTCTCTCTCTCTCTCTCTCTCTCTCTCTCTCTCTCTCTCTCTCTCTCTCTCTCTCTCTCTCTCTCTCTCTCTCTCTCTCTCTCTCTCTCTCTCTCTCTATATATATATATATATATATATATATATATGATCCATCCATATGACTGCTTCTTTGTAGCTCTTGTTAAGTGATTACATCTGCAGATCGATCGAGTATCATTCCATTCATTCTCTGGTAATTTCTCAGCTCGCTCATTTAGGAACTTGTTTATGTTTATTATGATGATGATGATGATGCTGATCTATTGTTTAGGTGAAGATACTAGGTAGCTAGTTAGGGTGTTGTCGGATCAATTAATTCCCTGTTTTGATGATGGCCGGGGGGGTTTACATATATTGTTCTTGATTAGAATTGAGGAATACACAGATTGGAAGGAAGGAAGGAAGGAAGGAATGAAGGGTAATCCTTAAATTAAATGGTTGACGCCTGGGAATGGAAGATGTGTTTGTTGAACCCAAAGTAAGGACAACCAACGGCTGCTTCATTTGAGTTTCTGCAACTTGTTTGTGGCTTAAAAACCAGCAACCTACCCATGAAGTTCATGAAACTGGGATCTAAGCCAGACACTTTCTACACGCATCAAGGTGTAAGGTAAATCAACAGAGCAGCTCAACCCGGCCCAAAGTATATATACCAATTAACCAACCCAATCATCTTTTTGCTGCAGGTCAGTCTCATGTGAAGTTTATACTGATCTCATAATCCAGGTCCAAGGAACCAAATACTCACTCCATAAGGTACACTTATCCAATTCCGTGCAGTAGGAAACTCATTTAATTTCAAACCCTGGTATCTATATCATGCATTGTTTGGTGTCCTCTAGAATCAAGGATGTGTACGTTATTTTTTGACAAACCGGCCTGCGCAGTTTCCGTTGCTGTCAAAATGCTTGCGCCTTCAAAAGCTGTATGCCGAGTCACAAGACTACCAAACCATCCAGATTCCTGATTTTCCAGGCGGCCCAGAAGCGTTTGAGCTTTGTGCCAAGTTCTGCTATGGCATCACAATTACCATAAGTGCACGCAACTTAGTGATTGCTCGGTGTGCAGCCGAGTATCTTCAGATGACAGAGGGAGTGGACAAGGGCAACCTGGCACACAAAGTTGACGTCTTTTTCACTTCCTGCCTTCTTCATGGATGGAAGGACTCCATTCTCACCCTCCAAACAACAAAGTCTTATTCCACGTTTGCAGAAGACGTTCATATAACCAGCAAATGCATTGAAGCCATATCATCCAAAGTCCTCCTCCTCTCCAAGACCAGCCATCCTAAGAGACAGAGCTGGTGGGGCCAGGACATATCTGAGCTGTGCATCGACCTTTACTGGAGGACCATGATTGCAATCAAGTCAGGCGGAAAAGTGCCCGCCAAGCTAATCGGAGACGCCTTGCAAGTGTACGCTTCTAGGTGGTTTGCAGCACGGTGTAACCACAGACTGTTGCTAGAGGCAGTTGTGAGCTTACTCCCAGCTGAAAGGGGGACCGTTTCATGTGGCTTCTTGCTTAAGCTTCTCAAGGCAGCAACCAAGCTCGGTTGCTCGGCCTCTTCCAAGGTGGAGCTTGCAAGGAGAGCCGCTTTGCAGCTGGATGAAGCCAATGTCAAGGATCTGTTAATTCCCTTGTCTAATTGTGAGCAAGTGGGAGCAACAAAGCATGACGTGGATATTGTGATGAGTATACTGGATCAGTTTCTTTCTCAAGCGCAGAGTCCCCCAACAAGTCCTCTGAGGAACAGGAGGAGGAGGAGGAGGTCAAAGTCCGCAGAGAACATTGACCACCTGGCTTATGAAGAGAGCAGAAGATCTTCCTCTGCCTCTCATTGCTCTAAGAGAAGAGTAGCCAAGTTGATTGATGGGTATTTGCAACAGATAGCCCAGGATGAAAACCTCCCGCTTGCTAAGATGATCACGATTGCCGAGTCTATACCGAGTTTCGCAAGGGTTGATCATGATCATCTTTACTACGCTATTGACACTTACCTTAAGGTGTGTGAGTCAGCGTGTCTCCGTGTATATTCTAAACTCTCAGCTTATCTTTACTACGTACGCTATTGTGATGGATTTCGATTAGTTTGTAACAGAACGGTGTTAATTATATAGGCACATCCGAAGCTGAGCAAAAGCGAGAGGAAGCGGCTATGCAGAATCCTGGACTGCAAAAAGATGTCAATGGAAGCATGCATGGAAGCAGCCAAGAATGAGCTGCTGCCGCTAAGAGTACTAGTGCAGGTGCTCTTCCATGAGCAAAGCCGGTCCGCTGCCGTGTCAGCAGAGCTGCTGCCGCCCAACATCAAAGCCTTGCTCGCAAATCGAGACGACACGAGTACATGTGTTTCCACGCGCCACCCGCCTGAGGATCAGTGGAGCGTCTCCGGTGTTGCTTCCAACCCCAACCGAGACGACACCATCAAGCTGCCCAAGCTTGGTGCTCTCCACTCCCCTTCCACACGGCCTAAGGGCATTTTCAGCAAGTTACTGTCCTTGAAAAAAGGTGCAACTCAAAAGCTCTGATGACATGAGATCACTCATATTTTTTGAAAATGCTTATACTATTATTTTATTATTAGATTCTATACCAAAAACTACTGTAAGAAAACATTTACATATCTGGTCTGGCCCAGAAAGGCTCTCTTTGTTTTCCTGCAAAAGGCCGATAAAGGCCCAAACTCTAGATTAGGCCCGTATACAAGTTAGGCTTTTTTCTTAATGCGACTCTTTCTATCAGACCAAATTTTGTTAGCTGTCACTTTTGCGTTAGGTTAAGCAACACCAGGATTTTGCAAAGCCAACATGGCATGAATAATTTGTACTCCTACAGTACGTATGGTTATTGGAATGAGCAATAATAAGACTGGTTGCACCAAATTAAACGCAAGGTAGGTTTGGTTGTTTTATCCTGCAACACTGCACATATATTCTATTCATATAATATAACATTAGGATACACTGTATAACATACCACAAACAGTATACAGCTATAGCGGGTCTAAAATAAACTTACCATTGGTCCATTCCCTAATAACGAGTAATGACTTATCTGTTTCAGTGACCACCTATCGATCTACATTTAATTCGATCTTTTCACAATGTTTCGACAACAATTGAGGAAACTACGTACCAATTATGCTTATGCATAGGATTACCCTTGGAATTGGATCTCCCGGTCTCACTTACTGAGATGGATGTAAACCCTAATTTCCCAAGACCCAACCAACAACAACAAAGTACAACCAAACGCGATTTCTTTTTATTGTCAACACTAGCTAGAATACAAATCAAGATGCAATGCCATTATTCTTACTATTCAACAGCGCTACATAGTACCTATATCTACACATTCAAATAAAATAAGAACTCATCTTCGAGTATAGCCGTAGAGGGAAATAAACAAAGAAGATCGAAACATGTAGGTAGAAGTTTTGTACATGTAAAGTTTGGGCATGAAATTAATACTAGTAATACTACTCCGTAGAAAGAGAGGAGTTGTACTTGGGACTTGGGAGGAGAGGAGTTAATAGATCTGGTTGGGCATAATAATAATTCCCACTTACAGTAGTAAATTCTCCAGGTTAATTTGCCAGCCTTGGAGGAACATTTTCTGCCAACTGAAAAGATGTTTTGTACTCCGTACTAGTTTCGAGCACTGCACCATGAATTAATTA
Organism: Polygonum maritimum; assembly: GCA_963924305.1. NCBI lineage: Eukaryota > Viridiplantae > Streptophyta > Magnoliopsida > Caryophyllales > Polygonaceae > Polygonum > Polygonum maritimum. The sequence continues at coordinate 178,602 of OZ002737.1, forward strand.
TTCAGCATGCACTCCCAATATAAGCAACTCGAAATGTGAAAATAATAGCCTACAAATGGCTCATTTCATTTGTATTACTGTACAATTATTTTACTACTCCAATATGCTGCAATGGCAATATCACATCAACTGATAGAGAAAGCAGCAACAAAATCCTACAAAAACGACAGGCGGAGAGACACAAGTTTCAGATTGATCAAACCGCAGTGCTTAGTTTGATCACTTTTTCCAGGAAGCTAAAAGTCTACGAGGGGAGTACAAGCTAAGCTCCGGAGAAAAAAGGGCCCTTACTTAATTTGCTTCAACAGCAGTACAGTACTTAATGAAACCCAAGAAGAGTCCGACTTCAAAAAGTTGTCTTTTTGTGAGTTCACAAAGAGGTCAACTCCATCAAAAGCCTTTCCAGATTTTGCAACATACATATACTCCATTATAACCCCAATACCAGCTTATATATGCATGGCTATGAACACGGCAATCTCATTAAGCTTTATTTCTTTGATTATTTATGCAATATCAATTATTTTCATGCAGAAAAGTAATTCACCATGCCATTAATGCTGTGTTTGATAGCAGTAATAACCAATGATCATCTTTTATTGTTCATAATTCAAATGTTGCAAACTCCATCATGACATTATTCATCCAAACAATACAAGCCTATATCTTCAAGTTCCATATATAATGTTGACTTCATGGAGCTACTATATAGTACGCGCGTGTATAATTAACAAGCAAGTCGGTGTATTGTACATGAAATAACGCATTAAAAGTGATCATAGCTACACGCAGATCGAGAATCACACGGTAACAAAAGGGAGTTTAGGCAAGATAGAATCATACACGCGCACGTACGTACGTAGTAAATTGTCAAGATCGATTAACAGTAGATAATAATATAACAAACAGCTAACAGACTAGTACGTGTTGTATACAAAAACAACAAACAACAAACAACAAACAAGATGCACTAGATTGATTGAGCAGCACCACGTACAAAGCTACTGGTAATTAATATTGCTGGCCGGGTTAATTGGTTACGTATACTAGACCACAACTCTGAAAATACATATCGATGGATCATACTGATTGCTAGTTAGGGTAGGGTTTACTAATTGAGCAAAAGGAAAGAACGTAGAGATGCGATAAAAGTGGTGAGATGGGGGTAATTAAGATAAGGTTTGTAATAATCAAGGATTTGGAAGAGTGTTGGGTGTTGGTAGGGGCGAAGACGTAGACGGATTAATTATAGAGATGAGGATCAAAGCGATGATAAAGCTGATCATCCTGATCCATGGGGATTGAGGAAGAAGTAGCAATATTCATGTTGTAGGAGTCGAGAGTTTGAGATGTGAGGAGACTCAAGGCATAGTTGTTGAATGCAGGATCTGATTCTGGGCCCACCCCCACAAGATGATCACCCCCACCCCCACAAGAGTTGTTGTTGTTGTTGTTGTTGGTTTTCAGAACAGCCTCCTCCTCCTCATGTGGATGTGGATGTGGATGTGGTGGTTTAGTTTTGGTGGGGAAGAATTTCCTGGTGATCTCCTCCAAAAGCCCGGAATCGGAGGGCTCGGACCCGAAGAAGAAACCCTCGCCCGCTGTGTCTGCCTCCTTAAGAGCACTAGTAGGGCTAACTTTAGCACAACAACCTGCAAGAGAACGAGGAGGGTAGGAGGAGGAGGTGGACGAGATAGGAGGAGGTTGGAAATTAGGGCTATTGTGAGTGCTGATGGAGGAGGAGAGGAAATCACGGAGCAAGAGGACGTTCATCTTACTAGAAGAAGAAGAAGAAGAAGAAGAAGAAGGAGGAGGAGTAGGGTTAGGGCTTGAACTACAATTAGGGTAGGCATAAGTACAAGGTGCAGCAGCGCAGTTGGGAGAATAGTTGATACTGTAGGTATGGGGGGTGTAGTGCAGGCGTCCGGGGATTGACGACCTTGGGCCGTGGAGGGATGCGGAGGTGGGCTGAGGAGCAGGAGCAGGGTAGGCGAAGTTGGTGCGCGCCTTGAGCCCCCGCATGGCCCGGGCCGCGCAGTCGTAGGCGCATGCCGCCTCCTCGGCCGTGTCGAAGGTGCCCAGCCAGCGCCGCTCCTTGGACAGTGGGTCCCGGATCTCCGCGGCGTAGCGGCCCCAGGGCCGGCGCCGGACGCCCCTGTACCGCATGCCATTGCTTCCCTCCTTGGAATTGACCACTGCCCGCTTGCCGCCGCCCTTCCTGCACTGGCGCTCCGCTGCCTCCGCTTGGGGGCCGTTCAGACGGCTTAGAGCTTCCTCCATTCTTCTTCTTCTTATCCTACTACTACCGTTTACTACTCCCTATTGTTATAGTGGAGTATATGTAATATGTTAGGGTTTTCTGATCAAAAAAAAAATATATGTTAGGGTTTTCTTGTGAAGCGTTTGAGATGATTGCTTCCCAGACGTAGTAATGAGAGATTATAGAGGCCCAGATGTATGTGTAGTGCTGGGTTTCTAAAGGATATTAGTACGATGGTGTGTATTTATAGAGGCAATGTGATTTGTTTTTGGGATGTCCAATACTTTACTTCATTTCGTTTTAATTGTTTAATTTTCACATTATCATTTCTATTAGGAGTCCTTTTTTTTTTCTCGAAGAATTAAGACTTTATTTCACTTTATTATAAAGTGTTTTTTTCGTCAAGACGTGATGTTTTTGCTGAAAATCTTTAGATTGAAAAAATATGAAACTAAAACAAATACGGAGTATATAAATATTAAAAAATAAAAAATAATTTTTTTAAATAAAAAATTTTGTTTGAGAGTAAAAATGAACAAGTATGGAGTCCTTTTTAGTATACCTATCAAACCCCGCTATTTATCGGTATATCACGATTTATCTAATCCTAACTTCAAAATAAAATCGAATACGTGTATTATACATGTAGACAGGTGAGAAGGTAAAGCCCAAATAAAACTTTCGCTTCGTGTTCTAGACTACTACGTAATTGTTGGGACTATTATCTAACTAATTAACATGTCAAAATTCCTACTTCTTCTTCTTGTTTTTAAATTATTAGACTTTGTAGGCCGGGTAAGTACATTTATTGAATATATTTTCACTCATTAATAAAATACAATAATATAGTACTATTATATTTAATTCGAATTAACTTGTGCTTTGTCATATAAATTTTGATCGGAATTTCTTTTCTTATTTATAATTTTTTCCTTATATCAATGCTTGATTTGTCTTATAAACCAACCTAAAATATAAAATATAATAATCAATGTCATAGCAGATTATATGTTCTTATCAAATTTTACACAAATAAATATAATACTGGTATCATAGCGTATCATATTTTATAAATAAATAACTTTATCATGTAATCTAAAATAACATTTTTTATAGATAAATAGATAAAGTTATATATTTCATGTAGATAAATCCATTAATGTGTTAATATTTATAGTTTCATTTAGGGTAAATTTAAGTATTTTTTTAATTAGTATGGTATTCATAGATAATTATTTCGTATTCTCTTATTGAATCAATAGCTCATTAGATTGCTTGGAAATGATATACGTTTAAAGATCCAAAATTTCGAAGAAATTATGGTATAATCTTTTAAAATTATACTATTATATAATATAATTAGAACAACATATATCATTTCTAAGTACTTATAACTACTTATAACTATTTGAAAACCTCAATGTTTTTTTGTTTTCATTTGAGAACAACATAAATTGTAGATGTAATTAGAAATAAGTTCTAGACTGAAATGTTAAGAAAAAAATTAACAATCGTTACATTTCACTAAATTATCTTATGATATATGAAATTTTATATAACTATTAATTTATGATTTTAATGTGACCTTATATTTCTATAGTGAATTTTAATAAAATTTACTCCGTATTATCTTATTATTTTACCGAAATTCTTTAATTATGCACTAACCAAGCCGGGAGAGTGTTTATTATCCTTTCAAGCACTCCTATTAATTTAGAGAAGTTATACAAAAATTGAACATTAGAGTGACAATTATCATGTCGCATTTAGTGTTAATTAACCCTCGAATTTTGGTCCAAATTCATAATCAAAACTTGGAATTGCATGAGGGCTTCTTCCTGGTGGTTGGGTATTAAATTCCCAAGGCCTTGAATAAAGCAATAGCAGATGATAACCAAAGGAATTCTAAAATGGCTGCTGATACGTTTTCTCAATTAGAAAACTAGCCTAGAAATTAAATGAACGGTTGATATGTGTTTCATATAGTTTTGAATTCGTTGCTATAGTTAGTTTCCAATCCTGTGCAGTAATATAAAGTTAATTTGAAAATACATGCCATGTGTTTTTCCGATATGTGCCTTACGTTGCTAATACGTTAAAAATTCCTCACCAACAATTAACGCCCCTCCATTTTATATACTCGTACTTGATCCACCTAAAGAAAAAACAATTATGAGATTTATAATTTTATCCATTGCGTACATTTATATCTATCATCATCGTAACTATATACTAGAGCGGAGGTTAAAAATAATATTTCATACGACACATGTTAACTTCTCATTGGACCGCATTACTCGTTTTTATTAATATAATTTAATTTGTTGAGTTGATTGAAATTCAAATGTAGACCTCATATTAGAACTGTTAATCTTATCTAATAATTTTCATTTAAATTAGAAATCCTAAAACAAATCTATCCAAATCTTTAAAAAATTTATCCAAAAGTGTACGCATAATGAAACTCCACTCTATATAATTTCAACAGAATTAAATTTAAAAAAAAAACACGATTTTATATCAAACCATTCTTTGGAATAACTTTTTATAAAATTTAATGTATTTTTTTCGGTCAATCAAAATCGTTCCTTCAAAACACGGGGACTAATACTAGTCTGTATATATATATATATCTACGTTTTTCCGTGGGACACCAAAAGAAATTGTCGAGACCTCGGGGGTACCAAGAGGAATTTCCCTAAAATATTTAGTTAGGACAAATTTATAGGCTATTTAACTCACTTCCACTAGTTCAAATGATTTTTTTAAAATGCAATAGCTTAAGAAATACTATGTGGCTAAATGTGGCTAGAGACAAAAAAAAAAAAAAAAAAAAAAAAAAAGAGAGTTTAGATAACATTGTTTTGCATAAATTAACGATAAGTTCATGAGACAAAATTTATAGAAACCATAGGGTTACCTTATGAAACCTTGAAATATGTGGGTACCATGTGAAATTGTCTCAACCTGAGGGTTACTAGGTAAAGTGTTTTTTTTGTTTTTCTTTATATTGTTTGTTGTTAATGTCTATTCAAAATTTCCCTTAGAATAATAAATATCATAATGCAATACTGTATTTGAATAATAGATGTCACAAAAAATGAAAGATGAAAGAATTTATTTAAAGAACATCAAAAGTCTTGCTTTTGGTAAAATAGATGATACTATACAAAAGACGTGATCTTAACAATAAAATATATTCAAAATAGTGACATATAATTATGATTCAAAAACAAATTTACAGTATGTCAACTTATGTTATGTTATTAAACAAAAATCCATGATTTACATTTAATCTAAAGTATTGAAAGACTATTCATCTATAAACATAATACGGAGTATAATTAAACAACGATTTATAGTAACAAGTATACACTTATATTTCTTCCTGAAGGTTAAATAGATGCTCTTTTTATTTTTATTTCTATTTTTTTAGAACATTTAAATTCACAATCTCAATAATTTCGTCCTATAAAAAAACTTACACGTAATAATATACTAAAAAATATGACAAATACATTCGTGTACTCCTTATAAACTTTTACCCTTTGAGTGGACGAGGCATACATTAGACTCTAGTGCAGCTAACAAATACAATCTCGTTATATTGAAATCAATACGTATACATCGGGCTGAAAACCAAATACATGCTTTATGCGTCACAAGACTCACAACACAATATTTATATTGCAATTAATCAAAATTCCATAGTCAGTAAGTTTATAAAATTTTGTCACAAAAGTTTTTAGGGACCAATCCGCCTCTATAATACACCATTCTATCGGTTACTTCGTAAGTTAATTAGTATTTCACAATATCTTTGATATAGCTTTATTTTTCATGTGTGTATCGTATATGACTATATGATGGAGGGTCTAAGAAGAAGTATATAGCTATTAATTCATATGGTAGTACCATGTCTCTATGTTATTGTTACATGATTATCAAGGCACTCCAATCTTTTAGTTGATTTACGCTAGATCCTTCCATACACTATGTCTATCTAGTCTATGATCAATAAATCATAATCAATGTCTTTGTTCGAAAAAAAATATGTCGTTTTAAGATTTTTCCTAAGAGTAATTAAAATAAAATAAAAAAACCAGGAAGATATGTATTTTTGAATGAATGAATTGAATTATTGAATTAATACAGATAGGGCCGGGGACCCCTAAATTGTACAGTATAAGGAGTCTATAATCCGATGCTCATCTATTGGTCCAGGCAAAATAATTAAATCATAATTTACCATGTCCCCGGTAGGCTTAATTAACTTGGGGTTACAATCAATAATTGCATGCATATATAATATGGGTTTCCGGCCAAAACAAATTGTGATTGAAAAAAAGATTAGAGAAATGGGTATATGATTATGTAATTAACTTGAGTTATTAAGTACTAATGGTTAGAGAAATGGGATTTGAAAAGAAGAGCTTGTTTTTTTAAGAAGGACTCCGGCCATATAATTGGAATAGGGCCACAGGCTGTGCGTTCGTTGGCACGTACGTACGTACAGCGCCTAGCTGTGCTTGGATGTGGTTGTGCTTGAAGAGGTTCGTGAATGAATTGCATGTCTCGAACTCTCCGTCTCTCCCCATGCGCGCATTGCATTGCATTTAAGGGATGGAAGAAGAATGTCTCTCTCTGCGTAGCCTGCCCACCCTGCCCTCCGTATCTCATCCATCCATCCATCCATCGCTCTCTATTCAATTCCTTGTTACGTCGTCTGTTTGTGTATCCCTGTATGTATGTGTACGTGTTTTCAACTCCATCTACTTAATTTAACCCGTTTGTTTGTTCAGAACATGTCTCCCGGCCCCATCATTACATGTCTGTAATCATATATAGCTACCTTACATATATCCCACTGCAACCTCTGCACCCATTTACATGCATGTACGTGTATGATGGGCTGTGTAGATATCCATCACATGCATGTCTACACATGTACCATTGGTTTGGTTTGGTTTGGTGTACTTGGGTGTACGTACAAACCTGAAGAATATCCATCACTATTGAATGGAATTGTAACTTACACTATAACTAGTCTATATATACATGCCTGATTGCCTGTCATATGATCCAAAATATTGGTTTCATCTATCTATATATATGGATTAGTATTTTCCTAACCATGAGTACGTACTTAAGTGTATTAATGTTATTATTCGCAATTTTGGCTTTTCAAATAGGAGTAGAAAAAATGGCAAGGGCTAATCTAAAAACAAAGGTTAACACAAGAGGTGAAAACGTGGTCTTTCCCAAAATCGGAAAAGGCGACAAAAACTGGAAACACTATAAATTTAATTGAGAAGAGAAAATCTGGGCTGCCCTGCCTCCGTAGGCCACTCAGTGCTCGTGCTCTTTACTCTCTTACTATGGCGGCTGCCTGCTTGCCCGTGCAACCAACAGTTGACTTCCCTACTTGTACATTTCCCTTTCATTTCCTTCCATTCCATCCATCCATCTCCACCCCTTTATTTAGTTACCATAATTAATTAAGGCAATGGCTATTTGTACACTATTTTTTGACTATTTATACACTATTTGGTACGCTTAACTAAGAAGTGTGGATTGATACGCCTAAGTAAAGCGTACAGGGGTAAAATGGGAAAACTAATTACCGTCTGGGAGGACATTGTGCGCCTAAGATAAACGTACGAAATGGTACGCCTATGACAGGCGCACAACGGAGGGAGCTTGGTGTGCGCTCTATTAAGGCGCACGAAACTAGCTTGCATGAATTCATTTCAAGTAGTTTGTATGCAAATTCCTCCTTCCGTCTCATTAAATTCGTCCACAAAGTACGATTCACGCGGTAATTAATAAAAGGTTGAAAGGTTATATAGGGCTAAAAGAATTAAAAAGTGATATAGTTGACGGGAAAGGTGAACAACTGAAGGTAATATATAATATCGGATGAGGTTAATTTTGTAATTTTATAGAAAAAATGATAAAGTTGATAGAAAAGTGGGGTAATAAAGGTAATATATGAGATTAATTAAGGGTAAAAAATATATGGATAAAAATGGAAAGATTTGAAAAGTGGACAAACTTTTTAGGACGCTCGAAATGGAAAGGCGGACAAACTTAATGGGACGGAGGGAGTAGTTTGTATTTAAAGTAGTTTGTATTCTTCACATATTTTTTTTGACGGAGTAGTCTTCATATATGATTATCCTCATAATTTGAATATTGAGCTGTGAACATTTTCAAAATCTCAACTTCTACTTGAAACCGTAGTATAGTTTTTGATGGGTTCAATTTTATAGCGGCATGTATCAATCATCGTAACTATATACTAAACCAGAGGTCAAAAAATAATAATTATTATAAGTGTCAACTTCACATCGAGCTACATCACTCATCTTTATTAAAATCATTTAATTGGTTAAAATTTGATTTGTAGACACCACATGTATGTAAAATATAAAAGAATATATATCAATGAAATTATATCTATAAAGTTTTCTTAAAGATATCATTAATTAATCTTAATACAAATTAATTTATAGATTAAAATAATAATATATATAACAAATATATGTCAACTCCAAATAAACATATAATTAAACTAATAGTACTATATTTTGACCAATACGCTTTAGTTAGGCGTACCAATCCGCACTTTTTAGTTAGGTGCACCAAATAGTGTACAAATAGCTAAAAGAATAGCGTACTAAATCATGAACCGAGGACCGGACCGGAAGTACCTCGGTCTGGTCCGGATTTTGCTTAGCCCTAGCCGAAACTAATGAATCAAATTCAAATTAGGCCTAATACAATCCAAGCCGAATAGAACTCTCGATCTAAGTCAACGTTTTTGAAAGAGTAAGAATATAAAACTAACGATAGTCGAACATGATGAAGAGCCAAACTAAGGAATCGAATTAAAATCGGGCCTATTTGGCCCATTAGGCCTAATGCAAACCAAGCCAAATTGAACTCTTAATCCACGCCAACATTCATGAAAGAGTAAGAACACAAACCGAAACCATAGTCGAACGTAATGAAGAGTCAAAAGTAAGCAATCAAACTCGAATTGGGCCTATGAGCCCATTAAGCCCAATACGATCCAAGCCGAATAGAACTCTCGATCCAAGAAAATGCTCATGAAAGAGTATAAACATAAACGAAGATGACAATCAAACGTGATGAAAAGCCGAAACTAGGGAATCAAACTCGAATTGGACCTATGAGCCTATTAGGCCCAAATTGAACCAAGACAAATAGAACTCTCGATCCAAACCAACGTTAATGAAAGAGTAAGAACATTAATCGAAACGATAGTCAAACGTGATGAAGAGGCGAAACTAAGGAAACCAACTCGAATTGGGCCTACGGGCCCATTAAGCCCAATAGGATCCAAGCTGAATAGAACTCTCGATCTAAGACAATGTTCATGAAAGAGTAAGAACATACACTGAAACGATAGTCAAACGTGATGGAGAGCCGAAACTAAGGAATCGAACTCGAATTGGGCCGCCCATTAGGCCCAATATGAACCAAGCCAAATAGAACTCTCGATCCAAACCAACGTTCATGAAAGAGTAAGAACATTAATCGAAACGATAGTCAAACGTGATGAAGAGGCGAAACTAAGGAAACCAACTCGAATTGGGCCTATGGGCCCATTAAGCCCAATACGGTCCAAGCTGAATAGAACTCTCGATCTAAGACAATGTTCATGAAAGAGTAAGAACATAAACTGAAACGATAGTCGAACGTGATGGAGAGCCGAAACTAAGGAATCGAACTAGAATTGGGCCGTCCATTAGGCCCAATATGAACCAAGCCAAATAGAACTCTCGATCCATGTCAAAATTCATGAAAGAGTAAGAACATAAACCGAAACTAAGGAATCAAATTCGAATTGGGCCTATGGATCCATTAGGCCCAATACTAACCAAGCCAAATTAAACTTTCTATTCAAGTCAACGTTCACAAAAGAATAAGACCATAAATCGTGATGATTGTTTAGATAAATCCTTAAAAAGATGTTTCATCCTATTATTATTCTCATACTATAGATGTTTGCTAGTATTAGTCTATGTACCTTGAAGACACGATTTTTGATTTAACTAAAAATGTATTTTAAATTTTATATAAAGTTATGAAAAAGAATGGTTTGATGTAAAATCTTGTATTATTTTATTTAACTGGCTTCTTATGGGATTTATTTTAATGATACATTTTTCTATTATAATATTTTTTTTAATCGAACAAAAATTTGTAGGATTACAACTTTTGTATAGGGATTTAATACTTGTTTCAATCAATAATCTTCTGTATCTTGTTATTTTTAGTTTTATTTTATATATTTTGGAAATAAATTCAAATTCAAGTCATATGCATATGTATAATTTTTATATATGTAAGATCTACAATAACATTTTAACAAATAAAAAATAAGCCAAGTAAATGTCAGCCAATCAAATTGATTTAATAAAAAGGTTATGTAAATTATTATACCTTTTAAATAGTATTATTAATTTAATTATATATTTATTTGGAGTTGACATATTGTTCTATATTATTAATATTTTACTCTATAAATTAATATGTAGTAAGATTAATTAGTTATATCAATAAAGAAACGTTATAGATATAATTGTATCGATATATATTCTTTCATATTTGACATACATATGGGGTCTACAATCAAGTAATAACCAATTAAATGATTTTAATAAAAATGGGTGATGTAGCTCGATGTGAAGTTGACACTTATGATAATTATTACTTTTTGACCTCTGGTTTAGTATATAGTTACGATGATTGGTATAGGCCGCTATAAAATTGAACCCACCAAAAACTACACTACGGTTCTTAGTAGACGTTGAGATTTTGAACATGTCCACATGTCAATATTCAAATTATGAGGATAACCATATATGAAGACTACTCCGTCAAAAATAAATGGGAAGACTACAAACTACTCCCTCCGTCCCATTAAGTTTGTCCGCCTTTCCATTTCGAGCGTCCTAAAACGTTTGTCCACTTTTCAAATCTTTCCATTTTTATCCATATATTTTTTACCATTAATCAATCTCATATATTACCTTTATTACCCCACTTTTCTATCAACTTTATCACTTTTTCTATAAAATTACAAACTTAACCTCACCCGATCTTATATATTACCTCCAATTGTTCACCTTTTCCGTCAACTATATCACTTTTTAATTTTTTAGCCCTATACAATTACAAACTTTCAACCTTTTATTAATGAGACGGAGGGAGGACTTACATACAAATTGAATTCAAGCAATGCTAGTGTTGTGCGCCTAATTAGTGCACACACCTAGCTCCCTCCTTGGTGCGCCTCTCTTAGGCGTACCACTTAATACGCCTTTTTTAGGCGCACAATGTCCCCCAGACGGTAATTTATTTTTCCATTTTACCCCCGTACGCTTTACTTAGGCGTATTAATCCGCACTTCTTAATTAAGCGTACCAAATAGTGTACAAATAGTAAAAAAATAGTGTACAAATAGCAATCCCGTTAATTAATTACAGTAATTAATTAATAATTTCAACGTTACCTTGCATCAATCATATTCGTATGTAAAAAATGCATGCATCGTCCGTCCATCCATCCATCCATCCATCCATCCATCCATCCATCAGTTTAAGTAAATTAAGAGAAAACATGTATGCACCAATATTAACTACACGTACATTAAATTAAGATGAAGTTATCAGAAGAAGCCAGGATTGGATTTGACTACTCGGTGCTTCAGATTACGTTGCTTGTCCATAAAAGGCTAATTAACTTATTCCACATCCATCCTACTGTAGACTGTAGATCACAATAACCTTGTCTTTCGTTTCACTATATAAATAACTTTGAAATAATGCACATATTAGATTATACTATATCATCTGTATAACACTTTACGTGCATTGAAGCTAGCTAGCCTAGGTATTATTAGAACCATTGACATCTATCGACAATAACAAGTTCAGAGCAGTTGGCCCCCAACCCCAACATGATCTCCTAATTAAAAATGATTCAATCAATGATTCCTTAAAACAAAACAAAAAAATGATTCAATCAAGGACTAATTAAAACTTTAGGCCCAATAGATAATTGAACCTCTAGCCTTTGCGGCCCAGGTTCATAAAGATAAGAGTCAGACACTACTTAACTTGAAAACATTGTTTCTGTAGAAACAAATCCAACAAGTACCGTCTGTACTGTAGTTTTTTTTTAAACTTAGAATACCTAAAGATCAGAGTATCTTCATCTGTGCTCAAGCCAAACGGGACAAAATTTTCGAAGGGAAACAATTGGTTTCATACGAACAAAGGTTTGAAACTAATGAAACTAAGAGTTCTATAAGACCGGATACAGTCATTACCTACCTGCTTTTACACTCAACTCAGTTGGAGACCTGTATAAACATCTATCAGCCATAGCCCACTCAAATGTGGATGAAGAAGAAAGAACTTTCATGAGAGCAACCAACATCAAGCAAATTCTTACAGCTCTAGAGTACAATGAATGATACAGACATTAGCCATACACCTCAACTTAAGTTGACATCAGAAACAAAAAGGAAGACCATTTTTATGTAATGTTATGCTACAATGTTCCTCTGGTTTCAAACAAGGAACACCAATCCCTGCAATGCTGATTTAAAGTGAACAGCGTCATTTTACCGAGGATGCCAGCTTGCTACCCACTCCGTTAAACTTGCAATATTTCCACTTATGTCGTCAATGGTGTCACTCTTCATAGCTACTACTATTTCTTCTGGGTAACTAGATTTGGCTTCATCCAGCAACACTTGAAAGATTTCACACTCAATATTGTTTGTAAGCTTTGACCCTTCATACCCCCTTCAAAGAAATAAGAAGGATGTTCTAACCCATAAAATTTCGGTCCCATGAAAATTTTAAGGACGGAGGACACAACAGACATGACAACTAGAGCAGTCAAAACTCAAAAGAGGCAGGGTATAATTTTACCTTTTACTCAACCGATCATATAGCACAGTGTTGTTTGTTTGAAGCACCACAACTTTATCAAACCAACGCTCAGGAAAGAATTCGCAACCATGATAATCCACTATGATGCCGCCTTCTTCCATCTTATCTTCAAGCTCATCACAAACCTGCAATGTTTTAGAGACAGGTAATTGCACACTATATTATTAAGGTCAGTTGAATATTGTAAACGGTTTGCTGCCTGCTTCTTTGCAGAATGTTCATTGAGATTTTGTTTTAACCATATAACAGAATATGATGGATTGCTCATAAACGATTGTTTGAATTAGTGTATATACCAAGTCTTCGTTCATGACATGGCAATCGAATTCCTCATCCCAACCGTCATGCAAGTTGTTCTGTTTGACCAATTCGCTAATGTTTATGTGCTGAAGCTGTGTAGCCTCAGCCAAGGCTGTTGCCATTGTTGTCTTTCCAGTACCCGGTGTACCAGTTACCAAAATGTTTGGCTTCCTCCTGCTACTCTGAGCCATTGAAAATGCCCTACAACACAAGCCAAACACCTTCCTTCAACTAAGATACATCATTCACACACTAAAATTGGGCTGCGTTTTTTTCTTTTCAATTTCCAACCTTATAGTATAAAATCAAGCCGAAATTCCATCAAGCGAATTCGTTTACACCCTAGTAAAGAGACCCGAAAATCGCACTATGCATCTACAGGTGGATAGTTGTCGGTTTTATCTTGGACTAGCACTCATACAATGATTCAACTGATTAAAGTTTGATTCTTCTGTATAAAGAGCGTTTTGGGAACAATAAGCATCTCATCCAAGAGCATGATTGGAAAAAGGAAAACTAAAAATTCATCAATATTCATCTATTGTCTGCTCAATTGTCTTTCTATGTCAATAACAGATGAGCAAATAAAAAAACAAGAAGCTCTAACTTTATCAAATCTTGAACAACAAGTTAGAAGGGAAAAGAGGAAGACAAACCTGAAGTGATCGAGTGGTAGAGTGGTGATGTTGAATTGATGGGGATTCTGCTGGAGAGCCGTCGCCGAGTAGAAGAGCGCGAATCAGACAACCCTAAACTACGTTTACACACCAATGTCATGTATCCTCTGAGACTGAGAGTGTAGATGTATGTATGAAGAGAAGCCCAATCAGAGAGAAGCTGAAAGGCCCATGTGCCGAAGCCCAATCAGATAGAACATGAAAGGCCCATATTCCGGCATTTGAAACCCTAACAACCAACCAACCTATTGCATATTGCATATTTGCATTTGCATTTGCGGGTAGGGAAATCGGCGTCGAGAGATTGATTGGAAGAGGAAACCCTAATTTGGTTGGGCAGAGAATCGAATTCGAAGATGACGACCCATTTGAGGAAGAACAGGAAGAAGAGGGGTCACGTGAGCGCCGGGCACGGACGTATCGGAAAGCACAGAAAGCATCCCGGAGGTCGGGGTAACGCCGGAGGCATGCACCACCACCGGATCCTGTTCGACAAGTACCATCCGGGGTACTTCGGCAAGGTCGGAATGAGGTACTTCCACAAGCTCCGGAACAAGTTCTTCTGCCCCAAGGTCAACGTCGAGAAGCTCTGGTCCCTGCTCCCCCAGGAGGGCAAGGACAAGGCTTCCAAGGACAACGTTCCCTTGATCGATGTCACCCAATTCGGCTTCTTCAAGGTCTTAGGAAAGGGTGTTTTGCCTCCCAACCAGCCGTTTGTTGTCAAGGCCAAGCTCATCTCCAAAACCGCCGAGAAGAAGATCAAGGAGGCCGGTGGTGCCGTCCTTCTCACCGCTTAGGTCTTTCTCTCTTTTTATTTTATTTCTTCGCTCCGTGTTTTAGTTTTTACTGCACTCGACCGGACCCTTTGTTTAAATTTTCTGTTGCTCATTAGGGCTTTCAGATCTCTGTGAACGTTTTGAACCTATAGTATTCAACTTCTGTTATGATTATATCTTCACATTTACACAAAGGTTGTGTTTTTGTATCCAACTCAGTTGAATTTTTTGGTGTCTGCGTGCTGTTAAATTCCTGCTGAATGCATGTGGTGCAATTTTGTGTTCTGCCCCCATCATCATGTGATTGTAAAGCTTAGTTTAAGTTGCGGTTGATAAGTTTCTGCCTGCTTTCATCTATCTTACTCTGTTGTTAGCTCAATAATTTTCAAGGCATTACTCAATACGTTTTGCTTTTACTCGAGTTGAGTCAATTAACTGTCATTTTGCTTTATTTTACTCCGTTGTTAGCTCATTATCTAGCTCTGCTGTTTAAAACTCAGTCACCGGTTACTAAGTTGCCTACCAAGCTGCACAATATGAAGTAGCAATGTAGCATGCATTGCTTCAATACACCATATTATTGACCCCCGCAGGTCTTGTATTTGATTCTGTCATTCTGGCGTATACTATTTGCGATGAACAAACCAAGCAAAAACACATAATTTGATCGTGGAACACACAAAATGAATCATGTCAATTCTTTCTTTTTTGGTCGAAGAGCATACCAATTCTATGAAGATGAGATTTGGTTTTAATCTTAGTCATTCGTTGAGCTTATTATGGTATAATATACAAAGCGCTTTCCTCATTTTACCAAGCTCTACCTCCTCCTCCGTGCTCTCCAGTTTTTTTGTACCAACACAACATCCGCATACACTGAGGAAATATAGGTCCATAACGGTCTGTTTGTGTCTTACAAATTTGATCTTCGCTCGGACCTGATTAGAGCACGCAATCTATGATTCTAATTTCTAAATCATGTATGGATTAATCATGGGTCAGTTATTGAACAAATCAAGATCAAGCGATTCAACCCTTTTGTACTGTCCAAGTAAAATTAGGTAAAACTCATACTACTACTTTTCTTTATTCTTTATTCTTTATTCTTTTTTGGTTGGTCGAATAAAACTTTTCTTATTCTATATGTAATGTCAATGTAAGCGTAGGTAAAATCCATACAACAGAGTCTATGCATATGCATGAAACTATCTAGAATAATTTCATTAGCCATAAATGCTAAAGGCGCCCATTTTGGTAAGCAGGGATTTCATACTCTATATGGGAACACAAATTCATCCTCTCTTGCAACCCAGAAACCATGTTAAGCGCACGGAATTTTTATATATAGTACACTACCAAGTATGTACTAGTCTCTGCTTCTTTCTCCGATCTTGATCGGATGTCCAAATAAAACTCACCTCGATCATATTGATCAACATCCGACACAGATCGATGGCATTCAATTTATCCAAGAAAAGCGTGTGCTCAGTAGACGCATTCGTTTACTACATTTTATCGTTGTTGATCATCTCGTTGATCGCCTCCCATTACCCTTGGATACAGAGGCTCCATCACCAAAATCAATTAGCAAATCAAGGTACGTACGTATGCTCTCAAAACTCTTGTTTAGATCAAAGTTACTCCCTCTGTTCGAGAATCTAGTAGTCCAAAAACAGGGCTCCCTCTGTTTGAAAATATATGCGCAGGCCCAAAAATGCAGACGGACACAACGGACGGAGACCTGCAACAAGTAACTAACTCGGACCGAGTGGTTGGGTGCGACCGGTCTCACTTCCGCTACGATCTATGCTACATCAACGGTTCAACGGTTCTGGATCCCACCAAGGCCACTCTCTACTCGGTTGGTCCAACCACAAGCTCATCGGAGAGGATCAAGCCGTATCCGGGAAAGTGGGAGGCAATAATGGATAAAATCAGAGCGGTCACTCTTAAATCCGGACCAATAGGAGGAGGCCTGAAATGTAAGGTCCAACATAACTCTCCGGCCGTCGTCTTCTCGGCCGGAGGGCACACAAGAAATTTCTTCCACTCCTTCGCCGACGGGCTTCTCCCGTTATACATCACCTTGAATAACCTCAACCTCACTGATCGTGACGTCATCCTAGTCGTTGACGAAGCCCATGACTGGTGGGTCCACAAGTACGCCGACCTCATCCGTGCTTTTACCAAACACCCGATTATCAACCTCATCAAGGACACCTCCACCCACTGTTTTAGTCGGGCCGTGGTGGGACTTGTCACTCATGGGATCATGGTCGTCGATCCTAAAGCTCGGCCCAGCCCATTAACAATGTCCGGTTTCCATTCCTTCCTTAGGAGCGTCTACACACAAGAATTAGTGGCTCCAAAGCATCCCAAGGATCGACGTCGGCCGAAGCTGGTCTGGGTGATCCGATCAAGATCAGAAGGGCGAGCCATCTTAAACCAAGACGAGGCCCGAGTGGTGGCCCAAGAGGTCGGGTTCGACGTGGTCATCTTCAAGCCAACGGATAGCGTTTCGTTGCGCGACGCGTATGAACTCCTAGATGGGAGCCACGCGATGATGGGAACGCACGGTGCAGGGATGACTCACGTTTTGTTCCTTAGGCCGGGGTCGGTGGTGGTGCAAATAGCTCCGCTAGGGCTGGAATGGTTGGGGGACATGTGCTTTGGGAAACTCTCTAGGGAATTGGGGATGGACTACTTGGAGTATAAGGTAGAGTACAATGAGAGTAGTTTGTCTGGCAAGTATGCAAAGGAGGATCCTATTTTGAAGGATGCTAGAGAGTTTCTGGAAGAAAAAGGGTGGGTCCAAAATATCATGGATGTGTATTTGAAAGAGCAAAATGTGAAGTTGGATTTGCTCAAGTTCAGAAGTTACATGGAAAAGGTGTATGAGAGAGCTAAGCGTTTTATGGAGTCGCATGGTTAAACCCATGTTCATGTACCATCGCGTTAAATTGCTCGTGTTTTTTTTAATAAACGTGTCACCTAATTAAGAGTGTACTGTATATATACATGCATAATTACAAGGCCGATTGACCGAAAACCACCCGTATAATAGGCCATATTGCCCTAAACCACCCCTTATATACCTATTTACTGAAAACCACCCTTATACCCCCTTCCGTCAAAAAACAACCACCTCTCCAGGTTTCTCCGTTAAACAGCCGTCAACGCGCGCGTGTGACGCGTTGTTAAACTTCAAAACCGTTTTTTTTACCTTTTCTTTTTTATATTAGAACACTTAAACTCATCACTTTCTTCCCCAAAATCAAATTATAACTCATCCCCTTCAATTGAAATTGAATAACATGTGAACCCTAGGAAAGTGAAGGGATCTCCCCTTCCTCCTCACCGCCTTCCTCCTTTGTCTCTGTGCAACTGAGCCATGGACCTCCCCTTCCTCCTCACCACCTTCCTCCCCCTCCTCATCTCCGCCACCACCACCGCCGCTGATCTCAACCCAAAACAGCTAGTAGCCCTCCGATCACTAGGCATTCCAACAACAACCCCTGTTCATCCCCACCTTCCAACCCCAACGCCACCGTCTACGACGCCTCCACTCCCTTCCGCCACCTCCTCTCCCTCACCGTCTTCAACTGCTCCGGCGACGTGGCCCTCTCCACCACTGCCCTGAAATCCCTCTCTACCCTCAAAGGCCTCACCTTTCTCCACTACCCTGCCCACCCCGTCCACTTCCCATCCTCCCTGACCCTCAACCTCCTCTCCTTCACCAACATCTCCAACCTCCGCTCCCTCACCGGCGTCTTCCTCAGCCGCTTCTAAAACCTCACCACACTCACCATCTCCGGCATCCCCATCAAAGCCAGCGGCCCCACCATCATCTTCGGATCCCTCAAACACCTCAAATCCCTCACCATTTCCAACTCTAGCCTCACCGGCCACCTCCTCATCTCCTCATGGACCTTCCCTTCGATTGAAATTATCTGTGTTTGCATAGCTAGAAAGTGAATCTTATGAACCCTAGGTTTTGATTTTAGGAATGATTTTGATTTTGAGGTAAATGGATAAGTGTATTGATGGGTTAAAATTTGGGGGAGTTTAGTTTTGTGAGATAGAAAGAAAAGGTAAAAAAATAAATAAATCGAAGTTTAACAACGCGTCGCACGCGCGCGTTGACGGCTGTTTAACGGAGAAACCTGGAGAGGTGGTTGTTTTTCGACGGAAGGGGGTATAAGGGTGGTTTTCGGTAAATAGGTATATAAGGGGTGGTTTAGGGCAATATGACCTATTATACGGGTGGTTTTCGGTCAATCGGTCTAATTACAAAATACTGCATGCATAATGTTTGTGAAATTAATCTGGTATCGGTTTAATTACTATCATTCTACATAATTGTTAGAAAACCGAGTTCGTGTTTTGATGGTTCCAAACCGAAGAGGTTGCCAAGAGGTCGCCGACCTCAGTTTCCAGAAGCGAAGCGCGTGCGGAAATTCAGAAAAGGAAATAGCGTGTTTTTCTTATATGGAAATCACGTACAGCATATTCAGCAGTTCGTTTAAGGCAAGGACGAGATCATAAAGATGGAAAATCATCAAGAGATCAAGGAAGATATTGAAGATGATTTTATCATGGCTTAGGACTTTATTTTAGGAAAGATCTTGTAGAGATTGTGTACGATTCATGTCTTAGCCGATTTGGCTGAATCGTGCAGCAATATTCTTAGTTCTCTTTATATAGTTTCGTGAGCTTATTGGTAGAACTAAGGAGGAGAGTGCAAACATTGTAATTGTGAGCGAGTGTTGTGTGAGATCGTGAGATTCGATCTTAGGAGGTTGAGTGTTGAGCGAGATTGTATTGAGTGAGGATTGAGATAAGGCAAGAGTACTTGCTAGAGTGTGTGGGATTCACATCTAGGAGTAGGAACACCTTTGTAATCCGAGAAAGCAATACAAGCGAGCGAAGTGCTCTTCAAGTCCTTCTAAGTTGAAGCTTAGAAGGCAAGTGGTTTTTCTCTATACAAACTAGTTGGTTTGTAGAGAGTTTTCCACTATAATTCCTTGTGTTCAAAGTGGTAACCTATTAATCTTTCTTGTGTCTTTATTCCGCTGCATAACACTAGTTGTTAACTCTGGTCGACGACATCGTAGGTGTCGACGACCTCTGAAGTACTAACGCAGATCCTACAATTGGTATCAGAGCTTTGGCTCTAGATTTTTCTAACACTTTGCAGGAAAGATGTCTACCACCAACACCGCTATCAATGACTCCTTCTGGAAACCTCCAGTACTCAAGCCCGGAGAGTACGATTGGTGGGTGAAACAAATGCAAACCCACATTTGCTCTCTGGATGGACAACTTTGGAAAGTGATTTCCATTGGTCCTGAGAAGTTCCTTAAAGCCGACGGAAAGGAAAAAGAAGTCACGGAGTATGACGGCGCTGACTTCAAAAAGCTTGAGAAGAATGAGCGTGCTAAGAAGGTCCTCCATCACGCTTTGACTAGCAGTGAGATCAAGAAAGTCATAGGTTATGACACTGCTAAGGATATTTGGGATGCTCTCAAACGTCTCCATCAAGGAAATGATGATGTCAAAAAGGACAGAATCATAACCCTTGAGCGAGAATATGAGAATCTATTCCAAGGGAAGAATGAGTCCCTCCATGAATACCACTCAAGATTCCAATCGGTGGTCAATCAGCTAGAGTTCCTTGGAGAAAAGCTTCCACAATGGAAGCAAACCAACAAGCTTCGGGTCTCAACAAGAAGTGCGACGGCGTGGCGACTTCTCTCTTGTCTCAAAAGGACACGAAGTCGATGACCGTGCTCGGAGGTATCCAACAGAGAAGAGAGGATAGATTTGACTCTGAAAAGGTCAAAACTATTGCTCTGAAAGTCGAGAAGGCTTTCGACATCGCTCAAGGACAGGATGATGAAGAGGTCGTTGACGACGACGTTGCTCTCATTTCTAAGGCGATGAAAAGACTTTGGAATCGCAACAAAGCTCCTACCAAAGCTCCTAAAGCTGCTAAAGATCTAAAGGGAGTGATATGCTATCACTGCCACGATAAAGGGCATTTTGCTAAACAATGTCCAAAGAGGGAGGCTGGGAAGAGCATGATGGCGACTTGGGACATGTCTGACGAGGAGGAAGACGAGTCGCCGACCAAAGAAGTCTGCCTGATGGCCTTGGGTGATGACTCCTCAAGTGAGGTAAATGATAATGATAATGATGTTTCTTCTCTCTTAGCTAAAAAGACACGTGAACAACTTTATGCTATCATTGAAAAACTTGGTCTTCAAATTTCTGAGCTTAGCGAGGAAATTGATGAAAAAGATGAGAAAATTGCTAATCTGATTGATGATAATAAAGTGTGGTCTTCAAAAGCTATAGATCTAGAGAAGAAAAGTGTTTCTAAACCTGTTGATTGCTCTAAATGTCCTAACCTTGAGTCTCAGGTTGCTGACTTACAGAAACAGGTTGACGACCTAGAAAAACAGGTGTCTAGTCTTGAAGATCAAAACCTCATGCTGAAGCTGGGAAATGCTAAGTTGTCTAGTGATCTTGAAAATGTGAAGATAGATGACGAAGCTAAAAAACAGAAGTGGAAGGATGAGTTTATCGTTGACAAGGTCCAAGAAGTCAAACAAGACTTCGGAAGAAGATTTGTGAAGGTTGTGGAGCGACCTGGTCTAGGTTATGGGAAAAACCAAACTGAAAAGGGGAACGCCTCTACCTCCCAAACATCTAAGGGAAAATCCCCTATGCATGAGCACAACGCAAGTTGCTCATCACACGTGGTGGATCCCAAGGGTAAAGGGAAGCAGAAGTGGTACCCAAATCAAAAGGTTCGTACTATGTGGGAAAACCAAGTCCAGAAAGCCGGCCCTTCACGAATTGACTTCCAGGCCCGGGTTGACAACAAGCCTGTCTACCCAGGATATAGTAAGTATGTAGGGTTGAAATCTCACATCACATGCTGGTATTGTGGCAAAGGAGGCCATTACCAACATGAGTGTTTTAAAAGAACTAGAGATTCTGAAAAGGCTAGGAAGTCGAGGACTTCGAGAAAGAAACCTAAAGTCACCAACTCTGTCAAGAATCCAAAACCTGCTAATGCTAATGTTTCTACTAATGCTGTGAAATCTGTTGATCGAACCAGAGGAGTTGTCAAACAACTCTGGGTTCGTAAAAACTAATCTTGTTTGTGCAGGTTGAAGTGAGTGTCGACGACCCCTGGTTCATCGACAGTGCGTGCTCAGCGCATATGACTGGAAAATCTGAATATTTTGTCTCACTTCAACAACACAACGGAGGTAATATTACCTTCGGAAACAATAGCAAAGGTGTGGTTTCTGGAATGGGAAAAGTGAAGATCTCAAGTAAGGTTTCAATTTCTGATGTTAGTCTGGTTGACAACCTTGGTTTTAACTTATTGAGCGTTGCTCAACTGTGTGCTAACGGGAAAAATCAAGTTGTTTTTGATCATAAGCAATGCCAGGTGATTGAAATAAGTACATGTAGGACGCTTCTGAAGGGATTGTGCAAGAACAATGTTTACAAAGTTGATCCCTGCTTCCAACCTGAAGATAGTTTGTGCTTGAAGTCTGGTGCAGAGGTTGCCGACCTCTGGCATTGTAGATTCTGTCATGCTAGCCCGCAGTTATTGGTCAAATTGCACAGAGAGGAGCTAGTTCGTGGACTGCCCAAGTTTGATGTCTCAAAGTCTGGTGTATGTGATGCTTGTATTAAGGGTAAGAAAGTAAGGTCTTTCTTTAAGTCCAAGAAGGAGGTGAGCACCTCCAAGCCTCTTGAGTTGATTCATATGGACTTGTGTGGACCGATGCGCGTACAAAGTAGAGGAGGAAATAGATATTTCTTCGTGATTGTTGATGACTATTCACGCTATACTTGGACTATCTTCCTTGCTTCTAAAGATCTGGTTTTTGAAGAGTTCGAGACATGGGCAAAGGCTGTTGAAAAGAAGCTTGGAAATTCTATAGTAGCTATCAGATTCGATCATGGCACAGAGTTTGAGAACTCTGAATTTCTGGAGTATTGCAGGAAGAGTGGAGTCAGCCACAATTTCTCGGCGCCTAGAACCCCACAACAGAATGGCGTGGTCGAGAGGAAGAATCGAGCTTTGGAAGAGATGTCGCGGACCTTGCTCATCTCTAGTGGTCTCCCAAGGAATTTATGGGGAGAAGCTATTCATGCAGCTTGCTACGTGATGAATAGAGCCATGTTGCGTCCACTACTTGGAAAGACTCCTTATGAGCTCTTGAGAGGAGTCAAGCCTAGTGTCGCCCACCTCCGCGTCTTCGGGTGTAAATGTTATGTTCATAACAATGGGAAGGACAGTCTGGGCAAGTTCGATCCAAGGAGTGATGTTGGCACCTTTGTTGGCTATTCTCCAACTAGTAAAGCTTACAAGGTGTACAACAAGAGGACCAAGAAGATCGAAGAAAGTGTTCATGTGGTGTTCGATGAAAACACCATGGCAGGTTCTCTGATTCAGGATCGTGATGATGGTGATCAAGGCTACTTCTTAGGCCTTGAATATGTCTCTGACAAGGACAGTGCTGAAGGTTCTTCCGAGGTC
This sequence comes from Polygonum maritimum, assembly GCA_963924305.1. Lineage (NCBI taxonomy): Eukaryota > Viridiplantae > Streptophyta > Magnoliopsida > Caryophyllales > Polygonaceae > Polygonum > Polygonum maritimum. The sequence goes on from OZ002737.1 coordinate 202,175, forward strand.
GCCAACAGTGACAGTGTCGCCGACCCCGATCAGAGTACAGGGACAGGTCAGAATCAAGTTCAGGATCAGGTTGCAGATGCTGTGCAGAATCAGAACGTATCAGAGGCTAGTGGACCAGGTCAAGCAGCTCAAGAGTTTGATCAAGCAGTTCAAAGATCAGATCAAGCAATTCAAAGGTCTATTCCAGGTAGTTCGTCGCAGATTCCAGTGGTCGACGACCTGACTCAACTACCTATCAGGAATTATCAACAGAAAGATGCTCATCCGGTCACCAACATTATTTCTGATTACTCGAAGGGTGTGCAGACGAGATCCTCACTTAATCTCTTTGCATTCAACGCCTTCATCTCTATGTTGGAGCCGAAGAATATCGAGCAAGCCTTGAAAGACTCGGATTGGGTCATTGCCATGCAAGAGGAACTTCATCAGTTTGAGCGCAACAAGGTGTGGCATTTGGTCCCAAGGCCGAAGGGAAGAACAGTGATTGGAACACGATGGGTGTTCAGGAACAAGCTGGATGATGAAGGAAATGTCGTTAGAAACAAAGCCCAGCTTGTGGTGAAAGAATACAATCAACAAGAGGGAATCGACTATGACGAAACCTTTGCCCCGGTTGCTCGTCTTGAGGCTATAAGATTGTTGATTGCTTACTCTACCTTTCATGGATTCAAATTGCAGCAAATGGATGTCAAGACCGCATTTCTAAATGGGTTTTTGAAGGAAGAAGTCTATGTTGAGCAAACCCCAGGTTTTGAAGATGTCGCCAACCCAGATCATGTGTATAAGCTTGATAAGGCTTTATATGGGTTAAAGCAGGCTCCTCGTGCGTGGTATGATAGGCTATCGCAGTTCTTAATCCAGCATGGATATGTTCGAGGAGAGATCGACAAGACCCTGTTCTTGTTAAGGAAAAAGAAGCACACTCTGGTGGTTCAGGTCTATGTCGACGACATCATCTTTGGCTCAACAGATCCAAAGTTAGTGAAGGAGTTCGCCAACCTCATGTCGAGTGAATTTGAAATGAGCATGGTGGGGGAACTCAAGTTCTTTTTAGGACTTCAGGTCGTGCAAAATGAAGAAGGTACCAAGATTCATCAACAAAAGTACCTCAGGGAGTGTGTGAAGAAGTTTGGTCTTGAGAGTTCTCGCTCTTTTGATACTCCCATGTCGACGACCACTTCACTTGGAAAAGATGAAAAGGACCCAAAGGTCAATGCTACTGTATATCGAGGTATGATTGGATCTCTCTTGTATCTTACAGCTAGTAGGCCAGATATTGTCTTCGCCGTGTGCCTTTGTGCAAGATTTCAGGCTGATCCAAGGGAATCTCATCTAAAAGCTGTGAAGAGAATCATTCGCTATCTCAAGGGTAGTGACAACCTGTGTCTATGGTATCCACGGGTCAGCGACTTCGACCTAGTCGGCTACACCGATGCAGATTTTGCAGGGAATCGTATTGATAGAAAGAGTACATCAGGGATGGCCCAGTTTCTTGGCTCGTGCTTAGTTTCTTGGGGATCCAAAAAGCATAAGTCAGTTGCTCTATCTACCGCAGAAGCCGAGTATGTTGCCGCCGCAGCATGTTGTTCACAACTCTTATGGATGAAGCAACAACTCAAGGATTATGGTGTAGAGTGTGGGTCCGTACCCATACTTTGTGACAACACGAGTGCCATCGATATCTCGAAGAATCCGGTGCAACATTCCAAGACAAAGCATATCGAGATACGACATCATTTTCTTAGAGATTGCGTGGATAAAGGCATGGTGTCCATGAAGTTTTGCAGAACGGATGAACAAAGGGCGGATATTTTCACCAAGGCTCTAAATCGTGAGCCCTTTGAACGACTTCGCATGGAGCTAGGTATGATCTCACTTGATTGACTTGCTAAATCACTTATGCTATCCTCTTATGACTGGTTGAAACTTGATTGATTATCATTTTGAGAATTTCATGCATATATAGTGTCAGCATAATGAGGTGTGTGTGCATTTAATCGATGAAATCTCCTGCTTGTGTGCATGTCGGCGACTTCCTGCAAATTGTGTTTGAAATTACATATTCAATTGAACTTTTTCTTTGAGCCCAAAAGAATCAACTTGATGACCCTTTAACCCTCATTAGAAGCCCAAATGATGGTTGATTCTACTGCCGTCCCCGACCTATCATGCTTGAGAGTCTCTATGAGCCTATTTGCTTGTTTGTGTTTTTAAACGGAGACTTATCAACTTGGTCGACAAATCCCACAAAATATTATATTTTTATGCTTGGTTTGCTTTGACACCACCCGGTGTAACCCAACCCCCAAGCTACTTCATGTGGTAAAAGTCAAGGCGCAGTAAGGTTGTTGACAGGCTCAGAATTCAAGAGAAAACAGGTTTGAGGTTGACGACTTCAGATATGTCAGTTGCAGTTGATGATTTGACAAATTTCAGGTTTGTGGAAAGAAAGTTTGAAGTTGAGGTAGTCGACAAGGTTGACGACTAATTTGTGCGGAAAGCGCACGTGCTATTTTGGGGCGAAATATTTGACAGGTTTTCAGTTTGAAATTTTTGGAAAGGGAAGATCTTCTAACGGGATCATGTACTCGAGTGTATCTGCAGTTGCCATAAATTGAGAAGTTGTACTTGCATAAAAGGAGACCTAAAAAGTACTTTTCTCTTACCCCTTTTGTGCTTATCCCGATTTTCCTCTCTCTCTCTGTCCAAAAACCCCAAACGCCATAACCGACCCCCAAGCTTTTTCCTTGCTCCAATGGCGTCCCCAAACCAGTCCCCACTGTCAAGCCTCACCCCCGAGCAACTTCAATCTCTCCTCATGACCCATCTCGGAGAGGAAGAGTTGAAGAAACTCGCTGCCAAAACCTTAATCGAAAAAGCCCAACCAGAATCCGCCATGGCCGAAAGCTCCAAAACTCAAAATCCCGACCCCATTGCCCCTGAATCTCCTCAATCCAAGCCCAAATCCCCTCCACAAGAACCCATAACCGAACCCGAGCCCCTTCCGACAGAGAATGTGTCGGAAATCGCCCCAGATCTGGCGGTTTCAGGCGACATTCCTCTGGCGGTTGAAAAACCCGAACCGGAGCCGGAGAAGGAGGAACCGCCAAGGGAACCGGCGGTTGAGGGAGAAAAAGGCGAAGAGAAGGACGAAGAAGCGGAACCCGTCACTGAAACTGAGTTTGAGGCCACAGAGAAGGTGGTCGATGCTTTTGAAGAGGTGGTTACTGTTCCCGCTGAAACAGAGGAGAAGGTTGAAGACGACACCCAGAAAGCTGAAGAGGTTGTCGACTTGGAGAAGGTCTCAGAGGTTGTTGCCAAGGTTGTTGACTCTGCCAAGGTCAGAGGCAAACGTCCAGTGTCTATCCCGTCTGACAGTGAAGGTACTGAATCTGATCCTCTTTTTGTTGAGAAAGAATCTTTGTCTAAGGCTAAAGAAGAGGTTAAGAAGCAGTTGTTTGGAGAGGATACCCCTATTTCTAGGAGATCCACAAAGAAACCCACTGTTGAGCATAGGCCTGTGACTAGGAGACTAAAACTGATGACTGGAGAAGATGTGCCTAATATCCCTCTGCCTGATGAGAGTGAATCTGAAGGAAAACTTAGGAAGTCTAGGGCTAAGCGACCCAGGTCGCCGACCTTGATTAAACCTAAGGCCTCTGCTAGCAAGAAAAAGAAGAAGCCAGAAAATAGGAAAATCCAGTCTAGGGATTTTACTAAAGTGTTGCTGTGGGAGAGTAATTTTCTGAATGAGTTTAAGCTGTCTAATGTTGAGAGGTGGATAGAAATCCAAGGATGGAAGGATTTGTTCTGTGAAGAAGAGAAGTTCATAGTTGATTTTGTGAAGAAGATTTATGAGACGTTGACCATAGAGGATTATGGCAACAAAACTGTTGGGAAGTATGTCTGGGAAGGAAAGGAGTTTGTGTTCACTAGCCAGGATGTCGCTGACCTTCTAGAGATCCCTCATGAAGGCTTTGCTGAGTATTACAAGGGAGTATGGCCAGAGAATGTGGATGCCAGTAGTGCTTTGAAGAATGTACTTGGTGATGAAGGTACTGGCACTGGTCCGTATTGATTCGGCCTATTTTGTATGGGTTAACTCTTGTATTTTAGGAGTACTATTGCGAGTGTTTAGGTTAGATTTGAGTGTTATTGTAATACGAAGACCGAAGACACGAATGTGAAGAATCAAGAGTTCTTAGAGCATAATTGAGGACAAGTTCGCCACTGCATGGTTTCCGCGGTCGCGTTGTCTATGACGCGGGCGCGGTGGCGTAAGGTGACGACCAATGAAGACCCATGAAGGCCGCGGTCGCGTTGTCGATGGCGCGGTCGCGGTAGAAGCCGACTCAGCAAAAGCCAAAAAAAGATCGCCGCGGGCGCGACCATGACCGCGCGGGCGCGGTGGTTGTCGAGACCGACTTATTATTCTGCTGTGATCGCCGCGGGCGTGGAGGTGTCGACGTGGTCGCGGTGCGGGCCGACTTCGAGACGGACGAAATCTTTTCCTTTCTATCTTGTTTCCTTTTCTATCTTTTGCCTCTTTCCTTATCTATCTCGGGGAGCTTGTTCCTTGGGCTATATAACGAGGAGCCAGCCTTAGGTTTTGAGTACCTCTTATCTTCTACCTCTTATTCATTCAATTAATAGTTTAGTTTAGTTATGGAGAGCTAGTCTCCTTGGGTTTGTTCAAGGGAGAAGCTCTGATGTATGAACTCGTGAGATTTTGGTAATTGATTTCTATCCTTTGGTTAATATTGATTCTCTTGTGCTTCATCTTATGATTGTTGATTGTTTCTTTAGGATTCGCGACCCTATTGAATTGATTAGCTTTCTACTGTTTGATTAGGTTTGGACCGTGGACAAAACTAATCTGTGAAAACAACTTAACCTAGACCTGTTGTCTATGCAACTAGGATTAAGAAGAGAATTGATTGTTTTATCTTACAATTGACTCGTAGCTTGATTGTTTGATATTATATCCTGCACATCCTTGTTCTCTATGCTAATTCTAGGTTTAAGAGTCCTTGCCTAGGGTTATAGAATTGCTTGGACCGTGGACTTGCGATTGTTAATGATCAGGATAGGAATTAACCATAGGTGTGAATGAAATCAATGGATGAATCTATGATCGAGTGATTACATTAGAGTGGATCTTTTGAATGAACTTGTTTCCCATATTTGATTTGTTTGTTATTTGTTTTGTTTTCTTAGGTTAGTTTAGTATAGATTTCTCTCTTCAATTCCCCCTTTTCTTAGTTGATAATTATATTAATACTAGATACCATAGTTCTCTTGGGTTCGACCCCTTACTTGCTTACTATACTTATTTTGTAGTTTGGGTTGGCACGACGACTTTAGCCGAGTCAAATTTTGGCGCCGTTGCCGGGGAACTTTGGTCTCTGTCTAGTGTTAGTATTTTTATTGACTATTGTGTGGACCTATCTTACGGTCCACACCCTTGCTACTAATTTTTTTTCCAAGTGCTGTCATTGGTTTCAGGAGACAGGATGGTTGTTGAGTTCCCCGAGCTAGATGATGGGGTGGACTTTGTGTTGAGACCCAGTCTGATTGGTCTGTTGCCTCGGTTTGGTGGGCAGTCTGATGAGGATGCAGTCAAACACCTTACGGAGTTTGAGTATGCCTGTCTAAGCACGAAGAATGTCGGGGTCACTATGGATCAGATTAATATGCAAGCTTTTCAGTTTTCTCTGACCGGATCAGTCAGGGACTGGTATGCCTACATATTAAACAATCCACACTCCCAGCCAATCACAACATGGAGTCAATTGAGGGTTGCATTCTTGGATAAGTACTTCCCTATTTCAGTGAGGGCAGCCCGGAAGAAAGAGATCTACGATTTTAATCAACAAGAAGGTGAAAGCTTGTACGATTGCCATGAGCGCTACAAAAGGCTCCTTGCTAGGTGTCCATGCCATGGGTTTCCAGATTCCGAGATCCTATGGTACTTCATGAATGGTATTGATCGTCAATTCGAAGATCTGATACTCGCTGCATGTGGAGGTTCCTACCTAGACAAATCCCGCCGTGAATTCTTTCAAATAGTGGAGAACTTTGCTGAAAGTACTCGAGGTCGGAAACCTCTTCGCCTTAACACGCCATCATCTGAGGAGGTTCTCGCCAAGACTTTGCAAGAGAAGAATGAGGCTCTCGAAAGGCAAATCCAAGACTTAACCTCTGCTCTCGAGATGATAAGAAAGGAGTTGTCGGAGAAAGTCAACACCTCCCCACCGGCACTAGTGAATGTAAGTGCTATTTCATTGAGGAGTGGACAAGAGCTGAGCACAGAAAATAGCTCTTCGGAGGAACCACCGCGACCGTATCCTATGGAACGCGACCGCGAAATTCCTCCAATAGCTCAGGCTGAGAATCCCGAGGACGAGACGCGACCGCGCCCAATTGACCGCGAAATCTTTACAGAGGCTCATATCGATAATTCAGCGGAAGCTCCGCGACCGCGGCCCATAAGCCGCGCCCGCGGAAATCCAACAGAGGATGAATTCGCGCCCTTGGAGTCCGACCGCGCCCGCGCCACCCATGGCCGCACCCGCGCTTACGGAGGTCTCGGAAATTCCGAGAATTCGGATGCGCCGCGCCCGCGGTATAACTGCAGAACCATCCGATGGGTACGTTCGGCCATACTTCCCTCCTCTCAGCTCGTACAAGCCAGTTCCTCCCTTTCCAGAGGCACTCAAAGACCCTACTCGGGATGAAAAGACGGGTGATCATCGTCATGCAATGATGGAGGAGGATTATTTCCTTCAGTTTGACGACTCTTGGAGTGACAACAAAGAGCCGGATGACTCGACGAAGGAGCCAAATGATGTGATGGAGATATCTTTTCCACTTGAGGAGAAGTCTATGTCTCCTACCGTGGAGCTTTCTGCTGTAAGTAATCATGATCCCTGTGTCCTTCCTTCTGCTTCCCTATTTTCCATTAATGTCTGTTTGCCTACCATGTCTGAAAAGAGTCCTGAGCATACTAAATTACCTAATGAATTCTCTAACATTGAGGGTAATAGTCTTGACATAAAAATTATAACTTTTGAAGAGCTAGCTCACCCTCTTAATTGGTCTCATCCTAAACAATCTGGCCCTAACTTCTCTAGCTACTTTGATAAATTGAAACGGTGTCTAAATGCTATATTATTTATTTTCAATTAATCATTGTGCTATATCTGCCTACATATAAGTTGTTCACAAGGTTTTGATAGGATGCTTCGGGCTTTGACGATGTATGAGTCTAGATGAGCTGAAGAACGTCGAGCTAACGACGTTAACCATAGGCGCTGCTTGGGAGGCAACCCAAGGCTTAGATAGATTGTTTTTCCATTCCTAGCATAGGTTTATTTTCGTTTTCGGGCTAATGTGCAGGTACTAGGTCCGAAAGGACGTTTCTGGTGCAAAACCGCGGTCGCGGCAACCACACCGCGCCCGCGGTGGAGCACCAGAACCCATTCCGGCGTACAGGTACTAGACCGCCGCGGTCGCGTCACTCGTGCCGCACCCGCGTCGGCCCCTGGTTCGATTAAAAAAAAGAGAAAAAAAAGAGGACTTTTTGGTCCCATTCTATCTCTATATATTCCATCCATATCTATCCATTCTTTCCATCTTCTATCTTTCCACCTTCTATTTCTTCTTTCCATCCACCTTTGTAATTTCCATTCTTTTGGCTATGTGTAAAAGCCTAAGTATGGGGGAGCTTTGTTCCCCTGAGAGTTCTCTTCTCCACGGCTCGAGTTCAAGTATTAGTCCATCTTCCAAGAGACGAGCCAAGATACAAAGGTTCCTTGCACATCATCCGGTTCGAGTTGAAGTCATGAGTTTACGACTACACCATTACCGCGCCCGCGCCTCACTAGCCGCGCCCGCGGTGGTTCACCCGATGATGACTTCGCTCTCTGACGTGATTCCGCGCCCGTGCCCCTTGTGACGCGCCCGCGGTTCACCAACCGATTGGAATTACGCAGCGTTACTTTCTACCACCCTATGAAGAGTTCTTCCATTCCACCTCTCTTCATTCGATTGTGAGTCTTCTGATATACCTTTCTCCTTGCTTCTATCCTTTCTCTTTGCTTCATTGAGGACAATGAAGGATTTAAGTATGGGGGAAGGAGTACTCGCATTCGCTTATCCTAGTTAGCATAGTTAGTGATTTGCTTCAGATTTTTGATTTTCTTCTTTTCATGGAGCACTTGCACCATATTTTTTGCATAATAAAGAAAGAAAGAAAAAGAAAAAGATAAAAAAGCCATAAGAAATTGAAAAAAGGCATATAAATCCTGGGATGTCGAAAACCCGAAAGGGCGGCTCAGGTAATAAGCAAGTAACGCGGACCAGCATTACGCTGGGGTAATATGAAGTTCATGAGAGTTGTGAGTATTTGTGAGCACACCCTTGAAAAATGAAATGAGTGATTAGGTGAAAACCCGAAAGGGCGCCTAAGTAGAATTGAGCGGAAAAATTGGAGTGTCTAGGATTTCATTCTACTTTGGGGCTTGGGGATACATTGTAGATGTTGGGTAGATCCTTAGGATTACTCTTTCATGATTTGGAGCTTTGAGTGATTTGATGTATTGTTGTGAGGTGTGTGTTTGAGCTTCATTGTTTTATGCTCATGATTTCTCTATATTTTTGGGTTCGGGTTGTGAGATGAGTGTTTTTATCTTCCCTTGTATTTCCTGAGATCTTAGAGGACGAGCAAGATCTAAGTATGGGGGAATTTGATTCGGCCTATTTTGTATGGGTTAACTCTTGTATTTTAGGAGTATTATTGTGAGTGTTTAAGTTAGATTTGAGTGTTATTGTAATACGAAGACCGAAGACACGAATGTGAAGAATCAAGAGTTCTTAGAGCATAATTGAGGACAAGTTCGCCACTACATGGTTTCCGCGGTCGCGTTGTCTATGACGCGGGCGCGGTGGCGTAAGGTGACGACCAATGAAGACCCATGAAGGCCGCGGTCGCGTTGTCGATGGCGCGGTCGCGGTAGAAGCCGACTCAGCAAAAGCCAAAAGAAGATCGCCGCGGGCGCGACCATGACCGCGCGGGCGCGGTGGTTGTCGAGACCGACTTATTATTCTGCTGTGATCGCCGCGGGCGCGGAGGTGTCGACGCGGTCGCGTTGCGGGCCGACTTCGAGACGGACGAAATCTTTTCCTTTCTATCTTGTTTCCTTTTCTATCTTTTGCCTCTTTCCTTATCTATCTCGGGGAGCTTGTTCCTTGGGCTATATAAGGAGGAGCCAGCCTTAGGTTTTGAGTACCTCTTATCTTCTACCTCTTATTCATTCAATTAATAGTTTAGTTTAGTTATGGAGAGCTAGTCTCCTTGGGTTTGTTCAAGGGAGAAGCTCTGATGTATGAACTCGTGAGATTTTGGTAGTTGATTTCTTTCCTTTGGTTAATATTGATTCTCTTGTGCTTCATCTTATGATTGTTGATTGTTTCTTTAGGATTCGCGACCCTATTGAATTGATTAGCTTTCTACTGTTTGATTAGGTTTGGACCATGGACAAAACTAATCTGTGAAAATAACTTAACCTAGACCTGTTGTCTATGCAACTAGGATTAAGAAGAGAATTGATTGTTTTATCTTACAATTGACTCGTAGCTTGATTGTTTGATATTATATCCTGCACATCCTTGTTCTCTATGCTAATTCTAGGTTTAAGCGTCCTTGCCTAGGGTTATAGAATTGCTTGGACCGTGGACTTGCGATTGTTAATGATCAGGATAGAAATTAACCATAGGTGTGAATGAAATCAATGGATGAATCTATGATCGAGTGATTACATTAGAGTGGATCTTTTGAATGAACTTGTTTCCCATATTTGATTTGTTTGTTATTTGTTTTGTTTTCTTAGGTTAGTTTAGTATAGATTTCTCTCTTCAATTCCCCCTTTTCTTGGTTGATAATTATATTAATACTAGATACCATAGTTCTCTTGGGTTCGACCCCTTACTTGCTTACTATACTTAGTTTGTAGTTTGGGTTATTTATCTTTGATCTTGGCACGACGACTTTAGCCTAGTCACGTATCTTGTGAACTCCATGGCTGTTGATAAGAAAGTGATGTTCTCCTACCTCATCAGCAACCTCCTACCCCGAGAGCAAAAGAGGCATTGTGCTTATATTCAGGAGATCCTTGTCCTTGACAAGATCTTTAAGGGAGAGAAGGTGTGCTTGCCCAGATTGATCATGCTACACTTAAAGAATATTTTGGAGAGTCCTAATCATGCTTTGCCTTGCGGCAGGCTGGTCACCGACATCTTCATCAATCATGAGAACTGGGATGAGAATTGTTCTAGAGATGAAGTGACGCCTGGACATCGCGTTCTCAACAGGGATACTTTGAGAAAGATGGGATGGAATTTAATTGATGGAGAGTGGCAGAATAAGGAAGCTGAATCTGATGCAGCGCAGGCTGAGGAGTCGCCAACCGAGGAATTCCAAAGAGCTCAAATTGCACTGATGAGGAAGGAGTTGCAGGAACAATCTGAGAAGATTGATGCTCTGACCAAGCTGGCTGAATCCATTGCTGAAGATGTGAGCCACATCAAGGAAGGACTCTGCTAGGTCGCCAACTTCTGCTGCCTTATGACTTACCATCTGCTTTCTACCCCTACCATATTATTCCCTATTTCAAAAACTTTTTCTAAGTTCGATTGGGTTGTAACCCTAAATACTCTATGTTTGGTTGTTTTGCTTGACATTGCCATGCTTGCATGGTTGACGACTTTTGATTGATGCTGCATGCTTTTATTATCTACTCCCTCCGTTTCACAATAAGTGTCGTTTTAGCTCTTAACACAGTTTTTAAGAAAAACAATCATTCACTTTAAAACTTACAACTTTTTCTTAATCTTACCACTCATTACATTTTTTCGGCCAATGCATGAACAACTTTAGTCAACAAATACACATTCCAATAAAAATTATCATCATTCACCCCTATTAAATCACTTTGAAACCTAAAACGACACATATTATGAAACAAATTTTAAGTGCTAAAACGACACTTATTATGAAACGGAGGGAGTATTATATTTGCCTAGCTGATTTCTCTATGATTTTCAATCTTTTTGATGATGCCAAAAGGGGGAAAATAGCTGGGATTGCAGGTCTAATTAAGAGGATATACTGAATGTCATGAGTTGCTTGAACTTAGGGGGAACTTTTGAAAAGTTAAGGGGGAATATTTTTGCTTGCCTTTGTAGTTTGTGTGTTTGAGATGCTGAACAGATTAACGAAGACCCCAGAACCAGATTAGAGAAGATGAGTGTTTGTCACCATCAAAAAGGGGGAATTTGTTAGAAAACCGAGTTCGTGTTTTGATGGTTCCAAACCGAAGAGGTTGCCAAGAGGTCGCCGACCTCAGTTTCCAGAAGCGAAGCGCGTGCGGAAATTCAGAAAAGGAAATAGCGTGTTTTTCTTATATGGAAATCACGTACAGCATATTCAGCAGTTCGTTTAAGGCAAGGACAAGATCATAAAGATGGAAAATCATCAAGAGATCAAGGAAGATATTGAAGATGATTTTGTCATGGCTTAGGATTTTATTTTAGGAAAGATCTTGTAGAGATTGTGTACGATTCATGTCTTAGCCGATTTGGCTGAATCGTTCAGCAATATTCTTAGTTCTCTTTATATAGTTTCGTGAGCTTATTGGTAAAACTAAGGAGGAGAGTGCAAACATTGTAATTGTGAGCGAGTGTTGTGTGAGATCGTGAGATTCGATCTTAGGAGGTTGAGTGTTGAGCGAGATTGTATTGAGTGAGGATTGAGATAAGGCAAGAGTACTTGCTAGAGTGTGTGGGATTCACATCTAGGAGTAGGAACACCTTTGTAATCCGAGAAAGCAATACAAGCGAGCGAAGTGCTCTTCAAGTCCTTCTAAGTTGAAGCTTAGAAGGCAAGTGGTTTTTCTCGATACAAACTAGTTGGTTTGTAGAGAGTTTTCCACTATAACTCCTTGTGTTCAAAGTGGTAACGTATTAATCTTTCTTGTGTCTTTATTCCGCTGCATAACACTAGTTGTTAACTCTGGTCGACGACATCGTAGGTGTCGACGACCTCTGAAGTACTAACGCAGATCCTACAATAATCCATTTGGTATATATTCTTGAATCTTGATGTAATTTTGACTTTTACATTTTTTCCGGTTGAAAATACTTATTAATGAATAGACAGCCAAAAAAAAAAAAAAACTTTAGCATGATTGAGCAAAAAAATAGGGCTAATTCTATCATAGAGGAAGGAGGGGTAGCCAATATATATGACTCGATCCCTCTATTCTTGTCACTCCTGTTAGACACGTAGTAGTGGGTCAACAAAATAAACCACTAAGGAATAATTATAGGTACTGTTCATTGAGCATATGATGAATATATAGAGAACAAAAAAAAAACCTATGAAGCTAGCTAGTGATGCATTGGAAGACTTGGAAACCAACAAAAAAGAAAACTTGTCATTCTTGTAATTGTTGTTGGATGGTAATTGGTCGATGGTGGCATAGCCCACGTATTACGGTAGGATTTCTATGGAGGAATTTAGCGAAGATGTACTTAAATTGTATTTATTACACATCGATTACTGCATGCATTTTGTTTTCATTTGTGATGTTAACATCTACCACTACTGTTTTGGGCGAACTAACTGTGTAAACACGTTACTTCGCTACAAAGAGGGACTTCTAGTCACAAAGTCGTCACGACGCGTTAGAAATGATGAACAGAGAATAATAGCAGAAATTATATGTAAAGAAAACGAAAGAATGGTGAGAATTGTAGTGAAGTTCGTGTTGATCTTCTCAGACGATGTTCTTGGTTACAATCGAAAGAGTACAATCACAGTGTATTCCTAAAATAAAAAGGTTGCAATTGGATGTAATCTGATAGAATCTATCAATTTAATAGGTTGAAGGTAAGAATCTCACTCTTCAATAAGGGTTTTTTGAGGAATCCTCAGAGTTGTCTTTCATTCAATATTCAATGGATGATTACAACGTAATTCTTCCTCCTTTTTATAATAAAAAAGGAAAATAACTGACCTCACTAATTAACTAAAATGCTGAAAAACCAAGTAGTGGGACACTAATTGAAGAAGTGGAAGAAACTGACTAACTGCCTAGCATTTGAAAATGAAAATAAATCAGCTAACTAAAACATCTAAGAATCAGGAACTACTAGCTAGATACGTATCAATACTCCCCCCTTGAAATTCACCTTGACCTCAAGGTGAAAAAATTGGATATGAAACCGTGAGAATGCAGTTCTCCTCCTCTGCTAAGTTCTTGGAATAAAACTGAAATTCAGCAGCCTTCATCAACAGCCTTGGTGCAATTCCCTGCAGCTTGCACTTTTTTCCATTCAAGTAGAATTTCATAGTCATCTTGTTCCAATTCGCTTGCACTGTGTTAAGAGTAGCAAGCCACTTGATTCCCAAAACTAAGTCTGCACCTGCCATTGGAAAAGGATAGTAGTCTTGTATGATCTCCAATCCAGGAAATTGAATTTCCACATCTTTGCATACTCGGTTGCAGCGTACGAGGTCACCGTTACCAATTTGCACTCCGAAAGGAGGGATGACTTCCATTGATAGCCCCAATTCTTTAACTATATGATCAGCAATAAAATTATCAGTAGAACCACTGTCAATCAAAATTAACACTTGCCTATCCTTGAGCGTTCCTTGAATCTTCATGGTGGTTCCGGAATTCTTTCCAAGGATAGCATGGAAAGGAATTTCTGTGACGCCTTGTTGATTTCCATCATCTCCGCTGAGTTTTGGCTCGTTATTCACTTGATCGGTGGCTGCTTCCCCTTCCTCTGTAATTTCAAGCAAGGAGAAATTGGGTCCCTTGCAACGGTGGCCTGGCCCAAACTTTTCTCCACAACGAAAACACAGCCCTTTATCACGTCTGTTTTGGCGTTCAACTTCCCATGAGGTAGGTATTGGTGGTAGACCACGCTGAATAGGCTTCGGCTGTCCTGCAGGTTCTACTGAAGTGTGCTGAGTTGAAGGAGGCGTAGGAGAGGAATGAGAAGAGTTGGGCCTGTGATTTTGAGATTTTGGGCCTTGATCCACCTTGCTTTCAAACTCTAGGGCAAGACTAACAGCCTTGAAAACTGAGCGTGGCTTATGGATTCTTACCTCAGCCTTTAATTCCTCCTTAAGACCGGCCATGAAAACGCCCAATAAGCAATGCTCTGGCCAATCTTGAACGCGAGCAACACGCCGGGCAAACTCTTGCCGGTACTCAGTTACGGAACCAGTTTGCTTGACGGAACCCAAATACTCATCGGGATTCTGAAACTCCGGGGGTCCATAGTGTTCCTGGAACGCCTTCACCAAGGACTCCCAATACACGATCTGATCTCCGTTGATCCAAGCAAATAGGTCAAGTGCATCCCCTTCGAGATGCATGGAAGCGACCTCAACTCTAAGTTCTTCGGGAATCTGATAATACCGGAAATATTTTTCAGCTTTTAGGACCCAGCCCCTTGGATCTCCACCTTCAAATTTGGGAAAGTCGATTTTTGCCCGTGGACGCCGGTTAGCGTGGAATCCATGATGGCCTTCATCGACATTCTCCTGATCATCCCACCTATAGTAGTGGCCTCTCTCATAGGGTACTGATCGGGGTACTCGTGGTGTGCTATGAGAACCTCCCGGGCTCCCATCGGTGGTGACCCGAGGTTGATTGGAGTGGGATTTGAGGGCTGCAACATCAGCAGAAAGGGACTCAACTGCAGCAGCAAGATTGGCGAGCACATCAGAGTTGATGGTTGTGGTTTGTGGCTGGTTTGAGGGAGGTGGTGGATCTTTCTCTGTGGAAGAATTTCGGGTTTGTACCATGGTGGATCGAGTGGCTCTGATACCAAATTGATAGAATCTATCAATTTAATAGGTTGAAGGTAAGAATCTCACTCTTCAATAAGGGTTTTTTGAGGAATCCTCAGAGTTGTCTTTCATTCAATATTCAATGGATGATTACAACGTAATTCTTCCTCCTTTTTATAATAAAAAAGGAAAATAACTGACCTCACTAATTAACTAAAATGCTGAAAAACCAAGTAGTGGGACACTAATTGAAGAAGTGGAAGAAACTGACTAACTGCCTAGCATTTGAAAATGAAAATAAAATAAATCAGCTAACTAAAACATCTAAGAATCAGGAACTACTAGCTAGATACGTATCATAATCGGTGCAAAAAATGGCAAGAATTGCTTGAGCGATGGTGAGAGCAGAGTGTGTTGTTCAAGAGATTGTGAGCGTCGTGTGTATGTCCCTTTTTTGGAGCCTTGTCCTTCCTTTTATTTTGAGACCTTCCTAATTGAGCCGTTGATAAACGCCTAGAAGATCCCGGAAATATCGCACTTGCATTTACTTCTTGGCGTTTGAATATCTCCTTCTTGCTACAGTCAGAGCTCACCTTAAATTGTGGAGCGGAAATCTCGGGCTTAATTCCTCTAGCCGTTAGCAATAGCTTCAATGGGCCTATCCGCTTAGTATTCATGGGCTTGAGATTTGGACAGCCCAACAATACCCCCTCAAAAAGCCCAGGAAACTCCCGCGAGCGGTTTCCTTAGGGTTTTTGAATTTCGAATTCGTTTTCGGGAAGTTGTAGCGTGATGGCGTCATGTCCCATCAATCCCTATTTAAGAAGCGTGATGATGGCCTGCAACTTCACCTGCCCTATTTTCTTCCAAGGTACGATCTTTCCTCTCTCTCCTTTCTCTGTTTTCAATCTTCTTCAATGGCGTTTTCCTGTAGGGAAACTGCTCTGCCTCCCTCTCTTTCTCCATCAAAAATCCTGACTAACGCCTTCCAGAGGGATTCTTCCTCCGAATTTCCATGGGAGTTCGCCGCTTCCGTGGGCTTTCCTCCAAGTGCAGAAATTTTCTTGCCCCCTGCCGGCGTTTTTGCCGATTTCGTTGCCGATGATTGGGTGTGTTTTCACGAATACCCCTTTCGCATTGGTCACCGCTTTCCCCTTTCTCCTCTCGTGATCGATTTTTTGACTAAACTTGATGTTTCGCCGGGACAACTTCTCCCTCAAGTCTGGAGACTTTTACTCTCCGTTGAGCGGCTTTGTTCCGCGCGAGGCATCGCTTTTCAAAGTGAAGACTTTTTTGTGAACTATCGTGTTTCCAAAGGCGGTCCAGGGCGGATTACGCTTAAAACCCTTCGCACAAAATCTGACTTTGTTTTCGACATCTCTAAATCTGACCGCGGTTGGGCAGATAAATTCTTTTTTGTGAAGATCTCGTCGCTTAAGGGTGACTCGTCCTTCTTGCGAAGCCGTTGGAGGCCCATAGGTAGCGTTTTACTCCTTCCTTGTCTCTGATTGTTCAAAGTTTGACGCGTTTGCTTGGCCCTTTTTGCAGAGGAGATTACTCGCTTCTACCGAGCAAAAGTTCTGTTGCAGTCGTTACCCAGATCGAAGCCCTCTCTGCCGAGGATAGATCATACCCTGCTCTTGGACCTTCATCGTCAACAGAATCCGACGAGATCGAAATGTCAAGTAAATGCTTTCGCACTTGCATGTTTCTTTCTTTCCGTGTTTTCTTTACACTTGCGTGTTTGTTTAACGTGTTTACGTCTTTATGTTGTAGGCTCCAGAGCTACGCGTTCCACGGCTTCACTTACCACTGCTGACCGCCTGGAGGCACGAAAGAAGAGAAAGGCCGAGACCGCTTCCAGTGCAGACACCGAAACACGCAATCTCGCTCCCTCCCAAAGTCCCAGAAATCAAGAAGTCTGCTGCGTTGAAGAGGGATTCGGGCGTCAAGATGACCGACCTACCCAGAACCATGATGTCACCGGATATGGATCCCGTGAAATGCCTTAACTCCTTGGCCCCTCTAAAAGTTGACTGCTTCTCTGGGCGTCCGCACCCCCAACCTTCCTACTCTGAGTTGTTTGGCGAAATCGTTGCCGCTCAGTGGCAGGTATGATTTAAATGCATACTTTCTGACTCTCTTTTGTTCTGAATTGTAACGTGTTGATGTTCTCTCCCAGGGCCTTCAAGTCTCTTTTGCTGCCTTCGACAAATTCAAAGACTTACCTGATCAGCTGTCCACGTGCAACATGAACCTCCAAAATGAGAAGAACAAATCTTCTCTGTTGGTCGGGGAGAAGGCGTCTCTGGAAGCAAGGATTGCTAAATTGCAGGAGGAGTTGAAGATGGCTCAGCAAGAATCCCAGGTTTATCAAGGTGAACTCGATAATGAGCAGAAGAAGTCTGCCGCCTTAGCAAGCGAGATAGATGAATCTGCCGACTTCTACTCTTTCAAAGCTCGGGTGGAAACAATGGAGGAGCACTTTGCGGGGAAGTCTACTGGTTGGGACGTTGCCAAGGAAAAAGCAGACTTTATAGCAATGTTCCCCGACGCGGCCAAGGCGCTGAAGAATCCACCTCCGATGGATGATATTCTGAAGGTGGCGCAAGAAGTGGCGCAAGTAGAGGCGACGGAGAAGGACTCCCTGAAGGCTCTTGAAGATTAAGCTTGTTTGTGTTTTTAAAGACTTCTTATTCTACCCCCAGTGTGTTTGGGGCTTTTGAACTCGTTCTACCCCTTATGTATCCTGGGGTTGTTTTGTAAAAACTTTAAGTGTTTTGGCCGCTAGTTTAGGGCCTTCTGACTGCTTGCCCTGTGCTTTTCGGGGCCTATTTTTATTTATAACTATTATGCATACTTGTCTTTGTTTTGTCTGCGTTTGTTTTGCAGGTTCAGAGTCAAGATGAAGGCATAAGAACCCAGTAGAAGACTCAGCTTAGCGTAGAGATCTCAGTGTAATTTATATAGCGCTAAATGTATAAGATGCAACTCATGAGGGCGAAGATGTAAAGAAAAGTCGTAACTTGTATTAATAATGACTGATTGTACAAGTAAATGAATAAAGAGCTCCTTTGTATGAAAAGACTCTTGTTTGTCTCGTTCGCCTCGTGCATCTGGTTTTCTTGACTAGTTAATTTGCGTGCACTTGTTGCCTGTTTGTAAGGCTTGGGCCTTTTGTCTTTGGCCTGTAACGTCACAAGGCGTTCCTTGTTAGTTTTTGTAGAACCGTGTATGTTAAGGCTTGTGTAAAGCCGTAATGTAATTGAGTTGAGTATCACGTAAGGGTGTAAAAGTAATGTTGCAAGTGTATACCTTGCTCAGAAATGATAGAGCTTCAAGTTCATCGCGTTCCAGCTTCTGGGCACCATCTTGCCATCATGCGACTCTAACTCATACGCGCCTTGCCCTACGATTTTAGTGATCTGGTAGGAGCCCTCCAAATTTGCTCCAAGTTTGCCTGCATTTAGTTCTTGAGTGTTTTGAAAAACTTTTCTCAACACCCAGTCCCCGACTTGAAATGCTCTGGAATTAACTCGTTTGTTATAACTCCGTGCCACCCCCTGCTTGTATGCTGCTAATCGAATTGAGGCTTCGTCTCGTAACTCGTCCACCGTGTCGAGGTGGTGTAACAAGTTAGAGATGTTGGACTCTTCTGTAGTAAGACCATATCGAGCAGTGGGCAAGGATACCTCAACTGGTAACATAGCCTCGCACCCGTAGACTAAGGAGAAAGGCGTGTGTCCAGTTGCGGTCTTAGGTGTAGTGCGATCCGACCATAATATAAGTGGTAGCTCGTCTGCCCATTTTCCCTTGGCATCCTTAAGCCGCTTCTTAAGATTGTTAAGGATAACCTTGTTACTTGCTTCCGCCTGACCATTAGCTTGTGGGTAGCGAGGTGTAGACATAACAAGTTGAATGTTGTATTGCTGGCAGAAGGCTTTGGTCTTGTCGCTGATGAATTGGGAGCCGTTGTCGCATACTATAGTGGATGGTATCCCGAATCTGCTTAAGATGTTTCTACGGATGAACGAGATAACTTGAGAGTCCTTGACCTCCTTGAAGGCTTCGGCCTCGATCCACTTAGAGAAATAATCTGTCATGGCAAGTAAATAAACGCGTTGCCCTGAAGTTGGTGGGAGTTTCCCAACGATGTCCATCCCCCACTTCATGAATGGCCATGGTGAAGTAAGGGGATGGAGTAACTCTGAAGGTAGATGTGGGATTGGTCCATGACGCTGGCACGCATCACACTTGCGAGAAAACTCTGTTGCATCTTTGTTCATGGTGGGCCAGTAGTATCCCATCCTGCTTGCTTTCTTTGCCAAGTTCCGACCCCCTGTGTGGTTGCCGCACTCGCCGTCATGTATGTCTCGTAACACCACCTGTACTTCGTTTTCTTGTACGCATCGTGCATACATTCCTGATGACATCCACTTGAACAAAATGTTATCTTTAACCGTAAATGTGGAAGCTTTTACCTTAAGTCGTTTGGCTTCCTCCTTGTCTTCTGGTAGGACGCCTTGCTGCAACCATTCCAGGTAGGGTGTTACCCAGGACGGGTTACTGTCTGAATTACTTACTGCTAACACGTCAGCTTCCTTGACTATTGATGGTGCGTCGAGATACACGAAGGGAATTTTAGTGTATTCTCGTGGGTCTATGGCGGATCCAAGATTAGCTAAGGCGTCAGCCTGTGTATTAGCGTCTCGAGGAACCTGCTTGATCTCGAAATGCTTGAAATTCTTCACAATCTCACGCACCTTCTCTAGGTATGCTTTCATCTTTGAATCCCTGGCAACATATGAATCTGTTACTTGGTTCACGATAAGTAACGAATCACAAACTACCTCGATTTCTTGCACGTTAAGATCTCGGGCGACGAGTAAGCCTACTATGAGCGCCTCATATTCTGCTTCATTATTGGTAGCTTTGAACGTACATCGCACAGCCTGGGCTATCCTATCCCCCTGTGGTGACTTCAGAACTACCCCCAGACCAACACCAACTTGATTTGATGCGCCGTCGGTGTGCATCAGCCACTTATTATTACTTGTTACATTCAGCATTTCTCGCTCCTCTTCCTGTGAAGGGGTAGGGGTGAAGTTGACCACAAAATCTGCCAAGGCTTGCGATTTTATTGCCGTTCGAGGCTCATATGAGATGTCGTAGCCATTCAAGTGAATTAGCCAACGCGTTAAGCGACCTGATAATTCTGGTTTGGACATGATACTCTTCATAGGATAGTTAGTTCTCACGATAATAGAATGACTTTCAAAGTATGGACGTAACTTAATGGAAGCCATTACCAAAGAAATAACTAATTTTTCCGTAGGAGAATACCTGGTTTCCGCGTCAAGCAATGTCTTACTTACATAGTAAACTGGTAACTGGTTATCATCTTCTTCACGGATTAGAACGGCGCTAACTGCAACTTCTGTAACGGCGAGGTAGACATACAATTTCTCCCCTCGCTGTGGTTTCGACAGTACCTGCGGACTTGATAAATACTGTTTTAACCCCTCGAACGCCTTCTCATGCTCTTCCTTCCACTCGAACGACTTATTCTTCTTTAAGATGTCGTAGAATAGCTTGTTTCGATCCGATGAACGGGATATAAATCTGTTTAGAGCTGCTATTCTTCCTGTCAACTTCTGAACGTCTTTCACGCATTTAGGTGATTCAAGCTCCATTATAGCTTTGACCTGTTCCGGGCTTGCCTCTATCCCCCTTTGGGTGACTATATACCCGAGGAACTTTCCTGAGGTGACGCCGAAGGAGCACTTGGTTGGAATCAACTTCATCTTGTATTCTCTTAAGATTTTGAAGGCGTCTCGTAGATGAGTAATGTGATCTTCCGCCTTTAACGACTTGACGAGCATGTCGTCGATGTAGACCTCCATTGTATCCCCTAGATTTTCCTAAAACATCTTATTAACCAATCTCTGGTAAGTAGCACCTGCGTTTTTCAATCCGAATGGCATAACTTTATAGCAATACGTTCCCTGATTAGTTACAAATGCCGTTTTTTCTTGATCCTCAGGATTCATCATTATTTGGTGATAGCCACTAAACGCGTCCATAAAAGTTAATAACTCGTGTCCTGTCGTCGCGTCCACCATTGCGTCAATATGAGGCAATGGGAACGAGTCTTTAGGACATGCTTTATTTAAATCGGTGAAATCAACACAGACGCGCCACTTACCATTTTTCTTTTTGACCACTACCACATTCGCTAGCCATTCAGGGTATTTGACTTCCCTTATTTTTCCAGACTCAAGTAAAGATTTTACCTCATCGTTTATCACTTGATTTCGCTCGGGAGCGAACTTACGCCTTTTCTGTTTTACGGGCGGCATCTTTGGATTGACGTTCAGGGCATGAGTGATCACACTTGGATCTATTCCGATCATATCTTCATTCCCCCAGGCGAAGCAGTCTTTGTAAGACCGTAAAAACTCCACCAGCCCTTCTCGCAAAGTCGGTTCCAGATCTGCCCCCACCCGGACTTTTTTCGAAGGTTCGGATGGGTCGAGTGCTACCTCTTCTAGTTTGGGGGCTTCTGGCTTTACATAGAAGGATGGAGTCTTACAGTCTTTTAATTGCTAATCGGAGGTTTGCTTACTGGTCCCCGCCTTTGAGGCTGTGGAAGTTGTGGAAGTCGTCGCTCTCATCGTTACTGAATAACATTCTCTTGCAAGTATTTGTTCTCCTCGGATCTCTTGTATCCCCCAAGGGGAAGGGAACTTCACGCACTGGTGATATGTTGACGGGATTGCTTTCATTCCGTGGATCCAAGGCCTGCCCAAGATAACATTAAAAGGTGAGGGGCAATCTAGCACTTGAAATTTTACTTGATAGTTTACTCCCTGTGCAATGGTTGGTAGGGAAATTTCTCCCAGCGTGTTGCGTGACTCGCCACTGAATCCCACCAAAGTCGTAGACTTTTTAACTATGTCGTTAAGTCCAAGACCTAAGCTGTACAATGCATCCAACATAAGCAAGTTAGTGGAGCTCCCATTGTCAATCAAAACACGTTTAACAAGGAAATTTGCAATTGTCAAAGATATTATCAAACAACCGTGATGAACTTCCTCTTCTTCGGCGTCGTCGAAGGTGATAGGCATAATGGCATGGCTGGAGCGTGTAGGAGCTCTGGGATTTTCTCGTCTGGCTTCCCTTGCAACTCTCTTAGCCGCGGAATAGGTTACACCACAAACATCCGACCCCCCAGTAATCACGTTGATGACTCCTGCATGCTTGGGGGAGTCGGGCTTTCGGGCTCTTTCCACGTTCCGGGCCAGTTGCTCCCTGCCGCGCTCAGAGATCAGCTCTTTGAGATAGCCTTTCCTCAGCAAGTCGACGACTTCTTTCCTTAGCGCGATGCACTCCTCTGTCGTATGACCGTGATCGAAATGAAAGTCGCACCACCTCGACTCATCTTTACGATGATTTGGTACGTCTTTCTTTCATGGCCACTTGACAGCGTTTCCCATCGTGCTAAGGGTTCGAACTATCTCTGTTGCGCTAACTCGAAAGTTGTGTTGAGACAGTTTTTGTAATAACCGCTATTTTTATAAATAAGGGAAATAAAGTTTTCTTAAAATCCTTATTCGTACAACTATCAAAAAGTCGTCAATAGTAAATTCCTCGCCCAATTAAGTGTAAAACACGTTCAAATTCAATTATGGAAAAACGGGTCCTTATATTGGATTATTATTTTGAAATAAATCATTTAAGGATATAAAAAGAAAGAATTAAGAAAGAAGAAATTTAATGAAAGAGGAAAACAATTAACAGACGAGTAACAGATACAATAATGGGGTAGTTATTTTTATATATATAACTAATTAAACCCAACCTATTAATAGCCTAAAATAAAAAGGGAGATTAGGGGATCAAGTGGGACTCGAACCCCCAACCTCTCCGATCCCTTTTCTTTTCCTTACCAGTTGAGCTGCGGGAGCTCTTTGATAAGTTATGGGACGAAGCCGATTTATCTGACAAGACTGATATCGGATCAACTTGTACTTCTTCCGTTCAATTGTTGTATGCCAGCAAACCGAGTTTCTGATCACACGAAATCAGGGAAAATCCTATTCATCATCATTACTTTTGTTTTCATGTATACGTATACATGATACATCTTTTGTCTGCATGCCATTTAGTAAAACCCATTTCCCCTTTCTATTTAAATGAAGTGCACTGAGGCAAGTTAGTAAAACCTTTCCCCCGTTTCATTTGCTCTGTTTCACCACTGGGTACGAGACCTGTTTCCTCTCGTCGCCGCCACCCGGATCGTCGCCTCCTTCGCCGTGTCGTTGCCCTGTTCCGACGCCGTCATCCCCTGCCCGCAGTCAGCCACAGCTCATCCGCCGTCGTCGCCGCTCCTTCACGTCGCCGCAGTCCGCCCCTGTTCGTCGTCCGCCACAGCCTGCCGTCACCGCTGGTTGCCATCGCCGTTCGCGCATTGACGTTGCTCTGTTTTGCCGTCGGTCTGCAGCTCAGGCTCGCATCGTCGCCGCCCACCAGCCACTGCAGCCCGCTCGCCACTTCCCCTCATCGCCACCAGCCACTGCGGTCGCCGCCGATCGCTGGCCTGGAGGAGCCGTCGCTGCCGAGGCACCGTCGCCGCCTCCGCTCATTCCCCGTCTGTCCGCCCCTGCTCGTCGCCGCCGCCCATCGCCAGGTGCCGGCCGAAGGTCACTTCCGGTGCCGAGCGTAGCCGCCGTCGTGGTCGTCGTCGTTGTCGGGTTGTCGTTGGCGTTGCCGAGTGTGTCGTGTGTGTTGTGCGTGAGTTGCAATTTGCAAAGGCAGAGCAACGAAAACAAAAAGAAGGTGAACAGTAAGACTTTTCTAGCTAGTGTTGGTACCGGATTTTGGAATTGATCATTAAGGTTAATCAAGGTCTAATGGGTTCTTTTCTTAGTTAGCAATTAAAATCCGGTTTTGCTAGTAAATAAATAAACTAAGTAATTATTTATTTTACCCTTACTGCGAAACATTAAGTTATTATTGTTGGAAGCCTTAAAATTATTTTATAAAGGGTTTAAGAAACGGTTCCTTGAACGTCGGGTAAAAATAAATCGTAAATCGTTAACGAGAAACAATTTATTTTCACCTCACGAATTCTTATGAAGAAAACGATAATTAGCGAAAATAATATCTTCAAATCAAGAAGTAAATTAAATACTAATTAATTTCGTGTTCGCTCGTTTTGGAAACCACGCCTAATTTAGGTCGAGTGCTCGGATCGTCGTACGCTCGCGAAACGAGCCCGTAGAACTCCGATCTTGAAAATCTAAGGCAAGTGGATGGTTCTCTTGCTCTTTACGATTAAACGTAATTTTCTTCCATTCCGTTTAATATCCATATAATTGTTGGGAACACCTTGTTTGCTAAATAAAACGAACCTAGGATTATTATTGTTAGAGATAATGACCTCATTATTCATATCGTTATTATTCCTGTACTACGCTAGTACTTGGACTTAGGACCGATTGTTTGCGGCCTTTATGTGTTTAAATGTCTCGTTTGAGACTTTGCTATGGACTAGGATAGTCATTAGGGGTGAGAGACTCGTCTCTGCTACACCTCTTAAAAAGATGTATTAGGATGTACCTATACCCTAATACTGGGTCATGACTCTACCTGCTCTACAAGCGTAGAGAGGTGACAACACCCTAGCTAGGTGTTAAGGACTCCGTCCTTCTTTGATGTGGCCCTTGACCCGTTTTGGGTTGCTACATCTAAAAAATCGATAACTGAATGCACTTTTTGTCATTAATGAAAGATAAGTGCTCTATGCACAAATAATTAATGAACGAGGGTGGTGAGTACGTTCTGGAAAACCATTCTAACTCCCGGCTTGAGTATTCTAGTCTACGGAGGCTTTTCAAAATTTAATGTGAATTAATAACGTTCCCAACAATATATCCTTCCCTTCATAATCCCTGAAAACCGTATCCTATCTTCCAGAAGAAGCATTATGTGCCTTTCCATTTAAATTCTTATATACCATTCTCCTAAAAATATCCCGACCCTCGTCACCAACAAAATCCCATTTAATTAGCCTTTCTTTTAGAACCAAGTCACGTTCTACCACTTGCTTAGTCTCGCGTTAGACTAATACCACTTTCTTTCTTCCCGACATTGGTCGGCTGGTATTTCTTGCTTTTATGGAAATATCAGGGGACAAGGATAAGGTCATTGAAGGTTGAAGACGAAGTCGTAGCTTGATCATGGAAGGACTAGAAGAAGCACTTTTGGAACGTTCTGTATTTATTATTATGATAAACTACCGTTTTGTATAATACTAGAAGGGTGATAATCTTTTGGAGCAAACGAACTACTTGTAATAACATTTCTAATTCTGCACTCTTTTCCATATTTACGAATGAATTCCCCGTTACGATCATGTTTCTGTGCAAATAACGAGCCTTGGGTGACTTTGGATGGAGAAAAACCGAGGTCACTGGCAGTAATACCCAGAGTACGAAATTGGGGTGTTACAATTTTGGGGGCAGCTGGGTGCTCTCACTTCTCTTGGCGTATGACGTGTTAACGGTTGGCTTGTTGTGTGGTGAATGGTGGGCGGCCGATGGGTAAGGAGCATATCGAGCCTCCCGTTTCCCTTGCCGTCGATCACTCCGCAGAGGGCTTGCCCCTTTGTCGGCGTAGAGGTCGTCTTCCTCAAGACGGACGTGAGCCAACGCTTTAACCTGCACTTCATCAAAGTTAGAGCAAGGATACTTTGTTAGTTCACGATATAATTCAGGATTTCGGGAGGATATCCCCCAATAGTTACAAGTTCCTCGTTGTAACGACTAAGGAACGTCTTTAAGGACTCTCGTGGCTTCTGGACTAAGCGATATAAGTCGCTAGATCGCTTCTTTGCATGTCGGCTGCTTGCAAACCTGATTCTAAACCTGTCAACCAACTCAGCAAAAGATGAGATACTCCCAAGTGGTAAGTGCGAGTGCCAGTTTAGCGCGGGACCGCATAATGTGTTCCCGAACCATCGACACATAACGGTTTCTTTCATTTCAAAAGGGACAGTACTAATGTTCATAGCTTGCTTAAAGGCTGCTATATGTTGGTCGGGATCGGTAGTCCCTTCATACTTTTGAATTTCCGGGACGTGATACTTTCGAGATATGTTAACTCTCGCGATAGCGGGTACAAAGGGTGAATCGGTATAACCGTCATGCCTTTCTACTACAATCGGTTGAGGAGCCCCTGGGACCTGAGTAATTCGGTCTTCCAGGGCTCTGAGGCGTTCCTTGAGCTGAACAGCCTCACTACTTTCTCGAACCGCCCCGGATGTGTTAACAGTTACCTGATTACCAGTTGACGGTCCGGCGCCGTTTGGAGTAACGAGATTGGGACTTCCATGTCCAGGCGCCGGGCTACGTCGTTGATCACGTCGCTCCTTTGATGGTAAGCTGGAGCCGATTGAACCTGAGATCGAAGCGAGTTACGCTCATTAGTTAAAGCCTCAATTTGTTTCCCATAAACTTCAGTAATTTTAGAGTTAGCCTCTTTTTGGCTATCTAGATCTTTTTGGAGTGCGAGCATGGTTGCGCGGATCTCTGCAATGGCGCTGGATTCGGCTGGCTGTCTCTCGGAGTTGTTATTGGCTGGTGGCTCCTCTCGGAGAGGCAATTCTTGATTTTGGGTTTCGTTACCGCCGCTGTTGATGGCATTGCTAGGGTCGCTGTTGTCGTTGTTGAGATTTTGGTTGTCGCCGGAGTCGATGGTGTGGTTGTTGTTCAGCTCGAGATCTCCAACGTGGCTGTGAGTTGCATCCATGCTTGATGAGGATTCGGTAGTCTTGCTGGGGCGTGACTTCTTTCTTGGCTAGGGCCCCACGGTGGGCGCCAATTGTTTTGGGCGAATTAACTGTGTAAACACGTTACTTCGCTACAAAGAGGGACTCCTAGTCACAAAGTCGTCACGACGCGTTAGAAATGATGAATAGAGAATAATAGCAGAAATTATATGTAAAGAAAACGAAAGAATGATGAGAATTGTAGTGAATTTCGTGTTGATCTTCTCAGACGATGTTCTTGGTTACAATCGAAAGAGTACAATCACAGTGTATTCCTAAAATAAAAAGGTTGCAATTGGATGTAATCGGTGCAAAAAATGGCAAGAATTGCTTGAGCGATGGTGAGAGCAGAGTGTGTTGTTCAAGAGATTGTGAGCGTCGTATGTATGTCCCTTTTTTGGAGCCTTGTCCTTCCTTTTATTTCGAGACCTTCCTAATTGAGCCGTTGATAGACGCCTAGAAGATCCCGGAAATATTGCACTTGCATTTACTTCTTGGCGTTGGAATATCTCCTTCTTGCTACAGTCAGAGCTCACCTTAAATTGTGGAGCGGAAATCTCGGGCTTAATTCCTCTGGCCGTTAGCAATAGCTTCAATGGGCCTATCCGCTTAGTATTCATGGGCTTGAGATTTGGACAGCCCAACAACTACTACTAAACACGGCCAATTTCGACACATTTTAAGGCTATTTCCGACACCCTAAGGTGTCGAGAATTTAAGGACCGACACAAAGGCTAAGTGTCGAGAAAAACGGTGTCAGTATTGTCAGCTCGCAAATAACGACACCTTGGAGTGTCGGAAAATTTTATGACACCTCTGGGTGTCGAAATTTACATTTATTTATTGACACCTAAAATTGTCACTGTTTTAAGCCATTTTCGACACCCTAGAGTGTCTGAACTTGTAAATCCCATGTGAAATTACATGAAGCCAATTCGGACATATTTAGGTGTCGAAAATTACGCAGTCTTATATAACATTCAAATACAAAAATTATGGTCCCTGCTATTTCGTAAATTTCGAATGCATCATTTCATTCAAGCCAAGAATGCCACATACATTCATAGTACTTAAAATTTTTTAATATATTATCAAATGAAAATTCAAGTTTATTACATCATTTGCTTACCTACGTGACATCCTTGCAAAAACTACACAAATTCAAACTTATGTCATAGTTTACACAATTCTCAACTAATAATAATAGCAAAAAATCACTTTGCTCCCTCTTCATTCCAACCTTATATGTTCAGGGCATAAGTACCTCTTTCTTGCATCTTTCGGCCATCTTCCACACTTCAACACCATCATATTTACACCATTTAGTTATTATGGTTTTGGCCTGCTTTTATGCACAACATGTAAACCTTTAAACTAGAGCACTAAATCAGCCAAGTAAAAAAAAGCATAAGCAATATACTCATAATTAAAGTAAAGAAAACCAGTGACAGAAGTTAATAGAAAGTTTGGGTGGGGTCACCATATAAAACCAACAACTTCCCTTTAAGCATGCCCTGAAATTTTATTATAATTAGGCATTCGACAAAAAGTGAGGGGGAATATGGAAGAAGCAAGACCTACTTTGTATCCATGACAACGCTCTGAGCACAACTCTAATGGCAAGCAGGCATCAACATCTAGAGCAAGTGTATCATAGCTACAAAGGATATGGATGATGATTATGTGAAGAATGCATAAACAAGGATCAACTG
Source organism: Polygonum maritimum (assembly GCA_963924305.1). Taxonomy (NCBI): domain Eukaryota; kingdom Viridiplantae; phylum Streptophyta; class Magnoliopsida; order Caryophyllales; family Polygonaceae; genus Polygonum; species Polygonum maritimum. The sequence goes on from OZ002737.1 coordinate 230,586, forward strand.
TTGATCTTCTACTTTTTAAAATATGAGTTCAGCAAATAGAAGGGATTGTATGAAGCTAACCCCATTGAGATTCTGATCATTGCATCTTCAAGGCGGTGATGGAAGCATGAATTTGAGCCATATTTGGACTTTCTTCTACAGATTTTCTCTCCACTACATGCAGAATAACTATAGAGCTTATGAGCTGTTAGAAACAAAGAAACGAGACGAAAATGCTACAGGATTTATTAACAAGCCAAATAAGAAGATACGTGCACATCAGTATTTGCTCCTTCAAAACTTATTTACTGGTAGTAAAGTCTCTGTATATTACTTTATAACTTAATCAAAGCATAAATGAATTAATTCAACAGTGCATAAAGTATTGCTTATTTCTTAATACAATTTCTACTGCCAAGGACTAAAAGCAAAAAGACAAAAAAAGAGAGCATCTTACCAGGAAGAGGAGAAAAAACTTGTAGTTACGTGCACCAACACAGTTAACAACCCATACACAATGGTGGTCCATTTTCAGCACACATTTTTGACCTGCAAAAAGATAATCAAACACAATTGGGTGGATGAATAAGAATTTAAAGTCAGGAAAAGGCAAAATCTTATATTCATGTTCAGTGAAAAAGTATCCCAGAATCTTTTAAAGAGAACTTAGGATGAAAAGAATAAATGCTTATATAGAAATAATATAATAAATGCTTATATATATGTAATTGAGTGAAGAAGGGATATTTTTTCTTTTGTCTACTGCTATAACCTAAGAGGATATATAATCAGATGGAGAGAATGAAAATTAGAATTCAGACATAACATTGCCTTTGTATGAGATTTTGATGGTACTTTCTGGTTTGTTTTCAATTTAATACTTACGCCTACAAGAATTTGACTTCTAGTTCAGTATATTGGAAAGAATAAGTTGGTGTTTGTTAGTACGTACCTGTTTCAATCTTTTCCTTGTTTCCTGGACCTGCACATTAAACATCATAGGTAAGGAATACAATGAAGATGAGGGAGAACAGCAAAAGAAAAGGCAGATACATAATAATATGATCTCATAATCTGAAAACAAGGTAAGATAAACACATTGCTTTAGAAGAATGCAAAGTTACTTCTTAATAGCAAAAGGAGGCAGCGCAAACAACTTACTAACCAGATCTCTTGAAAACTTAAGCTATAAAACGAATGACCTTTTATTCTAATTTTGAAATAAATTAAGAGCTGAATTAAGAGCAAACAGAGAGTTGAATGCCAATTGTGGACTCGTCATAACACAAATTAAGAGCTGAATTGTTTAAAAATCAATATTGCTGATATAACTCTATAGAATGTTTTAATCTGAACAAGCAAATATGCCCTAGCAAATCTCAACAAATCTAAAACAAAAACAAAGTCCAGAATCTGAACCAAGACAACACCGATGATACCTGCAAAGAGGAACAAAGGAGCGCCAGGGCAGAGAGGAGAATTTGTATCCGGATACCAGCTGCAATACCTGCAAAGACATGGAGAATTTGAGTCAGGAGAGATATGGCTTTTAAACTTGAAAAGGCAACAAAGATTTAACACCAATAAAAAATACTTCATAAACAAGGATGAAGGAATGAGGGGTCTGCTACTCACATCTGTTAAACCATAGACAAAGACAATAAAAAGAAGCATTCATAGATTACACCAAAACCATGGAGGATTTGAATAATCACATAGCAGCCATACCTTTCTGCATTCGAACCTGCATCCGGATCTAAATTTTCTTCAATAACCAAATCCAGCCTATCAATTTGCACAACAATGGGCTCTACTTGCACATTGATCACAGATGGAAGCTGAAATCCCACAGGCCATAGAATAAACACTTCAATTAATCACAATATTACAACAATATTACTAAGTAACATGATTCATTTCACTCATATGAGTCAATTCATTCAAACCTAAACTCTGTTTGTTCCATACTCTTCCTGAACAACATCACAATTTCTAAGCATTGCTACATAAACAAATTGGCATAATTGAATGTAACACATCTCCATTGATATCTTCAGCCAAAAGACAGATCAACCAAACAACAAATCTAGATCCTAATTCAGCAACTTAAACCTAATATTACGGATCCTATCATCAATTACCCCATCCTTATGAAATTCCGAATCAATGCCAGTAGAATCAAATCTCACGAAACAGTAGGAAGCCGACAAAAAGGAAAAATCATCACCTAAATTGGAAAGCTGCGCCGTTCGGCCTTGTAGCTTGAAATGATCTCTGGAGAACGATTTGAGCCAATACTTGAGCGTGTACTCGAGAGCGCAGACCAAAATCGACTCCATTGAACGCCGACAGATTTCGTTTCCTTTTCCGGCGAACGAATGTTAGATGGAGAACGATTGGAGTTTTTACCTGAAGGCGTCGAAGTCGAACCAGTGGAGGGAGTCGGAAGCGTAGCCGGAGGAGGAGGCGGAGCGGGAGTTGGTGAGCATGAAGACGGCGGAGGAGAAGGACAAGATGAAGGCCACAACGTGGAACACGAGTGTTAGCGAGTTGAATCGGCGGAGCTTAATTGCGGAGGCGGAGGAGTGGAAGGTCGGGTGGGGGCTGGGGGCTCAGAGTGTCGCCGTCAATTGAATCGGCGGCGGGAGGCGGGGGCGAGAAGAGGACGACGGCGTGCTGATGGCGGACTCGCCGTTTCGGCGGAGGGATTGCGGAGACCGCATATTTGGCTAGTCGGCGGAAGGAAGCGAGCAATAAGAGCTGAGAGCTTAATCATGAAAATGGTGAGATACGGGCTTCGTTATTTGCCCTATATTTTCGTGGACGTTACCGACACCAACACGTGTCATAATGTATCAAAATTATGACATTAAAGAGCGTCGGTAATTTACGACACCTTAGGTTGTCGTAATTTCAGCGGGCAAATTTACGCGCGTTTTTTTTTACCGACACAAGTCTTTGGTGTCGTTCCAAATGTGTTGAAAATGGCCGTATTTTCTAGTAGTGTACGTACCCTATTTCTTCCCAAGACGTATGGTTTTAGAAGTCGGAGATTAATGTAGATAGATAGATGGATTTTATATTCTTTGTTTTTTAACTTTATACAGATGTAGTAATACAGCTCATAAGTAAATGAATTCAACAGGTCAATTATGCTGTAATTAATTACTTATGGATATATGACCTGGTGCGTACACACATTGTATTGGCGACGAATTCTAATAGAAACGAGAATTTCATTTGGATGTATTTAAACCGCTCATGAATGTTACGAATTATATATGTTGTTACTACTCTTTTTTTAATTAGTTATTATGTGGTACGGTGTTTCTGAGTAAAGAGAAACTCAATCGATCGCCTGGTTAGAATAGAAGGAACTTGCGGTTGCGGATATATGCTACTGTGTAGTATAGGCGCCTTTCAAGTTTGATCCAGCTTAATTAGACTAGTACGTCGATCTGTACGTGTAGTTATAGGATATTTTACATTTTTCTTATGCCTTGTGGATCGATAACTTGCTCAAATTTAATGTGTGGCAAATTGTTCTAGCTAGCTATATACGTGTATCCGATCCTTTGACAGTGTACTTGTAAACTTTTATAATCATCTCTTTACATCAATTCAATTATATGTACGCGCGCGCTGAATGTTCAATCTTATCCGCTACATGCAAGGCACTAGACACCTAGCTAGTAATTAACTATTGTTACGTACAGTGTGTATATATATATATATATATATATAGCATATATACACATATACTAATGTATATACTGTTTAATGCGTGCCAAATCAAATACAATTAGTACGACTCCCATGTGATTATACCAGCAAACACAGGCAAAAGTTTAGAGCTCTCAAATTTAATAAGTAAACATAGATCGATGGTACTCATTAAGTGACGACTAACCACAAATATAAAAATGTAACAATAATGGCACAAAGATGGTCCAATTATTTGCACACTTATTAGGCACCACGGCTAAAGAATCAAATACGTACGAAAGCTGAGAGGATCGCAAGGCGGGTTTGCCTATATATTGTTATTGATCGACGATGTACGTGTTACCTACTCGTAGAATTCAATTCCATTTATTTGTCACAAGTGCGGCTCCGATCCCGATGCATGTGCTCCGCAGTTGATTGGAGCCTTTGTTTTTTGTCTATACTCAAATTCATTCAATACGCTACGCTACATTAGGTGAATCCATTAACATCACCTTGAAAGTGAAAGTAAGTTTGTGCTCTAATATTTTGTTTCCACCTACTCTTGAATAGGATCCCAGGAATTTCAGATTTTGTCTACCCACATTGAGTTTCTATTTAGTTAGAATAGAAATCCAAATTGATCAGGTAAATTAGTAATGTTTGATTTAATTATGTCTTATTTGATTACCTTTTAAAATCATAAAAAATAATAAAATTTAGGAAATTGACTCTTTTTTGTTGGTCGGACCTAGGAATTGAAAATAAATATATATGTTTAAGTTACATTTATTTTACACCAAAATACTAGAAAGTTAAATTCCAATAAATTGCACTTCCTTCAAAATGGAGAATTACAAGTATCATAGCGAGATACAATTTCTCTCTCCGCGCTCACGGACACATATTAGACAAACTGATGAAATATATGGAGAAATTAAACTTGATAGAAAAGGTATAACATCTAATAGGCTTTTTTGTTGTTGTTGTTGCTGCATGTTTCATATTTCTGTTCTAAACGAGTGTAAACACGACACAAGCTTAGTAAAATGCAAAAATAACATCAATCAAAATATCGATAATGTAAATTTAACATCACGAAGCTTAATGTCTATGTATAAGGGTTTTCTAACTTATGTCCTTAAAGACATAGGATAAGCATCTTAATTATTTTAGAAAGTTTTATTATTATTATTTATTTTTATTAATTTAAATCTTTTTTATGACTAATTTACACATTTCATTTTAGGGTTTTAGTTTTTTAAATTTGGGTTGTTTATCCTATGTACTTAGTATATAGGTTAGAAAAACCGTTATACATATAATATTTTGTCCCGGTGAGATGTGCATCAACTCATTTGTTGATCGTCCATGGGTGGTACTATGAGGTCTCGGGTTCGAGACTAAAGGGTGGTGGTTTGCCCTATTTCTTTTAGACCTGATTAGTAACTAGTTCTCATCTTTTGTGGATGCTCTAGGCGAGCCCAAATATATAGTACTTGCAGCGACACTAATGCTTTCCTAATAATAAAAAAAATATCCAAAAAAAAGTTTATAAAACGTAATTTTATTTTAGTCTTTCTAGGGGCATAAGATAATAATCTTTTATCCAAAAAATGTTTATATAAAGTAATTTTATTTCAGTCTTTTTAGAGCCATAAGATAATAATCTGAAAATAGAAACTAATTAAAATTCTAAATTGAAAAGAATAATTTCCAAAAAAATCTGAAATTGAGTTCTTAACTGAAAAATCAAAATTTGTTTGTCTTCTTTTATGCTTAAGTGATTTTGCAAAGGCCAATTCTCTACAAAATTAAGCTGAATGTTTAGCCAGTTAATTGTCTACAAAATAGAACACCCTCGTGGCAAGTCAATTGAGGAAAAAAATACATATATAATAGTATCGTATACATATATGTTTTTTTTGGTTGAGGGCGCTGCCCATAAGAGTCGAACCGGTGACCTCTGGGTACTATTCTTGGAGGCTTAACCGCTTTGACTAAATACCCGAACACATCGTATACATATATGTGTGTGTGTGGTGTCGGTATGAATTGAAGGGGTAACTGTACGTGACATTAAACCAGCTCCGATCTCTAGCGTCCATATATATAGGCATAGGATTCTAATATTTGCTCTCATATGTACCCACATGTTTTTTGTCTTTGTATTTATTCTACCGCTTTCTAGCTAGCTAGTTTCCCTCTACCAAGCTTAACTTAGTTAAGTGGTGGGTCATGGTTGTTATATATATATGGTATGGGCCATCGTCTTTTAATAAATCTTCCGATAAGGTTCCATTTTATGTTATCATGCTCTAAATATTCCTTCCAACTTTTCAAATTTGAATCTGAAGGCATCTAGACGAACAAATTAATTTTATATCATTTTATGTTTCTCTTACAAATTTGTGACAACTTAAAGAGCAAAAAGAAAAATAATATTTAAATCTATATTTTTTGGGTGTGACTAAAATTAATATATAGCTCCAAAAATAATTCATTATAAAAATCAATTCATATATAATAATATATAAATCTATATTATTATTTGACATACTAAAAGTAATTCAATATATATATTATAGGTTGTGGAGTTATAAAAATCCAAAATATTTAACTCAAGTTATATGCATGTTCTCGGAAGTGACTAGCTTATAAAAGTATTTTTTTTTTTTTTTTGATCTGGACTAGCTTGTAAAAGTATTCTTTAGCTTAAGAGTGCACCTTTTGAATTTTTAAACATGCTGTTGTTAAACTTTGTAAGTACGTTTATCAATCAATAAAATTAATGTATACTCAATTGATATGACGTACTAATGACTCAATATATAGAGCTTAATTTTGACGTTTGAAGGGAAATGTATAAGTATACGTATATTTTGCAAAGACATTTTTTGGGTTGAAATAGCATGGTCATTTTATAATTAACTTCAATGAAATTTAAATTAAAAAAGATAATATACATGCATAATACGAACTATTGGAGTATTAAAAAACTAACACGGAGTACATGGGAGATTGATATTCTCCTCTCTGACATCCTAATTAATCTCATTAAGTTGTTTTGAGACCGTCATTGTTACACATGTGGGCAGAAACTGCAATGCTGTGACCGATAAAATTGCTAAGTTGGTCATAGCCTCAATTTGGGTTCCATTAAGAATCACTTAGAACTTCAAGTTCTCGTCCGTCAAGACGCTATAGGACGTCCTCCTTAAGGGGGATCTCCTAATTCTACCCTTTTCAAAAAAAATAAAAAAATATTGGTAGTTGGAAGAAGTCCGTGTAGTAGTAGTACTAGATATCGGAGGAGACAAATGTCTATGTATAACTTGTACAAAAGGGCAGTGGCGGAGTCAGAAAAAACCGAAAGGAGGGACGAAGTCAATTTTGTGTGTTGATAAGTAGGATATATAATATATTAACATTGATATATTATTTAAATAATAAATACTGTAATAAAAATAAATGTAAATACTTATATAATAGGTTAGTCCGTAAGAAAAGACTTCTGTATAATAAGTAATACAAATTTAAGTATGTATGAGGAAATCAAACTAAGTAGAAAATATAGTTTAATTTATCTAACTAGTTAAATAAGAACCAAAAAAAAAGTTGCACTAATTGTACACTACCGTTTAATTAAAAAAGGGAAATGCTCCTCTACTGGGTTTTGAACGATCAACCTCCTGTATACTACGTGGGCATAGAACCAGCGTGCTAGAGAGTTTTACCAATTCATCTCTAGAATTTATTAGATAATAACAGTATAATATAATCAGCATAATATAATCAGCAGGAGAGTGGGGGCGGGCGCCCCCCTCGCTCGGCCACTGCACAAGGGAGAAAGCACAGTGAAAAAGGATGAAAGGATGAGCAAGAAAAGAAAGTAGGGGCCAGGTGAAAAAAGCAAAAAAAAGAGAGAGAGTTGATAATATGCCTTGAGTTGGCACCGCCATTGGCATTGGCAAAGCAAGAGGGAAAAGAGAATATGATTTGTTAGAATTGAAGTCAATGGATAGAAGTACAACATTAACATAAATCGATATGCTCACATATATATATATATATATCCACAATATATGTAAAGTAGTAAACTGTAAAGCATCTTTAGGAGCATCTATTCTATTCTAATGAAAAGGAATATGATTTGTTAACTTTGAAGCTCTTTTCTTTTCCCCCTCCTTTTCTTGTGTACAAGCTAGCTAGGGTACGTATTTTTGTTGTTTAATTTTGTGGGTGTGTTTTTGGATAGCTTGGCTTTATGCTAGGTAGGTAGGTCCGGAGGAATCCGGCCTCTTGGACCTTGCATGTGCTCATCATATGCACAAGCATAAAAGAGAAAGAGAGAAAGATGATGGAGATTTGTTTAAGAGTACTCTTGAGTCTTGACCAATTATCGAATCATATGCATATTACGTACGCACACTCGGATCTTCTCCAAATTAACTCAAACTCACAAGTAGCTAGCCTTAATATATTAATGTTGAAGATAGATGTTAGAGGTGAAAAGTGGGTACGTACAAGTTACGAGAGAGTTAATTACATGTTTACTTCTTGACACAATTCAATAACACATATATACTCCAGGACAAGATATATTAGGTACGTCCTTAATATATCAAATGAGGTCTTAGTTAATTAGTATACGGGATCAATATATTAATGGTACAAGTTAGTAGATAGAGAAGTGGCGGATTAGCGTACGTAGTGTTGCGTAAATCGATGAAAATGAACATATGATGCACAAAGACATGAGGGAGTATAAAAGAAAAGAGAATATATTAACAGAGTGATGGGGCTCTGTACATGGAAATGCTATATACTTACAAGCTGTTATAAGCGAGCTGAGGTACACAGCCAACATACAAATTTTCCAAGAAGAACCAGTCCATAATATATAGGAGTAGAGAATTGAAAACAAGAAATTAAAAGAGCAAGAAAAATACTAATTAATTAAGGAGTTGGTAAGTGAAATAAACAAAAACAAACGGGGAACTCGATCAAAGTATATACAAGAAGGCTAGGTGGAAACGTAGAAAACGGAAGGATACTAGGTAGTAGGAGGCGTTAAGGCAAATTAGAGGGCCTTGTAATAATTAAGCAGATGGATGGAGCAGGTAGGCCGGCCCGGGCGATACAATGCAAGCGCAAGCAAGTAGGAGCGGCCGGAGTTGGAATCAAGCGAGGTGGCGGCGTACAAAAACGGTGTCGAGATCCGGGGGGCAGAAGAAGTGATGGGTGCAGGGCAGGGAGGCGTGGGCGGGAGCCGACTTGCGCTTCCTGGGAGGCGGCGGCGGGCAGGCCTTGGCCGGGATCCGGCACTCCTCGGAGGTGGGAGTGGTGGCCGTATCATCCTCCTCCTCCATGGGCTGCTTCCGTATCTCAATTCCGGCGATCACCCATTTCGTCTTGTCCAACTGATCTGCCCTTTTGGGATCCTTATTAATGTTCACCTCACCATGATGACACTTCTCTGGAACCCCCATGTCTCTCTCTCTATAATCAACCTTAATTGTTTTCTTAATTTGTAGCTTAAATTTTGGGTTTTGTGATGCCCGGGGATGTATATAGCTAGTGCTAATACTAGCGGTAAAATATTGTACTGGTAATTAAGCGCAAAGGTTGGAGAAGGTAGGTACGTGTGTAGGTTTATAAGGAAGGAAGGAAGGAAGCTGAGAAAGTGGTGCATGAGAAGAGGGCGCAAGGAATAATCAATCAATTACCCAAAAGCAGACTCAGATGCCTGCTAGCTAGCTAAGACGGAATATATCTATATATACATATGACTGAAAGGGAGCGTTTGGAGACACACATAGACACAAAGTAAGTTACAACTTTTCTTTTCTTTTCTTTTTTTTTGGGTCAATTCTTTTCTTTCTTTCTTTGATGCTGTATTTATTGTATTGTATTATACTCCAAGGAAATGAGGAATTGAAGATGAGGTGTAGTAAGAAAGGAATTCGTAAACGGACTCAAATCCTTTATCCCACACCCACACCCACACCCACGTCCTATTTCTGTGTCTCTCCTTTTTTATTGGCCGAAATTATTTATTTAGATAGAATTAAAAAGAGAATATAAGGGGATCCATACTTTCAACCAATAAGAAAGAAGAGACACAAAAATGAGACGTAGGAGTGGGCACAAATGATTTACTATATATGTATAGTATTATATATGCTCCAATTAATTAATGTTGGGGGATTTCAGATTTCAGATATATATATAGAGAGAGAGATTGAATAACGTAGGTACGTATTGAAGCATATTGCAATTTGCAATTAAATAAGGGCAGGAGGGAACCCGATGTTGAACATCCAACCCAGTGCTCGTTTGGTTAAACGTAGGAATTAAAATTCACGGGAAATTAAATCACATGAAGTTAATTCCCATATATTGAGTTTCACATGATTTGAGAAAAAGTGTTTGGTTATACTTAATTACCCAGTAATTGAATTCCTACCATTTGTTTGGTGGGAAGTGTAAAATCATGGGAATTTGTTTGAAATTACCACAATAACCTTTATCCATTTAAAACTGGAATGTAAATTAAGGGCAAAAATGAAATTTATAATTTAAATAAAAAATAATTATTTTTAATATATGGAGGAATTGAATCTTACCCACCCCTTCCATGGTAATTGCAATTCCTCCAAAATGGAGGAAGTGCAAATCATGAGAATTTAATTTCCCATGATTTTGGTGTAAAACAAATATAACCAAACACAAGAATTTAAAGTCAATTCCTGGATTTTTTCAATTTCCATGATTTTGAAAGTGAACCAAACAAGCACTGGCAGACTCGTGACTCGTGAGTCCGGCCAGATAGAGCTACCAGAAGAAGAAAGCTAGCGCCGGAAGGACCTTGCTTTTATTACCTACACGTACCTTATGTGTTACTTAATTAATTGCTTCCAGTGACCAAAGCTTAAACACTATATATGCGTTGCTTTTGCTTACCCGTATAAACTTTGAGATGATTGTGCTACATTAGCTATGCTTGCTTTTACCTAGCTTGTTAATACTATATGAGTGCCTCTTACATTTATGCAGTAGCATCAATTATATATAAATCTTGTACTCCCTCCGTTTCAAAAAACATGGTCTTTTAGACAATTTAGGTTGTTTCAAACTACATGACCATTTCATATTTTTTTCCCTACTCTTTCCATTTATACCCCTAATAATTAACTTTATCATAATCATTACACTTTTTCATATTTCTCTAAACAAATAATTAACTCTACATTCTATAGGGGTAATATAGGAATAACATTTTTTTCTTAATATATGTGCAATGTCCAAATGGTCATGTATTTTAAAACGGAGGGAGTATTAGAATACCCGGACGTTGCTATAGTGCATGCCATAGATCGATCGGTCAGAGAAAAAGTTGGCATGCATAAGTTTAATTACCTCTTAGCTCAACTTAATTATTAAGTTAAACTCATTGATGTAGTCATGCTTGTAAGCTAGGAGTGTACGTAATGTATGAGTATATAGTGTAGTTATTAGGCCTAGTAGGAAAAAAACAAAATGATGATACGATATAAAAAAAGGTGCACCGGGATCATCAATATGTATATACGGAGTATATGGTTGCTGCACTCAGCATGCAGTACCACCAGTCCACCACCATCGATCCCTCCCATAATCCCATTCAGGTCTGGCTACCTATAATTAACATTATAATGCTCGCTTTTAACTCGGATAATATTGTTTATTAATAAATCTATATATGCACAATTAATGGATCCATAGTAACGCCAAAACCTATTAATGTCAACCGCCTAATTTTTTCCATTTATAAATTAGTACCTATATATCGTGTATGTCCCATTATATACATGGATTGTCTATGAACGTAACTACGTAAGCAATTCTCTTTAGATGATCCTATTACTTAGCAACTCAAATTCAATGGTACACTACCCCTTTTCAACTTAGTACTATACTACTATTTGGCAATCCTATATTCATTAATGGTCGATAAAAAAATTCTCATATTGAGAAATTTTGTCTAGTGGCACTCATATCTATTACGAGTAGTAAAAATGATATATACTCTTTTCTTTTGGTGATCAAAATAATATATACTCTTGACATATGATTAGAAATGTATTAATATGTACGTGTATCTATATATCTACTATAATAATACAGTATAAAGCGGAACCCAAGTCTTTGTTAAAATTTGCGTCACGTCATCAACCCTGAATAAAATAATGATTTTATTTTTTGCATTGATTTTCAAAAAAATAACTTATATATCTTCTTGATATCTTATCCGATTTCTTTATATATACTTAATATCTTACTCAATTATATATCCTTATACGAATAAGGAAATTCAAGTGATTTTCTTTTATATTCTTTACAATTTTTTCTTATTAATTAGTATACATTTTTTCCATTATTGAATCTTGAAAAATAGTGAAAAATTTTCATATGTGTCAATAGTATATGCATTAATAATATAAATTTGAAATTTTGAATAGAACTATTTTAGAATTAAAATTGTATGAATAAAAGTACATATATAGGTCAATAGGTTCCGACTTTGGTCTATCGGATTTGGATTATAAGTTCCCGAGTTAAAAGCGTATTCGTATCAAAATTCGATCTAAATTCGGTTTTATATTTACATTACCCGTACATGGTACGGGGTTTGTACTAGTTTATATGATTTTTGTAATTCTAATAATTATTTAACGGCCGGGACAAGTATTAGTTTAAAGGCGAGAAAAAAAAAAAGTTACTATAATGGGGAATATGTGTGGTGAGTTGGCTATTATCCCACTGTAGTGGAGGAGGGGTTGACAATCTACTTTGGTGTACGAACTTGCTTATAATGGAATTGGAATTGGAATGGAGCATATACACTTTAAGCTATATATTTTTGTGACATCGACAAACATACATGGATGCTACTATAGAAGGTCATGCAAGGACACGGGAACATAAAGCAACATCATATCCAAAATAGCGAATAATTATATATTCATGCTCCGAGATATAATACCAATTAAATTGCAACAATTAAAATGATACCCATCAATTCGCACGTCGAAATTCATTTGACGTCATGCAACTATGCAATGTGAGTTGTAATTTAAAAATCTAACAGAGTAGCTAGCTGTCAATCCTCAATAAACAAACATTAATGTTTAAAATTATTCCGTATTACATTAGTCATCATCAATAAACATACGCATAATTAAGATGGATCTGAGTGAGTGACTGACTATATCACAATAATTACAGCTTCACATGCTAGTGTATGATAAGAGCAATGAGTATGCAGTATATGATGCTCTGATGAACAGGTCGGTGTAAATAGGGTAGGTTAAAGAGTGGCCCGGTCAAAGCCGAAAGTGTTTTGGGCCGGACCCAATCACGGCCCATAAACCAACAAAAACTTGCGAAGAAGAAGAAGAAGCTGTGAATTAAGTTTCCGTAAATCCCCCGGGCCGGCTGATCTCTAGCTATGATGATCGGTGGATTGTTGGAAGGAGATTGGGTGCTCCTGATTTTGGACGTCAGATTACAGGGAGTGGGTGTGATGATATTAATTGAATCCTTGTTCTATATGTTCGAGTTGCATTATGTGGCTGTGTTTGTTTTGTCCAAAATGTTTACAAAAATCTAACGATTGATATGGGTTATAACACTCTTAATTGGTCCAGCGCAAAATTGCAATTTAGTACGTATTATGCAGTAGAAGCACTTTATTATATTTTGTATGATGGATTAATTGTATGTTGCAACTAAAAACATGCAGCGCTTTGGCTTGAAACAAACACAAAGACTCAAATTCCAGATAGGCGTTGAAGGAAGACATTGAAGGTTTCATCACTATCCAGCATACTAATCCTCACATTCTTCTTCTCAGCTCCAAATCTCTGCCCAGATCTCGTCAAGACCTTGTGATCTCTCATCAGTGCTGCTCCGTCTTCAACCTCCTTACACTCTATCCATGCAAATGCTGGATTGGGTCGAGTGAACTTGCCCATGAACTGGCAATACTTTTGAGGGTACTCATCAGCGAGACGGAAGCTTGCCTCCTTGTGCTTCATAGCTTGACGCAGCTTCTCCCAGCGCTCAGCCATGATTCGGTAGCCATGCTCGAAGAAGCCTTCTTCTGAATCGGGCGAGGAGAAATCAAGGTAGTCATCACACACGGAATTCAGTATCTTGGCTGCTCGGATCTGTGCCTCCTTGGAAGTTCCGATTGTACTCACCTCTATGTACTTGACCATCTTTCTAGCCAGTGCCTCGTCTTTCACAATCGCCCACCTTTACGTACACACATAATATATATATATATATATAGTTAAAACCACACATATATACAAGCTTGTATTGTATTGTATGTTTCCATGGCATGTAAAACATTGTATATTATATAATATAGTTACAAGCAGGCGCGTTTATTGCTCGAATTACCCGATTCTCGACCCAGCATGGCCAGTGCATTTGGAGAAGGTGAAAAGCATGAGGTCGTGATCAGCGGGACAAGTAACGGGAGTGTAGTGAGGCCAATAGTAGGCTAAGTCATGGATCAGCAGCTGCTTCTTCCCGGGCCAATTGCTCTTCACAGCCGGTTTGCGAATGGATCCACAAGGGTTGTTTGGGGAGCAAACAACCTCAATGAAGGCCTCATCTTCTTTGCTGGGTGCGAATGACTTTGCATCTCCTCCCCACTTGTACAATCCCGACTTCAAGAAATCCGTCAGATCCGGGTATGACTGCATACGCAAATTAAGGATGAAAGGAATGGAATGAAGGTGAATGCAGCGTAGCGTAAATTAAAATGAATGAGAAATGCAGCATGTTAATTATATATTTATAGATGTGGAGTACCGAGTAATAGGGGACCGCGGAGACCACGGGGAGCGGATGATCGGCGGCGGCGCAGGAGGAGAGAGCGAAGAGCGCGGCCTGGTAGAGCTGGGACGAGCCGGTCCCCACGACGAGGTGACGGCCCTCGGTAACAGCGTTACCCACCATGCGGTGGACCCTACGAACGGCCTCCCCTAACTCCGGCTGCATGTACCAGCACAGACTCCCGGGGTCGCTGAAGTAGCTCACCAGCTCCGACGCCCTTATGGTGATGGCGCATTCCTCGTCTTTTTTCTTCCAGTACCCCTCCATCATCTTCGGATCTCCACTGTCATATTATACGTACACATAATTAATGTCACGTCAAACTTTATATATACTCCTATCGATCATATAAGACATGATTTCACCGGCCATACTTTGTACTGAAATGCTAAACTAAATATCTTATCTTCCACAGGAAAAACTAAATATCTTATCGACTTAAGAGTATATAAATATCTTTCTCATAAATTTATATGCTACAGTACTATGTTTGATAATATCTTAATAAAATATTTCTAATGTCTCCATAATATCAATATTTAATTTGATATCAGATAATTCTATTAAGATAATATCTTTCATAATATATATATATATATATTAACTGTTATAATCAAGTATATAGAAATTATTTCTTTCCTTACATACTAATTAATTTACACAGATATCCTAAACAGAGTTCTTTCTTTTTTTGGTCGAATCCTAAACAGAGTTCTTGATTTAATTTGAAAAGTATTCCTGAATTGTATAAATCAAAGCTATAAAAAATACTACTCCCTCCGTTCCCAAAAACTTGTCCGCCTTTCCTTTTCGGTCGTCCCCAAAAGTTTGTCCATCTCTATTTCTTTCCATTTATATCAACTATGCTTTTACATTCTTACCCTCATACAATCTCATATATTACACTCTTTCTTCAACTTTCTTCTCAACTTTATCACTTTTTCCAATAAAATTACACAATTATCCCTACCCAATCTTATATATTACTCTTTTTTATTACTCTTTTCATCAACTTTATCACTTTTTCACATCACCTATCAAACTTTACCACTTTCATTAATCCGCGTGCAAATGTGCTTTACGGACAAGTTTTCGGGGACGGAGGGAGTAGTATTATTGAAGTTTTGGGAAAAGGTGGATAATGAGTACGCTACTAATTAAGATCCACAAAGAAAAGAAACAAGTAGAGATATGATGGAGTACGTACTGATCAAGATTGATGAGTTTAGAATCCAAGGCCACACTTGAAGAGTTTTTTGTTGTGTGTCCATTGCTGTTGTTATTGTTGTCGTCGTCGCATTTGCAGTGATTGGACCCTTCCACTGATGAGGCGGCGTCTGCGGACACTTGCTTCCCAAATCCACACATTTTCACGACTGATCGAGAGTATTGTTGAGTTTTGATAATCTATATGATGATAATCTCCAAATTAATATAATTCTGTGTAGCTAGATAATTGTTTTTGTGTTGTGTTCTTCGCTTTGACGGTTTCCATGGCTCTATATATATAGGAGAGAAGATAAGATCCACGTTTAAAGCATTATTTCCAAATAAGACAAGGTATTTTCAGAACATGCACACTATTTTCCGATTTTTCTCAATGTTCATGTACTCTTGCGTTTTGCGGGCAAGGAATTTTTGTTTTTAATGCATTGCATTATTTAGTTATATTATAGTGAAAAAATCAAACTAGCGCGGACAGTTTTAAGTTTTCTACATTTGCAGATTTTGCTTTTTCAAATTCATCCATTATTATATCTCAATATGTATATAATAATACCAATATAAAATAATTATTTTTCGGTTTTTCTATCGTGTGCTCTAAGAAAATACTATAAACGTATCAAATATAAAAATAGTGAACCTGTCATACAAAAAATTTAAAGACCCAAAATTTAAAATTTACCAAATCTCTATTAGCAGAAGCTTATATATAGTGTGCTTTAGAGCACATATTAATAGAAAAATCATTGTTTTATATAAGTTTTCAATTTTAATACTAAAAATTTCTTCTCTATCCGACACAGTATCAAGTTTCAAAATATTATGCCTTTTTTCGGTCAAAAAAATGTAATGCTTAATTACAAATTAAGATGCGTAATTAGAATTCCGTCAAAAAAAAGCGTAATTAGAAAAGGCTAGGGAATGGGCAATTATCATAATCAGTGACGACGCAGATCCAAATTAAAGGGGGAACAATTTCTTTAGGAGATTCGATGAATTAAGAATAACAGATAAATTTAGTGATGCAATACTTTTAAATAGTAAAAAATAGTTACTTTTAAATCAAATAAAATTATATTATGTATGACATCTAATTTATGCTAAAAAAGGCTAGTTTATAGAAAAAACATTAGAGAGAAATACATTAAATGTGAATAAAAAACAAAATGATGTTATGAGGATTCGAATCTTGATGAATGAAAACAAAATTGAACCATAGACCATTTAGACCGTTTAAATTTCATGTCATATTTATGCAAATTAATTTAAAATGTATTAATATTTTAACCTAAAATTTAATATAAATACCGATAATAAACCCGACGGGAGGGGACACGGGCCACACATGCCCCTGTGTCCGTCTATGATCATGATGTGTGTGATCTGCCTGCAGCATACGTTGCTGTGCGGTCGGTGATACATTTTATTTAATCTTAATGTTATGATTGCATTTCAATGTTGACTTCTGGCGTTTAATGATTATACCTTATAAGCATGGCTAATAATCATTATATGTTATGATCTTTTGGCATTATATATGGTTTTCCTTCAGTTATGCAGTTGAATCAACGTAGGATATGTATTACAATGGACCCAGCACTTCAGTTTGACCTTATCAAGGAAAATGACCTACCACGAGTTAATTAATATTACATAAATATAATTTGATCGACAATGTATATTTAGGAAAAAAAGAGAGCAAAAGATCAGAAACTTTATGAGCCGATCAAGTAATTAATAAAACCAAAGTGTTTGACTCGATCATAAAGAGAAGGATCATAGATTTGTACATATCTAGCCATCTTTCAAACGATAAAGCCAAGATTCATAAATAATTTTTTTTTGGGTTTGATTTCCCTTAAAAATCTAGTTAACAGATCATTATTTTTTTATTTTTTTTGATCAATAAAAGGGGTTGGCATGACGAAAGTGTCGGATAATAAGGCATGTGATGTGTCTGCCCGCCATTAGCACTCTCAATTAAAACCTTATTTTATATTTCAATTCTCTTGTAAAACAACTAAATTCATTGATTGTTTGAGATGCATCATGCATGTGCATGTGAGGTGGTAACATTGTGTAGTATGTTTACATGAACATGGCCTAACCATAAACTGTAACGAGTCAGCATTGTTCATGCCATGCAAACCGTTACCAGATATAATTCGTGACATTGTAGATCGAGTACTACTGGTCAAAGCATATCCTACGAATCTAGACCGTCATTAATTGAAACGATTATCATATAATTCGACTTGTATATAATTGCCGTTTTTTCTATTGCAGTTATCTGTATTCAATTTGCCAAAAAACATCGGATCAACTGTATCTAAACACTAAACTAGTCAATTAAGAAAAAGATAAGCATATATACAAGTGTTGATATATCTTTGATAAAAAAAAAAACACGTGTTCAAATATCATCTCTCGCTAAAATCATGACACGTAATTTATACAATGTATGCGGATTTGTAAATGCAGATCACAATGTTTTCGGGTTAGAGAAATGTAAGCCACGTTTTATGAAATTGCATTGGTTTTTAGCCTTTTTTGCAATGAGATCATGTTATTTGCATCTCTCCTCGTAAATGGAAACCTTTGGGTTATACACGGATGAAAAATTGAACAGTTGGGCCATATGGGCCTAGGTTCAGTTTCTTAATGGTCCCATGTGTTTGGCCTAAATTGTTTATCACCTTCTTCTTTTTCTCCTCCCTTTGGTGAAAACTCCTTTTTCTTGATCATAATATATACACAAATGATCAAATTCAGGGAAAAGCTAAGGCTTGCTGATTCGATTTCAGAAGTTGTGCGCATGTTTTCGCAGTTTTTGACATGTACATGAGAGTGATGGCTCCAACTTCGTGTTTTCAATCGGGAATAAATAACAAGTGGTCGAGAAAGAGACGAGAGGAGCTAACAAATGTGGCCTATTCTCTTGGTAAGTCAAAGTCATGCATGCAGCCTAGCTAGCTAGTTAGCATGTAATGGATTTTCATTAGGAAGAATCTGAGGAATTCTCTTGAACACATGTTTTCTACACCGTTGGAAAATGCTGTCATATATCAAGTCGAACTGAACCCCTGCTCTTTCTCTGTTCACAATGAACAGAATGTGATCTCCTTCTATCATCTTGTAATACCTGCACCTCAACAACTTGGTTGTTCAGACGTACTCCCATCCGTTATATGGAATAATCATAAGGAGATTGAACACACATCAAAATTTAGCATATGACTCTCACCAGATTCCAGGTTGCAATGGATGACAATCTGTATCATTCACCACAATCTGGTGTGGATGTTCAACAGGAAAACGAGGATACATCATGGAGATCGTGTTCAGCGCTCCATCGTTGTCCCACCAATCCTCGTCTCTGCAAATTCCAAAACAAATGACAGAAATGTAGTTTTAGAAGTTGAGGATTTTGCATCTTTCATCCAAGTATCATCAATATAACAACGAACCTATAGCCCTTGTACGGAGGAGGAACGTCGAGAGGAAGACGCCACTGACTCATTTGCAAGACTCTAACCAGAAGCAAAGGGTGGATCCCGAGAATGCTAGAAGGGACAGTGAAGCCGAAGATCTTCATCGTTCGTTGGGTGGCGTAGCTGAAGTAGTATGTGTTAGGGAAAGTTTGGAGATGGTAGTTAAGTCTAATGGCTCCTTGGGGTGTCAAATCTGGCAGGATCCAATCTCCTGAAGCGATTGGGCCTGAGTTTCCCAAAAGGCAATCAACCAAGCCCCACACTCCAGTTTTTCTCCATGATATGTTGAAATGATCAAATCCAAAGCTGTAGTAGGATTTTAGCCATGGAATGTCAAACCAGTCATATATGATTACTCCCACCTTGCACAATTGTAGTAGAGATATCAGCTTCAACGTTCGCCCATCCTCTGGCCTGTAAAACAGATTTTACAAACTGTCATATTTCAATTTCAGGTTACTTTTGTTACAACATGAAATAGTTACTCGTAGCAGCTAGAAATTTCGGGCTAGTCAAATAACGCGGTCGCAATGATAAAAGATAACATGCTTGAGGAAAACAACACCAATCCAGATTAAAATGCATGGAAGTGACAAAACGAGCTGTCATTCTAGAGCGTCATATATCCTAAATTATCATGCTACATCCAAACTGAGACAAAGCTATGTTCATGACTGGCAAGCAAAACACAATTCTACTCAAAAGACTGGCAAGATAAATGTGTCGTGTCACAGTGAAAAAATGGTTGATGGAGAAAAGAAAGTACCTCATGCCATCAAAATAGGCCCTTGTAGTACCATTGAGTGCACCAGATATGGATGTTATGCTCAGAACCCAGTCAGGTGAAGTATTTTCATACCCTTTGAATGCCTACATCAGCCATTATAATACGTAAGTTACCAGAAATATAATTTCAATTGACTCTGGAAGTTAAAAATTTGATCAAATCGTTCAAATGCAACTCAAATTTTGCTGTAAACTACTATCATAATCAAGAGGAATTCATTCTATACCTTATCAGCTAGCATTTGCTGCAACACACGAACAACTTGCGCCCCAGCCGAATGTCCAACAAAATGAATTGGGTGATGCTCATCCCATTCAGGATAATTGCCTAAACAACAAACAATCTGTAAATTCCTCAACTCTCATACTCTAACAAGTGCTGAAAATGGAAAAAGATGAAACCTTTTTCATAAACTCGGCCAAACTGGGAGTGCCCACAGGCTTTGCTGTGTTCTTCACCATAATCAACCTGACCCCCTTTCAAGTAATAGAACAACTCACGAGCCCTGGAAATTCATTCCCTAGCTAGTTTACATCATCACAACAACAAAATTGCAAACAAAAGTGAAAAAAAGATTAAAACTTGAATCGGATAAATTAGAAACCTGTCGTAGACGCTTGTGAGAGAGCCCAAATCAGGCACTAAAACCCTCTCATCCTTCTTCTCTGCACCTCCAAAGTAGGACAAACCTCCCAACCTCTGAAACTCAACCATATATATAATCAGCCCATTAGAGGATTGAATTCAACAAATGAAACTAGGCAGCAAATATATAGAACAAATTATACCCCTTGGCCGAATCCAAAGATGCCATGAACAAGAACGATGGGAGGCAGACCCTCAAATGAGGGGGTGGTAGTTTGTGAGGGTTTGACCTCCGCCGAATGCAGATTCCGGTTTTTTCTCAAGGATTCAAACACAAGGGACAAATCGTATGCAACCGCTGTGCTGAAAATGTACAATCCGTATAAGAAATGGACCCATGTGCTCACGATAAGCTCCGCTATTTGCAATATGACTATGGACAATCGAATCATTTCTGGGTTTCTCTGTCTCGAAACCCACCCAAATGAGGATAAGATTAAGATTTATCTCCTCCTGTTTCCTTTTTTTTCCCTGCTATGTTCTTATTGGGGTTGGGGGAGGATAAAAATCAGATCTTTAATCTATTCTCCTCAAATGAAAATGCTGAGCCCTTCAAACTTGACAGACCATGAAAGAATAAGTCTACCGAAGAAGCAGAAGGGGAGGAGTACTTAAATCCTAACGAAGACGATGGTGATGAGAGAGAGGAGGAAAATTGTTTGACAAGAACACGGACTTTCTTTGGTGTTTGTTGTATGGTGTAAAAAAGAGGAGGGAAACAGCTCAAAGAAGGGTAGAAAAAACGAAGAAAACTGGTTTTACACGATTTGCCCATTTCCAACCTTGCAAGTTACAAAGGTCCAACTAATCAACGTTCTCATGCCACTCTCCTGACACCGGGGCCCATAAAAGAGCAGCCGCTCAGACACTGCCACGTGTACTACAGTTGACATTTCCGGACAAAAGAAGTTTAAAATGTGGAGCCAGAAACTGGGTGATTTCATGCAATTTTTCCTAATCAAGTACTCCATATTAGACTTGTTGTTGTATGTAGGAGTTTGTGGAAATAAATGAGAATGGGGTGTAGTGTAGCTGGAAGGTTGTTGATGGGTCGGACATGTTTAGTGATATAGATCGAGTTTCCTGCCAACTACCACCCAATTTCTGAATCTTATCCTCCAATCCATATCCATGTATTGGGTTCCATCGTCTCTCAATTTGCTCTACGCGCTCCTCACATAAATACTGCATCCCTCCAGCTTATACGTACACTACACTACACTACATGCATATATATAGAGTGCCTAGCCACAAAAATACCGAGTAATTAATATGCACCAAATCAAATTAAGGCATAAACCATAATCTTTTGTTAAGCACATCCAACCAAATTAACGTGCATTATATTCTTTGAGCATCACGTGCATTATATTCGATGAAACAACTTTCACTTTCTCAACAATTAATTGGGTGAACCACAAAATTAATGTCAATTGTTGGAATTTAGAAACAAAGCTAGATTTGCACGCAAGCTTAGCAAAGATAAATAGCGTGTAGCAAGACGCGCCACAAGCTTGGGTTAATAAGAATAAGTAGTTGTGAGTGGGTGGATATTATGAATTATGAATTATGAATTATGGACTTGCACATGCTAATAATCACGTACTTCACTCTCTCCATTATACAGTAGTATTATATACCCTCCCCTTTCCGCGCATCATTTTTTTGGTTGAAGGAGAGGCGGTAGTCTCCGTGCCCACTATTACTATCCGATTTAAAGTATTGTTAATTTAGCTCTTTTTTGGTCGAATTTGTTAATTTAGCTCTTAACAATTGTTAAAAAGAACTTTTTAGGTGTGATTTACAAATATTAAGAAGAACAGAAATAGTTCATTCAACAAATAGTACAAAAAGAATTGTTTTTCAACCAAAAAAAAACAAATAGTACAAAAAGTTTTAAAAATAAGGAATTATGCAGTTATATAATTTGCTCGTGATTTTTTATTGATGTATATTTTGGTGCTTAGATAAAAACAAATGTTTGTAATTATTATACCGATAATGTTTTTAAAGAGGAATATTATACTAGCTATGTCTTAAAAACTACTCCGTATTATAATATATAACGTACCAAACAGGATTCGGCCACAGCAAGTTGTCAACAATGTTGGTTTGAGATCGAGGATCTTGTGGCGTTACAATTAATCCATGCACAGATTTATGCAAATTACGAACGGTTAGTTTAGCTGCATTTCTGAAATTACGCTGCCGCTGTCTGAAATATATAATTTGATAAGTAAGGAGAACCACGTACATTTTCCGTGCAGGAGTGTATGTATGGCTGCAAATTTACTCACGAAAACCACACTTGTATGCCCCTTGCTCTGTGCATAGCTTTTAGCAATTAATGCAAGATACATGTTGATTTTAATTTGTTTTTATATCTTTGATCGTAATTCAGACGCTTTGTATGACAACACTTTCTCAATCAAAACAATAATACTCCAATTCGTATATGAGTTAACAATGCTAGTGTACCACTGATTGGGATTATTATATAAGATTGGAATACGGGCACTTTGATTTTGATCTCAAAAGCGTCTTCTTTGATACCCACGTGAAGTGGAGTCTTAATTCAATAGACTAGTACTTGTACAAATAAAGTAAAAATTAGAGAAGAAAGTTCCACAAATAAACTAGTTTGCTCCTACTGATCTTAGCGAATTCTATGTACTCAAACAATTATGTCGGGCGTTTGTTCATATGCTAAGTCAAATCTAACTTCTTGATCTTCAATGCTAAGACTAAACCGGATGGTAGACAAGGTACGTAGTTGCCTAGTTGGTACAATTACCAACTACCAACCGTAAATTGTTGATTGAGCATTTGAAGCTAGCGCCCACCAGTATGGTTCCACCTGCCACTATTTGCCAATGTGACAATTAAGTACCTATTTTTAGGAAGATGTGGAAAATCTAGAGCACATTAAAGTATCCACTTGTTAACAATTTGCTATCAAGAGCGTTGGCTCTAAGAAACTCAAGTTCCATCACAGACAATTCGAAGAAGGTACAAGGTGAATTCTAATCAGTTTCATGGAAGACAAATCAAAATGACCATGCGACAAACAAACACAAATGCTTGCAAGTTTTACTATTGAAATTGACATTTTTTTCAACAAGATGGTGGTTGTGTTCAGCTGAACTTCCATCAAGAAGACTTGCTGTTGAAATATCAGGCCACACTGATGCAATCAATTGCCTGTTTGCAAATGCCAGTCATAGTTGCCTCTGGCCCATACACCTGCAATCATGATGCAACAAATGAGATGTTGGTACCACAGATTGGAGATGGTTTGGGCAATAAGTCCAAAACAAATTGCACAAGTGCATTTTTATCCATGCCAGACTGATTTCAATGCAGAAATTGTGGGTAACGTATTGGTGTGTATACATCTGTGTTCAGTGTTGAGAGAGCCTCATAACAGCAAAGCTAAATGATTCTTTTCTAGGGAGTAATCAATATTTACCTCAATAGGAACACCGATCTCATCCGCAAGAGCTCGCATTTTGGCCAGACCCTTCTGGTAGTTTGGACCTCCTCTCCTCACGTATAGATGCATTCTAGCAGCTTTCAGCTTGGATTCCTATTCAAACAATCAGCCAGAGGAAAATTGTTTAATTGTTTATATAGCTAACAATTTGCTTGAAAAATGTGAACTGATTGAATGAGGTTTCACCGACCTTTTCCTTCAGTGCCCGGATAATTCCATTGAACGTAGCAGCAACATCTGTGAAGTTGGCAATTCCTCCTCCAATTACAAGGGCTCTTTTCCGTCCGTCAGGATTAGCAGTTGCACACTATTGAACAATTGATTAGATTATCATTTGTAATCTCATGCTTGGTATAATTATGAAATGTGTTAGGAAATTGAACCTTAGTCACATAAAATCAGGAACTGAGACACTTAAATCATGAAAATTCATTAAAAAACTCAATGTCACTATATGAAGCAATTTTTCTGCCTCTGTTTCAAGTTTATTGTGACCATTGGTATTGAATATGATCCCAAAGGGTAGCTTAGGGGTTGAGAGGCTTTGGGAAATCACATTCAGAGCTAGAGGGTTTTTTCACTTACATCAATCACAACTCTGGCATACTGCAAAACCTCCTCCTCATTAGGTGCACCACTGTATTCTGCATAGTTTCCAAGCTCATTTGCAAAACCAAGATCCCCAACCTACAGAGGAAACAAGGTAAAACCTATTTCAGCCATTCAAATAACTGAAGTCCCATTTGCCAGTCAAATGATCAGAAACTCTTACAGTGTCAGCATATATCACACTCGCTCCACCCCCAGCAACCATAGTCCAAATTCTTCCCTTTGGATTCAAAACAGTGAACTTCAAGGATGCACTTGTCTGCATTGCATTTGACACAAGGAATCTGATGAGATCATCATACATAAGAAATGACCTAAGCTATGCAGCTTAAATCAAGAGTAACTAGATTGGAGATCAGCCAAATACAAGATTTTAAGAAGCAATGGAATTGGTTACCTTCTCATCCAAACCATGGATAAAACTCTCTGTAGGGCTCATAACTCGTCCAAATGGCAAAGGGAACTCAATATCTCCCCACCTACAAAAGATGCATAGGATGAATGATGCCCACATATTCACAATCGACTATTGGAATGTGACACAGAATGGTTTCATTTCATCAGAAAAAATTTACAGAATCAAACCACTGAAGTGAAAAAAAACAGAAGAGAAAAGGAAAAGCACAAGCATACTTCTTGAAGTTCTTGAATGCAGCTGTGTCATCCAGCTCGCCTCTCATATCCAAAGGATAAGGTTTTCCATCCACCAGTGAGAAAGGATTCATCTCTAAGAAAGTGAAGTCCAAATCTGCAAATGTGTATGGTGAAGATAGTAACTCAATTAGCTTATTAAATATGCCTGAAAGCCAAAACAATTGTGTCATCTAAACATACCTTGAAATAGGGCAAAAACTACTTGCAAGAATGCATCAATCACACCTTTAACCTATACATTAAAAGTGTACACACATCAGCATTGATAGACAACATAAACAAAAAATTTAAGCACTTGGGTTGGAAGTATATTCATTTGGGCATTAGATAATAGGAAAAAAACTATAGGATGCAAGATAAGTTAAGGCTCAGACTTATTTCACTGTAGGTTAGGGATGCATAACCCAGTCAATATAGTATCACTTAGTTGCAGAAGTAATATGATAACAAATGGAGGTCTCAGGCTCCTGTAGTTGAACATCAACAAAAATTCTAGTAAGGTATCATTGATTTTTTTTTCATCTATAGGCACTTAATGAGAATTTGGCCACTTGCAAATGTATAGTTAATCACAAGATGAAAAATGTGCATATCTCATGCGTCATGTCATTATGTAGTATAAACCTTGCGTTGGAAGCGTCATTTAGAATGCCATTCATCAAAAAGAATTTACCTCCAAAGGTAAGGTTGCAACAAGTGGAGCACAAACTTCTGATGTGAGAGTTGTTCCTGTAGGAACAAAAATAGTCTTGACCTGATAAAAACAAGAAATTCTCAGTTAGTGTCAGGAAAGGTTATATTGAAATATGCATGGTCAGTTTTTAGAATCCGTTCAAGAGCACCTTGTCCCAGTTCTCTTCAATGTCAATTCCTCCACATTCCGAAAAGCTTATGCTGCATCCAAGTCTGTCTGAAACAATGTTCAGGTAGAACTCCTCGTTATGTGGAACAAAAGGCTCAACAATAAATGTGGTTATTGGTCCTTTGCATCCACTCATTTCCACCTAATATAAATTATGTAGAAGAATCAAGGAACTGAGCTCACAGTAAATGATGTATAGACTATAGAGCATGAAATCAGAGAGTAACACAAGAAAATCAGTCACCTGTTTGCCAAGACGTTCCTTAACGAATGAAGCAACTTGGGCAAAATCGAGATTCAAGGCAACCAAACCACTCTTCCCACGTTTCCCAAACAACATATCAGGTTTCACAACCAACTTTTCTGATGAAAGCCAAGACTCCTTCTCAACCAACTCATTTAAGTCCGTGGAACCAGTGATCTGAAGAGAAAAGAAAGAAGTTGAATACATTAATCATCCTAGATTTCCCAACAAAAAAAGTCAAATAATCTGTATTACATAAAACTCTGCACACCACTCCAGTAGAGTGGAAGAAGATGCAGGTTGGAGATTGATAGAAATCGTGCATTTACGAATAAGGAGTAGCCCTTTCAGTTATCTTATTCTTAATCAAACTGCTAAAGCAGAATTTGATTCAAAATGGATCGCTTTATGTAGTTAAGGCTAAAAACTATGAAGAGAAAGGAGGGATTTAGTAGCACTCTCAGGTCTTTAGTTGCTAGAACACACTGTGCCTTGAAATCTAACAGATCTCTATACGGAATGGGAGCGGTAATTATATCATATTCCCAATCATGTTTTGCAGTTGGTTTGCTAGTATAAAGAGGATTCAATATTTGCTGCATTCGGCTAGAAGCAAAAAGTAAACAGTTGCAACTAATCCAGATCAAAATTTTATTCATCAAGTAAGCAGACGAAAAATTCAAGAATTGCAGAGTACCTGTACAGATCTGATAGCTAGCTCATAGCCAGCAAGCCTCTTGAAATGTTCCTTCAACAATCTCTTGGAATCGTACTCTCGGATCTTCTTACGTGCCATATCGTGACCTAACTTTCAACAACCAACATCAGTCGAGAGAAATAAACACAAATCAATCAAAAAAATTGAAGCTCAGATCTGCATCCCGCAGCATATAATGAAAACCCATTCGGAACCCCAATCGAATTAGGAATTGTATTAGCAGAAGCGAGGAGCAAAATTAAGTTGGAAAGATGTAAATTTAGCACTCGTCCAAGTCAGCGGAATGACAAATCTAGGAATGAAGGAGCAAGTAGCAACTTCAAATCCAGTGTTGAGATACTCTCATACTTGATCGGCGTACCTGTTTGGGATAGAGGAGGAGACGAGTAAGCAGTCCGTGTGAAGACGGAGACGACGAGATGGGGAGAAGAAATTCAACTGCGAATGGATGTGTGGGATTGGTGTATTTATAGTAGAAAAGTGATATTCCCGATTAAATTAAAATGAAAATGAAAATAGGGGTAATTAATTAAAGGAAGGGGATTTCTGCACAGAGGAACCAACTTCTTAGCGGGAAGGTTGTGGGATGTCCCAGCCCCTGAGGACGCATGTGCCACCTACCCCCCGTTGGCTGTATATACTACGGAGCACAATTTTAGTGATGAGATCTGGATGGAGGGATGATGCACCTAACCACATCAATACATCATGATCCCCACCTACATTGGCCACATTAACATTTATCTATCACAATATTGATCAAGCCAGAGTAGGTTGAATTTTTATTACTAAAGCCTCCGTATAGTACGTACTTTGCAAACGTAAAAAAAGAATCATATTTAGTTGGGGGATTAGACAAATCAGCTTGAAAATCGAATTAAAATCCAATAACCAGTAGGTACGCAAGAAGTAAGAAGTGGAGTTGTACATTACAAGTCTAGAACTAGTGTTCAAGAGGGTGGGCCGATCAATATGGAGCCCACTCCACCACAGGGTCCAGGGGGGTCCAACAGTTTGCCATTCTGGCGCCCTTTTTTTATCCTCCTGGGGTTTGATCGGGTAAGCGAATAAAGACGTGATCATCACCTTTTACATTCCTTTCCTTTTTCACCCCCCCACTCAGATTGGGGCTTCTCTTCTATTGTACAGTACGGAGTTATATATTGCTCCTTCATTCTTCGTCCGATCTCTCTCCCTCTCTCTGTCTTTCGTGAATTTGTGATTCTTGTGTGTGTGTGTGCGTGTGTCTGGATTTGCAGAACAAAGGCTACAGAGATGACGACGACGACGATGATGAAGATGTTGATGTGTGAATGGTTCGAGAAAGGGATGGAGTGGGTTCAACACTTGCCTTCCACGGCCTTGCTCTGGACGACCTGCTTGGGTTTCGTCTCCGCTACGATACTAGTGCTTTTTTCTCGTTAGTCTCCTCTTTCTCTTTCTCTATCTCAGTTTGTTAGTCATTTGTTGCTTCCCCTGTAATCTTCGGTCGTTTATTATTGATTAAACCATTATAGTGTACAGTCTTTGTTGAAAAGGGTTTTCTGGTAGATTTTACCTAACCATCCGTGATTCTGTGTGGTTACTAGTAATTAAGATTCCTATTAGAGTTAGTTCTGAGAACCTAACAAATCCCCTCTTTACCCAACTAATTTCATTAATTATCAGCTACTTTTGGATGCATGTGTTGCAATATTTGTTTCTTTTGTTTTTGTGGTAGTTCAATCAAAGTCAAGGAACCCTGATACCATATTGCTTACCGGGTTAAGAGGGAGCGGCAAAACTCTTCTCTTCCACCAGGTAAGAAGCATCTTCAGGACTTATCCGCGATTCTTGAATCTGAGAATGAACTCAAACCAATACTTGGATCTGCTAGCTAGGTGCAAGTAGTACTGTAGTAGTCTATGCTGATCGAATGAGGGTTTTTCGTATGTTTGTTTTCAGTTGAGAGATGGATTTTGCGAGCAAGATACAGTCCATTCACAAGAACCAAATGAAGGGAGGTTCATTCTTCATTCTGAAACTACCTGGGTAAGAGATGACTAACAGGTAGGCTAGGGTCTAACAGCTGATTCACAGATTCTTGTGTTCCTTTTTCACTTAATTAAAAAGGGCTTAAGGGCTCTTGTGTGGGGATGAAAACACGCATAGTAGTATCATGGATGGGTTCTTGCATAAAACACGCATAGACAAGAATAGAGTTACCACCAAAGTATTGGAACAAAACACACGCATCAAACTGTTTTCTTGTGGCTTCTCAGAGCTCAAGAGTGAGGCCTGTTCATGTCGTTGACCTGCCTGGCGACTTCCATCTTCATAGTAGTATCATGGATGGTTTCTTGCATAAAGCAGCTGGTATAGTTTTTACAGTGGACGCTACTGACATCTCATGGAACTGCCACTCTGTTTCCAAGTATGTAAGCATATACAATCAAAGTTGACTGACTTCTCATCGTATATGCCGTTTTAACATTTGCCGTCTTCTATTCTCTAAAGTTCCTTGTACGAGATATTGACCAACACCATTGTTCTAAAGAGAAAAATCCCATTACTCATCCTTTGTAACAAGACAGACAAGTTAACTGCACACAGCAAGGAGTTCATTGCGAGCCTACTAGAGAAGGCAATGTAAGATTTCGTCTTTCTTATCTTCATTGTTGTATAAGCTACATTCTGGTGTTTCTAATGATTTTTACAATGTTACAGTGACAAGCGTAATACTGATTCTAATATTGATTCAAGGAGGAAGAAGTTTTCCTTCTCTGATTGCCACACTCAAGTGACAGTTTCAGAAGCTTCAGGTTTAACTGGTGACATAGCTCAGCTGGAGAATTTCATAAGGAGATATGTGACATACTAAGTGCTGTCCACACTCAGATAGATTCATTTTAAGTAATAAAATGTACACCATTTACACGCCAAACTCATGCTTATGTATGAATTCGTATTCATTAAAAAATTATGGAAATGTACTTGTACACTTGTATTCTTCTTTCCGATTTTCTACCAGGCCAAACAATCATTAAGCTAATCCGGTGCGTCTATGTTCCGAAAGAATCAACTTCACGAGTTGTCACTTCATGCCCTGATAGGAATCCGGGAAAGACCGTGACATCCATGAGTGCTTTAGCCTAACTAACATAGCGAAGACGCCATAGCATGGGATGTGCAATAGACCAACCGCTAAATACCTGCCAACGCCCGAAAATGGCCGTCAGATTGTGCTTGTCTTGATCTTAATTCGAATTATGAATATGTTAAGAAATCGCTTACCACAAGGGCGCATAGGAAGACGACAAGTCAAGGAATGGGTACGGCCACCTGTGCAACAAGAAAAGGCTAGCTTAAGAAACCAAAAGAAAAAGCCTCTGCAAATCCAATGGCTCAAACAAACACAATAATTGTGAAGTTTTTCATGAGGTACCAGAATGAAATGCAGGCATGGATGACCCATTGGAAGATAACATATATGGCTGTCCAGAGTATAAAATATCCAAACCGAAACATTGGAAACCTCTGCAAATGGAACTTTTGAAATCAACTGATATACAAACAGAACTGTGGTGTAAAGAAACAGCTATTATCATGAGAGCAACTTACCAAGCAGTTTAGAATTGTGTCACCAACTAGAACAACATTGACTGAATGCATACTGACAACATACTGCAGCTCAGCATTTGAAGTTTTAAGTAAGGGTGGACAAAAGGATAGAGAGATACTTTGGAATGAATCAAAAGGTCGAGCTTAAAGAGATGATAATCTTACAAAAGTGAGCTTGTGATCTGCAGATGTCATAAATGGAAAAATCACAAGCCAGAAAACTACATCAGTGAGCACCACAGCACCAGCACAAACCTGTTCAAAGCCAGCGAAAACGTATCAGAGTCCAAAATTTTAACAAGCTAATAGAAGTGTTGAGCTTTAATCCACAAGGGGCTTCCAAAGTGAACAAATCACGAACCTGATACAAAATTTGCAAGAAGTATCCACAAAATCCAGCAGTTGGCCGAACATAATACACTGGGTAGTTATCCAAAAATTTCTCTGTCATAGATGTACCTTCATTTTCTATGATTTGAGGAGGTATATATGTACCTCTCTCCACATCGAAGTTCCTAGAACTAACATCGCAACCCGCCTCATTGTGATATTGCCAACATCCGTAAATGGAGAATGCTGATGCCAGCTGCAATAATATGTTGCAAAGGAATGCTTGTTAAAAAATGCAAATAATGAGAAAGATCAGAAAAATTGTACATTCAAGCTGATTTTTCTGAAGGTAAACCGACTAATAATTAGGAAGCATTGGACTAGAAAACATACCCCAAAGTATAAAGTGACTAATGAAAAGGTCCATCTGTTCATCACAAAGAAAAATCAGCAAATACCCGATCAATAGTAAAGCAGAATCTCAAGAATACTCACTTCCCATTAATTCAATGACTTAAAACTCTACAGAATGAAAAACTTACTGAGTGTAGTAGCAAAAGATATAGCCACCATCAGCAACCGTGTTGCCGATAATCAATGAAAGAAGAAGAGTGAAAGCTAATACTCTAAAACCCAATAACCAAGCTGGATGGATCACTTTGAGACAAGTCCTCCAAGCTTCATCCTCATAAAGTAACTCAGCTCCTTCACAAGGTTGTTCACCGCCCTCAGTTATTCGTCTTCTACGGCCACCGTATCTCCACAAGAGGAATATTGCAAGCAATATATCAGCAAAGATGAACAACGCACACACAGCGAATCTCCCATTCAACCAGTAGCTTAGGTCTGTTGTGTTGTCGCTCATGATTGAATTTGGGTAAACCCTAGAGAATTCAGCACTTGTACATTCAGATATACAAAGGAGGAACCTTTATTCGCACATCAGCAAAATCAGCTTAGATTGACCCAAGAATTCAGACAAAAGTATGAGCAAGTGCAAGTAGCGATTCACTCCACAACAACAATTCGGGCTAAAACATGCAAAAGAAGCCCATGTCAAGAACACAGAAATCTATCGACGGCAGCTGTATGATAGAAAATTGAGAGTTTAATCTCAACAAGTTCAAAAAGAGATAAACTTGGAGCACTATCTTTTCGATTTCGGCAGCAAATTAAGAGGCAGTCAAGCGTATAATCAACCAAACCACGGAGTATGAGAATGGATTTTGATACTACAAAGGGCGAATAGAATTACCTGTTGAAGGTCAGACGATCAGCGCTCGGATTCGCAAGAAAGGGCTCGGATCCTTTCTGGGGTTCCTAGCCTTCCAGACGAGAGTTAATGGGTTTTAAATTTTTTTTCCCAGACGAGTCCACGATAGACACTCGATAGAACAATGGACACGTATCTTGTTGAGACTGTGAACAAAGAGAGACCCCACAATTAGACCCGGCAGAAAGTGACCCGAACCCGAAACCCGAATCGAACCGAACCGAATCGAACCCGAAATTGGACCCGAACAACGAAAAATGAACAATCCAAACACGACCCAGACCTGAACCGAACCGAACAACACCCGAACCAAACTGACCCAAACTAAACCTGAACCGAACTGACCCGAACCGAACTTCACCCGAACCGAACTGCACCCGAACCGAACTGACCCGAACAAACTTGAACCGAAATGTGTAGTTGTTAGGCCCATTTTAGAGTTATAATTTGTTCTTCTCGTACGTATGTGTATGTATATAATATAAATAGTAATTAATTTTTTATAATTAACTAAGTAGAAATTACATCTAAATCTTTGTCAATAATTTGTAGTAGCTATGTTTTATTACAAGACACATTCAAGCACTCATTAAAGTGCCCAAACCTTCTACGATAAAAACTCACCGTTGCGGACTTGCGGGTGATCTTATAACTTTAAAAAAAAAATTGAATCCAAATAACACCCGAATCTGAATTGACCCGACCCGAAATGATCCGATTCAAAGCAATCCGAAAAGGACCCGAACCGAACAACATCCGATCCGAACTAATCCGAAATATTACGATCCGAAACGACCCGAACCCGAACTAGACCCGAACCCGAACAACATCCAAACCCGAACCGAACCGAACCGAACAAGACCCGAAATAACTGTTTGACCCGAACTGACCCGAACCGAACAACCCGATCCAAACTGACCCGAACAACCCGAATTGCCAGGTCTACCCACAATCAAGCAAGAGTGCAAATGTTAAATCTTAAGAAAATATATGACGTTATATAATTTAAGTCCTTTTTGCCGACCAAATAATTACAGGCCAGATATTTTTATGAATTTTTTAATTTATGTTTTAAGGAGGCTCAAAAAAAGTTATGCCTTACGTACCCTATTTTAGGAAATTTCATTATTTTTGTTATCATTTTACAAGAAAATAGCTCCGAATTAATGGCCAAATTTCATGGTCAGCACTCAGTAGCTGTTATTCTATGAATTTAATTAACTTTCGGATATATGCTATGAGAGTGACACTAAGTTGGATTGCACGTGGACTTGTGAAGGCATTCTCAATTAAGTGTTTATTCAATAAACAATTGAAGATATTAACTTTAAGATGCACAATAAGAACCTGCGCCTTCTGCTGATCAGCATTTCCCAATCAGCACAAGTTACATCTTCTGAATCAAATATCCCAACCAGTTTACACGAAGCTATTCTCCTTCCAGCCGTCTTGCAAGAAAATCAACAGGCAATGAACCCAACGGTACATTTGGCTCGGCTTCCTCTAGCGGGTCCTCAACAGACAGATCATCATCATCATCATAACCGTGGCTGTAAGAGTCATCATAATCTTCGTCGTCGCTAAAGCTCTCATCCCCACTTTCAGGATTATCAAAGGAACGACGGTCTCTGAATCCGGGTGCCAGGCTTTTCGGGTTTGAAGCGGAAAGCACCACCACAGGATACGAGTGCTCGGTCGTTTGGTTGACTCGCCCAAACTCCTCCACCTTCTCAAGAAGAGCATCTGGGCCGAGTTTGGTCTCTTCTAGTAGCATTGCTTTGTTAGATTCGATTGCACGCTTCCACAATGACATCATTCTAGGGCTTGCAACAGGGTTTTGTTCACGAGAATCAGAATCATCATCGGACTCTGGGCAACCAGAGATAAAATTAACATAAAATAAGCAAGTGTTACAAAGGAAATTTTGTAATTTAAAGGTTTTGGATACAAACCCGAGCTGTTCGTTCCCAATTCACTTGCAACTGAAGGTATGGGCAGAGTTGGAAGTGCAAGAGGATACATGGACTTCCAATCACGTCCTCTCCACATCAGTATTTGCTCATCATCAAAAGAGAGCAGAACACATGGAACCAATTCCTGTCATAGGATTCCAAAAATGATATGTATGATTATGAGTAAGAAATATTAATCGCATATTCTAATAGGTGTTGGATAGAACCTTTAGTTTAGCTCCAATCTTCTTATAGTCGCTTGGCTCCAAACCCCGGCAATCAATCTTAACTAAAATACTTCCTTCAAACGCATGTCTCACGTCATTTACTAGACTAATATAGATACCATTTTTTGCTGCATCAAAAAAAAAAAACAAGGATTAGAAGTACATATGCAGTAAAAAATTACATAAATGCAATCATTATAACACTACAACTATCAGAAGTGAAACTAGATTACATTCATAGCAAGTCAGGTCCCAAATCGTAGGCAAAAAACCAGATTGAGCAGGAAACACACACAAACATGAATTGAGCAGAATCAGCTTACCTAATCTACAGATTGGCTTAAGATTTTTTCCTTTCTTCCTTAGCTCATCAGCTTCCTCCTTTGTCAATCCCTCAGGAGTAGCTTGGATGAGTTTTGGATATACTGGTGTTGCTGGCTTCCATAACATCATAGGCAGTTGTGGACGAGTACGATAATTATAATTCCTTCCCCTGAAAAGATAAAGTACACCTCCTGCTCGGTGAATAATCTTACCGCCTGTTTTTTCCTGCCATACATCTTAAGACGTGAAAACACAAAAAAAAGATAACAGGAAGAAAGAAAGAAGGAAATTGAACTGAATTGAATTGATACAAACCTCAAGATGCTTGCAGACATTATCCATATCAACTGTAGGAACACCTCTGCATCTAACCTTACAAACCCGCCTTCTTTTCCAATGAGTATGCACCAGATCCAACATATTATGTGTCAGCCCATCCCTTCCTACAAGTACACTACACAAATCAAAAGCTACGAAACCTATACAAAGAAGTCAAGGCATGATATGACAGATGTAGAGCAAATCAAAACATGATATCAACCATTCCAGCATATTCACGTATTTAGCAGCAGTAACTAATAAGAATAGGTTGTTCATAACTTCATGCCTAAGCTAAATCTCCAAAGTAATGAACTTTTGTGAAACACAAAATATAATCCTACTGAACTAAAATCTTAAAACAGGCCCAAACAAGCATAAGAAGCAAGTAGATTCTGATCTCACAAGAATGATACCAATTGGAAACCTATGAAAGCTATTCACAGAAATCAAACCAAACAAACATCACAACCTTGTCTCTCCCCAAAACTTAACTTGCCAAAAGCACAGTCTTGACCAATAGCCCAAGATAATTACAGATTCACAATGGAAAAGAACAATCTTAGTCCCAAACCTATCCTAAAACAATGTATCAACCATAAGACAGTTTTAGTTCATGGACAAGCTAAACTCAAAGTAAAGAACTTTACTACTGAAGTAGTAATGTACACTCCGACTGATAGGAGCAGTAGAATACCAAGATTAACCTGGCGATTGGAAGCCAAATGGGGGTGTATAAGCAATTTAACCTCGGCCTTAGACAAGGGCTCTCCCAAAACCTCCTCTCTACTGATCGACTCCCTCGGATACTGCCCTAATTTATACGGCCCGGGCATCTCCACATACTTTACCCCCTTCTTCTCCGGCGGAGGAGGGTTGAAGGAATCGAACAACGGAATCTTCTTCTTCTTCATCTCCTTCTCTCTCTTGGACTTCAACGGCGCCTTCCCCGTCCACGGCCGGGGCATGCTCGGAGGCGCGAACGGCAGGAACGCTGGCTCCCGAATCGCCAGCGGCTTCATTTTGGGAGTCTCCGAGTAGCTGAACTGAAACTCGAAAGGAGCATCTGGAAGAAGGTAGGAGACGCCGGATTCGCCGATGACAACAGCTCTATCTGCTCCGTCTTCATCGCCGTCGGAAGGTATAATGACTTTCTCCTCCTCTTCGCCTCTGATAGGCTTGTAGTATTTCGAATTGTGGTGGATTCGGAATCCGGGGTGGGGTTTCGGCAGGTTTTTCGATTGGAGGGGTTTCGGTTTCGGTTTTGGTTTCGATTTGGCGGGGTACTTCGGGATTGGAATCGGCGGCGAGTGGCGGCGGTTAGCTGGTGAGGAGTCGCCGGCCGGCGACGGCAGGGAGGAGAAGAGATTGTGGCCCGGAAGAGTCGCCATGAGAGAGAGGTGACGGAGCAAGCAAGGTTATCCGGTTTGTTTGGATGGATGGGGAAAACAGAGGCTGTTTGAAACGACGCGTTTCACTCACAAACGGGAACGGCTGAATTTGAACCGCGGAAACGGATATTTCGTTTCAGTCACGTGCCGCTCACGTGAGCAGTTAATGGACGTTGAAATTGGGAGAAAGAAAGCAACAGCTTCAAGCAAGACAGCACAGAAACTGAAGGGGAAACATTTTTTCAGTACAAATTTCACAACTTTGTTTCAAACAAATTCGTGTTACTACAATGTAAGACAAATTCTAGAGATGCCTTTCCCCAACATCATCTGAAGTTGCAAACTTCTAGAAACTTCCCCACCTTCCACATATGGCAAAGCCTTTCTCATTTCCTTCCACCCTGCATAAAGACACATGAAGTTTCTTCATCAGAAAGATTGCAACTTGGAAACTGGAAAACAACACTTCACAAAACCCATATTAATTTCACACTTTGAAGACTGCTTTCAAGGCAACTTCAAAGTGTAAAAAGTCAGTGTGAATTTAATGACATGAGAAGAACCCTTCATATGAAACTAATTCAAACCCATACAATAAAAAGCATTAAACTTTATGTCTTTATAAACATGATAATCAATTTTGTTCAGCCTTCTATAAATCCTGTCTAGCTTTGCAAAAACCCACCAGGGTCTTTCTATTCTGCTCTCAAATGGAAACCATAAACAATCTCTTTGGTCTTCAAGAACAAATTTGCTATGTACAATGCAGTTTCTGCACTACAATTCTGCTGGTAACTATATGCTTCAAAAATATAGACTACAATTCATATTTTTCTGTAATTTATTTTTTTCATCTTAGACCATTTGTGAATTTTGATCTAAAAACAGGTAAGTGTGCCATTAAGTAGTTTATCAACTATAGTGACAGTCAAATGCGGGCACTGCTCTGGTCTTCTCTCAGTTAACATGCTCAAATCCTTCTCTTATAATTTCCCTAACCTGAATCTCTTCACTGCCCTCAACCAAAATCCTGAGGTAAAGTCATGTTCTCTATATTTTTCCTTACCTGAGTATTCTTATATAACCTTAGAGCAAAAGAACTAAAATTAACATGAGGTTTACTTTGTCTTTCAGCAACTGCCACAGGAAGCTCAAGAAGGTGCTCCTAAAGCCATGGACACGTGGAGTACTACTGTCGCTTCTTCGGATCATGATCGAGAGGTTGATGTTGAAGAAAAAGATAAAGATGATGACGAGGATGATGATGCTTGTATGAGTGATCATGTGGTGCACAAACGTAAAACCCGATCTTGGTCTTACTTTTTGAATTGAAGTTATAAGTTGAAGACGTGAAATGTCTTGCTGACTAGGTGTGAATTTGTGTAACAGCTCCGCAGAAGAAGAAACGCGCTCCATCTGCTTACAATTGCTTCATCAAGTAAGATTGTGTACATCGATGACTTCAAATTTATACATATATGTCAAGATATCTGTTCCGGGTAATCGAAATTAGGTGTTTTTTTTTTAAGAGAGGAGATAAGAAGGCTCAAGGCTGTGAATCCATCCATGACACACAAAGATGCCTTTAGCACTGCTGCTAAAAATGTAAGTCTTTAAGATCACAAATGTAAACATTCAGTAATATGATCTGATAATCTTTTTTTTGATGGAATGAAGTAGTAGTTAATTTTTCTTGTATGCTTTTTTGTCAACACCAGTGGGCTCATTTTCCTAATTCAGTGCACCAAGATTGTGATGATGATGACAAACCTCTACTGAATAAAGTTGAGGCAGGGATTTCAGGAGAAATGAAATTCAGTGTTTGATGTGAAGAAGAAAGCATATATCCTACATGGCTTTTATTAATCAGTGCTTTAATTGTGTTATGTTTTATCATATATATGTATTAATGGTAGCAACCAAACATCATCAGTGTTGTTGGATTTCAAGCAGTGTTGTTAGATGTCATATTTATTAGTTTTCCTTCTATGGGTATTTGGACTAAGACTTGTGCTACATGTCTTTGTATTCTGCAGTGTTGCTAGAAGTACGTCTATATGCTATCTGATCTGATATTTGTGTAATGTTTTTTTGTCGAATTTCCTAGCTCTAAGTTTCTGAGGTTCGCACACGCATGTTGATATGTAATTTCATCCAACTTACCTTATAAGTCAACTTTTTTCGGACGCATTAATCAATCACCAAAACATACTTAGATCTTCATGCAAACGTACAACAAATTGATACTATTACAAGATAGGCAACAAATTCCTCATGCACTAAAAAGAAACCACAATATAATAAAAAAGCTACCTAACTAATGTACTGATGAGTGATGAGTGATGGAGGTTTTAATTTTTCTTTGCTTCTTAAATTTTCTCCATCTCCACTGTCTCCTTCTCCTCCTTAATGCCGTTGGGTTGTATCTTGAAATACCCATTAGCCTATCTGAAGAAAATATCATATGTTAAACTGTGATATTGTACATGACACTTACTTAGCAAACAATATATAGTCATAGATTTTGATAATGGTAATACATGTAGTCATGTAGACATAATAAGATAAGCTTACTACGAAAGTATGCTTGGAAGAAGCCTCTGTTCTCTTTAACTAGCTCCCTCCACACTGCAAAATTACAGCAATCACTCACATGAGACATGATTAGGCACGTGCGTAATGGGAAAAAAGGCAAGTGCCATGCAAGCAACAAACAAACCTGTGAGTGTAATAACAGGGCTGATCCTTGCATGCTGTGCTAAGGTACTAATGCACTCCTTCCGGGTCATCTTGAGAATTAGGCACCTTTCTATAAGGTGCTGAACCTAATCAAGAAGTGGATATAAATTTCAAGGAATTAAGGAGGATAATAGGCATTGAATTAGGTTGTTGAAATTTGAGGAGGAGAATTAACTCACCATTCTGATGTAGCTGTGTTGGTGGCAATGCAAGCAAGGGAAGGAATGATCATCATAGTGGTACATGTTTTACTTTTTTGCAAGTAGAAATGGACAAATACAATGCATAAGAAAAATGGTTTATTTTCATTGATTTCGATTGAGGAGGGTTTTAAAGGAAGAAAAAGTGTAGTGCAAGATAGAGGAGGAGATATCTTGTGTCTTGTAATGGGTATTTGTTATTTAGGTTATCTAGAGAAATCCAAAGAGATGGACCAAAATGGCATTGCATATCTAAAATGGCGCTCACCTCATCTGTTTCAAGATAAGAAAACAAAGATTGAATAAAGGTTCCAAAACCGATTTGGTCAGTTGGGCCCAATATTTCTCATCAGAGCAAACTCGGCCCATTATCACTAAGGTCCGGCCTGTATTACTCTTCATCTTACAAATCAAAAGACAATATGGGGCTCTCACTTCTCTTTTTTTTTTGGGTGGAAAGGTTCTCACTTCTCTCTAATCTTACTTGCTTTTAACTCTTTTCAAACAGTGAAACAAAAAAAAAGGACTTGTAGATTGTTAGATGGGTCAGTAAATAAGATGTAGCTTTTGCTTAGAGTGGAAGTTAAGCCACAGATTTAAACCTAGATAAAACAAGAAGTTAAGCCATAGATTACAAATACCGTAACAACAGTAAATTTTTGTTGGTTTATAGTCATCAAATCAAATCCATGATACTCGAGAACGTTCATCTGATGCTCACTTACGCAAACACGGTTGCTTGGCCTTTTTCTTCCTCATCAACGTGTCTTGTATATTCTTTCCTTCCACACCCCCTAAATTGACTACAAATAATATTTTGCTGAAATCAATGTTTAAAAATGCTAACCCTTTATTTTGACCAAAAAAACAACACCAACCCATATTGAAGATTTCTCAGTTGATTTTTCACAGTGTATTACTATATTATTAAGTTGATTTCTCCAACTATATAATTATGTCTGACAGGGATCTATAATTGATAATTGTAGACGGGCATGATTCCATATCAATTAGTTAGCATTTATTTCTCTATCTTATTTATTTTGCTATCCATATTTATTATGCTTTATCCTTTAATAGGGTAGTTACTCTAGTTAGGATATTATTTATGGAGGAGAATCTTATCTTCGCCTGAGATAAGATATTTGGTTGACTTAGGAGTAAGGCACTGCCCTAACCCTAGTGGGCCGATCCCCTAGGCGTGCGCCCCCCTTTGTCCCTCTCCTCTATAAATACACATGTATACCATGTGGAAGGTAGGTTCTAAGCCATCGCTCTGCCTGATGCCTTTTAATCGACATTGTACCTATTCTAACTTAAGCATCGGAGGTGGATTAAGGGTCGCTCGCCCCTTGGTCCATTGTCTTGCAGGTCATTGAAGGCGAAGAGGCTGGGAGAAGAAGCTTGAAGAAGAAGGTCATTGAAGAAGGAGTTGAAACTTGTACACGGCATATTTTGTGTACTAACATTTGGCGCCGTCCGTGAGGAACGAACAGGTTTTCGACCTTCGTAAACCCTACGAGAACCGATCTAAGGAGGCTATGGATCGCTTGTCCACGAACCCGGATCGAGACCACCCCCAGGCGAATCGGCGCGATGGCCGCCAGCCCCGGGAACCGTGTGCGGCCGATGGCCGACCGACCTCGCCGCGCGACGTGCCACCACGGCAGTCGATCCGGCACGAGTCGCGGCACACGATGCGCCGGACCGCCACCATGGCGCCTAGGCAGGGGCAGAAGCGGACCCGATCGGTCGGGCCGTCGCCCGATCAGGCCATTCCGCATCCACCAGCCGCGCGGATCGCCGCGCGATCCGTCGCGAAGAGAAGACAACCCGCGGGCGCGGGTTGGGGAACCGCGGTCGCGGGTTCCACGCAGAACCCCCCGCTCGATTCCCGTACGCAAGCCGCGGGCGCGGGGCATCCCCAAGGCAATTCGCCCGATTCTGCTGAACTGCCCGCGGGCGCGGGTCGGGCATCCGCGATCGCGGATGGGTCGCCGTGGGTATCTGTCGACGAAACCCTAGGTAATCTGACACCGGAACCTGCATATGAGGTTCAGGGTCCTGCGAGCGCGGACCCGTGTCATGACAAGGGTGCCGGGATCGAAGCCGATCCCGAGGCTTACGAGGGCTTGTCTTCGGATTACCTTCAGAAGGTGACCAACGTCGGATCGCAACCTCGGGATAAGTCCATCGATGAACTTACCGCGGTTTCGGCAGGAGAGGATCTCGAAAAGGTCTTTACGTCGGAAAGGGCCTATCCGCCCAAGAGCTCTCAGACCTTACGATCCTCCTACGGAGAAACCGCGATGTGTTCGCATGGAGTCCCTACGAGATGCCCGGGATCAGCCCAAAGCTCGCATGTCACAAATTGAATGTGAGTCCGAGTATGAAGCCAGTGGTGCAACGAGCCCGACGGTCCTCTTTTCAACACGCCAAGGCTGTCATCGCTGAGATAAAGAAGTTGCAAGAGGCCGATGCAATCCGCGAAGTATGGTACCCGACTTGGCTAGCCAATACCGTCGTCGTCAAGAAAAAGACGGGAGATTGGAGAGTCTGCGTGGACTTTACTGACCTTAATAAGGCATGCCCTAAAGATCTCTTCCCTCTTCCGAAGATTGATCAGCTGGTGGACGCCACGGCGGGGCATGAGCGGATGAGCTTTTTGGATGCCTACCGAGGATACCATCAAATTCCTTTGCACGAGGAGGATCAAGAGAAGACCGCGTTCATAACTCCTCGAGGGATCTTTTGTTATAAAGTGATGCCCTTCGGATTGAAGAATGCGGGGGCAACCTTCCAACGTCTTGTGACTAAGTTATTCGATGAATACTTAGGAAAGACGGTTGAGGCCTACATTGACGATATGGTCGTAAAGAGTCGACAAGCATCGACCCACTTAGACGACTTGCAACGCGTCTTTGATGTGCTACGAGCCGCTCAAATGCGTCTAAACCCCGCCAAATGCGCTTTTGCGATTGGCTCGGGGAAGATCCTGGGGCACCTAGTGACCCGGAGGGGAATTGAAGCGAGCCCAGACCAAATTCGAGCTATAAATTCCCTAGTCAGCCCAAGAAACGTGAAGGAGGTGCAGAGATTGACCGGGATTGCTGCCGCTCTTAATCGGTTCATCAGCAGATCCTCGGACAAGTGGCATTCGTTCTTCAGAGCATTGAAGAAAAAGAGCACGTTCGAGTGGGATGACGATTGTGAGCGAGACCTTCAAAGGTTAAAGACTTACCTGCAATCGCCCCCGGTCCTCACCGTCCCTTCGAAGGGAGACGTCCTCAAAATCTACTTGGCCGTATCATCTCGGGCGGTGAGCGCAGTGCTAGTTAAAGATGTCGGGAAGGAGCAACACCCCGTATACTATACTAGAAAAACCCTGCTCGATGCAGAGACCCGTTACTCACCTATGGAGCAACTACTATTAGCTCTGGTCACGGCTTCTCGGAAGTTGAATCACTATTTCCATGAGCATGCGATCCAGGTAGGGGTGTCCATAAAAAACCGAAATCGAAAAACCGAACCAATAAACTGAAAAACCGACACATTTTTTGGTTAACCGAACCGACACTATTTAAATTTTTGGTTTGGTTAACCGAACCGAGAATATTAACGGTTTCTCGGTTCGGTTTCGGTTTACGCATTTCGTAATACCGGTTAACCGAAAAACCGAAAAATAAAATTTTTTTTTTATATGAATATATAAGTTTGATTTACTTTAAAGGATTCATTTTTTTAAATGATTTTGTTGTTCCATTGAGCCATTTTGAGCTCTCTTATTTGCATAGTTTTACTGTGGCTTGTAATTTCAACTATTTACTTGTCAAATATGTCATTGTGCGTGTCTACATAAGCCATTCAAATTTATTTATTAAATATGTTGTTCGAATGAACTACATACAATAATAGTTTAAAGTATCATTTGGTTATTATAACCATCAAGACATACAAAATTAGTATTATTTTGAAGATCTAATCTAATTAGTTATATTGTTTAATCATATTCGACAATTTTATTTTTCTTTCATGTATATTATGATATTCTAAATCACATAAATGGTTATTGGTTAACCGATAAAACCGAACCGAAAAATTGGTTAACCGATCTCCGGTTAACCGAGACTAGCGGTTCGGTTTAGGTTTATGATTTTAGCTAACCGAAATTATGGTTAACCGAACTCCGGTTAACCAAAATTACGGTTAACCGGGTTTGGACACCCCTAGATCCAGGTGGTAACCGGTTACCCTATTCGATCTCTTCTTGGCAGCTCCGACCTATCCGGACGGATTGCGAAGTGGGCCGTTGAGCTAGGCCAGTACGACATCGAATACGTGCCGCGCACAGCTGTCAAGGGGCAAGTCCTGGCTGACTTCATCGCAGAGTTAACCGAGCCCGATGTAGTAAAAGCGTAGGCAACACCCGAGAGCGCGGGCCGAGATTCCGCGATCGCGTGCG
This sequence comes from Polygonum maritimum, assembly GCA_963924305.1. NCBI lineage: Eukaryota > Viridiplantae > Streptophyta > Magnoliopsida > Caryophyllales > Polygonaceae > Polygonum > Polygonum maritimum. The sequence continues at coordinate 274,706 of OZ002737.1, forward strand.
GACGAGCCGCGGGCGCGGGGCCAGATGCCGCGGTCGCGGTAGACCTCCAGAGCATTTTGCCCGAACCCGCTGAACTGCCCGCGGGCGCGGGTCGGGCATCCGCGATCGCGGGTCGGTCCGATGGCAATCTAAGCCCGATTTCGCACGGTTGGGTCTTAGAGGTAGACGGGGCAAGCAACGTGCAGGGCTCGGGTGTCGGGATCGTTCTCACATCACCGACCCAGGAAACATTGCAGTTGGCCATACGGCTCGACTTCGACACCACCAACAATGAAGCCGAGTATGAGGCCTTAATGCTCGGTCTCGAGACTGCAGCAAACTTAGGAGTCCAACGTTTACACGTATTCTCCGACTCGCAACTTATCGTTAATCAAGTGCTCGGAGTCTACGAAACCAAGGGCGAGAAACTGGCCAGGTACGCCGAGCAGGCTCGAACCATGATGGCCGCTTTCGAGCACATCGAACTCGAGCAAAGGTCACGAAGGATGAACCAAGCAGCAGACGCGCTTGCCACTTTAGCATCCCTGTCAGGGAAGTCGCTTGCTTCCACCATCAAACTAGAGACGTCCGGATGTCCTCTGGTGCAGGACGACGTCGGTTTGGTGATGACGGGTGAAAATCCCGCTCCGGACGAGCTTCCAAAAAACGGAGAGGTGGAGGATTTAGGATGGCAAGAGCCCTTGATCCGCTACCTTAAGGAGAATGTGCTCCCGGAGGATCCTCAGGCGGCCCGAAAGACTCGCGCGAGGGCTGGAAGATTCTGGATATCGCTAGAAGGAGTCCTGTACCGAAGGTCTTTTGGCGGACCCTATCTGAGGTGCGTTGCTCCCGGAAAGGTTGAGCCCCTCCTCTACGAACTCCACGAAGGGAGCTGCGGAATACACGCCGACGGTCGTAGCCTGGCGGCGCGTGCTCGCACTCAGGGATACTGGTGGCCCTACATGCAAAAGGATGCGGAAGCTTACGCCCGACGGTGCGCGAAATGCCAACATTTTGCCCGTCTGACGCATTTGCCTGCAGAAGATCTTCACACCATCACGAGCCCTTGGCCGTTCGCACAATGGGGATTGGACATTGTCGGTCCATTCCCTAAAGCCCCTGGAAACGTGCGGTACCTCATTACCACTACCGACTACTTCACCAAGTGGGTCGAGGCCAAGCCCCTGGCTAACATCCGTGACTCGGATACGCGCAAGTTCGTTTGGGAAAACATTATTACCCGCTTCGGGATCCCAAAGGCGCTTATATCCGATAACGGGACGCAATTCAACAGCGCAAACTTCCAGGAGTATTGCAAAGGCTGGGGCATCCGGAACATCTATTCGTCCGTGGGCTACCCCCAGTCGAACGGGCAAGCGGAGGCGACAAACAAGGTCATCGTGGACGGACTCAAGAAACGTCTCGATCAGGCAAAGGGACGATGGGCGGAGGAGCTTCCGGCCATCCTATGGGCATATCGCACCACTCCCCGAAAGTCGACGGGCGAGTCGCCTTTCGCCATGACTTACGGCACCGAGGCTGTCATCCCGCTGGAGGTGGGACTCCCGACGTTACGGACAACCCTCGGCCGGGACCGGAACGACGAGGCTCTCGCTAGGAGCCTCGATTTCGCCGAAGAGCGGCGAGAGGCCGCAGCGGTGCGCCTCGCAGCCTACCAAAGTGCCGCCAAACGAGTCGTCGCACGACGGGCTCGTCTACGGAGCCTCCAAGTTGGCGAGTTAGTGCTTCGGATGGTCATGGGGAGCGCACGCGACCCCACTGACGGGAAGCTCGGACCCACTTGGGAAGGGCCATACGTAGTTGCCGCGGCCTTGGGGCAAGGAGCATACGTGCTGAAGCACCTGGACGGTCGACCAGTGCCGCGCACATGGAATATAGCGAAATTGAGAAAATTCTACCCCTGAGAAAAGTGCGAGGTTCATCATGCTAGTAACGGCGCGCCGCCTTTTTCATCTTCTTTTTGTTTACTTTCGTTTCAAACGATTTTTGTTTTTAATAAAAATCCCGGGAACTCTTTTTTATCTTTTTTGATTTCAAATGTTTTTTCCTAGCATGGGCCGAACACTCAACTCAGGGTCGGAATAGCGCCGTGTGTGCACCATCACACGTGTGGCGCAGGTCACGCGTGTACGCACGCGTGTGGCCAACGAAGGCCCTACGATACGCATGCGTAGGAGTTGCACGGATCCCGTATTTATAGAATACGGATGTACGAATATACGAATATACGATTGTACGAATATATGAATATACGAATAAGAGCACCTAATCCGCACGGCCACTCACCGCTTAAGCTCCGGCCCCTATACACGGGATAGTACAAGGTACACGAGTATAGGGTTCCGGAGGGGGCAATTGTAGGCGGGCATGATTCCATATCAATTAGTTAGCATTTATTTCTCTATCTTATTTATTTTGCTATCCATATTTATTATGCTTTATCCTAGTTACTCTAGTTAGGATATTATTTATGGAGGAGAATCTTATCTTCGCCTGAGATAAGATATTTGGTTGACTTAGGGAGCAAGGCACTGCCCTAACCCTAGTGGGCCGATCCCCTAGGCGTGCGCCCCCCTTTGTCCCTCTCCTCTGTAAATACACATGTATACCATGTGGAAGGTAGGTTCTAAGCCATCGCTCTGCCTGACGCCTTTTAATCGACATTGTACCTATTCTAACTTAAGCATCGGAGGTGGATTAGGAGTCGCTCGCCCCTTGGTCCATTGTCTTGCAGGTCATTGAAGGCGAAGAGGCTGGGAGAAGAAGCTTGAAGAAGAAGGTCATTGAAGAAGGAGTTGAAACTTGTACACGGCATATTTTGTGTACTAACAATAATAATTAATCCTATTATTCACTGGATTTGTTCATATTAACCCTAAGTCAAGTTTTCACATTCATTTTCAAAAACTCTTCTGATCAAAAAATTTTCAAAAACTCTCAACTTTCGCGTGGTAAAACAAATAGGAGTACTACGATTACATAGATGGATTTTCTGGCATAAACAAAGCCATATAATAAAATGACTTTTTACACAAAAAATTAAACTTGGTTAATAGGTACAATTGGGATTTCATTGGGTGCCAGAAAAGAACTCTCTGGCATTATGGTTTTGGGTCCCTGAGGCATCAAGTTTTACAGGTGTGTGATGGGTAAAGCCATGAGAGATTGCAAGTCAAAAGTAGTTTTAATTGCTTTGCCTAGTCAAAGTGCATTAACCCTCCTAATTCAGATTTATGCTAATCAAATTATCCACCCCTAATTGAATATAATTTCAAGGGGGCCAGCTTGAACCAAATCATCAACTAAATATCATGAAGACAACCAAAATATACCAAAATAAATGACATGAAATAATGAAAATCACAATTAATTATTTATTATACTGTAATTATTTTCTTCTAAATTGATATGGTACGTGTGTGGCGGTGCGATCAACTTAATTTGTGTCATCTTCCACATCGCCAAACTAAAAATAAAGGTGCTCCACTCCATCTTCTATTTTGCTTGTGATAACTAAAGATTAGTTGGGGAGATTTTATAAGAGATGTACATATTTTTCCATATAAAAACAACAGATTAATATATAGTATATATTAATGGTTGGAGGAATGTGATATCACAACTTCAAATTATAAAAGGGCTATAGTAGTTTGCTAATCGGGTATGATTGTTCCATAATCATAATTAAAGTTCCTATAATTGCAGACTCTTATTAAAACTTGTTCTGTCATCCATTTTTTTTGAAAAACACAACGAATTTGTCCAATTTAATGGCCGGTGAATATAATCATTGCATTCCATTGGAGCATGATTTGGACAATAAGCCATACCAACTAAAGTATTAGATAAGTAGCGTTACATAAAAACTCCATCCACACATGCATTAATAGTATTATCTTTTAAGTGGTCAAGTTAATATAATGGCATGATATTACTACAACATGACTAATTCAAATAATTAGGGTTTATATGGTCAAATGATATGCGCAAAAATCAAGCTGGAAAAAAATAAGCATTGAATTGGGTATGATCTGTTCTCAACTAATTTGAAGGCTAGTTGCAGGTGTAACAGCACGTCGTTTGCTGACCCGCCAAAATTTACCCGCCAAATTAGGTGCCCACTCATTCAGTCATCTTCATTTCTCAACCTCCACTCTTTTTTTTTTTTAAAAAAAAATCTTGTTAAATATTGTTTGTTTGTTATTCCTTTTTTGTTTTAGTCTCTCAGGGAAGCAAACAAGTCTCGGGTGTGGGGCCCTGTGATCAATACGTACCTATTCACCATCCACCAATAAAACACAATTGGGACGTGCTCTGGGACGTTAACATGGGACGGAAGATTTGGACTCAACAACAACCGATTGAAAGGAAATACTATGGATCCCTGTGAGTCCAAATCTTCCGTCCCATGTTAACGTCCCAGAGCACGTCCCAATTGTGTTTTATTGGTTGAAAGTTTAGAATTGTACAATTTTTTACATTTTTTAAACCCCCAACATAACATTTCAACCAATCAAACATAGTGGGACGTGTTTCGGGACGTTAACATGGGACGGAAGATTCGGATCCGTTGTTGTTACATCTTGAATCCTGAAGAAGGAATGGAAAGAGATAGGTTTCAATTCACAAAAGTATCACGACATTTATAGATAAAAAAGTTTAACGAAAATAGGTGTGAAACTTAATACCCAATTCAGACCTAATGCAGCAATAATGTAAGGTGAAAATGCTAGAAATGTGATCTCTTTTTCTTTTTCCGGAACCAAACGTGGTTATATTTTATCGTTGTTTTTTAGAAATAAAAAGTTTTAATTTTTGAAAATTTATTTTTAATGTCCCTTAAATATTAGAGAAATTTGATTGGCTCTCAAAAAGTTATTTTTTTTAATTGGATGGTATACTTGAGTTTTTTGGTTTATGTATAGTATAATCTTAGTATAATAGTATGAGAGGTGAGTTTGTGATGGGGCATCATTTTAGGGCTGGTTAGACCCGCCAAATGTCAAGGAATCAACAATGATTTCATTGCTATCAAAAAAACAATGATTTCACAATATAAAGACAACTAAAGGCGAAAAGCTAATACTGTAGTTTGAACATAGTTTGGAGAAATGGAATTATTTAAAAATTTTACATGAAAATACTTGGGAGTATAAAAAAAATGGGGTAGATTGGGAGTTGGGCCAAGTAGTTTTGGTGGGTTAAATCGGACCGACCAAACCCTAGGCCATGACCCTGTCTACCCATATGACTAATCATGCATACATACAGGCTGCTCATGTTACAAAATCGTGAAGATCTAAGCAGCATACATTTTGACCAAACTAACCCAGTTCTCTTTCAGCTTTTGTTCTCTTCCCATAAAATCCTCAAAAGAAGTTCCTCCCATTTACGTATAAAGAACATATCTTAGTGGAATTAATTTTGTAGCTAGCTACAAGCAGGAGCCTGAGCTTCCCTAGCTTTGGGATGGATGGATGGATGTAGTTGACAAAAATTGGCCGCTTAGGTTAGAGATGGAGAAACGACGTCGTACGCATTGAATGAGAAACGGTGAATTCACTGAATTGGATGCATGGGATGAGATGAAATGAGTCATGACTCATGACTCATGAGTGGGGTGGGGGGTGGGCACTATATACGCAGTGCTTCCCCTTCACGCACCCGCCCATGTTCATGGTTGATGGACGTGTCATGTGATTGTCCCCCCTCTCTTTCTCTCCTAAGTTATAAGGGCGGTTTTCCTCCTTTCACACAACAAACATAATACTACTCTTATTTGTTTGTGAGATAAAATCAAAGCAATTTGTTTAGGAGCCCTGAAAAAATTAGGGCATCCATTTAAAATCAATCCAATACCTAATTAACTTCCCAACCTAGACATGGAAACAAACGCCGCTTTACCCTAGCTATATGTGACATGCATTTTGTTGACAAGTGCATGTTGAGAATTATGCTATGTCTAATTAACGTACGTGGTCGTCACTTCATTATTTCTGTATATATACTTGTAAAGTGAAAACATATTCCTTGTTTTCCTGACCCTTGGAAAATATTTATATACTCCATACATATGTATTTTAATTACAGGAACCACGTTATATGGAGAAAAGCATCTTGCATGCTAGCCCAAAAAAGAAATGGACAAGGGCATTTAATGAAGGCGCGCGTCTTGGTTGATAAAATTAGAGAGATGGAAAAATCATATCTTTATGCACCCAACAAATCTCTTTCCCTTTCACAATTGTCGAAGACAAACCCACCTCTTCTCCATCGATATCAAAAGTGGCCATCTCTCTAACAATTCGGATCTTTTAATACGTACGCACTAGTAGTGTACTACTTTAGTTATAACGTTGAAATTTAACACCACACATTCATTGTAAGACTATATATATATATATATATATATATATATATATATATATATATATATATATATATATGGGTAACATAACGTAGTATCTTGCAATCAATCGAAATCTTTTTCAAATACCTTACAACATTGCATAAGATGCTCATTCGGAATGATATTCTTAGATGCTAGTCGATTCAGGATCTTTCTTCTATCATACACTAATTTAATAATAATAATAACAATAATAATAATTATGATTATATATAGTGCTAGCTTAAAAATGTATTAGTAGATGTGGGGGATCTATATATATATATAGTGCGTGGAATGTGGGTCAACAAATTGAGACAGGCAACGCAATAGAAGCGGGTGAAAGTGGATTCTTTTCGTGCGCCTCATATTCATCTCTCTCTCTCTCTCTATATGTCAATATGTGAGCAGTAAGTGGAATTTGACCTGAAAGTTGTATACTGTAATTAATTGATTGCGTTACGTCGTCTAACACCATCACTTAATAGGTTTGAAGTTAATGGAAACCATCCAATGTGGGATTTGATTCCAAGATCCGAAAGGAACGGGTCGGGTTTGGTGGATAGGTCGACGAAGTAAGTAAGTGAGTAGGTTGAAGAAGAACCATATATAGTTATATAAATCTTGTTCAAAGTTGGAAGGAAGGAAAGAAGGCTGGATTGCTTTTGTAATAATTAAGGAAAAAAGAACGGCAGAGATGAAATGAAGGAGTTGCATCTGTTTTACGGTGTACCAGACCAGATTGATTGTACAGTAGTACGTAGTAAATAGGAGTAATAAACTGAGGAGTGGGCAGCGGGGTAATTCCGTCAATTGCGCTGACAAGTAATTTCTTCAATATATTACTCCATTTAATTTAATAAAATAAAAAAGAGAGGAGAGGCAGTGAGTTGGGTGGGAAAACGAGAGGGAGGGCAGGGGATGGTGTGTGGCATGTATGTGTATGTCTGGTGTGGCGTCCTCACCCATCAATGGCTTCATCAACAAGACGGGACCCTCTTTCTGAATTTTTGCCTGCTGCTGCTGCCTGTGGGCCCCCATCCCCACCATCCATTTCCCTATATATAGTTATAATAAAACACAAACATATACTACTAATTAATGGTATAATCAATTCAACCAAAAAAAATTAATGGTATAATCAAAATCAAGTGTTTGTCCCAAGTATGGAGAAACTATAAACTGTACATTGCAAGTATCTTCTCGATCCAAATGAAGTAACCAAGTTAGTATCAGTAGTACTAATTTAGGTAGAGTGGCACAATTTGCGATTCCACAAACAAATTCAAGCTACCATTCTATCACTACGTACTACCGTACGTATTTGATGGTATAATCAAAATATATATGATCAAATATTATATTAGTTGAATTTTGTCTATGAGTCTGATTCTACATAACAATTAACACTACACATAATTTTCATGACACGTCTTTTATATAACATATCCTTTGATTCATTTCATTAGAAACCAAGCATGTAATGCAACAAACATGAAACATCCTAGCACAATCTATTCGATCTGTTCTTGTTTTATTATTATACGACTACATCACTTCATTTTTTTCTTACAAATCTTCCTAGTTAACACCTCTAAGAACACAACTCTTGACTGTTGACACTAATTTTAGAGATTCCATCTATACAATTATTTAAAGGTAAACATATCATTTGCGAAAACAAAAACAAGAAAAGTATTACGGGTTGAACGTCTAAGAAAAATCACAGAAAAACGGCTACACGTGATTTTATGAATCGAAATAGGCTTACATCTATATCTATACTATCTATATAATTTTGTGTACATGAGGGCTATTTAATGCTCTTATTACACATTAATTATTTTGTGATCATTATATTAGAAATAAATATCATTTAGCATTTAGAAATAAGAATATGTGTGATCATTTCAACCAATATATTAGAAATGAGCATAAAAATAAAAATAAAAAAGGGGTTATGATTTAAGAGGGAAAACTATTGTATATATTAGAAATGAATAGCATTTAGCATTTAGAAATAAGCATCTACATGATCATTTATATAAAACTATTCTTATATAGATGTATATGAACAAAACTACTATATTAAAAAGTGGATATAGCTATTATATTAGACATGAGCATATAAAAAAATATTAAAAAAAGTTATCTTAAAAGGAAACTATATTAAATTAGAAAACATAATCATTTAAGAGAAAAACGTATTATACAACAAAAAAAAGAGAAAAACATATTATACTAGAAATGTATACTAATTAGCATTTTTTTTTTCCCTATAGAGAGCTATATACATATTGCATTGTAACATTTTTTTTTGTTGAGATATTACATTCAAACGTAGAATGATTAGGTATTTGTATGTATATATTGTTGTTGGATAAATTTTGCAACTCATTATTTTTCAAATTGAAAACAATATATCATCCCTAACAAATTGAAAATGCCTCAATTCATAATTGATAGATTCAAATGGAAACACCCCCACAAAATTAGCATCTATAATTAATTGATGCTATAATTATCCATAATCACCCATTTGAAAATAAATGATACGGTTACATTTCAATTCTAAACAACCCCACAAAATTAGCATGCATAATTAATCAAATTGATTGTGTATTAATATTCATGGCCACCCGTTACAACACATTCACTCAATTTCAAACTACCCACCTCAAGTATATTCCTCTCCTTTTCCTATATATATGCATGTCAAATGTGTATCCCAACTACACTTGGTGGACAGATTTTAAATAGGAGAAAATGAAAAAGACAGAGAGACCACGTACCACCTTATTGCCCGATCGAGATGATCGAATCAAAATTGAGTTGGCCTTCCTCTCTCCTGCCCGACCATCGTCGTCGGCTTCATCAACTATGATTGTCAGTCCGTTCAGTCGCTCAAACTACGGCCTTACGGTTTCTGAGGTTGTGCTTCCCATCTTCTTCTCGCTTCACTTCATAAATCTTATCCTTTTCTCTCATTTGAATACATTATGCTAAAGCTTGTGGATGAACTTCGGAGACAGAGGATTAGGTTTATGTGCTCAATTTTAATGTGTGTGCTTTATGATATTTTGAATGTGTGTGCTTGATGATATTTTGATTGCTAAAAACTCTTGAATTTTGAAATGTCCAAGATATATAGTTCTTTCCTTTTTGTTTTTTTGTTTGTTTTGTCCTACACTAAATCATTTCTAATACCTTCCAAGATTGAAATTACTTTACTTTCTAATACCTTTTGATTTATGAAGTTTATAGGTATTCGTTGCTTTGGAAATGACGATGTACTATATACTAATAGTACTCATTCCTCTACAAGATTAAATCTATTAGTAATCAAATATCGAGAAACAAATATATCATTTACATGTTGGTAATGTTACCCTACTTTCTACTATTACTCATTCCCGATTTAACCAATTTACACATTCCTTTAATTTTGATTTTCGGTTGAAATTACGTATTTCATCCACTTTCCTATATTTCGCATGAATTCTTTGTACACAATATACCTATCACTAATGATAAATTCTTGATCAAGATTTACTTATTACCAAAATCACTAATATATAACAACTTACTTAATCATGTTTACATACTTTGATATTTCTTTTAATTTTGATTTTAATATGTCAAAAACTAATAATTCATCTTTCATTCACCAAAAAAATGTTACAATTACACTTATACTTAGTCATTAATTATGCCTAAAATGCACAAAACATATATCATATCACATTTGTTGTGAAAAGAATTCAAAATAATATGAAATATAAGTCTGTATTTTGATATAACGAAGGACCCGTGCGTATGCACGGGCCTGATTACTAGTTTCACTGTATAATTTAGAGCATTGTTAATACAATATATTAAACTAACCATAGTTTTGATCACTTGTAACTCCATACCACCAAACCGTAGCTAACCCCTTACGTAAGACATATATTAAACTTATACAAAGCTTGCTTATTTGCGTGGTTTTTTTTTTTTTTTTTTTTATAAACTTGCGCCCGTCATTTGTCTGTATTTTAATTGGTGGAGGAAAAATAAGCGGAGAAGAAGAAAGCAGAGGGAGGAGGAGAAGAAGCAAATGGCGGTCTGGTGTGGGTAGTTTTGAGGGCTTTGCGTAATGAGCGAACACAACGACAAAGACGATTGAGCGAGAGGGGAGCAGGTCCACCCTCTTCCCACCTCCACATTCCCCCATTATTTCTCTCTCTCTCTCTCTCTCTCTCTCTCTCTCTCTCTCTCTCTCTCTCTCTCTCTCTCTCTCTCTCTCTCTCTCTCTCTTCATACCTTCTTGAGATTCCCACCCTCAATTAAAATCCATTCCCCCACTTTTCCTGCCCCTACCCATCTTCTTCCATCCCCCATTTGTTTACTTGCAAGTAATCTACAAGCTACCCTCCTCCCTTTTCCTTCCTCCCTTCCTCCCCTTTTATGCCATTTCTCAGATCTCTCTGATCCCCGCTCTCTTCCCTTCCCCTGGTATTTCTCCACTCTTGTTTGCTCATCTAATTCCTCTTCTCTGTCTTGCTTTTCTGGATTTCTGTCTTCTGGGTTGATCGTTGTGGTTGTTGTCTTGTTGACATGATGATCTTCTAGGCCTAGTATGCGATTTTTTGATCGGATTTTCCAAGGCCAAGATTTTTCTTTCTGTAACGTAGGGGTTACTGCATGATTTTGGCCGATGCTGATTTGGGTTTCCTGTTTTCCTTCAATTTGTGGATTCATTTGGGCAATTAGGCTTTATTTAGCTGACACTGATTTGGGAGTTCTTGTTTATTTCAAGTGTGCACCTTTTTGTTGTGAATCTGCTCTTGAATTGATTCTGCTATTCATCATGTGTATGCTTTCCTATGACATCCTTCAATATTATGCATCTCAAGTTTGCAGTGTATTAAAGTTTCCATCTTTTTTTTGTTTTCATCCTTGATTACTGATTCCAGGCGTTAATCTCTTGTTTTGTTTTGAATGCAGATTTTCCCCAAAGCAGGTGCTTAAGTCTGAATCTGAGGAATCTGAGTCTGGTTTACAATGTTTGGAGGCAACAGCAGCAACCGTGTTCTTCCATCTTTAATGGATGAGAACCGGTTTCAGTATCAAACTAATGGACCAACTAATCAGTTACAGCTGTTTGGAAACTGTGAGTCTTCTCTTCTCACTTTAATTTCTTCTACATTCTCTTAATTGCTAGTCTGGAGTTGCCTAGGGAAGGAATTTAGATCAGAACACTGAGATTGGCTTGTTCAGGGGTTCAAGGGAAGATGTGGAATTGGGAAAGAAATGACGAGCTGCCTAAATATGTGTTTATGAGAAAATTCCTTTTCAATTTATGGTGTGTGTAACCTCATATGAACTGCTTACTTTCACCTCAAAACCGCTGAATAACAAAGTACGGTAGGAAACTACATTGTAACAACAGGGATTCATTAAACTGATGACAGCTACAAATCTTTAAATTGAAGAACTGCTAAGTTTTATATGTCATGTGTTCACTCTAATGACAGCTTGTTCACTATAAAATCTTGTTCATCTCATTAACCAGTATATATTCAGACTTTTGCTATTATGCTAGGAACTTAAATGTCTTGTTTGCATTTGATGATTTATTCAGTTGGCTGTGCTTACTTAAAATCTTCTTGTGTTGTTTACAGTACCCGCAGGATGTACAGCTGACCCAGTGAATTACTTTGGAAATGAGCAAAATACTTCAATACTTCGACCAAATAAACGAGGCAGGGAGTCCGAGGATATTTCAAGACAACAGAAGCTTCAGATTTCACTGAACTACAACGTTTGCCAAGATGAGGCCGACCGTTCGGCTAGCATCCCTAAGCCGAATCTGGTATCAACTGGTCTGAGGTTGTCATATGATGATGATGAACGAAATTCATCTGTCACTTCCGCCAGCGGTAGTATGACTGGCACCCCGTCAATCCTTTTGTCTCTCGGAGATAACATCAAAACAGAGCTTGATCGTCAAAAGGAAGAGTTTGATCAGTTTATCAAAGTTCAGGTACCATTTTCCTTCCTTTCTAGCATTTATATTAAGACTTAGTTTAACATACCACTTCATAGTGACCTTTTTAATTATAATGTGGTTTATGGTAAAAATAAGGTCTGCTAGGCAATGATCACATTATATATTAAAATATATTGTAATTCATTTCCACCAATTCCAGCCTACAATATTATAATAATCAGGGTTCACCGAACAGGCCCATAGTTCTAGCCCTTTGGAATTTGTGTGATGTTTTGGATTTGAAATTGGTTGTTGGCTAGAATTTTGTGCAGAATGGGGGGATGGGAAAAGAAGACTTGGGTTTTGAGGCATTATATATAATAGATGCATTGTTGGGGCATTATATATAATTGATGCATTGTTATACCACATATACTGCTTAAAAGTAAGAATTTATAACTAAAAATGTGATTATAATGTGAAGTTCCAAATGAACCCAAACCTTCGTGTCGTTCATGCCAAACGTTCTCACCTTTCTGACTCAATAATGTTCTGGTGGTGGCCTCTGAACTACTTCAAAGCTCCCATAGAGTACTTAAATTTGATTTACATGTTTAGGACATGTAATTCTGATAATCACTCTAATTTTATGTCATCTACATTGTGAACAGGCAGAACACTTGGAAAAAGGTGTGAGAGACCTAAAACAGAGGCATATTTCTTCTGTTCTAACCACCATAGAGAAAGGCATAAGCAAGAAGCTCCATGAAAAGGAGGTGGAACTGGAAAACATGAACCGAAAAAACAGGGAACTCACAGAAAGGATAAAGCAAGTGGCTGCCGAAGCCCAGAATTGGCACTATAGGGCAAAATACAACGAGTCCGTAGTAAATTTTCTCAAGACAAACCTCCAACAGGCTCAGCAACAAGCCATGTCACAGGGTGTTGATCAAGGCAAAGAAGGCTTTGGTGACAGTGAAGTAGATGACACGGCTTCTTATATGGACCCGAACAGTTACGTTGGCGTTGTTCCGGGAAATGGGAAAGCAGTTTTACAAGGCTTGAACGAGCACTTGGTCTGTAAAGCTTGCAGGTCCAAGGAGGTATCTGTTTTGTTGATGCCTTGTAGGCATCTGTGTGTGTGTAAGAATTGTGATGGGTTGATTCGGGTTTGCCCCATCTGCAACGGCATGAAAACAGCCAGTGTTGAGGTTTATCTGTCTTGACAGAAAACAATGCGTATAATATCGGTAAATTATCCCACATGAAATTTTCTTGTATGAATCTTTGACTTAACTGGATATCTTATGCTTTGTATGCCTGCAACGGATGCTCATGGCATTTGCTGATGAAAGTTAATGGAAATCTTTGTGTGTATATGAAATCTTGTTGCACCCACATTCTTTATCTTTTTCACTCAAGACTTGAATTACTGGGTTCAGAATGCACAAAGTGTTGGGTTGTATTGAGCTTGTGATTGGAGATTGGTCTATTGCTGCGTTTCAAGCCCATGAAAGATATGGGAACAATTACTGTTCTGTTTTCAAAAGATGAATCAATTGACATAAAATGCTTACAACTACTGTTCTTAACTCTTAAGGTAGAGAGTTTTATACACATTAACGGTAAGTTTGGTTAGAAGGCAAGACTGAGACTTGGGAATAACCCAGTCGTAAAAAATGAAGATTGACAATCACACACAGCAGTAACTACATAGAAGAATGACATTGTGTAGTTTCCACACACAGCTTTCTCTTACATACTACCATTTGCAGACATGCAACAAGAACATCTATCTAGTTTATCCCTCATCTGCAAACATGCCCTAACTATTGAAAGGGAAATTCGAAAAATTGTAACAAATGTAATCGGCCATTCGGCCTTGAGAGAGCAGATATCCTTTTGTTTTACTTGGCTATTAAATTCTTCTTCGCTTGTCTAATCTTGTTTTTGTAGCAGGGTCAAACTGTACATCTGAAGCACTTGATTCTATCTATAATTTATGGTGGTCAGTTAGAAACTTGTAAAAAAGGCATGTACATAATATAGAAGATAAATTTGTATGCTGGTTCACCTTATTAAGCTTACTCCTGACCATATGAACAGTTTTATTCATTGAAGGGGATGGGAAGTAATCCTGAAGCACAGCAGTCAGAAAAACTATCAAATCTCAGTTTGAGATTATAACCAGTGCTAAACACTGACGGCACACCTTTGCAACCCCGACATATTTGTATACATTGACTTGTTTATTAATTTAGTAGTCTGTATGATAGCACATCAACTTATGAGCAATGAACTGTGATTATGCAATGAACTGCTCCTTACTCCTTAGCTTTCAAAATGATAAATATTTCAGTCCAATTGTTTCTGAACTGTGATTAAAAAATAATATTTGACAATCCTACTAATCTATGCAGATCAACCCATCTCTTGCTAAAGGAAACGCTTGCACATAGGTGGTAAAACATGACCATTCCTCAATGTGATTGTCTGTCTAGGGGTACATATGGGTACTATATACAGATTCACTTAATTCTCAAGTTGTAAACTTTATCCATCATCTATTTGCATTTTAGAGCTTCTAAGAAAAATCATGACCTCTAAGAAAGAACTCACAGGAGCTTACCTGGTCAGAAGACACCCTTGTGATAGAAGACTGATGCACTCTACTGCTACGATTATAATCTTTTGGATCCCTAAACAATGAACACAACGATCAGTTGCTCAAATCCAGTACAGAGTAGTGGCTCAAAACAGAAAAGCGATGCCAGGAAAAAAAAATGTAACAGCATACCACAGAGAATTACTGCTTGTAGAGCCTTGATGTGGAACTTCAGAAGCTCTGGACCTTCCAGCTGAGGCAGTAGCAAATATAGATTTAGCCAAGATCATTTTTTCTCAGCTAACTGAAAGAGTAGCTTCAATTATAGGCTTATAATTACTATGAAGCTGAAAGCACCTACTCTTCAACCTAGCAAGAACTTCCTTTCGCCTGCCTTCCAACTTCTGTTTCGTGTCAGAAAGACTTTCATAGTTGGGAGCATAGGAGACCTGGAGCCGATTCCCAAGAAAGACATGTTCATCCAGTTTTTTCTTAGCAAACCTATATAAGTGTAACATCAAAAACCAATGCTGAGTGTTGAAGTATATCAACAGATAAAAAGTATTAGCCTTTTCTGCACAAACACATCTACACATCAGACCTGGCATTACTTATCTGATGGAATTTGATCCAGAAAACGTCAGTGTATTCCTCGCACTCTTCAGCATCCATAGGCTTACATCTACAGTGTAAATACACAAGAGAACATTCTGTAACTTACAAAAGTCGGCAGCCAAGGCTACACATTTAGGTTTGGACCAAATTCATGGCAAAACAGTAATGATTGATTAGGTCAAATCACCCTAAGGACTCCAGAAGTTATTCCAATCAAAAAGGCAAGCAATCGGATCAGAAAATTAAAGGACACTCCCCAGGAAGAGGAACATACTCCTCAACTTCGCCATACGAGGCGAATAGATGGTGCAATTGATCTTGACATCCCAAAGACGGAACATTTCTCACGATCAAATACCTAGCAGAAATACAAACCATTAACAGACTTAGATAGGCAATCCAAAAGGGGAAAGAAAACCTGGTGGGACACAAACTTCGATTCGTCGCACACAGTGTAAACACGAACTGCCGGAGCTTCGTCCTTGTATCTGGGCATTGAATATGTATTTCCGGCGCCGGAAACTTCTAACCGGAGCGAGAAACGCAGAAAGAGAGGCAATGGGAAGAATAGGTTGCCGTCCTGTTAACACTCTCCACAACGCGTCGTTTCAGTAATTTATTGTAATTATTCTCTTTTATAAACCCCAAGAAAGTTGCAAAGATCGCGTCTTTTTCTCGAGTGCATGACGGATGCTGGGCAGGGGTGTGTTTTCTCTCTTCCAGACCCTGACAATCAAGTTTCCCAATTTAAACAACCTGTGCAGATGCTTACACCTGGATTCATATTGTCAGATCGATGCTTTTGGTCAAGTATATGCCTACAACAGGGCTATGGACGATCTCATCAAATCGGGTCGTCTGAGCTCTGCGCTCCAACTGTTCGACGAAATGCCCCTTCGAGATTCTGTCTCATGGAATCTGCTGATTTCAGGGTACAAACGTAATGGTATGCCAAAGCAAGCGCTTGAGCTTTATCACCAGATGGTATCTCAGGGAGTCAAGGAGAGCCCTTCCACCTCCTCGAGCGTCTTGAGCATTTGTAGCAATTCTGGGTTCTATACGGAAGGGCTTCAGGTGCATTGCAGGGTGATTTCACTTGGCTTTCACTCGAATGTTTACGTGGGAAGCTCGGTTGTTGATCTTTATATGCAAATGGGGCTTGCAGATTTTGGGTTGAGTGCTCTAGATGAAATGCCAGAGAGAAATTGTGCTGTTTACAACTTGGTCTTACGTGGCTTTTGTAAGATGAGTTTGTGCAGGAAGGTGCTGGAGATATACCAGAGCATGAAAACTGATGGTGTTGAACCAAATGATGTTACGTTCAGCTATTTGATGTATGGATGTTGTAATCAGGGATTTGAGTATCAAGGAAGGCAGTTACACTCCCATTTTGTGAAGGTTGGATTGATTGAATCAAATTTGTTCATTGCTAATGCTTGTGTGGATTTTTATTCTGTCTGTGGGAGCCTGCTTGATGCTAAAAAGTCATTTGAGGTAATCCCTGAGGAGGATGTAATGTCATGGAATTCGATTGTATACTCACATGCTAATAGCCGGGATTTTTATGGTGCATTTTCTTATTTTGCTAGAATGCAGTTATGGGGGATGAAACCTTCAATTCGCTCATTTGTGGGACTCTTGAAGTTGTGTAGTGCGAGTGAAAGGATCTTTTTAGGAAGACAAATTCATTCTTTTGTCTTAAAACTGGGATTTGATAATGGGAGTGTCCATGTTCAGTCAGCATTGATAGATATGTATGGAAAATGCCTTGATATTGAGAGTTCAGCAGATATATTTGACAGCTTGCTTGATAGAACAGTCGAATGTTGCAATTCCCTGATGACTTCATTGATGCACTGCAACCTTATTGAAGATGTGGTTGAGCTGTTTGGCTTAATGATTGACGACGGAATAGGATTTGATGAGGTTTCCTTGTCAAGTACACTGAAAGCACTTTCAATGCCTGGCTTTGTGAATTTGTCATACTGTAGGTTGCTGCATAGTTGTTCCTTTAAAACTGGTTACTTATCTGACAATGCAGTCGCATGTGCCCTAATTGACTCGTACTCCAAGTCAGGTAATCTTGAGCTTGCCCGCAAGGTTTTTGAGAATCTATCTTATCCTAATGTTTTCTGTTTCTCATCAATCATCAATGGATACGCTTGGAATGGAATGGGCACTCTGTGCCTAGAAGTTTTTGAAATGATGATTAAGAAGGGCTTGAAACCTGACCGAGTGACATTCCTATGCGTCTTAACTGGCTGCAATCATTCAGGGTTGTTAGAGGAAGCAAGATTGATTTTTGGTTCAATGAAACAATTATATGGTATTGATCCAGACCGACAACATTACTCATGCATGGTTGATCTATTAGGCCGTACTGGGTTGGTGGATGAAGCCGAAGAGCTGCTGGATTGGTCCACAATGAGGGATGACATTGTTATATGGAGCTCCCTGCTGAGGAGCTGTAGGGTCCACCAAAAAGAAGCGGTTGGAAGAAGAGTGGCAAGACGTTTGATGGAGCTAGCATCAGGGAATCATGCATCTTGTCTTCAGGCTTCAAGCTTTTATTATGAAATTGGAGATTTTGAGTCCTCAATGCAGTGCAAGCAGTTGGCAATGACAGGGAAAGGGTACAGGGAGATAGGCTGCACTTCAATAACTCATTATCATAGTTGAAGCCTGCAGGTTGTTGTTTAAATCAAGCAAACTACAAAAAAAAAAACAATATCTTGTGTTTTTTCGCTATCTTTGGCAATTTTTATGTAGTTTCTAGCAATTTGAGATGGTTAATGGATAAGAAGAATTAGTTTGCTTGGGTTTTTGACAGAGTAACCATTGAGGAAGATCATTGACTGGTGAGTCTTTGTTTTAGTTTAAGAGTAAAGCAGACATTTTCTGAGATATTTTCCCTTATGCTTCAAGTGTGGGCATGGAGGCATTTTTTCTCCTTCATGCCTTTCAAGTCAAGTCTGATTTTACTACAAATCCCTCCATTTTGATGGCTCAAGTTGTACATCTTAACTCATAACCCGACCTCTGCTCCTAATAATCACACAAATCTGTCAGTCTTTTGAGCCAAGAAGAAACAAAAATGAACTTTTTGGTCTTGTTTTCCTTTCTTGGCTTGTTGATAACTGCTTATGGGCTTTTAGGGATTGAGCTACAAGAGAAACTTGCTATGCTTGCAGAACTTGAAAGCTTCAACATATATGAAGGCGAGGAATTTGTGGACTCTGTTGATGCTCCCTCATGGACAAGTGAACATAGTGGTAAAGTTCTTGTGAATGTTGATAGCTTTGGAGCGGTTGGAGATGGAATTTCAGATGATACCGAGGTACTTTATTTATTTGCCTTTGTCAATAATGATATACCTTCGTTTTTTTACATGTTATTTCAAAAAACAAAGTTCCTTATGAAATAAATTCCAGGCATTTGTCAGTGCTTGGAACCAAGCATGCTCTATACGGCGATCTGTTTTCTTAGTTCCTGAAGGGCGCCGTTATCTTGTAAATGCAACAAGATTTCAGGGTCCCTGTGCAAAGAGTTTACATGTGCAGGTTAGTTGGATTCAGTTTGACAGATTATGTTGACTTGGTCTAGAAGATCTTTGCAACTTTCTTGATCATATATTTGCTTGAGCTGCAGATCGATGGAACTATAATTGCACCAGATGAACCCAAGAACTGGGATCCCAAGTTCTCAAGAATTTGGTTGAACTTTCACAACCTGACTGGTGTAAGCTTCAGTGGTAGTGGTGTCATTGATGGCTCGGGTAGCAAATGGTGGGCAGCATCCTGTAAAAAGAACAAGACCAATGTAAAAGAAATGATTTTTCTTTTTGCACCCACTTACATATTTTCATATACAAGTACTGACATTGTTTGTCTTTCGTCTGATTTGGACTTCCAATTGCAGCCCTGTAAAGGAGCTCCTACAGTAAGTCTCATTTAAATAAATTTACAACCATTGAAGTAACATGATGCAATTTCTTCTCTAGGCACTAATTGTTTGTATTTTATATAATATATTTCTTCTGTAGGCACTAACTATTTCTTCGAGTTCGGCTATAAAAGTCCGAGGCCTGACCATACAAAACAGTCAGCAGATGCATTTTGTCATTTCTCGATCTGATTCTGTACGAGTGTTCAACGTGAAAGTCTCAGCTCCAGGAGACAGTCCTAACACAGATGGGATCCATATCAGTGAATCCACCAACGTTGTCCTGCAAAATTGTAAAATTGGAACAGGTTATCCCTTCTTACTCCGTCTGCATGTTACTTTAATTCCAATTTGATATTATAGACAAGCCAGTTAGGATATTATATATACAAGACAAAAGTATAAACTTGAGAATGGCAAGCTGACCACGTTAGTTTGCATGTAATTCCAGGTGACGATTGTGTTTCAATTGTGAACGCTAGTTCAAATATTAAGATGAAGACAATCTTCTGTGGTCCAGGGCATGGAATCAGGTAATTACTTGCTCTGCAGGCAATACACATAATATATACAATTATAAAGTTGCCGATGGTCCATAGTCCAGACAATTTCTGTGATCCACGTCTTACACTTACTTATATTCTTTGCCATTTTCCTATAAAATTATTCAAACCACAGCATTGGCAGCCTTGGCAAGGATAACTCGACAGGTATTGTATCAAGTATTGTCTTGAGCGGGGCATTTATTAGGGATACGACCAACGGGCTGAGGATCAAGACGTGGCAGGTAATTTTCTAAATCCTGAATTTAGAAATAAAGGGCACCATTATCCAAAGTGCTTTCCTTTTAGTTTCATCCAAGTTTTGGGTCCACATCTATTCATTTTCAACTGACTAAATATAGGATAAGCAGAAAAGTTCAGCTCATTGTTGGCCCCAGGGCACATGGTTTAGTTAGCTGAGGACAAACTTGAACTTGGCACTCTCTTTGCATTATTTTACAATTTACCTAACTGTTTGTTAGTTATGATACATCAAGCTTTAACTTTTTACAAGCATATGAATCATGATTAATGTGTCAATTAGTTTCCAATTTCAATCTGAACCATCTTTTTTGATTTCGCAATTTTGAAACTTCATATCTTGGAGAATACAAACCAGTCTGTTGTATATATTCTTACTGTTTTTTGGAAAGAGAATGGAATTTGGAAAAAAAAGTCCTGCATTCTAGTGCTCTACACCCAAGTTTGAACTCTAGTTAATATTTCTTTCGGCGTTATACACAGGGTGGGTCTGGATACGTCAAGGGGGTACGTTTTGAGAATGTTAGGATGGAAAGAGTTGCCAACCCAATCATCATTGACCAATTTTACTGTGATTCTCCCAATGATTGTCCACCCCAGGTATAAAGTTCTAATGCTAACTGCATGCAATAAATCAAATCAGCCTAGTACATTCTTCGATTTACTTCTCATCTTATGATCAATTTCATTTCCTTGTTATTTCTGTAGACTTCAGCAGTGCAAATAAGCATGGTTATGTACCGAAACATCAGTGGCACCACAATAAGCAAGCAGGCAATGAAGTTCGCGTGTAGTGACACTGTCCCATGTCAAAACATCATCCTCAACAACGTTAATTTAGAGAAAGAGGACGGCACAGCCGAGGTTTATTGTCACTCGGCTACGGGATTCGGTTACGGACTTGTTCATCCTTCTGCTGATTGTCTTACCTCCACTGACAAGAACTTGCATTTAGATCAAGTAATGGCTGATGAGGATCAAGAGAAACTAGTGCATACTGAGCTTTGAACTTATACTTGACAAACATTCTAGCCGAATTGAGGCCTATATAGGTTTAAGAGAGCTTACCATTTTTAATGTGTTTGCCCATATATATGTAAATATAGAAAATTTGTATAAGTTACTAGAGAATTGTGTTTGAAAGAGATTGTATTTTTCATTTTTTGTGGGTGTAAGAGACTGTGATATAAATAACAGAATACTCGAGTATGATTTGGTGGGTGCTCATCTTTTGGCCTTCCTTACACATAAAAGGGCAATGTGATATTGCACTTCCAAATTGCTAATGCAAAAAAATTGGCCAGATTTTTGTCCTTGGGCATTTGAAGAGTGATAATGTAGAGTGGTCTCTGTAGATACCACAGGTCAATTCTAGGCCACAAGCAAGTCACGCCCCCACAATTGTGCACTTAACAAAGTTACAAAAGGCAGAGGATTGATGGAGACAAAAGCAACTGTTTGTCTTGATTTGCCCACATGCAGCATAAAAGCTGACGAATTGCAATTCCCCACATAACAGATTGTGTGCCTGTGTGTGTTTGTGTGATGAAGAGAGATTCAGCGAGTTTAATAACTCGTCAGAACACTCAACTTTTCTCATGGAGCTTCACGTGTGTACAACAACAGAGCAGAGCATCACTACGGCTAAACTGCTAAAGTCACGTAAAAAATTAAAATAAAGTCGGCAGCTTTGGAAGTTGGAACAATGCAGAGATGCATAGTAAATTAGTAGTAGTAGTTTTTTTTCTTTTTTACCTTGGGTATTTCCATATTGATCCGTGAACATCCATTATTTCACTTGGTTTTAAGTCAATAAGAAATGGCTGTGTTTCTAGATGTTTCCCATCCTGCCCGTCCAAAAAAGCTCGATACCATAATGCGATTTCTGAAGAAAAATATGCTCACGAACACGAAGTCATTTTACTAATTCTAGCTTGTTGAATTTTTCTAGTTTAATGAAAGGAAAGCAATTGAATAAAGGAACAATTAACGAAAGAAAGTTAAAGGTATTTCGATTTTTGAATAAAGGGCTGGTACTTGGTTCTGAATATGTATACATTGTGTCCAATTTCATGGAAGAGAGTTAGGCCACTCCAACACATTTATCTTACATCATAAGCATGTCCCCTGTAAAAAATGTATATGTTGTGGAATATGATTGAAACGTTATAATTAATAACTCATCTTCATCATGTCATCACAAAATCCACCCTTTTGTCATAACATCATGTGTCCACTGGGCATGCATGATTGATCGATCTTTCTTTCTAGCTCTAATACATGTATATAATCAAGAGCTTTAAGTATTATTCATTGAGTGGAATATTTGAGAACGAAATATATTTTTCGTTTTTGGCTTTCAAATTATTAATCATGGGTCGTACCAATAAACTGGTACGACTGATTTATTCCAATCAACTAGCACTCCCAACAACAAAATATAAAATCCTTTACTTAGGTAGTTGGGCTGCAAACTTGCAATTGCATATAGATTCCTTACAATATTGTTTGGGCAATGTTTTTATAATATCATGAAAAAGACACAATTTTATTTAATGACGACAATGAGTTCACGAGTGGGGGCCAAAGAGTTCACGAGAGCTTTGGATTGCATAAGACGACGGCTCGGAATGTAACACTCATCACTCATCCAAAATACATCGTTCTTATTTATTGCTCATTCATTGGGATCATGCAAATCGTAGTATTTTATATGATGATTTAATTTGTCACATCAAAAGTTGTGTATAGATTATATACACCACACCAGTTGCATAATTTATCATTGAAGATCATACTTGTATCTTTTGATTGTACGATACCCTCGGAAATGTGAAATTATATATGTCCTTATTCAGAACTCAAATTCGCTGATCACCGTTAATTTAGGAACGATTTGGGTACACGTAATTGGAAGTTTGATAGCTTAGCTTCAAAGTTTGATGTTTCTAATTTGGTGCCATGCATCAAATTGTTGGAAAGGTGTCTAGCTCACATAAGACACATTAAAAATTACTACTATTTTGGATCCCGAATCTTATAATGTTACAAATGAGAGCGAAATTTGACATAGTATTAGAGCATATTTGGTTCGAATTCATTTTCCTTCCGATGATACGCAGACTTATAAGTTATAACTTACAAAAAAGTACAATATTAAATGTTATAGACTCCTAAAAAGAATATATATTAAGAGAGTGAAATCACTAACCGTTTTCAATCTTATATGTGAATTAGGTAATTTTCGAAAGTTTTCCTTATTTAGTTACGGCCCATTGGACTTTATATAAATTTTGTTGCGCGCATGCTAATGTAATTTTATTATACAGTATACGTTAGTGGGCTTAATTTATTACTTACACGTAAAGTATTGTGATTTCTTGTTTGAAACAGACTGATTAGACATAAAACAATATTTGTTAGTAAGATTAAACGGATCTTGTGTCACGAGATCTGATCATGCGTGCAGAATATTAGCAGTGAAATAGCAAGTCTTTGTTATTATAGGTGCCCACATGATCTATAGTACGTCGATGATCATGCATTCTATAGTACACTACTTAGTATGAGCATGTGACGATGTGAATGATTTTCGGGTGAAACCATTCGGGTTGATTTTCGTACGTTGTATTTTTGTGCTTATGCCTTTAAAGGTTGAAAATTTCCCACCCTATTTCTGAAAATTTTATGTGATGAAATGATAAATTCAACAAACTGCATTTAAACCCTTTTTTTTTTTTTTTGTATAAATTCCCTTCACATGATTTAGTAGGTGTCAAATAAAGGAGTTTTAAGCTAGGTTTTCCTACTCAATTTTGGTTCGAATCTTCTCAACGTATATGAAAAAGTCAAATTGGGAGATCGAGTCCTTCTTGTAAAAAAATGATTTAACAAACAACAACCTAACAAGTACATGGAACTTAATTTCTTGTCAACGCTAGCTGCTTTTTATTATTGAATTGAAATCTAGATGCTAATTGTCTTCATCTTCTTTCTTTGATAAATTGCTAGCTATTGTCTTCTTTTGATCGCTTAAATCATGAAATGCGCTTATTTATCATTAAACATGATTAGTAGCTTGCTACAAACTACAAACTATCGTACGAAAGCAACAAATCATCATCATTCAAATAAAATAAAAACAATGAAATTAGTCAAACAATTAATCCGCCGTGAAACATGAATTCAACACGATCGATCATTAAACTGTAATCCCCTACACTATTAGAAACTCGAACCCGGTTTAGAACGGGTAAATTCCAATAACGGCGTTAAGAACCGGAATTTGGCAGAGTTACCGACTCCAATCAACTGCTTTCTGTGAGGAATCGTTGTCGAAACAATTGGATAGAAAATTCCGAAATTGATTGATCACAGAATACAGATGAGATGGTTAGTGTTGGTGATAACCCGGTTCAGCTCATTTTGTTTTAGCCGGTTTAGTATAAATAAGCTAGCTCTTGTTTTCATTTGTAACAGAGTGGAAAATGTAATTGGGCTAACTAGAGAGAGAGTACGGGAAAAGTGGTTGGCTAAAACAATCACCAACAGTTAGAAAGGGTGAGAATTCTTTGTTAATATGTGTGATTTATTGGCAAGTTTTTAAAGTTTCAGAAAAATCCCTAGCCATAGTTTTCGTGGGGGGCTGAGGAGTTGTTTGTGTACAAAACGAAACAACGAGTATAACCCGTGACTTGAGTAATGCATGTGAGCATAAAAGAACTGTTGCCATCAGTTGTCTCCTTTGCCTCTTTGACGCCTTATAGACCTTATCACATGCCTCCTTCTATGTATCCTTACCTTTTAGGTCAAACTACTCAACACAAGGAAGGATCAATTTCGTTCTATCACAATCTTAATTATCATTTAATACTTACTAATTAAATTTGCATTTTCTTCCATTGAAATACACTGTACTTGTACATTATAATAGTAGCATTTTCTTCAAGAATACTCCCTCCGATTCATTTTAAGTGTCGTTTCAGAAACATGCACACTTATTAAGAAAAAACTTGATATTCATCTAAACTCATTAATTCATTTTGGAAAATTGTGATACATATTTACTTTTACTTTAACAACCAATCAAATCTCATGGAAAAAAGGAAACAAGTCTCAACTTTATTTAAAATTTTTGGGAAATGATGTAAGTCAATTATACTAGTCTAAAATGACACTTGGATTGGATAAAAATAAGAGGCTTAAACGATACTTAATATGAATCGGGGAGTACATTATTGGAGTTGGATAATACAAAGTCTTGAAAAAATGGGATTGATAGGACTTTTAGATTGATTTAATTAAACAAAATTAGTATTTTTTTCTTGTACTATATATGCCTCTAAACATGTATCATGATATATAATCTATTACGGAGTATAAGATTATAATAAATAATTTGATGTTGGACGAAACACATCCTTAATAAGCGGGTTGATCAAACCAAACTAAATGATTTTGTACAAGTATCAACCCTAAAAATTACGCTAAAAACATAACATTCGGGCTTACAATTCATTAAATTTTGGATCAAATATCAATCCTAAAAATTGCGCTAAAAAACCCTTAAAACTACAAATAAATGAGATTACATTGGACGGATTGCTAAAGTAGGCTATATTTTAACATGTCAATACATATGCCTTGAAACTTGAAAGGGTTTGACATGTTGAACCGCTAATGTGCATAACTATAAGAATCTAGCATTCCACCATTAAAACTTAAAAGTGCTTTGGCAAAAATAAGTTGAAACATAATACACCTAAGTTCTCGACCAATATACAAAAACAAAATGCAGGACGTGTAATTTTGCCTGTGGAAGATTTTATATATTTGTTGTTAAAAACAATATTATACACGATTGGTATGTAAAAACAACCCCGTAGTTTGTCTTGGTCTGAATTCACATGCAACATTACAATGACAATTGACTAATATATGATGCCTAAAATGATCCAACTACCATCTCATAAAGAAAGAAATTAAAAACCAAAATGCCATCTCAACCGATTTTCACATAAAATTCAAAAAAACAAAACAAGACATGAAATTTAGTTAGCAAGTTTCAGCTATAAAAAGAATAAAAACCCTCATGTTGTACATTATTAGAGCTATAACTCTCAGCTCGTGTATCAATAGTTCCCCCTTTTGAGATTCGAACCTCGCCCACCCTTTATTTAAATCCCACCAGCCTCCATTTTCAGCCACCAAAACACAATAAACCCTCCATTCCTCAAATCCCCTGTTTTCCTCTGTTTTCAATTTCACATCACTCAAAATGAAAAAATTCCAATTCCACCCCAAAAGTCTCACATTTTCACTTTTAATCACAATTCTTCTTCTGGGCTCAACCTTTGGTTTTTGTAGTGCAAGAAGAGGGCGGCATTGGCGACATGGCTCATCGGTTTCGGCCTCTCTTTACAAGAAGAAAGGGAAGTCTCATAGCCATAGCTCCGGCAAACACCAAGGAAGTAAACCAAAAACAAAGACTCCGTCATACAAGGCTCCAACCACTCCGACGCTCCCGCCACCCAAAAGCCCATCACCGGGGCAAATTACGCCTTTGCCCCCGCGTTCACCGGGCCCTTTCAAGGACAGCCCTTCTAACTTCAATGTGCTTGACTTTGGCGCCAAGGGTGATGCCGTTACTTATGATACTAAGGTCAGTCATCACAACTCTTACATTATTGTCCCACTTTCTGTAAGATTTCTCACAACTTACGTAACTAACGTAAGCGCAATTTAAATGGGACTATTCAAACCGCGCTAACCTTGGTACGAGAATTATGCATGCACGTAATGCTCATTAGTTTTCTCTAGACTTTTTTGCTATTCAAGCTCCATCTGTGACATGATTAGGATCTTAGGGTTATAAGTTGTCCTTAGCTTATCCATTTTTAAAGGGCGGAAAAAAGGTGTTTAAGCAACGGTTGGATGTTGTGTTTTCTACATATTTATGACCCTATATGCAGTTTTGAGGGGGTTTTCAAATCAAATCAAATCATTTAATTAATTCAATATAACTCTTACTACTTGAAGTTTGTTGTCATCAAATGACATTATTGCTGACTGGACCAAACAGTTTGCAGCAGAGTCACATGAATATAGAACTAAGGGTGTATAGTATTCTGATAGCTAAAGAAGACAGGCTTATGGTCCACAACAAAATACTTCTGAAATGTACAAGATTTGTTGAACTGTAAAACCTGTGGTGTATGCAATAGCATTGGCAGATAGTATTACTATACAAGGACCACAACTTGATTCACTAATCCATAACAACCAAGACCCTCTGAGACAAAAAAAAACTGTTGTATTTGTAAGTTGTGCTGGTTCTGATTCCAATAATAATTGTACGCCTCTGTGCACAAACTAACAAAAACAACCAATCATAAAAAGTTATGGTCCATGGGCCAATTGTATGGACTTACGTCGGTAAAAGCGCATATGTGCATACAAGTCAATACGAGTAAGCCTAGTGAGATTTCATTTTAAAATCAATTGGCAATAAAAAAAACAAAGAGCTTAATGATTCGGCTTGATGCAGGCATTCGAAGCTGCATGGGCAGCAGCCTGTAAAGTCGAGGCATCGACGATGGTCGTCCCATCGGGATACAAGTTCCTCGTGGGGCCTATTTCGTTCTCGGGCCCTTACTGCATGCCCAACATTGTATTTCAGGTAACTAACTAACTAACTAACTGCCCCCCCTGAATTTGATTTATTAATCATAATGTGGAGTACTAATTTACTTTGTATGTAAAATGTCTACTTGTTTGATAGTTGGACGGTGAAATCATCGCCCCAACAAGCACAAAAGTATGGGGTTCAGGGCTGCTTTGGTGGATAGAGTTCACAAAGCTCAAAGGAATCACAATTCAAGGTGGAGGAGTCATTGATGGAAGTGGATCAGTTTGGTGGCAAGATTCTCCCTACGATTCTCCGGCTGACAGTGAATCCCAATTGTTCTTTCCACTCAACGATACCACTCTAGAATCCCCACCAATGCCGGTAATTTAACTTTCCTCAACTCCAAACTACCCATGTTTAAAGAAGTTGGTTTATTTTTTTTTGTAATTTGCTCTTAAATTCTTGGACTAACATTTGTTAATTGTTCTTGAATTGCCCAGGTGAGAAGTCAGCTGAGTCAGAAAATGCCCAGCATCAAACCAACAGTAAGAAGGCTTCGCCATCTTTAGAAAAGATTGGATTTTGTGAATTAATCTTACCCCTTTACTAATTAAACCGGATTCGGACAGGCATTAAGGTTCTACGGAAGTTTTAACGTGACGGTGACGGGAATAACGATCCAAAACAGCCAGCAATGCCACCTCAAGTTTGATAATTGCGCCGGAGTAACCGTTCATGACATCAACGTTACGTCGCCGGCGGATAGTCCCAACACAGACGGAATTCACCTGCAGAACTCTCAGCAAGTGAACATCCACCACACAGACATTGCTTGTGGTAAGAACACAATTTCCAAGCTAGGTATAAATCTTTCTCCTTAAGGAGTGACACTTGAATTGATGACAAGTTTGCCACAAATTCTGGCAGGGGATGATTGTGTTTCAATACAAACCGGATGCTCAAACGTGTACGTACACAACATAAACTGCGGACCTGGCCACGGAATCAGCATCGGAGGCCTAGGAAAAGATAACACCAAGGCTTGTGTTTCTAATGTAACGGTTCGAGACGTTCAAATGCACAACACCATGACCGGAGTCAGAATCAAAACGTGGCAGGTAACATTATAATTACTAAATGCAAGCGATATGATGAACAATTGAAATTGTTTTGCTTACTGTTTGGGTTTGTTAAACAGGGCGGTTCAGGATCAGTGCAAAACATAATGTTCTCAAACATCGTGATGACAGAGGTCCAACTTCCGATCATAATCGACCAATTCTACTGCGACAAGAGGGCGTGCAAGAACCAAAGCGAAGCCGTTTCGGTGTCGGGGGTGACGTACGAGAGGATCAGGGGAACGTACACCGTAAAGCCGGTGCACCTCGCATGTAGCGAAGAATTCCCCTGCACGGACATCACGTTGACCTCCGTACAACTGCAGCCTCTACAGGAAAAGTATAGGTTAAACGATGCGTTTTGCTCGCAGGCTTATGGCTTGTTGACCACGCCCATTGTTCCTCCCGTTGACTGCTTACAGATTGGGAAGCCGGCGAAGAATCTTCCTGAATCTGAATTCGATGTGTGTATGAGCTCCTAACTAAATATGGAGCATGTTTGATCATATATATATAAGTGTGTATTGTTAGGGTATAGGATTTGTCAGTAGTAGGGATTTTGATTTTTTTTAATCGTATTATACGGTTTTATTCCTCGATCACCCTTTTTTTGGTCGATTCCTCGATCACCCTTTGTAAGATATGTACTACAGAAATATATATGCTTTGATTGATAACTAGTTTAATGTGATTATAAACCCAATTTAATATAGATATGTAATGTCAATGATCACGTTGAAATGATAGAATCATATATATTTATCTTCGTATTGTGATTAGTGTTTTTTACCAATAGTAAATCAACTCATAATATAAATAAGATGAATTTGTTCAAAAATTACTTTACGGTAAATATCACATTTTATTAATTAATAATATTTATGAGAAGATTAGGTCATTACGTATTTTCATAATTTTCGGGATAATTCATAATTTCGGTAATTTTTAAGTAATTTTTACGGGATAAGATTATATGGATTTCTAACTACCTAATCTGTATAAAGAAGGGCCCGACTGATTATTCTATTATCAAAATGACACATGGCGCAATTTTTTGTGAAGACATTGTCTCCGCTTTATAGTATAGATTGCTCGATGAAGACGAGTTATGGAGTCTGCCTAAAAGTGAATGGTCAATCCCATTACAATGTGTTTTAACCCAAGTTGTGTAACGAATGGATGGGTCGTTTCTGAGCCCAGACTAGGTAGTTGAAAAAGCCCAAACAAACAAACAAACAAGGAATGCAGGAGGGATAGTTGAACACTTTTGTGCGAATAAGTAAACCGTTATAATAGTAGAATGGCCCGAACACCAGGGAGGAAAATTCGAAAGGTGGCGCCGGCCTGTTTGAAGTCAGTTTAGAAAACGGGGCTCCACTTTTTTGAATTGAATTTTCCTAACTCTATGCTGTTGATAGGACGCTGCTCATTGACTCATAGTCAAAGGATCCCGGTTTCCCCTATAATTAATCCCCCTGGCTTTCCAAATCCCCACTCTCACAATCTCACCCATTTGCAAGTGATCATCCGTAAGTGGAATTGCTTTGTACACTACAGACCAGGGAGTTTGAAGAAAGCAATGGAGTCGGCTAGCAGGAGAATGTCACGAATCAGCGGTCACCTGATCACTGCGAATCATCCGGATGCTCGGTTTGTAAAGCCCAATAACACTTCGTCTTCAAGCTCGGTAATAAAGGACCCGAAACATCGGATGCACGCTCAGGTTTCTAGCGCATCGGTTTCTTGGAGGATCATTCGCCACGAATCTGACAAAGAGTGGTCTGATATCATATACGAGAAGGCCGTGGGTGAAGGAATCGCTAAGGTGCAGACGAGTCCTCCTGATCTTAACTTTTGATTCATTGATTGAGTGATTGTTGCCTTTTGATGGGATTATTAATTTGTATGATTGTGTGGCTAGATCACGATCAATAGGCCGGAGAGAAGAAACGCGTTTCGGCCTCGCACGATTAAGGAGCTGGCTTGGGCGTTTAATGATGCCAGGGAAGATGTCTCTATTGGCGTCATCATCCTCACTGGGAAGGTAACTTTGAATAATACAGTAAAAGTTTATTGATCCAAGTAAAGTTTATTTACCGTTATTATTATTATTAATAATGCAGGGAACCCAAGCTTTTTGCAGTGGTGGAGATCAGGCAGCAACAGCCGATGAGGGCTCTCTCAATCTCTTAGATTTGCAGGTGATTATCAGTTTTAACTATTTGTGCAAGATAGCCTGGTTTTCTTTTGATCATGATGTTTATGGTGATCTGTCTCTCTTCCAGGGCCAAATCCGTAGGCTTCCGAAACCAGTGATAGCAATGGTAAACTCAAATTGCATTTTTTGGTTCTTATAAAATCTTGCTGGTTTCTAACCTGTACTTTGAGTTGATGAACTTACTTGCCTTTTTATTCCACACCAGGTTGCTGGATACGCAATTGGAGGAGGACACGTATTGCATATGATATGCGATTTAACAATTGCTGCAGATAACGCCAGATTTGGCCAGATCGGTCCAAAGGTGCTTTAAATTGCTTCATTCTGCTTACTCTTTCTCTGTTCTTTCATAGATTCTGAAATCCTAATTAAGCCTGTGATAATACAAGCAGCAGCTAAAGCGTTTTAAGTGCATTGGCAGGTTGGCAGCTTTGATGCAGGATATGGGAGTTCCGTTATGACCCGACTGGTAATTAAGCTTCTTCTTCTTAGGCCTTGTTAAGGTGACTTGTAGGATATACAACATTCTTCCAAACAGTACGTTATGTTGCTAGTGTTAATTTGATATTGTGGGCTAAGAGGCTATAACACAGACTTATGTACCAGATTGGACCAAAGAAGGCACGGGAAATGTGGTACCTAACGAGGCAATACCCTGCGTCTGAGGCCGAGAAGATGGGACTTGTCAACACCGTTGTACCAGTGAGTTGAACCTCAAACAAACTATGTTGATTGCTTAGTGTTTCAAGTCATAGACATGTCTTAAACTGAATTGTACGTTGATGTGGCGAATTGATCAGTTGGAGAAGTTGGAAGAAGAAACGATCAAATGGAGCCGGGAAATCTTGAGGAACAGTCCAACTGCAATTCGAGTGCTAAAATCAGCTATCAATGCAGTGGACGATGGACATGCTGGGCTCCAGGTTTAATTACCTTCAAATCCTCCTACTACTTCCTTATGCATATGCTTGCTTTAAATGTGTATGTACATGCATCAATGGGTTTCAATTTACTTTGGGTGTAGGAAATGGGAGGCAATGCGACGCTTGTGTACTATCAAACCGAGGAAGGCAACGAAGGGAAGAAGGCATTTCTGGAGAAAAGAGCCCCTGACTTCTCCAAGTTTCCTCGTCTTCCTTAAGCTGTGGATCGTCAGCGTCTTTCTTAAAGATGGCCTATACTATTTCACGTTTTCACTATTTTAATTTCTGACAATAATAAACATGTACTGCCACGTCTGATTCAATCAAAAGTTTGGGTTATATATGTGTGTTGCAAAGATGAGTGTGTCATCCTTGATGACTTTGCAATGCTACGGCTCTCCATTCTTCAATCTTGTGGCCGGGTACGTAATGCAAAGCCGGCCAAGTTCGGTAGTCAGGTAAATCAACATGATGCCATAAAAGAAAAGAGACCAACAACACAAAACAAATAAATAGCAACATACTCTAAACGAAGAAGTTGAATAGGGTTAAAACATGGTAGGGAGATTCACAATTGCCCTGTTATAAAAAGTTTTTCTAATACATGCACATAGACCCAACAGAAAACAAGACAATGTCACGAAATGTCCGAAGAAGACACCGTCCAAACAATAATCGGAACATGTTCTCAAACTATAATACAAAGCCCTTCCGTTTTGAAACTTGAAGGCGATTATCTACTACTCCCAAGCTAGTAATCGATTTCATTTTATTTTACGTAAAAAAATATCTTCAAAATAATTTTAACCAAATTTACTTAAAAATTCACGGAGTATAAAATAATTTACACCAATTAAGATCTGTAATATTATAATAATGATCATATAGTACAGTATTCGGAAAATTACACGGAGTATACCGCTAACGGAGTAACGGATAACACCTTTTCTCTTTTAAATATCGACGCTGTAATAGCTCAGAAAGTTTACTTGGTTCGGTTATATTGCGTGATCAAGAATCAGCTCAGAGAAGTGGTCTACCAGGAAAAAACTGCAGCCCTTCCGAGTTCCGGCGACCCTAATCTCTCCGCCGACTCTGGAAGCACCGAACGCAAAGATGAGCGGAAACGAGTTTCGATTCTTCCTCTCTTGCGACATCAACCTACCTGTGACTTTCCGAATCGATAGGTTAGAAGGAACTCTGCCCCCTCTTAAGCCTTCCAATTCAGGTGATTTCTCACTTCCTCTCCAATTTCTCAGAATTAGGGTTTTTCTCTTGTACTTTTGAGTGATTGCCATGTGGAATTAGGGTTTTTGGTCTTCAGCCAAGTGCGTTGGAATTGATGTTCCTGCAACTCTCTAAATTTGACTTTAATCTTTATCACCAAAATATAGTTGCTCTTGGCGGTTGACTAATCACTACCGGGGATTCTTTCCAATTTTTGGTATATCTATAATAATGATAATACTTCTAGTTTAAAATTTTAATATTTGGAGTTGTAGATGTTGGTTACACCACAGAGGAGAGATGTGCAGAGTTATATGTGGAATGTGCATTGTTCATTGATGGTGCCCTCTTTGGGCTTCCCATGAGTACCAGGTTAGACTATGGTAGTCTAGACATGTAAATATATCAATGTTATGTGTGATATTACCTGTCTAAATATGTCAACCCCCAAGTTGGTTCTTGGTAAAGGAAGATCTTTCTTAACCTATAATTATGATTTCTAGGTTGGAGTGTGGTCAATCATTTTGCTGGAATGAATTAGTCACTTTGAGTACAAAGTATCGTGACCTTACCGCTCAATCACAACTCACTTTTACAGTAAGCTCACTTCTCGTACCACAATCTATGATACTTATTTTGGTAAAGATTGGTTTTTTCTTTCACGGTTGCTTGTATCACAATCTTTATTTCCATCTGGCTGTGTGCCCTGCATGTTTAAAGTATAAACTTTTTTATTTACGGGTTAACATACTGATGTCATTTGTATCAGTTTCACCCTTGTTATACCTGTCTATGATTGTTCTTGCAGCATTAATTGTCATACTAATTGCCGTTTGTAAACGTACTGGACCTCTTGAAAATTTAGGTATGGGATGTTTCATGTGGAAAAGATGAGGGGTTGATTGGTGGAGCTACTATACTTCTTTTTAATAACAAAAAGCAACTAAGAACTGGAAAACAAAAGCTTAGACTTTGGGCCAGGAAAGAAGCAGATGGAGCTTTTCCTACAGCAACTCCTGGAAAGGTTATACTATTTCTTTCTGGTATCAACATATGATGGCCTTCCTGTTAATTTTTTTTTCAGGCCTATAGTTTCTGCTCATTACTAAAATTAGCTTGAATTCCTATAGGTCCCCAGGGATGAACGAGGAGAATTAGAACGCCTTGAAAAGCTTATGAACAAGTATGAGCGAGGCCAGATCCAACGTGTAGATTGGCTGGACCGACTTGCATTTCAAGGAATTGACAAGATCAGAGAACGTGAAAGCATAGGCAGCAGGAATTCTCATTTGTATCTTCTTATTGATTTCTGCAGTCTCGAGCACCAAGTTGTCTTCCAGGTAGTAGAGACTATACTTAATGATTTCATCAATAGGCAAAATTTGCAGTATTCCTCAATAATTTTGCTGTCTCTCTTGCCCGTGAATGTATTTGTTTTGTATGGATTTGTTTAGTTGAAATAAGGTGCTAAGTAGATTTTTTTTAATCTTGTTGTATACCTGTCCTGCTACACTATCTTTTAACACTGTCTCTGTAACAATTTGATCTAATAAACAGATTGTTTTAAAGCATAAGTGAAAATACAAGAAAATGGTGTGCCAGAGGAAAGAGAAAAGTCTACTAGATAATAGTGATTCATGAAGGTCATAATCCATCTTACTGAAATACTGAATAAAGCGTCTTATTTTCCTTTGTGGTGCAGGAATCGGGAGCTAATTTTTTCATACCTGCGCCACTTGGGGTAACAAATGAGTTAGTTACTATTTGGGATCCAGAAGTTGGGAAGGTTAATCCTTCTGAACACAAACAAATAAAACTAGCCAGGAGTTTGACTCGTGGTATTATTGATCGTGATCTGAAGCCAAGTTCTAATGAAAGAAAGTGAGTTTAATTTATCATTTCTGAGAAATATTTCCCCTTTATATTACATACTGTGCACCTAATTGCTAGAATGATAGGTTAATACTGTCATAGTAGTTGATCAATTTGAATGATTATATCATAAATATCTAACCTTAATATTTTGAACTCTCAATATCATTTCTACTTGTCATCTCTTTAGATCAACAATGAAAAATTTGAGATAATTACATTCACTATGTACAGAAGTAAATCTGGTATAATCCCTGTAGCTGGTTTGTTTCAACTTTACAAGACTTGAGCACTGTTTAAATTCTAACTTATCTGTGCTTTCTAATTTGAAGATCTTATTTCACACCTGCCTGGTGTTTCATTAATTTTTTTTTGTTAAAACTTCTTGGTATAGTCTTTATTTTGAAGTGTAAATAGGAAATGCAATTATGTTATGTCTCTTGTTATTTGCATAAATGGAGTAGAAGCTTATGTTTTTGCGCATACGATTGTAAGATTAATACAGAGAATACTAAAATACCCACCTACAAGGACCTTGAATGGAGATGAGAAGCAACTTTTATGGAAATTTCGCTTTTCATTGATGTCAGAGAAGAAGGCTCTCACAAAGTTCCTTCGTTGTGTTGAGTGGAGTGATCTTCAGGTCAGATTTCCACTTCTTGCTTGTCCTGATTGTTTGTTTGATGAAGGCCATCCTGACAAGCATCAAGTTCTGGCTTCTGCTTCTTATATCCTGTATTGATTAAACATCTGCAAATTGATTTGTATGCAGGAAGCAAAGCAAGCAATAGAGTTAATTGGTAGGTGGGAAATGATCGATGTCTGTGATGCTCTGGAGCTTTTGTCTCCTGTTTTCGAAAGCGAAGAGGTTGGCATAAAATGCTTTCCCTGAATCAATGCAAATGTTTCATCCCATTACATGTATAATAATTTTTAGAAGCTATTACTTTTCCATGGGTGGTATGTAATTATTCAAGTAATTACCTTTGTGTTAATGCAACGGGTGAGGATTTATTGGTGTGAATCCTGCATTCATTTTTTCTTTATTCTTGAGAATGATTGAGTTGAAAGAGTGGAGATAAGATTGGTACTAGGTATGTGAGTTGATGGTGGAACCTGATGGGAAAGGGGTAGTTGGAACATATGGGGATATGTGAGGGAGAGTGAGAGGGAGAAGGTGTATTTTGGACAGATTTGTAATTGACAGGATTTGCGATTATATCACACCCAACCCTTGGTATCAGTTCACACTTTACTATCTGACCTTGGGTATTCATACATAATATTTCACTATTGTGGGCGTGTGTTTTTTCAAGAGAAAACTGAAAAGTATAAGATGGAGACTAAACACTGATGAAAATATGGCTTGCTTGCTTCTTTCATGTTGCCTATTACGCCATGTCCATAGGCATTTTCTGAGCTGTATTCTGATTTCAGCTCAACTGACAGGTCCGTGCATATGCTGTATGCGTTCTTGAAAGGGCTGATGACGAGGAGCTACAATGCTACCTCTTACAACTTGTCCAAGCTCTGCGATTTGAGCGATCTGACAGATCACGCCTTTCTCATTTTCTTGTACAGAGATGTATGCTGATTTTTTAAAAACATTCAGTATTTCTTGCATATGCTTTCAAAAGCTGCCTCAATATTTCATGTCTGAATATTTTGGCAGCGGTACGCAATATTGAGTTGGCTAGCTTCCTTCGTTGGTATGTTGCAGTGGAGCTTCACGATCCCACATATGCAAAACGCTTTTACACCACCTATGAATTGCTGGAAGAGAATATGTTGAAGGTAGATCTTTTTTTAGTCGGTACTTTAATGTTAAAAAAGAAGCCACTCGGGCCTTCATAACAATCTGTTCATGAACTGGGTTATATATCTTAACCCTTTGACTTGCTACAGTTGTCATCAAATGAGAATGAAGGAGAAGAGGGGTTTAAGCTATGGCAGAGCTTAGTAAGCCAGACAGAATTGACTGCACAGCTATGCAGAATAATGAAAGATGTTCGAAATGTACGGGGGAGTGGAACGCAAAAGAAGCTTAGGCAACTTTTTTCAGGTGTATTTAGTGAACTTACCAATTTTGATGAGGTATTGTTTGTCCATTTCTCAAGTTCTTTTGAATGATTTTTTTAGCTTAAATTTGTCAAAACAGCATATCCTTCTTTAGAGCATTCTTAAATAGTGCTTTTTCTGCAAATATTTTGCCAGCCTATACGATCTCCATTGGCACCTGGAGTTCTCATTTCTGGAATCATACCATCTGAATGTGATCTATTCAATAGTAAACTATATCCTTTGCGCCTGACTTTCAGAACCGCAAATGGTGAGAGCTGCAAGATAATATTTAAGAAGGGGGATGATCTTCGACAAGACCAATTGGTAATTGCTGAATATTCTTTATTTTTAAGGGACTTGTCATTTTGTCAACCTCTCAAACTTTTCGTATGCTTTTGGATGGAAGGACCCTAAGAATAAAATGAAATAAAATAAGGATAATATCATTAGTTACCTTACTAGAATGACCAGTTATGCTTAAACCTGACTGAGTTCTTGTAGGTTGTTCAAATGGTATCACTCATGGACCGGTTGCTTAAATTGGAGAACCTTGATCTACACTTAACTCCTTATCGCGTCTTGGCAACTGGGCAAGACGTGGGCATGCTAGAATTTATTCCGTCACGTACTTTAGCTCAGGTACAGTTTTTACTTTGTAGTATCCCTAAATTCAGACATTGAGATTTCAGAGTTTTGATATATTTGGCACTACTGACTACTACTTAGATATGCTCAATATGCATATGCCAATCAGATTTGTTGGTTTATGTTTCGGGAAGAAAACTTTGGTCTTAAAGAATTTTTTTTTCCTCTTTCCTTCTCTGAATCTCAGCTCAAAGTTTAGTAGTTTTGATAATATTGGTAATGTAGCTAATAGCTATGTCTTTTTGCTTTTACTACGTGCATCTGATGAAATAATTGCTACAACTCTTGAGTGTGTAAAACTATTTGACATTTATTTCTTCAAATTCCAGATATTATCAGAATATCGTAGTATAATTGGTTTCCTTCAGAAGTTTCACCCTGACGAGGAAGGACCATTTGGAATAACTCCTACTTGTCTTGAAACATTTATCAAAAGCTGTGCTGGCTATTCTGTCATTACATATATTCTAGGTGTTGGAGACAGGTAAAGCTTCCTGCATTATTTCAAGAATTTTTATATCTTTATATTAATCAACTCTAAGAAAAGCTCTTGTCTCTCTTCCCATCTTATTTGTAGGCATCTAGATAACCTTCTCCTCAGGGACGATGGGCGACTTTTTCATGTTGATTTTGGTTTTATCCTGGGCCGAGATCCAAAACCTTTTCCGCCACCCATGAAGCTTTGTAAAGAAATGGTTGAGGCTATGGGTGGAGCAGAGAGGTATATCCCATCCTTATATGCTCTCAGTTGCAATTGGTTCATAATTTTGTTGATTCAAATCTTCAAACCCAGATTATCTATATCATCTCTGTTAAATGAGATATCTTGTCTCTTTCATTTTTAGCTGGTTTCTTTGATTCCTCATTTCATACCTCTTTTGTTTTTACTCACCTCGTAATTACTAGGCACTTTTCAATTCACCATCAAGCTTTCCAATATCTGATTTTTGTTTAATTCAGGTAGATTTTAGATGTTATTTATCATGTTTATCCATTATAAATGGAGGAGAACAACTTGCTGGTGATGAGAATCTATGAAATGTGTGGATTTCTCAAAAATTAGCTGAACAAGCGAGTTCTGTTTCGCGGATTTATTGGTGCTATATATACTGCAGTGCCATTCTTTGAAACCTTCAGACTGTAGCTAACTCCAAATCTTTTAACTACAGCCCATACTACACAAGATTCAAACAGTACTGTTGTGAAGCTTATAATATACTACGCAAGTCTAGCAACCTAATCTTGAATCTTTTCTACCTGATGGCGGGCTCCAATATTCCTGATATTGCTTCTGATCCTGAAAAGGGCATCCTTAAGGTAAATGGGTATTTCCTCTTGGTGTACAATGAAATTGTTGTTTTACTGCTTCACTCAACGATCTTTTCGACGGATGCAGCTGCAAGAGAAGTTCCGGCTTGATCTGGATGATGAGGCCAGCATTCATTTCTTCCAAGTTCTCATCAATGACAGTGTGAGCGCTCTCTTCCCACAAATGGTGGAGACGATTCATAGATGGGCCCAGTATTGGCGATAATTATAAACCATCTCGCTCCCCTATCAGTTGTAATTATCAGGTAAATCTGCATGATTTCCTTGCTCGTCAGTCCGTTATGGTACTCTTATGGACTTTCATCCCAGATGGACTGATGCTTATAGGGTTGTTGGCGTGTGTTTTGGCTCCTCTGGTTTCTTAGAGGGGGGATATCTGGCACCATATGAACTTTTTTTATCCTAGAATCATGTATATAAGGAATATAGGCTACACAAGTGATAATTTCAGCTAAATGCTCACCATCTTCCTCTATGGGCAGCCATGAGGCATGTGTTTGTGATGTCATATACTAGTTCTATTACACGAGTATTTATACTTATGTTCGTTCAAGTATTGTCAACAAGTAATGATCTCTCCTTTTATGTACCAAGTAAAACTTCTGGTGTTTGCTTAAATGTAGCAAATGAAATTTATTTGGAAGTTATACCATGGCAATTGGGATTCTTCAATCTTGTGGCCGGGTACGTAGTGCAAAGCGGACCAAGTTCAGTAGTCGCGTAAATCGACATGAACAAGTACCCAAAAACAAGACAATGTCAACCGAATACAAAGACAATGACTCTAACAATGACACGAGACGTCCGAAGAAGCGCAAAAAAGACACCACCCAAACAATAATCGGAATAATAATCGGAACATTCGACCAAAAAAAAAAACAATAATCGGAACATGATCGCTATTATCTACTATAGTATATGGCTAGTAATAGATTTTATTTCATTTAATATTTTTTATAAAAAAGATATCTTTTTTTTGAAGAAATAAAAAGATATCTTCAAAATAATTTAAATCAATTCACCTTTAAAAAAATTAAACCAATTAAGTTTCGTAATATTAATTCGACCAAAAAAAGATTCGTAATATTGTTAGGAAAACTAGTACAAACCCCGTACCATGTACGGGTAATGTAATTATAAACCTGAATTAACTGATTTGAGATTAAATTTTGACACGAATTCGTTTTTAACTCGAGCATTTACAGTTCAAACACAATAGACCTGAGTCCGAACTTATTGACCTACATATGTATTTTAAGATAATTCTACTTAACTGTTTATATTTATATTATTATTTAATATACTATTAACATATGATGACATGAGAAAGTTTTTTTCACTATTTCTCAATATTTAATAATGACAAGACGTATACTAATTAATAGAAAAGAATAGTTAAGATATAAAAAATTCAACTGATTTTTTTTATTTGTATATGAATATAACATTAAAAAAATCATGTTAGGAAAAAGTATTAAAATATAAAAAATGAGATAAGATATCAAGTGAATATAAGGAAATTTAATAAGATATAAAGTAGATATATAAGGAAATTGGATAAGGTATCAAGTTGATATGAATGTAAATTTAAAAAAATCTAATGTACAAAATTAAAATTATTATTTTATTCAATACTGATAACGTCGCGCAAATTTTTACACAGACTTGGGTTCTGCTTTATACTGTATTATAGTAGATTACACGGAGTATACCGCTAACGAATAACAGTTTCTCCCTTTTAAATATCGACGCTGTAATAGCACTGAAAGTTAACTTGGGTCGGTTTTATTGCGTGATCAAGATGAGCGGAAACGAGTTTCGATTCTTCCTCTCTTGCGACATCAACCTACCTGTGACTTTCCGAATCGATAGGTTAGAAGGAACTCTGCCCCCTCTCAAGCCTTCCAATTCAGGTGATTTCTCACTTCCTCCCCAATTTTCAGAATTAGGGTTTTTCTCTTGTACTTTTGAGTGATTGCCATGTGGAATTGCTAATAGCGGAAAACAGAAAGGTCGCTTATAGGGTAATTCATTGAAAATTTCTTATTTGTAGAAGAATTTCCAGTGGAGATTTTTGGTCTTCACTACTGGGGATGCTTTTTAATTTTTGGTATATCTATAATAATGCTAATACTTGTGGTTTAAAATTTTAGTATCTGGAATTGTAGATGTTGGTTACACCACAGAGGAGAGAAGTGCAGAGTTATATGTGGAATGTGCATTGTTCATTGATGGTGCCCTCTTTGGGCTTCCCATGAGTACCAGGTTAGACTATGGTAGTCTAGACATGTAAATATATCAATGTGATGTGTGATTTTAGCTGTCTAAATATGTCAACCCCCAAGTTGGTTCTTGGAAAAGGAAGATCTTTCTTAACTATGATCATGATTTCTAGGTTGGAGTGTGGTCAATCATTTTGCTGGAATGAATTAATCACTTTGAGTACAAAGTATCGTGACCTTACCGCTCAATCACAACTCACTTTTACAGTAAGCTTACTTCTCGTACCGCAATCTATGATTCTTATTTTGGTAAAAATTGGTTGTTTCTTTCACGGTTTCTTGTATCACAATCTTTACTTCCATCTGGCTGTGTGCCCTGCATGTTTAAAGTCTAAATTTTTTTATTTATGGGTTAACATACTGATGTCATTTGTATCAGTTTCACCCTTGTTATACCTGCCCATGATTGTTCTTGCAGCATTAATTGTCATACTAATTGCCGTTTGTAAACCTACTGGACCTCTTTAAAATTTAGGTATGGGATGTTTCATGTGGAAAAGATGAGGGGTTGATTGGTGGAGCTACTATACTCCTTTTTAATAGCAAAAAGCAATTAAGAACTGGAAAACAAAAGCTTAGACTTTGGGCCAGGAAAGAAGCAGACGGAGCTTTTCCTACAGCAACTCCCGGAAAGGTTATACTATTTCTTTCTGGTATCAACATAAGATGGCCTTCCTGTTAATTTTTTTTCAGGCCTGTCTCATTACTAAAATTAACTTGATTTCCGATAGGTCCCCAGGCATGAACGAGGAGAATTAGAACGCCTTGAAAAGCTTATGAACAAGTATGAGCGAGGCCAGATCCAACGTGTAGATTGGCTGGACCGACTTGCATTTCAAGGAATTGACAAAATCAGAGAACGTGAAAGCATAGGCAGCAAGAATTCTCATTTGTATCTTCTTATTGATTTCTGCAGTCTCGAGCACCAAGTTGTCTTCCAGGTAGTAGAGAAGAGACTATACTTAATGATTTCATCAATAGGCAAAATTTGCAGTATTCCTCAATAATTTTGCTGTCTCTCTTGCCCGTGAATGTATTTGTTTTGTATGGATTTGTTTAGTTGAAATAAGGTGCTAAGTAGATTTTTTTATAATCTTGTTGTATACCTGTCCTACTACACTATCTCTTAACACTGACTCTGTAACAATTTTTTCTAATTAAACAGATTGTTTTAAAGCATAAGTGAAAATACAAGAAAATGGTGTGCCAGAGGAAAGAGAAAAGTCTTCTAGATAATAGTGATTCATGGAGTTTATAATCCATCTTACTTAAATACTGAATAAACTGTCTTATTTTCTTTTATGGTGCAGGAATCGGGAGCTAATTTTTTCATACCTGCTCCACTTGGGGCAACAAATGAGTTAGTTACTATTTGGGATCCAGAAGTTGGGAAGATTAATCCTTCTGAACACAAACAAATAAAACTAGCCAGGAGTTTGACTCGTGGTATTATTGATCGTGATCTGAAGCCAAGTTCTAATGAAAGAAAGTGAGTTTAGTTTATCATTTCTGAGAAATATTTCCCCTTTATATTACATACTGTGCACCTAATTGCTAGAATGGTAGGTTATTACTGTAATAGTAGTTGATCGATTTGCACGATTATATGATAAATATCTAATCTTAATATTTTGAATTCTCAATATCAGTTTCACTTGTCATCTCTTTAGATGAACAATGAAAATTTTGAGATAATTACATTCACTATGTACAGAAGTAAATCTGATATAATCCCTGTAGCATGTTTGTTCCAACTTTACAAGACTTGAGCACTGTTTAAATTCAAACTTATCTGTGCTTTCCAATTTGAAGATCCTATTTCACACCTGCCTGATGTTTTCCTTTTTTTTTTTGTTAAAACTTTTTGGTATAGTCTTTATTTTGAAGTGTAAATAGGAAATACTATTATGTTATGTCTCTTGTTATTTGCCTAAATGGAGTAGAAGCTTATGTTTTTGTGCATACGATTTTAAGATCAATACAGAGAATACTAAAATACCCACCTACAAGGACCTTGAATGGAGATGAGAAGCA
This sequence comes from Polygonum maritimum, assembly GCA_963924305.1. Classification (NCBI taxonomy): domain Eukaryota; kingdom Viridiplantae; phylum Streptophyta; class Magnoliopsida; order Caryophyllales; family Polygonaceae; genus Polygonum; species Polygonum maritimum. The sequence continues at coordinate 318,366 of OZ002737.1, forward strand.
ACTTTTATGGAAATTTCGCTTTTCATTGATGTCAGAGAAGAAGGCTCTCACAAAGTTCCTTCGTTGTGTTGAGTGGAGTGATCTTCAGGTCGGATTTCCACTTCTTGCTTGTCCTGATTGTTTGTTTGATGAAGGCCACCCTGACAAGCATCAAGTTCTGGCTTCTGTTTCTGTATCCTGTATTGATTAAATATCTGCAAATTGATTTGTATGCAGGAAGCAAAGCAAGCAATAGAGTTAACTGGTAGGTGGGAAATGATCGATGTCTGTGATGCTCTGGAGCTTTTGTCTCCTGTTTTCGAAAGTGAAGAGGTTGGCATAAAATGCGTTCCCTGAATTAATGCAAATGTTTCATCCCCTTACATGTATAATACTCCCTCCGTTTCAAAATACATGGCCTTTTAGAAAATTCACGCATATTAAGGAACCTTCATATTACCTAAATTACCCTTGTAAAAGTCATTTATGTTGTTTATCAAAAAGAAAAAGCATGCTTGCATGTTCTACTTTTTCAATAATTGAGGTTATCATGAGGGGCATATCCGGAAAGAAGAGGGAAAAAATATAAAATGGTCATGTATTTTGAAACAACCTAAATTGTCTAAAATGCCATGTTTTTTGAAACGGAGGGAGTAATTTTTAGAAGCTATTACGCCATGTCCATAGGCATTTTCTGAGCTGTATTCTGATTTCAGCTCAACTGACAGGTCCGTGCATATGCTGTATGTGTTCTTGAAAGGGCTGATGACGAGGAGCTACAATGCTACCTCTTACAACTTGTCCAAGCTCTGCGATTTGAGCGATCTGACAGATCACGCCTTTCTCATTTTCTTGTACAGAGATGTATGCTGATTTTTTTTTAAAACATTCAGTATTTCTTGCATATGCTTTCAAAAGTTGCCTCAATATTTTATGCCTGAATATTTTGGCAGCGGTACGCAATATTGAGTTGGCTAGCTTCCTTCGTTGGTATGTTGCAGTGGAGCTTCACGATCCCACATATGCAAAACGCTTTTACACTACCTACGAATTGCTGGAAGAGAATATGTTGAAGGTAGATCTTGTTTTAGCTGGTACTTTAAAGTGAAAAAAGAAGCCACTTGGGCTTTCATAACAATCTGTTCATGAACTGGGTTATATATCTTAAATCTTCGACTCGTTACAGCTGTCATCAAATGAGAACGGAGGAGAAGATGGTTTTAAGCTATGGCAGAGCTTAGTGAGCCAGACAGAATTGACTGCACAGCTATGTAGAATAATGAAAGATGTTCGAAATGTACGTGGTGGAACACAAAAGAAGCTGCAGAAGCTTAGGCAACTTTTTTCAGGTGTATTTAGTGAACTTACCAATTTTGATGAGGTATTGTTTGTCCATTTCTCAAGTTCTTATGAATGATTTTTTTGGCTTAAAATTTTCAGAGCAGCATATCCTTCTTTAGAGCGTTCTTATATAGTGCTTCTTCTGCAAATATTTTGGCCAGCCTATACGATCTCCATTGGCACCTGGAGTTCTCATTTCTGGAATCATACCATCTGAATGTGATCTATTCAAAAGTGCACTACATCCTTTGCGCCTGACTTTCAGAACCGCAAATGGTGAGAGCTGCAAGATAATATTTAAGAAGGGGGATGATCTTCGGCAAGACCAATTGGTAATTGCTGAATATTCTTTATTTTTAAGGAACTTGTCAACCCTCTCAAACTTTTTGTTTGTTTTTGGATTGAAGGACCCTAAAATTAAAATGAAATAAAATAAGGATAATATCATTAGTTACCTTACTAAAATGACCAGTTATGCTTAAACCTTACTGTGAGCTCTTGTAGGTTGTTCAAATGGTATCACTCATGGATCGATTGCTTAAACTGGAGAACCTTGATCTGCACTTAACTCCTTATCGCGTCTTAGCAACTGGGCAAGACGATGGCATGCTTGAATTTATTCCGTCACGTTCTTTAGCTCAGGTACAGTTTTTACTTTGTAGTATCACCTAAATTCAGACATTGAGATTTATGAGTTTTGATATATTTGGCACTATTGACTACTGCATAGATATATGCATATGCCAATCAGATCTGTTTGTTTCTTGTGTTGGGAAAAACTTTTCCTTCATTGCTCTTAAAGAATTTTTTTTCGTCCTTCCTTCTCTGACTCTCTGCTTAAATTTTAGCAGTTTTAAAAATATTGGCAATGTAGCTATATCTCTTTGCTTTTACTACGTGCATCTGATGAAATAGTATCTACCTTTTAACTCATAAGTGTGAAAAACTAGTTGACAATTATTTCTTCAAATTCCAGATATTGTCAGAATATCGTAGTATAATTGGTTTCCTCCAGAAGTTTCACCCTGACGATGAAGCACCATTTGGAATAACTCCTACTTGTCTTGAAACGTTTATCAAAAGCTGTGCTGGCTACTCTGTCATTACATATATTCTAGGAGTTGGAGACAGGTAAAGCTTTCTGCATTATTTCAAGATTTTTGTTGGAAAAAAAGGAGGAACATATCTTTTTTATAATCAACTGTAAGAGAAGCTCTTGTCACTCTACCCATTTTATTTGTAGGCATCTAGATAACCTTCTCCTCAGGGATGATGGGCGACTTTTTCATGTTGATTTTGGTTTTATTCTGGGCCGAGATCCAAAGCCTTTTCCGCCACCCATGAAGCTTTGTAAAGAAATGGTTGAGGCTATGGGTGGAGCAGAAAGGTATATCCCTTCCTTATATGTTCTGAGCTGCAATTGGTTCATATTTTTGTTGATTAAAAACTTCAAACCCAGATTATCTAAATCATTCTGTTAATTCAGATATCTTATTTCTTTGATTCTAGCTGGTTTCTTTGATTCCTCATTTCTTACCTCTCTTTTTTTTTACTCACCTAGTAGTTACTAGGCACTTTTCAATTCACCATCATGTTTTCCAATATCTGGTTTATGTTTAATTTAGGTAGATTTTAGGTGTTATTTATCTTGTGCATCCGTTATAAATGGAGGAGATTTGTTTTGAGGATTTATAGGTGCTATATATACTGCAGTGCCATTCTTTGAAACCTTCAGACTGTAGCTAACTCCAAATCTTTTAACTACAGCCCATACTACACAAGATTCAAACAGTACTGCTGTGAAGCTTATAATATACTACGCAAGTCTAGCAACCTAATCTTGAATCTTTTCTACCTGATGGCGGGCTCCAATATTCCTGATATTGCTTCTGATCCTGAAAAGGGCATCCTTAAGGTAAATGAGTATTTCCTCTTGGTATACAGTGCAATTGTTTTTTACTGCTTCACTCAATGATCTTTTCAACGGATGCAGCTGCAAGAGAAGTTCCGGCTTGATCTGGATGATGAGGCCAGCATTCATTTCTTCCAAGATCTCATCAATGACAGTGTGAGCGCTCTCTTCCCACAAATGGTGGAGACGATTCATAGATGGGCCCAGTATTGGCGCTAATTATTAAACCATCTCGCTACCCTATCAGTTGTAATTATCAGGTAAATCTGCATGATTTCCTTGCTCTTCAGTCCATTATGGTACTCTTATGGACTTTCATCTCAGATGGACTATTGCTTTTAGGGTTGTTGGCGTGTGTTTTGGCTCCTCTGGTTTCTTAGATGGGGGATTTCTGGCTCCATATGAACCTTTTTTATCCTAGAATCATGTATATAAGGAATATAGGCTACACAAGTGATAATTTCAGCTAAATGCTCACCATCTTCCTTTATGGGCAGCCATGAGGCATGTGTTTGTGATGTCATACACTAGTTCTATTACACGAGTACTTATACTTATGTTCCTTTAAGTTATGTCAACAAGTAATGATCTCTCCTTTTATGCACCAAGTAAAACTTTGGGTGTTTGCTTGAATGCAGCAAATGAAATTTATTTGGAAGTTATTCCATGGCACTTGTACTTTGTGTGAATTCATAAATTAAGTTTGGTTGTACCTGAACCCTATATTAGGCAATTGGGATTCTTGTATTTTGGAGACGTTGAAAATCCATGAACAATGCAATGGGACGTCCATTTATATGTACATCACTCACATCTGTCGCAATGAATGCTTTGACAATTTAATGATGAAATTATAATGCCATAATGGTGCAATCAATCCAAGATCAAAAAGGAAGGCTTTCATTCTGTGGGGCTCGCAGTAGTAGCTTTAAAATGTGCAAGTATGCTCTTATTCCACAAGTGAAATGGCCATGACTCGTTGTCGAGAGAAAGAATCCAACCCATTGATACACAAATCATATTACAATGAGCATTACTAATAAACTCGACGGGAATAATGCAGATTCTCGTTAATTAGGGTACGTGGCATAATGTAATTGGACCATGCGATTAACTATTGGCAAATTATACAGAATAGTCAACGTCGGCCAGTTGAATCACCACTCACGAGCTCCAAAAAAAAAAAGAAAAAAAAAATCACCACTCACGACGAGGGTAGATTCGTAATTATTTGGGAAATACGTCGGTCATAAGAGCGCCCTATTTTATTCACTCTTTTGTTGACGCCTTCGGCCATCATTCGAACGCGTCCATCCAAAGCTGCCTTCTCGTTTCTCTCCCGATCTGTGTTCGCTCGCACAACAGGTGATTCTTCGAAATTCTCTCTTTGGATCTTAATTTTGGCTGATGTTGATGATCATATTCTTCTCGTAGATCACCATCTCGTTCTTCTAATCGACTTAGTCTAGTCTGATCTAAGTTCTCAGTAATCTGATCCCCCAACTTTTTGAATTTTGGGGAGATATAAAGTGAGTTGCACCTCGATCTACCGTCCTCAGATCGAAATTCTACAGATCTGCAGGAGTACATGGATTTTGTTTAAGTATTTGTGTAATTGATCTAATACCTAGTATGATTTGGAGATTTTCACGGAATTTATGCAAATCGTACTTGTGTGTTTCTCTTAATCTTGTCATTCTTTCGATTAAGCGTTCAACAGAAACTCTCGGTTGAATTTTGTGGCCTGAATGTTTTTTGGGATTATTTTTTGTCTTATATAGAAGGAGAAAATGGGGCTGTCGTTCACAAAGCTGTTCAGTCGGCTTTTTGCCAAGAAGGAAATGAGGATTTTGATGGTCGGTCTCGATGCTGCTGGTAAGACCACCATATTGTACAAGCTCAAGCTAGGTGAGATCGTCACCACTATCCCTACAATTGGTAAGTCCTTCTTGATCTGTAGTATTGATATTCTAATATTCATCAAAACTCTGGAATGTTAGCAGTGTTTGTTTGAAGCTGGTAAATATATTGTTTGGCTATGCTATATTCAGTTTATAGCATGTTATTGAACTGGTTTTTGTAATTTGCTATTCTAATCCATATGGAGGTCTACTACATCTGTACTGTTGAGTTGATTATTCTTTCTCATTTCTTGTTTGATGCGTGGCTCTCTCGTTGAATAATCCTTGATTTTCTTATTATAAAATCTTGTTGAATGGCAACGCACACTTTTTTATGAATAGGTATACTTGCCATCTTTTTCTCACTACCACCTCTCTTTATTCTCATGATTGCCAATATTGTAGAATTTGAATTCTGGTATGTTTGTTGGGCTTCTCAGTTATACGAGTATAACTGATTTGGTTAATTGATTTTGACTCGAATATATTCTTCTAGGATTCAACGTGGAGACTGTTGAGTACAAGAACATCAGCTTCACTGTGTGGGATGTTGGAGGTCAAGACAAGGTTAGCATTTAAGTATGATCTATTTCTGGTGACTTGATAATGTTTTTAATGAGAAGGCTATGGCTTGAATCGTCTTTCCATGGGAGCAAATGCATCTTCATCTAATCCTACTGTTTCAACAAGCTTTAGAATAAACCAGAAAGGCATCTAAATGAATAAGGGATTGAGTTTGATATTGGATATTAATTTACAGATCCGTCCATTGTGGAGGCACTACTTTCAGAACACTCAGGGCCTCATCTTTGTGGTGGATAGTAATGACAGAGACCGTGTTGTTGAAGCAAGGGATGAGCTGCACAGGATGCTAAATGAGGTATGTAACAGTTCTTCTCAAATCGTTTCCTTGTATTAAAATCATCATTTCGACTTGGAATGATCAATTTGATCATGGCATTCCTCTCATTAGCATTGTCTATTGTGGCATTGATTCGAAACCAAGTCATTGATTTCTTTTTGCTTATTCAATATTGCACATCATTATGTAGGTGCTCAATCTAGATCAGTGACGTTGACTTATTGGTTGATTGTATTTATGCAGGATGAGCTGCGAGATGCTGTGTTGCTTGTGTTTGCCAACAAACAGGATCTTCCAAATGCTATGAATGCAGCTGAGATAACTGACAAGCTTGGTCTGCACTCTCTCAGACAGCGTCACTGGTAAGATTTACTATCCTGACATTAACTTTGATGATCAATACTTGATGTTCAATCTAAATGTATTTGTTGTAATTCTCAGGTATATTCAGAGCACATGTGCAACCTCTGGAGAGGGGCTGTATGAGGGACTTGATTGGCTATCCAACAACATCGCTAACAAGGCAAGTATTGGGATTGATATATTCTGATATTTGTTTTCCAGATACAAACTGAATCGCTAATGAGCATGCAATTGTTATGCTGTTGTCACCCAACCACTTTTCTATTTATTTGGGGTTATCATGTTGTTTCTGTATAGCTTATTAGGTGTTAGTACCCTACAACTGAAATAGAAAGGATAGAAATTTGGAGTTGACATTTTGTCATCCGTTTCATTATGCAAGTTCGCCCATTGCAACCTGTGCATCCTCCTCTAATAATAGATGAACAAGCTTATAAATCCTAAAAGTGAATAACAACTCAGATGATGGATACATAATGGAGAGCCAAAAACCTAGAATTTGAGACATCAGAAATCAGATCAACTCACTGGAAAATGGTAAAAGAAACAGAACAATTATAACTAATAGAGATAATTTCTGGGTTTTTGTCATTTACTTTTCACAGTTTTGAAAACCATTGCCTGCAGGGTGCACTTACTCATCTTTCATTTGTAACTTGGCTTTACCTTTCTGGTTGCAGGCTTAAGAAGAATCCAATGTCTTTGTGGACTTGGAAGTCCTGGATGCAGGGGTCAGCATTATCTAGCTATTACTATTCTATCTTCTACTAGCAAACCGTCTTTTCTTCGTTTGTTTGTTACTCTTTCTAAGAAGGGATCAGCCTTTTGGCCATGGACTTCTTTTATGGATAAATTCAGCGTTGCAGGTTGAGGAATGTACTAAAGGATGCTTTGTTTTTTTGGTTATATGCATACTGGAATTCGAACTAAATCCATATGTAATTGAGATTGCGATTTTATGGATTATGATTGAATTGTTGCATTTCCCTGGGTTATGAATGCAATTTTTGATGTCAGACTAAGTTTTTTAATCTCTGTTTTTTGTCAGAAATTAAGCCAGAGCATGGATATGAAGTTAAATCCATGCTTCTGGACCAGTTTGTGTTAATTTTTGAATGATTTAATGATACCTCGCTAATGTACTCACCACTTTGATTGGCTTTCCAAGTTTTCCCAACTTTATTAGTTATAGAGTAGACAACTAAAGATGATTATTTTCGCACAAAATCATGTCAAGTTTCTCCTCTTCAATGTTATCTATTAGCCATATTCTTTATATTTGATTGCTTTGTAAGTTATTAATTCCCAAAGTGCTATTTGAGATCTTCTTTCGACTCTGAATTTCCAATAGGGAGAAGCATGAAAGAACTTTAATCTGAATCACTTGCAAGTACAGTGCTGTTTTAATATAGACAGAAACCTACAACCAATAGATTAATAAAGGAACCATGCAAATGTTAGAATGGCAAAATTTTAAGCTTACTAAAAATTCAGAATTCCATTCTTGCAAAGTCACAACACAGGGATTCCAAGAATCCTCAGTCATAAAAAATTCACAATCAAAGAGCATACCACACTAAAACTGGATCAAGCTAGATTGTTCAAAAATGAAGGAATTGCAAAAGATCATATTCACTGCAGTCATATCTCAGGAGCAACTTAAAACATCAAACTCTAACCAAAGTACTTTCAAAGCATCCTACCTTCCGCTGCCTTCCATCTTTACAGGAGGAGGTGCAGAAAGAATAAGCTTTCCATCTTGACATACATGATTTGGCATGGCCTTTCTTCTTTCCTCACCTTCACTACACTGCGGACATCCCTCCAAACTACCATTTTGATGTTCATCCTCAGACTCACTACCCTCAGCTGATTCGTCATCTTTTTCCTCGTTATCACTCTCCTCTTCATCAACTGGTTTCTCATCTGCATCGCAATACACTCTCTTCACAGGCACTTTCTCATCCTCATGAATGTCATAGACCTGAGTAGGATTCCCATCTTCTGCAAAGCAAACATGTTTCTCAGCATGTGATCTTACCCTGTTTTTCTTCCCAGTATGAATCTTGCTGTGAATCACACCACCACCATTGCTATCATCAGAATCTGCTGAATCTTCCTCCTCATCCTTCAAAGCCTTGGACATGTGCTGAATTCTTTCAACTCTTTCTCGCAGGTTACCGATCAGTTTCTTCTCACCATTGTCTACATTCCACTGCGTTGAGGCCTTGTTTTTTCCATGGTAGGCTCCTGAACTTTCTCTTCCAGTATGAATCCTGCTGTGAATCACACCATTGCATTTGCCATCATCAGAATCTGCTGAATCTTCCTCCTCCTCCTTCAAAGCCTTAGACATGTGCTGAATCCTTTCAACTCTTTCTCTCAAGTTATCAATTAGTTTGTTCTCACCACTGTCCACATTCCGCTGTTTTGAGGCCTTGTTTTTCCTATGGTAAGCTCCTGAACCATCTCTTCCAGCATTGGAAACCCTAGATTTGTCATCATTTCTCACAATTCTTATCTGCCTCACCGTCTTCAATGAAAATGTGTTACTTTTGACACAAATCTCATCTACCAGCTCCAAAAATCGACCAATCTCTCTTCTAATCTCGCTCTTACTATCCCTAACCATTTGATCACCGCTCTACACATACAAACATTGCAGACGAAGGAGAAAACAACAATTAAACACTATTCTACAACCACCTGGTAGAAAGGGCGAGAATTTTCCAAAAGAATTCAGATGTTCACCTGGATACTTTCGAGCTGAGCAATCAAATCCAGCGCCTCGTTAGAAAGATGGAAGAAATCGATCCGTTTCTGAAGCGAAATCGAGGATTTGAGAGCGCTGAGAGCGGATTTAATCGAGGCGAGCTCCTTAAGCTCGCGGAGAGCCCTTGATCTACGGACCAGATGAGCTCTGAAGTGGATTTGTATGGTCCGAGCGGCCAATTGACGGAGAGAGAAAGTGGCGGTGGAGGAAGAGAATCGATGGAGAGAGGACTCTAGAACATCGATCCGTTGGAGGAGGGAGGCGAGAACCGAGTATTGGTCCTGAAATGGACGATCCTCAACTTGATGGCGATGTGGCTGAGCCTGTTTCTGCTTCGGACGTTTCTGGATTTGGTACTGCGGAAACGGAGAAGAGCGAGGATGGAGGTCCACGCCGGCGGCGGAGATTTGGGGGGTTTGGAGGAGTTGAGAGACGATTGATTGGAGCAAAATTGGATCGACGGAAGGCGGAGGAGGCGGAGGAGGAGAGTTGTGGCGGTGAGAGCAGCAACAGGTCGGCGGCTGGTGGTTGTTGTGGTGGTGGTGGTGGCAGGCCATCGGAGAAGGGAGGTGGCGGTGGTCGGAGAGAAGGAGCAGGGAAAGGGGTTTTACCGATTGCGAGGGTCAAACGCACACTAGTCTGTTCGCTGATTGTGAAGGACGCTGACCGTGAAGGAAAAAGGCGAAATTTTCATCTCTGTTTTTTTTTTTTTCACGATACATTTGTTCAAAAAAAAAAAACATCTACTAGACTACTACTACTTCAAGTGTACATTTTTTTTTTTTTGGTCATTACTTCAAGTGTACATTAAAGTCTAGCTAATTTGGTTAGTAGGTGATCATCTCTCTAAACACTAAATTACGATTTTCCTTGTGTTATGCTCGGGTTTTCATAATCATCATCCCATCATGACAAAGTATAGGGAGAAATATATCCTAAACAAGAGCATCTACTACGAGTACTTTTTAAATTTGTCCTTTTGAACACCTTCTGTCTATGGTTTGGAGCCTCTAGAGGTCAGCAAAACATTAAACAACTTCACTAGTTTTTTTTTTTTTTTTTCGATCAAACAACTTCACTAGTTAGTTATGTGTTAAAAGTGTAAACTTTGTTGAAATCCTAGCAAACTAATTGAAGTGATTTTGACTTTTTTAGTCCAAAAACACACAGAATATTGTTTTATTGTTTTGGTCGAAACAGAATATTGTTTTAAGTGGAAGAATAACAAATACCATACCATGCACATCAGCTGTCTTTAAAGTCATTACCAAATGCTTGTAAAAATCAACTTGTATAATCTAAATTAATCGTCACACACATATATGCATCATATTTCATATGCATGAAATGAAACGCATTACCAATAAAAAAAAAAAGACAAATTAAAATTAAGGATAAGTAGGAATAACAAGGGGCCTAACAAACACGGATATAATTTATCATCTTTATATTGCTTCATGGTATATATTGCTTCATGAATCACGATCATGCTATATATTGCTTCATGGTTAACCATATATCAATAATTCTTGCTAGAAAATGTAATCGTGATCACCTTTTCATCAATGAGAACTACACTTTCTTGACGACCATCTCAAGGAAGATTAAAAAAAACAGGAAAATTCCTTTCTTTTCATACAAAGCAAGAAAAGCATGGAGAATTTGAATTCATTGATCCATGGAATTAATAAAGACCACTAAAAACATGTTTTCGTTGTCTCCTTTACAACAAAGCCCCTCTCTTTTTGCATTCACCAAAAAAAAAGTTGGCAGGAAAAAAAATATTCCTTCTCTTCTTTACATAACCCATGCTTGCAGGCAACAATGTTCTTACCTTTGTCATCACTCAAAGCACAAAACTTCCTAAGCCCAATACTAAAAACCCAATCCCCATCATCTCCAAACCCGAAATCCAAAAATCAAAGTCTTGGAGAAACAAAAATGGCTTCAGCCTTCCAAGCCTTGCCACCACCGGGCCCGCCGCCACCGGGCGTGGTCTATCCGACCACCGTTACAAATCAGTCTTCTTCTCACTCAAATGGATCCTTCGGTATGGTGTTCATAGTTCTTGCTATCATTCTCGTTGTCTCAGCCTTTGCTTGTTTTCTTGGGAGGCTTTGCAACAAACGCTCACAACGTGAGCCCAATCAACCAAGAGCTAATAGTACTAATAGTACTCATAACAACAAGTACCACCATAATCATGGGCCTGATCCAAGATTTAGCCATGATGATCACATGAGCCACACTCTGCCTCCGAACGGACGAGCAAACGAGAGGGACGTGGAATTCGGGTTCGGACCCAACGAACCCGGGTTCGAGAGGAAGGCTCCTAGCGGCCACATGCCTCCGAATGGGCGATCCAAAGAGAGGGATGAGGAATTCGGGTTCGGTCCGGATGAGCTAGGGTTTGATAAGAAGATTCCCAAGATCAAGATTGTTCCACGTGACGAAGGTAGAGGGCAAATGATGCCTCCAAGGAATGGTGATCAGTTTGGTGGACGTTCAATGGGTAGCCATATGCCTCGTATGATGGAGAGCCCTAGAAACTTTCGTTGATGAAGATTAGTACGTACTTACATGCAACGAAATTAATAAGTGTATGGGTTTGCTTTCGCTAGCTAATACGTACGTATATGTTATCGATGTTGTTGCATCCTTTTGGTTTCTAGGTGCCGTTTAATCCCAAGTTAATTAATTGTGTGTATATACATAATCTTTTTCTGTTTTTTTAGGAATTTTTTATTAAGAATATTATGCTGTATACTTGTATGCCGACGCCTGTATAATATTACTCATTTTATTGAAGTATATATGGTTATTACAATTATTTGTATACTTTATTGCTTAGAAATCTAATAGGTTGCTCTAAAAAAAGTCACAAGGAAACTCCAAAATTATGATCAAGTTATAATGGGACGCTATTGTGTGTTACATTATAATAGGACGCAGTGAAATTATGATCAAGTTTTGTTCTTCATTGCGACGTACAAAAAAAAAAGAAGAAATCTAATATCTTGCTCTAAAAAAGTCACAATTAAGGAAACTCCAAAATTACACATTAGTAGGACACTAGTGCATATCTTAATCGTATATAGTAATTCAACCTCGGTTCGGGCTTATAAACGTTATAATAGGACACTATTGTGTGTTATACTGTATTATATGTTGCCTATTTTGCAATCTTTATATTATAAACGTTATAATAATATTTACATATTAAGATGTGAATTATATTTCTAGCATATTATTATATTGTAATCTCTCCCCTTTTTTCCCCGGTGCAAATTATTTAGAGATATTTATTCTTCTCTTTTTGAGAAGACTCCAACTATATATGCATTGTGCATGCATACGTGAGTTTGACAAGCATCCTTAAGCCCTTACACTCGATCTCCCTCTCTTCTCCAAAACCCTAGCTAAAGCCAAGTACCAAATTCTTAACAAGAATGAATTCAGTCTTCCAAACCTTATCGCCACGGCCAGCACCTTTCATGGGCCACCCAATTACCACAGGCATCACAAACAAGCCTTCATGGCACTCGAACGGATCCCTTTTTGTTGCGTGCATGGCTGTTCTTGGGGTCATCGTCGTCGCGTTCGCTGCTTGGGGCATTAGGAAGCTTTGCGACAAGTGGTTTTGCGGTAAACCTGCAGAACGTGCGATGCATGTCGATGCACAGCCCTAGCTAGAAACGCACGCAGTGAAATTATGACCAAGTTTTGTTCTTCATTCCCATGCAATGCAACGTACTAAAACTACTATTATATGAGTTTTTATATATGTTTTTTAGGTTCTAGCCTCTAGGTGTTGTTTGCTTCCATATTCATGAACTGTTTAACACATATAATGTTTTTTCTGTTTATATATATATATATGCTCTGGAAATTATTTAGCACGAATTAAAATCATGCTTATTATGTATCGATGTTTGTTCATTGCTCGTGTTTAATGAATGAAATGGTTTTGCTCAGAAATTCAGTACTCCGTATAATAAATATACCGTATCAAACTCGGTTGTTCAAAGAAAACCCCGATCGAGGAAGCTCCACAAATATTACACATTGCTACGTATCAATTCAACAAATTAAGGCCGAAGCCTTAGAGAAATCAAATCACCATATAATCCTAGGAGGAATCAAATCACAATGGCTTAAGCCTTCCAACATCGATCCAAGAGCTAATAATCATAATAAATCACAAAGTACCATCCATAATCACGTTATGCAATGGTATTGACAACTGTGTTTAGATGATTAGCTTTAATATGGGTTCTAGCTAGGTGGTTTAATTTCTTAATTACGAGTTAACGATATGGGCTCTCGGGGTGGTTTATATCCCGAATTAGTTGTGTGACGTAGACTATTCAGAATAGGCTCCGGTTCAAATGAAAATAAAAATTATCCTAAAAACTGCGAATGATTATGGACCGTCCGATTAGACAATTCTACGGTTGTTAAAAAATTTAAAGGCACGGGGTCTTTTTGGTAATTTTACCTCTTATGACAGAAAATATCCGTCTCGGCGATGTGTGCGTTCTAAATTTTTGCCCAATCTTCCTCGTTCACGTTCTAAATCGCCATGGATGTCGACGACGATCTCGAGCCTCTCGAGTTCTTCAGCGAGAGCTTCCACCCTCTCGGCTCCAACAAGCTCGTCGATCGCGATTTCTTCAACTCGTTCGCGGACGATTTTGACGACTCCGACCTCAACGGGCAAGGGGCCGGAGCTCCGGTTGAGGGAGAGGTCGAGGTCGGAGAGGCGATAGATGTTGGAGATGGAGGCCGAGACGGATCCGGAGAGGGCGTTGCCGCTGAGGAGGGCTCGGCTGAGCATCCCGAGGCGGCCGAAGTCTGAGGGGATGGGGAGGGGGCCACGATTGAGGGTGGATGGGGTCGGTGAATTTGTTGTCGGCGAGGTTGACGACCGTGAGGGCTTTGAGGCGTCCGATGTCGGAGGGGATGGGGCCGGGAGATCTGGCTGGCTTGTTGACCCTGTGAACGTTGCAATTGAGGCTGGAATTGCTGGTAATTCGCTTAACTTTTATTGTTGGATTTTTGTCGTTTTGATTTTGTGATGACATTGATATGGGTTTTGGAAATTGGTGATGCTAGATGGGGCTCTCAATTTGCGTTTCTGCTCATGTGGGTGAGATCAGACCTGGAATTAGGTTAAGCTGTAACAACTTCACCTGGAATTAGGTCAAGTAGAGATAGTTTATGAGGGATTTGGCTGACAATGGTGGAGAAGTCGTTGTTGGGATGGAAGGAGTATGAGCTTGAAGTTATGAGGGATTTGGCTGACAATGTGGTTATTCTTTGTTCCATTGAGAACATTGATCCCATTGGGGGTGCACACAGGGGATTGTATCACTGCTGCCCCTGCTCAGGCCTTGACTGATAAGGAGTACCAGAGTCTAAGAGATTACTCTATTGCGATTGTAAGGGAGATTGGTTTGATCAATATTGATGCTTTTCAAGGGGAGCAGGCTACTGTCGTAGCAATGCTTGATGCTTTTTAGAGAGTAGAGATTGTTCAGAAAATTAACCATCATACTAACTTCTTGAAGGAGTACACGTAAATTATGCAGGAACATGTTTGTATCAATAGGGTTCATTTACCAATTCAATACAAGTATAGAGGTGATTTACACAACAATCTGTGATTTTTTTGTCGGTAGATTATTAAAACCTCAAAGGGCAAGATAACTGCAGAACTCTTCAAAGGCAAAGCTCCTGAAACAGTGTTTGAATTCATCAATCTTTGGTGAGTTCAAAACCTTTCAATTACAAGAGCTTTTTTACATCTGTATTAGATGGTTCTTAAGTACATAGCACATGTTTTACTGGTTGCTTTCTACTTCTGTCTACTTTTTGAAATTTGAACCATTGAGATACTTATGCTTGGCTTCTGTTGGTATATCTTCAAATTGAGCATATGTTAAATAGCTTTGAATGAAGGAGGGCTGAAATGATTGATCTTCTATACATTATATTATTTTTTAAGGTCTTTTCTTACATCAATCTTGTATTGCAGTGAAAGAGGACATTTCAAGGGTATGCAATTTCACTGTGTAATAAGGAACGTTGTCATACAAGTAGGGGATGCCACAAACGATTGAGTAGTAAGTAGTGATGGTGTACTGCCATATCTAGCTATATCTACCATTGAGATACCTATGTTTGGCTTCTGTTGGTATATCTTCAAATTAAGCATATGTTAAATAGCTTTGAATGAAGGATAGTGGAGCTTTGAAACGTGCGCTGCCATGTCTAGCTAGATGCTGGAAAAACAAGTGTGATTATTGCTGTCTTGTGTGAGAATTTGCAATTTCTGCTGCCAAATATGTGATTCCGTGATCTCTTTATAGTGTACTAATTGAGTAGTAAGTAGTGATGGTGTACTGCCTAGCTAAAAGGGCATTTCTGGCTTGATTGTGGACGACTATAGTGTTGAAGAAGGCGAGAGCCACAAACGATTAATCCACAACCCTTTAATTCGGTCCACAATTGTAAATTGTGACGCAGCATATGTACGACGAGCGCGTGTACACGTGTAAATTGTGACACCTGGCGGATCTGGGGCCAATATGGATTCAGCCGTACATGCAATTACAAGGATGTGATGATTACTATGATCATAATCACATTACTAATTAGCTTTCATAGGTTAAAAACAAAGTAAAAAAAACTAACATGAAATCCGAACTCCCACTAAAGCCATACGTTAGCACTAACATTTTTTTTTCCAATTTCAGGTGATTATTGTAATGGAAAAAAATATAATATGCTATTCAATTGTTGGTTCAACAATTCTTGTAACGAAACATAAATTGGATCAAGTAGTAGTTAGGTCACGAGAGTGGCGAGTTGTAAATGAATTGTCCTTTGGTCGGGCCGGTGCTGTTGTATATTCATCGAATTATCTTACAAATGCAGCTGCTGCATTTGTTTGCATTATAGCCCAACTTGTCTTTTTATAATTTTATATATATAGAGAAATCATGTTTTATAATTGTGCAAATTCGAAAGCTTTACATATATCTGTGCGAGAATTTGACTACTTAATATGTGAACGTACGTCTAAAATACGTGAACATGTTAATCAAATACGTGAACACAACTTCTTCATATGTGAATGCACATCGAAAATACGTGAACATGATACTCAAATATGTGAATGTACATCGTTTGTGCAATCATAACCATCTTTTATTAAGATGTGAACGCCGACATGAAGTATGTGAACATCTCCATCAAATATGTGAACATCCTAAGAAAAAATGTGAACAAGATAATGAACATAAAAAATCGTTTTTACATTCATATACCATCTTTTACTACAATGTGAACGCTGACATGAAATATGTGAACAACTCCATCAAATATGTGAACATCCAAAGAAAAAACGTGAACAAGTTAACAAACATAAAAAACTATTTCTGCATTCATACACTATCTTTTATTAAGATGTGAACGCGACATGAAATGTGTGAACAAGTCCATCAAATATGTGAGCATCCACGGGTTATATACAAATTAAATGGGCGGAATAGCCCATGGGTTATATACTAGGCCAGGGTACTAACTATATATAAGCAATGTATGCCTAATTAATAGATGTGATATGCTCTTAATTATATGCTTGAGTTTAATTTGACCAGTAAAACCAGCCAACGTGAGAATCTAACATTAATGAACAATGAGGTAAATTAAAATGTACTCATGTAACGAAATACATAGTAATACTATCCAACCGTGCCAGTAGCGAGCACTTGAGATTCACATTGCCAGTTCAAGTGATTCTATCTAGTGTCATAGGAAGATTTCTATGACCATGTATCCCTCACTATTTCCATGTCCATACATTTACAATTTTTAACGAATAAATGAATTCAATCTCCCTTGTTGTTGTTAGTGCCCCAATTTCAAAAAGGTCATTCGTTCATTCACATGAAGTCATCAAGACAGCAAGACACCTAGTTTAGAGATCACAAAGATTGCACATTCATTAAAAATGAAGCATTATCAATGTAACAAGTATTCCGTTTGAAGATGGAAATTTGCAGCAGAATCCATCAAGTTGAGCAGGAGTAATTGAAACGCTCCATATGAAAACTAACACAATAGATAGCAAAAGAGCAAAAACTAGAGATTGGAAGAAGATTAGATGAGCTTGAAAGGGAGCGGCCATGGGGTGGACCTGGGAACCTCGAGCTTGTCCTTGATGCACTGAACCTTGTCCTTCCTCTCGGGCCTGGCGTTGCCGAAAGTGCCCTTGAACCGCTTGCCCTTCTTCGTCCTCTTGTCTCCCTTCCACACACAATCAGCTCAGATGCGGAGGGTTTCAATGAGGAGCATGATGATGAAATTGAGGCGGGCGATCGAGAGGTCGACATCACCCCATCCCCGACGCCGCCGCCCCTCCCGGACATCCGAGGCACTCTCGTCTGCTTCAAGTGCAATTCCCCCTCCCACGCCCAACTACGTAGCCCTAAACACCTCCAAATCGCCCTACCTGCCTGAACCCTAGCTCCAAGCTCTTCAATCTATGCAAATCGGACAGTCCTAGGGTGGCGGCGACACATAATCGGCCGATCGAAAACCCTATCTCTCTTCCTCCCATCGTTGAATCCCAATCTGAATCGAAGAACACCCAAAGTAGTGGATCAAAGAACTCAGAACAAAGGGCTTGGAGAAACACGGGAGAACCTGAATGCGTCTCTTTGTGTTTTAAATGGAAAGACAATTTTGCCCTTAAATGTCCCTATAATCACAAAAATACCACCGTCCCTTTTTATACCTCCATCCTCCCATCTAGATTTATATTTCAATCTCAACCGTAGATTCTTCAAATCTAGCGGTTGTTGTCTATTTATAGTTTTTATCTTAAGAGGTATTTTCATGTGAACCAACCTCTTCAGTATATATAATGTTTTCCGGTTATTTTAGGTAATTTTTAGTTAGAAAATTATTTTATATGTGACGTTTATATATTACTCCTTTTATTCAGGATATATATGGTTCTATATTCTTATCTTGCTCTAAGAAAATCACAACTCAACCAAAAATAAAAAAAAAAATCACAAAGAAACTACAGAATTGACATTAGTACGTACGCATCAATTCAGCATAGACGCCCCCAGCTCGGTTCATACTTACAAAAAACTTTATGAAAGGACACGATTATCGATCTTATATACGGATCGGAGTATTGCCTTTTCTGTTTACACCTACATAGAAATAATATTTTTTTGATCCAACATAGAAATAATATTGCAAGCATATTATTATACAGTAATTAAACATTTGTTTTTTTTGTTCGAATATTTAAACATTTGTTTTTGGTGTAAGTTACGGAGTATTCTGTAATCTTTATTTTCTATTTTCCGAGAAGACCGTTCCCCAACTTGCACATATCTATGAGCTTGTGAGTGAAAAGTCAAGTTGACCAGGTCAAGTTTTAGACAACTGACCATTGACTATCATCTTTACTTTAATCCAAACTGGCCATCCCTTTGTTTTTTCGGTCGAGCCTGACCATGGAACAAACATTTAACTTCATGAAGTTTCATTTGAACCTATATAATAAAGTAAAGATTAACAAAAAAAAATAAAGTAAAGATTAACAAACTTGATTAAATAAACATTTCCCAAGTTTTGTTGGTTCTTTTCAGTCTAATAAAACTGAAGGAAGCATCTTAATATTTCTGTGAATTCATGACTAAGAAAGATCAACGGTCCTTCGATCAACAAACGAAAAATCAATGGTCTAATACAATCTCTAGAAGATCAACTCAAACAATAAGATTAATCTAAACTTCAACCATAGAAAACTTTTACCACATGCCAAAGATTGACATTCCAATAAAGTGCTTTTGATATTTCCGAAAGCAAAGCTTTTCGCGCAAATTTCTCCCTCTAATCAGAAGATCACCCCCAAAACAGTTTTTTAAAAAAACAAATAAAAATTCAAGAGAGCATTTACACGTGGCCGCATCTCTGAGCTCCTCAAACACGCGTCAACCATACGTGTGGAGGCCAGTATATAAAGAAGCTCATCGATCTAATTCCCACTCCAGCAAACAAAAAAGTAGTTACGATTAGGCAATGGATAATACTAGTACTCGCTCAGACATTGCGACGAAGCTAGACCAGCAATTGAACCTCAGAGATTGTTCCATTGCTAAACAATCCGTTGAAGAAGCTAGACCAGATCGAAATTTCGATTTCCAGCACTACGATGAAGACGAAGACGAAGACGAAGACAGCTCCGATTTCTCTTTCGCGTGCGCAGAGGCGGCGAGTTCGCCGATTTCAGCCGCCGATCTTTTCCACAACGGCCAAATCCGGCCGATTTCGCCGGTGTTCGGAGCCGTCGCCTTCCCGTTGAAGGAGGCGTTCGTGGAGCGGAGCGATCTACCGGCGGCTACTTCTTGCCGGAAAGAAGAGGCGAAAACGGAGACGGCGGCGAAACCGCCGGTTTCTTGCCGGAAAAGCAACTCCACCGGATTCTCGAAGCTGTGGAGATTCCGAGACTTGCTGATCCGAAGCCAGAGCGACGGGAAGGAGAAGTTCGTTTTTCTGACGGAGAACGAAACGACGTCGTGTTCGTCTCTGAGGAAGAACAAGAGCCAGATCTCGAGGAATGATAAAATTAGCAGCTCGAGGAATGCGAAGAAAGGGAGCGCGATCGCAGAGAGCAAAACGACGCCGTCGAAGTCGAAAGGGAAAACGACGTCGTCTTCTTCCTCGTCTTCATACGCAATGTACTATGGCAAGAACGGGGAGAAAGAGAGGGAAAAGAGGAGGTCGTATTTGCCATACCGCCAAGATCTGGTCGGATTCTTCACGAATGCGAATGCCGTAACCAGGAACATTCATCCATACTAATTATCGGTAATCGTCAATCAGTAATTAGCCATTTTAATTCCTATTTTTATGTTTGCTTTGGAGAGAGAGAGTAAATACAATCTCTTCTTGATGTAATAAATTGAGTTTTAATTTAGTGCTAAGACTGTTTAACCGTCACATTGAGCTAGCTTCTTGGATTTCCCTGGTGTTCTGTAAGGAGTATAATGTATGTATTGATCATCTGTGAGATTTTTTTATTTCTATGGAATTTGTAAAAGTTAAAGATTGTGATCTTTTTTTCCCGTCAAAAGTGCATATTCAATTGGTTTGTTGAGAGTGGGTAGATTAAAAAAGAGGACCCAACAACCATTAATATTCTTGGTCTTGGTTTGACTAGCCTGCATTTTGAATTGAATCGACTCAATTCAAACCCAAGTTCTAAACGGTTGGTGAGGAGAACAAATAACAACACTTTATTTGGGAAATTTTGCAACGAGTGCAAGTGGTTATTTCTCATAGTTTGTAGACAAGGTTATCTCTGACAGCATGCATGATTTCATAGAGGATGGTCCAATGTAAAACTTTAGCTCAGAATGGCAACACAATAAGTAAAAATCAATGCTATTAAAGCAGTCAAAATGAGGACCACTAGCCATAAGAAATGAATATCACTTGTTCAAAATCACATGCATATCAGTTATCAAGGGTCCAAACCAGGAAACCATGGCTGTTTGTGTTCACATAATTAATTGACTATGTTAGCCCGAGACCAAAATTTGACCACTTCTACTTCTCAACTCCTAGTTAAGCTGCAGTTTACAGCTTGAACCACTAATTGAGAGAAACAGTGGACTCAACTATCAAGAGGAAACCTCATTTAGAAACCCTTAATGGACTCAATTATTCAAACCCCATTTGATGATTTGAGGAATCGAATTAGGAACCATTAAAATCGAGTCCAACTCAATTCATGGTATCGTATCAAACGGGGCCTCAATGAGACCTAAAACTGCCAATCCAAACAAACATATTTGAATCATCTAAACCTCGTATTGATGTCGTTATTCCATTAGGTGCTCAACTTCAACCCTTAGACCTGTCTTTTCACGTTGAACAGTATACAACTAAAATCTTCTAAATCTAGTTAAGTTGGGTCAGCTTAGCAGAGCCCATTAATCCAAATTCGGATTACTGAGTTGGGTCACATCATATTGGCAGAAGTAAGGGAAGGGAAGGGGACCCCATGAAAAATGTATAGTCCCTCATAAAAGGGCAAATAAATTGACAGTTCACAAGTAGGTCAGTGTGGACGTACACTGTGCTCTGCCATAGATGACCACAATGCCCAGAGCCACCACATGCATTCTCTTCTCATTTCCACTAAAAAGTCTCACTTTTTAAACCTGAAATAGAAGCATGGTATGTACAATCCATTCCATGTTGCAGTAAAATCATATCCAAGATTGTTACTAGCTACCACAAGGCTCATGAAAGAAAGTTCAGGAAAATCGTTGCTTACTTCTGTTGCATAACAAGATTCATACGGTACACAATAAATCAGTAGCCAAAGCAAGATATGTGCGGACTCTATAAAATTACATTGATGAGAGGCATATCCTTCAGAGGAATGGAAATCAGTTTATTTTTCTAGTTATTCATAGATTACTGATGAAAAGACTACATATTGCAAACTATATCCTACATGCATCCTTAACTATAGGCTAATCTTCTTTTGCCATACATCATCAGGAGCTGAGGAAAATGGCCCTTTAGTATTTGAGTACCGAGTTTAAGACTAACATCTCTGGAGATCGTATGTATCCCATATTCCCATTTATTTTCCAAACGTACCTCGTCGTGCTGCCATTGGCATACATGTGACACATCACATCAACGTCGTCGAAGATCAAATATTTCAAATCTTAAGTTTGGGTTTATGTAGATATGTGAACACAGCTCATATATGCTACTACCATCGGATGGTTCCACATGAGGGTGAAAGCCATGCTCTTTGCAATCCTTTAGTATAGCCATTCCGCCTGGATCAGATATACGAAATATTCCATGGCTCCTGAAGTTCAAAACCACTCAAATCAGAGCACAAGCAAGTAATAGGAACTTATAAATGTTGATTATTTATCCATTAGAGCAGCAACTAGCAAGCACAACAAGATAGTTCCCCGAAAAATTCTCTTACAAAAGATGGACATACATATGGACATAACTTATACACAATGGCAATTTCAATTAACCCGTTTCTCATGTAGGCGTAATCTTGTCTCACTAATTGGGTCCAGCAGAATTGGTTTGTTTCAAGTGAAGGAGCCTTTGAGGTAAAGGCTGCTTTCATCTCATTATTACTTATAGACCCACCACAACTTGAAGCAGATTTTATATGGGTAACAGAAGGAGGTCAAAAAAAGAGGAGAAGATAAATCTCAAAACAGCAGACAAGAATGATAGCCTTGCACCAGTATTAGCCAAAGGAAAGGACAGATGCTCAGTCACCTATCATACCTAAGTAGGATCTAAAGATGACTAGCTGATCAGGAGGCCTAACAGAAATTAGAGAACAGATACAAACATATTCATTCAAGCCTGATAAAATATATGTATCATGAAGATTGTGTGAATTTCAATTGCAGAAGATAGCTCTTCCTGCAGAGGAACATGATGCGGAGATAAAGGAACTCGATGAACGTGAAACATATTCGATCAATCTAACGGGTACGGAAAGCAGTAAAACCTTGACTTGTCAGTTGGGGCCACGACGATAGCGATTGCCTCTGGCACCATTACCTGAAAAGCAATCACTGGTTAAAAATTTATGTTCTGTGCGCTAGTACTGAGGATCAGAAATAATTGAAATTCAAAACAGTAAAAAGAAAGGTATAGTTTCAGACTCTGTAGATTCAAGATTTTATATATATGCAAGCAGAAGAGCAAGGACAATTCAGACAAAAGTAAGGCTGATACCTGATATGAGTACTGAGTGTGCAGATCAATTGATGACATGAAACAACTTTGAGACGGATGCGTCTGGTGCACAATTATACCACATCAGGATAAATGATAGATTAAGGTCATGACAGGGTGGAAAATTATGAAGTCAAATAATATCACACCGCTGTTTAAACTAATAGAATGGATTAACGCAACCAAATTATAAAACTGTGTCCAAAGTTGAAGGTTCCAAATGCAAATTGGACAAATGAAAAGAATGATCAATAGGATTGAGGAAGATAATTTGGAGGTAAATCGTGTAAGAAGTTAACAAAAAGAAATAATAAAATTATAATGTGCATACATGAATCCACCCCACAGGATGAAGAGATCGTTCGTTTAGTACAGCAAAGATTTCCTCCTCACTTGAGGCCTGACACTAAAAAAGAAAAAGGTTCAAGTCAGTTGTGTTGCAATAAGGTGACCAGAAAAATACCCCTATAGTAACAATGTGCCAAATAGCCTCACAATTGACACAAGTCTTCAGGGAACTCACAGAACTGGAAGTTGACTCCTGTTTTGGTATTACAAGAGTTACAGCATAGAAGACACCTCCTTTCTGAAAAAAATTGATCAAGACTTGTCAAACGCTGAAGAAGGCTTTGATTACTTCTTCTAAACTCAGTTCCGGGATTGAATTGGAATATGTTCATATGCAATTTGAATCTTACAAGATAAGCACCAAGAACCCCACAAGTCTCCATATCATTGTCTGTATTTTCACTGGCAAGGTCAAGAAAGCTCTCCATTAACTGAGCAGGCTGTTAATTAAAAGTAATGAATACTATGTTACTCGCAAACGTTTAATGCCTTGAACTATCATAAGAAAAATTCCATTTTACCAAAGTTTTTATGTGAACTCTTTCAGCTTACAATAGGATTGAATAAAGTAACAGGTGAAAAAATAAGCTTGTCAAAAACAGTCAATTAGAAAAGAAAATTGTTGTAGCTTAAATAACATGGCAGCTTACAATATGCAAGTCATTAAGGACCCTGGATGAAGATTCATATCTGGAAACAGCACCAGGAACATGTGAAACTTGTTCGGCCTTCGGCTGTACATATGTGCATGAGAGTGAAATGGAGGGAGAGTGTTTCACCATATCAATCATTCAAGCAATACCTGAAAAGGAAAATCATGCCCAAAGATAAGATCATATGAAGCCAATACAAGTACATAAAATTACTAGAAATATAATCATAACCAGATGACAATCATACAAAGAAACATAACTAATGGATAAGTATAACAGGAAATTCAATCAAAAACCTAAGAAGTAAACTCTGACAAGAACTTTAAACCTATAATTTAGATGAGAAATGATCAACAATGGCTGCTCATATATATGCACACTGGATATGAATACGATAAGGAGGAAAATAGTGGTTTATGATCACATATTATGAATCAGAAAAATATAATATCAAAGGTCTGACAGGGATACCACTAGCAACGTTAAAAATGTCAAACTTTGACATGATGCCAAATACAGCATAGTTGCATTTGTATACCACTTGATCCATCCAACGTCAACATTAAACAGAAATTTGTGATTGTGGAATTAAATATGAGTGTTACAAGCTGTGATTGCACAACTACTATCTTTAATCAATAGAACTCAAGACAACCAACCATGAAAAATGCCTTCACAGAAAAGCCAAAAAAGAGTAATAAAATACTAGAACAGAATTCAATCAAAGCAAATACCACCCATTTCAAGCGAAGCCCCAATTCCCAAATAATGGAATCCGATTGCGACCGCCTGACCCAAACCAACACAGACATACTCAAACGAAGCTAAAATCTGACCTAGAGAAAAGAAACAAACACAATTTCCTCTTATTTTATCTCAATTATCCCTTTCTACCATTCCCAATCGAATCTGAACCGTGCTGTATTCAATCAACTGGAACTCAAAAGCAGAAACAAAGACCTTATCACAAGAACAGCAAGGACAAAATCAATTCAGAAATTTCTGGCAAGAAAGACGAATCATACCTAATGCTCGTAGTTCTGAGAGGAGTGGCAGAAGAACTTGATTGAAAGGGAGCGGGAGCAGGAGCACGAATGTTGGTGATCGGCAACTTTCTGATTCCACAAAACAAGCAAAATTTCATTCAATGGGGATATTATTTCGGAAAAATACATGACGCCATAAATCAGAATTAGGCGGATTCCGTACCCGCCTTTTTCTCCGTCATCTTAATAAAATTTCATTTATCCGGATATTCCTACCAAACTTATCCGTTACATTTTCGTAATAATGGAGTATAATGTATCTTACTTTTCTTAATGTAAAACAAATTACATTAAGGAAAAAAAAAATAACATTTCTTCAACCTAAAAAAAAAAATTCCCATTTTCGTCAGCAAGCACACGCAAGGTTAAAACATATATTTATCACTTTTTCCCAAAAAATAACATTAAATTCAAATATATGGAGTATTGTCACCCTGATTTACACAGCCAAATGCGGCCTGGCTCAAAAAGATGAATTATCTATCTGGGCCTAACGATTGTATTCTCAATAGGCCCAATATCTATTCGTTCCCTCCGAATTCGAATCTATTCAAGATTTGTTCATTTCTTCGTCAAAACATGGAGTCTGTTTACAAATATCGTTCCATTCTGGTATGTGGACGACTCGGTCTCAACTTGTTCTAGTTGAGTTATCATAAGTGCGAAACTAAGAAAACTTAGTATAGGATCAAATGAGTACGTCTAATAAGTGATTGAACACCACGGTTACAAATACACATCAACTTCCGCATGTTAAACTGTATACAAGCGCTCTCTACATAGTGCATTATGTTCTTCTTCATTCAATAGGGTGTATGACTACCTTTCCAGTTGCTCGGTTGGTTTCGAGATAGGAGAACGCATCGACGACCTTATCGAAGGGAAACGGACCCTTTGGATCGATAATCGGCTTCACCTTTCCACTCTCCAAGAACGGGTTTAGTTTCTTGAGTGCAGCTCCGTTCGAGGTCACCACGAATCTGAAGCCTGGTGGAGTCACCGGACCCGTTAGAACCACCACACTCCCGCCTTCTTTTATTGCCTTCACCGACCTCTCTCCTTCTCCTGTTTAGAATAAACATTTGATATAAGCATACAACAACAACATTGATCCAAAAGCATGAAGTCTAGCCTAACATAAAACACCAAAAACATTCTCATTTTTGAAAAAAGAGTGGCTTTGAGATCTTACCTACTGCATCATATACTACATCAAACTTCTCTGGAAGATCTTCAAACTTCTCTTTCGTGTAATCAATCGCGATGTCAACACCCAAACTCTTCAGAAACTCTATCTTCCCAGTGCTCGCCGTAGCCGCCACCTTTGAAGCTCCAAACACATGTTTTGCTAGCTACATTACCAAACCAACCCAAGATCTCAATACTTGGCAAAATCACAAAAATAACACTATGACAGAAAACCTCATTCAAGAATGTCTAGTCACCTGAACTACTAAAGAACCAACACCACCAGCACCACCCAAAACAAGAATAGATTTACCCGCGGAGAACCCGGCCTTCTCAAGGCCTTCATTGGCAGTCTCAATGGCCAAAGGCAGCCCTGCAGCCTGAACAAAATCTATGCTTTTGGGTTTGAGAGCTACTAGCTTCTCTTCGACGGCGGTGTACTCAGCAAGAGATCCAAATTGCTTAGGCCCATCCAAGGCCTTCTCACTGATGTCTCCATACACTTCATCTCCTACCTTGAGCTCTTTCACTTGGCTTCCTACCTTCACTACCACGCCTGCAACATCATAGCCTGGGACAGTCTGCACTAGAAAGGCACTCACTTTTTTAAATTCAGATTAATGTAAAATCCTTTTAATGTTGAGAATTGAATATGGGAAACAATACATTTGGTTAACCAAATATCACAAAGACTATATATTTTTGTCAAGATTCCACAACAATGATTTACAGAGAACAAATGACCAAATATTGATAATATAATATCTATAGGATCACAATGGCTATAATTCTCTGTGGAACTGGTAGCATTTCCATCAATATAGAATTGCAATTTACTACACTATGTACTAAAAGATCATTACTTTGGACCTTGATACAGCCACTAGTGAATTTTAGAACATTACAACATGAACATCATGGAACACAATGCAACTTCCTTAGTAACAATGTAACATATGATCAACCGGGCGAATTCCCATCAAAGAGAACATCCGTGGGGATAAAACAAACACATGTAAACAGCAATGGGGCAAAAACCACAATTCATCAAAGAAGTGGGAGTGAGGAAAGAAAGCACTTACAGGAAGAGGGGAATCAGTGGCCTTAAACTTGCCAAGCCTCCTCTTGAAATCAACAGGGTTAAGAGCGGCCGCCTTAACCTTAACCAAAACCTGATCCTCCTTCAACTCAGGAACTGGAAATTTGGGATCAATCTTGAGAACGTCAACGCCGCCATATTCCTCGTAAACCCAAGCCTTCATTTCAGTTGGAACAGTGGCCGCCTCCACGGAAGCAGGGGCGGTTTGAGAGCTTGCTGAGACCCTGAATCTGAAAGCAGAGGAAGAAGATGATGATGAGATGGGACGAACGGCTGGGATTTTGCCAGCAAGGCTGGTTCTTTGTGTGAGTTTTGCTGACGAGGGTTTGGATGAGTGGTGGAGGAAGGTGGTTCTGGGCGGCGTTGTGGTGGCGGAAAGTATGGCTTCCATTAAAACCGACTTCGTGTTTGAACCACAGATTTTTGTCTGTGAATTATTAGTGTGTGTGTGTGTGTTTGCTTATGGTGCTGCCTTTTTTGTGTAGAGTCTTCAGTTTGGTTGTATTTGCACATTACCACAAATGTTTGGATCATATGATTCATATATATGGATCACGTAATTTCAACCATTTTTTTTTCTCTACTTTAGTATATTCTCTGAATGTAAATTTATCATGTTTCAACGTTTAAACCACCTTGAATATTTAATTTGTCATGCAAGAACATTTAATTTATCTTGTTTGTTTCATTTTACTTGATCAAGTAATCTTTTTCGGCCAAAAAAAATTGATCAAGTAATCTTGCATAGCTCGTTATTTACGTTTTGAGACTTTGCATGAGTTTAAATGGGCGTTAGAGGAGTTTCCGGGCTTAGAGCGATTTGGGCCCAAGTTCAAAACTTTACTTGGCCCAGATACGAAATTCGGATAGATAGGGCAGGAATCGTAAATACAAAGAAGAAGCTACAGACATTTCCACATTCCACGATCTCAAGATCCAACAGTCAAAATCAATCCCCACGTTCACCCGCTGACTTGAGAGTATAAACACATCGAAAATCCCAAACTCTAACCATTTCTTGTTGCCGGCTGCGTTTCCTCACAAGTTTAAAGTCGATCCCTCTTGTAGTCTCAATCAAACGACTCGTAAACCCTAGTTGCAGGTAATCGCGATGTCTTAGTCAAATTTAATTTTACGGTTCGATTTCTGATCTTTTGGGGATTTGGTTCTACTTTCTTGTTTCTAGGGTTTCTGATCCTGCTACTATGATTTTACTAAGGCTTCAATCTTTCCTCTTTATTTTTCTCAAATTGCTTCTCGTTTCATGGAAATCAGTGAGCTACGGTGTTGAATCTATGATTAATTTTCTGATCGCGGTATGAACGTGTTGATCTTAGCATGCAAGTTCTCTTATTTATCTTCGTCATCCTCATTGCTAATTATGATATGTTTTGCGACTTTATTGTTATGAGTTTAGGAAATTGTGCAAGCTTCCCACTTGATTGAAATTACTAACTTAATTTTCTTGTAACTGATGAATTTTGTGAAGTCATTCATCAATGGCCGAATCAAAGTCTGCAATGAGGAAGCCAGTGTTCACTAAAGTGGATCAGCTAAGGCCTGGAACCGCTGGCCACACTCTAACTGTCAAGGTTGTTGATGCAAAGCTGGTCATGCAGAGAGGTCGCCCCGATGGCCCTCAAATGCGGCAAATGCGAATTGCTGAGTGTTTGGTGGGAGATGAAACTGGAATGATTATCTTCACTGCCAGAAATGATCAAGGTATGACTTTTCATTGTGCAAGGAGATAAACTATTGTTGCTGTGTTTTTTTTTGTTAGTCCAATTGTTGCAACTGTGGGTTTGTTAAGATTGTGGGATCAAGGCTCATGCCTGTTCTATTAGGATGTTACGATCCTCGGCGTGTTTATAGGGATGAATAATATAGACAATACATGTCCTGATTGTGTAGAAGTGTAGAACGATTCTGGCATGCGATGATTTGGAATTATTTGTGCTTACATACAATGATTCAAGCGTTTACCTTGTTCTGCATTATAGTCAAATATCTGCAACTGTAAAGTATTTGTTACTCTGCTTATCTGTAGTTCATGCCTCATGGCATGTTGACTATGCTCCTATATATCTTTTTGTTGTATGATTATGTATTCTGGCTTACTGGCTTTTTTTAATTGACTTCAATGTAGTTGCTTGGTTGTTGTCATGTATGTACCCTAGCATTTGCCGTCCACTCATGACCCCTAGTCTATTCGAGAATAATTCTGCTTTGTGCTCTGGCTTCTCAATGTGAGGCATGTATCCCGAAGCTAGGATTGGGTTCTTGGTTCAATGTCCTAAAAATGATCCTTATGATCAATAATGTAGAAATGTTTTGTACTAATAACACCCTATGAGTTCATTCTTTTGAGATATCATATCTGCTCCCTCTATATTTTCACCCAGGTCACCCTTTCAATAATATGAAAGTAAATGTGAATGCAACATGACCCCAAAAATGCCACTTTGTAAAGTTCTCAGCACTCAGTAGCTTCATTATTTTCTTCTTGTTCCGGGTATTGAACCCTTGACAATGCTTCTGTTGCTATGCCTGGATATGGCTGCAGAATAAAAAAATTCCTATAAGGCTTTACCATCTACATGCCTATACAACATGTACATGAATGGATCTGCATATTCAGAAGGAAACCTTAGTGCAAAATTTACTTTGACATACCCATTATCATGCATGAGTTTCTTTTTGCACAGTTCTAGTGGCATACCTGTTTTTGTCTCTCTTTGAACTTTGTTTATACAAGGCTTCCCCTTCAATGGTGTTTTTGTATATCTATCCTATTAATATTGTCTTGCTTAAAAACAACTGAAGAGTTGTTATACTTTGTATCCAAGTATATTGAATCTTCATTGTAAAGGTTTTTAAAGAACTGAATTTTCTTGCATTGACACTCATTTGAAAATGTACAGCTGCTCTTGAAAACGTTTGGAAAAACCTATTCAGATTCAAACTGTGCTCTTTAGTGGGTATACAAGTAAAACGTGTAACACACAATAAAGTCTACATTGGCATGTGGATGTGCATGCTTCCTTACAACGTTATAAGTTGTGTCCACTGTTTTACCTGTTCATTTGTAGCAGTGACTACATTACTCATAACATGGTGTGTGCCAACTGGCAAATGCAAAAACTGTTGTAGTACATATGAATGTTCCAATGGTATGGTTCGGTCCATATTTGGACTGTAAGTGGACCATAAAAAGGATGTGTGCTTCTTATGACTCGGTTTAATGTGGTGTATATTTTTCAAGTAAATATGAATTACTGTCCAATAAGCCTGTTAATAAGTAAAAACCTTGGATCAGAAGTATTGCGGTCCAGATCCGTTGTGGTCTGTGTTTAAGGTCAGGTCACAAAATGAGCCCCTGAAATAGTGCGTGAAGCTCTATAGCTTAAGCAGTGTTTTTTTTATCTTTATGTAATTCTAATCAATAACCACTATGGTGATTTCGCATTCTCAGTGGACCTAATGAAGACAGGGGCAACGGTGACACTCCGCAATGCAAAGATTGACATGTTCAAGGGCTCAATGAGGCTGGCTGTAGACAAGTGGGGGCGTGTTGAAGTGGCCGACCCAGCCGATTTCACAGTGAAAGAAGACAGCAATTTGTCTCTAATTGAGTTCGAGCTTGTTAACGTTGTTGAAGGGTGATTGATTAAAAGCCTTCAAAGTCGTCAATCGTCGGACGGTTTTCCACCACCAAAAGACAAGGGCTTGCAGAAATAAGAATGTACCTTTGACTGCCCTCTAATGAGTTTATGGGATCAACACATAACCTTTTCCTACTTAGTATGTTTTTGCTTCTCGAATCTGTCTTTTTTTAACTCACCTACCAAGTTTTCAACCGTAATCATGCCTGCATAAACTTGTTGATTAGATGCTGAATGGTTTTGGCAGACCAGTTTGTCACCATTGTCGTCATTTTATCAATTATAGGGGAGAATTCATCAATGTCAAAACTCTTGGTTCCCTCAGGTACACCACCAAGATAGGTAATAGCAAACTTCCCTGGTAAACAAACAGATCTCTTAAGTAAATTCTGGCTTCTCTTGACAGAAAGCATAAATCACATTTCATTTCCAATGTCATGTTTTACAAGGTTTATCATAGTTGCTGCCTACCACCATCTAATTATGAACACACTTGCCATCAGCCTGTTCAAGACACTGTACGTTGAATTGATCACTCTGGTCTTGGCCCTTGGGCTTGACCCGGCCATAGAAAACTCCGGCCCCTCCTTGATGATCATCGGCAACATTGTAGTTGTTGTAATCGTACGTGATGGAGCTGTTTAAAGGACCATTCCTTTTCTTTTTCATATAGAAAAGGAGCCTGTAAAATGCAAACGCTCTGATGAATTATGAAAGTACGTACTCCTTAAATTTGATTAACATTCCAAACCTCCAAACCAACATTCTCATGGTTATAGACACATTTGCCATCGTCACAGTTAGCGTAAATCTTGTCATGTGACTTCCCTATACTAAATTAAAAATCTACCTAGGAAATACGTAATGGATAACATCATCTTCAGACATGTAATGCTCTTGTATATGCACATAGATCAGCACATAAGTTGGGCAAAGTTCTACCCGAAAAGTAAACTGACTGGTAATAAGAGAATAACTTGTAGATCCTCAATCCTCAATAAAAGTTAAGTATTGGTGACGACTGGCTTACTGAATCTTTATATCAGCATAAAAAAATATATAAATGGCTTAGCTAGCTACATTTTTGTAACTCGATCATTTCATGTTATTTTTATGTCTTTAGTGTTGATAAATCCTAAATGTAGTCCCCCCCTTATCAAGCTCATGATGGCCACCAAGTTTATTTGTTAGATAAGATTTTTCCTTTGTTAAGGCTCAAAATGCTCTATAGGCTGTCAACGATTAATGTGTACAATCAAGTGTAAATGGTGGCCTACTACTTTCACTATACTTCTCTTGATTTTTCTCAAATGCACTTATTATTTGCGCCCATACACATCCTATTTGCATGGCACAAATGCATTCTTCTATAGCTTAATTGATTCAACCCATCGTTTTATTTGAATTCTAGCTATGTGTATAAATAGTGGGGAAGGACGTCGATCAGTGGTTATGGTCTTCTTTGGACCCATGATATATAATGTCTAACCAGAAAATACATAAATTATCATGTTTTCATGTCTCAAAGATTGAATAGTATAGCTACTAGTTACAATTATTTCATAAGCCAAACTAGCTATGTGTATTGCGTGCATACTGCATACATAGGAAAACGAACCGTATATGTTTGGAATACGATTTTGATGCCTACAAAAATACAAGTATATCAAATTTTAAAAAACTTAATAGTCGTCATCTTCATACTCAATATCATAATATTGCTCATAACCTAGGTATATCTTCATATCTATACTAATACGTACCGATATCGGATATTTTATATCTTTGATATGTATATATAACAAATGAGCACTTAAACATGCAATACTTATACATTAGCTTACACTTGTATCTTAGAGAGTTAAGATGTCAAGTAGAGTTGGATATCTTGTCCAATCATAATGTATATGATATAGCATGTACACATAATTTATTAAGAAAATCGAATCCTATACAACTATATTATGTAACATCATGATTATGAGCTTGAAAGTACCAACGAAACTCATTTAAATACATGATACATACAGTTACAATTTTATTTTATTTATGTAATCATTACTCTCCTTTCTTTCGCAAAAAACATGAGCATATTAATTGATTGATAGTTTGATACAACTTTATTTGAATCATGCCAACGTTCTTATATATCCACCCATATGCATGTAACATACGTAGTGTCGGCAAGCTTCCATTCTTACTTGGATGATATGATGCAAAATTATATATACAAATACACATGTTTAATTTTCATGTAGTATATCATATAAGTATGTTATGTGTTATCAAATATTATGATCTTTCATGTATGAAGCTTGTACATGTCCACATAATATATATCGTACGTATGGAATAACGCATTCACTTAAAGGAAAGGAGGAGAATATTAATCGAAAAAACAAGGGAGAAAAAAAAAGGAAAACAAGGTCATGGAAGAAAGGCAAGATCGCAATCGGCAAATTATCTTCTGAGACCATTGTTATAATGAGTCGCCTGGGCCTGCAAATTGGTGGCATGCATTTCTCACAATAGCATGTCCTAATTCGATCGATCAATATCAAACTTTTAATTGTGTCAATTTTGTGCTAACTAATGTTTCCATGTTTGGGTTTTGATTATGAGGTTGTTTTCTCATAAATGAATCGCCTGGTCCTGTTATAGTTTTTTTATTCCATTTTAGGTTTTAATTTATTTTTTTAAGGGGAATTAGTACCAAATGCCCCTATTTGATAATCCATTTGCAAATATGACCATTTTTTTTTCGATTTGCAAAAATGGTTAAAAATATTGCGATTATGCCTAAAAATATTACATTCATACCCAAAAAGACTATATTTTTATCAAATAAAATAAAAAAACGAAATATTTTAAAAAAAAACGAAAATAATTATTTTTATTAATATTTTATTTGAGAAATAAAACATTTTAACAAACTTTATTTTTTATCCAAATTTGAAAAATTATATAAATAAAAAGATTTTATAAATATTTTAATGTTAAAAAAGATTTCATTTTTTATCTATCCTTTTTTAAAAATTAAAGGAAAATTGAAAATCTTACCGAAATCCTCTCGGTGGGCCGAACAAAAAATCTTACCTAAAAAACAAAAAAACAAAAAAACAAAAAAAAACAAAATCAACCAAATTTATCTTGCTCACCGAAAAAAATCTTTTTATTGTGACATGATATTTCGTTGTGTATGACAAGATGTTTACTCAGGGTGACAGGATGAATTTTACCCTACTTTGTGATGAAACGAAGATAATCACGAAAAAGGTTGAAACGAAGATAATCTTCAACAAAAAAATCTTCCATGTTTATTTACGTTATATTTTCAAAAAATATCTTCAACAATATCTTCTATCATATATTCTACAATATCTCATTGCTTCCAAAAAAATCTTAATGTTCTAAAACTATTTTCTTTTTTTCTTTTTTCTTTTTCTTTTCTATTTTTTAATTTTGTATTTAAAAAGAATTTCCAGAATTTTTGGCTAAATATTTTTTTTGTAATTATAATGATTTTTTAATTAACATCTATTAAAAAGAAAATAAAAAATAATGTAAATTTTATTGCAAAAACGCCCAAAACAGCATGCTTCGTTATTTTTTTGTTTTAAGGGGCGTTTTTGCAAACAGTTTTTCTGGGTGGGGCATTTTCGCAAATTTCCCTTTATTTAATCTACCTTTTAGTTAACATTTTTCTGCTCTAATCCTTTCAAAAAACTATACAGATTAATACGTAGTAATGGGTTTAACATTTTTCGCAAATTGCCCTTTATTTAATCTTCCTTTTAGTTAACATTTTTTCTGCTCTAATCCTTTTAGTTAACATTTTTCTGCTCTAATCCTTTCAAAAAACACCGTCAATTCCTTATTGGACCATTTTGGAATGGGCCGGACCTTATGGGTTTTTTACATTTCCCATAAAAAATGGGCTCAATCTAGTTTAGGCCAAACTGGATCGGGTTTTTATAGAGTCCAGATCCAACTCTTTAAAATGGGCTTTTAAGGCCTACCCATTATTTGGCCATCATGGATTTTATATAGTAAAGCCACAAACTTATATCCAATCTAGCTCGGATAAGGCTGGGTTAGGTTTTTAAAGAGTCCATACCCAACTCTCAGAAAGGAGCTTTTAAGGCCTACTCCCTATTTGGCCATGCTAGTTTTAATTAGTAAAGTAGGAAAATAATAGGGTTTCTTCGACCACCCTCAAGACTAATCCTACTATCGCAAGGATTGCCAATTCGGATACTTTCACTACAAAGTATCAAACTAGAAGGTCTTGAGGTTATACCTTCAAACCAAGACATGTTTTAGTACAGTCTTCCAAACTTAAGCTTTTGTGGCTGAAGCTTAAAATCCATTTTTCCTATTTTATCAGAAAATTTCCATTCTATGGATAATCTCTTCTGCAATATAGTCATCAAGATCAGCATAAGAATCCCATTCTGGATCTTCATCTGTTTCTGAAAGGCAAACTTGATTAGTATCTAAGAAGGCAGGGTTATAGATATTACTCTTCCACTCATAATCATATCCTCTGATGATACCCATATTTTCGTATATAAAATAAAACTGAACATCTTTGCTAACTAATACTGTATCTTCATAGAGTTCTACTGAATTAATACTACTTCCTGCAGTGTGATTTAAGAGATTTACTAGATTTCCTTCCTGTCTATTGTAAAATCTGTCTACTATCTTACCATCAGTAATATATGTTATGCTAGTTTTCAGGTTTATAATAGGATTAAGAGCAAAGAAGGGGTCTAATGGTCTTAAAATTTCTTCTTCCCTGGCTTCAAGGTAGTCTTTTAATTCTAGATGACCAATGCTACCTTCCTCCTTTTCCCATCCATCTTCTACTCCTACACCTATTAAATCTGGGTGATAGTTGTCTAAAATCCAATCTTCTCTTTCTTCTTTTCTTATTATCTTGACATCTTTTTCAGGGATTTCACTTGATAATATTCTATATATCTTTTTGTTTTTGCTTTCATAAATTTTTTTGAGTGGGTAAGCAATTTTTAATAGGCCCTTGTTTTTCATAAAATACTCATATTCTGTCCAAAGGGAATACCATTCTTTAAACATATCTAGTTCTATCTCGGGTCTGTTACTAAAATGGCATCCTTTACTGGTTACTTCTACTCTCTCTATTTGTTGGCAATCATATATTACAATATACTGTCTAGTGGGGGTGAATTTATCATCTAATAGACTAGGGAAGTTATAGAAGACTATTGCTACCTCTAGATCATCATTAATACCTCTTAAACTATTCCTAATAGCTGTGCCTATATCTAAGCTCCTCACTCTTTGTATGGGGCCAGTAATACTTGCTACAAACCCTTTCTCTATAAGTCTCTGAAGGTTGTCTATGTACCATCTATTGACTCCGTCTAGACAAAGATTAAGCTTTGCTTGGTAAATTTCATAATCAAATTTAGTTTTTGCTAGGTGTATAGTAGGTGTGATGCATTCAAAGGTTATTCCTGTAAGTTTTACTTGATCAAGTGCATCCGTCCTAAGTACATTTTGATAAAATAACATGTCTATTAATATTTCCTCCTTCTTTCTGTCTAATATATTTCTTCTAATGTCAGGGTTTAATTTTTCTGGGCACTTTTCAGTAAAGAAAGATAGTCTTGATGTCTGTTTTTGTATATAAGTATTATCTATTTCTTCTAGTTTTTCTTCCTTCATCATCCTAATTTCTTCTTTTTCAGATTTTTCAATTTTTTCTTCTTTTACCCTTTCTAGTTCTTTTTCCAGATTTTTAATTTTACTTACTGCTTTGTCTAAATTTTCATTGAGACTTCTTATAGTTTTTGTCATTATATCACAATGTTTACACATGTCTATCTGAGCATTCTGGGAACTTAGATAACTACATAAAGTATATAGAGCAGAAGCTTTATTCTTAGCTTTCCCTGGTTCATCTTTAATGTTCCATAAGAAATCTACTAATGCTTGTTGCTCTTCCTTGAGTTTATAGTTATTTCTAAATCTTAAATTTGATCCTATAGGATGGACAGGAATGCTACGATTGGCTACTAGTACCTGTTTCTGAAGATAAACCTGGCTATTGTCTATAATTAAGTTCCCTTTTCCTGCCATCTGCACATAGATAAAATAACAACATTACCATCCTATTTCCTTATATTTTCTAGTTGCTTCTACTTCTAATGCTTTAAGGGTTTTCTCCCATTCTCTCAGGTGTTCTACCATTCCTGGAAGGTTATCCCAACCATTATTATTCATTTCTTGCCTAAGTTCATCTACCACTTGTCTAACTGCTGGTATCCACAGTCTGCTGTCTACTTTTCTTTTCCACTCTCGGGCTCTGTTTATCATGATTTCCTGTTTCACAAATAAATAATCCTACTTAAGATATTAGCTATAGTATTATCATTACCTTTTATATGTTCTATTTTCACTTTATATCCATTTCCTCTCAGGTAATCTATAAAATTTATCCATCTATTTTTACTAATCTTATTATCTTTCATTTTCTTGTAGAAGTTAACTATAGCCTGGCAATCAGTTCTTATAGTAAATTCTTTTTGATTTAGCAAGTATATCTTAAATTTTTCTAAAGCATTTATCACTGCCATTATTTTTGCGTCTATGGTGGATATATTACTTCTATACTTTCCTGATGCATATGCACAAATTTCTTCTTTACTTACTGGGTCATTTTTGTCCTTTTTGCATTTTAAAATAGCTCCCCATCCTTCCATACTGCCATCAGTTTCTACTATTAAGTAATCATTTTCATTAGGCAACTTTAAAGGTTCTAACTTGCTTACTACTTCTTTTATTTTCTTTATAAGCCTATGGTCTTCATCATTCATCCTTCTTTCTCCTTTCAACTTAATTTTATTATACAAGGGTGCTACTAATTTGTGGAAATCAGGAATATACTTTCTAGCATAATTAAGTATTCCTAGAAATCTCTGGATAGTTTTTATTTCTCTAAAATCTTCTGGATATTCTATTATTGCTTTTATTATATGTGGTTGTAACATAACTCTCCCTGATCTTATTTCTAGCCCTAAAAATTCTATATTATTTCTACCTATAGACATTTTTGTAGGTGATAATATTAGTCCATTCTTCCTTACTAAGTCAAAAAATATTTCTAAATGTCTTTTATGCTCATTTACTGATTTACTAAATATTAACACATCATCTATATAGCATACAATGAAATCATGTCTACCAAATATGTTATCCATTTTTCTCTGGAATATTTGCGGTGCATTTTTTAAACCGAAAGGCATTACTAGCCATTCATAATGAACTGTTTCTATATTACATGGAGGTACTACAAAAGCTGTCCACTTAATGTCTACTTCTTCCATCTTTATTTGCCAAAATCCAGATTTCAAATCAAATTTACTATATATATATATATTTATTTTTTATTTTTTGTAATAAAATATCCTTATCTGGGATTGGGTAGGAGTCTATGTTTGTATTGTCATTTAATCTTTTGTAATTGAATACCATCCTACTTGCTCCTCTTATTATTTCACTATGTTTTATTACTATAAAAGCACTAGTTCTATGTATCGAATTACTAGGTCTTATCAATTTCTTTTCTAACAGATTTTTAACATGATGCTCATACTCCTTTAATTCTCTAGGGTTTCCTTTGGGAGGTTTATCACTTATTATTAGTTCGGGATTTATTATGTCTAGCTTACATGTTATTTTATTCTTATCCCAATGTCTTAAAGGGTTATTTCCTACATACTCATCTTTTTTCAAATCTTCTACAGTAGGTAATATATAGGCTTGATATGTTTCTAAAAATTCTGAACTTATTCCTAGGTAATTTTCTTCTTTATTTATACATATGGTTTCCAATATTTCACTTATATAGCTTTCTTCTTCTAGGGTTATTTCCTCATTCTTTACAAATTTTTCTTCTAGGGGTAGGCCTACCTAAGTAGGATTGATACTACTAATTTTCTTATAAATTTTTATACTATCTTCAAATATTGTTATTCCTCCTTGCTGGCTTCTTACAAAAGTCATTCCTAATGTTATGTCTATATCATCAGACTTAGGACTAATACACCAAGTAAAAGGCATAGGGTATTTCTGTTTATTTATGATTATACTACATCCCTTAAGGTGTTCTTCTAATATTATTCTATGTCCACTTGCAGTTCCTGATGAACTCTTCTTACTTGCTTTGACTTTATATTTTTGGGGAATTAGAGTAGTTTGTACATAATTCTTTGACGCTCCTGTGTCTAATATAGCTCTTAAGGTTTTTCTAAAACCGTCTTCAAATTCTAAGACTACTATAAAATTCAAAAGATTATTCATCTTTGGTAAAGATACCTCATTTATTTCTTCTATTTTTTCTAGTTCTATATTCTGATTATGGCTTTCATATTCATCATGTCTTTTAGCCATTTTTTCTAAATCAACTATTGCTTGGGATAATCTACTCATTTCTAATTCCTGGGTTTTTACTTTATTTTCTAAGTTTTCTATCTTTTGGTTTAATAGTCTTGTATCTTCTATCTTTTCCCTCAAATTTTTAAATATAAATATCAAATCTTGTTTCGTTAGAAAATTATATTGGCTTTCATCTACTATCATCTTTTCTTCTAATATTGTATCTTTTTCTATGTCTTCTATTCCATACTTTTCTTTAGCACAATATTTACATAGAAATAGTTCACATTTTATACAATTATATTTAAAGTTTTTGGGAGGATATATTGTACACTTATCACATTTTTCTTTTATATGTATAATACATTTTTTAATCTCATGGTTGCAATTGTCTTCTATAAGTACTCTAAATACTTCTGGTTGCAAGGATTGCGTAAATATGTTAAAATTATTATCTAACCTTTGTTCTAATTCTTCTTGGGTAGGTTCTATTTCTATACTGCATATATCTGAATCATTGTTTAATTCATGTTCACTAGCACTAACTATGTCTATGTTTTCTGGCAGATTTAGTTCTTCATATATGTTATACCTATCTTGTCTGACCATATTGCTCCTACATTCTCTAGCAAAATGTCCTCCTCTTCCACACTTAAAACATCTACATTTAGTAGTTCCTGGTTTATGAGTTTTAAATTTTTTAACATGGTGTTCTTGCTTTCTACCTGGTTTATAATTTTTAGCCTTCCTTAATCTTGCTCTACCTTTACTATAATATCCTGGAACATATATAGATTTATTACAAAAGCTGAAATCCTGAGCTTGTTTTTGGGCTATATTTTTAACACATTGGTCTTTTAAATACTCAAAAGTTAAGTATATTCTAGGTAGTATTCCTACATGATTCCCTCTTTGCTTTATCCATTCATTTCTAATTTCATCTCCTATAGGTTTTGGCAATTTATTAAAGTATTTCTCACTTAATTCCATAGTAAAATATCTACCAGTTATTCTTGCTAGATTAGCGTATTCTGCACTAAACTTAGGTAAATGCTTTAGGTCTTCTATAACTAATCTATCTAAGTCTCTCATTGCTTCGTTCTGTAATTCTACCTGTCCTCTAGTTGGGTCTGTCCCTAATATTATTTGCCTAATGGTTGATGTAATATTTCTAGGTTCACTACTTACCTCTAGTAATCTTATATATTCATTAGGATATTGTTGTTTCCATTGTTGAAATATTCCTCCTGCTATTGGACCCATCAAGGATTCTACAAATTCTATTCTAGCATGACCATATCTAAAATCTCTTGCTAAAAACGCTGGTATCATAGTTCTTTCCCATTCTAATATAATGTCTGGCCATTGCTGAGGATGGTACAAACCTATCCTTAGTTCTGTTCCATTTTCATTTACTGGTATTAAGGGAGGAGTAGTCTCTGGTAAGTTAGGCATCCCTCTCTTTATCCTATTAGTTGTCTCATAGCTAGTCGATATATTAGCAGGCTCATATCTAGGTATGTCTACTTCCATTGTTGGTAAGGTATTTGGATTATACTGATTCGTTGTACTAGATTCTACATTTGACGATATCCTTTCTGCTTCTTCATAGATGTCTATTAATACTTGTGAGTTAAAACCCGTAATTATTATTCCATCTCTTTTAATGATTCCACCAAATTGTATTAATAGCTATGAGACAACTAATAGGATAAAGAGAGGGATGCCTAACTT
Organism: Polygonum maritimum; assembly: GCA_963924305.1. Lineage (NCBI taxonomy): Eukaryota > Viridiplantae > Streptophyta > Magnoliopsida > Caryophyllales > Polygonaceae > Polygonum > Polygonum maritimum. The sequence goes on from OZ002737.1 coordinate 359,481, forward strand.
ACCAGAGGCTACTCCTCCCTTAATACCAGCAAATGAAAATGGAACAGAACTAAGGATAGGTCTGTACCATCCTCAGCAATGGCCAGACATTATATTAGAATGGGAAAGAACTATGATACCAGTGTTTTTAGCAAGAGACTTTAGAGATGGTCATGCTAGAATAGAATTTGTAGAATCCTTGATGGGTCCAATAGCAGGAGGAATATTTCAACAATGGAAACACCAATATTCTAATGAATATATAAGATTACTAGAGGTAAGTAGTGAACCTAGAAATATTACATCAACCATTAGGCAAATAATATTAGGGACAGACCCAACTAGAGGACAGGTAGAATTACAGAACGAAGCAATGAGAGACTTAGATAGATTAGTTATAGAAGACCTAAAGCATTTACCTAAGTTTAGTGTAGAATACGCTAATCTAGCAAGAATAACTGGTAGATATTTTACTATGGAATTAAGTGAGAAATACTTTAATAAATTGCCAAAACCTATAGGAGATGAAATTAGAAATGAATGGATAAAGCAAAGAGGGAATCATGTAGGAATACTACCTAGAATATACTTTACTTTTGAGTATTTAAAAGACCAATGTGTTAAAAATATAGCCCAAAAACAAGCTCAGGATTTCACCTTTTGTAATAAATCTATATATGTTCCAGGATATTATAGTAAAGGTAGAGCAAGATTAAGAAAGGCTAAAAATTATAAACCAGGTAGAAAGCAAGAACAACATGTTAAAAAATTTAAAACTCATAAACCAGGAACTACTAAATGTAGATGTTTTAAGTGTGGAAGAGGAGGACATTTTGCTAGAGAATGTAGGAGCAATATGGTCAGGCAAGATAGGTATAACATATATGAAGAACTAAATCTGCCAGAAAATATAGACATAGTTAGTGCTAGTGAACATGAATTAAACAATGACTCTGATATATGCAGTATAGAAATAGAACCTACCCAAGAAGAATTAGAACAAAGGTTAGATAATAATTTTAACATATTTACGCAATCCTTGCAATCAGAAGTATTTAGAGTACTTATAGAAGACAATTGCAACCATGAGATTAAAAAATGTATTATACATATAAAAGAAAAATGTGATAAATGTACAATATATCCTCTTAAGAATTTTAAATATAATTGTATAAAATGTGAACTATTTCTATGTAAATATTGTGCTAAAGAAAAGTATGGAATAGAAGACATAGAAAAAGAGACAATATTAGAAGAAAAGATGATAGTAGATGAAAGCCAATATAATTTTCTAACAAAACAGGATTTAATATTCATATTTAAAAATTTAAAGGAAAAAATAGAAGATACAAGATTATTAAGTCAAAGAATAGAAAATCTAGAAAATAAAATAGAAACCCGGGAATTAGAAATAAGTAGATTATCTCAAGCAATAGTTGATTTAGAAAAAATGGCTAAAAGACATGATGAATACGAAAGCCATAATCAGAATATAGAACTAGAAAAAAATAGAAGAAATAAATGAGGTATCTTTACCAAAGATGAATAATCTTTTGAACTTTATAGTAGTCTTAGAATTTGAAGACGGTTTTAGAAAAACTTTAAGAGCTATATTAGACACAGGAGCGTCAAAGAATTATGTACAAACTACTCTAATTCCCCAAAAATATAAAGTCAAAGCAAGTAAGAAGAGTTCATCAGGAACTGCAAGTGGACATAGAATAATATTAGAAGAACACCTTAAGGGATGTAGTATAATCATAAACAAACAAAAATACCCTATGCCTTTTACTTGGTGTATCAGTCCTAAGTCTGACGATATAGACATAACATTAGGAATGACTTTTGTAAGAAGCCAGCAAGGAGGAATAGCAATATTTGAAGATAGTATAAAAATTTATAAGAAAATTAGTAGTATCAATCCTACTAAGGTAGCCCTACCTCTAGAAGGAAAATTTGTAAAGAATGAAGAAATAACCCTAGAGGAAGAAAGCTATATAAGTGAAATATTGGAAACCATATGTGTAAATAAAGAAGAAAATTACCTAGGAATAAGTTCAGAGTTTTTAGAAACATATCAAGCATATATATTACCTACTGTAGAAGACTTGAAAAAAGATGAGTATGTAGGAAATAACCCTTTAAGACATTGGGATAAGAATAAAATAACATGTAAGCTAGACATAATAAATCCCGAACTAATAATAAGTGATAAACCTCCCAAAGGAAACCCTAGAGAATTAAAGGAGTATGAGCATCATGTTAAGAATCTGTTAGAAAAGAAATTGATAAGACCTAGTAATTCAATACATAGAACTAGTGCTTTTATAGTAATAAAACATAGTGAAATAATAATAGGAGAAAGTAGGATGGTATTCAATTACAAAAGATTAAATGATAATACAAACATAGACCCCTACCCAATCCCAGATAAGGATATTTTATTACAAAAAATAAAAAATAAATATATATATAGTAAATTTGATTTAAAATCTGGATTTTGGCAAATAAAAATGGAAGAAGTAGACATTAAGTGGACAGCTTTTGTAGTACCTCCATGTAATAAAGAAACAGTTCATTATGAATGGCTAGTAATGCCTTTCGGTTTAAAAAATGCACCGCAGATATTCCAGAGAAAAATGGACAACATATTTGGTAGACATGATTTCATTGTGTGCTATATAGATGATGTGTTAATATTTAGTAAATCAGTAAATGAGCATAAAAGACATTTAGAAATATTTTTTGACTTAGTAAGGAAGCATGGATTAATATTATCACCTACAAAAATGTCTATAGGTAGAAATAATATAGAATTTTTAGGGCTAGAAATAAGATCAGGGAGAGTTATGTTACAACCACATATAATAAAAGCAATAATAGAATATCCAGAAGATTTTAGAGAAATAAAAACTATCCAGAGATTTCTAGGAATACTTAACTATGCTAGAAAGTATATTCGTGATCTCCACAAATTAGTAGCACCCTTGTATAATAAAATTAAGTTGAAAGGGGAAAGAAGGATGAATGATGAAGACCATAGACTTATAAAGAAAATAAAAGAAGTAGTAAGCAAATTAGAACCTTTAAAGTTGCCTAATGAAAATGATTACTTAATAGTAGAAACTGATGGTAGTATGGAAGGATGGGGAGCTATTTTAAAATGCAAAAAGGACAAAAATGACCGAGTAAGTAAGGAAGAAATTTGTGCATATGCATCAGGAAAGTATAGAAGTAATATATCCACCATAGACGCAGAAATAATGGCAGTGATAAATGCTTTAGAAAAATTTAAGATCTACTTGCTAAATCAAAAAGAATTTACTATAAGAACTGATTGCCAGGCTATAGTGAACTTCTACAAGAAAATGAAAGATAATAAGATTAGTAAAAATAGATGGATAAATTTTATAGATTATCTGACAGGAAATGGATATAAAGTAAAAATAGAACATATAAAAGGTAATGATAATACTATAGCAGATATCTTAAGTAGGATTATTTATTTGTGAAACAGGAAATCATGATAAACAGAGCCCAAGAGTGGAAAAGAAAAGTAGACAGCAGACTATGGATACCAGCAGTTAGACAAGTGGTAGATGAACTTAGGCAAGAAATGGATAATAATGGTTGGAATGACCATCCAGGAATGATAGAACACCTGAGGGAATGGGAAAAAACTCTTAAAGCATTAGAAGTAGAAGCAATTAGAAAATATAAAGAAATAGGATGGTAATATTGTTATTTTATCTATGTGCAGATGGCAGAAAAAGGGAACTCAATCATAGACAATAGCCAGGTTTATCTTCAGAAACAAGTACTAGTAGCCAATCGTAGCATTCCTGTCCATCCTATAGGATCAAATTTAAGATTTAGAAATAACTATAAACTCAAGGAAGAGCAACAAGCATTAGTAGATTTCTTATGGAACATTAAAGATGAACCAGGGAAAGCTAAGAATAAAGCCTCTGCTCTATATACTTTATGTAGTTATCTAAGTTCCCAGAATGCTCAGATAAACATGTGTAAACATTGTGATATAATGACAAAAACTATAAAGAGTCTTAATGAAAACTTAGACAAAGCAGTAACTAGAATTAAGAATCTAGAAGCAGAATTAGAAAAAGTTAAAGAGGAAAAAATTAAAAAACCTGAAAAAGAGGAGATTCGAATGATAAGAGAAAGAGAAGATGAACATGGTGAGTGCTCTAATAAACAAAGTAGATTAGATAGGCAGAACCAGATAGCCAGATTATCTTTCTTTACTGAAAAGTGCTTAGAAAAATTAAACCCTGATATTAGGAGAAATATATTAGACAGAAAAAAGGAGGAAATATTAATAGACATGTTATTTTATCAAAATGTACTTAGGACGGATGCACTTGATCAAGTAAAACTTACAGGAATAACCTTTGAATGCATCACACCTACTATACATCTAGCAAAAACTAAATTTGATTATGAAATTTACCAAGCAAAGCTTAATCTTTGTCTAGACGGAGTTAATAGATGGTACATAGATAACCTTCAGAGACTTATAGAAAAAGGGTTTATAGCAAGTATTACTGGCCCCATACAAAGAGTGAGGAGCTTAGATATAGGCATAGCTATTAGGAATAGTTTAAGAGGTATTAATGATGATCTAGAGGTAGCAATAGTCTTCTATAACTTCCCTAGTCTATTAGATGATAAATTCACCCCCACTAGACAGTATATTGTAATATATGACTGCCAACAAATAGAGAGAGTAGAAGCAACCAGTAAAGGATGCCATTTTAGTAATAGACCCGAGATAGAACTAGATATGTTTAAAGAGTATTCCCTTTGGACAGAATATGAGTATTTTATGAAAAATAAGGGCCTATTAAAAACTGCTTACCCACTCAGAAAAATTTATGAAAACAAAAATAAAAAGATATATACAATATTATCAAGTGAAATCCCTGAAAAAGATGTCAAGATAATAAGAAAAGAAGAAAGAGAAAATTGGATTTTAGACAACTATCACCCAAATTTAATAGATGTAGGAGTAGAAGATGGATGGGGAAAGGAGGAAGGTAGCATTGGTCATTTAGAATTAAAAGACTACCTCGAAGCCAAAGAAAAAGAAATTTTAAGGCCATTAGACCCCTTCTTTGCTCTTAATCCTATTATAAACCTGAAAACTAGCATAACATATATTACTGATGGGAAGATAGTAGACAGATTTTACAATAGAGAGGAAGAAAATCTAGTAAATCTCTTAAATCTTACTGCAGGAAGTAGTATTAATTCAGTAGAACTCTATGAAGACACAGTATTAGTTAGCAAAGATGTTCAGTTTTATTTTATATACGAAAATATGGGTATCATCAGAGGATATGATTATGAGTGGAAGAGCAATATCTATAACCCTGCCTTTTTAGATACTAATCAAGCTTACCTTTCAGAAATGGATGAAGATCCAGAATGGGATCCTTATGTTGATCTTGATGACTATATTGCAGAAGAAATTATCCATAGAATGGAAAATTTCTGATACAATAAGAAAAAATGGGTTTTAAGCTTCAGCCACAAAAGCTTAAGTTTGGAAGACTGTACTAAAACATGTCTTGGTTTGAAGGTATAACCTCAAAGCCTTCTAGTTTGATACTTTGTAGTGAAAGTATCCGAATTGGCAATCCTTGCGAGAGTAGGATTAGTCTTGAGGGTGGTCGAATAAACCCTATAAGTTTCCTAGTTTAGTAATTAAAACTAGTATGGTCAAATAACAAGTAGACCTTAAAAGCTTGTTTCTGAAGAGTTGGGAATGGACTCTTTAAAAACCTAACCCAGCCTTATCCAAGCTAGATTGGATATAAGTTTGTGGGTTTACTATATAAAATCCATGATGGCCAAATAATGGGTAGGCCTTAAAAGCCCATTTTAAGAGTTGGATCTGGACTCTATAAAAACCTGATCCAGTTTGGCCCAAACTAGATTGAGCCCATTTTTTATGGGAAATGTAAAAAGCCCATAAGGTCCGGCCCATTCCAAAATGGTCCGAAAAGGAGTTGATGGTGTCGGCAGGCCCAATCCTGTATTAATTATTGAAGGAGAAGTCGGCAGACAGGTGTCATGTACTATAGATAGTGGAGCCTTACTGTAGTTAGTGGAGTAATAGTAATGCAAGAGGTGTCATGTACTGTGTAATAAAATAATGGAGTTTGTATGATAAGTGTGTACGTGGCTCATTTTGATATCTTTCCTTTATTTCCTCCTTATCTTCTCCCTTTCTCCAGACTCTTCACCCACCATCTCTTCCACTTATAAATATCCACTCCCCCTTCCATTCCTAGACAACACAACCAACAACGGAATCAACAACACCCAAAACACTTTCAACCTCAACACTCCAACACCAAACCTCTAAGCCCTAAGTCCCTGTTAGCCTGCTTAGCCTAGACCAGAGCCAATTGATCCTAGATCTTGGCTTGATCTAGTCTAAAGACTAACCATACTTAGGCCGATCCCCCCCCCCCCCCGTTTTGGTATCATATATAAAAAGTAATGACGCCTGAAAATAATTATCAGTTTCTCCAATTTTTTTTGGTCGAAATTATCAGTTTCTCTAATAGATTCCTAATGGTTTACAACTCACCTTAGAGATGAGAGATGGGAGATGGCTGATGAGAGATGAGTTTCCTCACCAAAAAAAGATGAGAGTTAAGTTTGGCAAAATTTAGGTCATGTTTGTGGAGGCAAATAAACTAGTTGATAATTCTACCTAAAAATATTATATTATTTGATAAATCTTAATGGATTAAATAAACATTATAAAATCATGTTTGTTTTTCTTGTAAAAATAAATTATAGTGATAATGGATCAGTTAAATTAAAGTTATAAGCTAAAACAACTAACTTATTTACTCATTTATTTGAATATGAAAAGGAAATATTTAACGAATATGTGAATGAGGAAGAAGTCAGTGAGAAGATGGGATTTCATATATTTAATCGTAAACTTAATTGGTAATAGAAGTATCTACCCATATTGGCCATATGCTTATATAACATATATGGAGATTATTTCGTACTAACTTTGGATGTGATATACATTTATCTCAATCTTTTGTGTAATAGCTTTATTGCATTAAAAACGAAAACTGACCTCTTCAATTAATTGTGTAAAGATCGCCAAAAAAATCTCATCGACATGACATTACAAAATAAATAAACACAGGGTCAGAGAAAGTATAGGCGCCTATGGTGAGAAGAAGACAAAGCAAATGCAATGCAATTAAAATAGCCCTTGTTGTATACAGGCGTATGTTTTTATGTGCATATGGTCTTATTTATTGCTTCTCTAAACTTTGGGATAATCTTGTACCCTTCAATTTTTGGGCAAAAATGTGATAAATGTAACAAATAATGTTGATGTAGACAGTCTCAACTGCTACCATCTCAATTCAATTTGATTCATTAAATGGAAATATATGCGTGCATGTAGCTTCACTACCTCGACCATATCGATCAACTTATTCGGCCTTTATAGATCATTAGGTCTCATGTAAAGTATAGTAAATTCAAGTTGGTGAAAACATTAATCATTCATGACTTTGGTCTCTTTTCACTTTCTAATGTCCTTAAACATGGGTATTTTGATCAATTTTAGTATCACCCACGGCCACGGTGTTAATGTCACTTGCACTTGCATTTAATTTATGTGTACATATGATTTATGTCTCATGGTAACTACGTACACTTAAAGGTTTTTGATCAATTTTAGTCTCCTCGAAAAAAAAAGGGATTACACCGACACTTTCATATAATTAGCACGTCGTCATTAATGTAAGCCATGCTACACCTACTTCCATTACACTTAGCTAGGGAAATTGAAGAATTGAAAATGAAATAACATCAGATTAAGAAAGTTTGCAAAATTGGTGCTATTTATTTACTATCTGGCCATTTACACTCATGGGTTAGGTGGAATATTGCTAGATTTGTTAAGATAATATGGCTTTTTATTGTCGGGGGCATTTTGTACTGACCAAAACTCTATGCTAATTTAATCCACTAAACTCTTAATTAGCCTAATACATAATACATTCAATAAAAAAGAAAAGAAGAGAAAATTAAAAGTGGGAAATCCATAAAGAATAAAAGAGAAAAGTAAGTATTGCTTATTTCTAGCTCAATTCCCTTTGTTTAGCTTCTGCGATACAAAAGAAATAAAGAATAAGAAATTATCTTTACTTCTAGCTCTTTATTTAACTTATTTTTGTGGTAAAAGCTCTTCGTTTAACTTTGGGTACGTGGCAGTGAAATCGATTCCCTGCATGCATCTCTTAGCAAATAAGTTCATAATTTAACAATCTTGTATTAGTAATATATAATCAATTTACTCTTTGTATATAGGCAAGAATATGATACATTAGAGACTGACATCAAAGAATATTTTGTCTTGGACATTTCGTAAATTAGGTGTATATGCATGCATGGACCATGCATGAGGTTATACGTCTTCCCCGTTCTAGTATCACTAATTTACTAGTAGGATTGTAAATCCTGCAGGAACAAAAAAAAAATAGTTTTTTTTTTCTTAATGTTGTACTGATAAAAAACACAATATGTTCTATCACATAATTTCCGAACCCATGTTAGAGAAACTGAGAGGTCCAGTTTTTTTCAAGATAGTACGTGGTTGACTGGTAGTGATCGAGCAATTAAACTCGAGATAGAGACGTTTTTCTTTAACTAATTATATACATATGATAAGTGGCGGAATTGCCCAATCAATCATTAGTTAGATTTTTCTATAAGCATCTATCCTGAAAACTTACAATAAACATCTGTATTTATAAAGACTAGGCTAATTAGGTGTATATAGATCCTTCAAAAAAAAAAGGTGTATATAGTTTGTCAGGGTTATATCTAAAATTTTATTATTTTGAGGTTCTGATTTGTAAAACTAATATTATAGTGATAAATTATTATGACACATTTTAGAGAAAAAAGGTTATTAGCATATGGGTCAGTTGGTCACTATCGTACGTTGCTTGCTTGATCAAACCCGTCGCTAATTAATGATTCGTGGAAAGATTAATGCATACTAATTGTTAGAAGTTCATTTCTCTGAAATAATACTAATGTCATACTCATATGCCTTTTTTCATCTATTATACTATAAACCACTAACATTTTGATACATAATTGAGTGTGTGCCCGGTGAATATTGCGTCCCTATCGGTAAGGTCATGAATATCCTTGCTCCCCTACTATCCAAAAATTCATCACTTTTTACATTTTTCTTTCCTCCACATCATCTCATACTCCTTTCATATTATTTTGTGATACCTACTTAAATATCAATGAACCTCTAAAACTCATTTATTCACTTTTCCACTTTCAAACACTTATTTATTACCAATACACATTTATAATTATTCCCTTATTTAATTAATTCATAATATTTATTTATATAATTAGTTATCACTAACTAATTCAAAGTTTTTTCTAATTAAACAACAATAATCAATTCTTTATTTTGACAAATAACTATTTTTTTACAAGAATAAAACATATACAAAATTGATGTCTATGGGTAGATAAAAAAAATTACGAATGATAGTATATTTATCATGTTTTTATTTTAATTAAAACTTGACCAAAAAGGGCAAAAATATCTTAATCTTTATTTCCAATTAAAATTAATCTCAAGCGCTCATCAAATGCCACATGGACGGCCCTCTTTTTCTCCCCCTCTTTTCTCCCCTTGCTTTTCTACCCCCTCTCTCATATACTCCCGTCGTCAACAATACCGCTATTGCAGTTTCACCCGTTTTTCTTTTTTTCTTTTTTTGTGATCCCTCCCTGATACCTCACTTGATACTCTGATATTTATGCTCTAAGTACTTCCAAATCATTGATGCATTTGAATTAACTTTTGTAACAATAAACATGCGTTGCAAGTCATAAGAAACATGACATCTATTTATGATCTATCTCCATCCCAAACTCGGAATGATTAACATCATAAATTAATTAATTGTACAGTATTAGACTGTTACTGTTCACAAGCAAATGCAAATGCAATTCAATGCAAGTACGCATCATCATTGAACGATTGAAGGTCCCTCTATTTTTTTATTTTTTTTTTTTATAAGGAAAGGAGTTAGGGTCACCACAAGTACTACTTGGGTTCGCCTAGAGCATCCGCAACGGATGAGAACTGGCTACTAGCCAGCTCTAAAGATAATAGGGCAAACCGCCGCCCTGGAGTCTCGAACCCGAGACCTCATGGTACTACCATGGGTGCTCAACCAGTGAGCTAATGCGACAAACCGCCCTGAAGGTCCCTCTATTGATCCACGGTTGATTCACGATAAGAGATATGTTCTATAATTCGTATTTCATAGGATACGAACGTGTACTGTCTTGAGATATTATGGAATAGATTTTTTTAATTTGTAGACTCGCCCACCGGTCACTACTAACCTACTCGGTAATTAAATTCCTGTGAAATACGAGAATTTAAAATTTTATTGACGTTAAGAATTATGAAATTTCCAATTAAAAGATATTTCACTCAAATGTATGTATTTAATAAGTACTCTTGGTATAATTCAACTTCCCAAGAATTTGCTTATAAATCAAACAAACACAAAATACAAGTTAGGGTGATAATTAAGAAAAACAAGAAGTTGTTCAAAACCTTTTTTTAAAAAAATTTATATACGAACTAAACTTTTTCTTTTACCTTTTCTTAGCTTCTCTTTATCTTTTGTTATTTTTCTTCTAAAGAATCTTTTGTCTCGACACAAAAAAAAGTGAAATCATTTGTTCCTAGTAGAAAAACTGGCATCATGGTGTTATTGATTTAGGGATATTTAAGTTTTTTTTGGGTCGAAATTAGGGATATTTAAGTTGTTAATCCAAAATTAAGTCATTTATTCAAATTCAATTAATGTCGCTTGGAGTATTGGGTATAGATTTATTTGCTCAAGATACCCTCCTAGTTCGAAAGTAATGAATACAATCAACATCTTTCAAATTAGTAAGATTGAACTCTAAAAATACAAAATTACATATCCGATCCAAACCACGTAAATTTTAATTTCGAAACACTAAACCATTTTTGGTCCCTAGATTTATAGGTTCCATCTGAATCGAAGCCATTTTGTGAGTTACAATGAGCCAACTTTCCCTTGTCATAATTCGCTACTTAGTCAATATCTCATAAATAGAGTCGGACCTTGACGAACCAATCTAAGCTAAGTTCAGGCAACCCGAGAAGCCCTTCCTAGACCGAAAGTTTGGTTGCGGAGCAAATAAGCCCAAATACCTTGTAACACCAATGAACTAAATAGATATATCTTTGGGCATTAACCAAAATAACTCAAATTTTAGGACGTCAACCTTAATTATTTGAAAAAAAAAGGGTAAAATCATCTCTTTTGGCCGGGAAAAAAAATTACTCCCTAGAGTACAATCCTTTCTCACGCGTTTTTGCTTTGTAGACAGTATTCGATTATCCAAGCTTTAAAAAGAGAACTCCAATCTCAAACTTGGACCAGCCATTACCAAATTTGAAATTCCAATTCAATTCTCACACATTCCCCCACTCCAATTTTACTTCTCTGTCTGTCCTCCATTACATCTATAAATACCTTCTTTCCACCCAAATCTTCTCCAACCAGAGCATTCTTCGAGAACCCCAATCAATCCGCCATTGAAGCTCCAATTCAAGCAGACAAAGATGCCATTGCAACCACAGCTTCTCTGCTCCGTCCTCCTCCTCTTCTCCCTCAGCGTAATTCTCAATCTCATTTCAACTTTACCAGAAAAACTCACAGCAATGCCAATGCAATCGTCAGCTGCTAACACGTGTACTTCCTATCTCTTCCGTAACTGAAATTTGCAGGTCTCTGCCACCAGGAATCCGTTCACACCGAAATCACACCTCATACGCTACTGGAACAACAAGATCTACAAGGTCCCCTACCCTCCGTTCCTCCTCGCCAAGGCCTCCCCGCTCTCCGCCGCCGACTCAGCGAGTTTCTCCAAACTCGCCGACCAGAACGCCTTGTCGACTCACCTCGACTCGCTCTGCAAGAAGGCGAACCTCCTCTGCTTCCCCGATCCGGCCCCAAACCTCGCCAAGCACTCCTCCGACGTCCACTTCGACACCTACAACGACTACTCCGACCAGAACTTCACCAACTACGGCACCGACGCCGCCGGCGGCTTCGACTCCTTCAAGAAGTACTCCGAGAACCAGAACGTTCCGGTCAACACCTTCCGCCGCTACAGCCGCGACTCCGCCGGCCACAGCGACGAGTTCGTCAACTACGTCCCCAACGCCAACGTCGGATCTCAGACCTTCAACACCTACGGCACCGGCGCCACCGGCGGCGTCGGCCAGTTCAAATCCTACGCCAAGGACATCAATGTACCAGATCTGCAGTTCACCAGCTACTCCGCCGACGGAAACGGCCGGAAACAGAACTTCGCCGAGTACTCCGACGACGGCAACTCCGGCCAGCAGAAGTTCGCCAGCTACGGCAAGGACGGGAACGGCCTGACGAACACCTTCACTCTCTACGGAAACGACTCCAACGTCATCGCCTCCGGATTCTCCTCCTACAGCCAGTCCGGCCAGGGCGCCGGCGACAACTTCACCTCCTACGGCGACAACCAGAACGTGCCGGAGAACACCTTCAAGAACTACGCCGACGGCGGAAACAGCGTCTCCGAGACGTTTACCAGTTACAGAGACCAGGCGAACGTCGGAGACGACTCCTTCCAGTCGTACGCCAAGAAATCGAACTCCGCGGAAGTGGAGTTCTCCAATTACGGAAAATCGACCTTCGTAGGGACCGACAAATTCAGCGGTTACGGCAAGGGAGCGAAGGGGCAAACCGTCGATTTCAAGTCCTACGGAGCCAACAACACCTTCAAGGACTACGTCAAGGACGGAGTCACCTTCTCCGAGTACACGAACGCCACCACCGCCGCTCAATTGGCCGTGAGTGGCAAAACCGTGAATAAGTGGATCGAGCCGGGCAAATTCTTCAGGGAAAAGCAACTCAAGACAGGCACGGTAATGCCAATGCCGGATATCAAGGACAAAATGCCTGAAAGGTCGTTTTTACCCCGCTCACTCCTCAACAAACTCCCCTTCTCCTCCTCGAAAATCCCGGAGATGAAAAAGCTCTTCCACGCCTTCGACAACTCGTCCATGGAAACCATGCTGCATTCCGCTCTCCACGAGTGCGAGCGGGCGCCGAGCCCCGGGGAGACGAAACGCTGCGTTGGATCGGCCGAGGATATGATTGATTTCGCCGTCTCGGTGCTCGGGAATTCGGTGGAGCTGCGGACCACGGAGAGTACCGTGGGGTCGAAGGGTGACGTCATGATCGGGAAAGTTAGAGGGATCAACGGTGGAAAGGTGACGCAATCGGTCTCATGTCACCAGAGCCTGTACCCGTATTTACTGTATTACTGCCACTCCGTGCCCAAGGTTCGGGTCTACGAAGCGGATATTCTGGACCCGAAAACGAAGAGCAAGATTAACCATGGGGTTGCCATCTGTCATCTCGACACGTCATCTTGGAGTCCGACCCACGGGGCGTTTCTTTCTCTCGGGTCGGGCCCCGGTAAGATTGAGGTCTGCCATTGGATTTTCGAGAACGATTTAACTTGGGCCGCAGCTGATTAAAAGGGTCATTATATATATATGTATATGAGGGATTAAATTAAATAAACTAATGATGTATCTTCTTGTGGGTTCTTCGAAAAGATTCGGAGAGTTACAATATATATTTATGTGAAAGTTTTTGAGTTCCATTTATAATTAAAAACTTCAAATGTAATGGATCATGTATAATACTATATGGGATAATTGAGAGTGAAAATGCGTTATTTTACAATCTAGTAACATGTGGAGTTTGAAGCTATAAGGCTCTCTCCTTTTGCATGTGGGGTAGGCGAAAGCGGAAGGTAATGTGACATGGGGAATCGACGAGATGATCATATGTGATGTTTCATGACAAATTATACGAGCGATGTCTTCACATAAGATGTCGATTAGTGACTTTTGTTATAAAGGCTTGTTGCTTGCTAGTTGGTAGTTTGGGTATAGAATATTGAAGGGGAGGAACAAAAAGGAGATTGTCTTGTGACAATTCGTTGTTCTTTTGTGACTGTTTAGTCACGCACACTTTGGTCGATTAATTACATGCTCTAACTTGTTTTAATTTTGTTTTATTGGCTCGGAAAGCAAGATAAGGGAGAAACAAGAGAATATTTCTAGTCATATAATATGGGATTAATGATTCTTTCTCTTCATTTTCCGCAAACAAATATTCTTATAATCTGGAATGGTAACTTGCATGAAAGCAACAGAGTATATATGAACGCATGTGAGTTGAAAGAGACCAAAAGGGTTTGTTGTGTTGCCAAGTTCTAGGGTTTAATTATTCTTTTGTGTGTGGGAGAGAAAACGAGTAGAATTTATATGGAAAAGGGCCAAATTTGCCAGCTCTTTCTCAGCCAACTTAGCAATGGCAGTTTTTTGTAATAGAGTATGTTATTTGTTTGCTTCATAAAGGATACATAATCAACAATAATTTCCTCCCAAAAAACATAAGCAACAATACTATATGGAAAAAATTAGACCTCGTAAATGATATTGAGAACTCTTTCAACCCAAAAAAAAATGCTATTGAGAAGTCATGCTATTGTACCGACATTATATTACTAGTTTATAACGAGCACAAATGTTGTTACCGAGTTATTTTTGGTACTTATCTTGTATATTGTTCTTCATATTGTCAATTCTAAACTATTTTTTGTGGACCATATTAAATGTGCATTGCATTCATGACCTGTCAACCATCGAAACTCCCATCTTCCAATTAAATGCCTATTCAATGATATCTGTATACACTTGTGATAACATAATGCCACCCATTTACAACGTAAAAAAAATGTTCAACTATCAAGACTACTATCACTTGTACTGCCCCACTCTTTATTTTCTATGGGGGAAAAACAAACAATTCAATGGGCCTTTAGGCCCAATTAACGGCCCAACAGAAAAATGAGCCTAGCGCAAGCTCTGGGCCTTCCATGGATGAAAGCTTCTTGAAGAAGTCTGCAGCCGTTAGAACGAGCTCAGGCTTTCGGTTCGGCTTCTCATGGAAAGAGCTTGCTCATCGATGAGGCGAGCAACGGCGTTCGCATTCGCCAATCCACTGATCGCCATTAACGCCTCCTTCTCAAGAGCTTCCCTGAAACCGCCATCGATTTTCGTCATCTCTTCTAATCGACGCTTCCTCTCTATCGCCGCTTGTGCTCGGCAGCCTCTCCCCGTTGTCTCAATCGACGATGAAACAAGCTATCCCTTCCATTCTGGTACGAATTTCCATTGTTTTGAGCTTCTAGGTCTTCGAATTGTGCTTTTTCGTTGAAGTTCGCAGTTGCAAATCTATTTTGTGGTTTCTGCGATTGTTAGGAGGAGGTGGTGAGGTGGAGAAAGAGAATAGGACGGATTCGAAGCAGCTATTGAAAGGGATGAGATACGCTGAATTTGAAGTATGTTAACTTTGCAGCTTTGAATGTCTTAAATTTAGGAATTAATCAATGTGTATTTCACTGAGATTTTATCTGAATATGAGGATGTGTTTATGATAGAATTGGGTGCAATCTCATGGATTCAGGCCTGGACAAGCTCTGATGCTATGGAAGAGGCTATATGGTGATAACATTTGGGCGCATCACTATGATGAATTAGAAGGTTATATCAAGTTATCACCTCTCTGAAGTATTTAGTTCTGCTCTAATGCTTAACCACAGTTCAAGACATTTTTTTCAGATTGTAATGCTTTTTATAATATGTTAGAATTCAACTCACTGTAAAGCCCTGAGGACAATGCCTAAAGCCATGATCACTCTTGGAGCATTGCTTAATTAAAAGTAGTATGAATTTGTGTTTAGGGCTAAACAAGGACTTCAAGAAGATGCTATCCAACCATGCAGAGTTCAAGGCATTGTCATTGAAAGACATTGTAAAGGCATCGGATGGAACTAGGAAGGTGCGTGTTAGTTTCTCTACTCCTAGTTATATTTACAAAATTACAATACATGTTCTATTGGAAACCATCCATGGAGTTGATATCAATATTCTTTTGCGTTTCACGACACATTCTCCTCATTTCGGAAACTCACAGGAGCTTGCAGATTTTGTTCACGCTGGAAGATGGAATGGTGATCGAAACTGTTGTAATCCCTTGTGCTGGAGAGAGAACTACTGTTTGTGTTTCTAGTCAAGTGGGTTGTGCCATGAACTGTCAGTTTTGTTACACGGGCAGGCAAGTATATTTGCTCCATGCTCCATCTCTGATTCTCACTCTGTTTGTAAACGATTTTGCACAGTTCTGTCCTTGTGTTAAAATTTGCAAATGTTTTGTGCAGAATGGGCTTGAAGAGGCACCTGACTGCTGCTGAAATAGTGGAGCAGGCTGTTTTTGCTAGGCGCCTACTTACAAGAGAAGTCGGGAATATTACAAATGTTGTCTTCATGGTAGGTCTTGAATTTTGTTCAGAATGAATAAAAACCTAATAGATATTATAGATTTCTTGGTTCACTGTTCCATGTTGAGTTGCTTAGTAAGCATTGGCCAATAGATAATATTGTTCTAATAACTCAATCAAGTACTTTGATTTTCTACATCGACTAGCTTTTAATGGTATAAAAAACTGTAGGGGATGGGAGAACCACTTCATAACATTGAAAATGTGATTAGAGCTGCTGACATCATGGTGGACGAGCATGGCCTCCATTTTAGTCCTCGGAAGGTCACCGTTTCAACTAGTGGCCTAGTTCCACAGCTGAAGCGTTTCCTGCGGGAGTCAAATTGCGCTTTGGCTGTCAGCTTAAACGCTACAACTGATGAGGTTATTCTACTATCTAACTTTTCTTGTTGAGAATGAAATCAAATCAAGAACCCAACATCCTCTTGTAAAAAAATTCAGGTCAGAAACTGGATCATGCCAATTAATCGGAAGTACAACTTGGACTTGCTGCTGGGGACACTCCGGGAGGAATTGCGTCGCAAACATAAGTACAAAGTTTTGTTTGAATATGTAATGCTTCTGGGTGTGAATGATAGGTATTAACTTCTCCATGGCCTTTTTTTTTATCTGTGTGCTCTTCCTTACCAATTTCTGTGTTACGTTTTACCATTATATGCTCTGCTCATCTCAACTCGTTAATAAACTCCCTTGTGCAAGATTGTTTTCGTTGTATCTTTCACTGTACTCGTTTTATGCTTTGATCTATTTTACAAGGATGTTTGAACTTAAAATATTTCTATCCACCATCCATTTTTCAGCATGGAAGATGCAAAAAGAATCGTCGATCTTGTCCAGGGAATCCCTTGTAAAATCAACCTTATATCATTCAATCCTCACAGCGGATCGTTCTTCAAACCAACCAGTGATGAGAAGATGATTGAGTTCCGGAATGCATTAGCTTCAGCTGGCATAACAGTGTTATTGAGACCAAGCAGAGGAGATGATAAAATGGCTGCATGTGGGCAGCTTGGAAAGCCTGGTGAAATTCAAGCACCTTTGCTTCGGGTTCCTGCTCAATTTCAATCTGCGGTAAAAACCTGACTGATTAAATTTTACAGACTCACTCGGTGAACTTTCGAGTTGTAAGAGTGAAGATGATTTCAGCATACAGCAGAAACTCAATATATTCATTCTTCGTTCAGTGTTCGTAGCTTGAATCTTGTTGTGGTATTCTTTTTGTTTGTTAAAATCTTAGTAAATGGAATTTTGGTAGTCTACAGCCTTAGCTAACCTGCCATTATTTGGTGTCTTTTATAAAGACAATAAATGCAACTGTGTTTGGACATATAAGGTGTTTAACCAGTTCTAATTAAAATTAAAGTGGGAGTTGGGTTAAAATATGACTTGTGAGATAAAAGTAAATCATAAAACCATCCACCAAAAAAAAAAAGTAAATCATAAAACATTCTATGTATTATTTGACAGTAACCTTGTCTAAGAATATGATCGAGAACATACAATCTTTTTTGAGCAAGAGAACATACAATCTTAATGAACAAAAGAAGCTAAAATAAAACTAGAACCACTTGAACCAAAAAATAAAACTAGAACCATGATGTAGAACAAAGGACCTCAAAACTCCAAAATTTTGTGATTCATGAGAATTTTAAAAACCAACCAAACAAGTACCTCACTTGCAAAACCAGAGATGAGCTCTAGATTGGTAATTTAACAATAAGGTCTTCCAGTTAAAAATGTGAGGCATCATCACATCACATCACATCACATATGATGTGAATTTTGAACAACCTCCTTCTGGAAAAAAAAAACATCAACTTACTCTACCCCATTTTCTAGAGTTCCAAATGGACGCCTATTATAAATCCTAAGCTCGATTTCAAACGAAACTAAAACCTTGCAAGACAATGGCTGCAGTTTTCCTACTCCTCTGTAAGTCTGTACCATACAAAGGTGCAGATTACATAAGTAAAAAATGAACTGGCTATACATTGGACGGTGTAGATTTACCGACCAAGTAAAACACTAAGGCTTGCACCAGAACACAACAACATTCTACATTGACCTGCACCACTAAATAATTCAAGGTTCTGAAGGTTCACCAGATTCCCCAGTTAAATTGTAGTATGGGAGGATGATCACAGCAGGTGGCTCTGACATGGTTTTTGATTTGCCAAATTCATCCAGAAGTGTCTTTTTGATTTTCCTTCTTAAACCTGAGGCCTCTTCAGGCTTAAACCAAGACCTTCCAAACTGCATGTATAATTATGGAATTAGTGTTGTTCTATGTAACATTGGACGCTAAATTATATAAATATAAGCATTCTGCATGCAGATAGTAGATTCAGGAAGGGAAGGGTATAAAGCAATCTGAATCTTCTAATCATACCTTTACTAAATCGCACATCTTCAGCCGCTGTGGAGCGTCTTTAATGAAGCGCTCCATGAAGTAAAGTACAAATACACCACAGTCGGAATCATTATTCTGCCTTGGCACCTATATGATCAGATTGCACACTCAATTATTACAACTTACACATATCAAAAGCAAAGAAGAAAAGAGAAAAGTTTATACTGTTTCTAACTCTTCACCAACTATCAATTTTAAGCATTGGCGTCATTAATGCTTCATAAGTTTGCAAAAGCCAAAACAATCATGAACCTTGCTAATTTAATCACTCAAAATTTTACTGGGAGAAAAATATAAAAGAGCACGAGAACAGTGAATTCAAGAAGTAATCAGGAAGTTACAGTGATACTCTTCTGTTCTATTTTGCGAGGAAGATGTTCCCATATCTGATTTGAAAATGGAACATCAGGAGGACCAGTTTTCTCCTTTTGAATGCTCCACTCCTCCCTCAAGAGTCTATAATAAAACAAGATAGCAATAAACTCCCATTAGATTTCAACTCTAAAAGGCACAGATGTAGAAATTAGAATTTTAGGTTTATTACAGTATTACCATTTTACAGTGATCATACCTCTTGATATTCTCAAACACCATACTACTGCAGTGATACCCCAATGAATCCAAATGAAGTATAATTGGTCCAGATTCATCTTCTGAGTCAGGAATGCATATAATAGCCAAGCTCCAGTGAAGGCTGTTCTTAAAGAAATGCCATTAATAAACACTTTTATATGGGAGGGAAACATAGGATCAGAAAAGCTCAACAACAAGGGCAAGAGGATGCATACACAAAAAACATATATTGCTGCATCTGCATACCATTCACTAATAGCTCAAAATTACTAAACAAATCCATCCTGGAAACTAAGTGAAAAAGTAGTTTCATTTACAAAACCACAAACATTGTATCTCAAGATGAGCAACCACAAGCATTCTAGATAAAAATTGTTCTCTAACTTACTCATCATGTACAGGAAGAAATATATATGTCTTCTGAAACAGATTGACACCTCTCCACCATCTCCTCAACTTGTTGAAAGAAGCTTCTTTATCACTGTTCTGCAAGTAAACATGGGACAGAAGATGTTCATAAGCATATATAAAGTGACAGGATGATTCAGCAGGAATTCATTACAAATTTTCAAGCCATTTAGTAAGAGCCCATCTACACCAAGCAGCAAACTGTTTAATAGTTTGTCCACTTTACAAGTTTGCATATACTTCAATAGAAGAAGAAATAAAAGTTCTCAAAGACAAAATACAGTATAATCCACAGGAATTTCACATAATAAAAAAATTCAATCTGCCTATTATTGCAATATCCTAAGAAGGATTTCCTTTGAGTACATGATAATTATTATTATTAACATATTTGAAAGGTGTACAACAACAAATTGATTGTTTGAACAATTACATAAAAGTATAAGAAAGAAAAATGCATACAGACACGGGGTTATTTCTTCATATGGTGTCATATTTTTGGTATTTTACGTTTGCATATTCTTTTAGAAAGTAGAAACTAAACAGAATAGAATTAGGCTAGCGAATGACTAGTCTGCAAATCATTTGGCAACACAAACATAGCAAAGGAAAAACTTCAATTGTAATCTCAAATCAATGAGAAATTTGAAGATACTTTAAGAAAATGCATATACATAATTACATGCAATCCCATCCTTCATGCATCATTTGGAATTGCTGATGACTAAAATGACACATCCCAAGTAACAGATACAAGTGCGCAAATAGCATAAAAAAATGCTTATAAATGTACTATACTACCGCAGAATAGCATAATCAAAATGTTGAGATATAACTGGCAGGAACAGACGAAACACAGATGAAGAATGAGATATCACGCAGTCAAAAATAAAGGGACATACCTTCAGTGCTACAGCCTCTTCTTGGAGCTTCTTATAAAAGTAAGTATTAAAGAAATAATAATCATGTGATGCATCATCAGCTGCAGATAAAGTTCCCTGCAGAAATCTAGAATAGATAGGAGAATCAAATTGGCAAGATTTCACTTGAGTATGTATTATTTTGATGAACTACAACGCAAGCCATAAACCCCTTAACATATTACTCAGAATCCCAAATTCTTGAAACATTTGAAACTATTATCTCATCTTGGATATTAGGCAGAACTTTCAGGAGAGGGGGTGATTAGCAGAACATACAAACGCACAAGTGCACATGAGAGAAAAACACACAACATGGTGGAAAATATAGGGTAAAAGCTCTATTTTCTTGAAAAAATAACAAATACGGATGAGATCATTAGTGACAGTATAGTTGATGTACTTATTTAACTGGCATATCATGCAATCTTTTTTCAACCAGTTGAATCTTCATGTTTACAAAAAATATTGGCATTAGTACAATTACCGAATGTAGAAATTCATCATTGTTGACGTCAAGTATTCCCCAGGTTTGAGGCAATTCAAGTCCTTGTACTGAACTTCTACACACTCGGGATCACTCCTGTAAACACTCAAGGCTAAAACCTTAATGCCATCACCAAGAACGATAAAGGCTTCAAAAGTACAATGGCGAAATACCTTGTTGGGTAATATATTGTCATATCCCTGATAGTAAGGTAGAGAACAAAGGAAACATGTGAGTAGATGCTTAATAAACATATCTATGTTCTTTAATACCAAGAGGTGAAAGTATGAGATTAGTATAAACCTCATTGCTTCTTCCTCTGAATCTGATGTTTTCTCTCCAACTATTGGCTCTTCTTCGTCCAATAAAACGACAGACTGCCCATGTTTGATCAAATAAGAAAGAACGTACCATAAACATTCAGTTGTTTTGGATATCAAAAAATACGGGAAAGAGATGTGCTTTTATTTTATAATCTACAGAAGTGACTAGTTGTTTGCTCATTTCTTTCACATGGACTCAAAGACCACTGTATGTCAATCTGCAGAACCGTGCTGCTGTGAGCCTGTGTGCAGGCATGATAAGAACTCAAGACGTGATTATATCAACAAGCCTATCAGATAGAACACCTGAAAAAGCACCCAAAATGCTAGCCTAATCCTTTCTGCATTACAAGAAAGAAAGAAAAGGGGACAGAGCTAGGTTTCATTGGATATTAAACAGTTAAAAAAATGATGCCTTTTAAAGATGTAACTAATGAAGTCCTTATTAATCTATCTATTCCACGAAAAAAGGTAATTTGTCACTCTCCTGTTGACACGAGCGTGAAGGAAAGTTTCCAAAGGATCCCTACAATTTTCTTAGGTGATGCACTTTTATGAGTCAAGAGAACACATCACAGAGATATACCTCGTTCCTGACTGGATTACTCGAGCGCGATCCTTGAAGAGAAGTTCTGCAGAGAAAGATACAATCAAGTCCTGATAAATAAAGTAGTTGCCTAATTAAATCATTCACACATATTGTCCAGTGCAAACATAATAAAATCAGCATATGATGCAATGCAAATATACCCATTCAGTTAAGAACTACTAGAGCAAATCTCATGTAGGTTGGTCTGCATTGTTACCTAGATCATAAAAGCGTGCATTATTCACTGAAATTTTGGAAGTATTAACCAAATTTTCAGATTACACACCATAAAAGGAATTTTGCAATATAATGAAATAACCGACATTGTCGTTTAGTAGTTGAAGGTGGGGTTGGGAGGGAGGGTGTTAACTGCGTAATATGAGGACAATTAAAGCATGCACCATTTTTAGTATCATCCTATTATACCTTCGGGTAAAAAAATACTTAATAAATCACACACGACAAACGTCTATAAAAATAGGCAACTGCCACTAAGTTGATACTATAACTAACAACGTGTCAACATGCAATCTATTGTCCACGTACAAGGCATGCTTTGCATTGTTACCTTGATCATAAAAGCATGCATTATTCACTGAAAATTTGGAGGTATTAACCAAAATTTCAGAATACACACCAGACAGGAATTTTGCAATATAACGAAATAACTGACATTGTCGTTTAGTAGTTGAAGGTGGGGTTGGGAGGGAGGGTGTTAACTGCATAATACGAGGACAATTAAAGCATGCACCATTTTTAGTATCATCCTATTATACCTTAGGGCAAAATAATACTTAATAAATCACACAACACAACCGTCTATAAAAATAGGCAACTGCCACTAACTTGATACTATCGCTAACAACGTGTCAACATGTAATCTATTGTCTGCGTACAAGGCATGCATGCAACAGTATGTCAACATTCAAAGGCCATGAAGACATAACACAATCAATGCAATTTTCGAAAAGAACTGTTTCCTTATCGTGAAGAAGGTCCATAAAATTTGCAAGTCATTTCCTTATTAATTTCCAAGCTTACACAGGTAAATAAAATTATTATAAAAGATAGAGCTCTGCGTAATTCGGATTTTGCAGCCACCTATGGTAATACATTGGATTCATGCATAACTAACATAAATGAATGTATAACTAAAACATATAAACCTAGGTGTATTCTCTGTTGTCGAGGAGTATAAGCCACAACAAAAAACTCGGGTTACATAGCAACAGCCCTTCTAAAGGAGCAAGGTTAAAAAATTCAATACTTTAAGAGCCTCCTATAAATTTTCAGCATGTACCACGTGCATGAGTACATATGAGCTAGACAGATGTATGCAAACATAAACAGTATGACTGCAGAAATCTGCTAAATTTTAGGAGAAAAATAGAGGCACTTCTACCTTAGCTCCTGTTAGAAAGTCAAGACTACACAGAGAAATATATATTATAGTAAGAATAAGAAGAAAGGCAACTAACAACAACTTTCGCTTATTTCTTCCGTAGTCCTCAGAGAGATCACTCTGATTATAAAGGGGCCTTCTCCCACTAGATGTCGAAGTGGGGTTTTCCATTTCCTTCCAAGAGGGACCAAGTTTATCCCTTTCCTTATAGGAAGATTGTGCCTTCTGTTTTCTCTTTCTTTTGTCACCCTGACTCAAAGGTTGTGGCTCCTTGTCAAATACATTATATATACGGGTATGAGAATCTTTCTGCAAGGAACAAAACACTTTAGTATGGAAAATACTATACAGAAGAGAACCATTATGGAGATTTTCTTACGTCGGTTTCCAACTTCTGAGTAAAAAGATTAGCAAAAGGAGAGCCTGAGCGATCTCCAACCCTCGCTTCAGACGATGCCCCTACAAATACCGATTAAACTTCAGAATAAAGTCTTATCTGCACTGCATTTTGCTGTAGCCTTGCAGAATCTTACTGTTTGCAACATATACATCCCCCATACATTAAATTCCAAGAAATCTCCTCATCATTGAGAGTTTGAGACAGCTATGTCACCATGGAATAGAAACATTTACCAAAATAAATGAATAATGCATCCAATATACAAAGCCGGCTTTCTTGAATGTACAAATGTGAAATGAAGTAGAAGAACTTACCACTTGGCCTTAAGCTCTTCATATGATCAGTCATTTTGCATTCAGGGACAGTCTGCCAAAAAAAACACGAGCTATCATTCGATTTTGTATGACCTAACTTTCGGCAACATCACCAGACAACTAAAAGGTAAAATAAGAATTTTAGCACTCACATACTTTATCGCAGATAAAGCGACAGTAAATTAAATGACAAACGAATACCAGATAGTTATGTTATTTGGCTGCCTAGCTATATTATACGAACGGTAGCATGCTTGACAGAACAGTAAGATGTACAAAAAGGCGCAAACTTTTAATGACTTCACGATCACGCAAAGGCATGAGGAGCCCATGGACCTTAGGGTTGATCATAAGGATGCAAGTCCCACTAACTAGCATTTCTTGCTTAGCTCACATCTATTGAGATATTAAAAAGCTTCTGATGAACATTGCATATCATCTGGGCTGCTTAGTAAAGCAGGCAGTGTAATACAGACAGCTAAAGAGCACTATAAAGAATCAAGAAGATCACAAACCATCTTTATCAAGGCTCCCAAAGAGTTCAGTGAAAATTCAAGGTCTAAGTTACTGTGATCAAAGGTATAGCTAACTCCTGAATCCATGGATTTAGGATGATTTGATCACAGATAGCTATACAGCCTCCAGAAACAAAAGAAAAGTAAACACACCAATTCTCAACAGTTTAGCATTCAGAAGCTCCTCAATACCACAATCAGATAAACAGCTCATAATCCACATTCTGAAGCAGAATTTCAGCTAACCCTAGGGCAAAATTGAAAGATAAAAGAACGGAATTCTGAAATCGGAAACAGAAACGAAAGATACCGTTGGACCGATCAGCTGTTTACGGCGCTCCCTCTCCTCCTCAAGAGCCTTCAAACTGGCTTTGAGCTTAGCTCCCTTATCAGGGAGCTTAGAACTTAATTTGGCCACATTACCAGCCACTCTTTGAATTTTCTCGTCAAGTTCTTTGTCCGTTAAGCGCTCAGGCCCCCCGTCCGTCGTCTCCGCCGACTCCGATCGCTCTCTCGGACGATCGGTGGTTTTCTCGATCACAAGCTGAGGCGGAGGATCATCGTTTTCAAACACCTTATCGAAGTCGATTTCGAAAGGCGGTTTCTTGGTGGTACAGACCCCAACGCTACCTTCTACATCCTCCATGGCTGAACTACCAAGCTTTCGATTTGTGACGACGACGACGACTTTGACGGAAAGAGGAGAGAAAGGCCTCGGAAAATGCGCCTAGCGACAGAGAATCGCCATAGCTCGACAATTTGGTGGGAATCGGAGGCGAATATCAGTGAGTGAAATTGTAAGTATAAAAGAATGGTTTATATAAGTGGGATTTAAACCCTAAAAATAAGGGGAGAAAAATGTGACAGGCTCCTCCTGGATGGATGTAACTGATGATGATCTGTAATATCTAATCACATTAATTCATTACTAATTAATATCTGTATATACATGAACCAGATTTTTGTAGAGGCAACCAAATTTTATACAATTGTGTACCACACTCTTTGGAATTGTTTATTTACCAAGAGTATGCATATACTTTTCCCTTTCTAAAAATCAAGACAAATGTAAAATGTTCACTCTTCGTAGTTTAAAGTGAAGATTGATTCATAAATGACGTCATAATGAAGGTGAGTAAAATAAGTGTAAAACTGAAATCAACGTGAGTCAACAATTAAGAAGTTGTTGATGGGTGCACAAGCACAATTGCACATGAGAAAACAACGTGTCTTTGCAACACCGCCAAGTGGCCTCCAAATTCCTCTTTTTTTTCAATTATTTATTTCAGGGAAACGGCTAAAAATGGTCAACCCTGTTGAAAACTTGAAACATGTCACATACAGTAATAAAAAAATAACTTTGATTAAGTATATAGTATTAACGATGCATGTATATGAAATATGACAAGAATACAAATGCATAGCTACGAGCCCGTGTAAAGTTTTGTGTGATTGGGATCGGATTCTTGGGTTTGTCTGGATGTACGTACGTGGGCTTTGACGGCATACACTGACAAAGGGTGGGACACGAGGGAATAATAATTGATTATTGAAGCCTACTAGAGAGATTCTCGTAACTTTATTTATCATAGTCACATCACTTTACCAATCCCATTGAGTTACAAAAGCAAGGGTATCAAAATGAGCATATGAAGTGGTCACATGTAAAAAATGAGCACACACATTCACAGTCACTACAATACTTGTTGTGACAACCTCTCACTCAAGCTCACACCTTACATTCAGAGTTGTGGTCACATGTAATTTAACTACACAAAACATAAGCTACAACTTCTCTATAGATACTTTGCACCAATACTAATACACTACAAGACTAATCTAGACTTTTCCTTACTTTGCACCAACATATTGCAGCCCAATTATTAGCCCATTTTCAAAGTATCCAACCCAAATGCCTAGTTCTTCACATTTTAACATTCTATATCATGGAACAATGGAACATAAATTTACATTATCTACTCAAAGAAATGTATTTAAACAAAGAAATTTGATATTTGAACAAAATAAACGTGGATTAATATAAGAAGTTTGACATGCCAAAGTCTAAAAACAGGCACAATGTACTACTACCAACCATCAAATTCACAAACTTTCTGCCAGCAGTAGTATGAATACAATAGTACATAGCCACCATGAATTTCATATGGAAAGAAACTTTGCTTACCATGATGAGAAAAATGTCAAATGACCCAAAACCAAGCCACAATAGAGCCAATAGCCAATCCCAAGACCAAGAACAACACAATCACAATCCCAGCAGTTTCAGAATTCTGAAGCTTCACTCTCTTTGGAGCCAAAATCATCAGAACACTAGTAAAGTATCCATTAGTAAGCCCTAACAGACAAGTCAGGATCGACACCGGGATCTCTGTCCTGAAAAACTTAGGACCATGCAAGCAACCCAAGAACAGTGGATAAAACAACAGCCTCAAAACCGTGGCTCCAACCGCAACCTTCTCATTCTCAAGAAGATACACGGCAGTTAAAGACTTCCCCACGAGATCAAAGACATTGTAAAAACTGATCAAAAGAATAGAGTACCAATCTTTGAAGATCTCCGAATGCACGTCCTCTGTGATGTACCCCGGAAAAATGGACAGAGTCACAACATAGATCAGGAGAATACCGAAACCGTACCATTTGACTCTTCCCACAACCTTCCACAAGGTGGATCTCCAAATAGATCCTTCTGTCAGCAAGTCCTTCTCGTGACGCTCCTCGTTTAGAGCCTGCGCTTTCAGCTCAGTGTAGTGTTTAATCACAGGGAGTTTATGTGCTACATTGTAGAAGACAAGGCAGATGACCATCAGCACGATCCCGACACCAAAGTATAAGTTAGCACTGCTTCTCAACCCTGCATCATCCTGGGGATATACAGCTTTCGTGAATATTCTTAGGAGTGAAACAAGGACCCCTACATCAAGAGTTTCATCATAGAATCAGCATTCAATCCATGATACAGGCTATACTAAACAACAGGTGATGATATATACTCAAAGTTAAGGTGATTAACAGGCCTGAAACCCTAAATGCAGTAGTGTAAGGTTCAAAATGAACTAAACTAAGCATCTATCTAGAGTGATGCCAGAACAATCAATTTCAGTTTGTAATCAAACTTCAGAGTAAGATCAAAATTAAGCATCTACAAGAGTGATCAAAATCCCAATCAATTCCGGACCAGATCATAGCTGAATTCAAATCAAGCAAATTTTGAAGTAGACAACAGTCTTAACAGGCCTAATACCCTAAATTCAGTAGTGTAAGGTTCAAATTGAACTAAGCATCTATCTAGAGTGATGCCAGAATAATCAATTTCAGTTTGTAATCAAACTTCAGTCATCAAAATTACGCATCTAGAGTGATCAAACTTCAGTCAATTCCAGATCAAACTTCTGTCAATTTCAATATTCAATTTCAGTAAACAAACTTCAGACATCAAAATTAAGCATCTAGAGCGATCAGAATCCCAATCAATTCCAAATCAAGCAAAATTTGAACTAGACAACAGTCTTGACGGACCTGAGGCGGCCGTTCCGGCGACAATTGCTTGCATATACCTCTCAGGCAACTCGCCGGCGGAGCCAACTAATCCGCCCTGAACCAAGCCATCAGCGAAGCCACACATGGCGACGGCCACAACGGTGACATAGAAGCCGGCGTAGCGGCCGGTGACGCCCTTGACATAGAAGACGTCGAGGAGAGGGACGATTAGGAGCGCGACGACGAAAAGGCCTAACCCTAGGTTGATGCGGATGTAGGCGTCGGACTTGCGGGCGTAGAAGACGATGATGAGGAGGACGATTAGGGCGACGATCATGTAGACGACGGAGAAGATCCGGTCGACGCTGACGTCAGGGTAGAGGTAGTCGAAGTAGTCGACGGCCGTTATGAAGGCGTTCCATGGGATCAGGAATCCGGCGCCGAGGGTGAAGTAGATTATGTAGCAGAAATTGAAGGCGTCTGCGGGGGGTTTGGGGGGAGATGTGGTACCGGAGGTGAGGAGAGGGGCCGTCGGAACTTCGTCGGCGGTGGTGGGAGCGGTGGCGATGGCCATCGGAGAGTGTGGCCGGGGAATTGGGGAAGGATGGTATTATTCAGTGAACGACGTCGTTTGCTGTCGGGGGGTTTTGCAGATGCCCGAGCAAGACGATGGAGCTTGGACAAGTCAAAGTGGGTGAGGTGGAAGCACGTGATTCACAAGAAATAATATCTTAAATGGAAAATTGGAAAATAAAATAAAATTTACGTAGCAATGTAACTCTTACATAATTTAGGTTCCGTTCGATAAAGCTGAAATTCGGAGATAGAGATAACGATGGCCGAGTTTAGCTTGGAACAAGCTCATTCGGCGTAGCTGAATGAAGGGGATGAAGATGACAATTGTTGTTTAATTTAGCTAATTTCAACCCCCTACTCCTAGCTTGTTGTAACAAGCTCCATCTAGCTGATGGAATAGAATAAGCTTCATTTTCATTTATAGTTACCGAACGCAGCCTTAGACTAGTTGCTCAAGGTACATCAATTCATTTCGGTGGGAAATGAGACTTCATGGTATAATTACGAAGTCATAGCTTCTCGAATCTTTGGAGCATGAGTGCAAATAGTAGTATTTGTGACAATCCCTAGTGTTGGTCTCTCTTGTGCGCTTAATTTTGTACTCGTGCATCATTTTTCCAAAGGGTTATTGAGTGGTGAATTTTAGGTCTTAAAGGAATCGACTTTACACACGACCACTCATGTTACATCAAGCGGACAATTGGACATCATGTTGTTAGAAAGGGGTCGCGAAAGGTGATGTTTGTCATTTGTCAATAGCTTTTATGAGAACTGTACAAATTAATAGTATGGGCCCGTTAGTGTGTGAAGCACATGGTTTAATGATTTTGGGCCTAATGGGTCGAAAATCATTCTTCTTGCCTTTCTAATATCGGCCCAAATGAGACTACATTGTGTGTCCAATGAATGAATACTATCCGTGTAGGATTGAATACTTGCGTTAAGAACTTTTGTCATTGCTATTACAAGAATAACTAGTGCGTAAGAAAAGAGCCCTTGGGAAGAAAAACTGATGTGCAAGAAAAGAAAAAAGAGTAGAGTTAAAGTCTTTCAAGATGCTCTCCATGAAAGGCATTGACCTTATTATACGAAGAATGACACATTTTTCCTTCCATGTCAAGGCTAGGTAATTGCGAAAAAGGCATATTTTATGTAATAAGATAAGGATTCGAATTCGATACATCGAAAATATGAATGCTGGATCGGGAGAGCGATAAGCCAACAACTAAACAAACTAGCACGATGGACACAAAACGTGCTAAATCTTTGTTTATTTATAGTATTGAACATAATAACTCTATGATAAAACTATAAGTATCCGAAGTTAAAACCTTATAAATCGAACTTTTCTTATATCAAACTTAGAAAATCGTCATTTAAATTGGTTATAGTGATTATGTACACTATTATGAATAATCTTTATGGCTTCTAGCAAATGAATCTGCGCCATTATGAATAATCATTATGGTGCCTAACAATTTCAATGGTAGTTATAATGGCATGAGAATAGTCCTCATTACTCACTCTATTCTCAATTAGGCATTATCTCCTTATTCTTCACTCTAAATTTATACAAAGGGAATCTAAATGCTGATTGGGTAAACTGTAGTACTATTTTTTGGAATGGATGATCACCATGTCACAATCTGGGACTATAAACTGATCCAAATTTCCACAAAAAATAAATAAAAATGATCCAAATTAAGGTTCAAACTGGATAAGAACGCTGATTCCTCTCAATCGGGTGTAATTAGCTGAATAAATCCCCACCTTCTAGTTTTAAGTCCTGAGTAAATTAAATTAATTATTATATGCATTTGGCTTCATATGGATGATTATTATGATTAAGCTTGATCCAAATTTTCAACTTGGATAGATGATTGGCATCTAAACGGCGCAGCCAGTAGAATAAAAATAGCAGTTGCCAGCTGGCAAACGCGTCAAAACAAATATTGCAAGGACCATAAATCCATGAATTAATTGGTAGCAATTAACTAGTAAATCAGCCACCATTAGTTTCCCAATCCAAACGACATGCACCTAAGCTAAACGCAATCAAATTTGACCCATTATCGACCAAAAGGTCCAAAACAATCCAATAAAGTGACCCTATTTGTATGACCATGACCACGAATATGAGTAGGGTACATGAATATGGAATCAGTAGGTACGTGTTGATTGTATGTATATGTTAGTGGTTATCTATGGTATAAGTCGGATCCATAAGTTAAGCTAAGTGAAGTTTAGCAGTTTACTTGGCCTTGTATAAACTAACGTACGCTTAACATCATGTCAAAATCGACGCGTTAAGTAACGCCTTAGAATATCTCAACCAAAAAAAGTAACGCCTTAGAATATTTACGGTAGACCAGACAAACAAAGTTCGGGGCTAGATTAGAAGGTGTGTTATGACACCAAGAGACAATATATGCTAAGATTACGACATAATTAAGTATGTATTTTGAGAAATGACCTAGGTTAGTTGGAGAATGATCTAACAACAACATATTCTATCTAAAAATTACATACAAAGATGAGACTTGTTAAATAAGATGAGCTTTCTTTAAAGTTTTAAATATATGCTATGTTTTGTGTTTTTGGACGACTCTAGTTTGGGCGTAACAGAGCTATCAAAACATCTGTTTTTTTGACAACATCCATTAGTTCTAATCTCGCTTACATCCAATGAACTCATCTATATTAACCCTTTATGATGTGGCTTGCTTGCACCCTTCTAATTTATGCACAAGTGGGGGGAATTCTTGTTCAAATTGAACATAATTAATTAGCATGTTGGATCATTCGATCAATCTCATAAAACAATCAAGAATAAAAGATTTAATTTATTTAAGAAGACCCAGAAATCAATCACATCAAAGTTTCTCCAAATTTCTATTGTGAATTATACGACTATTAAAATGAATACAAATCACGGGTTTCATCTCTAAACTGATAACGCAAAACTTCACAAATCAATTGTGGATCTTCTTAAAATAATCATAGCATGGGATAGATAAGAAATCATTTAATACTTTCATACATGCACATAAGCAACTCCTCCCAAAATCAAAATACATATAAATACAACTTAGGAAGAATCAAGTAATAGAATAGAAAAAAGGGTAGGCCAACCAAACAGCATATGGGCCATGGTCCACAAATGGTGACAAGACAACCCAATATAGTGTTCATAACTACTAATAATAATTAGGCGCATGCATGAAAAATTATGCTATTCAAATCTTCAAGAGAGATTGATCAATTTGAGCCATCACACAAAAACTAAACCATGCATTTAATTGATTAGATTTGCCAAACCTACCAAATTCAAACCCCACATGCTTTTCAAAGTCAATTCTATCACCAAAATCAAACCCAGGTTGCTCAATAAGATTTTCCAGCTTGCAACAACTAAGCAAACTCAATTTTCTGATGTTGATCTTGCACTACTACTACTAACAACTATTCTTTCTTTCCCCCTTTTTGGGTCCATTTAAATACCCCACTTTTGGCCACCCAAAACCTCAAACCAATTCTTTGCATTCTTTCTTCGTTAGCTTCTTCAACAAAACATGGGAAATTCTCTCCTCTTCTTCTTCTTCTTCCTTTCTCTATTCGTTTCCGCGTTACGCGCGCAGAATGCACCCTCGACTGGCACGCGCTTAACGGACCAGTTTCCTCGCCTTTCGTTCACCAAGGAGGCTCATGTCATCTTTGGACCGGAAAATGTTAAGACCTTCAACAATGGGTCTTTTGCTAGCATCTCTCTTGACAAGAAAACAGGTAACTTTTTTTATAAACATAGCTATAAGCTGTAATGTGAGTTTGTAACGTTATAGTGTTACATTGAGGTCTTAATCATATGGCTTATATGATGTGTTTACAGGTTCAGGAATGGCTTCAAACAACAAGTATTACTATGGATTCTTTAGTGCTTCCATGAAGCTACCTCCTGGCTATACTTCTGGTGTAGTTGTTGCCTTCTATGTAAGCTAGCCTAGCTTCTTCTTCTTCTCTCATTTTGCACATTCACAAAGTTTTTGATAACTATTGATTATGGACTAATCAAGAGGGGATTTTGTTTTCAGCTTTCGAATTCGGATGCGTTTCCTCGCAACCATGATGAGATAGATTTTGAGTTGCTAGGCCATGAGAATAGAAAGGAATGGATCTTACAAACCAACATCTATGGCAATGGAAGTGTGAGAACAGGCAGAGAGGAGAAGTTTCGTCTTTGGTTTGACCCCACACGTCAATTCCATGAGTATAGCATCCTTTGGAACAGCCATCATGTTGTGTAAGTCAATCATCAAATATCATACTCATAAAATATAAATAAAGAAATGGGTGTGTACAAGATTTGTTGCACAAGTGGATAGATGTTGTTGTTGTTATTATAAGCTCAAAAAAAGAAATGGGTCATGGTAAATTCCTCTGAAATGTTGTTTGGGTTGCTTGAAATGCAGGTTTCTAGTGGACAACATACCAATAAGAGAGGTTCTAAACACAAAGTCTATGTTAGCTTACCCGTCGAAGCCAATGTCACTATACGCGACGATTTGGGATGCATCGGACTGGGCAACGAGCGGAGGGAAATACCCAGTTGATTACAAGTATGCACCATTTGTGACTTCACTTGGGAAGTTGGAAATGAGTGGTTGTTTGTACAACTTGAATAGCACCTCCCAAACATGCCCTTACAAGGGAAGTACTAGTGGTACTAGTAGCCCTTCAAGCTTGGATCCAGTGGATGGAGAGCCTTTTGTTAAGCTTTCTCAACAACAAACTCAAGGGCTTCAATGGGCAAGAAGTAAATATATGGTTTACTCTTATTGTAAAGACAGAGCAAGGTATAAAGTTCTACCAGCAGAGTGCAACTCCAAGTGATTAATCAGTTGAACTTGAAGACATATATTCTTTCTTTCTTTCTTTAAACAAAAATTGATTCTTTATGAAAATAATATTGTATCAAGAACTATAGAGTTCTTTCTTTCTTTGGTATATAAAAAGTATATATGTAGTTTGTTTTGATCAAGTCCAATAGACCGGGGTTTGAACACATGTGTAAGTCCAATACAAATGTCTAGTAAGATGAATTATATTGTCCTACAAACTTATATTCCCTTCTTTGAGATGATGTGAAAAGGTAACGAATACTTTGTCCATTTGCGTGGCCTCTCTTTTGGGCCAAAAGAAGAGGACACGGAAACTTAAAGGGAAAAGGTGCACATGATATGCAATTAGAAACACATAATCTTGATTAAAGTCATAAACTTCGATGCAAGGAAACTAGACATATGAGCTGGTTTTCACCCAAAATATAAATGGTTTTCAAGTTTCAGCAAATTGATTCCAAGAACCTTTTAGAAAGCAACTTTTTTGGTTGGTGGGTGCGATTTGCCTATGAAGAAAAAGGAAAGCTCCTCCTCATGAGTATAGAGCCCCTCTTGTGAAGACAAGTCAATGAGAAATGAAAATGATGGGGAAATTAGCTGACAAAGACTAAAAACAAGGTACCAAGTGGGGTTCTAAGTTGGACCCAATATGGCAACTTACATTTACATTGTCATAGAGGTAATAAATCGCCTGAAAATTAGCATTCATGAGTTCTCAGAAATTCAGGTAGCCTAGCATAATATTCGTCTATGATAGGCACAGACTTTAATAAGACAGCATTTTCCGGTTATAGTTTTCTTAGGGTAAAATAATGTTAACCATATATTCTTGTATGTATATCATTTCCGTTTACCGTCTCCGTGTAACATAGATCATCATCGGGTTAGTTGTTATGGTATAATTAGGCTCGAGTTCGAATCCTCTTGACAATATGCACTCGCTTATGAGCCAGTAGCGTCTATCTCCTAAACCGGTTGGACAATAGTCGGTCCATCCGGAGATAGAGTAACATTGATCGATTGAACCGGGTTAAAGAGTAAAGACAAGATCTGTACATAGTACACAGAGATATCAAGTGCTGGGTCTGGATGCTGTTGTTGGTTGGAACTTGGAAGCATTCATTTTCTCTAGTAATTCAGAGCCATTCCCAAAGGGACGTGTACAGGGTATTATGGTCTTTTCTCAAAAAACAAGTACATGAATTCTTATAGATTGATGATTTCTTTGATCTAATTAAGAAAGTCAGGTTTATAACTTTTGGGTAGGAGTCTAGTTCAAACTTTAGTTCACATAAAGTAGCTCACTCAATTTTATTTTTTATTTTTTTTTGTAAAAGGTAAACTTTAGGTTTCTTTCTAAAAAAGGGCCAACCTAGATCATCCTTGCGGATGATTGTACTAAACTCCTTCAGGAGGGGAACTGGGTCCGGAACTCTATATTCCAGGGTTGGAAGAGTCACACTTCCTGGGCTCTGGGCAATGAAGTTGTTGTAGGCGTCCAAAAAATGGGTTGGAATGTCTTTCTTGGACAGAAAATCTGCAGCTTGGTTGCATTCACGGAAACAATGGAATATCTTGACTTGAGAGAAACGTCGAAGAATATGGGAGACGTCTTGGAGGATGGTTGCAATTTCCCAAGGAACCTTCCAGGTCTGTTTGAGACTGTTGATCACAGTCAGATTATCACCTTCAATGATTATCTTCTCCAGGCGAGAAGAATCAGCCCAGCGCACCGCATCAAGGAGAGTTAGAGCTTCTGCTTGCAGCGCATTAAGCGCTTGACAAGGTCGTCTATTCAGAGCAAGCACCCTACCATCCGCAGAACGGCAAACAAAGGAGGTGTGGGAGCTTCCATCTGACTTCATCGATGCATCAAAGTTTATTTTTATCCAACCATGATCAGGCTTGCGCCAAAATAGAGGTTTGTTGTTAGAGGATCCCTTCCTATGACCAGGTTCTGGTGTCGCCATTTTCCAAGTAGTATACGTTGTGAAAATGATGTTAGGCAGCGAAGCGGGATCCACACGAGCCTGGCTGCCGAAGATGGATGCATTTCGGAAAGTCCATACCTGCCACCAAAGGAAACACAGGAGTTCAAAGTGCTCATTTCCTTTACGGGTATGTTCTAGGTTTGTTGTGAAGTTATTGTGAAAGACAAGAGAGATTCGGAGATGAAATTTTTGCTGTATTTGATACACAAGGGACGTAGTGAAGGGGCAGTGAAAAAAAAGGTGGTTGGCATCTTCTTCTGCAGCATCACAAAGACAACAATAATTGTAAACCTTGTGAAAGTGCCGGTTCAGTCTTTCCGTGGTTGGGAGCCCATCCGAGCAAGCTTTCCATAGGAAGGATTGTATTTTGGGTGGTATTTTGAGGCGCCAGATCCAGGATCTATCAAAGTGATTACAAGGGCCCTCTTGTCTTAACAGCTTGGAGGCCGTCTTAACAGAGAAGTCTCCATCTGGGGCAGGGGTCCAGATGATACAGTCCTCTATCTCAGTAGCCGGAATGTGGATTTTAACAATATGCTCAACTAAATCCCTAGGGATGGTCTTGAGTAGTTTAGCAATGTCCCATTTCTTGTCATGGGTGATGAAGTCCGAGACTAGTGCCTGGATGTTTCGGCCATCAAAAAAAGGGGTTAGCGGAGTGTCGGTGGCCCAGGGGTCCGTCCAGAACCGGATTTTCCGTCCCGAGCCAAGACGCCAACGTAGGCCTTTACGGAATGTATCTCGTAGCAGCAAGAGACGACTAAACTGCCAAGAGAGATTTGGTTTTCTTTCATACTCAAAAATATTCGAAGATCCAATGTACTTTTCAGTTATGATCCGAACCCACATGTTATTTGGCTCGTTGAGAATTCTCCATAATAATTTTAACTGTAACGAGATGTTGACTGATTCAGCTTTTCTGAAGTTTAGACCACCTTCCTCTTTAGGAGCACAGATTTTGTCCTAGGAGATGAGAGTGTGATAGCCTGGTGTGTATTTATTCCAGAAGAAATCCTTGTTGACCTTATCAATTTGGTCTAATATTTTCTTAGGGAGTAAGAAGCTTTGCATTAAGAAGTTAGTTTTAGAGGTAAGGTTTGCTTGGATTAATATGCTACGGCCTGCTTGGGATAGGGAGTTAGCTTTCCATCGAGACAGTTGTTTTTTAAGGTTTGATATAGCTTCATCGAAGATTTGGTTCTTAACACGTCCGCGAACAATCGGAATGCCGAGGTACTTTTC
Source organism: Polygonum maritimum (assembly GCA_963924305.1). NCBI lineage: Eukaryota > Viridiplantae > Streptophyta > Magnoliopsida > Caryophyllales > Polygonaceae > Polygonum > Polygonum maritimum. Next base: position 396,563 of record OZ002737.1, read on the forward strand.
CAGGTTAGCTGTTAGAGGGATGTTTAAGAAGCTTGCAAGAGCAGCAGCTTCAGGGCGTGGAATATTACTAGAGCATTGCAGGCTGCTCTTATGGAAATTTATGACAAGACCGGTCTTTTGGGCAAAATTATCTAAAGTTGTCTTAATGAATTTCATGCAGCTTTGAGTTGCATTTGCCAGAATCATAGTGTCATCTGCAAAACTCAAAAAGGGTAGACAAGTGCCGTTCTTAGTCAACTGGATTCCCACCCTTCGGGAGGGGCTATCAGCTTCTCTTGTGAGAGTTCTAGCAAGAAATTCCATTGCAATGATGAAAATATAGGGTGCTAGGGGATCACCCTGTCGGATACCTCTCATTGGCTTAAAGATGGGTCCTGGCTCATCATTCATTAGCACAGAGAAAGACGCTGTGGTGATGCATGTCATGGTCCAATTGATCCATTTTTGGTGGAAACCAAATTTTGTTAGAATTTGTTTGATAAAATTCCACTCTAGCTTATCATATGCCTTTTCCATGTCAAGCTTAAGGGTCATCCAACCTTTTTTTTTCCTTTCTTTTTCCGGTGAAAAGAGTGGAAGATTTCATGAGTTAGAAGGATATTATCCTGAATTAACCGACCTTGAAGAAAAGCCCTTTGAAGAGGATGTATGATCTTGGGGAGAATGTTTCGAAGTCTGTTCGCCATTAATTTGGTGATAATTTTATAAATCGTATTGCATAAGCTTATGGAGCGGAAGTGATTAATGTTCATAGGATTGTCTGTTTTTGGTACAAGAGCAATGAAGGTGTGGTTAGTTTCTTTGAGAATTAGGCCTGAATGAAAGAAGGACTTCACTGCCAGGTTTACAGAGTTTCCGACCACATTCCAGTATTTCTGGAAAAAATCAACAGGAAAACCATCCGGTCCCGGGGTTTTATCTTCAGCAAGTTCAAAGATCGTCCTCTTAATTTCATCAGTGGTCGGGGGTTTACAGAGTAGCTCGTTATCCTCATCAGACACTAGATGAGGGATTGCTTCGAGGTCATGAGGAGCTATTGGAGAGGAGGCAGCGCTATAGAATCTCATTTTAAGTTCATTAGTAATTTCCTCTGCAATTTGCTTAGGGTCATGGATCGTGAGTCCTTGAGCATTTTGGAATGAGCGGATCTTCTGCTTGTAACTGCGTATTTTGGCCATGTTTTGGAAATATGTAGTATTTCTGTCAAATAGTTGCGCATGTTTGGCTTTCGCCCTTTGCTTCCAAAACATATGTTGGAAATCCAAGAGGCATTGGTATTTCTTGTTATGTTGTTGGAGTTTTTGCTGGATGGTTACATCATGAGGGGAGAGTAAAAGGTCTTTTTGGAGCTTGGCGAGGTGCTCTTCTGCTCTTTTTAATTGTTCAAAATTATGCAAGAGCTTCGCACGGGCCCATCCTTTGGAATGTTTCTTCAACAGTCTTAATTTCTTACAAAGACGGAACATATAAGATCCTGTAATTTTATATTGCCATACTTTCCGGATTATTGGTTCATAGTCAGGTCTCGAGAACCAAGCCTTTTCAAAGCGAATAGGAATGTTACGGTGAGGTCGGTCAATGTCAAGTGAGAAAGTGATGAGGCAATGGTCAGAGGTAGTGAACGGGTGATGATGTACTAAGAGATTGGGGGTCAAGGTGATTAGGTCGGGACGGATCAACACCCGATCTAGTCTTTCATAGATATTGTCCGAGTGAGATGTTGATTTGCGCCATGTGTAGGGAAACCCTACAAACGTAGTGTTTAAGAGGCCAAACTCCTCACGGAAATCCAGGAGACGCTTGAAACGGCCTAGATTTGGAGTTTGCCCCCCGAACTTGTCATTTGGGTGGTCAATTTCATTTAGGTCACCAACCACGATGACCGGGAGATTGTGAGAGACAATTATTTGTCGGATGTTTTCCCAATAATTTTCTTTATCAAGATCACGGGAGGGAGCATACAAAAAGAGCAACAACAGTTTTATATTTTTGTAGACAAATGAGGATACAATGCAGTCTTGATGGATTTCTACGATAGAGAAATGTCTATCATTTAAAGAATGGTTCCATAGAAGCCATAAGCCGCCACGAGTACCACGGGATGGGGAGAGGGCATGATGTGAGAAGCCAAGTTTACGAAGTATAGAATCATTAGGTGCATTAGGTGTTTTCGTTTCAACCAAGCACAATAATTGAAGAGAGTTTCGTTTCTTTATGAAATCAATTTCTTCCCAAAAAGAGGGGCGACGAATGCCCCTAACATTCCAATAGCCTATATTCATAGCAATTTTTATGGCCAGAAATCATGTCAAAGCCAGCCCCTATGGGATCGGCATGCTTCACATTTTTAACCAAAAGGTTAGGCTCCTGCGAATGTCGAAATAGTGAAGTCATGTTCAAAATAATAAAGTTGAGGGTTCTAGGCAGATTCAGCCTGGAGCAAAAAACATAGAAAAGAGAATGAAACCAGGCCAACAAATTCGAAAGAAAAAGAAGCCATAGGAGCTGTAGTGTTTGCATTGGTTGAGCCTCTAGCTTTTCGTGAGTACAGGGGTGAAGCCCCGTGGAGAGATCAAGGAGCAAAAACAGATTGTTTAATTTCAAAAGGTCATATGATATTGTCATATATGCTTCATGGATTCGCTGGGTCATACATAAGATCATTATCGGACCAGAACGAGAACTACAGAAAAATAACAACATAACAAACAGAGAACACAACCGAAAGCCAACAAAACAAACAACAACAGCAGAAAAGTTTGCAATGAATAAACCTTCAACTTTAGTGCAGTCCATGTCATCACAACTTACTTTTCCAATCATCCGATAGGCAATTTTCACACCTAGGTAGCATTGTTCAGGATCTTGATCAAAAGTAGTTGTTCTACCTAAAGTTGGTGATCTAAATCACATAGCTCTATCACAAACTGAATAAATAGGCACTTAAAACTTCAACAAGTAGGATAGGACACAAGGGCCCATCTCTAAACTTTAGCTTGCAACAGCTACAGCAGCAAAAAAAAACACAGTTTTATTCAAGAATTAACTGGTTTTAAGGTACTAAAGCCAAGCTGGATTATTGAGGGCAGTCACAACAGCCTTGACTTGTAAATAGCCCTGGAGGCCATAAATGCCCTTCTCCCTTCCATGGCCACTCATCTTGTACCCTCCAAAGGGAATAGCAGCATCAAAGACATCATAACAGTTAATCCAAACGGTGCCAACTCTTAGAGATCTTGACAGTGTGTTAGCAGTGTCAAGATCTTGAGTGAAAACCCCGGCTGCTAGCCCGTAAGACGACGCATTTGCCCTTTTGATCACCTCCTCTATGCTCCTGACCATAATCAAACTCAAAGATGTTAATGACAAATTTCCAACAAAGACATCAAGAAGCTAAAATTCCGTTCGGTTTTTTATTACTTGAATTTGAGGATAGACTGCACTGGACCGAAAATCTCTTCCCTTGCTATCGCCATATCATCCTGTGGTAAAAAAGAGTAATGGACTATCACTTTATAAGTACTAAGTAAATTTGTTATGCTGATACATGATAGTGTTAGAGGACATTTTATAGATACCTCCACATTTGAGAAGACTGTGGGCTGGATATAGTATCCATTTGACCCAAATCTTTCCCCTCCGGTTTCGAGTTTGGCTCCACAATCAATCCCTGATCTTATGTATCCCATGATCTTCTTGAACTGATCCGGATCAATCTGAGTACAAAACAAAAATTACAAGCCAGAATTTAAAAATGGTCCAAACTTGTAAAAGGTGCAACTTTTTTTTGTTCTTTATAAAATTCTTTGGTTTACCTGAGGCCCTTGTTCAATGCCTTGCTTGAAAGGATCTCCAACAGCACGGATAGCGGCACGTGCTTTCGCCTTCTCTACAAACTCCTCGTGCACACTTTCATGCACAAATGTTCTAGACCCAGAGCAACAACACTGTCCTTGGTTAAAGAACAAAGCCATATGTGCCAGCTCAACCGCCTTGTCCACATCGGCGTCTTTGCATACAATGAAGGGGGATTTCCCTCCAAGCTCCAGGCTCACTGACTTCAGATTGCTCTTTGATGCTTGCTGGAGTACGTATTGTCCTGTAAGAGTCGAGCCCGTAAAAGCAAGCTGAAAAGTAAAAACAGCCACAATCAATTGACACTTCCATAAATTAACATCAATATCACTACCATGTAATGATCAAATTCACCTCTTCCTAGCACACTTTAATCCAAATGGTCTCCAATACAGAAATAGCTTTGTACGTGATACACTATGTTACTCGAAAACTCTAATGATCAAACAAAAGTTTCCACTTTATGCAGTTTATAAATCTCCACTAGAGTGTGTACCTTGTCCACATGCATGTGAGAACAAAGAGCAGCCCCAGCAGTTGGACCAAAACCCGGCACCACATTGAGAACACCTGGAGGAAGCCCAGCCTGCAAAGAATAACCAAAATGTACCATATGTTTTAGCCTTATACAAGAAATGGAAGATTGAAATTTGACTATGAAAATGTAGTTTGATGAACTACCTCATGAAGTAAGCTTGCCACATAAAGGGCAGAGAGAGGCGTTTGGTGAGCCGGCTTAAGGACAACAGTGTTACCACAGGCCAATGCAGGGGCAACCTTCCAAGCAAACATGAGCAAAGGAAAGTTCCATGGGATGATCTGTCCGGCTACGCCAATGGGTTCATGGAGGGTCTGTACATGGTGTGGCCCATCTGCTGGGATCGTGAGCCCGTGAATCTTATCTGACCAACCTGAGATTTGAAGTGCATTTTCAAGTTACACCATGTAAGGCTTATGTTTAAATCGGAAAACGATATCCTATTAGAGTTTCCGAGCTACATAGATTCTATACACTCACCAGCAAAGTATCTGAAGAGACGTGCCACCATAGGAACTTCGACATTGGCAGATTGCTCAAACGGTTTCCCATTGTCCCAAGTCTCTAAAGCAGCAATTTCCTCGTTGTTTTCTTCCACGAGATCAGCGAATCGGAATAGGATTCTTGACCTTTCCTACATACAAACATATATGAACATATACATCAATGAAACTGATGAAGAACTTTCTATAATATGAAACTTGTCAAAATTTGGAACAAACATAGGCAGTCATCCTAGGCCAAGGGCCTTCATCAAAGGCCTTTCGAGCAGCAGAAACAGCTCGATTAATGTCCTCAGTATCTCCTTCAGCCACATCTGCAATCGAATTCCCGGTCCTCGGATCGAAAGTCGTGAAAGTCTTCCCTGTAAAAGAAAAGGTACCAAAACACATAAGAAATAGAAACCGTCTAGTCCAATTAAGCTAGTATAGAGAAATTGAAACTGACCAGATGCAGAGTCCACAAAGTGGCCATTGATCAATAGCTTTGTGTGATGTACTTTTACTGATGGAATGATAGGTTCCTCCTCAATAGCAGCTTCATTGCTGTAGCTCTGTGCTCTTCCTCTCAAGCAAGAACTAATCCCTGAACAGTAACAATTACAAAAATGCAGAAGTTCAAAATTAGGAATCGAATTTTAAAAAGAGATGAATGTGAACTAACAATCACGCAAATCTGATCCATAAATTCAAAATTAAGCAACGATCAAAGATCTTTTCCGGATCGAGACAGACGACCGACATTAGTGATCACGAACAATAAACAGTTACCTTGCAGAGATCAGAAATCAGTATCAAGTTTGAAAAAGACATGTATGTGATTGCGAGATGAAAAACACTCAATTTTAGCCATAAATTGGAAAACCGAACAACGGATTTTCTTCGAAGCTCAAAATTTAGAGCAAATTGAAGATCGAAGAGCTTAAAAATCCTTTCCGATTAAGACAGGCCGCCGACATTAGTGATCATGAACATTAAGCTTTCCAGGAGCAAAATTGAGCGATTTTGAATCGGCGAAGATGCCAGAAAGATCTAGAAACTAGCTCGTAATCGGAGAATTCGGTTGTTTGATTCTACGCATCGTACGAATTCAAAATTAAGCTTGAACATAAAGGTGAGGAGGAAGAAGGAACAAATTACCAGTTGAGCGAGAGGAAAGAGAAGCGGACGAAGAGCGAGAGAAGAGACGGAGGATTCTTCCGCTCGCCATTTTAGAATTTTTTTGGAGATAAGGATGACGAAGGAAGTTCGGAACGTATGAATTGGTTTGTTGAGCTTTGAAGTGGGTGCAATTATGCAAATTGCATGAACATGCCCACTCGGTTTCCTGTCAACTGTCAGTTGTCCTATAATGGATTGTTAGCGGGCTTGGTGGTGTACACAATGTGACGCCCTAAATAGGTCTTAATTTGGTATTGGAATTATTTGTAGTGGTGTTTTGTTGACGAGGACAATGAGATGGATTAGTAGGTAAGAACTTTCTATCTATGTTGCTTAAGCACGAATTAACTACTATTAGCATGAGCAACTTATGTGGGTACAAAATAAAACATACCTTCAGGCTCATGTGGATTCTACACTTGCGGAATCCAACAATCTCATCGCGAAATGCAACCAAACTCCTAACACATGAGGTTCGCGAGAATAGAGTTATTGAACTTGCACATAACCAACCCCTTTTGGAGTACTTTGATCTTCTATCAAACAAACCTTAGCTCGAAAAGAAAGATATATTGTAAGCTTTGGTAATAACTAATAAAGGATGATCAAGTTTGGAGGGAAACTATGAAAGAAAAACTTAAACGGGCAACTTTGTAACTAGGTAGTTTGGTTTGTTGGGCCGGAAAGCCCACATGAACAAAAAAAAATGGCCCAATTTGAAGCCTAGCATATAGCAAGTGATAGAAGTGCTAAAAAATGATGACACTACTTGGTTATTCGTGATGACACTAGCGAATTATAGCTGATGGTGAAACCTGGTCGTGAGACCGGACTGACAAGGACCACGAACCAGAAGTGGTGTGGTTGCTAGCGAATTATAGCTTCAATATAGCATTTGCACATCTAAGGACTAACTCACTCTTATAACTTTCCTCATTACATTCCATATTCGTGATGACACTACTTGGTTATTGTATTGATATTGCAAAGTGATTCACAGGTGACACTAGTCAATCTTTTTTCTGCAACCATGAAGGCAAAACTTGAACAGATCAATGTTGGCCGGTTTATGGGCCTAAAGGGCCGATGTAAGGCTCTAACCGGCCCACGTACAAAATGGGGCCACTAGTGTCGGAAAAAAGAAAAAGGGGAAGGGGACATGGATTAGTAAATCCCGGCGCCGAAGAGACTAGATAGATCCGATTTAGAAAAGTGGACAAAGCTTGACCGGGAAAATTTGGTGGAAGAAGACGTTTGGGACATTCCCCAATCGATGAAGAGCTGTGTGGGCCCCATCCCCATGAAGGGGAGGTTTTGGATAAAGATGAGCCCACTTACCCCACTCTCTAGTTTTCTTCCAAGTCTCAACTACAGTACTTTTTTAATTTTTGGGAAATTCCGCCCGGTAACCACGAGGTTTTGCAAATTCCGCGTGGTACCCAAAGATTTTCGGTATTCCGTGTGGTAACCACGAGGTTTTGTACATTCCGTGTGGTAACCTTGGTCTATTATAAAAAGTTAAAATTATATAAAAACTTACCCATCCTTTCTACTTAATTACACAAATCACCCTTTTTTAAGTTTTGTTTTTTTAAAAACTATCTAATTTATTTTTATAAAACACCTAACTTCATAATTTTAGTACTATATTTTTTATTTACTCTTTTCCATGAAACTATATATTGTTATTTTACAAAATCTTATATTTTTTATTATTATAAAAAGAACCACATTTTTCAAATTTGTATAAAAAAAAGTTCTTTTTTTCAAATTAACAAAAGCATACCTAATTTTTAAAAAACTACCATTTCTTATTAACAAAATATAAACTTGAACTTTAATTAATAGTTGATCCTTTAAGAGGGTGTTCTTTGCAAGTTGGTGCACTAGTTCAAATAATTTGTTTTTAAAATAATATAAAATTGTTTTTTCTTAAGATAATGTACATATATAATGACATTAAAAATTTGTAAACATTATAGGTTTTTTATGACATGTACAACTTTAGGCAATTTTTGTATTTATGATGAATTAACATTTAAAAATAAATTATGTATTAAGTAATACTTCTCACTAAGTATTTTAAGAAAATAGATTTGATAGTTTTGTTGAAAAAACCTATTTAAATGATACTTCAAATTAGGTATAATAAATTATTTTATTTTATTTTTTCAACAAACCTATCAAATCTATTTTAATTTTTTAGTACAAATTTGAAAGATGTGGTTCTTTTTTTAATAATTAAAAAATATAAGATTTTGTAAAATAATAATACATAATATCATGGAAAAAGATTAGATAAAAAATAATATATATAATACTAAAATTATAAAGTTAGGTGTTTTATAAAATAGATTAGATAGTTTTAAAAAAAACTAAAGATAGGGTGATTTGTGTAATTAAGTAGAAAGAATGGGTAAGTTTTTATATAATTTTAACTTTTTATAATAGACCAAGGTTACCACGCGGAATCTGCAAAACCTCGTGGTTACCACACGGAATACCGAAAACCTTTGGGTACCACGCAGAATCTGCAAAACCTCGTGGTTACCGGGCGGAATTTCCCTTAATTTTTTTTTGGAAAAATGACTTTAAATAATACCGAGTATCAACTTTGAACCAATAATAATACCAACTTTAAAAATTGTTAAAAGGTATACGAACTATTCACATATTAAACGAAAGTGATACGAGACTATTTTCCGTTATAATTTCCGGTAGACCTGCTGACATGGCAACCGGAAAAATGACATGGCATCGGTATAATTTCCACATCTTATATGTATATTTTTTAAAGGAATTTCCACATCTTTTATATATATCTTTTATGGGCAAAGCTAATGGCAATTGGCAACTTATTACTACTATTATACAAAACAAAAACAAAACAACTTAATTAAAAATGAAAATGTCCTGCTCCTGTTTGACGTTCGTCCTCAAGATCTCCGCCGACCAAGAGAAGGTTGTCGGCTGCCTCTCCATCCTCGCCGCCGCTAGCGACGTCCTCTAAGCCGTCATCGTCCGGGAGAGAGGCCTATAGAGCCTCGTTCAATTGGTCAACGATTCCGCGCAATTCGAAACCCTAGAGTACGGACTGCGAGCGATCCAGACGCAATCGAGCAATTCCGATCTGATATCGGGATCCCTGACCTCCTCCATGATGTTCGTGTCCAATGGGCGGAGCTAATCGTGCACGGCAACGTCTCCGTGCCACAGATCTCGCCCGTTCTGCTCGGGAGCCTCTCGATCAGTGACGGGATTAAGCGGGCGGCGGCGGGATGCATGGCGGATCTGGTGAAGATGATGAAGATGTCAAAGACAGGAGGGATGCAGGAGGCAACGTCGACGGCGTTGGTCTCGCTCCCGTTGGTCCGGACGAACAATGTGTAAGCGGATACCATGGCGGTGGCGGCGGTGGTGGGTGGGGGTGGTGGGGTGGGGGTGGGGTAGAAATGGGTTTCGGACCTTCGGTAGATGTTAATTTGAATTTTTTTTTTTTTTGTTTTGGATAATAATAATGTGAGGTTGAACTATATTTGGCTTTGTAAAAAAATGTTATAAAAGATGTGGAAATTATAATGTGTCATGTCATTTTTCCGGTTGTCATGTCAATAGGTTTGTCGGAAACTGTAACGGAGATTAGTCTCGTATTGTTTTCGGTTAATACGTGAATAGTTTGTATACCTTTTAAGGATTTTTAAAGTTGATATTATTATTGGTTCAATGTTGATACTTGGTATTATTTAAAGTCATTTTTCCTTTTTTTTTATACTCCGCATGTTGCACCTATTATTTAAAGTCATTTTTCCTTTTTTTTTATACTCCGCATGTTGCACCATGTAAGAGATTTAATTGACATTTTTCTTCAACGGTAGCTATGTTCAAAAACCACATCTTCTTCACATATGGAGTATTCAAACAATTGTGTCGGAAAATTGTGCACAGGGTTTGATCGTGGACAAACCACCCCCCCTCAATAGTCAATAATAGTAGTAATATGGGAAATGGTGGTAGATGATGCTAATTGTCTCACATGGAGTGTCCAAAAGAGCGAGAGACGTTGAAAGATCCCGATTTCGATTTTTGCTTCAATTACCGGATTTTATTATTGAAAAAATATGGTTAACTTATTTAGTTTTAAAATTCATCCATTTTGATGGAATAAAATAACTCTTTAACTAAGCATTTTTACTTTTTCCCTAAGCGGAGTCACACGGCTAAAAGTCCGGAGTTAACAAATATTGAGATTGGAAGATATAGCATTTTTTATATTGATGTGGTTAAAGGATTGTTAAATGCCCGTTAAAAAAAATGCTTATGTATTGATCATTTTAACTTATTTTATAGTAGTATATGTTAGAATATATTTATAGAATAAGACTACAAATCTGACCGGTATAATCCTTATTGATTTTATTCGAAACCATATAAAATGTTACATACAAGTCTTTAAGAATGCCACATAAATCCAACCACCTAAACTTCAGTGTTATTTAGATACTTATCCGATAAAGAAAAAGTCACTTTTTTTATATAAAATTAAAATTGAATACAAGAATGGGTCTTCAAATCCATCCTAGTATTTGCCTTTTGTGAGGGGGAAAAATAAATCTTATCTTCCAACTACTACATGTATACGATGGGATATTAATAATATTATTGTAGTACGTAGCAAATTGGCATTGAATACATTCGTCTCTAATTGGAATACATTCGTTTCTTAATTAGAGCAGGAAGAATATATAATCGGGTCGCACAACACACGCTAACCTCGCTTTCTACCTCCCGCTTCCCGATAAACGCGGCGAATGGATAAAAACCCGTTCCACCTCCTCACGCTCTCCCGTGTCGGGCCCGCTGATTCACCGATTAAAACCTCCACGTGGCCTCTTCCCAATGGTCAGACGGTCGTATCTGTACACGTGGAGCCTCCCTCGCTTTCTGCCAGCACATCACCACCAGGCCGACGTTGGAATTGGTCCCTATCCTACACGGAACTTTCAAAAAAAAAAAAGAAATCCCGGTTTCAAGAGAAATGTGCATGTAACGTGGAATTTTATCCGATTAAAATGTACGCCAGCGGAAATGGGCTCAGTTTTTCCATCTTTTTACGTGCTTGCCACAACTTTTTTTCTTTTTCCCATTTCCATGGCCTTTTCTATCGCTAAATAATATATGGCCTCTCTAAAATCTAAATCCCTTTCTTTGGGAATACTCCGTATTATTTTAGCCCGTTAACTCATTTTAAAAATATTTGTTGATTTTTACGTTTTACAGTATGTTAGTAAGTTATTGGACAGTTGCAGGGTTTATAATATAGAAAATATATATTTTTATTTTCTTCTGATGTAAATTTTCTTTATTCATTGAGTAAAAATGTACTTTTTTATTTTCTTCTGATGTAAATTTTCTTTATTCATTGAGTAAAAATGAGGTAGGTATATGGATTATATGGAAATGGCATAGCTAGGACTTGGGAGTATTATACATAGCTTATGCCATAAATTAATTTAAAAAACAAAAGTGGGCAATTAGCAATTCTTGACCCCTGAGTGTGTGCACTCTCAGCATTACAATATGTACCATTTCAATTCATTGTGGGATGAATAAGTAACAGCTATGCAATTTTGTCTTCATCCCCCTCTTTAGTATTTTTATTTGTTAATCGTATCATTATTACATAATCTAGCATTACTTGCACCCTACTCACATCCTATTGAAATTTCGTTCCTTGAAAAATTGGTAGAGGTAACAAGTGATATCAAGTTTTGGTCTCACAATCAAGATAATATGCATCATGTAATAATCAAAAGAGTTAAAAATATAACCGCATGTAATATATCTCATTTTCAGTAATATATCTCCTTAAAACATATTAAAACTACGTATTAAAACTACGCACGGACGTCAATCACTAATATATCTCCTTAATTAAAACATATTAAAACTATAACATAATATATCATTAAAACATATTAAAACTATAACATAATTCTCATTTTCAGTATATTCCTTAATTATACTATTCTTGAGCATTATTTAAAGCGACTTTTAAAAAGTTTAAATCACTACTCCGATCCATATTACTTTGTTTGATTACCCATCTTAAGCCATACTGATATTTTGAATTTACCTTCTACGTACCGGCACTTATAGATAAGTTTCATGTATTTCTACCAAAAAAAAAAGATAAGTTTCATGTATTTTTTTATACATAGATGTAGAAGATTATTTATAATATTATGTATAGATTGCTACATTTTTTTCAAATAAAATGTATGACTTTGACCAATGCCTATCTTCTCTCAAGTGGAGGAAAACATGGAAAGCTATGCTATATATTGTAATCTGGTCCTTTTCATGTTGCCATAACTCGAAATGCGAATCCCTTAGGGATATCCGGATATGCCTCTTAACACTAATAATATGCTTTCTTTTTTAACTCTAATCCACTTTATTATCCGTATATCCCAACATTAATAACATGGAGAGGACCAAGGGAGTAGTTAATTTTATGAGTAGATCCTCAAGGTTATAGTATAATCAAAGATATTTTACCTTTACTTTTCTTTATTCTCTTCAACATTAACATACGATAAGGTTTAAACAACTTACAAAAATTATGACAAAAAAAAAACCAACTTACAAAAATATTACTACTAATTAATTACAGTATTATCTTTCGCAACAAATATGGATATCCTCATAAAATCGATGATAACCAATTAATGAATCACAGTAGTATTACTTACCACTTTAACATGTGCATTTTGTGGGAGGTTTATCCTAAAGGGCAATAACGTAATTAAAACCAAGTCAAAGGCGTAAATGGATAGAATAGAGAAAAGTTCGAAGCTGGAAAAACGTTATCCGAAACCAAGGTTAAAAGCAAGCAAACCACGGTAAAGCCTCTTTCGTCTTTCTCTCTCTTTGTCGCTCACAATCCCTTCCAATTTTCACTTCTCTCTATTCACACATTTATCCGATTCATCGACAAACGCATCTTCGTTTTCGGCAACTGTCTCCGGTGAGTCCTTTTTTACCGATGAGCTCCGCGTCTATTCGGAGCTTTTCGCAATCTGATTCAGACCTTCCACAATCTGGTTACCGATTTTGTTTTGTCTGTAAAGATTTGTTGTTTCTATGTGTACTTTCATTTGGCTGTTGAGGTCAATTTGTGATCTGATACATGCATCTTTTGAACAGTGTTGACGGAATTAGTGCGAGGTTCTTGTGAGCGTTCGTCTTCTTTCCCTTTGATCTGGCACCTTTTTGGCATTCTAGGGATTAGTTAGGTTTGTTCCGCTCTTGGATGAACAATTGATATAGCTGAAGTGTAGAATCTCTGCTTTTTCCCCCAAAATATAAGATAATTGATTCATGCTCTTTTAAGCTTTGAGCTGCTCATCTAAATATCCTGTTTTCTTCTTTTCTTTATGATTATGCTTGTTTGGGTTAGTTCATGGCTTATTTGTTTTCCCTTATTTTGAAGCTGTGAAGAAAAAGGTTGTCATTTTGTTGAAATCAATCTGAAAGATTTGTCTGAATGTTTTCTGTTGATGCCATTTCTGGTATATGTATTATTTGTTTCTTTTATATACGATTGAAATTGATCAAGGCAGTCTTCTTGTTGTCCTATACCATTGTTTGAACTCAATTTCACACGGGATGCTTGCTTGATGTACATTCTGATCTTGCACCATGGGGCTGATGTTTAAGATGGAAAACTTGTATATAATGGTCATTGAAGGTTAAAATTTGGGTTTGTAACTAGGTGAACCTATTTCCACTTCATTTTCCATCAAGTATTCCGTATCAAAATCTTTTGGCATTGAATTTTTTAGCCAGCTGAGGTTTGGTAGCTGAGATTTAATCATTTTATTTACCATTTCAATTTCATGTATTGATTTTTCTTTCTCGTTGGTGTATCTTTAATGGAATGCAACAATGTTCTCTTTGATGTTTCATGTTGCTTTTGTCCATTCACTTCTGGGTTTAAGTTTGACAAAGGGATGAAGCTATCAGTTACCACATGGCCTAAACCTAAATCTTAAAATCTTCTAAGCAAAACAGAATAATATGTTTGTGGGACTTTTGATATATGTTATATATGATGACTCATTTGCCTCTTTCCTTGTCTTTCAGGATTCTTTTGAATTCACAAGGTGAATTTTTTCCTCTTGTTAACTGTATGATTTTGTTCTCTCGGAAAAACTCTAATCATGGCATCAAGATCATGTGCAAACTTATTAGGCTTGGACTCTGGTGATTTACTTTATGTTCCACACACCCCTAGAAAACTACCTAGGGTGATGACCGTTCCTGGTATTATTTCTGATTATGATGGGGAAGAAGAGGGTATTCCTACTCGACGTGAGCGGAAAATTATTGTTGCAAATATGCTTCCTCTGAATGCCTACCGAGATGTGGAAACATCCAGTTGGAAATTCAGTCTGGATGAAGATTCAATTCTGTTACAGCTAAAAGATGGATTACCTTCAGATACAGAGGTTATATATGTGGGGTCACTCAAGGCTGATATAGATACGAGTGAGCAGGAAGATGTCGCACAGAAGCTTCTAGAAGAGTTCAACTGTGTTCCTACTTTTTTACCCTCTGATCTTCAGAAGAAGTACTATCACGGGTTCTGTAAGCAATATCTGTGGCCACTGTTTCATTACATGCTTCCTATGTGTCCTGAACATGGAGAGCGTTTTGAGCGTTCACTATGGCAAGCATATGTGTCTGCCAATAAGAAATTTGCTGATAAGGTTATGGAAGTAATTAATCCAGAAGAAGACTATGTATGGATTCATGATTATCATTTAATGGTTCTGCCCACGTTTTTAAGGAAACGCTTTTACAGAGTCAAGATGGGATACTTTCTGCACAGTCCGTTCCCTTCCTCAGAAATCTATAGAACTTTACCTGTACGGGATGAAATGCTAAGAGGTCTCCTTAACTGTGATTTGGTCGGTTTTCATACATTTGATTATGCTCGCCATTTTTTGTCTTGCTGCAGCAGAATGCTAGGCTTGGACTATGCTTCTAAAAGAGGGCACATTGGTCTAGAGTACTTTGGTCGTACTGTTTACATTAAAATCTTACCAGTAGGAATTCATGTCGGTCGGCTTAAAAACGTACTCAATCTTCCTTCTACATCAGAAAAAGTTAAAGAACTCAAGGAAAAGTTCATGGATAAGAAGTTGATTGTTGGGATTGATGATATGGACCTTTTCAAAGGCATCAGTCTTAAATTTCTGGCTTTAGAGCATCTTTTGCAGCAGAATCCAGAATTCCAGGGTAAGCTGGTTCTAATACAAATAATTAATCCTGCTAGAAGTTCAGGGAAAGATGTGCAGGAAGCAAAGAGGGAGACGTATTTAATTGCAAAACGGATCACAGAGACATATGGCACCAATGATTATCAGCCAGTAGTTATCATAGACCGACCCGTAGCTCGGTACGAGAAATCAGCATATTATGCCGTGGCAGATTGTTGCCTAGTAAATGCTGTTAGAGATGGCATGAATTTAGTCCCATATAAATATATTGTCTGCAGGCAAGGGACTCCGTATCTTGATAATGCTATGGGTGTTGAAGAAGGCTCTCCTCATACAAGTGCCCTTGTCGTCTCTGAATTTGTCGGGTGTTCACCTTCACTAAGCGGTGCAATTAGGGTTAATCCATGGGACATTGACGCAGTGGCAGAAGCTATAAATATGGCTCTTACTATGCCCACTCTTGAGAAGCAACTCCGCCACGAGAAACATTACCGTTATGTCAGCTCACATGACGTGGCCTACTGGGCTCGTAGCTTCTTTCAAGATTTGGAGAGATCATGCAAAGATCATTATAACAAAAGGTGCTGGGGTTTTGGTTTGGGCCTTGGTTTTAGAGTTGTCTCTCTTTCTCCAAGTTTCAAAAAATTGTGGGTAGACCCCATTGTTGCAGCATACAAGAGAACAGATAGAAGAGTGATATTCTTGGATTATGATGGCACTGTTGTTCCCCAGTCTGCTATTAATAAGTGGCCCAGCAATGAGGTCATCTCTGTGCTGAATGGACTCTGTAGCGATCCCAAGAATACCGTTTTTATTGTTAGTGGGAGAGGGAAAATTTCACTGGACGAGTGGCTTTCACCTTGTACGATGTTGGGCATTGCTGCTGAGCATGGTTACTTCATAAGGTAACATAATGCATTATAATGCAATATCCTTGAGTTTATTGTTCCTTATGATCTTATCTGATAGTTGCTCATGCCTTAGCGTGCATTTGGTTACTCAAGAAAATGCATTGTCTGGGTAGTCTAAATGCACCCTGAATCTTCTTTTACCTTGCTCATGTCTTAAATTGGATTTTCGGCTGTTTTATTGCAGGTGGAATAAAGGGTCAGATTGGGAACAAAGTTCAGTTGCTTGTGATCTTGATTGGAAAGAAATTGTAGAGCCTGTGATGAAATCATATATGGAGGCAACAGATGGATCCAGCATAGAGTCTAAAGAAAGTGCTATGGTGTGGCATTACCAAGACGCAGATCCTGATTTCGGTTCTTGGCAAGCCACAGAATTGATACTTCATCTCGAAAATGTGCTGGCAAATGAGCCTGTTGTGGTTAAGAGAGGCCATCAGATTGTTGAGGTCAAACCACAGGTATGCCTTTACATCATGCTCTAAATTATAAATCAAATAGTATGTTTTTTAAGAAAAATAAATGATAGACAATAGGCAGGCAATTCGGACCAGAAGTTATACAACTAATAAGGAATTGAAACAGTAAAATAAAATAATCTGTACTCTTCACAATTTATTGTACATCCATATCATTTTTAATCAATGAACAAAGATACTTTGCATAGAATGAATGAATGTGCACTTGCCAATAATAATTCTCATGAGTCACCCATAAATCAGCACATAAAACTCTAAAATGACACACATTTAGATCACATGGCTAAAAAGATGATCTCTTCTGAATGGAGGTAGTAAGATTAAAAAAGTGATGCATTTCTGATACATATTTGAACTTTTATATAATCCAGGGAGTAAGCAAAGGACTTGCTGTGGAGAAGGTTCTTTCTAAAATGCTTGAAACAGGAAAATCACCAGATTTCCTTATGTGCATTGGGGATGATAGATCCGATGAAGACATGTATGAGAGCTTATTGAAAGCAGTTTCCAGTGAATCTCAGCCTATCAACACCGAGATCTTTGCTTGCACAGTTGGACAAAAGCCTAGCAAGGCCAAATACTATCTGGATGACACAACTGATGTTTTGAGATTGCTTGAAGGGATAGCTACTGCTTCAAATCCCAAGCCCAGGCATCATCTTCAACTCAAGGTTTCTTTTGAAAGTACTGCATGATTTAGTAATCCAAATCCCTTGTGAAACAATGGAAAATAGGCAAAAGCAAAGAAAGTACTAGTGCACAATTCTAACAACATCCTGTAAGATTTTGACCCCTCTGTGCATCCATCAGATTCCTATATATATTGATTGATGGACATTATCTATCTATATATACTATATTCAGTTGAACTTTTTTGTCTGATTGAATGTACTCCTTGGTACGCTTGCATTTATGCTATGATTACTATTTTGAATCAGATGTTATGTATTAGCTTTCATACAGTAGAGGGGTGATACAATTTCATATTTTAATGTACTTTGATGTGTAGAAAGACACCATTTTTTTGAAGTTGACATTACATTCCATAGACTTTTAGCATGCATGATTAACAGCTCTTTAAACACAGAGGAGGCACTTTATAACAATGGAGGGGACCTGGTCATTCTTCAAGGCCTGATATTAATATTACTAGCTTAACCTGTCGTGCCATGCACGACTATTTGACTTTAAAATATTAAAATTTTAATTAGATATATTAAAAGCGAATATTGTTATAAAAAAATTATATAAGTTATGATATATGAACATATTTTTTTCTAAAAAGAGTGATGTTTTTGTTGTTTGTATAACCATAAAAATATATAGAAGACATAATATTTACACTTTCTTAGATAAATCTTTTTTCTAAAATCTCATTATAAGAGTATAAATTGATATTTCACTTATAATATTTATCATAAATTGATAATGACGATCATATATTAAATTATAAAAAGCAATGTTTTATGGATTGAGAAACTTATATAGTTTATCATTAATAGAAAATGTAGGAAATCACAATTTTTTTACAAGAAATAAGTTGGATCAAATATTCAAAGATTTTGCTTAATTTGAATGTGAAAGATTTTTACAATAATGTTTTAAGTATTAATAATTGATAAAAAAAATTTACATAATAGATAAGAAGATGTAATAGGAAAAACTTATATAATGTCAATAATAAAAATTATTTTTTTAATTATGAGGTATGATCAAAATTAATTTAGGGGTTAAAAAGTGACCAGTATGTATGTTATGAATGTAAGAGGTGTTTATATAATTTGAGAAAATTGTGGGCTTAATTTGTAAATAAGTTGATATTATTAGAAGAGATATGCGTATATACTTTCTCTATGTTATGTCATGGGACTAAAAATAAGGTTTGTTATTAAGATACAAAAATTTATAATCTAAGTTAAAAATTTATAATGGGTAAAAATATAATTGATCATGTAAATATAGAAAATAATCTAAGTTAATAAGGAAATTATCTTCAATTCAGTTTGATCAATAATGCCAAACGTTGTAATATAGAAATACAAATATATAAAAATGCACTAAATCAATCTTAAAAATAAATGCTCATAAAAAATGCAGAATCTAAACAAATCTATGAGCGTGAATGCGGTGGAGTTTGATGGAGTTTAATGAAAACTTTATGACCACCAAGAAAATATGAAAACTCTTCATAATCTGTAATAGATACGGAGTATCTTTTTTTTTTTGGTCGAAATCTATAATAGATTTCTAAAACCATACGACAAATAGGTAAATCTTATAAAGTCATAAAAATATATAGGAGTCTATATGAACAGCTACATTTTAGATTAAATTGGACTTATGCGATTTTTTATTACTGATAAATGACAATGTTACTATCAAATACTCCCTCCGTTTCATAATAAGTGTCGTTTTAGCACTTAAAATTTGTTTCATAATATGTGTCGTTTTAGGTTTTCAAAGTGATTTAATAGGGGTGAATGATGATAATTTTTATTGGAATGTGTATTTGTTGACTAAAGTTGTTCATGCATTGACCAAAAAAATATAATGAGTGGTAAGATTAAGAAAAAGTTATAAGTTTTAAAGTGAATGATTGCTTTTCTTAAAAACTGTGTTGAGAGCTAAAACGACACTTATTGTGAAACGGAGGGAGTATGTGATTTTTTTGAAGATCCGATAATGAGAATGTTAAATAGGTTAATTTACGGCATTTGCACATCATGATTTTTTTTATTCATATTTGCACATCGTGATTTTTTTTTTTGGTTGAAACATCATGATTTTTCAACCTTAACCAATACGAAAATTTGATTTTCGATCGACATTCGAGTCTATGTCAATTATTTTCAGATTTAAGATAGTGGTTTGAATGCAATATGGGGTAGAGGTGGGATTATCATAATTATAGAATAGCTAGGTATCGTGATTATGGGGTCTAACTGTCTAAGTGGCCAAATTAAACAAATAGGTAGGTATCGTTAGCCCGAAAAAATATACGTATCATAATGATAGAGTCAGATTACGTTTATATCTTTTTAAAATAAAGATTTGTTAGCTGTGTAGACGAAAAAATAAAAATAAATGGATAATATTTAAAATGGGCTACATATTGTATGGATAGATCATAGCAAAATTAAAAGATATTGAAATTTACGTACTATATTTTATGGATAGATATTGTATGAATAGATATTGTTGATAAGGTAGTTAATTAAAAGATTGAAAATTTACGTTGTAAAATTATGGTAGTTAAATAAAAGACTTTAAAAATTATTTTAGTTAAATATCTGGTGGGGCCAGAATCAACGTGGTGACTCGAAAACGGTCGGCTTTTATACTATATATATATGTATTGATATTGATTGATTGATTGTCATTTGTTACCATCTAGCTTGTATTTCCTTTTTATTTTTTATTTTTGATAATTCTAGCTTGTATTTCTGATTGTGTATGCGTTGTGTTTTGGGGATTTAAATTCAAAGAATGACCACTAACATGCAAATTTTATATTATAACTAGAAACCAACCTTTTGTGGTAGCAAATCCGGCCCGTGACCAAGTTTAAGTGATATATACATATGTCATATGTTCAGTGAATAAATTCAGTCAAGGTAACGCATTAATTTTGAGCCAAAAGTTGCAAAGGGGGCATCCTCTTTCTAACTTGTAAGTTGTTCACAGACCCCATTTGCACTGTTGTGTCAATATATTTTGACGGTGAGAATCGAAGTAGCTGAGTAGGCTCTTTTTAACCCTATTGGCTTCATTTCATGAAGCAACTTCCATGGTAGATTGGTAGGTTGCTCACACCAAATTGTCTAAATTCCAAACCATTTATATTTATCTGAAAAGTTAGGGTTTAGGGCTATTAGGGTTCAATCCTAAGCTATTTAAGTTTTATAAACTGTCTAAGTTTCAATAGTCCTATTTGAGAATTTTAGGGTTCAACCCACAAATTACCAAAATCCAACGATTGTCATTCACATGCACACCCAAAAAACATTTGTACGTTCTTTCGATCCAGCTGCTAGTCAAAAAGCTCAATTCAACTTTTAGATCCAAATCTCATTGCAAAATAATTTTATGGCTACTGGCAAATACATTTCACAAAAAAATAGCTGGTATATGTGTAACTATATGCCAAGAAAAAAAGGTTAGAAACATAAAAATAATCAAGGTTAAAAAGGACCACTAACGATGGTCGCAATTCAAAGACTGAAATTTCTTTAGTGGGCTTTGATCAAAGTAAAGAAATGCCTGTCCATCATTCTTTATGTTTCTCAATGAACACAGATTAGGTTAATTTGTCACATTTTGTTTGCTTAGTTACAATGGAAAGATGAAGTAAATTTAGTATATAATAATATTTCAGTTTATTTTGTTTGATGGCACGACAAAATTGCTTCAATACCACAGCCAACATGTCGCCCACCATTCTTGTTTATTTTTTCAAGCCTGTCAAAATAAAATATTAAAAAAAATTGATCATTACTTTTTTATTATAAAAGAAACAGATTATATAAAATACTATAAATTTTTTTGGTTTTGTTCAGATTCATAGCATAAACTTATTATAAATGAGTAAATTACTTTTAACTGGGTTTTGCTCAAAAAAAAAATGAATAAATTACTTTTTAAGCTATTATGGTATAAACTTTGAATAGAAGGAATAGCTTGAACAACACCAAAATTTCATCTCAATACAACATATTTTAAACAGTTTTCTAAGAAATGGTTTCGACCAATTTTTTTTCTTCTAAAAAATGCTATTTACGGAGTAATATTATTATCAAACTTATTAAATAACATGTTATCCATTTAATTGTCCGAAGCATTTATTGTTTCCTACATATTAAATATCATTGAAGGCCTTGTTTTACTTTCTTTCTCAAACTACTTTTCCTCCAAACACTACTACAACAAAAACAAGACATAAGTATTTGTGGTCTAAATCTAATTAATTTTAATGACATTAAAGCATTTTTAAAAGTTTGGAAAAAAAATGCATTTTTTTTTTTTGAGCAAAAAAAAAAAAAAACTTTTCAGCGAAAAAAAAATGCATTTTCAGCGAAGCAAAATCACTGTTTTTTAAAGGGGAAAAAAAAACTTTTCCCATTGTTAGAGAAAGGAAAATTAGAGGGTCCAAGGCGGTGTACTGTTCTACTACACTTGCTAATGCTGATGGTTTCCATGATTACGTTACTAGCTACGCTCACCTCATTTCCCCTCCTCGTGTCTCAATCTCAATGCCTTTTCCCCTTTAATACTCCGCAATCTCTCTCACTCACAGAGTACTACCATCTCTCACTCTTCTCTTCCTCCTCATACCAGCTTTACTCTTTCAAAAAACAAAACCACTTGCATTTTTTCAGCTTCTTCTTCTAGCTCCTCTTTCTCATTTCAAACAACCCTTTATTTGATAGATTCCAAGAAACCCAGAAATTTCACCTTAGATTCCTTTCTCCCCTTTACCCCCTTTTCCATTTCCTTTCTGCAGGATAAAAAAACCACAAATCTTTCTTCTCTTTAGGGTTTCTGATAATGCAGCATTTGGGTCTTCTCTAAGCCGTTTTCCCTCTCGTGTGTTTTACCCTAGCAACATTGGAAGGAAAAATGGAGCTCATGGGCAAGAGGGTTTTGGTTTTCTTCCTTGCTATTCTGGTGCTCTCTGATGGACTTTCATCAGTTTCTGCCTCCATTCCGCCTGCTAGTGAGTGTGCTGAAGCTTCTGTAAGAAACTCATCTTCTCTCTGAGATCTTCACTGTCTAATGCTTTTTTTTTTTACTCTTTTGCAGAAATTGTTAGTGGGGTTCTTTCAAATGCTATCACTAAGCTGATGAAATGGGCTTGGTCACTTAAACCCACCACTAAAACAGGTACTTTTTGCTTCTTTTCTTTGCATTTTTCTATGTTTAGCAAAATGGGTATTGATTGTTTTTGTGTGTTTTGGATGCAGCAATTTCTAGCCGTCAGATGATGAAGTTTGAGAGTGGGTATGAAGTTGAGACTGTGTTTGATGGAAGCAAACTTGGGATTGAGCCTTACTCTGTGGAGTTGTTGCCTAGTGGAGAGCTTCTGATTTTGGACTCTGCAAACAGTAACCTTTACAGGATCTCTTCTTCCCTCTCTCAGTGTAAGTTGGTTTCTGGACTCTTTACTACTTGAGTTGGTTAATATTGCAATTTGCTAGATTTTGCTTGAAATTGTGCTTCAAAGTCATGATCTTACTTTCCAAATGTGCATTTGAATAGGCTTTTAGTTGACTGTGTTACTGAGCTGTAGAACTGAAGTATGTTTGTGTGGTCCTCTAAGATAGGCACCCTTTTGTATGATGATTATAATATGTGTTCTTGGCCAAGAGCTTTGCAAATGTGCATAAGCTTGTTTTTGGGGCTTAAATTGAAATGAGTGATTTGGATGAAATGCAGATACCAGGCCAAAGCTAGTAGCTGGATCAGCTGAGGGCTACTCAGGGCATGTAGATGGGAAGTACAGAGAGGCCAGGATGAACCATCCAAAGGGTATTGCTGTTGATGACAAAGGAAACGTTTATGTGGCCGATACTATGAATATGGCAGTCAGAAAGATTAGTGATTCAGGTAAATTTGTGCAACAATTATCGTTGACAAGCTGTCAACAATTATTGGGATTCATGGCTGGATTAGGAAACATTTAATGTGTTAATGTAAATCTTGTGCTTCTGTGCAATAGGGGTCACTACAATTGCCGGAGGGAAACGCAGCCGTGGCAGTGATCATGTTGATGGACCGAGTGAAGAGGCAAAATTTTCCAATGACTTTGATGTAGTTTATGTAGGAAGCAGCTGCTCCTTGCTCGTTATTGACAGGGGCAATCGAGCAATTCGGGAAATCCAACTCCAGTTTGATGATTGTGCCTATCAATACGAAACGGGTTTTCCTCTTGGTAAGTTAAAAGCCTCTATCCATCAGATTTCTTCCTTCATCGAAAATTCGGATGGCTTGTGCTAATACTGTGCTTGTAATTTTGTAGGTATAGCTGTACTTCTTGCAGCTGGTTTCTTTGGCTACATGCTCGCCTTGCTCCAGAGAAGAATGGGATCACTAGTGTCTTCACAGAACGTGAGAGCTATTTTTTATATTTTCAATTCAAAGATCCATCTTTACATTATTAGTTTACTATTATATGAAAAAGACAAGTCCTTTCTAGATCTATTATCATAATAAAGCTGATTTTGAAACCTCTCTTAGATGCAAGTATGCAACTACCTTTTAGCTCATATTACTTACCCAAATGATTATTCCCTATGTTCTTTAAAAAATGGTTAAAGAGAACACATTCATCAAAAGAGCTAGTATTTGTGCATTTTTCAATACGAAGCTCGTAACTCACCAGTAATTCCTTACCTAACTCTAAAATTTCAAACTCTTATTAACCGAATTGGTATGCTTTTCTAAAAGAAGGTTATGTATTTGCATCGCAGGAATGGGCCACAGAAACGACTAGCATGCCACCAGTTCAATATCAGAAGCCTCCAAAGTCAGTTAGGCCACCACTAATCCCGTCTGAGGACGAACCAGAGAAGCAAGAAGAAGGCTTTCTCGGGTCTATGGCAAAACTCCTGATTAATGCTGGCTCGTCCGCAACTGAAGTGTTAGCAAGCGTTTTTCCATCTCTTAAGAAGAAGCCACAAACCAACATGATGTATCTGCATCAAAATCAATCTCCATACATTTGGCCATCTCAAGAAAGCTTTGAAGTGCCCAAAGAAGACGTGCCTCCTCCTATTGAATCACGGGCGCCTACCCCTAAAAAGACGTACGCTTTCATGTCTGAAGACGCCGATAAACTGCAACATCAGCTGAGACAAAGCCGGGTTTTTTACAGTGAGCAACAGCAAAAGCAAAAGCAACAAAAGGGCCAGAATCGCCATCAGCAGCATTCCTCGGCTCCACAGACTTACTACGAGCAGAGCACGAATGAGGTCATCTTCGGAGCTGTACAAGAGCAACACCAACAGCAAAAGCAACAAAAATATCAGAATCGCCATCAGCAGCATTCATCGGCTCCACAAACTTACTACGAGCAGAGCACGAACGAGGTCATCTTTGGAGCGGTACAAGAGCAAGAGGGGCGTCCTGAGCCAGTGGTAAAGCCCACGTTTTATGCTGATTCATTCTATGATCATCCTAGTATGCGGTTTCGAATGGGTTATAATCGCAACTACTGATCATCATGCTCTTTGATCCTGAATTCCATTTCTGTTGATAAAACAGTAGATCAGAAATTAGTAATGGTATGGTATGATGCTTATCTTGGCTAGTTGAAATAATGCTGTAATATTCATTATTGAATGATCCTTCTTTAGAGTGCCAACTTCTAAGCAAGCCTATGAAGAGCTTCACCTTGTGATTAATTTTCTAGAATCTTTGTTCTTTTCTTGCTGATGAACTCTGGAACCCCAGGCACCTTGATTTCTGCCATTTTCTGTCAATTTCCTGGGTTCACACAGTCAAAATGTTCCTCAATAATTGCACCAGAAGCTTATTTTTTTACTATTAAGCTGCAAAGTTCAGTTTAAAATGTTCAGATTGGCAGGAGGCCATAATAAGCCAAGAAAAGCTTGCAATTGTTTATACAAAGAGGCTGTCTTCTTGCAAGTGCGTTCTTGTCGCAGGAATATGCGCCGAGAATTTTACCTGCAGATAACAAGACAATAAACTTGCTCAGCCACAAACAAGGCGCTTAGAGTACAAATATTGGTAGGTCAATTTTGTTGAGCATCATATTATAATATTGTATTTATTTTCCATCTCTTTCTAATAATTTCTTTTACTTTTTTTTTTCTAATCTAATAAGGAGTAATTTTTTTATATTATTATTATGATCAAAAGTTGGTCTATCAATGTGCATACTCTTATAGTAAGAAAATCTGAACATTGATCTGATTACCTGGACAAGTCACAAGTTTGTTTCAAAACAATTTAAATGAACATATTTTGCATTAAATGGATGTTTGCTAATGTTGTTTCCAATATATTAAATGACATTCTCTCGTATCAATGTCAAGATTTAATTCTATCCAAATCAATGCATTACATATTTACATTCCATTATCTTCCATTAATGTCAAGAGGGCAAAGATTTCTCCTAATTTCCAAAACGAGGACAAAAATTGGAAACACCATTAGCAAACATTCATTTGCTGTCATTCTCTTTGTCCCCATTTAACCTTTTTCAAAGGTTTAATCGCTCACCTCTTTCCTTTATACATGGCCATGTGAGGAATGGACAAGATACAAATTCCCAGCTGTTAAGTGCAAGTCCTTTTCATGCATTGGATTGAGACAAGGTTCATGTTGAATTGCTCAAAAGAAGGCTTTACTCGGTTAAAAAGGAAACAAGGAATTTACATTACATGTTAACTTCACTAGTTATGTCATTTTCAACTTGGCTAGATACGGAAATTTACACTAAGTATCATTATCTACGAATTATTGTATGTATATATATGCAAACATGGCATCCAAGTTCCATCGGCCCAATGTCATCGTATTGGTGGCATCCACCTTCTAGCCCATTAGCATACTTGCAATAACTTATTATTTTCCGCCATCAAAGGGAATCAAAATTTTAAAAATACAACGAAAATGTTCGAATAATTAAGGGCATTTTATTGCCAATTTGTTTTTTTCAATGTTTTCAACATAAATTTTCTATTGAAAAAATAATCTCACTTGATTATTTTTTGTAATTAAATTCTTACAATCTCTATTTAAAATCATGCAATAATGTTTTTTATTTTAAATAAAACCAGCTTCAACCATCGTACACCCGTCGTAAGTGGTATGACTATGTCTTAAATACTAAAATTATTTTGATACTTTATATTATCAAATCCATGAACATTTAATTTCACTTATTAATAAAAATACACTAAAATAATACAGCTACGTTTAATTTGAATTAACTATTTTTTTGCTATATAAATTTTGATAAATAATAAGGAGTAGTATATTTTTGAAAAATACATCATTTACGTTGAAAATTTTATTACCAAAATGAACGAGTCAACGACCAACGTGACTCGTTTTATTTCAAGAAGACCCGTAAGTTTATTTCAGCGATGGCTCAATGAAAAACCGAGACAGCAAAATTAAAAGAAAAAAAAAATTAAAAAACAAAAAATAAAGAACACGATCGAAAATTCGCTCTTCATCTCTCTCTCGACTCCATCTTTCCTCCAGATCCACTCACGATTCCGACCTCCTCTTCCCTCCTCAGGTGACCTGTTTCCCCCGAATTCGGTTTCGTCGGATCTCGATTTCCCTCCAATTCTAGATTTCCGCAGTCTCTCGTATCTCGGGGTGTAAGATTCTTGTTGGATCCGAATCGAAGAGTTTTCCAGGGGCTCAAATAGCTCAGACCTGTAATCATGAATCCCTTCTCTTCCGGAACGCGCCTAAGGTCAGTTTGCGCTCTTCTGTCTGTTCAATTTACATCTTTGTTTGGATCTACTTGTGATTTTTGCCCTAGTCTGTTTGATCGCCTGGTAGTTCAGTGGTTGATTTGTCGTTGCTAGCGGTAACTGAATGCTTAGTAAGAATGCTTGCTGTAGGATTCTGGTCTGATATATGGTTGATCAAAGAAGTAAAACGCGTGATTTTCAGTTCAGATACTTGAGTTTACAAGTTCAATTTTGCTGCCTTTAGTTTTGGGGTTGACCAAAGGTTTTGGTCGCGCTCAATTTGAGGAGGATAAGGAGCAGTTTCAGGTTTGAAGAGTAGTGCTGTTTCGTTGGATTTTGTGTTGCATTGTAAATGTGCTTGTGGGATGGCTAGCGTTGATGAAATGAAGGTAGATAGGCTAATCAGTAGGTTGCTGTTTATGCATATGTACCATGTTCTTTTTATGCGCTTGATTGTGAGTAGGGTGAGGGAAGGACATTGTCATACAAATGTACAGTGCTTCATACAAGACTAACTTCACAGAGGTTTTGAGAAATCAAATGCCCTAGGACATAAGCTCAATGCTTGTAGTCTGTAATACAAGGCAGAACCATCTTTATTATATCAGCTGTGACCTTCAAAATTGATAATGACTCCTTGGATATTTATGTTTATATCAATGTTCAGCGGGAGCGGGGATACTTTAACTGATGCCAATGATCCCCGGTCAATCCGTCAAGTCATAAAAGTGGTCAAGTTACAAGTGTTAGTAGAGATGCAACTTTAATATGTTCAGGAGAATTCAGAAGCTTTGGTTTTTGATTTTATCTTTCATGCACATTGAGTTGTCAGCTGATTTTGCTAACAATTTGCTATGATGAACTAAATGCTGAAAGGTCAAAGATGTCTAAAAATCGTGGGCATATGCAAAATCATAACAAGGGTTGATAATGAAAATTTTGTTCAAATAACCTAGCTTCCTGCCAAACACAGATGATATGGGCTACATCATTGACCACTTCGATAGAATGAACTTAGTGGTTTGTTATGTGTCTCTAGAGGAATAAAGAATCTAACATTTTCCAAAACTGATTTATACGTGTTTTCTGTAATCATTGTCTGACTTGAGATATTATGTACCTTTGTGGATTTAGGGACATGATTCGGTCTATACGTGCTTGCAAAACTGCTGCTGAGGAACGTGGTGTTGTGAGAAAGGAGTGTGCTGCTATTCGTGCAGCAATTAGTGAAAATGATCCCGATTATAGGCATCGCAACATGGCAAAGCTCATGTTTATCCACATGCTTGGTTACCCGACACATTTTGGTCAGATGGAGTGCCTGAAATTGATTGCATCTCCTGGATTTCCTGAAAAGAGAATAGGATATCTTGGTCTTATGTTGCTTCTCGATGAAAGACAAGAAGTTCTAATGCTGGTTACAAATTCCTTAAAGCAGTATCCAATCGTTGTTTTTAAATTTGTGTTTTTACAATTCCATAGTGATTATACCTTGTTAATTTGATACAGAATCAGCAAAACATATGTTATCCTTGATATATCCATAGAGATCTCAATCACTTAAACCAGTATATAGTAGGGCTTGCTCTTTGTGCGCTTGGTAATATCTGTTCTGCAGAGATGGCTCGTGATCTTGCACCAGAAGTAGAACGTTTACTTCAGTTCCGAGATCCAAATGTTCGAAAGAAGGTAAGTTTTCTTAGTTTTTCTGTACTCGTCTATCTTCATTCTTTTTGTTCTGAGATTTTAGGATGATTAACTTCACTACTGCAGTAAGTAGACTAACTGCACTACTACATTAAATAGGCAAATGTGACTTTATTATGGACCCATCTAACTATATTGTTTATTTTGTTATGGTTCAATTTTCTAATGATTTTGTTTACATTTAAGACTTTCAAAGGGGGAAAGGAAAACATGTCTCATTGTGTTTTGACTCCTGATGAATGATTGGGCATGCCTAATCTAGTTCGTCTTGTATTAACACTTTCATATTCTGGATGTCTTGATCTAACAATACCGAGTGAATTAATTCAGTGTGTTTGTGGGTTGACAATTGCATGTAAAATGCTGTGGAATCTATATCTTAAAGTTTATTCTTGCGCGTTGTCCTTTTGTTAATCGATTCTTTCTCTTCAAACTTTTAATGATGAAATTTATTTCCTCTGTGTAGTAAGTCCTTGCTTAGTTTCTTAGCTTTGTCGGGGTACAGTTATATTTATCTTTGTGTTGACTTTGATTAGAGTCCATTGAATAACACTGTAACCGTTTGATTTTATTGTGATATTGTCCAAGTCATTTGGAATCTAAACTGCTTGCATAGTTATTATAATTTTACTCATGCTTCTCTGTTGATTGAGTTGGATTTTATTTATTCCACGAGTTTTGGTCTGCTAATGATATATGTATGAAATAGGCAGCTTTATGTTCTATAAGGATCATAAAGAAAGTTCCTGACCTGGCGGAAAACTTCGTAAACCCCGCTGCAGCTTTGCTCAAGGAAAAGCACCATGGAGTACTAATAACTGGAGTTCAACTTTGTATAGAATTATGTAAAGCCAGTGACGATGCCCTTGAATATTTCAGAAAGGTAAATTCTTTGTCTTTTTATGAATGTTGTATATGTTTCATTATTGTATACTGTCCCAAAGTTGTTGTTTTTTTCAGTTATTTGCATATAGCAGTCCTAGTCATTAGGCCTACAATAATTTGTAGCATTTGTCATTACTTGAGATTGAGAAAGCTACGGGTGACTTAGTCATGATGGCTTACAATAATTTGAATTCTGCATGCCATTAGGGTCAGAGCAGAACTGACTTTTTTTTTTATCATTCTTCTTGAAGAAAAAGTTATGACTGTACAAGCTTTTCATGTGATTAACAATTCATTTGACAGTGCTTTATCTTTCTTTATGCTTATAGAAATGCACAGATAGTTTGGTCAGAGTTTTGAAGGACCTTGTGAACAGCCCATATGCACCAGAGTATGACATTGCTGGAATTACAGACCCATTTCTTCATATCAGATTGCTGAAACTTTTATGTGTGCTCGGCCAAGGAGATGCAGAGGCTAGTGACTGTATGAATGACATCCTTGCACAGGTCATTTGCCAAATTTGTCTTTACACTAAATGTTTCTAATTTCTTGTTATCCTTCCTTTGTATGTTTTCAAGAGGGGACCAAACTTCTTACATGTGCATTATAAGAAATTTACTCTCAGCTTGCATAGTTTTCTTCCCATTCAACTTCATTGTGTACTGAATTATGTTACATGTATGGACTTAATGCCCTTTTCCTTATTTATCTGAATTTATACATGTAGACAATTTGTTTTTATGTTTTGAACGTTTCAGTGAAAATATTTGCCTTGGGTTGGACTCTGTTTTATGAAGTGCCACCTCTCGTACATGTATGCTTACAAAGCTTTTTTCTGTTCTGTAGGTGGCAACAAAAACAGAGTCCAACAAGAATGCTGGAAATGCCATCCTTTATCAGTGTGTTGAGACAATTATGAGCATTGAAGATAATAGTGGATTGCGTGTGCTTGCCATTAATATTTTGGGAAGATTCTTGTCAAATAGGGATAATAATATTAGGTACTGTCTAGAATGATGCTGCCTTGCTAAACTTTGAAATGCTGTACTTACGTCACTTGTACCTAATATTAGCAGTCCTAGTCATATATTGACATCAAACAGACAATTGACCTGTACTTGGAATATGGTCATGTGGCTGTTGGCTGTGGCTAACTTGTAATCATTTCAGGTTTGTTGCATTAAACATGTTAATGAAGGCTATCACAGTTGATTCTCAAGCTGTTCAGAGGCATAGGACAACAATTTTGGAGTGTGTTAAGGTAGTGTTTTTTTCGGTTAGTTACTAAGCATGAATGGCAAATAATTAGAATTCTCATGGATTCACACACTGTGTGTAAATCTTAGAGATTTTATGGTACCTTCGTGCATACCTTTTTGAATACTGAATGCCTTCCGTTTGAAATATATATATACAAGAAAGCGACAGACTCAAATGTCGTTGTGTAGTGACTCTTAGAGTGTGTTTGGTAAACATGCTAATAATGTAAACTGTGCTCATATGACCCGATATGACTATTAGGAAGACACCCCACTCTGATTTTGCATATGCATGTATGAGCAGTTTTCTGTGAAAAAATAGTGGACTTTCTATTTCTTGTTTATATACATAAATGATGTCATGTTATATAGAGGATTAAATGTTACTTACCGTTTAACCTTTCAGGATTCAGATGCTTCAATCAGGAAAAGAGCCCTTGAACTAGTGTCTCTGCTAGTCAATGAGAGCAATGTAAAAGCTTTGTCGAAGGAGTTGATTGAATATTTGGAAGTAAGTGAACAAGAATTCAAGGGAGATCTTACTGCCAAAATCTGCTCCATCATTGAGAAGTATGTCCAAATTTCTTACTTGTTATCAATATGGATGAGTTACAATGTTAGCATTTTAGTATGAGTTTTTCTGTTAAAAAGTTAGCATTAGTTTCTCAGTTCTCGTTATAGCCAAATCTTTTGTCACAAATTTATAGAACTTTATAATTAATATAATCGTAATTAGAGGAAATCATTGAATATTGTAATCCTAGATCTCACCAAATTGACGTTTTACTATCCTCGGTATGCAGATTGGTCTATGTGGGTAAGTATGGACTTTATATTGAAGCTTATATATCATATTCAGAGTTGGAATCGAATAGGTTATACGAATTAATCACGAGAGCGGCATATCTTTGAAAATAAAGTTTATGTACCTCTATATCTGAGCTAACTCCTATACATCAGATGAATTACAACATACTAATAGGCTAAGTTGCATGAGCGAAAAAAGTTATTACTAGGTACATAATGGACTGCTTCACTCTACATATTGTGCTATACATGACAAATGGAAAATTTTACCTTGACAACATTACCTTACTGGTGTGTCTCCATTTATAGGCATAAGATATTAATGATAACTTGATGAAATCAGTGTGCATGCTTTAGTTAAATAAAATAAAGTGTTTTTACATGTGTTGTCTATATATGTCTCTGAATTCAACCCTATCTCATGTCTAATTTTGATGGTGTTTATTTACTAATTAGTGAGCTCTATGATATAGAGCTTTCTAACCTTCAAATTGATATTTTAGGTTTTCTGAGGACAGGATTTGGTTCATTGATCAAATGATAAAGATTCTGGTAGAGGTATGAACTGAATATATTCAATAGTCCTCTCGTATGCTTTTATTACTATTGAGATGAGAAATGGTAACATCATGATCTAGCATACTAGAGTTCAATGCAGTTCTAAGGGCATACTACAGTTGTACTTAAAAATGTAGCTTTCTTAAATTTGATGTGTTGCTTATATCAAAACTACATATACTTGTAAGCCTAAAAGTAGATAGATCTGCAAGCTTTTCATATCCAAAATTTGAAAGATGTTCTCCTCTGTTACTCTCCAATTTTTAATGTCTTAATCACTGAAACAGATCAGGAAATTGTGGTTCTCTATCCAATTTACACCATCAACTGAAGTTTATACAGGGTTGCAAATGCTAGAAGAAAAATTTTAAACTTCCTTATACTTGTGTGGCTATGTAAATAGACTTATATTCTTCCATATAATAAACTTGTTTCGGCCTAAATAATTCTAACATTTTTGCATATTTAATCATTCATATGTTTAACATCTTTTTTTTTCTTTAATATCACTCGAGCGCTTCATAATTTAATTTATATAATTTGTAAAGATCCACTTAGTCTAAACAGTCATTATTTTTCAGGCTGGTAATTTTGTCAAGGACGATGTATGGCATGCTCTAGTTGTTGTGATAAGTAATGCTTCTGATCTTCATGGATATACAACTAGGTCTTTGTACAGAGCTCTTCAGGGGTCAACCGAGCAGGTGATTTTGTCATTTTATTTCCAGACAACATCAGTAGCAGGGAAACCTTCTCTTGGTATAACAATTGATTCCTTTACAGGAAAGCCTCATCAAAGTGGCTGTGTGGTGCATTGGTGAATATGGTGATATGTTGGTCAATAATGTGGGGATGCTTGATATTGAGGAACCTATAACTGTGAGTGCATTATCCATGAGGCTTGCACTTTATCGATCTTGTTGGGCAGTGAATTTTCATATTTGTTTTTAGATTAGATTCATTAGATGGTTTTTCACTACATGTCGTTTTCATGTAGGTATTTTTTGTATTCAACTTTCTTTACCATAATAGAATCCTGTTCTGGTTTCTAAAAAAGAAAAAGAAGCAATATCTTCTGATAATTAATACAATCTTAACATTCACAAACGAACTGCTTCTTGTTATGCTAAGGCAAGGCATAGGACCATTGCATGCAGTATTTCTCTATTAAAGAATTTTAATTCCATTGGTGTAACATCTATATTCCAAACAGGTAACTGAATCTGACGCTATTGATCCAATTGAGTTTGCCATTAAGCGACACAATTCTGATCTTACTACCAAGGCTATGTGTTTGGTTGCCCTTTTAAAGCTTTCTTCTCGTTTTCCAGCTTGTTCGGAGTAAGTCTATCTTCTACTTATTGTCCTCAAGAAAACTGATTACCTCTCATTTTCACACCTTCAGCTCCAGACATTTTATTTTGTTCTATAATGAATCTTTTATGTTATTCTCTCATATTCGTAGGAGGATAAAGGGCATAATCTCTCAATACAAGGGAGGTCTTTTACTTGAATTGCAGCAGAGGTCACTTGAATTTAATTCAATCATTGGAAGGCACCAAAGTATCAGGTATTATAACTTTGTTTTGCTATAAATTTTGTTTGATATATGAGTGATAATCTTAAAAATGTCTCATCATTTAAATGAATATACAGATCTTCCCTTCTAGAAAGAATGCCAGTTCTGGATGAAGCCACATACAGCGGAAGGAGGAGTGGTTCTCTACCAGCAACAGATTCTAAATCCAACGGACCTTCAGTTAGTCTGTCTAATGGAGTTGCTAAGCCTCCTGCTGCTCCACTTGTTGATTTACTTGATCTAAGCTCAGATGACATCCCTGCTCCTAGTTCTTCAGGAGGGAATTTTCTTCAAGATCTTCTTGGTGATCTGTCTATTGAACCATCTCAGCCAGGTGAGTATGTACGAATAAGCTGATGTATCTTCTAAGCCTTAATTTTTTGTTTATAAATAGGTGTCTTATAAGGTATTTTGGCCATTTTAGTCCTATTTTACCCCCTATTATTTATGGGTTCAGTGATAGACATATTTTTATTACTTTTGATGTATGTGTAAACTATACTTCTGTGTTATTATTATACTATATACAAGTTATACTTTTTGGTAATACATAAGGGAACTAAATGTGAAACATTGAGAGTAGTGTAGTCTACTGAATTCTATAGAGTCCTGAAAAATTGTACATGACTTAGACATTTGTAATAGAACGAAGGGAGTACAGTATGTTGAAAGTCTCTGTTGTTTATTGTATTAAAAGTGGTGTTTTTTTATTTCCCTTCCAGGTGGTGCGTCAAGCCATAAAGCTGGCGCGGATGTTCTATTGGATCTTTTGTCAATTGGAAGCACTCCAGTTGCTAATAGCACTTTGAG
This sequence comes from Polygonum maritimum, assembly GCA_963924305.1. Lineage (NCBI taxonomy): Eukaryota > Viridiplantae > Streptophyta > Magnoliopsida > Caryophyllales > Polygonaceae > Polygonum > Polygonum maritimum. The sequence goes on from OZ002737.1 coordinate 431,347, forward strand.
CTCTGATATTTTATCTTTGGGACAGGAAAACAACGTTTCAAGCTTGCCATTGGAAAGTGTGACATCACTTTCATCTGGTTCCACACAAGTGCCTTCCAAGCAAGCTGCTCCTATGTTGGATTTATTGGGTGGGCTTGCTCCAAGTCCGCCTGTAGCTGGTACGTTACTCTTATTGGTTTATGGGTTTTTTTGTTCCGGTAAATTTGTGGAAAAATGCTGAATCTTTCTTTATGTGCTGCAGACAATGGCCCACAATATCCATCTGTTACTGCATTTCAGAGCAGTTCGTTGAAGATCATATTTGATTTCTCTAAGCCTTCTGGAGGTCCCCAGACAACTTTAGTCAAGGCTACTTTCATTAATTTGTCTCCAAGTTCCTTCACTGATTTCGTATTTCAAGCTGCAGTTCCCAAGGTGACACCTTGATTGAACACTTTTTTGCATCAGTATGAAACATGGAATTGCTTATTAAAATAACATAGGGCCATCGTTGTTTTAAAAATAAATTATTAGTCTTCATTGCATTACCATCTGTATATCTTCAATATAAGTAAGCTGAAAAAATCTTTCCTATGTTGAAGCTTTAGACATGGTACAAGCTCTTCCTGCAAGTGAGATTCTTTCCTGCATTATTGTCATTTTGATAGCTCCTAAGCTTGATATTTCTTGATCTTTTTCGTAGTTTCTTCAACTGCACTTGGATCCTGCTAGCGGTAACACTCTTCCTGCAAGCGAGAATGGCTCTATCACGCAGAACATGAGAGTGACTAATAGCCAGCACGGAAAGGTATCATATCTTGCAATTTTAAGTTTTTTTTTTTCCATTTCATGCAATTATTGCCTCCAGAGCATATCATATTTGAGTTTTGCACTGATGTTTGTCATATCGTCAAATCTTCAGAAATCCCTTGTCATGCGTATACGTATAGCATACAAACGGGACGGAAAAGATGTCCTGGAGGAAGGTCAAATCAGCAATTTTCCCCATGGTTTGTGAACTTCACCTGGATTATGATCTCTCAACACCAAAAGTTTTATAGCATTCTGCCCTTCTTGGTAGTGCAATATTGCAGCCTTCACCATAGCGCCCTTTACATGAAAATGGCTGGCAAGTGAATATCAGATCGAAAACAGCAATTTTACTCATGTGAGTTCCAAATGTGTCGGGAGTTTCTGGTTTGTTTCATTTTTGGCGCTTGCTCATTCATTTTCATCTTTGTTTGTACCTCCGACCATCTCAGCTTGGTTGTTTTTGTGTACATTGATCATAATTTTTATTGTAGTGGAATGTGAGGAATGAATTTTGTGCACGAAGGAGACAGATGCTAGACTGTAAAAGTATGGTCAGAAGACTGTTAAAAGTCATATATATTTGAATGAGTAAGGGCGTTTTATTGCCATTTGTTTAATTCTCAATGTTTTCAACATAAATATTGTATTGAACAAATATTCGTACTTGATCACTTAAAACCTCTAATTAAAACTTGCTGTTGAATCATGCAATAAAATAATTTTTATTTAAATGTCACTAGCGTTTCAGCTACGGCTCAACATACGATATTATTTATATATACTATAAGAGATACACTATAAGATACGTACGTTATACAGGTGGCATTAATATCGGTACAAGCAAGATGTACAGATCCCTTACACATACACACAATTGACTTTTTTTTTTCGATCAAACACAATTGACGCGACTTTAATGCATGTTTTATATATAACTTACATGCATTGTCATGTACTTATGCCATACCATCACACATTGCAAACCTTATGAATATGGATATTTCTATGTTTATAATAAGGGGTACAACTCATATAAAATAATCTCACAATTTTTCTCAAAACTCTGCGTTTCATTGAGGCGCCAAATCACTTTTAGAGGCCCGGCACCAGCATAGGGTTTTCGTATCATTTTGAACTTCATATCCTCCGATCACAGGGTTTTCAAATTATTTTGAACTTCATATTCTCCGAGGCTCCAACGTCTCTTCCCGTCCTCCAAACCCTAGTCGCCACCCCCGTCCTCGCCGGAGTCGCCGCCAGTCCGCCCCTCCTCGTCCTCGCCTCCTCCTCGATGCCAATCGCCACTATTCCTCTCGCCTCCTTCGTTCGCCATCATTCCGCCTCCTTTGTGCGCCTCTAGATCTCTTGATTATCTTCCTTCACCAGTTGATCATTATGGATAGAAAGACATTAGGATAGCTTCCATTGTCGATGAATATGTATCATATCATTCACAGGTCTGATTGTCTCATGTTCTTTTCTCTGCGTTTTGCTATATCGAATGTGAAACTCTCCTTTTGGTGAATTGATTTTGAAATTCTCCCTTTGGTGAATTGAATTTGAAACTATATACACCCCATGTAAATAAAGCGTACATATAGTATTTGGTTGTTTGATGAAAGCTAAGATTTTTGGTGGCTAGTGATTTGATTATTTGCCTCGTAGTACAAAACACTAGGAAGAACAAAAATTGGGCTCTTTCTTTTTTCCCGCACATTTCTCCACCGTTTGGAAACCGATTTGTCAAAATTCTAAGTTGAATGTCACAATGACTCCCGTGAGTGTCCACGTCATTTTGCCACGTTGTTCACGCTTTGTGGACACGTGGCACTTTTTTTGCCGAATCATCCCCCTCTTGCGTGTACATACGTACGTACCTTTGTTTTTTTTTTCTTAGCATGTGTGAGAGAGAGATGGATGATACGTACGTATAACATAGCAAATATATATGTATTGGTTCTTATCATCTTTACCCATAACAAAGTTGTTATTTTTCATCACATTACTTGTACGGTTCTCTCCTAGCTCCCATCTAAAATACAATTGATCACAACTATACATGACTACTATGCCCATGCTAAATATATAAAGCATCCAATTAATCATTGTTCAATGCATGGATAATCACAACATCAATCTTTATTTAACCCATTTCCTAATATTTGTAAATGAAGATATTTTATTGTTAAATTGTGTATTAATTAAATTTATCTAATTTGATTTGTTACTTTTAGTGCTTGTTTTGGTTAACATTTCAAATTCAATTCATAAGAATCATAGAAACCCTGAAAAATAAGATTACATTCATATATATGTTATGGTTTAACAACAAAATGTTAGGAAATATTCAACCGGAAAAATGAGAGAAAATATTTCTTTTATTTAAAATTTGAAATTTGAAAATTCAAAAAGTTTAAACTATATCAATTTAATTTACAGAATATAACTTCCTGATATTGTATTTTTTATATCGGTTTTTTTAGCACGGATCAATCTTGCCAGGGATGTAGAAGAATAGGGATACAACTGGTGTCAAGTCGGAGCCAATTAGCTAACGGCGTGGGATATTGGCATCAAGGAAGGTCCCGGTTCCTCTGCATTTTAGTTCATTTTGGGTTTATTCCCGGTTTTGTAATAAATGGAATGTGTGGCTCGGTTCTCTTAAACCGGTCATATATATTCCTTAATTAGCTTTCTTTCCAAGCAAGAGTTTCATTTCTAGAAGACTCTCGTGACTGTAAGCTCAAATGGAGTTTTGTGAACTTTGAGTGATTTCTATATTCAATCTATACTGGATTGGATAATTGTGTGTGTTTTCTCTCAATTTCTCTCTTGTTTTGATTATCCTCAAGTTTCTACAAGGGAGCTCCAGGTTTCTGCGGATTGTCGGATCTTGCCGATTGTTTCGTCGCCGATTCCAAGAGCGCGTAAGATCCGACTAGCAATCGCGCGTAAGATCCAACCATGACGAACGAGCGACGAAAGGGGGGAGTACACGCCGTGTATCGAGAGGCTCGGATGCTCAACGTCAATTATCTAGCGAGGATCCCCCATAAGGATGGACAGAAAGGGAAAGAGCAAGGGCTTAATGAGGAGTTAGAAAAGCCACGCCAGGAAGTGAATATATGTTGCTGAGAATAGGTCTAAGGAACTAGGTAATGTGTTCACTGTGTCACTTTACGTGTATAATAGCGGTTCATAGGTATAATTAGGGCAATCAGATATCACAAAGTTATGACTGTTTTTGTTGTGCGCGTGTGCTCTTAGATATGCTCATGAAGAACCCTAACAATTCGCAAACACACCTACCACAATTCGCAAACCCTAACATCATGGATGAGAGGCGACGCAAAGGAAAGGGACTTCCCGGTGCCAGCCGGGAACTTCGCATGCCATTGGCTGATCAATTGAATACTGAGGTGCGTTTTAGTGAAGGCAGATTTAGGGTTATGTCAGTATTCGGTCGTCTGAATTTGGATTTCCTCTATGCGCACTGTTTTAGGGTACTCTACTCCTAGAGATGAACAGGAGGCGGTTCCAAGGGAAAGATCAAGGGCTTAATGAGGAGCTAGAAAAGCTACGCCAGGAAGTGAATGTTGCTGAGAATAGGTCTAAGGAACTAAATGCAGTGATAGGTAATCTGAAGGAACATAATGCCTCTTTGGAAAGCAATTTGAAGAAAGATGTATCAGAGAAACTGGTGAGGCGTTTACAGAAGTTACTCTTTGCCTCTTAGCATACAACAGATCCTTTTGATTCTTTCCTCATTATTTGTATTGCATAATGGTGTATGTAGGATGCAACTATACAACAGATCCTTTTGATTCTTTTGTATTTCACGCTGTGTTTTTGAAATTCTTACAAATTAATCCTGCTACGTACAGGTGCAGCAGAAACTTATATCTGACCTAAAGGATCGCTTGGCAGATGCTGAGCGAAAATTAACTGAAGGAGAAAATCTCAGAAGAAAACTTTTAAATGAAATAAGTGAAGCAGAAGTTTATAGAAGAAAACTTCTTCATGAAATTTTGGTATTGCTCTTACCATGCTGCCTTTTCCTGTTTTTGCTATGGTTCATAGGTAGAACGAGATGTTGGGAGAGTGAATGTTGAGGAGGAAGTTGGTAAGCAATCGGTGGTAGTGTCGCAGATAGTCTTCGATTTGTGTGGATTCGGACGAGAGAAAGCACGGGATGTAGATGGTGTCGCTAGCGTTGGGCCCGAGTACGGCCACCACCAAGTTGCACGGGTCGGGTCCGGCTGGGGCGGGCTGCAGGCTCTCTGTGTGGAGGAGTGCATATCGGATTGCGTGGGTCGAGCCTCGAATTGTCGTCGTTCTACGGTGGTTTGCCATGTCTAAGGAGCGATCTTGATTTGATGATCAATGCAAGTTTGGAAATCAAGGAGAGGAGTTCTTTTGTAGGGAGAAATCAAGACAAGGGTGAGTACTACTTTTGTTTTGGTCGAAACAACAATGAGTACTACTCCGTATATATAGGGTGATGGAAAGATATGTGTAGACCTTGTTGCATTGAGCGTATCTATCAAAATTTTACCTAACAGAAAAAATACTATTTCCTTATTTAATCAGCATAATAAAGGAGGATTGATCAGCAAGGTATCCAGATTGTTGTTTGTTGAGTACGAAACTTAAGACAAAACTATCTATCGATTAACAATTTAAGGGAAGATACTTAATATAGGTACGTGATAGAATTATATAATACAAAAGTGAGATCTGTATCGATTCTTTATTATCAAAAAAGTAATACCAAAATTTCGTATTTTCAATGGGTATCGCTCAGGGTTTGCAACTTGCGTGGAGCAAGGGCTACAGGAGGGTTTGCTTGGAAGTGGATTCGCAACTTACGGTTTTACTTCTAGGAAGGTCTGTAGATTGTAGTCATCCTTTAGCTAGCTTGGTACATAGGTGCCAAAGCTTGATTCGTAGGGACTGGAGTATCCAGTTCTGTCATATTTACAGGGAAGCGAATAGTGTTGCGGACTTTCTTGCTTCTTTTGCTTTTTCTTTTCCTATTGGTGTGCATGTTTTGTTTGAACCTCCGGATGGAGTGAACTCGCTTTTGCTTGATGATGTAAGGGGTCGGGTTATCCCCCGTTTGCGTACTACTTAACCCGTTTTGATTAATTAATAAGACACCCCTCGCGGGCCCGGAGACTACCGCCTCTCCTTCGACCAAAAAATTTCGTATTTTCAATATGAAAATTCTTTTTTGAATAGAACCCAAACGTTACGTACTTGCGTGACGATCAAGTCAATTAACAATCCAACACAATCTATCCATGGTGCCCGAGAAAGAGATGTCAATGTTGATCTCAACCCACACGATACCATACACCATTCGAGCCACACAGCGGCAGTGCTCGGTGCCCGACAACGCCGGGCATTGCCGCAGGTTGGTAGTGGCCGGATGGCCACCTTAGGCGCGCCCATCAGGATCATCCCCTGCTTTCACTCGGACCGCTACCGACAATTCGATGAGATTGGGAAGGGTTGCGCAAGGATGCCTTGCTCGCTCGTGTTCATGACTTTCATCGTGATAGCCTAGCTAAGTGGTTTAGCACAAATCACATTTGTCCGCTAATTGTCGCTACCAAATGCCTTGCAAATTGCTTACTAATTGGTTCATTTAATGATTGCTTCAATGGGATGGTGGATCTACACCACCGATCATAGCTAGTCCATTGGATCACAAAGTCACAATACAATTTTCAAGTGTTTGAAATGAAGCTCTTGAATCAGTGAAGTATTATGGGTTGCAATTTGCGATATATTGTATCAAATTGAAACTTTGGGTTTACCTTTTTAGATATATACAGCTAGTACCCTTGAACGTTGTGAGATCTGGGATAATCGGATTAAATACCAAGTCTATATAGTAGAACCTTTATAAGTTAATACTCGATAAATTAATAAACACGATAAATTGATATTTTTCTCCGGTGTCGACTTGAGTTAGTGTAAAATTTCGCGATTTTCGATAACATAATAAATTTTCAAAAAAACACTATAGAATAATAAGGTCCTAATAAAATCATAAATTAATAATGATATGAAAGTTTACATATATATATAAGTAAGAGAACTTTCAAAATTTAAGAAAATATGATTCTATTGTAGTTGGTATTATTTTTGGTCCAATGACAATGTTTAGTATTATTTTTACTTAATTTTCCTAAATTCAAGTTAGTTACATAATAATAATAATAATAATAATAATAATAATAATAATAATAATAATAACAACAATAATAATATTACATTAAACATAATAACTTAATTAAAAAGAAATCAATTCAATGTTTTATAATGGGAAAAAATCAGAATTTACATGTATGTTAGATAGATGTGAAATGACATGAGTGATGTTGTTAAAACTGAATTATATTAATATTAATCATCTGATTAATGGTATTTTTAATTGAGGAAAAAGAATTCTCTAGTGTCAAACGACTCAAAACTCTGCGTTTTATCTGGTCTCTTCAAAACTCAGTGTTTCATTCACGCGCCAAGTCACTTTTAGAGGCCCGGCACCGCCATAGGGGTTTTCGTATATTTTGAACAGGGTTTTCAAATTATTTTGAACACGTTTTATCTGGTTTTCTTTTCTCCTTCTTCCCCAGTCTTCCCCCAAATCGAACTCAAACACACCTACCACAATTCGCAAACCCTAACACGGTATCAGCTAGGCTCAGATTCTCTCTCATTTCCGCATTTTTCCTCCATTGATGTCGATAGAAACGAGCTCCACGCCGAATTCTTCACCGGCGATGACTTCTCAGACTCTTTATCCTTCCATGGATCCTTCAAATCCGCTTTACTTACATCCCTCCGACCATCCAGGCTTGATCTTAGTTTCGAAGCCATTTGATGGAACGAGCTATGGTGATTGGAAGAGATCCATGAGAAGAGCATTGTCAGCGAAGAACAAATGGTCCTTTGTCAGTGGATCTACGCCAAAACCAGCAGCCGGACAGGATACTCTCCCGATCTGGGAACGTTGCAACGACATGGTTGTTGCCTGGATTCTCAACTGCTTGTCTTCCGAAATCCGAAGCTCGGTCAATTTCCAAGACCTCGCCAAGGATATTTGGGAAGAATTGGAGAATCGGTTTGACAATAGGTGACGGAAGGGAGGGGGACTTCACTGCGCGACACGGGAACTGCGTCGCGCCGTGAAGTCTCATGAATAACAATATTTCCCCTTCTTGCAACATTGCCTCTTGGATGGTTGGACTTCAATTTATACGTATCACACTTATCATTATAAGATCTTATTTCCATTAAAAAATGTAAATCAATAAATTAATTAATTTCAACCTCTTAATTAGATTATTAATACATGCAAATTTTATAAATGTCTACATTTTCACTTATTGATTTATCAATCAATAATAAATATCTAATTAAATACTATCTTCTATCTAATTTTTGAGATTTATCAACCAACATGCGTCCTCCGGTCTCCTATTTTCCCCCAAGTTGGAATTGAATCATATATAATTAAAATACTATCTAAATAAACTTGTTATAGTCTATACTTATTTTGAAAGAAGTTACTCATTTTATTTGTATAATCTAGTATATATTTATTTCCATTTTTTGCAAGTTATCTTCAAAAAAAATTCCAATGATTATATTACGCACCAATAATAAAACTTTATGATTCAACAAATATACTAATGATAACATTCTATTGAGCAAAACTTTACTTAATTTTGTACTTTTATAAAAAAATTGCACAGGGCCCCATGAACCATTGGCCGGCCCTATCTTTACCCATAACAAAGTTGTTATTTTTCATCACATTACTTGTACGGTTCTCTCCTAGCTCCCATCTAAAATACAATTGATCACAACTATACATGACTACTATGCCCATGCTAAATATATAAAGCATCCAATTAATCATTGTTCAATGCATGGATAATCACAACATCACATCTTTATTTAACCCATTTCCTAATATTTGTAAATGAAGATATTTTATTGTTAAATTGTGTATTAATTAAATTTATCTAATTTGATTTGTTACTTTTAGTGCTTGTTTTGGTTAACATTTCAATTTCAATTCATAAGAATCATAGAAACCCTGAAAAATAAGATTACTTCATATATATGTTATGGTTGAACAACAAAATGTTAGGAAATATTCAACCGGAAAAATGAGAGAAAATATTTCTTTTATTTAAAATTTGAAATTTGAAAATTCAAAAAGTTTAAACTATATCAATTTAATTTACAGAATATAACTTCCTGATATTGTATTTTTTATATCGGTTTTTTTTAGCACGGATCAATCTTGCCAGGGATGTAGAAGAATAGGGATACAACTGGTGTCAAGTTGGAGCCAATTAGCTAACGGCGTGGGATATTGGCATCAAGGAAGGTCCCGGTTCCTCTGCATTTTAGTTCATTTTGGGTTTATTCCCGGTTTTGTAATAAATGGAATGTGTGGCTCGGTTCTCTTAAACCGGTCATATATATTCCTTAATTAGCTTTCTTTCCAAGCAAGAGTTTCATTTCTAGAAGACTCTCGTGACTGTAAGTTCAAATGGAGTTTTGTGAACTTTGAGTGATTTCTATATTCAATCTATACTGGATTGGATAATTTTGTGTGTTTTCTCTCAATTTCTCTCTTGTTTTGATTATCCTCAAGTTTCTACAAGGGAGCTCCGGTTTTCGGCGGATTGTCGGATCTTGCCGATTGTTTCGTCGCCGATTCCAAGAGCGCGTAAGATCCGACTAGCAATTGCGCATAAGATCCAACCATGACGAACGAGCGACGAAAGGGGGGAGTACACGGCGGACTGTGCTAATTAGTCAACAATCCTATATATGTTATACTTTTTTGCATCAGTATGAAACATGGAATTGCGTATTAAAATAACATAGGGCCATTGCTGTTCTGAAAATAAATTATTAGTCTTAGTTGCATTACCATCTGTATATCTTCAATATAAGCAAGATGAAATAATTATCCCTATTTTGAAGCTTTAGAGATTGTACACAAGCTCTTCCTGCAACTGAGATTCTTTCCTGCATTATTGTCATTTTAATAGATCCTAAGCTTGAGATTTTTCAATCTTTTTCGTAGTTTCTTCAACTGCACTTGGATCCTGCTAGCGGTAACACTCTTCCTGCAAGCGAGAATGACTCTATCACGCAGAACATGAGAGTGACTAATAGCCAGCACGGAAAGGTATTTCACATCTTGCAGTTATAAGGGTTCTTTCCACTTCATGCAATTATAGCTTGCAGAGCATATCATATTTGAGCTTTGCACTGATGTTTGTCATACGTCAAATCTTCAGAAATCTCTTGTCATGCGTGTACGTATTATTAGTCCAAGATCAAGTTAATGATTCTTCTAGTCCTACTTAAGGATAGAAACTATCCTATTACCTTTGTATGTCAATATTCTATCTTGTATATCCCTTGGAGAGCAAGTCAATAGTCTTCTATATATGTAACGTGTGTACATGAATAAAATCAATCAAATACTTTACGTTCTATTATGGTATCAGAGCCCTCCTTGCCCAAGCCTCATTACCATTCCAATATTGGGAAAACGCTTTCCATACCGCCGTCTATATCTCCAACCGCACCATAACTCCTCTCTTAAACCACACCTCTCCCTACCAACGTCTCTACAACAAAGTCCCGGACTACTCTCGTCTTCGGGTATTTGGGTGCCTATGTTATCCGTATCTCCGTCCATATTCTTCCACCAAGCTCTCCTATCGGTCCCTCCCATGTGTGTTTATTGGGTACACATCCAAGTATAAGGGCTATCTTTGTCTTTATATTCCTACTGGACGCACTTATATCTCCCCTCATGTGGTTTTTAATGAGTCAAACTTCCCTTATGCCTCGTCATCTTATCCATGTCCACAAATCCCGTCCAAAAATAGCTCCCCTTCCTCCACAAAAATTCTCTCTTCTGCCGCTGCCCAAAACCCTAATCCCATGCCAAACTCCACACACACCTCAACTCCCTCCTCTCCCATGCAAAGCCCTAATACCATGCCAAGTCCTACGCCTACCCTTTCCCTACCCGAGACCGCCGATTTGGACACCAGCCTCACCCCCTCACCCATGTCCGTCTCAACGTCCCCGACGGCTGACTCGGCTTCTGCGGACCTTCCCGCTCAACCCGCCGGTGCTAGTTACTTACGGCCGTCTGATGTGTCTAGCCATGCTATGATTACTCGTGCTCGTACAGGCAGTTTGAAACCGAGAGCTTTGAATGTCTCCAAACATCCACCACCGCCTATTTCTTCCATTGAGAAAGAGCCGACACTCTTTGCTGTTGCCAACAAAAATCCACTATGGCAAACCGCTATGAAACAGGAGATCAATGCTCTTATTTCCAACAACACGTGGTCCCTTGTGCCACGGCCTGCTCAAGCAAATATTGTTGGTAACAAATGGGTCTACCGGATCAAACGCAAAGCCGATGGTTCCATTGAGCGCTACAAAGCGCATCTCGTTGCAAAAGGCTTCCACCAAGAAGAAGGAGTTGATTACTTTGATACATTCAGCCCGGTTGTCAAGCCAACCACTATTCGCCTCATATTGTCAATTGCTATATCAAAAGGTTGGTCTCTTCGTCAACTGGATATTAATAATGCTTTTTTGAACGGAGATTTGCAAGAAACTGTTTACATGGAACAACCGAAAGGTTTCGTTCATAGCTCTTATCCTAATCATGTTTGTAAGTTGCACAAAGCTCTCTATGGTCTTAAACAGGCTCCGCGCGCCTGGTTCAATCAGTTGAAACAGTTCTTAATCCGCCATGGCTTCTATGCATGTTACTCAGACACATCTCTCTTTGTTCGTCACTCTGGTAACTCGATCACTTACTTACTGGTTTACGTGGATGACATTATTCTCACGGGTTCGGATTCTGGCTTCCTTACTCAGTTTATTCATGCTCTTAATCTCACGTTCTCCTTGAAGGATCTTGGTCGGCTCACCTACTTTCTTGGTATTGAGATCTCTTATTTATCTCCAACATCTATTCATCTCTGCCAATACAAGTATTTACGTGATCTTCTTGCTGAGTGTAATATGCTTGATGCCCAAACTATTTCCTCCCCGGCTGATCCTAGCTCGTCTCGTCGTGTCTTGGCTGTTGATGAACCATTTCCTGATCCCACTGCATACAGAAGGGTGGTCGGCAGTCTTCAATATGCAACAATTTCTCGCCCGGAACTTAGTTTTGCTGTTAATCGAGCATGCCAGCATATGCACCGTCCTCTCCAGTCTCATTGGCGTGATGTTAAACGCATACTGCGTTATTTAAAGGGCACTCTCTCCTTTGGTCTCGTCATTTCTGCATCTCCTCAGGCTAATATTGTTGCTTACTCTGATTCCGGTTGGGCATCTGATCCACTTGATCTTCGCTCTCAACATGGGTTTGCCATTTTTTATAGTGGCAATCTCATCAGTTGGGCTAGTCGGAAGCAAAAAGTGGTAGCCAGATCTAGCACTGAAGCTGAATATAGAGCACTTTCATTCGCCACTGTTGAGCTTGTTTGGTTAATTCAGCTATTACATGAAATTCGGCAACCTATCAGGTCTACTCCAGTTTTACTCTGTGACAATCTTTCTGCCACCTTTCTTGCTAATAATCCTGCTATTACCAACAAGTCTAAGCACATTCAGCTTGATTTTCATTATGTTCGGGAAAAGGTTGATTCAAAAGAGCTGGTTGTTCGCCATGTTTCTGCTACAGATCAGATAGCCGATGTCTTTACAAAGGCCCTAACCGGTCACTCCTTTGCCAGTGTTCGTTCCAAGCTGTTGGTCGCCCCTCGCCCATCAGCTTGCGGGGGGGTATTAGTCCAAGATCAAGTTAATGATTCTTCTAGTCCTACTTAAGGATAGAAATTATCCTGTTACCTTTGTATGTCAATATTCTATCTTGTATATCCCTTGGAGAGCAAGTCAATAGTCTCCTATATAATGTAACGTGTGTACATGAATAAAATCAATCAAACACTTTACGTTCTATTACGTATAGCATACAAACAGGACGGAAAAGATGTCTTGGAGGAAGTCCAAATCAACAATTTTCCCCATGGTTTGTGAACTTCACCTGGATTATGATCTCTCAACACCAAAAATTTATAGCATTCTACCCTTGTTGGTAGTGCAATGTTGCAGCCTTCACCATAGTGCTCTTGCATGAAAATGGCTGGCAAGTGAATTTCAGATCGAAAACAGCAATATTACTCGATCGTGTGAGTTCCAAATTTGTCGGGAGTTTCTGGTTTGTTTCATTTTTGGCGCTTGCTCATTCATTTTCATCTTTGTTTGTACCTCCAACCATCTCAGCTTGGTTGTTTTTGTGTACATTGATCATAATTTTTATTGTAGTGGAATGTGAGGAATGAATTTTGTACACGAAGGAGACAGATGCTAGACTGTAAAAGTCATATATGGTCAAAATACTGTTAAAAGTCTTATATATTTGAATGAGCAAGGGCGTTTTATTGCCCTTTGTTTAATTCTCAATATAAATTTTCTATTGAACAAATATTCTTACTTGATTGCTTAAAACCTCTAACTAAAACCTACTGTTGAAACTTGGATAAAAATATTTGTTTAAATGTCATAAATTGAAATTTTTAAGCGAACAAATGAACGACCAATGTGTCTCGAATTTTTATTTCAAAAATAGCCCTAAACCGGGTTCACCGAGAAATAGCGTTTCAGCTACGGCTCAGTGAAAAATCGAGACAGCAAAATCAAAGAAAAAAAATAAAAGAATAAAAAAACACGATCAAAAATTCGTTCATCTTTCTCTCTCGACCGACTTCATATTTTCCCCAGATCCACTCACCGACTCACGATTTCGGCCTCCTCTTCCTTCCTCAGGCGATTCGTTTCCTTCAATTTCGGTTCCAACTGATCTGGATCTCCTACCAATTCTAGATCTCGATTTCCCTCAATTCGAGGGGCTCCAATAGCAGACCTGTAATCATGAATCCCTTCTCTTCCGGAACGCGTCTAAGGTCAGTTTGCGCCTTTTCTCTCTTTGCAATTGACGTCGTTATTCGGATCTACTTGTGATCTCTTGGTAGTTCAGTGATTGATTCGTCATTGTTACCGTTAACTGAAATGCTTGCTCTAAAAGAAGATCAGTCCTCATTAACTCTAGCAAGTAGTAGTAAACTGGTTTGATTTTGATTCTAGAGACTTAAATTTTCAAGTTTGACGGAGCTGTGCTTAAGGAGCAGTGTTGTTTTGTTGGATTTTTTGGTTGCATTGTAATTGTGCTAGTGGAATCGTTTGTGTTGTTGGTATATCTTTCAGCTTGGTGAAGATGAAAGGCTACTCAGACAGTAGGCTGCCGTTTATGCATTTGTACCATGTTTTTTTTACTGTATCTGGTTCTTAGTAGGGTGAGGGAAGGACATTGTCGTACAAATATACAGTGCTTCTTACAAGACTAACCTCACAGAGGTTGTAATGGACTTTCATCATGTTTGAGAATAACAGTACAAACCAGCACGTTGTGACAACTCAAACGCTCGATGCTTGTATCGTGTGATACAAGGCTGAATTATCTTCATTCTATATGCTAGAACCATCGAAATTGATCTTGATCACTTGGATACTTATATTTATGTTAATGTTCAGCTGGGACACTTTAACTGATGTCAATGATCCAGGTCTGGTTTAATGTATATAGATGCAACTTTCATATGTTCAGGGGAACTCGGAAGTTTTGGTTGTTGATTTTCTTTTCCATGCATCTTGAGTTGGCAGCTGGTTTTTGTAAACAATTTTGCTATGATGAACTAAATGTTAAAAGGCCTAAGATGTCTTAAAATGTGGGCGTAAAGAAAATTATAACTTAGGGTTGATAATGAAACTTAATGTTGAAACAACCTAAATTCCTGCTAAACACAATTGATATGGGCTATATCATTGACCAACTTAGATAGAATGGACTTAGTAGTTCTGATGAATCTGTGTTTTTTCAAAATTGATTTACACATCTTTCCTGTAATCATTGTCTAACTTAAGATATTATGTACCTTTGTGGATTTAGGGACATGATTCGGTCTATACGTGCTTGCAAAACTGCTGCTGAGGAACGTGGTGTTGTGAGAAAGGAGTGTGCTGCTATTCGTGCAGCAATTAGTGAAAATGATCCCGATTATAGGCATCGCAACATGGCAAAGCTCATGTTTATCCACATGCTTGGTTACCCAACACATTTTGGTCAGATGGAGTGCCTGAAATTGATTGCATCTCCTGGATTTCCTGAAAAGAGAATAGGATATCTTGGTCTTATGTTGCTTCTTGATGAAAGACAAGAAGTTCTAATGCTGGTTACAAATTCCTTAAAGCAGTATCCAATCCTTCTTTTTATTGTGTTTTTGTGCCATAGTGCTTATACCTCGTTAATTTTGAAACATAATCAGCAAAAAATATGTTATCCTTGATACGTCTATAGAGATCTCAATCATATGAACCAATATATAATTGGGCTTGCTCTTTGCGCGCTTGGCAATATCTGTTCTGCAGAGATGGCTCGTGATCTTGCACCAGAAGTAGAACGTTTACTTAAGTTCCGAGATCCAAATATTCGAAAGAAGGTCAGTTTTCTTAGTTTTGCTCTACTCCTCTATCTTCATTTTTTATTTGGAGATTTTAGGATGGCTAACTGCAGTAAGTAGGCAAATCTAACTTTATTATGGACCCATCTAATTATATCCTTCATTATTTTTTTTGTGGGTCAGTTTTCTAATGTTTTCCTTAACATTTGAGATTTTTAAAGGGGCAAAGGAAAAATGACTCATGGTGTTTTCACTCCTAATTTTTGATTGAGCATGCATAATCTGGCCCGCCTGATACTCAAACTTCATATTCTGGATGTCTTGATCAACCAATACTCAACAAATTTATTTCAATATGTTTATGGGGTGACAATTGCTTGTAAAATTCTATGGAATCTTTATCTTACGTGATGTCCTTGAGTTAATTGATTCTTCCATCCTCAAATTCTTATTGATGAAATTTATTTCTTATCTGTTTAGGAAGTCTTTGGTTAAATTTTCACATTTGTGGGGGTGCAGTTTTATTTAGGGTCCATTGAATAAAATTGCAAGCCATTTGATTTTATTCTGAGATTATCCAAGTCATTTGGAATCTATATTGCATGCATTGTTCGTAAAGATTTTCTCATGCTTCTCTGTTGATTCAATTGGATTTTATGATTTCAACAAGTTTTGGTTTGCTAATGATAGATGTATGAAATAGGCAGCTCTATGTTCTATAAGGATCATAAAGAATGTTCCTGACCTGGCGGAGAACTTCGTAAACCCCACTGCAGCTTTACTTAAGGAAAAGCACCATGGAGTACTAATAACCGGAGTTCAACTTTGTATAGAACTATGTAAAGCCAGTGATGATGCACTTGAATATTTCAGAAAGGTAGATTTTTTTCTTTTTGTGAATGTTGTATATGTTTCAGTGTTGATTACTGTCCTTAAGTTGTTATCAGTGGTCAGTAGTTTTTCAGTTATTTACATATGGCACCTTGCCTTTTTTTTATACTTGCACTCTTTCTACTAATTGATTTGTACTATGTGTTATCATTTGAGATTGAGAATGCTTCAAGCTACGGTTGACTGAGTCATGATGGCTTACGATAATTTGTATTCTGCAAGCAATTAGAGTCAGAGCATAAATGACGTTTATCATTCATCTTGTTGAAGCAATTATGATATATGAGATTTTCATGTGATTGACAATTCATTTGACGGTGCTTCATCTCTCTTTATGCGTATAGAAATGCACAGATAGTTTAGTCAGAGTTTTGAAGGACCTTGTGAATAGTCCAAATGCACCAGAGTATGACATTGCTGGAACTACAGATCCATTTCTTCATATCAGATTGCTGAAACTTTTTTGTGTGCTCGGTCAAGGAGATGCAGAGGCTCGCGACTGTATGAATGACATCCTTGCACAGGTCATTTGCCAGATTTCTCTTTACACTGAATGTTTCTAATTTCTTGTTATCCTTCCTCTGGATGTTTCCAAGAGGGGGCCAAATTTCTTACATGTGCAGTATAAGACATATTTACTCTCAGTTTGCATGGTTTTCTTCTCATTCAACTTCATTGTGTATTGAATTATGTTACATGTATGGTCTTAATGCCCTTCTCCTTGAGTATCTGAATTTGTGCATGTAGAAAATTTCTTTATATGTTTTGAATTCTGACAACTCTCGGACATGTATGCTTAATGAGCTCTTTTCTGTTCTGTATAGGTGGCAACAAAAACAGAGTCCAAAAAGAATGCTGGAAATGCCATCCTTTATCAGTGTGTTCAGACAATTATGAGCATCGAAGATAATAGTGGATTGCGTGTGCTTGCCATTAATATTTTGGGAAGGTTCTTGTCAAATAGGGATAATAATATTAGGTACTGTCCAGACTGATGTTACCTTGCTACACTTTGAAATGCTGTACTTGCATAACTTTTACCTAATATTAGCGGTCCTAGTCATAAATTGACATCAAATGCACAATTGACCTGTACATGAATATGGTCACGTGGCTGTTAGGTGTGGCTAACTTGTAATCGTTTCAGGTATGTTGCATTAAACATGTTGATGAAGGCAGTCACGATTGATTCTCAAGCTGTTCAGAGGCATAGGACAACAATTTTGGAGTGTGTCAAGGTAGTTTTTTTTAAATTACTTTCCTGTATAAATCTTAGAGACTTTTATGGTACTTTCGTGCATACCCCTTTGAGTTGTGAATTCATATGAAATATATATACAGGAAGAAATGACTGAAGTACCATTCTCATGACTTGTATTAGTTCAAGTGCTAAAATTTTGTGTAGTAACACTAATGTATGTTTGGTAAACATGCTATTGCTAATTATGTAAACAGTGTTGGTAAGGCCTGGGATGACTATAATGGTGATAATGTTCTGAGATTGAGACTTTATAAGACAATATTTGTCTACTCGAACACGACCAGTATTCGAGATAGACTTTTGCATCTGAAAACCATTTGTGTAAATGCCAGTCCATCTAGCGTGCCTCAGTATACAGTATGCATCTGTAACAAGCTTTCATTTTCTTATTACGATTTTATTAGTGGAATAGTCATTATTGCTGTTAAAACAAATAAAGACCTCAAGTAAGGACGTTTTATTTTCAACTTGTGAGGATGTAATAGTGTGTTACCCGGAAACGCGAGACTAGTAGCGTTTCCCGTTTCTGAAACTCGGAAACGCCCGGAAACACCCAGGAAACGTTTCCCATAGGATGGAAATGGCTTACGTTTCCTTTGACCATTTTGAGCAGACTTTGCAGGGAGAACAAAGGGAAACCCATTTCCTTTATTATTTTAGTCACTTCTAATTAAAAACTAACCCTAAAATCTTAATTCTCAATCAATTCCCCTGGTGTGAGTAGAATGAGAAGACAATCTGCCGATGAAACCAAGTGTTGGATCCATCTGGTCTTATAGATGGCATGACCAGTTCATGCTGGTTTGTTAGGATTTATCTCCCTACTGTTTAGATTAGATTGTTTCTCTGCATTATTGTTTATTTATGTTAACTTGTTTTATAAGTGATTTATTGCATGAATTTAGTAGCTAGGTATATATTTTTAGGTGATATATAAGTTCTACACCTTCAAAGCTTTAAAAGGATATATAATATATAGTGCCTTTTCCCTGGCGTTTCTTGATTTTGAGGTTGATGTTTCCACGTTTCCGTTTCGTATCGTTTCCCCGTTCCCGTTTCCGTTTCCGTTTCTGTTTCCGTTTCCGTTTCCGTGTAACATAGTAAATACCACTCCCTGTTTTTGCATATGCATGTATGGGCAGTTTTCTGTGAAAAAATACACTATTATGCAAGTTTGTTTTGAAATTATAGCTGTTATTTTTAAATTTTTTATTCAACTAGGATCCATGTGTTTCTTGTTTATATACATAAGTGATGGCATGCTACACAGGAGTAAATGTTACTGACGGTTTAACTTTTCAGGATTCAGATGCTTCAATCAGGAAAAGAGCCCTCGAGCTTGTGTCGCTGCTTGTCAATGAGAGCAATGTAAAATCTTTGTCAAAGGAGTTGATTGACTATTTGGAAGTGAGTGAACAAGAATTCAAGGGAGATCTTACTGCCAAAATTTGCTCCATCATTGAGAAGTATGTCAAAAACTTCTGACGTATGATCTGTATAGATGAGTTACAATGTCAGCATTTTAATGTGAAATTTTTTTGTTAAAAAAATACCTCTAATTCCTCAGTCCTCGACTCCTCGTTATAGCTTAACGTTCACTAAGCGTAAAATGTTCAATTACTACTCCTTATGATTAAGACCAATTTATTTTTTCACAAATTTGTAATAGAAGTTTATAATGACTGTAATCATACCAGAGGAAATCATTAAATATTATATTCCTAGACCTCACTAAATTTACCTTTAACTAAACTTGGTATGCAGATTGATCTATGTGGATTGGAATTTAAGTGTGGACTTTATATTAACACGAAGATGATTTATTCAGAGTTGGAGTTGAATACTCAATAAGAATGAATCTTGAGAGCAGAGTATCTCTGAAACTAAAGTTTTTGCTGCCTTCATATCTGAGCTAACTCCTGTACATCCTGAATTGCAACATACTAATAGGTTAGGTTGCATGAGTAAAAAAAGTTGTTTGTAGGTACATGATAGTAGTACATGCTCTTCTCACCAAAAAAAAAAAAAAAATAGTAGTACATGCTCAATCTAAATATTGTGCTATATATGACAAATGGAAAATGTCACCTTGACAACATTGCCTTACTGGCATGTCTCCATTTATAGGTATAAGTGATTAATGATAGCTTGGTGAAATCAGTTTGCAGGGTTTAGTGAAATTAAAATCTAGTGTTTTTTTTATATGTCTTATCTATATCTGTTTCTCCTAACTCAACCATAATTCATGTTTCATTTTGATTTTGATGGTGTAATTACCCTTTTCCTTTCAGGGAATTGCCTTCAACTAGTCGTATTTGATGATGTTATTAGTGAATTCTATGATTTAGAATTTACTAACATTTAAATTGGTATTTTAGGTTTTCGGAGGACAGGATTTGGTTCATTGATCAAATGATAAAGATTCTGAAAGAGGTATGAACTGAATATATCCAATGGTTCTCTCTTATTACTTTTGAGATGAGAAATGGATCATCATGATCTAGCATAATCCTGTTCTACTAGGAATTTAATGCCAGTTCTAAGGGCATACTACAGTGTGCACAAAAATCTAACTTTCCAAATTTTGGTATGTTGCTTATATCATACGTACATATATACTTGTAAGTCTAAAAGTAGATAGATCTGCAAGCATTTCAGATCCAAAATGTGAAAGATGTTCTCCTCTGTTACTCTCCAATTTTTAATGTCGTGATCACTGAAACAGATCATGAAATTGTGGTTCTCTGTCCAATGTACAGCATCCACTGAAGCTTACACAGGGTTGCAACTGTTAGAAGAAAATTTGAAACTTCCATATACTCGTGCAGCTATGTAAATTGACTTCTAGTCATCCACATCATAAACTGGTTTCAACCTAAATAATTCTATCGTTTTTGCATATTTAATCATTCGTCTGTATAAGATCCCTTTTTTCTTATTATCACCCGAGTGCCTCATGTTTCAAATTATTTGAATTTTTGTAACTCCATTTAGTCTAAACAGTCCTGGTTATTTTCAGGCTGGTAGTTTTGTCAAGGATGATGTGTGGCATGCTCTTGTTGTTGTGATAAGTAATGCTTCTGATCTTCATGGATATACAACTAGGTCTTTGTACAGAGCTCTTCAAGGGTCAACTGAGCAGGTAATTTTGTCATTTTTTCTTCTAGACAGCCTTGGTAGCAGGGAAACCTTGTCTTTGGATAACAATTGATTCCCTTTACAGGAAACCCTCATCAAAGTGGCTGTATGGTGCATTGGTGAATATGGTGATATGTTGGTCAATAATGTGAAGATGCTTGATATTGAGGAACCTATTACTGTGAGTGCGTTATCCATAAGGCTTGCACTTTATCGATCTTGTTGGGAAGTGAATTTTCATATTTGTTTTCAGATTAGATTCATTAGATGGTTTTGCACTGCATGTCTTTTTCATGTAGGTCTTTTTTCTGCATTCAACTTTCTTTGGCATAATTGAATCCTGTTCTGGTTTCCAAAAAAGAAAAAGAAGCAATATCTTCTGATAATTAATACAATCTTAACTTTCACAAACAAACTGCTTCTTGTTATGCTAATGCAAGGCAGATACATTGAATGTAGTATTTCTCTATTAAAGAATTTAAATTCCATTGGTGTAACATCTATTTTCCAAACAGGTAACTGTATCTGACGCTATTGATCCAATAGAGATTGCCATTAAGCGACACAATTCTGATCTTACTACCAAGGCTATGTGTTTGGTTGCCCTTTTAAAGCTTTCTTCTCGTTTTCCAGCTTGTTCAGAGTAAGTGTTTCATCTACTGATTACCTCTAACTTTCACAGTTCACACCTTTAGCTCCAGATTTTGTTCTATAATGCTAAACCTTTTATGTTATTCTCTCATATTTGAAGGAGGATAAAGGGCATAATCTCTCAATACCAGGGAGGTCTTGTACTTGAGTTGCAGCAGAGGTCACTTGAATTTAATTCAATCATTGGAAGGCACCAAAATATCAGGTACTATAACTTTATTTTGTTATAAGTTTTTGTTTGATATATGAGTGATAATCTTAAAAATGTCTAAATGAATATACAGATCTTCCCTTCTAGAAAGAATGCCAGTTCTAGATGAAGCAACATACAGTGGAAGGAGGAGTGGTTCTTTACCAGCAACAGATTTCAAATCCAACAGACCTGTTAGTCTGCCTAATGGAGTTGCTAAACCTCCTGCTTCTCCGCTTGTTGATTTACTTGATTTAGGTTCAGATGACACCCCTGCACCTAATTCTTCAGGGGGAAGTTTTCTTCAAGACTTTCTTGGTGATCTGTCTATTGAACCATCGCAGTCGGGTGAGTGTGTGTGAATAAGCTGAAACATCTCTTTAGCCTTCATTTTTTGCTTATAAAATAGTTGTCTTTTAAGCTATTTTGGCCATTTTAGTCCTATATTACCCCTACTAATTAGGGGTTCAGTGAAAGACATATTTTATTAATATTTGAAAAGTTGTATTTTTCAGTAATACAAAGGAATTTAAATGTAAAACTTAAGGAGTAGTGTACTCTACTGTAGTTTATAGTGTCCTTAACAATTGTGCATATGACTAGGACATTTATTTAGTACGGAGGGAGTGGAGTATATTGAAAATCTCTGTTGTTTGTTGTGTATTATTAATGCTGTCCTTTATTTCCATTCCAGGTGCTATGCCAAACCATAAAGCTGGCTCGGATGTCCTATTGGATCTTTTGTCAATTGGAAGCACTCCAGCTGCAAATAGCACATTGAGTTCTGATATTTTATCTTTGGGACAGGAAAACAACGTTTCAAGCTTGCCATTGGAAAGTGTGACATCACTTTCATCTGGTTCCACACAAGTGTCTTCCAATCAAGCTGCTCCTATGTTGGATTTACTGGGTGGACTTTCTCCAAATCCACCTGTACCTGGTAATTTATGCTTTGGTTTATGGGTTTTTTGTTCTGGTAAATTTGTGGAAGATTGCTGAATCGGTGTTTGTGCTGCAGAAAACAATGGCCCACAATATCCCTCTATTACTGCGTTTCAAAGCAGCTCCTTGAAGATCATATTTGATTTCTCAAAGGAATCTGGAGGTCCCCAGACAACTTTAGTCAAGGCTACTTTCATTAATTTGTCTCCAAATTCCTTCACAGATTTCGTGTTCCAAACTGCAGTTCCTAAGGTGACATTTTGATTAAACATTTTAGTAACCCAAAGAATTGTGTGGATTGCTTATCAAATATTACAGGACCATCTGTCTTAAGAGTTAGTTGTTAGTCTTAATTGCAATACCATCTGTATAGCTTCAAAATAAGCAATGGAAAATAATTTCACCTATGTTGAAGCTATACAGATGGTACAAGCTTATTGTTTTTTTTTAGAGATTTAATATCATGAACCTTGTATAAGTTTGACATCATTAAAATATTTTTTATAGTTTCTTCAACTGCACTTGGATCCTGCTAGCGGTAACACTCTTCCTGCAAGTGAGAATGGCTCTATCATGCAGAACATGCGAGTGACTAACAGCCAGCACGGAAAGGTATTTCATATCTTGTAATTTCAAGTTTTTTTTTTCCAACTTCATACAATTATAGCCTGCAGAGCATAAATCATATTTGAGCTTTGCACTGATGTTGGTCAAATTTTCAAATCTTCAGAAATCCCTTGTCATGCGTATACGTATAACATACAAACAGGACGGGAAAGATGTCTTGGAGGAAGGCCAAATCAACAATTTTCCACATGGCTTGTGAACTTCACCTTGATTATGGTCTCTTAACACAAGTTTTCTAGCTTTCTGCCCTTTTTGGTAGTGAAATATTGCAGCCCTTCACCATGGCAATCTTGCATGAAGGAGAAATGGCAGGCGAACGAATATCAGATGGGAAAGCAGCAATTTCACACGTGTGAGTTAACTCCAAATGTGTCAAAAGTTTCTGGTTTGTTTCAATTTTTGGCGCTTGCTCATTCATTTTCATCTCTGCACCCATCTCAGTTTGGTTGTGTTTGTGTACATTGATCATAATTTTATTGTAGTTGAATGTGGGGAATGAATTTTGTGCAAAGCATGAAGGAGAAGCTAGACTGTAGAAGTCATAGATTTGACTTTGAGATATAGATGGGGGATGTTTGACTTGTTTTTTGTCATCTATATATACAACCGAGTCGTTGTTGTTCCAATGTTCCAAAGTACAATGAAGGGCGGATTTGTAGAGTACGAAAAATGTGTAAGTTTTACATTTCTATTGTTACTCGTCGGTTATATTTATATAACTTCTTGTTGTCATCAGACTTTATATTAGAATTTTATGCAACCTTTGTTTTGATGATCACATAATAAATTTGTGGGAATTAAACTCGGAAATGGTGCTAGGTTTAATTTGTTAGTATCTGAATTGTTTCAAATGAAATCAAACTGGCCAAGGTCAACTGCAAATGGAAAGATTGGATGATGCCAAGATCAAGTTGTAAATAGCTAGGCTTCGTTGGATATTTACTGTCTTTGAGTGGGATCCTGTTAGGGTGAAGTTGTTAAAATAACTCTAGGTAGAGTTGATTAACTCTGAACCATTGATTTCATTTAACGGTTGAGATTTTAGATTTTATAGGATTTTCAGATTTTTGTAAATCAATAAAGATGGAAGTTTGGGTCGTCGATAAAGAACTACGGCAACAGGGACTTCTCTTTGAGCCTCCAAAGTCCACCTGCACTTCTCCGGCGAGTACAACCTCACCATCATCATCCTCTTCCGCCAGGCCAAGTAAAGTTTATTTACAAACAGCCTGAACCAATGGGCCAAGTAAACCCAACCATTGCTCTCAAGAGACCCGAACGGCCCGGAGCACCACGGGTCCGGACTCCGGGCTACGGGTATGTCTCCGGATGGCACCGGTACCGCCCATCGGAGGAGATCTCGTAGGTGTCGTTGAAGGTGTGGCGGGTCCACCGGCCCGACCACAGAGTCCGGTTGAAGTCGGGTCTTGCGGAGGGGTTTGTCGAGGACGAAGCGGAATGGAGAGAATTTGAGGCCCTCGTAGTGGCGGAGGAGGACGAAGAGTAGTTCCGTTGCCGGGACTTCCATCGGTCGCCGGCGAGGTCGTTCTCGAAGAAATGATTTTCCTTATTGTTTTTTACTTTTTGTCCCTAATAAGTATTTACCATATCTAAAGAGCTCATAAAAAATCTCAACCGTTAAATTGAAATCAATGGTTCAGAGTTAATCAACTCTACCTAGAGTTACTTTTTTTACTGTAATTTCGAAGGAATGTTACTTTAGATAGCTAGTGTTTCACCTTTACTCGGTTTATATAATGTTTTGACAAAAGGGTCTAATGTATGCTGTTTAATATTGCACAAGATATTGAGCTTTACATATACATCAGTTTTGTCTATTTATATGGATGAAGAAAGATACACTTAGACATTGTATGAACTTTCCCTGAATAATTGTTGGGTCCATGAACATGACTACACAGTGTGGTCAACTCAACTCTAGAAGAAAGTATTGCCAAAAAAACCTTCCAAAAGTCTAACAATAAATTAGGGAGTTGTTCATTGGTGAAACTGAAACCTACCGGTATGTATGCAAACAAGTTGGGAGCACATGCACATGCACATGCAAACTTAACTATATGCAACTATGCAAGGGGCAGATTGTCCACTCGCCTCATAAATAGTTCGATCTACTGTGTGTTCAAAAAGTTACCTGCTTTGCCTTTTTTGACTTGGACAAGTCTCAATTAATTTGGGGTTTCTTCTACTATCTTGCTACGAATTTAATTGATGTTGTACGTGTAGCCTACTGGTCGATCTATGGTGACTCTTTGCTCCGCAAATTAATACTCCCTCACTTTCAAAAAACATGGCCTTTTAGACAATTTAGGTTGTTTCAAAATACATTACCATTTCATATTTTTTCCCTACTCTTTCCATTTATACCCCTAATAATTAACTTTATCATAATCATTACACTTTTTCATATTTCTCTAAATAAATAATTAACTCTACATTCTATAGGGGTAATACAGGAATAACATTTTTTTCTTAATATATGTGCAATATCCAAATGGTCATGTATTTTGAAACGGAGGGAGTATAAGCCAATACGCCAATATGAGTAAAACTCATAGAGATGTTGAGAAATTTCACATGCATGGAAACTAAAGTCTAGTTATTTTTCCTTCTTATGTGTAGAGCTGATCCGAGCAAACCGGATTATCTGATTCGTAGTCTTTGTCGATATATGTTTTCGGATTATCTGGTTCGTTGTCTTTGTCGATATATACGTGTCTTGTGTTATATACTTGTACGCTTGTGACTTAGTCGAAGGTGCAAAAATATATGGCTCAAAAAATTCTTAGGTTTTGACCAAAAGCCCATACACCATCCTTTTGAATAATTCAATTTGACCAGGCCTACATCATTGGAATGTATAGTAGCATGAAGGTTTATCATGATTTTGAGTATTTAACTTGTAGCATATATTAGATTAAGTTTCTCATTTCAATTTGAAGTCCAAACAAAGTTATATGATAGGGAAAAAAAACTTGCATAAACATGCATGTGTACACATGTGTTGTGTAATGATGTTAAAACTTCCCAATGTGTATATAACGTATGTGTTGTTGTTGCTGTACGTACCATATGTTGCGTGCTCTAGTAGCTAACCCCATAACGTACGTTCTCATCAAATGGGCACCCAATTCCTACGTAGCTAACCCTAGCAGCTACCATCTTTACAACATGGATAGATCGGCATATGATCAATAATGCCCTCCGAAATTTGCACATGCATTTGCTGTCTTTTTTAAGAGCTCTGTATTCTGTTGGTAAGGGGAAAAAAAATTGGTGGGCCTTCATCTCAATATGCACCGTCTTAACGCATTCTTATAGATGAGATTTTAGAGATTTGTAATAGGTGATCAATGGATATGATATTGGTGACAATCTTTAAGATCACTATATAGATACTAACAAACATTAATCTAATGTCGACAAGAAGGGAAATTTTTAACATTTACTAACAACATTTATATAGGTACATTTTGCATGTTGGCCACTTTTAAAGGTTGATTTATTAAGATTTCTATAATAAAAAAAGATAAGATCGATCGACTTGCTATCTATCCAATCTTACTGGCTTAATTTTTTGGTTGAGGGAACTGCGCGCCCATGAGAGTCGAACCGGTGACCTTTGGGTACTATCCAATCTTACTGGCTTAATTAGATAACACTTTTCTGAATTATATATTATTAGGTCATTTGTGCATAATTTAGACAAAAAAATTAATAACAACTCTGGTTTGAGCTCAATTCCATTTTTAATACATCAGATCTGCATAAAAAGTACTCCGTAGTAGATTAAGAATATGGAGAGGGAAGAACACTAGTATCCATATATAGCTACAACCTCCATCTTTCTTTCTTTCTCAAGCTATAGCCAGTTTTCTCTAGCCATGCTGATTTAGGTAAAATCTCCATCATTAACAAAAAAAACAACGCGAAAAAGGGCAAGAAAAAACGATGATTATAATAACTATATATATAACGTACTCATTATCATCATCGTTCATATAATATATATATATGGTGTACATTTAAATCATAAAGTTTTAAAATCAAGATCCGTGGTGGTAGATGGAGAATTACTTGAACTAGAATTACAAAGAGCGTTGAGGACACGAATTTGGAGCTTCAACCGGAAAATGTAATCGGCGGTGTGTCGGAACAGCTTTTCCGGCGCCATTTCTTGGCCTCCGGGTATCAAGCTCTGGAGCTTCTTCACCTTCTTTTCCACCGCCACCGCTGACGTGGCTTCAAACGCCGTCGTTTTGGAAACCCTTCTTCTTCTTCTCCTCATGCTCTTGATCTTGGTGGATTTCATGTTCTTTTTTTTGTGTTTTGGCTTCCTTTTTTTTAGTTTTTTTTTGGGGTGTGAATTGGTTAAGGTGTGGTTGGCTTTTAAGAGAGGCGAGAAGAGAATAATGAACTGCCCTATTTATTCACACGCTTATTATCTAAACTTTTTTTTTTTTTATGTTTTTTCATATATTGAACCTATATTTAGTCTTGGATTATCATTCATTATTGCAAAAAAAGATAAAAAATAAAATTAAGAGGAGTTATAGTTTGTCTCACATAAAAAATTCTTCTAACGTAAAAATGCAATTATACACGTGTAGTAAGTAGGGTCTGGCTTGGGTTGTGCAAAGAAACTATACACGTGTTCGATCTTGCTTGTTATGCATTCCGTTCCGCCCCCTACCATATCTTTTTACGCATGTACACTAATTTTTTCTACCATATACTATGCATGATTTTGACCAAAAAAAATACTATGCATGATATAAGTTTCACATGATCAAGAAACTAATAAGGATATATGCAATTAATTGTTACTAAATCTAGACCAATAATTTCAATGAATAATGCTAACTCCATCACATGTATTGATATCAATTTCGCCGAGTACTAATGATAGAAATCTTGTTATGGCAATTTGGATGGGTTGTCGATTACTTGCTATGCATAAATATAGTATATAGAGCATCAAGTTGACACTGCGTATTTTAGTACCAATTAGGGTTTTCAACCAAAAAAGTACCAATTAGGGTTTTACTAGTAACCTTGAAAATCGGGTGAAACTAATCAAATTTTATACATACTACAAAGAGGATACTATATATGAAAACAATTCAATTCCAAAAGTTATAGTGCGAAAACAATGTTTTTTAAGGCAAAGAAAAGGACCCTAATTATTCCGAAAAAAGGAGATCGATATCCATCATCAACAGCTATCCGAAATGGGTACAATAACTCATAATCAAGTGACCATGTGTGACCTCGTGGACGATCTATATATATATTGCTGTAACAAATGGATTTCACAAGTCCAGCTAAGTCTAGCCTAACCAAATAAAAATCTAAGATATTTATTCAAAATTCCATAAAATATTGTAAAACTATTTCTAGATTCACGTACCAAATTGTTATACTTAAGATAAGTATGGAGCACTAATTGAGACCTAGCTAGGATCCGTATTATACGTTAATATATATGAAGTGACATATTCATGTATAAGGTTTAAGCTCAAGTACGTTTAAATTTCCATTAGTACGTACGTGCGTGTTCATTTCGCTTAATGGAGAAGATCAATGCACGCACGTCAATGGTTATTTGAGAGATGGACATTGACAAATTTTAAATGAAATTTTAATAAATCACAATCATGTCGTAGTTCAATGCACGTCCATTAATTAAGACCATCCATGTTTGTTTAGTGTATTTTGGAAAGCCGTGTGGAGTATTAACTCATGTGAAAACGGTTTGATAAGATCTTCCTTTAATTTTCAGCCAGTTATCATAGGTCGATCTATAATTTGATTAACATACTGTTTAAATTTGACAGATCAATACACTACTCAGCCTACTCTTATTAAGCAAATCATAGGCATGTACGTACATTAAGGGTATGTTTAATACCCCCTGCCGACGTACGTATATATACCCCATTATACCTGGCCTTTTAGTCAAGCTAGAGCGAATGAACCATCACGTACGTACTGTTAGGACTGTAAAGAATTGGAAAGAAAACAAGTTCACTTATAAGTGTATGTGTTACTCTTCCGTCTCCCCTCTAACACTTACTTACTCATAGGGATCGAGATCGAAGAAACAATGAAACCCCACCACATGACACGTATGTTAACGTATTGGGCGGATTACACGTGCATGGAAACAAAGACCGACGAAACATATATATATGTATGGAGATCGATTTTACATGCATGCATTTGCTATCATCCAAGATCTAAATTAGATATATACATATATACACAACAACAAGAACAACGTAACGGTCCCCGACTCCCTGGTCCCATCTACTTTCACTTGTAATTGCATAATGTGTACGTACGTACACGTATGTATACGATATACATCTACTATACTAGTACGTACAAACTTCCACCATGCAAGGATGTGTTCACGAGGCCGCATTTAATCCTACCTTTCGCCCATGTGATCTTGAGTTTGACAATCTAAGAAATTCATAATGCCCTACTTTGACATCTACGTAGCTATAGTACGTACCCTAGTAGGGGCCGGGCAGCCACGGGTCGAACCACGAGTGGATAACCCATTTCCGTTACCCATCCATTAGCTTATTCAGACGATTTAGAATATATTTTTTTATATAATGAATAATGCAAGTGTGATATGTGATGTTCTTCTTTGCTTATCTATTACCTTGTTTTATTCAAATTTTCACCAACTTTTCCGGATCAACTAAGACTAAGGGTTGTCCCTATGCGGTATGAAGCTTAAGGAAGCTCAATGGAGCTTGTCGAAGGTTAACTTTGTTTTAAATAAAGTATTTTTGGTGTTTGGTGGATCATTATATTATAGCTGGAACATGTCTAGCTGAATTCAGCTGAATTAAGTTGGAAATAAAAGCTACCTCCTCCAAGCTTAACAAAGCTGAACTAAGCTGAATCCAACTCTTAATTCAGCCTCGGTTAGTTTTACCAAACAAACCCTAATATCCAATTGGGCGGAGACGGGTTTATCATCGATGATCCCTACCGACTTGTACACATTAATGACTATACCGTGTATCATGTATCAAAATGAAGAGGTCTCCCTCCCTTTACGCAATTGATGTATTGAGGGCAAGTGTAACCAAATTAAGTGCAATGCTGGCGGAGAGGAAGCCAGGCTAGCTAGCTATAGCTTGGGGAAAGTGACGAAACTCATTAATGGATATACTTTTATACAAGCCACACATATACATGTTATGTACTATCTGGCCCATGCCCTTGTGGGGTGTCTTGTAGGGGGATAGTGTAGTTTCATGATAACTTGTTCGTGGCTTTGAAAACGAGCGCATGAAACCCGGCGCTTGTTATTCATTCATATATATATGTAATGTACGTCCAAATATATTGCAAGTTACCTAATTGTTGTCGGAAATTAATTCCTCTTATTCTTTGTTGATCAGATAAGTGCATAATTCCCAAGTTGATGAGCCACAAGTTGAAGCTATGCTCGTAACCCGTAAGAGAGTGGATTTGAAAGAATATGGCCGAATACATACATATAGAATTTTGAAACTTATGATTGATGTTTTCAATTCATGTATATATATTGGGTTTGTTTAATTGTTTCGAGTTGGCAAAGTTGCATGGTGAGATGTAGACTGCATATGATTACGTACATTATACGTCGACGAAAAATAAGCTTGATCGATCTATGAAATCCCATGCAAATCCCTACGTACACTTACCCTCCTTTATGTTCTTTTCAAGTGGTCATTTTAAATTTTTAATAGAACTATACATGCATAGACTCCAGTTCAACTCATTGTATGACAAGTTCAATTGATGAAGACTAATTATTAGTTTAAGTACCCATTTAAATGTAACGGCCATTTAATAAAAATCATACATATACTACCCATTCTATATTTCTATGCATTGAGTATTATAGGCCAAATATATTTACGAATTGTTTGAGGATATATGATAAGAAAATCATACATAAATTACCAAAAAATTAAATATATAGCAACGTATTCTATGGCGTACTTATTAGGTCTTTGTTAAATATTCTTATAGTACTCCGTATAATTTTGAATTTTTTATTAGTGTATCTAGATTTCGGTCTCATGAGTAATAGAAAAATAATTATAAATAGTTATGTAATGGGAAACTGCTACTATAATCAATAAAAATATGATATAGCGACATATAATCAATAAAAATACAGCGACATATATACGTGTAAATATGATATTTATAGCGTTGTCACGAGAGGAAAGGAAAAGAGGTGGTGGGAACGGAACGCACATGTATGCACATGCAACGGTACTCCTCGTCTCCTACTACTTCAACTGCCTTCATTTCACTTCACTACTCCGTTTATTGGCGCCCTTTCGCTTTTATGCCTCACTATCCTCCTTGTCCCATCTCTACGAACCCTACTCCATTTCTTACAATTTCATAAAAGAAATGCAAAATTATTTTTTCCAATACCCTTAAGTCTAACAATACTCTGATTGATGTTCCGATATTATCACTGATTTTCCCAATTAAAGGATACTGATCGTGTTGTCTCTATTTTCGGTTTGAGTCGTTGATCAAACTTAAGCCCATCGTCGTGTTTATATCCTTAAATTAATTGGATATTTGACTCTTAGAACTTTCAAAAATCAAACTCGAATTGTCTAGGTTTATATTTTGAAACAACACTTATTTTTAAGGGCATTTTAGATTACACTAAGCCATTTTTTGTGTCCTTCACCGAATTTCCACGACCTCATATTGTCATCTTATACTTCCCTAATATCTTACGAGTGAGAACCATAGGTCCATACCTAAATGAGCCCATTTAAGCTGTGTTTGAACAACAATGAAGGCCTATCCTTTAAATCACAAAAATGTTACCATCAAGACAGACACCGACCTAAAGTTTCCTCTGTAAGTAGTTGGAATTTTAGATAAATAACACGCTGAATAGAATATTTCACGTTATGCTGATAAAAAAAAAAAATGAATATTTCACGTTAAATATTTAATTTGGGCCGTAGATCACTTAATGGGCCTATTGTTTGTGGACCAGCCCATGTTCAAAATTTCCATGTTAAGCGTGCCATCTGTAAGTACTAAAAACAAATAAGCGCACACTTCAATTTCCAATCCAAATCCAATCCACACTTCTTTTGTCCTCAATTCAATTTGATCAAAACGGTGTATCTCGATTACAATTCGATCGTATGGTGTTAGATATGATGTCAATTTGCAGGTAATGAATTTGAATCTTCATCACTCAAATTTGATTAAAACGGTGAAAAGCCAAGCTGATATTGTTTTAAGTAAATTGATAGGGTTTAGACTAGTGTTGCTTGTTTGGTGCTAGTGCTACTGTCTTGGTGTTTGAACTTTGAGTCTTTTTTTGGAGTTATAATGAAACAAAGACAATACATGGAATTCTTCAGTTGGATCAAGACCATATAGTGGGGTTTGTGTAGATGCTCACTCGAGATTTTTTTTTACATAAAAACAAAACTTTACCCTGATTGAATATTAATTTCCTAAGTTGCATGTTTGGTTTTCTAAAGTACACTTGCGATTCATTAGTTGGATCAAGACGATGTAAATATTAAATATGACTCAGAGTCATTACTATACATTATCTTATTTGTCTAAAGACCAAATTTGAAATTAAGCTTATCTTCTCCAAATACTAGTGAACGGCCCAGATGGATTTACAATGCCAAACCCACAAAAAAGTTGGAGGAAATGAGGATTCAAGTCACATGTTAGATTAGTGTATTCTGAAAGGGACATTTAATTTATTGTTTTCTTGGGTCTCATAACTTGCTATATGTTATAGTCTTACATTGGCATAGCTAAACACAAGGCAACCAAACTGAAAACAAAACAAAACAAGCTCATTTTAGAGAGAGATGGAAAGGTTGAAGACGAGACTGATAGAGATGAAAATGGGCGCCTTGTTAGTGGCCGCGGAAGCCATGGATGTGAGCTGCAATACGCTGAGCAAGGCGGCCATGACCAGAGGAATGAACAACTTCGTTTTCGTGGTCTACTCGCACGCTCTTGGCGCCTTCTTCCTTCTGCCTTCATGCTTTCTTTTCCACAGGTGTTTGTGTCTTCATTTCAATCTCAGCTTGAATTGGTTGATTAGTTGCCCATGTTATCATCTATCTAAATATCTAATCTAACCAACATGGAAGATCAGTCAGTTTAATCATGTTTAGTTGATTTCTCTATGTGCAGGAAAGTCCCACCTCCTCCTATCACTTGTTCCATTGTCTTTCGCCTCTTTCTTCTCGGCTTCGTAAGGTATTATAGTTTTTTTTTTCGTCCTATGAATGGATTTTTCGTAGGTTTTAATCGATTTGGATCATTGAAACAATTTCATTCGGGTTTTGGCATTACCTTTGCAAGTGTTGTCGTTTTTTTTTTTTTTTTGGCTAGGAATCATAACTTTTGAGGTATTCCATGACCTTCTACCTTATGAATTATTTTTTGACATTTTGGTTTGTTATAACCAATAGCCATTGATAGCTTATCCATTCAGTGAACATGTCACCTAACTTGAAAATTTGTCTGCATAAACACTAATTGAAGGATTAATGGAAGTGGATGAACCCACCTAACCAACAATATAATTGCTTCTTATTGAAAAATAATGTATAACAGTAACAAACCGCTGTATGTATAAGCTAATGACGACATCATTTGTACTCAAGCTTATCCAAAATGCTCTTTCAAATCTATTAGTCAAAGAATCAATTTAAAAAAAAAGTCATTCCACGACCTTCATTATCTTAGACTATTGCTTACTACGTTAACATGGACAACAAATTTACCCTGTTATTGGCAGTTATTGTTGCGTTCTGTTCTTGTACATAGGCGTTGGCCAGAGCTCACCAACTCTTGCATCTGCACTCAACAATCTCTCCCCTGCTTTCACTTTCATTTTTGCCATCCTTTTCAGGTCTGTTTTTCTTACCTCTCTTCAACCTTTTCACCACATTAAATACTGTTTTTTTAACCGTGTGTATGTCTGTATTAGGATGGAGGCACTAGACTTGAGGGTTCAAAGTAGCTTCCTCAAATTTACAGGCACTGTAATTTCAATCTCAGGAGCGTTTACCGTGATCTTTTACCAAGGCCTACCAATCACATTCTTTGGTCCTTCAAACTCAGCTCCCAAATCTCTCCTCTCATTCACCGGATCAAACTGGGTCCTTGGAGGATTTTTTTGTGCAGCTAGTAGTGTCTTCAATTCCCTTATCCTCATTGTCAAGGTAAAAATGAAATCAAATTAAACTTCCCCTTAGAAAACAGACCTTTAAAAGTGTTACATGAAATACTGTTAGGCCTGGGTCTTGAGAGACTACCCATCAGAATTGCTGGTAGCACTCATTAGCTGTTCTTTCGAGACGCTTGTGGCTGCGTTGGTGGGTCTGGTTGCGACAAGGAATAACACGAATGCTTGGATATTAAAGCCTGATCTAGAGTTGATGTCCATTTTCTTTGCGGTAAATGCGCCTATTCTGATTGTTCAATCTGTAGTCATTTGATCAGTATCCCTGACAATTTTTGTGATGCTTATAAGGCAATATTGATAGTGGGGATTCTGAATTTCATTCAATCGTGGGCTTGTCGAAAGAAGGGACCGGTTTATGTATCCATGTTTAAGCCGTTACAAATGATCATCGCGGTATGCCTAGGAGTCACATTGCTTGGTGATACACTTCATATTGGAAGGTGAGTTATAAAAAAGATAAGGGCTAGCTGCTTTGTTTTATATATGATACTTAAATGAGTTGTTGCCTGATGATCAGTTTTCTGAAACTGTGGACAGTGTGATTGGAGGATTTACCATAGCATTTGGATTTTACACCGTCATGAAAGGAAAAGCCATGGAAGAGACATCCAAGGAAGGTGGTGTGATTGGTCGCTACGAACAAGGTCTTGACCAAGCTCCTCTACTAACCACCAAAGGGCGTGGACTTGTGATCTAAGCTTTTAGTTACTAAAATTTCACCCTATAGTCGGGTTTCCGAGTTTCTTGGTCAAGATCAACACATCATGTATATAACACATAAATGTATTGCAATCCATGTACATGATGAACATTTACTTGAAGATGAAGTCCTTAGGAACAAGTTTAATTAGGCATTTGTGATGATGTCTTACAAGAGCGGGGCTTGGTCAAGGGACATACGACGAATGGGAGCATCAGTCAACGCCTCGAGAATGTTAAAATGGCGCGTATCCTCCATGGATCTGCTGCTTATCGTAGTGCAAAATTTGATTGCTAACGTTAGCGTTGCTCCCCCTAGCTAGTGTTGGGGAAATTTATGGATCGTTCCTGCAATTAGATGGATAGTAAGCGAAACAAGACAAAGAAACGAGCAATTGTTGACCCAGTTCGTCCCAAAGACTACGTCTGGGGGCACTACCAAGCCACGAATTCTCTACTAGATTAGAGGACTCAAGGGTTACAAGGACACTGATCTTCAGATCTACCATGATCAAGATCTTCCTAAGCCTAACCTCTCAATCTCTCTTTTCAAGATTTTCTCTCAATGATAAAGCACACTAATTACAATAATCAAGTTGAGTATAAATAGAAGAAACTAGAGCCAAAAGATATCTTTTTTCCCAAGGAAACAAAATATCCTGAAAAATATGGAAACCCTAGTCGAAATCCCGTGGACACGCTCCAATCCCGAGACCGCGGCACGCGACAGCCCCGAGACGCGGCCTGGCGTCCCGAGACGGGGGCGCGTCTCGCCCGGCTTCTGCCCTCGCATCGTGCGGCACCGAAGACGCGGCCTGGGGCAGCTCGGAACGCGGCCGCGTCCCAGCCCTTGCTGCCCGCGTTTCGTGCTTTCGCCCCCGAGTTCTCGCGCGACGATCCCGATTCTTTGTCTTCGACTTCTCTTCCTCGTCCTTCGGTCCTTAGCTTACCCCGTCTCCTTCCGCCCAATCCGAATCAGTCTCCATACTCAACAGCTAGCACGCTGAACAAAAAGTATACTATGCTAGTTGAATTTGTAGCTTAGTTCCAAGATGAAAGTACATCATGAACAGCTTGAACATGAGCCCTTTCATCCTACGAACCCATGGCTGAATCGGGCACAATGCACCAAAGATCAGGTTCCGTCCAAATTAGTGTGAAGGAAACAATGGAGAACTTAACCTTGATCATGGATGGGTGATTGAGCAAATTAACCATTTAGACAGTTGGCGTAATTGGCACTCTGAAATTACTTGAATAGTATGATATTAAATCTTAAATAAATTACATAAAGTCTGAAATTTGACCTTTTTATTTTCATGAAAAAAATGCCTTTCCTTTTGTAAGTTGATTTTTATTGGATAGATCTACTAATACAATACGGAGTATAAAACAGAATCCAAGTCTGTGTAAAAATTTGCGCCACGTCATCAAGTCTGAATAAAATAATGATTTTATTTTTTTTATTATATTTTCTAAGAATAACCCATTTATCTATTTTATATCTTATCCAATTTCCTTATATATGTTTGATATCTTACCCAATTTTTGATATCTTACGATTTTTTCCTAACTTGATTTTTTTACATCTCCCTATACTTTATTTTGGTAGTAATGTCTGTTTAAAGAATTGCACCACGTATCCCCCTTCTTTTTTTTGGGTCGAACGTATCCCCCTTTCTGCGTTACACGTGTCCCAACAAAATTATTGAATAACGTCAAAAAAATCGCTTAATCATGCGGTTAGAGAAACGTGGTGATTTTAAACTCCTCTCTAGACGCGCCTTGCTTCTTCGGCAAAACCCTCCTTTCAGTTCTTTCCTCCACAAATTCAGAGCCTAATCGAGCCTAATCGTTCTCCTTCTCGGTTCCAATCTTTGGGGGAAATCGTTTGTTCGTCGGATTTTGTCGCAATTTTGGGGTTAGGGTTTCAGAGGGGAGGGTTTTGAGGAAGCTCGCAAGAATGTCGACTCAGAGGAGAACGGGATGGACGTCGTCGTCGGAGAATGTCGCCGCGAAGGCGGTGACCGGAGCTCAGCCGATCGCGGCGAAGAAGATGCCGCCGTTGAGTAATTTGACGAATCAGCGACGTGGCTCAATTGGGACCGCTTCTTCTATGGGTTTCTGTAATTCTTCTCTTCTTCCTAGCTCTTGAGATTAACAATTCGGTTTAGTTTAAGCTAAAAGAACAATTCTGCTTATGCTTTAATTAGGGTTTATCTTTGGGCCATTTGGCGAATTCTGAATTCCGAATCCAGCCGCGGCTCAGATCGCAAAGCGAATCGGATTCAAATTTCATGCCAATTTCGGTGAATTGGTGTACAAGGTACGAATAGTTTTCTTCCTCCGCCTCTGGTGGTGATTTTTGTTCTATATAGTACGGACGCCATTGTGCTGTTGTTTTTGTTGGCGTTGCTTTGGAGTTTGTGCGCGTGTCGATTGAGTTTGTTCGTCTTGGTTTTATTGTAGAATTTTGGTGAAATTGCATGTCACTTATGAATGTAGGAACTAGGAAGTGTGGAATGTTAAGTTGCTAGGTTGACTGTGGTGTGTTTTGAGGTGTTGATGGTTTGGATAGTCGATAGTAGTGGCTGCCAGTGTTCTGATACTTGAGGTGTTTTAGATGGTCTTTAGTTCAGTGGCATTGTAATAGTCTGATTGTGTATCTACTGCAAACTGTCAGTGTAACGTTCTATTGGCCA
The DNA here is from genome assembly GCA_963924305.1 of Polygonum maritimum. NCBI lineage: Eukaryota > Viridiplantae > Streptophyta > Magnoliopsida > Caryophyllales > Polygonaceae > Polygonum > Polygonum maritimum. The sequence goes on from OZ002737.1 coordinate 469,139, forward strand.
GTTTCCTTCTCATATGACTTAAGAGAATGAAACTAATTCGTGTTGTGCTGTTAGATATTCGTACAGGTCTGCAGGATCTACTTCAATATGCATGTTTGCAAACATACTTGAGTATTTGTTTTCTAATTAATCATGGTCCTCATCATTCAATTTTTGCCTTCCTATGCATTGGAAATAATATGTACTTGCTGGACTCTTGCTGATAAGTGGGGACGAATAAGTGACTCTGTTTTGTGCCAGTGTGCAGCTATATAGATCTCAATTATCTCAATGGTGCATTCAATTGGTAGTGTTAAAATGGCTGTTATGGCAAGGAATCTTTCAGCCGGTCGGTTGTCTCAAAGACTCAAACTATGACAGGTAGGCAACATGTATTTGTACTTATTTCTATAACATAAAACCACCATTATTCTAGGTCAGGTTTTGATTGTGTCGAAAATTTAAGATTTAGTATGAGAAATTCATAAGTGATAGGTAAAATACTTTTGTTTGTACTAGCTCTCTGTTGATTCTTATGTGACTGCTGAACAAGAAACAACAAGCATTTGTGCATTCAAATCTTGGCATCTTCCTCAAGGGTAGGAACTAACACATAAATTTATAAACCTTCTGCAATATGACATATAATTAGCCAATATATATAATTATGATTTCAGAATAAGCAATTCTGTGTTTACATGCTCTACTTTTATTTTTCGCCGGCCGCAACCGCCGTAATATCTGCTGGGTTTCTGTAATTCTTCTCTTCTTCCTAGCTCTTGAGATTAACAATTCGGTTTAGTTTAGGCTAAAAGAACAGGTCTTTAGTTGGTTTCCACCATATCCTGCATTTAGGATCGTGAAAATAGCTTTAGTTTAACAATTCAAATTTCTGTTGGGTTTCTGTAATTCTTTTCTTCACCTTAGCTCTTGAGATTAACAATTCGGCTTTAGTTTAGGCTAAAAGAACAGGGCTTTAGTTGGTCGAAAATCTGTCTTGTGCTAGGGTTTTGAATCCGGAGATTTTTATCTAGAGATTTTGGCTTTCATAGTAGGAAAAGTTAATGCATCCGATTTCGAGTTGAATTCGATGTTTGAATTGCTGTTTGGTCAGCTGAAAGGCTGTCTAACTCGCCTGTTTGATTTCACTGTTTTTCATGCTTTTTTTGGAATTTTAATTTGAGTATGCATGTTGATTGCTGTTAATTGAGCTTAATATGCGTGAGAGATGGTTGAAGTGTACTTGGATGAGAAGTTGTTTTCACTTTTAAAGAGGTCAAAGCTGTTATAATTGTGATGGATATAGGGTGGAAATCTGTATTGGAGTTTGTATGAAAAGCTCTTTCAAGATTGTTTTAAAGAAGCAGACAAGATTGCTTTAAAGAAGCCAATAAGTGTAGATATTGATCTAACGATATCTGGTGCAGTCATATGGGTTGGGAGGTCATCAATTGAGATTCAATTAGAAGTTATCCAGTCTACTGAAGGTATTGAGTGGAAGTACCTTTCATTAGCTTAATTAATGCCTTATAAAACCAGCACCACGATATTTCCTATACTTTCACATTTGTCATTCTCTCTGTAATATGATCAAATACATGTGCTGATGTATATTTTTGTAGGGGTTATTATAAACATGTATTATTATTTAGCATTGTAAAAGGTTGGAACATGTTGATCAAGAAAATTCTATCCAATAGGTTATGGGTAATAGGCTATGGTTATATCAATTGGTTGCAACTGTGCGAGTAATTTAACTTGCAGGAGTTTTAAAATTATGTTTATCGTGGTTTTGCTTCCTATTCTTCAGTCACCTTTAGAAACTTCCTCTTTTTTTTTTTTAAATATCTTTTGAGAATTTTGACCCGGATGTGATTATATATTGTGTGATGTACCTAATATGAAGTTTATGTTTGCTTTTCATGGTAGATTTATCGGCATTAATCAGTATTTGAATTTGGATAACCACCTCTACCATGCATCACGAGTCAGAGAAGACAAGGACAAACAACCCACTCTCATTGTACAGATGTTGCATATGCACTATGCAGAACTATTAGACCATGTTTATTGTTGTTCTGTTTTTTCATGTATATGATCGATCATATAACATGTTTTGTGTTATTTAAATAGATTAAGTTCTTTCTGGTGTTGTAGTGCCTGTGACTCCTATGAGTGTTAATTTAAAATTTTCAACTATGATTTATTTTCTAATAATTAACGCCATTGTGCAGATGTATATGTTGCTATCCTAATTAAAACATCTAATTTAACGTCACTTGACACACAACATCTTTTTTTTATAATATTGTGTATATACCATTTAATCCATGACATATTATTTATATATCATACCAATTAATCCACTTATTTATAGAGCTATTAGAAGATGATTGAATCCGAAATCCCAACTCGAAGAACCACAATCACTCGATCCAACTCACCTGAAACTAGACCCGGCAGAAAGTGACCCGAACCCGAAATCCGAACCGAACCGACCCGAACCGAATCCAAAATTGGACCCGAACAACAAAAAATGAACAATCCGAACACGACCCAGATCCGAACTGAACCCGAACCGAACTGACCCGAACTAAACCTGAACCGAACTGACCCGAACTGACCCGAACCGAACTTCACCCGAACCGAACTGCACCCGAACCGAACTAACCCAAACTAAACTTGAACCGAAATGACCCGAACCGAACTGACCCGAACTAATTTTTATAAACACAAGTTACATTCCTCATTCAATACTCAATTAGCTTTTATTGTAATATTTCCTATATAATTTAACAATGTGCAATCAAAATCAAAATGACACCAATACCATAGTGGTAATCTCTTCCTTTAATAATTCCAACGTTTGGAGTTCAAACCTCGAAAAAAATTCATCCAAGAAAGTGCATTACATAATAAAATATTCATATTAATAATTTTAAAATATTTAATTAACATTAATAAGGTGTTTATAATTTAGTAAAATTACCAATGATAAATTACTAAAAAGAAAAAATTAAAATTTGTTTCATGGGTCATGGGTAATTGTAAAAGGGTGGAGTTGTAAGTGGGCTAAAATGCCCAAATGTAGAATTACATCTAAATCTTAGAGTTGTAAACTTATAAGTTGTAATTTGTTTCATGCGTAGTTGTTAGACCCATTTTAGAGTTGTATTTTGTTCTTCTCGTACGTATGTGTATGTATATAATATAAATAGTAATTAATTTTTTAATTAACTAAGTAGAAATTAAATCTAAATTTTTGTCAATAATATGTAGTAACTATGTTTTATTACAAGACACATTAAAGTGCCCAATCCTTCTACGTTAAAAACTCACCGTTGCGGGTGATCTTATAATTAAAAAAAAGTTGAATCCAAATAACACCCGAATCCGAATTGACCCGACCCGAAATATTACGATCCGAAACGACCCGAACCCGAACTAGAACCGAACTCGAACAACATCCGAACCCGAACCCGAACCGAACAAGACCCGAAATAACTATTTGACCCGAATTGACCCGAACCGAACAACCCGATCCAAACTGACCCGAACAACCCGAATTGCCAGGTCTACCTGAAACCCAGTTCTAACCAAACATCATAATACATGATCCGACCTAGGACATGACCCGATAGAGTTATAAATGTCCTTTTTTAGTAATTAAAATAATATAATATTTTTAAATAATGAAATGATTTCACTTTTTAACAATTATAATATTATTTAATAAGTACGAAAATTAATATTTAAAAAGTGTTGTTGTTGACCCAAATTAACGAAATCGAACTTGATCGATCCAAGGAGACTACACAATATTAATACATCTATACCCGAGCAAGGCTCGGGAACTACACTAGTCTCCTTTTACAGCCTTTTCGTGGGAAATGAAAAAGGGCAAAATTGGAAGAACAAAATTAATTATTCTTCCTTTTCAGTGGAAATATCTTTTTCCGAACCGGGTCCAGGTGAAAAACTACAATGCGGCTTGACTCGACTGGGTCGCCAGATGGATTGGGCTCCACCATACGACCAACCCGCCCACAATGCCATATAACGGTGACTTGTTTGTTTTTTGGTCGAATAAAGGTGACTTCTTTGGAGTTTTCATTTCCAACTTCCATTCTCGGGGGGTTCGAGTTTATTTCAGCATATTCCTCTTTTGCTGTATAGGGTGGACGTGAATCCTTTCAGCCATACTCAAACTTCGAATAAAGGTTTGCTGTTCAGAACATCTTATTCATGTCATTCCAAAGTCTACTGCTTATCCATGAAAAATAGGATGTCTTGTGATATTTGAGCATTGTGATATAGAAACAAGAAATTCTGGGTAGCCATAAACCCAAACGATTACTACTTTCATTTCAAATATCTGGGCAGCCTTGAATAACAAAGACTACCATAATTCTACAAAAAGCAGTGACAAAACACAAGCAATAGGGTAGTCTAACTCTTCACCAACATTGACTAAAATAGATTACAGTTATATATATACCATAAAGCTACAGATTGTCTCTTCAAAAGGCACTACCAGAACCAGACACAAAACAAAGCACCATTAATTAGCTGGTGAGTTCCAAGCTCAAGTGCTTGGTCTTGCACGTTTTGCAGACTGTTTACCTGCACACGGACCACATGAATAAGCAAATGGGACGTGGAAGAACCGACCATGGGGCTCTTTTGGCAATATAAACAACTACTTCAACCATAAAATTTGAGAACAGCCAAGCAAACACCACAAAGATTCCACAATGAGAAAATCATATATACCTTGACTCTGTGCTGGGTCACCCGAGATGCAAAGATTGTTCCGTGGTAAGTCTGCATTGTCTTCTGACTTCACACTTACAGTCCACTTGTTAATCTCCGTCTTCAGTTGCTGTAGTTTAGCGTCCAAGCACTCCTTTTCCTGCACAAAAACCTTGATCACATCAATCCTCTGCATGAATTCCTCCTCAAGTCTCTGCTTCTCCTTGTCCAGCATGTCGAATTTGTGGGCAAGCTCCAGAATTTTCTTATCCCCTTCCTCCTTCACAGTCATCTTCTCAGCCTTCAATGTAACATTCTCCTCCTCTAACGCCTTAATTCTCTGCATAAGTTGTGTCATTTTCTTCTCCGTGTCTTTCGTTGTCATCTTCTCATTTGAAACCTGCTTCTTCTGCCTACTAATCTCCTTCTCCAACTTGATTACTTCAGCCTTCGTTCCCCCGTTCTCCTTTTCCAAAACATCAATCCTATGACGTAACTCATCAACCTTCATCTTCTCCTCGCTCTCCAGCCTCAGCTTTTCAGCCTTTTCTAATGCAATCAAGAGGGAATTGCAATCCATTTAAAGCAATCAAGAAGCTGCTAGTATTGCAAAAATTCGATAGATGAATGACACTTGTGATTACAACACAATACTATAGTCATTTGATGCGGTACTCAATCAACAATGAATTCCCATTTTGCTTACCTTTAAACATTAACTGGAGGCGGCGCCTATGTGCATATATCTCCTGACCCAGCCTCTGATCTATATGCTCCTTTTCGTTGACCAGCGTCGTGATTCTGCCATCTTTCTCTTCCAAGGTTCTCCGAAGGGACTTGTTCTCAGCCATGGCTGCCTTGAGATCCATCTCTACCTTTCCCTTCTCAGACTCTAAATCCCTGCATTTCTCATAAGCCATGGCCCACGTTTCCTCAGCCATGGTCCACCTTTCCTCTCCGGCCCTCATCGCCGCAACTTCTACATAGAGTTTGTCAATCTGCTTTAGTATCTTTCTCCGAGCGAAGTTCTCCTCCTCCAACCAGTTACTAACTTCTTCAAGTTCCATCACCCTCTTCCCCGGACCCATAGAGCTAGCTAACTCCGCCTTCACCTGCAAGCACAACGTTTGAATGCAACTCCTCGATCAATTCCGAGAGTACGTTTGCAGAAAGGAAATCAAAACGCTAACCCTAAGTCCTAATCCTAACACCTTACCATGACTGACGATCGGAGACGAAGATCGGCCCGTGGATTCTTCCTGATTCGCGCTTCCTCCACAGATTCAGCTGGTTTTGCACCACTCTATTGAGATTTTAAGGGAGAAGACGACGACGAGTTTTTCGGAGGGTAAACTGATTGATGGAATGATGTGATGGAGGGCTCGGTGGGATGAGAATTGCAGTGTAGCGCAACTGCTGATTATTGGATGGCCACCTTTCAAATCTCGACTTTCCCGTACCAAGGCCTTGTTTCACTTTTCTATTTTTTTTTTTTTTTTGGGAAATTTACATTTAACCGCCTCTTATTTTACACTTGTTGTATTTAACCACCCTTTATATTTTTTTTTACACTTAACCACCCCTTATTTGTAAATAGTTGCATTTAACCACCCATTTGACAACAATGGTATTCTCTCAAAAACAAATGACATTTTTTCACTTATTTTTAATTTTTGTTATATAAAAATAAAAGAATTATTAAGCTCATATAGTATCTCCCAACTGAAAAAATTAAATTCGGATCCTAAAACTCCTCTAAAGTTGTATAATTGATTCTCGAATTGTATCTCCCAACTAAAAAAATATTCTTGAATCCTAACACTTCTCTAACGTTGTACAGTTTTTTGTGTTAAGACCCGATCTGAAATCAATGGGTCAAAGAGAGACTCGACTAGGTCATTTATTGGATAAAACTTGAAACCCAAGATCTGATGGGTCTACCCGAAATACTATTTTGTAAAAATAGTATATCATTCGTAATTGAATAATCTCATAACTTTATTATTAAGATGGATACATAAATAATATTTTTATTTTATTATAATAATTAAAAAAATTTTATTAATAGTTATGTCAATCCAAATTCATACGAACTTGAAGTGAACCAACCCGAAATGAATCAACCAGAACATGTAATATAGGGAATAATATTTTTTTTTTATATAAACTATGGGTGGTTAAGTGCAACTATTTGTAAATAAGGGGTGGTTAAGTGCAGGAAAAAATATAAAGGGTGGTTAAATACAACAATTTGTAAATAAGGGGTGGTTAAATGCAAAAAAAAAATCTAAAGGGTGGTTAAGTGCAACAGGTGTAAAATAAGGGGTGGTTAAATGCAATTTCCCCTTTTTTTTGGTAGAATGTTTCACTTTCCTTTGGAACAACGCTTTCCACCGAAAAATAAATTTTACCTTTTTCTAATGTAATACTCCGTTTGTTCCTAAATGTTTGTCCTCTTTCTATTTTCATCGCCCCCAAATGTTTGTCCCTCTTCCTTTTATATCAATAATTTTTTACAATTTTACCCCTATTAAATTTTATCATTTACCCCCATTATTCAACTTTTTTTTTCTACTTTATCTCTTTTCAACTTTTTACACCTATAAAATTACAAAACTACCCCTATTTAATTTCTACTTTAACTCACATCATCTAACTTTACCTTCTACCAATGCTACTTTATGTCTTTCTTAATATCCGCAAAAAATGTGCTTTAGAACTGTCAAATAGGGACGGAGGGAGTATCACATTTTTACTTTCATGTTTTTTAATACAAAATTTTCACTTCAAAACATAACTTTTCAACAAAAAGTGAAACAAGACCCAAGTCTCCGTTTGGTTAAACATAGAAATTGAAGTTCACACAAAGCTAAATCTTAATTCTCATATATTGAATTTCACATGATTTGATAAAAAGTGTTTTGTTATACTTTATTTGAATCCCTACATTTTGCTTGGTGTGAAGTAAAAAATCACGGAAATTTATTTGAAATTACTATAACAACCTTTATCGATTAAAAACAATAATGTAAATTGAGGACAAAAAAAGAAATTTGTAATTTAAAAATTAATGTATATGTTAAATAAACGGGCGAAGTACAATTTACCCACCCCCAGTGTTCTAAAAAACGCCCTAGGCGGCGCCTAGGCGCTAGGTGGTAGGGCACCGAGGAGTTTTGGCTCTAGGCGGATATTCTAGGCGGCTGCCTAGGCGGGTCTGGGCGTGTCTAGGGTTTTTTTACAATATAAATATACTTAATATGGTTATAATGAAACTATAAATTCTTATAAGCCCCTATAAAATTTATTATAAATTTGATATTTGTCTATTTTTGAACAATATATAAGTACTGGTAGGTAAAATTCAATAAATAATTAAAAAATTTCAAATCCGCCTAGGCCCCGTCTAGGCGGCTCCTTACCGCCCAGCTTCCGCCTAGTGTCTTTTAGAACACTGCCCACCTCCCATGGTAATTGCAATTCCTAGGAATTTAAAATCCTGAGTTTTTATGTGAAACAATTGTAACCAAACTCATGTATTTATAGTCAATTGCTGAGATTTTTACATTCCCATGATTTTAAAAGCCAAACAAACAAGCCCTGATTATTACCGGGTTAATTATTACATTACACCCTCCTAATCTAACGTTTTACGTTGTGCTTTCTTCCGCCTTTGGTATAATGATAATCTTCTTCGTAGATTTACGGAGGACTGAGGCACGCCAGACAGAGTTTTCTTGCGCATCGCTCTAAGTGTCGCAGCCCAGTCCACCGCGATAAAAGAAAAATCGGTCATCGCGGTAGCGGCTACCATGAAAGCGATCAGGGTAAATTAAATTGTTTACCATCGCAACTAACCGAGTTCAATGTAGTAGTAGTAGTTGTTGTATAGTATAAATGGGAGGGGGACGGTAACATTCTTCCTCGCATCGCATTCGTCTAACATTTCATTAGTGAAAAATTCTCTCCTCCTCCTCTCTCAAATTTGTACCCATCTCTTCCTCTCTCAAATTTATGATATTTTTGAAAATGGGGGATTGGTTATCAAGTGTAATAAGTTATTCATCTTGTTAGATGTGTGTTTTATATTCATCTTTGTAATTTTATATGTGTTTTAATACTAAACACGTAAAATTCTGGCTTTTTTATCTAGTCAATATCTACCAAATATTTTATTTGAAAAATTCCTTAAAGATTCCAATTAATTAATGCTAAATAATGAAAAGTGGGTTAACGATAATTTAATTTTTCTCCTTAATCTACTTCAATACAAGTTTTAATTTTTATTTAATTGTGTATGGAATCATGTATTTACGGATTTTAACATGAATAATTGTTTACTTGTTTTTGAATGTATTCATCGTAACTATACATAGAATAGAAATAAATTAAATCAATTTGTATTATAATATTGTACTTGTAAATCAAAATAAGTCATATATGAAAAATTAAATCAATTACATTTATTGTATATTAGAATAGAAATCTATATATCTATATAATACATTAAAAAGTTGTGTACGAAACGCATTTAATGCACAGGACAAACCTTATACTTATATTGTAGTAGATATATAATTTGTCAACAACAACACCATAGCATAGCGGTTAAGACCATTTTATTTGTCATATAGATCCCTGATTCGAATCCCATTGCCATCCATTTCAATTTTTATATCCATGTTTGTGCGCTGATAAATGAGCCCCATAAACGTTGCCAATTTATGTTATAGAGAATATTCATACATATCATGGATTTATCATGAATTTAATATTCATACCGTTAGTACACACCAACCTTTATGTTTGATTAAATCAGCCCAGTTAATTAAATTTTGAAACTTCTAATGAAAAAGGCAACTAATTATCCTAGGAAGACCATCTCACTGCTTACATATTGTAACGTGAGTTTGACTTTCAAATTTAAGGTTTTTGTACGAAATTAATACTATGCATATTATTCCGATAAAAAAAATACCATGCATATTATGTAATCTTATCTATATAATCTATATAATACATTAAAAAGTTGTGTACGAAACGCATTTAATGCATCTACATAATACATTAAAACATTAAAAAGTTGTGTATAATACATTAAAAAGTTGTGTACGAAACGCATTTAATGCATCTACATAATACATTAAAACATTAAAAAGTTGTGTACGAAACGCATTTAATACACAGATTCAACATTATTCTTTTATTGTGATAGATATACAAAATGGTACTATTGACATCCTAGCGTAGTGGTTAAGCTCCCCTTCTTTGTCATACAGATCCATGGTTCGAATCCTATTGGCCAAATTTGTGTTTTTTTTTCTACGGCAAAATGTATTACAGTAGATTTTGTACTATTACAATCGGTTAGAATTTTTAATTCATTAGATTTCTGTCATTGTTCGGGTTTGTAGTGAGTCTAACATATAAACCTATAAATTTATATATATAATTCATTATATTTATATTATTATGGAAAACATTTTATACAAATTTGTTTATATAGTTTTCTTTCTCTCTTCCTATCAAGTTAATGAAATTCATTATCTATATTATATATATATAATTCATTATATTATCGCCCATTAATTGTGTTGTGCAACCAATTTCAAAAGTAAAGCGGTTATGTAATTAATTTGGTTTAACTTGGTGATGAACCAATTTTTGCCGTTTTTTTGTGATGATCCAATATTAAGGCCGTGCTTATACAAACCATTAATATATATACATAATCTCTATAGTTTCGGTTATACACTATACATGCCGTGCTTAATGGAAACGGCTGGTGGAAATTAAGGCCTGTGTTTAATGGCCACTTCAATTGCTTCTCTAATGGCACGAGTGAGGAGGTTGCTGCTCACATCAGTTCTCGAAGTGGAATCCCTGCCACTGACGACTTGGGGATGTATCTTGGGGTTCAAATGTCAAAACAACGAGAATCCAAGGAGAATTTTAGGCACATCATGGAAAGAGTCAAAACAAAATTGGCTGGTTGGAAGGCTCGGACTCTTTCACTGGCAGGTAGAGTGACCCTCGCAAAGTCTGTGTTGTCTACTATACCGTACTATTCTATGCAAACCATGAGTCTCCCCTTATATGTTTGTGATGATATTGAAAAGAAGACTAGAACATTTATATGGGGCTCAATTGATGAAAAAAAGAAGATTCACCTTGTGAATTGGAACACTCTAAAAAAATCTAAAGATGCTGGAGGCCTTGGTCTTAGAAGCATGAGGCAAGTTAATGTTGCTTTTATGGCTAAAATGGGATGGAAATTGTTGACAGATGATCAATCCTTGTGGTCAAGAGTCATTCGTGGCAAGTATTGCAACGGGCGACGGGATAGAGACATGTTCCAAGCTAGGAGAAGTGCTTCGAATCTCTGGAATGGAGTTACCAAAGCTAAAGCGCCTCTGCTGCAGGGGGTTAAGGCCAGAATTGGTGATGGAAGGCGCACCTTGTTCTGGGATCACATATGGGCCACCGACCGGCCTTTAATTGAGGTAGCTACTGATGTTGTTAGTGATGATGAGATTGGCAAAACTGTTGCTGAATATTGGCGGGATGATGCTTGGTGCTGGGATGAGTTCTCACATCTCCTGCCTCCCGAGGTGCTCCTTGAGATTGAGAAGATCAGGCTGGCGGAAGAAGGGGTTGCTGATAATTTCTTTTGGAAGAACTCGGCGTCGGGTTGTTTCTCTATCCAATCGGTTTTAGAAATCATTCGTGCTGACCCTGATGCTCAAAGACAGCAGCTGTGGAAGAAGATTTGGAAGCTCCCTGCTGCGGAAAGAGTCAGGACCTTCTTGTGGCTTGCTGCGCATTGCTCCATCATGTGCAACGCAGTGAGACGAAGACGCAGGCTTTGTGATGATGATCGCTGCACTGGTTGCAATGTGGAGAGCGAGACCACTATCCATGTTCTTCGTGATTGCACTCTTGCTAGGGAAGTTTGGGACAGTTTGCTTATTGACAGCAGGAAGGACTCCTTCTATGCGGGAGACTTTTCAACTGGCTTGAGGAGAATCTTAGTTGTGCTGGAATGTGGCCTACTATCTTTGCGTATGGTGTTTGGTGGGTTTGGAAGTGGAGGAACGAGCGTGTGTTCAATGTCCTGCCTTGCATCCAACAGGAGAAGCACTCTTTTGTGACTCTAAAGGCAAAAGAATATCTTGAGCTGCAGAAAACAAGGGTTATGGCTCGTGATCCTCTGTCTCATTGGACCCGGCCAGCTCATGGATGGATGAAGTTGAATGCTGATGGGGGTTACTCGGAAGGAGAAAGTCATATTACTGCTGGTGGCCTAATCCGTGACTCCAATGGTGAGTTTGTCAAGGGATACGCAATCAAGTTGCCTGGGACTTCGGCTATTAAGGCAGAGCTGATCGGGCTGTGGCAGAGGCTCAAGCTTGCAAGGCGTTTAAAGATTCAAAATTTGGAAGTTGAACTTGATGCTCTTCAAGTGGTGCAGGCGGTGATTGCTGAGAATGTCATTCCCACAAATCTTTGGGAAATCATGGCTGGCTGCAGGAACTTGGCCAGAGATGAGAGCTGGGAAGTTAAGTTCAGGCATATCGCTCGTAGTGCTAATCAAGCGACGGATTGGATTTCTAAGCTTAGTGATGACTGTCTAGGTGAATTTGTTTTGTTCAATGACCCGCCTAAAGGGCTTGTATCGTTCATGGAGATAGACTCCTGGATGAGTATCCATATGTAATTCCCTTTTATTAAATAAAACGGGTTTAACCCTCCTTTTGGATCAAAAAAATAATACTCCCTCCGTTTCACAATATGTGTCGTTTTAGCTCTTAACACAGTTTTTAAGAAAAGCAATCATTCACTTTAAAACTTACAACTTTTTCTTAATCTTACCACTCATTACATTTTTTTGGCCAATGAATGAACAACTTTAGTCAACAAATACACATTCCAATAAAAATTATCATCATTCACCCCTATTTAATCACTTTGAAAACCTAAAACGACACATATTATTAAACAAATTTTAAGTGCTAAAACGACACTTATTATGAAACGGAGGGAGTAAAATTTTGCATTAAATACGCGGGCGATGTGCGCAAAAAAAAAAATGCGGGCGATAGATAAGGGCGTTACTCGGGTGGCCGTTCAGAAACGGCTGAATGGAATACCAAATGTTTCATATACGCCACTTAAATAATCTCCACCAAAATTTCGACCAAAAAAAAATAGTCTCCACCAAAAGACTGAAACGTCATAAAACCCTCAAACCCCCAACCCAAAGCTCTCGAATTCTCTGCACAATCGGCGAAAACCCTAACCCCACTTCCGAAGACGAAGTCGACGACGCCGGAGTTAAAATCGCTCTCTCCATGCTCAAGTTCTAAAAGAGTGAGTCTCTTCTCCCTATTAAATGAATTCAAATCCAATTTCCGAAACTCTTGCTCTCTTGTCCTTCGATTCGATAGTTTATTAGTCTGCCATTTTCAGATTCTATGAGCGAAGGTTTTTCCAATTTTGGTTGGCTAATCAGGGGAGATTTCGCCATTGTTGCTGAAGAGCTGTCGGTATGTGCCAACGTGTAGCGAGTACTCCATGATTGCTTACAAGAAGTATGGGGTTGGCTAATCAGGGCAGTGTTCGCTTATTCCTCGTCGTCTACGAATGCTGCTCGACATGCATTTGTTGTTTCTGTTGCTCGAGTTTCTTCAGGAACGCAGGTTTTACCTTGCCCCGAAGCTGTTGAAGGCCAAAATCGAGCTTCTCAATAACACGAACTTGGTCGATTACGACATGGATATCCACAAGAGCCTCGACCAGACGCGGAAGTACCATAACCACAAGGTAATAGCTTTTTGTGTAATTTTGTTCGAGAATTCGTTTCCATGTTTTACTGATTTTGTTAAATCACACTAGGAGAACAAATCTCATTTAACCAAAATCTTGGTTCCTGATCGGTGTAAGTTGATTTATGATATGTGATTTCCTGATGGTTGTCATTCGTTTATGGTCTCTTCTCTTCTGTTATTGTATCAGCTCTTCGAATTTTTACATTGGTTGTTATTTGTTTTTCAGATGCTAATATCTCTTCTCTTCATGAGGATCGGATAATATCCGATGGTTTTTCTTCATCACCTACAGGCCAGGTTTGGGAAGCAACTACAAATGTCCAGAGGTTTTTACAGACCCACAAATGAGGATATACTGTCTGGAATATTTGCCAGTGATCCCCAAAAAGGTAAGGGGTTCATTGTATTACATAATCAAAATAAGTTTGTTCTTGTAGAGAATTACAACCCCATATAGTAGCGGTATACTATTTGAGGGAGATGCAACTGGAGTGATGATCAACTAAACTTTGATATGTAGTTGAGGTGGAGTTGAACAACATATAAGTTACACAAGGTGCGTGTGACTTTTTTTAATTATATGAGCATAAAAAAATTAATCATGACCAGCTATTTCACTTCGGTTTATTAATATGCCGTCATAATCCTTACATATCAAAGAATTGATGCAACACTATTCTGTACATGAAGTTGACCTTTGATTGCCTTTCCCCTCCTTTATTTGCAGATATTTGAGTTCAGAACGAACGATTTGCTTCTTCACCAGCTTGATGCAAATATGGAAGTAAAAGTATTGAAGGGATCAAACTTGGCTGAAAGGCTAATCAACTATGGTACAAGCAATTGGTACAAGAGGGACTACTCTGTGATCATGGTCTGGTGCATGGCTAGACCTGAGCTTCTCTTTGATAAGACCAAACAACTATTACATGGTCTGGTCATTTATTTGATATAACGAACGGTTATGATTTGCCTAATATATAAACTAACATAGGTACTTTATATGTATCGATCGCACAATAGTCAAGTGTTATAACTCATAAGTGCGGATAATATAAATGTTTGGTTTATATATTGTCTTTAAGAAAGAATTCAATAAATTTGATAATAACTACTTTGTATTAGTTGTTATAATTTCATGAAATAAAATGGTAGTTGTTTCACCCAAAAGTTTGATCATAATTTGTTTTTATATGGTTCTATTATACTAGGATAGTTTTTTAACTTATTTTTTTAGATTTTAAACACACCTCACAAGTTAATTACATGTTGCGTGTCGTCACAAGATTCTATACTCCGAATGGATTTGTGACTCTATACTCCGAATGGATTAACATGTCTTAATTATAACATATAAAACTAATGTCCCGTGCGATAGCACGGGTCTGATCTACTAGTCTATATCTATATATATATAAAAAAGTTAGGTGGTGTCCCCATTAAATGCACTATTTAGTGTTGGTTGCAATCTTTCCTATATAATAAATACTATGCAATAATAATCAAAACAACCACAATAGCATAGTGGTAAAGCCTTCCTCTAATTACCCAATGGTTTGGGGTTCAATCCTCTTTAGCAACATTTTTGTTCAAATATTTTTTAAAACCTATATATATATATAACTACCTATAGTTTAAATGAATATGTAAACCTACGGGTAATGTATATACGAAAAGTATATGTTGTTAGTTGAACTCTATTATGAAATGTCATAACTTACAAATTAAATGCTAAAAGCTTACACATACACATTGGTATAGGTAACGTAAATCACAAAATATATTTATACTCTAAATAATAAAATATGTGTATTTTTTAAACGTGTTTTGTGTGTATTTGTTGTACTATTTGTATATATGATTCAAGTATATAAATAAATCAATAATGTTTTTTAACATAAATCACAAAACATGTTTATACCCTAAATCATAAAATATGTGTATTTTTTTAAACGTAATCTATGGATATTTGTTGTATTATGTGTATATATGAATATTTTCTTGACGTGTATTTTTTTAATGTAAATCACAAAATATGTGAATACCATAAATCATAAAATATGTGTATTTTTTAAACGAAAATACAAAATTTATTTATACCCTAAATCATAAAATATGAGTATTTTTTCTTTAAACTTATATAGTTTTCATGTATATAAAAAAAAAAGTTAATAGACAACAATATTATTTCAAATTTTCATATGCTTTCTATAGTTTTCTATATATTTCATATGTACGTAATTGCATTTAGATGCAAATAATGAATGTTTCTCTCGCAAGTGAATTATATTTTCAATTGATTTATTTCTTATGAAATATATATTTATTTTATACATAATATATTGTATTATATTTTATATTATCATACATTGGTTCATTTTGCACATTCATGCAATTTTTCAATTAAAGTTGATTAATAAAGCTTCGAAATAGTTTTTAAGCCCGTGCGTGGCACGGGTCATGAATTCTAGTACATTAAAAAGTTGTGTACGAAAAGCATTTAATGCATATGACAAATCTTATACTCATATTATAGTAGATATATAATTTGTCAATAACATAACCATAGCATAGCGGTTAAGACCATTTTATTTGTCATGTAAATCCCTGGTTCGAACCCCATTGCCATCCATTTTTAAATTTATGAACGTTGCACCTTATGGCCACACAATATGATAAGATATAAATTAATATGATAAGTATTTTCTTATTTAAAACGCATAGGGTATTTCTTTTCAAAAATGAAAATATAAATGTTATGAGTATTTTAATATGAGTTTAAAGTTTTGATATTAATTAAGTTTCAAATTTATTTATTTTAGTCTTATTTACATTGATTTAAACTATATGATTTGCAAAATTACTATGCAAATATATATCTAATTATCTATTATCTATCTACAAATAAAGAAAGGTTTTTTTGTGTATATATATATATCTATCAAGTTAATTAACCAATTTTATAGTAATTCATTACCTTTATAAATATAATTCATTGTATCATCACCCATTAACATTTGAATATCATTTAGCCTATTAAACTACCCAATTAACTAAACAACCGTTACCTTTCCATGAATCCATTCACGTTACAAATCTCCATTCACGTTACAATATATTACAAGCTCTCATTAGTGAGCCTTAATTATCATCGTTACTCGTTAGTGTGTCTTGCCGGTCAAAGGAACGGTTAATTACGAAAAGGCTGTTAATGGGCATTTATAATTGGGCACACTGGATTTAAGGTGAGACGGGTTGAAACATCAATTTGCAAAGCGTCCGGGTACAGAGCCAAGCTCAAACCTTGTACAGGCCGGTACGTATCTTCCTCTCTCTTTTATTTCACCCTCTTTCATGACAGATCTAAATTTCTGACGAATTTCGGAACTTCTATTGTGGTCTGAATTTTCCCTGTTTTGCAGAGTGAGGAGTCAAACCATTGCTTGTCTATCAAACCTGTTTTCATGTCAAGTCATGGTTTATACAGCTATTCTATGTATGTGATAGCCTCTGAGTATTTCATCATGTATTCTTTTCTGATTTATACCTTTCTTTGTTATGTTTATTAAACATGAAAAAAATACAGGCGAGTACAAAAGATCATTTTTAGAAAATTTATAACGACCATGAGAAGGTTAAGATGCTACTGGAATCGGAAAAGAGAAATCTTGAGATCCGGGGACAAGAATTGGAGAAGCGTGAAGCACGGAGTGAAACAGAAAAAAAGAAGCTGCAAGAGGACATTGAACAGGTAAATGCTTTCAAGTAGGCCTCACTGTCCTATTAATTATATGATTTTCTGGTTATCAACGGGACTACTGATAGTGACTTTGAAGAGTTTGGTGCATGCTTGTGAAGCTTTGATAGCTCAAAGACATTCTGAAGGCTGACAACTTGAACCTTGCTTTGACAAATTAAATTGTCTGCGAAAGGGTCCTGTATGTTTGGCTTCGTTTAATTTTTGGGTGACAATATACATAGTGAATTATGTTATTGAATTTCTACTATTGTGAGGATGCCTTCAGGTGAGTTTGCTAGGATTTGCAGAGATCTCAACAGCATTGGTGGTGACACTGGTAAAATCCCACAGCTCATATTGCTGTTGTTTCAATACTTTTCTATTAATTGCAAGTTAGGTTAATCCCTTAAACATTTTCTGTTTGCTTTTGCAGTTGTTATATCTGTCACCAAAGAGGGTTTTAAGTTCTCTACCGGTGGTGACATTGGAACTGCAAACATTGTTCGCAGGCAAAACACAACAATTGACAAGGTATTGTTTCTACTCCTCATTGTCTTTCAGTGCTCTACTCACATACTTCTTCTTTTTGCTGCTTAAAAAACGTCTATCTTTTGTACTAATGCTTTCCAATATTTGACTTGCAGCCAGCGGAAGCAACTATCATAGAGATGAACGAGCCGGTGTCACTAACCTTTGCCCTGAGATACATGAACTCCTTCACTAAAGCAACACCTTTAGCAAACACTAACTACAAGCCTATCTTCTGTACTTCCAGTTGTGGTCGAGTACAAGATTGCCGATATGGGTCACATCAGGTTCTACGGCTCCTAAAATTAAGGAGGATGAGGATGAGTCGAAGCCTTAGTAGGCCAGAAGAAGCCTTAGTTGTGGTCGAGTAGAAGTTGCATGCTAGACAGTTCGAAAGATTGTTGTCACCTTTTCTATCATTTGTGTAGGATTCATCACTAGGAGTTGGTTAACTCTTTTCCTATATGATTTCTTAAGATTTATGAAGTTTGATGTGTATTGAATCTTCGCAGTTTCTATGCAAATTTTTTGAAATGATACATTGTGTTATGCATCATATCTCAGTACATCTAAAACTCATGTCCCGTGCTATCGCACGGGTTTGTCTTCCTAGTCAGTCAATAAACCTATAAAAAAAGGATTTGGAGCGTAATGAATGATGCGTATTTTATGTAAATTTGTATAGTTTTACAGCCTGTTTTATACCTTGGTTTTTGCCTTTAATGAGGAGGGTTGTATTCAAACGCCATCTTGATATCGGGCGTTTATTAGGCCAAAACTGCCGGCCCTAAACGTTTTCCATGAAGAGGTGTAACACCCGCCTGCCATGCGTTAAACTTTCCCCCCAATTACTCCTCTCACTCCTCTGAGTAATTAAATAATGGCGACCTTTCTCTCCCCCAAAACCGAAGGCTAGGGCAAAAATAAGAACCCAACCCTCAACCCCCACTCTCTTTTCACGCCCCTTTCTCCCAACCCCCCAAATCACAAACGAAGGAGACCGGCGACGGCGGAAGATGAAGACTACAAGAAGCACCTCCCTCGCCGTTGCTACTTCCTCGACTTCGTCCTCGGCTTCTTCGTCCACTTCACCTTCTTCTCCCTCATCCTCTGGACCGCCGCTCGCCCTCAGAGGCCGAAGGCCGGTCACCGTCAAGGTACGCCAATTCGCCTCAATTTCGCTCTTCCGAATCGAATTGATGTTGAATTGCGCTCTTCTGATTTGGATCTCTCTGCAGAGCATCAAGTTTGAGAGATTCTCCGTCTCTTCCGGATCCGATGCGACCGGCGTCGCCACCGAGATGGCCTCCGTGAACTGTACCTCCTCTCCGCCGTCGAGAGGCTCGGTCCCAATCCACTCTCGACACCGGCGCACTCTTCAAGAAGAGCTGCTCACAAAACAGGAAGCAACATAATCCAATGGCCCGTGGAGGAAGTTGAGAGCTTGAGATCGACTATCTACAAATTCACAGATGTGTTTTTCGAGTCAGGATCCGTGGTCAATCTTGACATTGGCGCTGCAAGCCAGGTTCGTTAATTGATCACATTAACTGTATGCATAGACTATTGATTGGCACCATTTCTTAATTAGAAACTCATATTGGCAATTGCATATTGATATATCGGCGGAGTTTGTGATCGATGGGGATTCGCTTAATACGAGCAGACGTGATGAGCACCTGTACGTACGCTAGCACAAGGGGCGTGTTGGGGCCTTTCGGAGCTCACCTCTGTTTACTTCTACATTGCTAAATCTACTGATGGAACAATCAAGAACTGGTTTTGCACTGACAAGTCTAGGTAAAGATTAAGTCCTTATTAAGGGTCAGTAATAGATTTATTAATTGTTGCCTATCAAAATAGCTTTCCTTATTGTTTCTTTGCAGGTCAACAAAGGCCCCTGATGTGGATTTTCAAGTTTATGGAGGTCCAGTGCCCCTGATGTGGATTTTCAAGTTGGTATGTTTGTTTTGGAATTTTTGTTGTGTTTTATATTCTATTTCTGCGTTTAAAAATCTGTAGAATTGTGAAATTTGTTTGAGAACCTAGCATCCTTAACTCCAAAGTGACTGTGACAGGTCTTTGTTGGGATGTCGCTAAGAACATATCTTCAAGCTGCTTGGAGGGATGGAAAGGCACCTATAGATCCATCTACTTTGGTATGTAACTTTGGGAAATTTTTCATTTTCTGTTTTTTTCATTTTCCGCCCTTCATCTTCTTGAGCTTTTTGACTGTTTGTACTGAGATTTAATTTGAGCAACACTTTTTTCTTGAAGATATGTAGGAAGAAGGTTGGCTAGCTCTCATCCTCCTCCATTTTGATGTCTAGCCAATTTATGCTTTACTGAGCTTCTAAATTTCAGTCCAATATAAATGATGATACAGATTGGAATGAGATTCTATATATATTTTCAAAAGTGATGTTATAATATTTGAAATTTTGCGGGATATACTGTGCAGTTGCTGATGTATGTTACACTAGGTGAAATCAAACCTGAGTGGATAATTATACATTTGTTGATCAACATAGAACTTTGCCCATGTTGTGGTTCCTATGTCATGTAACCTGAGTATCTTACCATTCAGGTGAAAGTGGAAGATATTGATGCCTATGCTCCAAAAGATTTGTTGATTGTCACTACAGGCTCTCAAGTAAGTTTCGAAGCAACTGGAAGAAGAACACTTCTTTATGTGGTTTCTTTTGCAATGTATCTGTTGTGGCAGCCTCTTGGTTATTAATGTCAATTACTCTGAATATTATTGTTGAAAACAGGAGCTTGAGACCAAGAGGAAGGAGAGGGCTCAGGTCGTCTACGAGAGGAGGAAGCGGCTTACAAAGCTCAGGGTTAAGGCAGTGAAGGCAACAGAGGCGAAACTTGGCAACCAGCTAGATGTTCTGACTGCTGACAAATATTAACTCCATCTAGGTATCGTGTTACAGATTTGCTGGAGGAGTGTAGACGACTTTAGAATTACACTAGTCATCGGGCCCGTGCATACGCACGGGTTCATATTATAAAAAGAGTTATTTGTTATTAAACATAATTCAAACATATTGAATTATTTCATATATAAGCTTTTTGAATTTTGTTTCTCAAAAAATCCTTCTAATATTTTTTTTAGTAGGTTTACATCACACATCAACTGTTTTTTTTTTCTAATTTTTCAGCAACTATTTTAAAGCTATTTAGCTTATGTATTCTTTATTAGATATTTTATAGGGTACAATGTTATTACTTTTTTTTTCAACATAATATTTTATTCATTTTATAATACGAAATTGCTCAAGTACTCCTTTCTAGATATAGATAATATGTTGTATTAGTATTTCGTAGGTGTGTTACATATTTTAGGAATACCATTAATTAATTTGTAATAATTAAAATAGAGCATTAAATAATAGGATACTTTTATTTTATAAATTTGTTATTTGTTAAGAAGGGTAACAACTAATTTTATAGGTTTAATAAAATTCCAATTTAATTATTGGAATGCCAAAAGACTTTGTGTCTTTGAATAATATTTGCATCTTTAATGCCTTAGAATTCAATGTCTTTGAGTAATGGTCATTATTATTATTCTTTGTAAAAATATAATGACCCTTATTAATTAGGTTACGGTTTCAAATTATGCATATATATGGACATTGATAGTCAACATTTGTTTCTCTCCACTAAATGCTTATAAAAATGAGGTATTATGTACTTGATTGGAGCATTTTTTAGTTTAAATATTTATGTAGTAGAATCGTAAGTATAAGTTTTATTATATTTATTTATCTATCTATTTATTTATTTATTTATTGTGTTTACAGTTTGCAATGCACATACTCAATGCTTTTAATGTATTACAATGAGATTAATTGAAGTTTATATAGATTGAAACATTTTTAATTTATTAGATTTGTATAATAGATTTGAGGCTTGAATTATTTACATGTAATGCTAAATTTGTAGTTTATGTGCATATATATATATTTTAATAGATTTTAATTATATTTTTGATTTACATTTTTATAATAAATTTGTATTTTTATTATGTGCTCATATGTATATTTATTTATATGTGCATACTTATTTGAATTATGAAAGCTATTTTATTAATTAACTGCATGTGCACTCAATATGCTTATAATATATGTATTGAGTTTTATAGCTTAAATGAAAAATGTTTTTCTAATATCAACATTTTTATCTAACTAAGCACGTAAAGGTAAAGGAGATTGTTTGAAATGGAAAAATCATTTTTATTCGATCTCGTTTGTTTGTTCATTTTTTTAAATGCATTTTAGGATAGCTATTCATTTTTATGTGCAAATTAATTAAACTAATATTAGTGAAATTAAGAAAAGTGAATTTAGATGAAAAAAGAAGATATATAGGTATCCTTTGTGGAGAGGGAGGTGGTAGTTTGTGATTACTATTGTGAAGCTCTCCAAATCTTCAAATAAATCTCGAAAATAAAAACCGTTAAATAAAGCTCGAAAATAACAACCCATTGATTTGATTAAAAAGGGAGAGGAGCTAATACCACATAATGCAACATGAATTCTAAAGTAACCAATCGTCAAGCGCAAACGTCAGTCGATCATAACTCTCACAACTTTAATATATTTTGTTCATCACACGACAAATAGGAGAAACTCAAATTTTTAGTAATAAACCTTGAATACTAAATCATAAATCAATGATCAATTACACAAAAAAATATTATATATAATTATTCACAATCTAAATGAAAATCATAGAGCAACAAATAATAAAGAGATAAATTTGTTATTAGAAAGGAAAATCTAATGAAATTTAGTGACCATTTGGGTCTAAATCTTCTCTACATATAAAGAGGAGGTGGTAGCTTTCAATTAAAATTCAAAAAAAATACACTATCTTACACTGCTGATCTTCTAAAAGAAAAATGCATGTTCAGGACTATTTGATTTTTTTAGAGATGAGAGTTTTGTGATAGTGAAAAGTAGTTATGTAGTAGTTTGATGGAATTGAGTAATTCTAGGTGAAACCGTTCTCTATTCTTACCTTGCCTTGGATTCTAAGC
This sequence comes from Polygonum maritimum, assembly GCA_963924305.1. Classification (NCBI taxonomy): domain Eukaryota; kingdom Viridiplantae; phylum Streptophyta; class Magnoliopsida; order Caryophyllales; family Polygonaceae; genus Polygonum; species Polygonum maritimum. The sequence goes on from OZ002737.1 coordinate 492,018, forward strand.
ATTTGAATTAGGATTAATGAAGTTTAATTCTATGTATTTAGGTTGGTACGTATTTAATAGTACTAATTGAGTGTATTTGTAACCGTTTTCTATTGCCTTGGATTCTAAGCATTTCAATTAGGATTAATGGAGTTTAATTCTATGTATTTATGTTGGCATTTAATAGTACTAATTGAGTGTATATGAAACGGTTTATGTAGTGGTGAAGGTTTGAAAGCTTTGAAAAGAAAATGTAACCAAATTGATGATGCTCCTTTTAAATTAGTATGCAAATTGATAGTGTTCTTTTCAAACGTTACAAAGCTTCTTCTTTCCACCTTACATCATTAATTTACCTTTAAATTATCAATAAAATGTATTGTTATATAATTAGTTTTATGTATAATAGAGTATAAATTTGACTTATTTTAGACATCTCTAATTAAAGTAGAATTATTGTTTTTCGCCAATGGAAAGTAGAATTATTGTTACAGGAACACAAAAGTATAATACTATAATTTTTTATAACAAAAGTATAAATTTGAATTCTATATGCTTAATATAACAAAAGTATAGTTTTTATTTTTAATATGAAATTATTATTTGAATTCTATATGGACACAAAACACTAATTGTTATAAATTTCTAATACACATATACAATATTTTTCCTAAGAAAAAAATATAAAATTTTCAATATAAATATAGTTTTCAAATGATCATATTTTGTATTCACTTTTTAGTTTTTTATGAAAAACAAAGTAAGTGTTATATATTTCTAATACTATAATGTATTCTTCAAATGATCACTTATTGACAAAAACTATAGTTTTTAATATAACTATAATTTTTTAATGAACACTTTTTGTATTCACCTTTTAGTATTATATGGGAAACAAAATACCAAGTGTTATATACATTGCTAATACAATAATTTCTTCTTTCACATGATCACTTTTTGACCAAAAAATATAGTTTTCAATATAAATATAATTTTCAAATGATCACCTTTTGTATTTCCTTTTTAACTTTCTATAGGAAACAAAATAATAATTGTTGTATATTTCTAATACAATAGTTTATTCTTTCAAATAATTACTTTTTAAACTCATTAATGTGTCATGAGGGCATTAAATATCCCATGTACACAAAATTATATAGATAGTATAGATTTGGGCATCAAGTATTGTTGTTTCCTTTCTTTTTTTACCAACCCGTTTTGTTTATTTGCAGGTTTGTTGAGGAATTACGTCTAGGGAAGAAAGGCGATTGAGTTGTCTGAAATTGTGCAGAAGGATTTGGGGAATTAATGCATTGATGTTTTAGCAAAAAAGTATTCTGCCCAACTGGTGTTCGTCTGCTATAATATACATCAGTGTTCAACAACCGTTGTTTGGTTTCTTGCACATTCCTTCTTAGATTCCAGGTCGGTGGTACAATTTTCTTCTTTGTAAAACCGTGTGTGTTGGTTTTGCTTTAAAGATTAACAATAGCTTTCCCGTCTGAGTTTCTGTTTGCATCAAACTGGCAGGATGTGAGCAATATTCGTCAAGTTCCTGATCAACAGGTTAGCATGGTCACCATGTTTCCGATGCTTTCATCGACCATTTTTGGTAATCTATTAACTTAGCATTGGATGCAACACAAAAATTTCTTGCTCAGCTTCTTTCTTTTTTTGGCTCTAAACTAACCTTTTTGTAATATCTATGTTCTTGGATGGAAATTTTATTAGTGAAGTTTTTTTATGAATGCAGATTTGAATAGTTTTGGGGCTCTTGCTGAATGTCTTAGTTCCAATTGGCACAGTGAGGACCATGATATTGCAAGCACATACTTATAAGTTCTACTCTTAAACATCTGTATTGAATTGCAGTCTCCTATTTTAGTAATTCTACAATTTATCTAGGCTTTAAAGTGAGAATTGCTGATTTTTATTAGCAGAGCAATTAGTACTCGAATTCTCTAGCTAGCCGGGGAATGCAATGATGCTTGATGAGATTATCAACTAGGTCTGTGGAAGTAGTTCGCTGGTGCTTCTCTTCTTTCCCGGAGGTTTAGCGCAGAAGCAGAGCCTCAAAGGTCTATCATTCACACTGCGATGCTATCTAAGTTGTTCCCAATTTGTTTCTGATGGTCTCAATATGCTTAGATTGCTATATGCTATGTATGTATACTTCTGGCAATCATAAGCTATTCTTTGGCATTTCAGTTTGAAAGGGCATAGTATGCTAGCACCATTCACTGCCGGGTGGCAGACAAATGAATGAATTGTTTGTTTTTCCTTCTTTATCATCCATTTCTCTCTATATGTGAAGCCGTTGAGTGCTTGCTCAGACTCTCATTTTTTGATCAATCATCATGCTCTCATTTTCATCTAATGTCTGTTTGTTTCTTTAAACTGCACAAAATTTTGTACACGGATAAATAATTAAGAATTAATGGTAGCTATAAAAAAAAGGTTTGATATACATATGACACATCTCTTCCTAGGACATACTTTAAGCATTTACACTTTTTTTTTTAAGATTCTAAGTATGAATGTTCTTTATCATATAGAAAGGATTAATTAAATATAAAGAATATATACTATTAAGATTTAGTTTTAAGTTTTGTCAAACAAATCTTAGACAATATGTAATTTCCACCCTAAAAACTATGCTTCAGCAAAATAATTAATTTTAGTGCTATTTCTACATTTAAATCAACGTACAAGAAGTGCGTATACAAAGAGTATTGCCCCGTGTGGTAGAGAACAACTAATACCTCCCACTTGGGACACAGAAAATGAGGCTCGACATGTATCCGTCGGGATTTTGCTTCCCTTGAGCGTTGGGATTTTCTGGGGGAGTTTCACCCCGTCCGAGCCTCCAACTCCGGCGTCGGCACCGAAATCTCCGCCGGAGGTGCTTCTTCTTCTCACTCCACCACATTCTCTGCCAACAAATGGGCCGACTGCCTCCTCCCCGATTTCCTATTCTTCTCCACATTCAATTCCTCCTCATCCCCTGTCGGCGTCGGATGTTCTACGCTCACTTCTCTTCCTCCCTCGCTCGCGCCTCCCGATTGCCACCTTCCAATTCCCCTCAATTTCTATTTGGTAAACTCGCCTCTTCTCTCTTTCCCTCTCAATCTTTGTGAGCCCTAATTCAGTGTGTTTGGTTTTGTAATTAGGTTTTGGGTGTGGAAGGCACTTTCTCAGCGACGGAATTCGGAGGGCGTAGGAAGCTAGGGTTTCCAAGCCTCCACTGTATGGGTACGGCCAAGCCCTAATCCAGTCGACCGCGCATCGCTCTGTGACCACCATGGCCTCCTTCGACAAGATTCCGTTCATCGACCTCTCTGTCACTAAGACCGGCGATCTGGTGGCGGCCATTGGCGGAGCGTGCGAGGATTGGGGCTTCTTCCAGGTGACAAACAACGTGGTTCCGGCGAAGAAGAGGGAGAGAGTGGAAACTGAGGCCAGGAGGTTCTTCCGGATGCCGCGGAGGAGAAGAGCAAAGCGAGGATGAGCGAAGTCAATCCTCTCGGTTTCTACGACTCTGAGCACACCAAGAACGTCCGCGATTGGAAGTAGGTTTTCGATTTCAACGCCGTCGATCCCGTTCTCCTGCCCGCGTCGCCCGATTCCGATGACGGCCTTCTCCGGGAGCTCAGGTCTCAGTGGTCCCAATTCCCACCCTACTCTCTTCTACCTTTTGGAATTGATCGTTTGTTTGATCCTAGAACCAATGTTGTTATTTCAGATTTATTAATATTGTTAGTGAATCACAAAGCCATAAAGATGTTGCTGATATTGACAATGAATTGGCGGTGGTTGAGTATGTTGACGACATCTACAAATGCTACAAAGAAACTGAGGTAAAGAATTTCAATCCAGGTTATATAGCGATGCTAATATGCATGTTCATGAGTAAACCTGTACAATTAATGGTTGTTATTGTTCAATCTTCCTCTTGAATGAAATCCGGGTAGAATATGGCTGCTAATATGTTGTTGAACAGATGCATATCAAGGTAAATGATTCAATCTTTCGTTGTATTTTTTTGATCCCTCGAGATCCGATTCGTGATGATTTTTGCTCCACTTTTTCGGTGTAAGCCACTCTTGATCTCTTATTCCTCTGGATTAGGGTTGTCGCGTTTTTTTAGCAATTGGATAGAGGCTATGCTCTCCATGAAATTGAATTCTGCAGACAATGTCAATTGAGTAGAAGTGTGATTCTTAGGGTTTAATGTACTATTTACTTACTTCCAAACAGTTCTGTTTTGATGTTTCAGGAAATAGCCTGTTGGAATTTTTGATGATTGTAAATGCTAACACCATTCTTAGTTATGTTGGAAGTTTAGAAACAGTTTTGTTTAGTTTGTGATTGTTTGAAAGAGTGTGCTATATATTGTTGGATCATTTTTTAATGCACAATTCTCTTAATATTGATGTCCATTGACTCCAATTTGATATTTAGTATAGAAATTCATCTTCTGGTGTTGCAAATTTCTACACTTTAACGTAACTGCTTGGCCCATGAAGGAAGCCAATTTCTGTGCGAGGGTTTAGGGTTTCTGTTTAGAAACCATTGTGAATTAGATGAGGCTCTCCAAAGAGAGGTATGAATTCTGTTTGGATTTCTATTTTTTCGACACTTTTATTGTAAATTGAATGAAAATATAATCCCATAAAAAATATGAATGATACAGTTTAAAAGAATCTTTCCTGAATGTTATCTTACCAGAGTTTCTAACCTAAGCCAAAAAATAACATGGTAATGTCTTCTCTTTGTTTTTTCTCACTAGATCCAAGCTGCATTCAGAACTGATGAGAGAAGGAGGATTGCACCAACTCCATAGAATGAGAAGAGGGTTGGAATGAGCTACTTCGTAGATCCCATCAAAGGTGCCGAATGGGCCTGATTCGACAATGCTATGGTCCTCTAGGCCCATGTTTCCCTGAACGACGGCCATGGAAAAGCTTCCGCCGATGCAACTGCTACAGTTCCTGATCAGATTCTTAAACCAACACTCAGAAATGTTATAAAAGAATTGCTTTGTTTGTTACAGACTGGTTTTCAGCTGTTCTAGCAAACTGGCAATTGTGGATACCGCTTCAGTTCTTCAATTTCAAATTTGTACCTCGGCAATTTCAAGTATTACTATCTCCGAGTGGATGGTCTGGAGGCCCTAGCATTGAATCTCAAAACGCAATTGTTATATATGTTCCACATTGCAGTTTCTGATGTAGGTTTACTGTTGAAATGGGTTTTCAGGTTCATGCACCCAACTGCTATAGTGCCGAATGGGCTGTTATCTTGATGATTGAACTGCATGAAATCCAAGGGTGACCCCTGAAGTCACTAGGGATGTTTACCTATTAGCTAGAATGATGGCAACTAACCTCTACTTCTCTCAAATAGAGGACCTAATGTTTGAAGTATGAAAAGTTTTAACTTTTGTAACATGGGACTAGAACATCTTAATGCAATGTTTCTCAAATTCTATTGTTGCTAACATTGCTCTTCTTTGATAGTTGTCTATGAGAAGGTGCAATCTTTGTATAAACCTTTTCTTGCAAGAAAAAGTTTTTGACCTTGAAATGTATAGTTGTAGGATGTGTACAGATCATGCATGTATTCCTATATAGTGGGTGACCTCCGCCCGCATTGTCGGTCCTTACAACGCATGCTACAGCCCGCCGTTTGGATGCAGCTGTTCAGTGCCCTCATATGGCATGACTAGCATTGAGCCAACAGGTGTAGCTATAAATGACATTTGTGTGTTCCGTGAAAGTGGGCTGATGTTATTGGCTCTGGACTCCACTATGATACCATCTTATTGTGTTCTTCCCTTGACAACTTAACTGTAAGTTTCTTCTAGCAGTGATACCATTCACTAAAGAATAATATTCGTATTAGTGTTATCGATTTGGATGTGAAGATTGTTATAATTGTATGAATTTATGCATTTGTTTTTTGCAGGAAGAGCTCGAAGAGAGTTCACAAGCAACCATATATGAAGATTTGTATAAGGAAATCGCCACGTACGCCAGCTTAGTTTTACAACCAAATTAAGCCCTGATGTTATATTAGATTTGCACGAACCAATATTTTTAAGATTAAACGTGTGTGGTTTAGCCATTTTACATGTAAGTTGGGAACACTACAACTTGAACCTTTCATTTAGATAACACTATCGGATCTGTTTCTACATTTAAATCAACTTACATGAAGTCCCTATAGAAAGAAGGCCAACACACTAGAGAATGACATATTGGATAGAGAATGACATATGGAGATGAGACAAACATTGAGGGATAGAAGGAGTAATTTATTATGGTGGTCTTCCGGTAATTTATTATCTTATCATCTTATCATCTTATCGTAAATCGCCAAATTTTACACTGGCCCAAGTTAGGACCGGAGAAGAATATTAACTTACCGTGTTCATTAATTTTACCTATATTTCTACATTTAAATCAATCTAAAAGAAGTACGTATACAAAGAATGTTGCCCCCTGCGATACGTAGGGGCCAGGATACTAGTATACATATAAGATTGGGTTTTGCCACCATTTAATGCCCTTATTAACTATGCTCACAAAATCTCTATATAATTACTATTGGTAAAAACAAATCTTAAAAACATGTTAGCATAGTGGTTAGAGTGTTTCCTACTAATCAATTGATCATGTGTTCGAATCTCCTTGCTAATACTATTACAAATATTTTTTTTTTGTTTTCTTTTCCTTAATCTTAAGTTTTATATTATGTATCATCACAAACATATTAATACGAACTTTTTAAAATCAATGATACATTCTCTTTCTCATACTAATATAAAAGTTTTTGCCCCGTGCGTAGCATGGGCATCATCACTAGTAAAGGCCAAAAAATTGTGTCCATTTTTCAGTAATCAATTCATATGTTTAGTCTTACAAATTAATCTCGTAGTATATATATATATACAATAATGCTCTAGAGTACTAGGCTAATTATGGTGTACCAAGAACCATCATCTAGACCGTTAGATTAATAATAATTAATGGCCAGGATTAAATAAAAAGGGGGTGTAAATTACTAATATGGGTGAGTTGTATTGGATTATTTCAAATTGGAGAAAATCCTGCTACAATATCTCACATTCTCTTTCCATATAACTGTATTTCTCCAAATCAACGCCCATCTTCTCCAAAACCTTCTCCCACCATAGCTTCGACCACCTCTCCAAAATCTGGACCGCTATGGGAACGAGAACCTCTCCCCAATCTTGCACCACCAAAAGCCCAAATATGGCATCGCCTTCGACTTCAACGACGTCTCCGGATCCGGCGAAAATCTTCGTCTCCGGCGAAGATCCATGTCTTCGGCCCATTCGTCTCCGCCTCCGGCGAAGATCGTCGGAAGCAGAAGCGAGGGCGGAATTCTAAGATAGCTGATAGGGCTCCACCAAGAAAGACTGCTGGGGAGGATGTTTGCTTTATATGCCTTGATGGAGGTGACCTTGTGCTTTGTGACCGCAGGTTGGATTACCATTGAACTTGAGAGGTTTTCTAACACACTTAATTTCTTCTAACCTTTTCTTTGGTGTATTTCAGGTCATGCCCGAAAGCCTATCATCCTTCATGTGTAGACCATGACGAGGCCTTTTTCCGTTCAAAGGGACGCTGGGATTGTGGTTAATTATAAGTTTCACTGTTTTAATGTATTACATAATTTGGTTGTCAATTTGACTTTCATAACCAGGGTCCCTTTCTTCGAATGATGTGGTTTGGTTGAACAATAGCTTTCGAATTACTTCATCAACATTTGTTTGCATCATTTGACCTGTAAGGGTACGATTTTGTGTTGCATCCAGACATTAGTAATTATAATGTCTTTTTAAGTAATGCTAATCCGGCTAAGTAAACTCTAAGCCTTTTAGGGCCTATTAGACTAAACCTTCTTGAAGCTTTTCGTAGAATTATTGTCTTCATAATACAAGGTTTCTGAACATGTAATCTAAAATGGATAAAGCTCCTGTTTCATCTTGTTAATTTTTTTTTCTTATTCTACTTTTTCTGGCAGGCAGCTCTAAAATTGTACAAAGGTGTTGGCGAAGAAAGATTCTTGCTATGGGCAATTTGAACAGATGGCAAATTCTCTCAAGATGAAAAGCAAGAACAAACGTCGGTTTGTCAAAGGTAGTGGTTTTATTGTGAGTTAATTTCTTATGCATTATACATTGTAATATGATGCAATATAGACAAAAAAAACTTTTGACAACCTCCTATACTGTTATGCAACTTGTTTAGTAAACTTATTTTTCTATAGTTTTTGTAGCATGTTTTATTCTTTGGTTTTTGCCTTTAATGAGGAAGGTTGTATTCAAACCTCATCTTCATAACGAGCGTTACTATCATGCCAAGACTGCCGGCCCTAAAAATCGTGTTTAAGAGGCCATAACCGGCGTTATCTCTTCTCCATATTTATATAGGCTGAATGATAAATTTGGGAACAGAATAACGATGATGTAACGCCCCAAATCCACGGTGGAATGTATTTAGTTTTCGTCTGAGCGGTTTCTATATCATCAATGTCTTGGGAAGTAACGCCCCAAATCCACAACCAATTCCCTCTATATAACGCCCTAAATCCACGGAGAATTAGGGATTCGGCGAGGAAGAAATCCGGTGGCCAGAGGGAGAACGGAGAGTAGGTCATCTACTGGTGGAGGAGGTCGGGGTGGTCGTGGCACGAGGACGCGATCGGAGAGAGGTGCGAAGATCTTTCCGAAGCTTGAGAAGCGGCCGGTCGATTTCAATTTCCCGGTAGGTTTCAATTTCTCTACATCTTGATGTTGAGAGTTTTCATGTTCGATTATGAATTCGTGTTTAAGATTCACAATTTTCGGGTATCACTTAAAGCTTGAGAAGCGGCCGTTCTCGATTCTTTACAACACCGGAATCCAGATGCCAGAGAACTCCCCGACATCTCCTTCCCCCGATCGATCTACGAGGCCTCAAGAACAACCTGGTTAGCGTTCACTTATTGCAATTTTTTTTTTTCAAATAAGAGGTGTTTACTTTGCTATTTGTGTGTTTACTTTGCTGTATTTGTGAGAATTGAGCTCTCATGATAGGGTAATGTTTGGAGTGACAGCAAGTAGATAAAATTTATGATAGTCCATGAATCATCCTGCAGCATTAGTAAAAGGTGAATGCGATAAAATCCACAAACCTCTAAGGAAGGGGAAGTAAATCTCGGGTCTTCAACAAGTAGATGATTACCGCAAGAAACACCATCAATAGAATGAGCCAATAGTTTAAACCTGCAATATGCACACCCAAAAGATCATTAAGTAGTCTACTAAAAAGTGAAACCCAATTCCTGGATATTAGAGATTTGACTCAGAGATTTTTAGAGCTTCCAAATAGTTCTTTTCAATAGTATAACTGCAAGTTTCTTAAAGCTGCCAAATGTTTTTGTTCATTTCAACAGTATAGCAAAGAAACGGATGAACTATAACGATAAGCACCAAAAGTTGATATGTGATTGGTTCCTAGATGTATGAGATTTGTGTTGTGCCTATTAAGTGGTTTTGCCTGTTTTTCTTCATGCTCTGTAGCTACAACTGCTATGAGTCGTTTGATGCAAGGAAGAAGGTAATGCTCACGTTTCCTTGCTGTTGTATAGTATAAGCAGTTTACAATGTTACCAAATTTCTTTGAGCATTAAGTGACATAGTGATTCCAATAATTTTAGATCTGGTATTGTAGTAGAAGTATTCGCATTTTGCGACCCTCTTTTTTAGCTAAACTAATATGCGACCTATATATATAAATATATAATAGAGTGATTAGATCGACATGAAATTACACTTTTGCATTATTTAATTTAGCTTTTGTGACAACCTGACTGTGACGCACGCTTAGCTGACCATTGGTATAAAGATGAGTATAGTTCACGCTACAAAAATGATTCGGGTCGGGTAAATATTCAACAAAAAATAACTTTACAAAATCTCTAAGGCAGTTTATGAAGGCGGCTTTCATGTTCTTGGGTATGATCTCATCTCTTAAATCTGTTTGGCCTAAACTTAAGTAGTAAGCAAGTAAGAAAACCAAGTCCAAAAAAAGCATCACAAACCAGTAAACTAACTCTAACCAAGTATATATAGTAATGAACTTAACCTAAAGCGTAAAAAGAAGTACAGTGGCTGTGAATGGTTAGGGATAGGGTGGGCACGGGTGTTTAACCGGATTTCCGGTTAACCGGAAACCGGTTAATTGGAAATTCGGTTATTGAATTTCGATAACCGTAACCGTACCGGTTGTTTCCGGTTAACCGAAATCGGTTAACCAAAAAATTCGGTACGGTTTTTCGGTTAACCAATAACCATATCTTAAAAAAAGCTTATAAATTAAACTATTTAGTGGAGCGTTAACCCGGTCTCTAATACATATTGCACATCTTTAATAAATGTCAAAATAGAAAATTCAAATACATAGTCTTAATATCATTTCACAATACATAAAACACAAAAAACAAACATTGTTTTTTCGTAGCATAAACATGTCCAAATGTATCTTCAATCGTCAATTGAAATGGACTCATCAATTTCCATCAAAGGTTGCTCCAAATTCAACTTTCTCATTCATATAAATTGTAACAAATGTTAGAGACACAATAAAACGTTGTATTCAAATAAAAAAAATTAACAAATGTAATAAATTAACCTTCTTCCATAGCTTCTAATTAATTCAAGTATATTTTCTTCGGCGGTAAAAATGTAAATGAAGTGCGCATCCAATCCTAACTAGAAACTAAAGCTTCCACCATTTGAGGCATCAATGAAGTACGGAAAGAATCAAATATAAGACCTTCGTAAATCATCAACAATGTTAGAAATGAAAAAACCACCAAACTATCCATGAAAAGAACAATTGTCTAATATTATTAAACCTACCGCCTTGTATAATTTATATTATCAAAACATGTCTAGTATCATTAAACCTACCGCCTTGTATAATGTATATTATCAAAACATGTCTAGTATCATTAAACCTACCGCCTTGTGTAATGTATATTATCAAAATATGTCTAATATCATTAAATTGACTTAATTATGTTGTCCTCTTTCTAAAAATATATATATTATATATTCGGTTATTCGGTTAACCACATATTGAAAAACTAGTAACCGTAACCGAACCGTTTAACCGGAAACTAATTCGGTCGGTTAACCGTAACCGGTTTTTCGGTTTTTCCCGGTACGGTTAACCGAAAAAAGTGATCGGTTACCGGTTATTCGGTTACGGTTTTTTTTGCCCAGCCCTAGTTAGGGATGCTTGAGAGAAGGGCAACGTTCTTGATATTCACACATCCATATATGTATAAAAAAAATCAAAATTATTTAATACAATTAGAATTAGTATTCAAAATGTTCAAATCTGTTTCGATATATCACCCAAAAAACAAATATATATATATCACAAAAATAAGAAAAAATGAGATATTCTTAAATTAGTCTTCTATTATATATTGATATTCAGTCACATCCATAATATGTATAAAAAAAATCATCTAACACATGCAAATTAAATATTTTTTGAATATTATAGAAAGTAATATGTTTAAGATAAATATTCTAAAGATTATTCTCTTACTAATATATACATATACATAATTTATTTCTAAAAACCTATAAAAATATAATCTATTGGTGAAGTCCATATATATGAGGTATTTTAAAATTTCACATAATACAAATAACTTGAATGAAAAAACGACAATACAGGCCCGTGCATCGAACAGGATTCACCATCAATTATTATATATAGTAAATAACAATATTCTCATTCCATATCGGGTCCAGTCATTTACCTATTATACACGTCCTGGGCGCAGAGAACCGACTAATCTACCTTTCTTATTTAACACGACACCCATACTCAATCATGTAATATATTCAGTTGCCTTACCCTGTCCATGTCTTACCTTATATTTAAACCTTTTATATTTGACTAATGTTCTAAAGGGATGCCAATATGCCATGAATAGTAATATATGCAATTAAGCCTCTATAAATTATTAGTATCAGGATCAGAGTATTTTATTACTTTGTAAAGCTATTAATTCAGCGAGTAATTAATGTTTATTAATTTATAGAGATTTTAAGGATAGGAATATTTCCAATTAAGTATTATCTTTTGTGACTAAATTAAGTTTATTTACTCAAAATAATACCAATTATTGTCATAGAACCCAAAATAATTCCAAATGCAAAATTCGTAAAAGCATAGCCAAACTCAAAATAATATCAATTTCCCAGCCAAATTTTAGATGATGGGTATTATTGCACGTTCGTCATATATAAGTTAGAGATATACTTTAAGTAGATTTAAGTTTTAAGAAATAACAATCAATAGTAAGATCATATTTACTGGGTATCGAAAATTCTCTTACTTATATTTATGTAGTTTTTTTGCATAATATTACTCCCTCCGTCCCGATGTATTTGTCTCATGACACTATTCACGCGTAGATTAAGGAAAGGAAAAAGTTTTTTTGTGTAAGAAACGGTTGATGGGTGAAAGGAAGTAAGAGAAATAAAGAAACAAGGAGATAAATTGTGAGTGTAAAAAAGTTGACGATGTAAAAAATTGATGGATGAAAGGAGGAAAGAGAAATAAAGAAACAAGGAGATAAATTGTGAGTGTAAAAAAGTTGACGATGTAAAAAACTGATGGATGAAAGGAGGAAAGAGAAAAAAGAATGATGAAAAAGTAGATAGATAGAATAAAAAGTGATAAAGTGTGGTTATTAAAAGTGAAAAAGTAGTTGATAATAAATAAAAGAAGGAACGATACGACAAACATTTCGGGACGAAAAAATGGAGCTGAGACAAACATTAAGGAACAGAGAGAGTAATTCATACTTTTACCGGGACTTTATATTTATATGGTGGTCTTTCGGTGATTTATTATCTTATTATCTTATCGTAAATCGCCAAAATTTACAGTGGCCCAAGTTAGGGTCGAAGAAGAATATTAACTTACCATGTTTATTAATTTTAGCTATATATATTTCTACATTTAAATCAAGGTAGAAGAAGTACGTATAAAAAGAACGTTGCCCCCTGCGGTACGGTTCGGTTCATTAAGGTTCAGTCATTTTGTGTTAAGTGAAGGTTTAGGTCAATAACATATCAAAGTTTAATATGATTTTATATTTTACACCAATGTCAAAAATATTATTTTTGGCTTGATTTCATCTCACGTAATATATTTGAGATATATTATTTTTGGGTTGATTTTTTCTTAACTTAATTTTATTATTTATATATTAGATCAGACTATCATAGATTTGTTAATTACTTTCGTCATCAATTTTAAATTAACTTTTAGAATTTCTAACACTATATTATTATTATTTTCATTCTTTTATATAGCATATTAAATGCATATTAGATGTTTTCTTTTTAATTTAATATTAATTTTAATTTATTTTCTTTTATAAGATAAGAAAATAAATATAATAATATAATACTTTTAGATAGGTTTGTGTAATTTATAAATTTTATAGTTATCTTGTTTACAAAAATAATAATATAAGTAATTGATTATAATCTTTTTTTTTTGAGCCCATTAATTATAATCTTTTACTTTCAAATAGAGCTTTTTAAATATAAGATAATAAATACTTTACTTTAATGCAAGATAATATAGTCATGTACAACAATATGATATGAGATCATTACTTATATATTTAATTTATACATTATTTAGAAAATCAAGATAGAAATTATTAGATAAATAGGAGTATAAGATTGAGCACTCCAAACCTACCTTTTTGTGTGGACTAAAAATCAAATACTATGCTTTGCCATAATCTTTGGGGATTTGACTTCATCTGTTTCATCAACATGTGTTGCGTTACCATAAGCCTAAAATACATGACCTAGCCTGCAAATCATAATCACCAGTTTACCGCCATGATAAGTTTTAACAATTTTCCCAATTTATCTTCTCGGTCTTGATTTATGTATGAGACGTCGGTAATTAATTACGAATCTCTATTCTCATAATTTACCAGCTTTAACAAAACTGCCGACAACCAAGCTTCCTTCATAAATACAGTATTAATCTAATTAATGTTTAGAAGCATGGTAATTAGTTGATTGATTAATTACTTGGAGCGAGAGTTTGTAAATCCATAACCAAGAAGGAATGAGCGGAATTTTTTATGCTTGTGATCTGTTAAATCTATTAAATATAAATGGATAGAAAAATTGTATATCAATCAGTTATTAAAAATATGATGAAAGGTTTATAAAATTGTAATGACAAAACTGCCCTTAAATGTTTTAGATTTTAAAATATAAATGGATAGAAAATTTGTATAACAATCAGTTATTAAAAATAGGATTAAAGGTTTATAAAACTGTAATAACAAAACTGCTCTTAACTGCTTCAGGTTTAGAAGTATACTAGTGTTAGTATCCGTGCCTTAAAGGCACGACTTGGACTTGTGTAGATTTTCATACAAAAATAATAGTTTGATAAATGTAAAATTATGTACTATTTCTTCAATTTTTTCTCTTATGGGATTTGAGCATTTGTTTATTTTTTTAAATAATATATTATGTATTAATTTTTTTAATGATATATTATATATTATTTTTCAATTATGTGAATTTTCCACATTACTACGCACCATAAATCACACAAAGAAAAAAAAACTCTTGAAGCATAAAATAAGAAGATTTTGGTGTATTTCTTGGTTATTAAAATTACGTATAAATTTAAAGTTTATTTGTTTTAAGAAAATAATTAAAATAGAAATTAGTAGATAAGAAGAAATGTAATGTGGGGTCTACAATGAAATTTCAGCCAATTAAACAAATTGAATTATTTTATTAAAGGTGGATGATACGGTCCAATGAGAATGTGACACGTGTTGGGATAAATATTATATCTAACCTCCGCTTTAGTATATAGTTATAATATTGATTAATTTATGCCTTCGTTAAATAAAATATGAAGATTAATCTTTGTGATATTGGTGGGGCGTTACTCAAGTTGAGCCACACCCACAAATTCTATACAGTCATGACAAAGGGTCCCATTCTAACTAATTGATTCCAATTCTATATTTAAGCAGCCCACTCGGATTAGCTTAATTAGAGGCTACCTAAGTTTCGTATAATTTTGAATTTTGACTTCTTTTTTTCCTACCATTAAAAACAAAACTTTGAAATATTTCTGGGTCTCGTCTTTGCATTGGAATAATTTAATTGATTCTTTCAATGTGCCTTCATTTGTAGATTAATACGTACAAGCTATCTTACATTCTTATAAATATATTAATTTTGCATCAAAATAACGTAGAACAAAAATGAAGAAAATGTTAGAGTTTTTTTTTTTGGTCGAAGAAAATGTTAGAGTTGATCATGAGAAAATCACTATTTTGATTTTTAAACGAGGCTATTTATGCAACCATCTATAAATATTGGGCTATTTTCTACAATTTGTCTCTTCAACATAATTTCTTATTTTGTTGGGGTCTTTTTGAACTTCTAGTAACACGTACACTTGAATCTATTTAAATTATGAACAAACGACAAATGAAATGAAGACGTACACATGCGATAACCAAAATCTATATAATATAAAAATTGATAATGTCAACATAAAAAAGAAGTGTCAGCACTCAGAATCACACTGTTTGGCAACGATCGAGCTGCGTTTTCCCGCCACTAAAGGCAGCTAGCTTAATGTGACCTCCAAAGGTTAACTCTTTTGTCCTTTTATAATGCATGGATTGCATGGTCTCAAAAGGCTTGCTAGCAATATATACCACCACCTACCATTTTATACTTGCATCTTAGCTAGCTCTTTTCCTCTTATGTTTCCAAATCCAAATCCTATTTCCATTCTTGATTAAATTAAATTAATATATATAATCCTCCTCAGATCTCTCTTCTCTTTTCGCTTGCTATATATTAAAGTGCATGTCATAGATATAGATATAGATATAGATATAGATATAGATAGAGCTTAATCGATCACGAAATCTAGTGGGATTGATGGAGAAGAAGACTATGATAGTGTGGGAAACGTTGGTGCCATTTATGGTGATGGTGTTGATGGAGGGATGCACGATTGCACTGACGATAACGGCGAATTCGGCTATGGAAAAAGGGATGAATCAGTTTGTGTTCGTTGCTTATTCCAATGCTCTCTCGTCTTTGATTCTTCTGCCTTATTCTTACTTCTTCAACAAAGAAAGGTACGTTTTGTTTGTTTAATTCTTCTTCTAATGCTTTCCATTTTGGTTCAAATTCATGCATTTTTCGTGTAATAATGAAATGGGGCTGAGCTTGAGAGTATTGTTTTTTGGTCTTCAGAAAATTTTGTAGCTTGAGAGAAATGTTCAGTTGCAAGCTCCTCGTACGCTTCTTTCTCCTCGGTTTCACAGGGTTCGTTTCTCCTCGATCTCTTTTATTTATGAATGTTGTTTTAATCATGAGATCGATGTTTAGATGGAATACATGTAAGGGTCCATTTGAATTACCGCGATAATATTACATTATCGTATTGATACTAATGTAATTATCGCGGTAATTCAAATAGACCGTATATGAACTTCTTAACAAGCTCATTCCCTTCCTGCATGTATTGGTAATTAAACACGTTATAATTTGATTATTTATATTTTAGAAGTGTTATTTCTTTTTTTACTACGTATTATGAGTGTGATGCCTAATAACTAAAAGGAGAAAAAATTACTATCTTTTGTTAGATCCATATATGTGTAATTGACATGTCGGCATACAAATAAGCACCAAATGTACAACTGTTTTAAGATAATGTGGAGTATTTGAAGCAAATAGGATCCAAATATTTATAGCGGGATATAATAATAGAGACAGAATCTTGAGTGGCAAATGTTTGAATCTAACAATAGGCATGCTCCTAAAATCCAACCAAGGCAACCATGAACAAATTGGAAGCGTTTGTGGTTTTAAGACGAAAAGACAAATCCCGAACAAGAAATCGGAAAAAAAGGACAAATGATTATAAGAATGGAATTCAAGATAGATACGAATTTGTGTTGCAAGAGTTTTTTTTACCGAAGGAATATGGTCCAAATTAATGCTAAGCCACAAAAACTAGTGGACCAGGTCATAATGACACTTTCGAAAGTAAAAGGTATTGAGATATTTTCACTGCATGCATCACTATATTCTAATAACTAACGTTGAAGTTTCAACCAAAAAAATAACTAACGTTGAAGTTATATTATTTAGTTAACTAATTGGACTAATACTTTGTTAAACAAACGGTTTGGTGGTACATCTTGTGGAAAGTTGAGACTGTTGTCCCACATATCTATAAGTTTAGATCTTTAGATTGAAAAGTGAATTAAACCTTAGATTCAAAAATATATTAATAATAAAAATTTCTTAAGTGTTAAGTGTTTAATTGTGATTCATATATCTCTTCAGACATCTAGTTAAACGGTTAAGACTCTAAGATAGTATTCATAGATCACCGATTCGACTCTCATGAATAGTGTCCTCAACTAAAAAAAATTGTGTATGCAACATTGCAGGATAACAATGGCTCAAAATCTAGCGTTTACGGGACTACGTTATAGCTCTCCCATTGTCGTTTGTGCTATGGGTCTTCTTCTCCCTTCTTTCCAATTCTTTCTCGCCCTCCTCCTAAGGTACATTAATCATACCTCATCCACATGCACGATTCTTAGTTTATCATATAACACTAATCATGCATATCATATAGTTACACACCTCTCACTATTGGTAGTTAATATTGATTCGAAATTATTGTATATGACATAGGAAGACGAAGCTAGATCTGAGAAGAACAAGTGGGAAAGTCAGGATAGTTGGATCGGTGGTTTCTTTCCTAGGAGCAACGGTTGTGGCAACGTACAAAGGCTCATCGATTCTCGAAGAAGCACTTATAAAGCCCGGCCTTCTTCACTCCACTAATCCGCTCTTTGTGTTCGCGTCGTCTTCTCAACAATGGCTTCTCGGTTGTCTTCTCCTCGCAACCGCCACCTTCTTCCTCGCTCTATGGAGCATCTTACAGGTCCATATCCAACATTTATATACGTCCGATTCACATATGGTACACCTCAACGAACCGAACATAAGAAAACTCGTATAGTTACCAAATGTTACATGGATGCCACTTTTTGCGACCGTTTGGTCGCTAAGTTTGGCGGTAAAATTTCCCGCTTCTTTTTTTGCGACCACATATGTGTTCTCGTTGCCAATCTAACGACGATCTGGTCGCTAATTTTTTTTAAAAAAAATTATGATTTAGCGACCACGTGGTCGCTATTCGGCGACCATATAATGTGGACGCTAAATTATGGACGCCAAATCGCCTGAATGGTGTAGTGACACTAGAAAATGAACTTGACGACATGTATGTGTGTTTTGAACCTATTTAATTCAGGTTTCGACATTCAAAAAGTTCCCCGACATGATGACGATTATATCATGGTATGTCGTCTTCGGAACACTACAAACGCTGGTCGTTGATGTGCTAGCCGAACGCGATTTGAGTGCCTGGAAAATGAGCATCAACTTGGAGCTCATCATCATCATCTTGGCAGTAAGTACTCTAATCTACACACATAATCATCTACCAAGTAATGGATGTTTAACTAATTTGAACATGTGGTAAACTTGATCGAATCGGTCTCAGGCGGTATTTGGAACATTTGTGAGAAGTAGAGTGCAAGCATGGTGCATGGGCACCAAGGGTGTCATGTATGTGTCCTTGTTCAAGCCGTTTGGGATATTTTGGGCGTGTGCCATTTCACTTTCTTTGTTCGGAAGCAGCCTTCACGTTGGAAGGTAACATACTTATAATTCTTGTGATCGAGTTACTAATTTCATAAGGTAATCGGTCGATTTTCTTATAATACAATCCGAATTTTCTGCCACCCGATAGGTTACCGACGTTGTCTAATGCTATAGTATATGTTACTATAAAACTAGGTTTGTTGCTAGCTTTGATATTATATAGCAACATAATGTATTGGTACATACTATATATGCACTATGAGACAATATCGGTAACATGGCTTCGTAGCAGAAAGTTCCGATTAGGTTATAATGTATTCGAGACGTCTTTATGTATACGTTAAAAAACATCTATATAGAAAGATAGCAATAGATTTTGTTTAACAAAGTTTTTGAACCTATGGTGTTAGGTTAGAAAGACCGTTAAACTAAGTTGTGAATGTTGGATGGATGTAATAATTGGTGTGTAATGCATGTTTGTTTGTGCATTTACAGTGTAATGGGTGCATCTGTATCTGGAATTGGATACTATACAATGCTTTGGGGATCGGTCAAAGAAGAGGAGGAGAAGAAAACACAAGAGATCCAAAATGATCAATTGAAGGCTCCTCTTCTAACAAAAGAAGAGGATCAAGTTTAAAAAACGCACCAATTACAGCGCTGTAGTTTTTCTTGCATGTGCAGTAAAAATGGTGCGGATTTCTGTAATTATTGTACAGGTAATACTATAACATATCGTGCATTGTTTCTTAGTCAGCCAAAAGATAAATTATACTCCGTAGTACACTATATGCAACTTATGAATAGATCATTAGCCTGACGTTATTGTTGTTTGCTTTGTTATGATAAAGTGTGTGTGCAGGTTATTAAAGAAGTGGAGGTGGTGGAAGAATATATGGCCGTTCTTCGACTAGTTAGAAGATTAAAGTTTGCCAATGAGATTTCTTTATCTCTTGTTTTGTTTGTATGATTGATTGATTATCAATTAGAAGGATGTGAGAATGGGAATATTGTATATAATTTGTGTCTATCATTGTTCAAAGTGGACATAAATATAGTAAAGGGTAGAGATATGTTGGTATTTTTGGTGATATGGATTAAATTAGTATTGTGGATAATTAGATCTCATGAATTAATCAAGCATTGCGCCCAAATTTAAATTGACAAATAATCGCACTCTATAGATTTTCTGGGTAAATGTTGTTGTTGTTGTATAGATTTGTTGTCTAATTAACCAGGCTCTCAAAAGAAATGATGGAGAATTTAATGATAAATAAATGTTTGGGCTTGGGCTTTTTTTTTTTTCCCTTCTGGAGTAAAATGAATAAGCTTGGGCTTTGTTGTTCTTCTTTCATTCTTCTGTATATGAATAATATGATGGAGAAGTTTGATTTTTCTAACAAATTTTCTAAAATTGTGCCAAGGCTGCTAGTGATTTACTCGGATAGTCGGATGTGAAATTGTGCGATTCTTTTTCTGAGTTATCGTAAAATTGTAGGTTTTGAAATGGTTTGAAACCCACTTTCAAAAAGGGCCAAGGAAAAAGCAAAAAATGGAAGAGCTTTGCACTTTAGTGTTTTATTATAGGCTTTGAAATTTGAATATTTTGCCACTATTTTGTGCACATTCAAAATTTTGTAGACTATAAACTTTGGTTTGTTCAATTATTAGACCGCCATTATTATTCCTATTCAACCAGTTCGAAAATTAATTATCTATTACATAAACTTCCTCAAGAAAATTTTATCTTCAAATGAATGGATGTGCCACCTACCATTGGAATTAAAAATTGTAAAATTGGCTTTCATTTTCATACAACAATATACAATTATACATCGTTTTCTTCGCACATAATGTTAAATCGTATAAGATATTTGATACGTACCTAGTTTACTTTGTTAGTTTAATTAATCAGATTATTCCTAATATTCAGGTTAGTGGAGTCTAGGAAAGTCAGTTTGTCATTTGGTCAATTAGTGGAGTAGTGACTCCCTATTTTTAGTAATTCAAAAAATTTCTCTAGTAACTGTTATTAGCCACGTTAGTTTTTCTATATAAGTTTGTCCAAGAGTCAGTTTGTAGCAGCTTGAATGATTATTGAATGAAAAAGAGTCTGTAAGACAGTTTCCTGCAAAATCTTCCTCTTGCAATTCAATTGCTAGAGTGGTATTCCTCTTGGGAGATTCTCCCTAGAGTGGTCCTTATCATTTGGTATCAGAGCCGTTCGATTCGAATGGCGATGACACATTCTTCCGCTTTCGATCTACCACCAAACACAACCCTAACTCCTGATGCTATATCCCAACAGCTTGCATCAATTATTTCTCGCCTAGACAAAGGCATCACTGCCTTTATAAGGTTTCTGGAGTCTCAAGGTTGTCTAACATCTGATATCTTTCATCCATCAACTTCACCTAATCCCCAGCTCTTGTTAGAAAATTTATCTTGTCCATCACAGCCACACCACAGCCCCTCCCATACAACAATAGCCCCTGTCGCACCAGCAACCCTCACCAAAACATCAAATTCCAGCGAAACCAATGAACCCCAAACATTTTTGAAGGATGTTAGTTCAAAGTTGGAGAGGGCTAAAAATAGTGAAAAACAAGACCCGAGTTCAATCCTTCCTACCCAACTTTCCACCGCTGGGAGCCAGAACAACAACCAAAACAAAAACCAACAGCAGCAACCGATTCCTTTAACAGAAGCAACAATGTCCTGGGAGGTTGGATTTCAGCTAAGGTGTGAAGAAGGAACATGCAGCTGCTGTGGTGACTTGTACCAGCCAGGAAATCAGTGCAAAACCACCTTTTCTACACTACTAGGGTTTCCTAAAGAGGCCATGATCCACTATGTGGGTGCAGTCACTTAACTGGGTGAAGGTGCCCATATTTTGCCTTGAGGACAAGGCAAATTTGAGGAGGGTGTATTGATACGTACCTAGTTTACTTTGTTAGTTTAATTAATCAGATTATTCCTAATATTCAGGTTAGTGGAGTCTAGGAAAGTCAGTTTGTCAGTTGGTCAATTAGTGGAGTAGTGACTCCCTATTTTTAGTAATTCAAAAAATTTCTCTAGTAACTGTTATTAGCCACGTTAGTTTTTCTATATAAGTTTGTCCAAGAGTCAGTTTGTAGCAGCTTGAATGATTATTGAATGAAAAAGAGTTTGTAAGACAGTTTCCTGCAAAATCTTCCTCTTGCAATTCAATTGCTAGAGTGGTATTCCTCTTGGGAGATTCTCCCTAGAGTGGTCCTTATCAATATTACACTAAAACATTTTACCTGCAACCTATATGTTCAACAGTTAATTAATTGTTTATGATGATACATTTGGTGGTATGGATTTTATGGACAAATACAACAAAAATTGAAAGCTTATGCAAACTACTCCATATTATATAGGACATGCTTACCTTAGAAATCAAGTGTACTATAGTGACCACAAAAGGTTTAAATTATGGCAAAAAACTTGCATGAAAGTATCAATCCATTACACTATCATCATAGAAAGGTACAATCATACAAGTAGGTTAGTTGCCAATCAAAGTCTTAGGTTATGAAACTCAAAAGTATTTTAGGAGAAGATTGACTTAATTTTTGATATAAGGTACTTTTTTTGCTAGGACTCGATATTATAAGTTAGGTTGGATTTAACTTTCAAGTCGGGTTTACATCTTCAAATGTAAAAATATACGTATATATCGACTTAGTACAAAAAATATCTCCTAAGTTTTCGAACATATTCTATATGGTCTTTAATAAGACTAGACATCAATAACCGATAAATACTTAAGACACCTAAAAAAGCTAACAAAGCAACTTTAAGGGTTGATCTAGTGGAGCAAGACAGGATATCAGTCTGACAGATTGCATGTTCGATCCCTCATTAGTTTCCTGACGCCCGGACCAAATTTTACATTTAAAGTCCATTTAAACGTAGGTTTATACCCGGTCTAGTTTTGCACAAACTCTGACTTGTATGTACATATCAAGTGCGTAGCATCTTGACCTTGCTTACACCACATAAGTCACCTCCACCAATAGCATAAAGGAGCCAAGCTAAGTAGTGTAATGTGCAGCTTTTGTTTCCTTACCAATCACTCCATTTGTCTCCCCTCTTCCCTTGTCAAACACAAAACAATTCATAAAAAAGCAACCACTTGAACCTACTTTTCCTTTTTCTTAAAGCTCTATCTTCCTCTTCAAAACCCCATCTCTCATCTTCACAAGTAGTTGCAACGTATGATCCTGGTTTTGTGATAAAGAGTTTTGAGTATTCTTCAAATCAACCTCTCTCAATCTCTTGCTCTCTACGTACTCTTCCGGATTCCAATACTCAAAATTTCCCCTTAAAACCAATCCACTCAACAATGCTCACATTTTTTCCTCACAATTTCCCATTTTTCATGATCAAACACACCACAATCCATCCTTAAAATCTTGGTCTTCTCAATCAAAGCCTTCGCCTTCGCCTTTAGCTTCAAACAATGCCTTTCGGGCTCGTCTCTGCATGGAACAAGCGTCGTCGGAGCAAATCCCATGATCATGGCGACCCTTGTAATTCATCCTTCCTTCATCAATCTTCTCATTTTTCACTTTGTTTGAGAGCAAACATATACGTCACTAACTCAAACTCAAAATTTGATCTTTTTTTCCAGGGTTTTACAAGCCTATGGAGCTATGGCAACTTGAAGAACAACACCCACCTACAAAAAAACATCATGGGTCAACCGTTTTCACCCTTAAGGAGATGGAAGAAGCAACTTCTTCATTCAGTGAAGAGAATTTGCTAGGAAAAGGCGGGTTCGGAAGGGTTTACAAGGCTGTTCTTCGCAACCGAGAGGTCAATTTGTTCTTATCAAATCCTAAATTTAATGTAACTTAATGCGTTGAGAACATGTGGAGACCGATCTTGCCTTCTGAAATTTTATAACCTTGTAGATTGTAGCAATCAAGAAAATGGAGCTACCGCCTTTCAAACAAGCCGAAGGCGAACGAGAGTTTCGGGTGGAAGTCGACATTTTGAGTAGGCTTGAGCACCCAAATCTTGTTTCATTGATTGGATATTGTGCTGATGGGAAGAACAGGTTTCTTGTTTATGAGTACATGCCAAATGGGAATCTTCAAGATCATCTAAATAGTAAGTGAAGCTAATATCAAACACAAACAAAAAGTTTTAAGCACTTAAGTTTAAATTAATTCAGTCCTTGTAGGCATAGGGCAATCCAAGATGGATTGGCCTTCAAGGCTAAAAGTGGCAATTGGAGCTGCTAGAGGACTTGCTTATCTACATTCGAGTTCGTCCGTCGGAATTCCGATTATTCATAGAGATTTCAAGTCAAGCAACATTCTCTTGACCAAAAATTATGAAGCCAAGGTATAGAAGTTGAATCTTAAGTGAATTATTGATAAATAGTTTCATTTTGATCTGGTTGTTGAGAGTTGAAAAATGGTGGCTTTATGCAAGATTTCTGATTTTGGATTGGCCAAGTTGATGCCTGAAGGACAAGAGACTCATGTAACGGCTATGGTGCTCGGAACATTTGGCTATTTCGATCCCGAGTATACCTCTGTAAGCTTCGATTTCTCGTGTTAATCATAATGATGAACGTACTCATTTGAATTATGATTATGTTTTTATAGAATGATGCAAGGTAACTGAGAGTTAGGTAGCTAAAAAAAGACTAATCATGCCCACCTGATCAAAGAAGACAATTTCAACACTTAACACAAGATAATGTAACGCCTAAACTAACAAAAAAATCCTCCTCGAGCTCTTCAGACCGGTAAGCTAACTCTACAGAGCGACGTATATGCCTTTGGAGTCGTGCTTCTCGAGCTCTTGACCGGGCGTGGAGCGATAGACTTGAGCCAAGGCCCAGCTGATCAAAACATAATCATACAGGTACACATTCCTACATTTTCAATTTAAAGGCATTATCAAGCTTTGTTAGTAAACAAATGACCCAAAATGAAAGTTGTTGATTGATTTAGGTGAGGAATATCTTGAATGATAGGAGGAAGTTAAGGAAACTTATAGATCCAGATTTACCAAGGAACTCATACACTATAGAGTCCATACAAATGTTCTTGACCTTGGCGTCGCGTTGTGTGAGAATCGACAGTAGTGAAAGGCCGACGATGCACGAGTGTGTAAGGGAGCTACAACTCGTCTTTCATACGAATTCCAAAGGCGTGGGAATGACCTTGCACGCGCTCCGAATGATCTAAGAAAATGCACATACCCTTAGTCGATCGCCTGAATTTCTTCTTCAAAATGTGGAAGATCTAGGATCGGTAAATTTTTTTCTCATGGCGCGAGCTATATATCTACGAAAAGTGCGCAACCCAAATGCACCTGAGGACAGGAAGTAGAGGATGTTGTAAGCTTTGGCTATGGTTCAATTCCTTCTGAGATCTATTCATGTTTTTTTTTTTCATTCTTGATTGCCCTCCTTCTTACAAAGGGCTATTGTACATTGTAATAGGAGAGGAAATGTGTGTTGCTGTAATAAAGCCTTTAACTTATGAGTGGATTCATATTGAAAAGGCAACTATGATAGAAACATTAGAAAGCAAAGGATTGTGTGTTTGATCTACAAGGTGAAACCTCGTTGCATGTGATTTTTATCTTGAAGCTTTATGTGTGCATTGCATAGAGTTGAAGTCTTATGTTGATGTAAATGTAAAATAAGGATGGACTTCAATTTATTTTTTTCTTGTGGAGAATGCATTTTATTTCATGGTGGTTTTATCACCATTGGGTGTTTTAGGGAAATTAAAATGGGAATGTATCGTTTTTATAACATGTCAAATATCACATCCAAGAAAGTTAGCATGTCAAAATCAGCATTAATGGAATGAAATGCCAAATGACAATCAAATTCGAAACTTTGATAGCACATGAAATGAAATAATTAAATTTCTAGGGCCGGCCAATAATTTGGAACGTTGATACGTGGGTGACTTAATGATAGAACAAAGGTATAAAACACGACCAATTATTTTAGTAGGCCCATTTAGTTAAGAGGATCCGAATACTAGCCCATTTCAGAACAATACGGGTTTCTTCTAGTTGATTTGTGCAAGTTCAATGAGAGGACAACTAGTGTAAGTGTTTTTAACTGAGAACAGATGCACATGAAGCTGTCGGGTGTGTTAAGGATTTGCATCTACTCACTCCGTCCCATTTTGTTTGTCCTATTTTCTTTTCCGTCGTCCCAAAATGTTTGTCCTCTTTCCATTTATATCATTAATTTCTTACAATATTACCCCTATTCAATCTCACTTTTTACACACAAAATCCAACTTTTCCTTCTACTTTATCACTTTTCCACTTTTTACACCTGTAAAATTACAAAACTACCCTCATTTAATTTCAACCTTTACCCACTTTCCCATCTCCCAATATCACTTTATCACTTCCTTAATAACCACAAAATATGTCCTTTAGGACAAACAAAATGGGACGGAGAGAGTATAATCCAAGAAATGGCCATGTTCGTATGATTTTATCTCAGATCCATGCAAAACCCAGATCTTGACCTCATAATTGTATTAATTGCTCTTTTAATAACAAGACAGACATTAAAATCCTTGCCCAAAATACGGAGTATAAAAACAATTATCTATGCCCTTCCACAAGACCACAACTTGCTGTTTAATCCAAAATTGAGCAATTTTTTCTTTTGGCAAAACCAATTATCTACCTTAAAACAGGATCAAGTTACAAATTTCAGGCAAAAATGAATAACTTCAGCACTACCCACCAA
The DNA here is from genome assembly GCA_963924305.1 of Polygonum maritimum. Lineage (NCBI taxonomy): Eukaryota > Viridiplantae > Streptophyta > Magnoliopsida > Caryophyllales > Polygonaceae > Polygonum > Polygonum maritimum. The sequence goes on from OZ002737.1 coordinate 518,582, forward strand.
ATAATTAAATCATGGAAAAATAGAAGTTCCTATATATTCATACATCAAACCACATGTAATAGTAATACAACATTGTGTAGCCTATTCTAACGTCCAACTCAACCCTAATACAAAGAACATAAAACCAAAGCAATAGTACAACATAACCCATGAAAAAAAAAAAAACAGGTCACAAAACTTACACGTAATGTGGGAACCAAGAAATGATTGAATTCAACTGCTCTCCTTCCCTACCACCAAATCTTGCCATGAATAAACCCCTCAGAATTCAAACAACTTGGTTCTAGTCACCAACTAAACTCTTCTTCTATGTGCCCACCTACATTTCTTTTTCCATGTCTTAAATCTAACTCCAATCTCCGTGGAACACATAACGCCTTCATGACAAAAAAGATCTTAGGAATTAAGGGGCGCGCGTGCGAAAAAATCAACCTAAACCGTGTTAATAACATTTCATCTCTTGCATCAAATGTGGGGATCAGATCAACAGATGCAACCCACCAAACTGAAGTAAAGATAGAATCTTTGCATCATTTTCCCACCGATTGAGGGTGCAATCGCTTGATCACCTCGAGCATTATCTCATTCCATGTATCAATGGCACCCGGCAAACACCAATGCAAGCAATCGTTCTGTATACGTTCTGGAACTCCATTCGCAAACGGAAACGGATGCATGTAAGGCCCCGGATGGGCATCCGGTCTCAGAATCGCCATTTTCGTGATATCCAAAGAGTTGATCTTTATTGTCCCTGAATTCCCAACTTTCTCCTTAGCCAGCTGAATTTCCTCCAACCCAATCTTCCTCATTTCAGCATCCATCCATTCTAATTCCTTCTCCCCTTGCTTATACGGCTTCGTCTTAGGACAAGCTGCCGCGTTGTCCCATTCGCCTTCAAAATGAGAAGGCGAGAACGTCGTCAAGAACACATCAATTGCACTCCCACTAGCACCCTTCCTCTCAACTATGGCATTAAGCGCAGTCCTATGCGCCTTCCTAAAGACGTCGAAAAAACCGATCTCAGTGTAATTCATCCCATCACAAGCATGGCAACCCAACACAGAATCCCCTTCAAAATACACAGCAGGGTGAAGATACCAATGCCCAATTGACAAAACCACCATATCAATCCAACCCAGATCCGATCCCCACTTTTCATCCACAGAATCAAAGTACAACTTATTGTGATTAAGCCCAGAGGGTGACTTCTCAACTCCTCTCACAAGAAACGGAGACCAGTACACAGAAACATTGACATTATGAGAAGGGAAATGCCATCTCCTGAACTTGTTATCAGGCCCATTAGTGTAAACAAGGTTAGGCCTATAAGCAGAAGACAGCATACAAACAAGAGACTCCAACTGATTCCTAGCCATGGAATCTCCAACAAAGGCAAGATGCTTATCCCTAAGCAAATCCAAGAACTTAGAAGGGTCAAACCTGGGGAGATCGCATTGACTTGGCTTCCATCTCCAGAAAAGGTACCCTAACTCAGCTTTCCCATGGCTCATACAATTCTGACCGTCCTTAATTGAGCCACAACTCGTCCCATTGTACAAAGGCCCCACCTTGCTAGCTACCCATGTCCCATTTGTGTAATCACAAGGCTTGATTTCCTTCAACGCCTTCTTTTCTGCAAGAAAAATTCAAGAACACAAATTTGAAGCTGAATTAGCCTTTTCCCTTTCTGGGTTTTGCTCTTTGGCCAGTTTTAATGAAACCCATGTCGGAAAGATCATACCTTGAACTAAAGCCACCGCCGGCGGAGGCGGAGACGGCGACGGTGGAGGCGGAGACGGCGACGGCGGAGGCGGAGACGGCGACGGCGGAGGCGGAGACGGCGACGGCGGAGGCGGAGAAGAAGGGATTGATGAAGAAATTTGATCGGAAGAGACAATAGAAGGGGAAAGAGGAGGAGGGGAGCTGAAGAAGAAGCGGAAAAGAGCTAGAGAGAGAATTGCATAGAGGGCGAAAGGCAAGAGTTTCTTGACTAGAGAATGGTGTTCTTTCAATGGGGGTTTCATCTTCTTCCTTGTTCTGAGGTGGGATTTTGTGAGTTTGGTTGTGGTTATTGGCACCAGGAGAGACTTATGAGGAGTACCCAGATTGGGATTAAGTCAAAACAGCATTGAGATCTTGATTGGGAAATTAATTTTCGTTAGCAAAAAAAAATTATTTTGAGGGTGGACAAATGGTGGTTTGCAATTTGAGCAGAGTGTAAGACTTCAAGAAATACAACAACAAAAAATAAATAAGACGGCGTACAACGCGCATAACTCGGCAACTACTAGGCCATTACTTTCTTTCCTTTGTCACGTTAACATTTTTTGTGTAGGTTGGTGGAAGTTCTCTAAAAGCTTTCCACATTTATAAAACTTTAGAATTATTCACCTATTTTTATAAAATTTAGGGTATTTAGTAATGGAGAGAAAAAAACATAGCATTGTAGTGTTGCATAGCATAACAATGGAAAGATGAGAACCACTTTTATGGCAAAGATGGATGCAGAGAATACTAAAAAAGGTGATTAAAGGAAAAAGTGAGTTATGCTACTCCTATTAAGATAACATATGGTTGTATTTATTGTTGTACTTATAATGGTATTAGTCAGCTGCAAATTAGCTCAGAAAAGACAACAGTGAAGTACAGTTGTTAAGAAATTTACTGAGATTAGGAACATGGAAAGCAAAAGCAACAAGTAACAAGAGTCAACAAGATTACCTGCCACAAATGGACTTATGGACATAATAATTATTTTATCTAACATCTGAACTAATTATACCACGCATTCACCGGTCGGTAATTAACTATGTAGAGGGTATCTTGCAATTTGATAATGTGCTTCTTTTTTCCTATTTACGTTCAAGAATGGTGTAGCTGACTTTAAAATTTCAGAAAAATAATTGGAATAATTTTTATAAAGATGTCATTTGTTACTCCCTTTATCTATATCCAATACTGGAAACATAATAGTTATTTTATTTTTTAAATGTTCAAGTTTATGTCCATTTACAAAACATTTTGTTACAAAAAATCAGCAAAAAAACAAATTAATTATATGCACTACTTTGAATCCCATGCATCTGTCTCCCTAGATGCATCATATGACCAATATTAACTTAAAAACAGTTATTGCAAACATTTTTGTAAGTTGCAACATGATCTCGGTTAAAATTGATCTGATATTTGGGCCCCCAAGCCCATGTCCCCTATTACGTTTTACCCAAATACACAGCCAATTCTAGCACAAGAACAAAATCCATTAATGAAATATCCCAAGGTGACTACTACCATACAAAGTCTGGCTCCATGCCATAATTTCAAGCTTTCAATGGTGCTCTGTTTATTAACAAGTCATGACCACTAGACTAGATATGCAGGATATGAGATTTCAAGTTTAGTAACAAAGCAAGCTAGGCACTTTCCACTGAACCAGCAAACGCCCATCTGTCTAAAAGTGCTACCTCTAACATGGCTAGTCGAGTAATCCTTCACCTGCGGATGAAACAAGACCACGATGAAACCAGACATCATATAATATTAGGAAGGCATTGAAAGACCGAATGGGCACTTACGTAGTTCCTGGAACGAAATGTTGTTGATAGTTTCTCCTGTCCGTATGAGGCGGATTTTACCTGATATATATGTCAATGCAAATAGATACCAAGATAAGAATATTTGATAAAATGACATCACAACTCTTTTTTACTCGTAAAATCCTCAAAAATATGATGGATTATCATGCATTTCAAAGAATCAGTGAACTGTACATATTAACCTTTCAATGAATAAGTGAAACTTCATTCAATATCTTCAGAAAAGTAGATGAAAGTACGCGAACAAGAATGTACTTATAAAACATTCCACATACCACAGGTACGCACGCATATTTCCGGCAACTTGACCACCTCACCAGTAATGCCTTTGTTATAGACTCTAAGCTCAATGTCGCCTTCCACATACACTGAAGAGCTGTCGAAAAATACAACGACATGTTTAGCTCAAAACCAAGTTTGAATTTCGCCTCGAAAGGAAGGATGTCCTCACCAGCAACTTACTTTTTAGTAAGTTTCTGAACAGCATAAGCCCCAAGCACTTCATTGTGAACAACAATCCGATGCCATTGTGCCGGTTTCGGCAGGTCTTCACTTAGGCTTCTTTGATCAAACATCCCTCCTGTTCCCACATTAAATATCGTCAATGTCTTCCCATTCCTCAGGAGCTTCTGCACAGGCGTTTGCCGGACCTTTCCGCATAAGATTGCCTGCCCATAATAGCCCCATTTTTCAGCCTCAAAACCCCTATCATTTCATATAAGTTTAGGCAGCAAAAAAAACATCTAGCTAGTTGGCACAATCTAAACATCCTAACTGTACAAACTCACTAACTCATTTTCACCTCAGTAAAAAATTCAGGATGCTAAAACTTGATATCACTAACCCATAAGACCCCCATTTTTCAGCCTCAAAAGCTCTATCATGTCATATGAGTCTAGGAAGCAAAAAACCATCCAGCTAGTTGGCACAATCTAAACACACCTAACTCTACAAACTCACTAACTCATTTTCACCTCAGTCAAAAATTCAGGATGCTTAAACTTGACATCACTATACTCAGTAAAAATCCAACCCCAAGCTACAAATTCTCACCACCACCAAATTTGTTTTAGTAAGAAATCACATGTAATTGGAAACAGAAATGTGGCAATCTCATATGAGTTTAGACAGCAAAAATACATCTTGCTAGTTGGCACAATCTAAACACCCTAACTTTACAAATTCGCTAACTCATTTCACCTCAGTCAAAGATTAAGACTTGATATCACTATGCTCAGTAAAAATCCAACTCCAAGCTACAGATTCTCTTTTGTAAGAAATCATCAAGTGTGAGATTACAACCAACAACATTCTAGCATTAGACCTAGCCCTAACTTCTGTAACATACAAAATTACACATGTAATTGGAAACAGAAATGTGGCAATCTCAAATACCTTATGAACGCCTCTAAAATTCCAGCCTCGCTTAGGATCAACACCTTGTGCTACCGTTTCCCGCCTCTCGGACACCAAATTAGCGCTGAAGTCCTCGCCGGAAGCGGCCGAGCAGAAGCTCCGGCGACCGGAAATTCTCAGGGGCGACGGCCAGGCGCCAGCTACACGAAACAAATTCCTCATTCAATTGAGAACGACGGGTTCAATCCGATTGAATTTCAATCTTGTTACGAATTACAAACAAGATGATCGAGAGGAAAAAACCTAGAAATCTTTTTCCCGATTCCTGATTTCCCTCTCTCTCGGGTTTCTAGGGTTTATCGATTGAATGAAATTGGGCCTGTTTAAAGACAGGCCCGTGAACGGCCCGGCCCATAAGTTAGAACTTTTCTTAAGTTCTTTGAGTCCCAACTTTAGGCATTATACCCGTTGTATACTTGTATTTTGTATACACTTGTTTTGAAAGTTTAGTAGCTCAAAACCACGAGAAGAACTAACAAGATCACCCATTATTATTTGATCAAAAAAAAGATCACCCATTATTAACATAAATATTAGTTTTTTAATATGATTAAAGCATGGAGATGCAATAATTACGTGGATGCATTTTCAAAATAGTAGAAAGAATAAGTCTTTTATAAGGCCGAAAGATTCACATTGTCCTCTAATCAGATCGGGTTTACAAAGGCTCCACTTTAGGGAAAAAGAGGCCAAGCATCTTTCTATTGTTTGACATAATTTCAAACATATTAATAATTCATGTTAAGATGGGTTGGTTTTAGGCGCATTTCAAATTTTGAGAACTTATAATGTTGGTTCCTTGTCGGTCAAATTTACAACTACAACTATGTCAACTTTTTTGCACCAATATTAGCTTAAGTTTGAATAACTCGAAAGGAAAGTGCGTGACACGCTGATAAACTAGACGTTGTGCACATGTGAACGCACTTGTACATATAAGCTATTGAATCTATTTTTGTAGCATGTTCAAACCTTAGCTAACAAGTTCTGTTGCCATAACTTGTGAGTACTAATGAGACGAAATCGCGTCAATATGGTGTCAAACAAACCCAATGTATCCTATTGCTTTTACCCTTTAAGAAAACATGCATGCACTTTCCTCTTCATGAGGTGAAACAGAAAGTTCCTTGCATGCATGAATCACTACTTGCTTAAGCTGACTATACATATGTCAATATTGGGTCGGTGATTTTGCCATAAAAATCTATCTCACAAGCCTCTTTTTCCATGAAAGGACTTTCTCTCTTTTAAATTAAAAGTGCAAACCAACTCATATCTTCTTCAACAAGCACTTGAAAAAGTTGCAAAAGAGAATAGAGATGGCTATAGCTAAGAGAGAGCTAGGATTGAAAGAAGGAAGGAATTGAAATCCCTTCCTTGGGCTGGCTATGGCTCTACCAAAAAAAAAAAGGAATTGAAATTCCTTGGGCTGGCAGAGAAGGTATTTTGAGTTTTTCTGGCTGCTTTTCTTGGGCCCACACGTATGTTTCTTGGGCCCACATGTATGTTTCTTGTTATTTTAGTAAATTTCAGTTGATGCCTTCAAATTTAAGCATATTTCAGTTGGTGCTCTCAATTTTATTAATTTTTCCAAAGGATGCCTCTTCTGAGGTTTTGAGTTAATTTTCCAAACTTTTGATTTGTCCGAAAGGGGCCTTCGGACTCGAACTGACTCATCCCCGATATAGCTAGATGTGAAGTAAGAACCAAGGGCAAGCAACGAAAAGGAGTCAACTTTAAAGATGGTTGCAAGTTAGTCTAAATCTAGAAATTGGTGCAACGATAATGGACTATGGAGTGGAGTACCGCTTTGTAACTTAAATCGAGGTGGTCCGAGTATAAATTAGGTTAATTTTAGGAGTGGAATCTAATGTAAGGGCGGTAACGGTAAAATAGCTTAAGCATTGAGACCATTTTCGAAATATTCATAAAACTAAGGGTACTAACCGGAATATTTTTTACTTTTCTCCGGTTCACACCAACTTTTCCCGGTTCGTGTAGGGCCCACTCCGAGTCATGACGGTGGCGCCAATCTGGCGCCTTTAACACGCCATCCTACACACTCCTAAAAATCCTCCCTTTATTAAACCTCCATTTCATCATTTTCTGTCCTCCTTTGCTTTGCTACTCACAAAACCCACAATTGAATCTTACATTTACACCTACAAAGTAATTCTCTGATGAAACAGAGCATTTCCACATTCATCTGAAGATCCATCACAATCTGGGTCTCTGCCAAAGATTTGTTCTTTATACCACAACTCCCTCAATTGTGCAATTAGCTTGTTTTGGTGGGACGTTATAGATACAAAAATTTGTAACAGAGAAGAAGAAACAGAGTGAAAAAAAAATGGCCGGCGGAGGAGGGGCGGCGCCGCCGAAACAAGATGAGCAACAACCACATCCGGTGAAAGATCAGCTTCCCAATGTGTCCTATTGTATAACTAGCCCACCACCATGGCGTAAGATTCATAATTCCTTCACAATTCATTTTTCTTAATTAATGATGTTTTTCCACTATTTGCTACCATGTTACATTGATCAGATTTCAACTTTTTATACTATGTCACATCGATCATCTTTTAATAGAGTAAGCTAAACAAACGCACAAAATTTTGAATTTTTATTGGTAAAAAGTATTTTAGTTAGTATTAAAGTTTTGCCTATATTTTTTCATAATTTTTCATTCTCATTTTGTTAGTTAAGTTTTTGCTATGTTACATTGATCAAATAGTGTAGTCTAAGCAAATGCACAAAATTTTGAATTTTTTTGGGAAAAAAGTATTTTAGTTGGTATTAAAGTTTTGCCTAATTTTTTCTGCAATTCCTTAATTTTTCATTGTCCTAAAAATTGCAGCGGAGGCAATACTATTAGGATTTCAACACTACTTGGTGATGTTGGGGACAACAGTCTTGATCCCAACTTACCTAGCTCCACAAATGGGCGGTACAAATGTGAGCCTTCAATTTTAAAAATTTTGTTAAATCAACATAATATTTAAATTGATCAATAGCATGATTAATTGTGTGTTAAGTTATGTAGAAGGATAAAGTGAAGATGATTCAGACCCTACAATTTGTTGCTGGCCTCAACACATTGTTGCAAACCTTCTTCGGAACGCGACTTCCAGCAGTGATCGGCGGTTCTTACACGTTCGTCCCAACCACTATTTCGATCATTCTTGCTGGTCGTTACAATAGCATTGTGGATCCAGAGGAGGTTAGTTAGGATGCGTTTGGATCGCACCGCCATTTAATCTAGTTCGATTTTAGTACAAGATAGTACATTTAAGGGTGTTACTCAAACTTACTCTTAGTTCTTTTAACCATATACTCACATCTAAGCATTTTTTCGCATAATATGTATCGTAATCGAAGTTGAAATTGATGTTTCTTGATGTAGAAATTTAACAAGATAATGCGAGGAATCCAGGGCGCCATGATCATTGCTTCTACTCTTCAAATTATGCTCGGATTTAGCGGTCTATGGCGCAATGTCACAAGGTTGTTTAAGTTTTGAATCCATTGCGGTCTATGTTACACGGAAACTCTAATTGACTATCGTTTTCCAAGTTTCCGTTTTGAGAACAGAAGCTCGGAAACTCATTTTCGGTCATGAAAATAATCGTAAAATTATCCATGTTGTTGTGATGTTCAGATTTTTGAGCCCATTGGCAGCTGTTCCTCTGGTGGCTTTATGTGGATTTGGTCTATATGAGCTAGGATTTCCTCAAGTAAGTGCTACTACTCTTTATTTATGTGTCATTTCTAACACATGTGAACTTTGACTTACATTGTTTTGATGATCATAACCCCTAACTATATAGGTTGCAAAATGTGTGGAAGTTGGACTACCACAACTCATTGTTCTCCTAATATTTTCTCAGGCAAGAACCAAGAATTGTGTTTATCATCTAATTAATTTCATACTAACAATTTGCTTACACAGATGACTAATAAAGATTGTATTATTTTGCAGTACATACCTCATGTACTTAAGGGACAAAGGCATGTGTTTGATCGGTTCGCGGTTTTATTCTCCGTCGCCATTGTTTGGATCTATGCCCACATTCTCACAGTCAGTGGAGCTTATAAGAACAGGTCAGAGACGACGCAGATGAGTTGTCGAACGGATCGGGCCGGACTAATTGGCAATGCACCATGGTAAGCAAACACAAACAAGTAGAAGTAAATTGTGCTTCTCAAAATATACTATTAAGTATTTATGTGTTGTGTGTTCATGTAAAAGGATAAGTGTTCCATATCCATTTCAATGGGGAGCTCCTACATTTAATGCTGGAGAATGTTTTGCTATGATGGCTGCTGCATTTGTTGCTCTTGTTGAGGTTTGTGCAGTATCAGTCTTGTAGTTTGTATGTTGAAATAACATGTTTTTTTGTAAGATAAAGATTCGATATACCAGACATACCTCGTCGTTACATATTTTTGTTACATATGTGTATAGTCCACCGGTTCGTTCATCGCTGTGTCGAGATATGCAAGTGCAACCCCTGTGCCACCCTCCATTCTTAGTCGCGGAATCGGTTGGCAGGTAACTTTAATAGATACATATATACTACTTCGTTTCTCGGAAATTCTAATAGGATGGTGTTTTCCGTTTTCATTTCATGTTCAATGTTAAAAACTTGAAATTATTCGTGTTAAATATGTGTCGTTTCGGTTTCCATTTCCATTACATATCAAAAACTGGAAAAACGAAAACTCGGAAACTCATTTCTAAAGTAAAATTCTTGAATATTTTAAATTATTCATTGCTAATTGTTGAAATTGGATTCTTCTCTGCTTCTCATCAGGGTGTAGGCATTCTACTATCAGGAATTTTCGGAACCGGAAATGGCTCATCAGTATCAATGTAAGACTCAAGAACAACAATCTATCTCCATGACTATATATTAATTAAAGCCAAGAACTCTACTAAAAGTTCTTAATCTGGATTTTGGTTGATGATGATAGTGAAAATGCTGGATTGCTAGCACTAACCAGGGTGGGTAGCAGAAGAGTGGTTCAAATTTCAGCTGGATTCATGATCTTCTTCTCAGTAATGGGTAACTAACTAATCCCTCCTCCTTACATGAATTAATTTTCTCTAAGACCAAATTCAACATTAATTTGTTTTTTTTGATCATATTGGTTCAATTAATCCAGGCAAATTTGGAGCAATTGCTGCCTCCATTCCAGCCCCAATTGTTGCCGCTCTATACTGCCTTTTCTTCGCATACGTCGGTACGAAACTCATCAATTCTTCGCTTCGGTTTTATGTCGAAACTCGTTTCCTAGTGTCAAATTACGAAAACGACACGTTTTTCGTGTCCGTATCGTTTCCATTTTCCCGTTTCCGTTTCCGTGTAACATCTTGTCTACTTATTAATTTGAACTAATGACTTGCAATTTGATTAATTAATTACAGGTGCAGCTGGCCTCAGTCTCCTTCAGTTCTGCAACTTAAACAGCTTCAGGACAAAATTCATACTAGGGTTCTCTATTTACATGGGACTATCAATTCCACAATACTTTAATGAGTACACAGCAATTCACAAATATGGCCCTGTTCACACTCATGCAAGATGGGTAAATAAATTACTAACCATTCTTGTGTTCAACTTTTATTAATATGATTTTGAGACTATATATGTATGTATGCAGTTTAATGACATGATCAATGTGCCGTTTTCGTCGGAGCCATTTGTCGCGGGAGTCCTAGCCATGGTGCTCGACGTCACGCTCCTTAAGAAGGATAGCGCGACGCGCAAGGACAGAGGTATGCAATGGTGGGATAAGTTCGTGTCGTTTAAGACTGATTCAAGAAGTGAAGAGTTTTACTCGTTGCCTTTTAATCTCAACAAGTTTTTCCCATCATTCTAGAACTTGGTTTGTTGTTCAGTAGCGATGTATTTGGTTGGCTAGCTCCGATTGCATGGTATAGCTCTTAAAATTTTGAATCCCTAATTAAGATCGTAGTTTAATTTGTAGGCGACATGTCTTGACTTTGATGTATGATTATTTTCAGTTTCATATTAGAAGATACGGAGTAATTATTTATTATGCCCCAATTTTCATTTGATTTGATTTGATTTGCTTTACTGATATGCGTACAACTTATTGTAAAATGCTATTAAAACTAGCCTGCTTTCGGTGCATTTTTTTTTTATTTTTTTTTTTAATAAGGAAAGGAGTTAGGGTCGCCACAAGTACTACTTGGGCTTGCCTAGAGCATCCACAAGGGATGAGAACTGGCTACAAGCCAGCTCTAAAGAAATAGGGCAAACCGCTGCCCTGGAGTCTCGAACCCGAGACCTCATGGTACTACCATGGGTGCTTTCGGTGCATTAAAACTAGCCTTTTTGACTTGTCTTAAAAATGGAAGCTTTTTCATAAAAAAATAAAAAAAATTCCACCAACACTAACACAGAAAGAATAAAATTGAAAATTTCCAAAATATTTAAAAGTATAAATTAGTGATGATTCAGTTTATACTAGACGGTCGTTCAAATGGGCTTTGTTTTGGGCCAGTTCTCATGTGCAAGCGCTCTAGGCGTGAGCCCATCTTATTGATTTACGGGAAAGGAAATGTGTGATTAAATATGCACATAAGGTTTAACAGAACTTTGTACAATCAAGTTACAGAAAACCATGAGGAATAAGCAAAGAAATTTAAGTCAAAAGGGATAATTTGAACTCGATCTTATTCATTTGTATATGGTCTAACTTTTTTGTTCAGAGAGTATGTTCATGAACTGACACAAGCTAGTTAAAGTACATATGTACGGAGTACTTGGCCATTATCTGAAGTGCACTAGTGTTTTCCAAAAATTTGTTTAAGAAAATTAGGCAAAGTAACTTTGCTCGTGGTTGGTGGTAAAGTAGAGTGAGAAGAATCCACAAAGATTACTGTCGATCTGCGTAGCTGGAATTCATTGCATGTTCTCGTACGTACGTTTAATGATTTGATTCTATAATAATACTACGTGAATTATACAACTAATGATGTACTTTAACCATATGTATGTGTATTCGCAAGATCTCGCCAACTAATCATCCATATTTCTTGGAATAGATTAGTGGACGTTATTTCTTGTAATTTCCTCGGTCCAAACTTGCATACCATATATACATAAGCTATTTTCCAACATACAAATTAAATGTATAAATTAAATATCCGACCAAAAAAAAATGCATAAATTAAATACACAAAAAATGAAACATGAAGTTTAAAACCCCGTTTATTACATACAAACATATAATATAGTTAAATAACAAAAAACATTCATAACAATATTTTGAAAAAATATAAACGAGTGAAATGGGTTAGGCTGTTTTATCACCAAATATTTCATATAATCACCACCAGCCGACTTAACTCGAGTTTTCATCCATTTATTTAAGTCGAGTACTCAAATAATTAATCCTAATTTATCCGTGAATAATTTTTGTCCTTGTGTCCTCCAACCGCCTCACAACTCAGTCTAGAACGGAATGGGCAGGGCTAAATAGATGCAAACTTTGTACATAATGCTACATTTTATGTACATTCATGCTCAGATTGTAGGCAAACAAGTAAGATGTCACATGCCATCTCACAATATATTCTCACCTAGAATCAAGTTGAAATTTAATAATTAAGGGTTTGTTTCCTTGTAGCCATTAAAGTTAAGAGAAAGTGAGATCGATCATAAAAACAATTAATTAACAAAATATATATACATGGAGTGTTTGTAGTCCCCCACAAGCCAAAGCATTGTTCATGGTTCAACATGTTCACATGGCTGACAATCACTGACATTACTCACCTCAAATCCCAACAAGTTAATTAAGACTCCGGTTAAAAATGGTTTAATTATTATGGCATACGAGTATTAACTAATTGCTGTGTAAATAGAATATGGGATTTGGATTAACTAATGTTTAAAGTTATTTAATTAATTACAACAAGTCAAAGATTTACTGCTGCTTAATTAATAATTTTCAGATCTTAGTTTCCAAGACCCGTTAATCATAGAGAAGACAGCAATCAGCAATGTGTTTGCACTTTGCTTAGAGATACTGTAATGTGTTTCTTTGTCACATGGAATCAAAAAGTTTTGTTCTTGTCTCTTCAACATCGTCTAGTATTTCACAAGTTACAAAAATGTTGTTTTGGGTTTCAACTTCTGGTTCAATTATTAATCTGAGGTAGATTTTTATTAATAATTGACAAAAACCAATTACATAAAGTTGGAGCAATTTATTATTGATAATCTGAGGTAGATTTTTATTGATTATTAATTACTTTAGGGTTTTTTTTTTGATGGAAAATTACTTTAGGGTTTTGAGAGCAATTTATTTTGTACAAGCTTAGATTAATTCGAGCTTGGAAAGTACTTTCAACGTCTAGCTATTTTATAAGATGTTGTTTAAAAGATAATTAAGATACAATTTATTATTGTCTAATTATTTAATTTAGCCGAAGACATGGTTATTGATATTCATATCATGATAATAACATCACATAATATAATTTTACATTTTGCCGCGGCCTGATATTCCGGAAGTAATTGCTTAGCAACGAGAATTTTTAAATCTAAAATGGGCGTAATTTGTGGTTAGAATACGACGGAAAAACTAATTAATGGTGTATAAACCACTAAAAAAAAGGACGGATTATTTTTCTTTGGATTTCAATTGGATGGAAACGGTTGAAATATCATATCAGTAGCTCGTCATGCTACCTAACGTTGTGATTAAGTGATGAAAGTGCAACTTATTTTTCATAAACTAGGAGAATAAAATCTGAATATGATTGAAGATAACGTAAATAATAATAAAAACAATTTGTGTGTGTGTGTTTTTATTAGTAAAGAATACATAAACCCAACAAACCACACGAAGCATATACATGAATTTATTATACTCATCCATCAAACAAATTAACTATCGTTTTAGCGTAAGCGAGATACAAGAAAATTAATATATTCGTGGCGTATTGCTTCATAAAGTTTCTTAATTTAACAAATTTATCCACAAATTCTTTCCAATCCGATAAGTGTAAATAATCGATCTTTATGTATTTAAACATCATGCCACGTGGAAATGTAAAAAAAAACATCATGCCACGTGGATGTGCTAGCCAACAATGTTACAAGTTTGTTAGTGATATTTGTCACCCATTTGACCAGACAAATTTGGATTATTTATTTACATTAATTAACACGAGAATAACACTCTACATAAAGAAATGCCTCAAGGTTATAAACCTACCCCCTAACACCTTGTCTTTTTTTTCTGTTTTTGAATGGACACAAAACATATTAGATCAAAAAGTAATGATACTCTTTCTTCTCTGTGGAAGAAGAGATCCAGTACTGCTCAAATAATTGATTATTACGGAAAAATAGATTAAACATGATTAATAATTTAAGAGGCAATTAGTATGACCCCTAATATCAACATCACGTAAATAGTGCCTCCTCACGAGATAGCCGTTGACCCAAAAATAATGACGATCACAAAAAACTTTGCTAGACAGATCAATTTTTCATTTTTATTTGGAAAAAAGGAGTAGCCTAATAAGTTAGGCTATCAAATATGTCCTTTTTTTTAAAATCTAAACTTATGGACGTCACGTTGGACATCTGAAGAACAGGACAACATTTCAATTAACAACAAGGGAATATTCAATTAATGATAAAGAGATATAGTACTTGATAAACTTGGTATGCACCACATGTATATATACACACCAACCTCATGGTGTCTACTTCCTTGAAATAGACTTCTTCCTTATCTTTCCTCACCACCTCTTCTTACCTATTTCCTCTTCCTCTTGCTACTCTATCTTCTTTGATCCGGTTTTACGATCCGATCCAAAATGGGCAATTGTCAGGCGGTGGATGCGGCGGTGTTGGTGGTTCAACATCCGAGTGGCAAAACCGAGAGACATTATTGGCCCATCTTGGCACGAGACGTTATGAAGACCAACCCAGGGCACTACGTCTCCCTTATCATTCCATTGGCGGCGTCTGACACCAGAGGAGGATCCTCCGATCAGGGTCTTCTGGCACCGGAGAAGAAGAGTAGTAGTATCCGTTACACGCGAGTGAAGCTTCTCCGACCGACGGATACACTCTTACTTGGCCATGCTTATAGGCTTATCACTTCTCAAGGTGAGATCATCTAGCTACTATTAATGAAATTCACACTAATGCAAGTGAGGATTCAAAA
This sequence comes from Polygonum maritimum, assembly GCA_963924305.1. NCBI lineage: Eukaryota > Viridiplantae > Streptophyta > Magnoliopsida > Caryophyllales > Polygonaceae > Polygonum > Polygonum maritimum. The sequence continues at coordinate 533,812 of OZ002737.1, forward strand.
AGAAAGATTTAAATAACAAAGAAGTGTGTTAAAATATGTCAAATGGCTGGTTGAAATTTCTTTAACAAACATGCCTATATTTGTCTTTGGATATGATTTTCTGATTTATTTTTGTGTGAATATATTGTTAATTATAGAGGTTGCAAAGGTGTTACGAGCTAAGAGGAACTCAAAGATGAAGAAGAGTGACCCTAAAGAACATATGGATTCAGAAAAGCAGAATTCAGGAGAGGTGAAGAAAAATGATCAAGAGATGAAGTCTACTAGTTTAAGAAGAACAAGATCATGGCGACCATCTTTGCAGAGCATTTCTGAAGCAAGTAGCTGACTAAGAGGATCGTTTTTATACAAGTGGAATGAAGTTGAAAATTATGTATATGATAGGTTTTAAGATGGCTGTTTTATTCAGAGACCACACCAAATCTTGCCTAGGCTGTGATACCTGCTTTGTAAAGTTTGTATGAGGAAAGATTATCTTGGATTTAAAGATCTCAAAAACAGCACAAAAAATGTGATCATTCAGCTTAACTTCTACAAAATGAATGGATATATTAATTCCAACTCAAAAACATTGAAGAGAATAAATACATCAGTCACACTTTTATGTTACAAATTATCCTCATCACTGCAAAATTGGGTACCAAAGCTATGGTGGGATTACAAAACAAGATGGAAAAGAAATGTCATCAGCCATAAGAACAAAACTGCTGTAACTCTTACTTAGATTTTGCACTCACACGAGTTTTCTTGTTGGCTCCAACTTTGCCCTTTGTCTTTTGTTTTCCTCCAGATTGTTTCTGATCATCCGCTGCTCGTTCGTGTGGGTTCACTTCCTCAAAGCTTATAGGTTTTATTATTACTCCAGACCTCTTTACAACCTGTGAAGTGAATCAAGAATGATATGACTCAAAAAAAATTTGACAGTACAGAATGTTTATCTATCAAAAATTTCGCTGATATATATATAGCAAAAATGAACTAAATCATTCGTTTCTTTTTCCTTAATGTGCAATCAAAAAAGGCATCAATTAATTTCATTAATTACCTCTGGACGGCTAATAGCTCTGAAGGCCGTTGCTGGGTTGAATTCTGGGCCAATAGGCATCCTAATGCTTTGTTCAAACACTTCCTGGGATGTAAATGGATACGGCAAATTCTTGGTGTGCAATTTCTCAGCCTGACATTTTCAAACATAGAAAGCAATGTTTTTAACATCATTTTAGTTGAACAACAAATGTAATGCTAAGAAAGTTGAAACTGCTAAGAAAGTTGAAACATTTATTAGCACTCACCTTCTTATCAACCTTCTCAGAGATAATCACATGCTTTAATTTTGCATCCTTTCTTGTCTTCAGAGCCTCGTCCCTCTTCTTTAAGGCATTTTCATGCTCTTCCTTCATCCAGGAAGGTAAGCCTCTCTTTTTCTTTACACTTGCCCATTGGCCCCATCCGGGCATTGCTGAAGGCTCCTCGGGCTTAGGGTTCTCCTCATTTAGAGCTTCTTCTTTGGCCTTTTCAAACTCCTCCTCCACATCATCCCCAGCAAATGCACGCTGAATTAATTCTTCCTGAGAAGGAAGTTTGTACTTTTCCACTGTCTCTGATGACAAGATTCCATCTACCATCTGACCTTCACTCTCTGAATCGCTATTCTCATCTAGATTCTCATCGGGTTCCTATAAGTTTGTTAAAACAATCAAATGAACAGTTGAGAGCAAGCCTAGGCTTTGTCTGGCGGAGTGAATAAAAACCCTCTTAGAGGTAAAAGTGTAAAACTGTTTTGAAGTACAGTATTTGCATGACTTCTAGAATGTGTGCGAAGGAAAAGGACATATTAAAGACATTTTAGGGGGTAGACATGTTTTTGTAAAATGCTACCCATAATAAAATTAAAATAGCGCATCATATGAAATAATATACTTTTCTCATCCAACACTATTAATCACTAAACAAACTCTAGAATGGATATAATTTTGACGGTTGATCAGTAATGCTACCAAATAAACTACATAATATAAAACATTTATAAACGTAAACCATACCTCTCCAGACTCATCATCCAAAGTAGCAAGCCCACCAGGCTCTTGATTGTTGTCTCTGGAAGCTGTTCTTGTTATCGCCTTACCCCCATCATTTACCTATGTTTAATTTCAAAGTAAACATGTAGTAATAAGTGCCATATCTTGGATAGTTACATTTCATATTAAAGGAGAGTGTAGATTACAAAAAATTCGGAGGAAAACCTTTTTCCAGGATCCAGAAGTGAGAATACCAACATCATATACAGTCTTTGCCCCAGGTTGTTTAACAACGTCATCCATTGTCTGCATATCATAACATCCATCTTATAAGCTCAAGAGTGGAATAATATAACATGCATACGAGGGAAAGCTAAAACAAAGGATGAGTGAATCACCTTAAACAGAGAATCGTCGGCAGTATCTAAATCCTCACGAAGAACATTTAAATCAACATCAACTTCTGCTTCTGGTAATTCTTTCTTTCCCATGTGTCCAGCTTGAAGATCCTCATCAGAATCATGTTCATCCTCACTATCACTTCTGGGATTACGTATTTTTTGTATGTGGTCAGCTTTTATTTCTCTTTCATGTTTCTTCTGAGTTGCACCAAATACCCTTCTCCCGCTTGCAATACTTCCCTGTAACACTTCAGTTTTATCCACCTTGTTCTTCAATGCCTCATACTCTTGGAGAGCAAACTTGGCTTCTTCATCAGCAGCTTCTTTCTTCTTTGCCAATCCACGAGCCTTTTTCATGGACATGTCACAAAGAGTAACCAAGGTACATAATATTAATAATTTGGGCCCTGTTAGGTTGTAACCTCATCAACAAAATAATATGTTTTAATGAATAACAAAATAACAGGATATGTTTTAATGTTGTTACCAAAAAATATCTTCAATTACACTTGCAAGCAAACTCTCTCCTAATTCCCTAAATGTTGCTACTCAGCTCGAAATATAAGAAATGAACAACAGCATACCATGAAAGGAAGATTAAGCAAAGATGATTTTGACATCTCATCATCATCATCATCATTCATCAAGGACTTGGTCTTCTCCATTGCTTTGTCTAAAAGCTTTGATGCGTCCTCCATATCAGAACCATCCAAATCATCATCATCCTCATCACTACTACCTTCACTACTACTGCTCGTGTCCTTCATAGTGTTCTGTTTTCTTGTCAGAAGTTGATGGAGATGCAACTGTTCTTGAAAAGCAGCACGTGTACCTTCATCTTGGATATCAAGTCCACGACTTACTATACGCTTTCCAAATTTATTGATTTTATGCCTTTGAGTCATGCGCTCCTGCATCATTTAACAGAGGCAAGTACAGATAATAAGCTGACATGGACAAAAAAAAGATAAACTTATATACTCTGTAATAGTAAGTGCTTAGATGAGAAAAGTAGGTAACCTCTGCACGTTTGTAATCCTGCTTCAATGCAAGTTCTTTGAGTGCTTCAGGATCAGTTTCTATATCAAGACCAGCAGCTTTCAATCTGTCTTTCTTCATCAAACGATGGTGAGTTTTGGACTTGATTTTTTTGGCGCGTTTTGCCTTCATTTCATGACGGAAAAGAAGACTGCGCATTTTAGCCAGTCTATTAGTGCGGTACTCCACTTCTTCAGCCGTTACCTATAAAAATACCAGAAATCAACTTATCAATCTGAACAAGTTAAATGAAATACCATAGCTACAAATGCACAAAGGTCAACAAGTGTAAATTTTGTTTCATTGATAATAAATGAACAAAAGTAGGCCAAATAAATTATTCCCTTGGGATTGGAAAAACTCACTTTATTCAATTCCAAAAGCCTAGCACCATCCTCCCTTTCTGCCTCCATAACTTCATCAGTATGTACTAAAGAAGCCATCTTCTTCTCAAAATCAGTTCTAGGTTTAAATTCAGAAGCAATTGCACCTACAGTTGAGAAGCCGACATCCGTATTATCATCAAAGTAAATAGTAGGTGCTTCCCTGTTTCTCTTTACTAAAGGCTCCCACTTGGTAACTTCTTTCTTTGTATGGTCATACACAACTGTTCGCTGAATTTTATCTTGTACTGGTTTCGGAAGTGGAGCTTGCAGAGGCATTTCCTTGTCCACTTTCCGCATTTTTTTCTTAAGTTGGCTAAAACCAGGCATATCATGAAGAGGCTCCAAAAAGTCTTGAATGCTGAGATTTGCTTTCCCAGCAAGTACATCACTAGTTGGATTGTACTCTGACTCGGGATATGCCTCGGATACTACAAAATTATTCTTCCTTTTCTTGCCTGCAGATTTTAGGTTTCAAAATCCTTATTGATCACTCATGATGTAAGTATTCAAGCAAGTACTATAACAAAATGCTGCACTACTAGAGACATTGAAAAAGCATGCACACCTAATATACAAAATATAGTACAGGTCTAGACTAAGACCAAGTGAGCTTGAAACCAAGTTGAGTAATGCAGTTGCAATGTCAAAACTAGTATAACAAATAAGAATATATTAATATAATGATGAGTGTAAAACCACCACAAATATTTCAACAACTGTTTGCTGGTCCAATAATTATTCCTTAACAATTACATTCAGCAAATGCTACAACGAGAGGCTATACCTTCAAAAACTTGGGCAGGCATCCCAGTCACTTCTTGTAACAATCTTGAATGTCGCCCTTCGTTATCATCGACATCATCCTCATCATCAGAGAGGACTTCTTCATCCTAAAAATCACACAGCCAAGTAACAAAACACAATTACAGGCTATTTCAACCTAGAATCAATTTCACAAACATCTCCGATCTCTGAAATCTGAGAATATTTCTATAACCTTTCATCAAACAATCAACATTCCACAACAATAGCCTGCTTAAGCAAGCCAATTCATAAGAACAGAAACTAAATACCTCGAAATCCTCCGGAAGCTCGTACTCGTAATTCAAAACTCGATCGTACCGGCGATTTTTCTTCGACTCCTCCTCCGCCGCCGCCTCCTCGTACTCGTAAACGTCGCCGGCAACGCCGCCGTCCTCTTCTCCGGAGATGAAAACGTCGTCGTCGGAGTTAGGGTTCAACACATCGACCTCTCTCCTCAGAGCGTTGGGCAAGCGAGGGCCGCTTTTCATTCTCTCGCCTGCAGTCTGGCTTTCGTTGCCAGCTAGGGCTTTGGACTTGGATTGTCTGCCCTTGCCATTCTTCTTTCCGCCATCTCTCGCCTTCGCCTTCTTGTCCGCCATGATTACGCCGATCTAGGTTGCGGAGAGAGAGCGAGAGGGGTTTTAGGATTGGCGGCGAGTGATGAACCGGGAATTCGGCTCTCTGAGTAGTTGAGTTCGTTTCACTATTTTTAATTGGGCCGAGGATATAAATGGGCCGTTAACCCCGTTTGTTGGGCCGTGAGATTTTGTGCTTTTGCATAATTGCACCTTAAGAGCCCAATATGAGTGATTTAAGCACCTATCAATGCCCAAAACATTCCCCTCTTGAACACAATTCTTCCAATAGAACTAGTTTTGAATTTTTGATAGAAGTAAAATATGAAACATCATTTTCAAGATTATATATAATTACCATCGTTTAAAAAAACTGTTTTTATTATGTGTTAGGTTCTCACCTTGATGTTAAAATGGTGCTCTTTATATTATGCTTTGCATATTCTTATAAAAGTATTGAGCTAGTATCATTTCATTTTCATGCATCAATCATCTACATCATACTCTTGTACACGAACTTCTTCTCTCTTTTTTATTTTAGAATAATGAAATATAGAAAGATGGATAGGCAATGTTGACCTATTTATTTATGTATTGTTAAAACAAAGACTCACATTCTCTTGTGACAAATCATCCATTGTAGCAACTCATGAAAAAAGAAACAAAACCAAGACGCTCCTCCCCAATATCCCTTCTCTAGCTTTAAGCTTTTTCCAACCTTTCTTTTCTATTGTTTCCTCATCCTTATATGTACCATCTTTTTCCTCGCTTATAGACATATGGAATATCATGTTACATACTTAGATCTTTTTTTTATTTTACCTAGAATTTCATAACTAATATTTTGTATATTATGTTCATGAGATGCTACTCATGGGGACATTTAAGCCCCCTTTATGGAATTGGATTGATGGAGAGTATGTGTCTACCTCGCATTCACCATAAGATCATAAATCATATTTCGATCAAATCAAATATATAATCAAAATCATTCCACCTTTAAAAAAAATTTATTTAAGTTTGTGCATTAATTTACATGGGGTGGCCTCAAGTTGGCTTTTTAGTGCAAATCCCACGAGAAGTAGCTAGCTTTGCCTCTTTTTGTTTACGACCCTTTTTTTGAGGTACAAAAATTTTTTGGATTAAATTGGGAGAATAATGAAAAGTATTGATTTTTCTTTGTTATTGGATGGATATATATGTTGGATGACTTGAAGAACACATGGTCACCCTAAAGCTGAAAATTCTTTCCCACTTAAAAAGAGGTAGATTCTGCATGCATGCCAACTCTAAAGATCACCACCACGCTCTTACATTATTTGTATTGGACCAAAATACTAAAGTAATTTTGGCATTTATTGGATTTTATGAGTTATGAACTTATGATCTTAGGATACCTCACTTTATAGTTTAAAAAAACATTATTTATTAAATAAATTTTCCAGAAGAATTTCTTATCGGTTTTATTTTATAAGATTCGTCTTCGAAAATGGACACATTATACTTATACTTGAGACATTCAAGCCTGGAATCTCGATCTTAGGTTATAACTTACAAGTTAAAATGCATTTGGTAGTGCAAAGAGAGTGGGTACAATGAAACTTAGGCTAACAACACAAGAATATAGAATAAATCTCGAGAAGGTGAGGGTGAAATAAAGTAAATAATTGCTGTTTAATTTTCTTGTCAAGAAGGTATGATTTGTACCAAATAATTGCTGTTTTTCTTGTCCCACGTACAAAAAAAGACACCACATGTCAAATCCTTTCGAGCAGCTAGCTACTTTTTGATGTTGGCCATATCAGGTACTATATGACATAGTAGCTTATCAACACAAATATGTTAAGCACATTAAGTAACATACTATAGCATCGACCAAAAAGTAACATACTATAGCAATGAGAAACATATATATAGCATATAGGACGATGATTTTCAAAATACGAAGATGCTTTACATAAATAATATGACCAGCTGGCCATGAAAAGACATGGTGAATATATACCACGAACTATATGATGTCATATACATTGTCATGTCGTTCAACAAGATGAAGGAAGGTGCAATGGCATGAACCTAATAAAATTGAGGGAATGTTCGGTAATTAACCATTACCAATATCTACCATTATAGCGTGGGCCACTTCAACAATCCCTTCTTCATAATAAAAGAGTCACGAGCATTCTTCAATTTTCTATAACTACTCCCACCCCACGAGACCATTATATTGACCAATACCCAACCACGAGTGAGCTAAATAGGTGTTCATATAATTAAGCAAAAGCATAATAAGACCCACCTCTTCCGTGCTTGTCTAGCCATTGATTAAAACTAATGCCATATACATGTCACAATGTCACATATTCACATATGTACCACTACATTCTAGTACGTTTAAATTTTTGTAAATCCCAACGCATTCTTCTTGGAGCCGAGGAACAAGCCAGGAGAAAACCTACAAAAATTCCTCTGTCCATTGTCACTCACATGAATATGATAGCTAGCTATTCTACTAGAGGAAGATCCAATTGATCCCTCGCTAGCTAGTTATATACAAACAAATCAGATATATCGGACTTGTAAATAATTCTAACTACAGAGCTAGTAAATAATGAAGTCGAGGGTTAGATAAGCATTTAGCGCATCAGCTCAACAGTTGATCATTGGTCTCAGGTAGGTCGATGGTCTTCCCTGTTCTCTTTAGAGTTGGTTTGTAATTAATTAAGATGACACAACTTCTTTTTCTGTAGAAGATGCAACGATTTTATGCCCGAGAGTCATTAGTCCTTATAGTCATTGGTCCTTACATTTAAGTTTCTTAACGATCGATTTTGAGTCATACATGGCTAAACTTGACTAGATTATCCTATCCTCGATTTTTGTTTTAAAGAATAACACTTAGTAACATCGTGCACTCAACGACAAAAAGGAATGCTAGAAAAGATGAGAAAATATTAGTAGCTATTGGGCTCTAAACCTTGCAAAGTAACGTCATTAATTAAATCGTACATTAGGATACTCATCTTCAAAAATATAATATTCGAACCAAAAGGCCCCAAAGACCTCTCGAGTCGTTTATGGCACTTCACCAAATCTGCCGACTTCGAAGTGGAAGCCTCTCGATAAAATGCATTATCATAATTAAAATCTAATCAATACTAACAAACATTGAAAACAATACAAACGTGTGACCTTCACACGTTAATTTACTAGTACCAAAAACCCTAAAAAAACAGGGTATATTCCCGCCAAAAAAGTACACACGCGTACTCACATGTGCTACGCTTTCCACCCAAAAACGTGATGCACATACATGTAGACATAACCCACGAGAACTCACTCACACCCAGGGTAGAGCTTGATTTTATTACAAAAAATCGCCCCAAAATTCCCCATTATCAAAATCTACCCCAAAGGATCAATTTACGGTTTTCCACCATGAAACTGAAATGCACCCACAAGGCCCACACACACCCACTTCATTTCACTACACTCCACTGGTACTATTTTGTTCACTTTGTCCACCATCAAAGTAATCATGTAACAACTTCCCTTTCCTTGGGAATCTGCAAGAGCCATTATCCTCTGGCCCCCAAAAAACAGAACGAAAAGAAAGCAATCCCCCACCAGAACCCTCCTACTGATAATGTTTTATTCTTACTGATCAGCACTTGCAACCATTTGTTTACCCCCTCTAATCAGAGCTTATATTGTCACCATCCAAATCCACCCATGAAAAGTTACTTACTCTCCTCCTCTTTCTAACACTGTAAGTTTGTGTAGTTGATGAAGAGGAAGAACATGATGAGAACGAGGAAGAAGAAAAATCAGAGCTAGAGCAGTTTGAGGACCTCACTCTTGTTCTACTCATTACCCTCATCTGTGTCAGTGCTTTTGGCTCTTTCTCTCTTCCATTTTCCACCATACACTGCTTCATTAATCTGTAGCAGTTTCTCACATTCCCCTGCAAATTCAATAAACCCCACATTTCACCATCATTTTGCAACTAACCCGCCTAAAATTATATACAAATGTTTTTTTTTTCTCCCTTACTTTGCTTATAAGTCCATCGCACCATGATTCAGCGTGCTCCGGGGTCGCAAAGGACAGTTTGGGAATTTCGCTTGCAGCGCATAACACGGCTGCAGCCGCTATGCTTGATGGACTGTACTCCAACAAGCTTGCCTCTGTCCAAAGTTGTTCATTATGTTTTGTGCATGTGTTATATATGTATGTGTACATAGTATCTACTTATTGTACATTTTATTTTGGAGTCACTTTCAATATTATCATCATGAGGATAACTATGAAAAAGAGCGTTAATTATGTGGATCACCTTGGAGATTAGATAGGATAATATCAGTGGAGCTTGACATAAGGAATCTAGCAAATGCCCCTGTTGCATCGAGTTTATGTGCAAAAAAGGCGACGAAGCTGAAGGGCGTGACGGATCTCAGCTTCCAGTCGAGAACTCCAAGAAGAAGAAGCTCCATTCGTTGAATCGCCTTTGGTTCGAAAATATACTTTGCATCTTCAACCTATTGTCCAAACAAGCACATCTTAACTCTAGTCACCAAATGATACACACCATTTTTTATGATGCACATTAATAGACACTTTATTTTGCAAATAATTAACCTGAAAATCGAGTAGGGACGGAACGAGGAGTTCCTCCATTTTGGCAGCTAACGACAAGCAAGCGACCGCTAAGAGTTGCAAAGACCATCCATTTGTTTGCTGACATTCCATAAAGGAGATCGAATCGGACGTCGATCAACACATGATTTATACGGATGTATAACATATAGTATAGAACAAGGAGTATATTACATATAATAGCAAACAATATAACACCGCGCCTTTAATTTGGTCCACATTTGCTGGCTGTCTTGATCAATTGATCCAGATCAATTCACATAACAACATCATTGCCTTTGAAATTCTACTTTTATACCGTATACAAATAATTCAACAATTCTAGCTAATTTGTTTTGCTTTCGAACTGTCCAACAGCTACACTCAAGACCTTAAGCTGAATAAAATTAGTCTGCAAAACTCACCTAATTTTCGCAGCCTAGAGCTAGAGCTAACATTGCAAGCGTATTAGCAAACAGATCGACTTTAACGGTGACATAAAAAATGGTACTGACCGGTAGCTTGTAAGAGCACAAAAAGCGATCGAAGTAGCTAACGGCAAGATACGCCGTTAACGGCAGAAAACCGTAGAACGCTCGAACCTGCAACAAAGCAAAAAAGCAAAACCGTTCTAAGTTCTAACAACACCGATATAACCGCTTGCGATCGGACGGCTAAAACTCATCCATATCTTCTCAGATCTGAACATGTTAGCACTAACTTTCGCCGGAAAACCGAAAGTCGACCGGATTCCGACGATTCCACTACCAAAGAAGAGTGATCGGCGATTGATTAGTTACCTTGAGGATCCAGACAACGGAGAGCGAGCGATCGGAGAGGTCGACGGAGAAAGATTGGAGGGACAAGTAGTCGACTCCGGGAACGAAGTCTCTCTCGTCTTCGATGAATCCGGTGATGGAGTCCTCGTCGGAGCAGGTCGCCGGAGATTCGAGGTCGGACGAGAATTCCGCCGGAGAGTCTGTAGACAAGTCGGCGTCCTCTGCGCAGAGAAGGCAATCGGAGAAGGAGAGCGACATGTTCTCCTGTCGCCGGTTCTCATTCTCTCTCCATGGATAGTGGTGGTGGTGTTTGGGGATTTGTTTGCTAAGCGTTTTGTTGGATCCGTTATAAATACAGTATGACGTTTGCGTTTTTTATTTACCCAAAGGTTAAAATTGAGGGCGGTGGGGTAAATGATTTTTATTCCACTGATTTACCCGCGTTTTCTTTTTGGCGCTTCTTTTGTAGTGCTACCGCTCCTCTTCTTCTTTAACGATTTTTTGTATGGTCACGCTCACACACACATATAGTATATTTTTATTTTATATATATTGACTTGAAGGATTTGATTAGTGTTAAGTATTTTCTCATAATTTTTAATTTATCCCGTAACTTTATATACGTACGTACGTCCATTCGCATTCCTCGTGATTTTTTTTTTGTATGGCATGCACTATAGCAAAATAAGAAGGGTTGATATGGTGTGATTAAATTGATTAAGATAAAGTCCAAAGCTGATATCGTCGACTTTGCATACTTGGAAAAAAAACAATCTGAAAAGTAAGTTGAAAGTTAGCTAAGATTATAGATAGAGCTTGGGCATTGGATTCTTCATACTAGCTAGGAGTATATGATGATTGATTGCTTATTTATTCGTGTTGGAGGTTCACGATTGTGAATTGGGCGGCCTTCAAAATTGACCAATTGGAAATATTAAACCAAAGTATTGCTTAATTCTAGAACTTTTTTTTTTTTGGATGGGTTAGAAATGATTGAGCTTTGTTATCTTTTCTTATGCATTGCAACGTGTCGAGCGTGGTTCGAGCCTTGAATGTCCCAAATAACAATCCCTTTTATTCGACAATACAATCACAGAGTGTAAAGAGTTATACTAGGGAAACTTTGGAAAAGTCTAAAATCATGTCTTGGGTCCATATTCCTTTATTCGACAATACAATCACAGAGAGTGTAAAGGACGGTATTGTATATTGAGTCCAAGTCACATAGGTTATAGCTACTAGACTTGATCATGAACATAATAGCTAATGGAAAAACATATTGGGCAAAATTTTGAGCACATAGACCTAATTATATATCGTGAAGTACATTATTAGCTATGTTACCTCAAATATAATTATTAGCAACATCAACAGCGTTGTATTTGCATATGATTAGACCAAAATGAAGAATAATTATCATAAATAAATAGACAACTAAAATTTACAACGGAAGTTTTATTACTTTTCCAAAATGAACTGAACAAGAACCAAAACAATTTCATCAAAATTGCAACTCTGTGGTTCAGGTATCAATCGATCAAAGAATGTAAATCTTGCTCTTGAGTCTTGACACCCAAAACATTTTCACCTCCTCTAACAAGCCTTCCTCTGATTCACCTTCAAGTGAATATTGAACCATTTACTTTTCTTACCTCCATCACTTGTGGATTTGTTCAGTTTTGCTTGACCATCTTCATTTGACTCCTTTGAGCCACCCACACTCTTTTCGCCTTTACTCGAAGTCCGCTTCATGTGCGGCGGTTCAGCAACCGAGTACGAAGCCTGAATTTCATTTCGCCGTTTGAGAAGATTGTCAATCTGAAGCAAGAAAAATGGAGAGGTTAGCTTGTTTCACAATGTGGAAGTTAATCATTAAAACCTTACTAAATCTTCCCATTTCAGACTAAAATTAGAAAAAAAACGAAAAAAAAATTTCCAATTTCTCAAACAAAACGACTCACAGACAGCATTTCCTGAGTGTATCTACTTGTCATCTCTGTGAAGTGAGCAAGAACTTCTGTGTATTCGCTCTCAAACTTCGACAATTCAACTCTCTTGGTTAAAATTCGTGTCTCCACGGCTCTAAGCTCGTCTTTTTCTTTTGCAAAAGGTGCAGCCGAGAGAATTTCAATGGTGTAGCTTGCACTTTTGAAGAAATTGTCACCTGCCCAGAAAATGGATAATTTAAAGGTGATTTTTAAGTAGGGAGGATTTCTAGGAAAGTGACTAACCGTAAACAGCAAACACATGTGTGCCAGGTTTTAGTTCACTTATTTCACAAGGCTGAAATGCATCCAGTTTCTTAAAGAAGGCAGAATCCGGATCCTTTGAAGCTGTTGCCTGTGATATTGGCGGGGAACAACATCACTTTAAATGAGATTTGTAGACGGAGTAGACTTAAAAATGCCATCAAAATATCAAATAGCTGCCTACCATACGAGTGGAGTGATCCAAACGATAAACAGGGAAGCCAAGAAAATACATTCCAGCGTATCTGACTTTCCCTTTCTTGTTACTGTCCTCCTTTATCAAAAGGATGCAGATAGGTTGGTGTTAGAGATCCAAAAGATTATAAACCTTACAGAAGATTAATGCTAATGGGTCTTCAAGAATGCTTCCAATCATTGGATCAATGACAAATGAACAAAATGAATGATGAATACCTGTAGTAACAGACTTAAACCACCATTCTCCTCTTGCTCAAAATAGAGTAGCTGAACCAGAAAGAACTCAATCAATCAGTATTAATAGACATCAGTTGATTTTTTTTTTGTAAGAGTTGTATGCAATAGATGGATCGCTAATTACTATCTTGATCATATCATATCATTCCAATGGCAATATGATTGGTAAGAAAATAAAGAAGCAAGTGTCAGGCAACAACTGATGCTACATCAAGATAATTTTCTCAAATAAAAAGGTTAACACAAACCTTGAATTTGCTTTTCTGTGATGAATGAACTTGACATACAAGTCCACTTTGCACATCTTCTTCTGTCAAGGTAACTGAATAAAAATGCGCACAATGTTTTTCAACCTGAAAGAATGGCAAACCTCGAAATTGAGGCATAAGAAGTACCCAAAAATTAATCCTCAAAAACATGAATATCAAAATTCCAGCGTACATTACTCTAATGATCTTACCTTTCTGAAAAATGGTTGGCCAAGAGGAAGTGGATGAATGTCTACTGATCCATTTAGTGCCTCCTCTAACACAGTTGCTGATACAGTAGTCTTAATTGGAACACCAAATTTACTAATCTCAACAAAAGGTTAAAAAAATCTCAGAGCACTAGAAATCACACCTGTAGGAAAAACACAAAGCAGTATAACAATGCTTACCTAAATAATGCAGCAAATACTGTATTTACGGTTCCCAAACTTGAAAGATCTAACTCCAACTCTTGACTTTCTGACTCAACAGCCTACCAAAACAAGGTAAAGAATGCAAGCAAACATTATTCAAAGTGAGTTATAGAAGCAACTAGCCAGTAACGCTTTGGCAAAACTCTTCTAGCTCATAAGGATTATGGTTAAAATCATGTCTTCACCAACATTTCCTCACCTCAAAACCAGCTGCATCATACTGGCGCCTTTTCTCCGGATCCGATAATATACTATACGAGAATGTGACTTCCTGAAATACATCAGCAGCCTTCGGATCATTCGCATTCTTGTCAGGATGATACCTGCAAAAGTTCAGCAATTTGATCACATGTAATTTCCACAAGCCTTGCAATAAGCTCTATTCAATTTAAATCCACCATTCTTAACTAAACATTCACTCCTGAGCTACTGAGATACAAGCCTCACTGACATTTATTGAAAAGCTGATTATCTTTTGCCATTACCTCAATCAATATAGCTTTTAACTCACTACAGAAAGCAATAAACCCTAAACGGAAACAAAATTCAACAATTCGCAAGCAAAATGGACACTTGAAAAGATAAACAGGAAACCTAATTCAAACGGCAAACCAGCACAATACGATATCATCATACTTGAGCGCCAATTTTCTGTACGCCGACTTGATTTCCTGCTCCGTGAAATTCCGAGAGATGCCGAGCACCTCATAGGGATCTCGCCGGAGCTGTTTCGCTCCGTCTGTCTTCTCCGATTTGTGTTTCCGCTCCGACATTCTCTCAATCCAGATCAATTTCCACTCCCTTCCTCCAAAACGAGAAGCTAGGTCTCCAATCACAGAATCGAGTACACAATTGTGTACATGATGAAGTTACAGAGAATCCGATTCCGCGAATCTAGATACTAAGGATCGTCGTCTTGGGAAGGAAAGTATCAGATACAGAGAGGATTCAGTGAGTAAATGACGGTACAGAGAAAAAGTGTATGCTCAGGCCAGATACACAACGGATCCAAGCTGGAGAGTGGCGAGACAGCGCGGATGGGGAATTAGGTATCTTTTTTAATTTGATGATTAAGCATGGCAATTATTATTATTAGCGAAAATTGCAAAAATTGGCCCAAGTTCTGGAGTAAGTGACATAAAATAGACTAAAGTTTTAAATTTCTAACAAATACTCAATTATTCAGTAAGTTGCAATCCCTTTATTTTGGGGAAAAGGTAATGATTCAAATTACCAACAGGCTTGGTAATCCGAGAGGTACAAATTCCCAAGGAAAAGAACTTAAAATTTTTTGAATTGAGGCGAATAAGTTGCGGTCCTTAATTTGACCGTAGCATATCCTATGCTCGAGCTATTTGTCACAGTTTTGAAAGTTTAGGCTATTTTCCGCAACTCTTATAAAAAAGATGTGCTATTCCATGAAATTTTGCCTCGAGGGTATTTTTTAATCTATTTGGGTTGGAGCATAGATATCAAGTAGTTGATTGTTGAACCACAATTAATGGGGATTTTGAAGTTTAAAGTAACCTTAATTAGGGTATGTGGTCGACATTGCATCATTAATTGGGGTATAAGACTATTATGGTATTCAATATTTGAAAAATAGGAAATATAATCCAAATATTAAGGGATAATACAGATTGGGACTTTTTGGAGGCATTTGTTGTGATCACGTAAATGGATGTTTATTCATTCTTGTGACAATGCATTTCAAGTTTAATGCCAGCATGTGAGCGCATTTACACTTTGATGGATGGCGTATTTGTTATATCGATGTAGGATAATTTGGTCCACAATTTTTTATACTAGTATATAATAACACGAATAATATCATATGACATAGAATAATAGTTTTCGTTAGAGCCATGGTATACCATGCATGTCAAATTGACAAATTGTCGATCATTGGCTACATAATTTATGAAATTTGGCAGAAAGTTGTTGCACAACTAAGGCCCATCAACTAATCTTTAGGCCCAATTGAAAAATCAAAGCCCAAAAATCTTCTGTCTAAATAGCCTAACTTGTGCGTTCGGTTCAGAGTTTTTTAAGTGCTTATAAGCACTTGAGTGCTTATTTCGCAAAATAAGCAATTGAGTTTTCTGTTCGGTTGGAAAAAATTTTAAGTGCTTATAAGCACACTATTACTTATAAGCAACAAAAAAAATAATCAACTAGGGACA
Organism: Polygonum maritimum; assembly: GCA_963924305.1. Lineage (NCBI taxonomy): Eukaryota > Viridiplantae > Streptophyta > Magnoliopsida > Caryophyllales > Polygonaceae > Polygonum > Polygonum maritimum. The sequence goes on from OZ002737.1 coordinate 549,997, forward strand.
TGCTTACAGGTTTTCAGCACATTTTTTCAACACATGCTTATCCCAAAAATCCCACCCTACCCTTGTTCTTCCCGATACCCCTCATCCATTGCTCTGTCTTCTCCATTGCTCATCTCCATGGCTGCCACTCTCGACTTGTGTCTCCGCCACATCTCCGTCGCAGGCCCCGACCTCCAGACGCTAGGTGCGATCTCATCGGTCTCCAGATCCTCCGCTTCTTGCTCACGCTCGCAGGCGAACAGTCCTCCGCCTTGGATCCGGAGATTTGGCCTCCGGTTTCAGGCGACCATTGGAGGTCGGAGGATGCGGATTCGGCCCGAGATTGCTCTTCTTGTGCTTCCGGCCGACGATTGGAGTCGTTTCCAGTGTTGTAGATCTCGGGGCCGAGTTCGCGCTCGAGGCCGAAATCGGGCTGGTCGAGGAGGACGCCGGCGTGGCGGAGGCCGGGGCAGCAGACGGAGATGGTGTGGAGAGCGAACCAACCGCCGGGAGGGAGGTCGCCGGAGAGGGAGGGGAGGGAGTGGTCGGAGGCAGCGGCGGGGATGGTGCAGACACAGTGAAGAGAGCCAACGAGAATGGGGGATTGTGGGAGATGGGTTTTTAGGGTTCTTTTGTTTAAATTATTTTTAATTATTTTAAGGGCAACTTTGTCAAAACACATTCCAAATATACAATATCAGCAAATCGTCTAACCAAACACCCTATTGTTTATATCAAATATCAGCTTTCAATTTCAACACTTTATATCAGCATTTTATATCAGCGTCAGCAATCGATCAGCGTCAGCAATCGATCAGTATCAGCAATTGCTTATTGAACCAAACGCAGCCTTAATAAAACTTTCACTCCATTATTTTTTGAAATTTACTCTTTTTTTTATTAATTAAATATTCACCCTATATTGATATACTTTTTTTTAGTAAAAGCTTACGATACTTCGCCATTTTATATAAAAAGAAAAAATCAGTGCGTGTAAATTCATAAAGTTGATATTGGGGACAATCAGACAATCAGGAGAAGGGGATTACGAAATCTGGAAATCGAGGGAGACAATCAGACAATCATTAATGCAGCCTGTGGAACAGGGCCAAGTCCATGGGAAATTGATATGCACATCGCGGAGATTTGGGTGCTATTCCGCGACTTCGAGAACATTCGCATCCGTCATGTGACTAGGGATTGCAATACCGTGGCCGATAAAATTGCCAAAATGGGCCACGTATTCCCTAAACCCCACATATTTAACAACCAAGAACTTCGCGTTCTCATCCAGTTGGATGCTCTAGATCGGCCTCCGTAAGGAAGCCCGTCTAATTCTTACCTTGTTAAAAAAAAAAAAATCTCATATTCAAATATTATGGATTAGTATTATAAACTAATTAAGTAATGCCACTTGCAAAACTCTTCTTTTGGGTATCTACTTTGTTATTAATTATCGGCTTAAAACATATGCGGCCCCCTATACTTGCACACATTAGTCATTTTAGCACCTCAATTTATCGGGTATTCACTTTGACACCTAAACTCAACGTTTTGTAGCCGATCAGACACTTGAACGCTGACAGGGCAAAAAAAAGTGCCACGAAAATGCCACATCATATGCCATATCATTATTTATATAAATAAAAAAAATTAATAACAAATACAATTCAAAAGAAAAAAGAAAAAAAAAAGTAAAATCCCTAAGTTCTAACATTGCCCCCCGCCCTCCCCCTCCATTCTCTTCCCCGATTTCTTTCTACAGAGCCCGGCCGCCGAAGCTGTTGGCTCGCCAGCCGGCGGGCACAATAGCTCAGGGGAATACTTCGCCGGAGAAGAAGCCCTTTGCTTCGGATCTGAGGGATCGAGGCTCGGAGAGGATAGATCCGCCGGTGAAACGAGGGGTCGGCGGCGGAGGAGCGGTCGGGGAAGAATGGAAGGGACGTGACAATGCCGGCGCCGGAGGATCTAGGGTGAGGAGGCCGTAGGTGGTGGAGGTGAGGGAGACGATGTGGTGGCCGAGGGCGGAGCTTCCGATTTGGGGGAACTCCTCGTCATGGTGGAGGAAAGTGCCCATTGTTGTGAGTGTAAGGGAAGAGAGAAGAGAAGTTTGGGAATTTGCAGAGGGAGGGAGGAGGAAGTCGACAGTGATGAAGCTTTGACCATGGTGGATTTTGCTTCCTTTTCCCTTCCCTGCTTCCCTGGTGGCTCCGGATCTGGGACTTCCCCGGCCAACCCGACGGCAAGCCACCCGCGCCCTCCTTTCTTTCGCCGCTCGCTCGACCTTCCCGGATCTGGCGACGGCTGGTGGCCCCGATGTCGGCTCGGGCAGCCAACGCCCTGCGCTCGACCGCCACCGTTCAATGGCCAGCACGCACTCAACTTCTCCGATCTGGAGAGAGTCAACCGAGTTGGGTCCGGCGCCGGCGGAACCGTCTACAAGGTGCTGCATTAGACCACCGGCGGGATCTACGCGCTCAAGGTGATTTACGGCAACCACGAGGAGGCCGTTCGGCGCTAGATTCGGAGGGGGATCGAATTAATTAGGGGTTTACTTCTTTTTTTTCTTTTTTCTTTTGAATTATAATTGTTATTGAGTTTTTTATTAATTTAAATAATGAGGTGGCAATATGACGTGGCACTCTCGTGGCAATGTTTTTTGCCCCGTCAGCATACAAGTGTCTGATTGGTCACAAAACGTTGAGTTCAAGTGTCAAAGTGAATACCCGATGAATTGAGGTGTTAAAGTGACTAATGTGTGCAAGTTTAGGGGCCGCCATTAATTATCGCCCATTATCATGACATATGCAATGAAATAATGTTTATCATAAAAGTAAGATGATGTAATTTAGCCCCACCTCCTCCAATCGGTGCAATGAGTTTTGAGATAAATAAACATATATACATAAAAACTCGAAGAATATGGCATTTTTGCATTAAAATAATGAAAAGTGGATAGTTGGTTGATTTTGGAGAATATGGTAAGCACTATATAATTAATATATAGTACTCGGTCAAATAGTATAGTTATATTTTAATACGTTTTTAAGGTAAGCAAACACCCTGGGTATGACCGTTCTTAGGTTTCTAGATACAAATTTAGTCATTCATAATTTAGTCATTCATAATTGAGTACGAACCTCTCTATACATAGATAATCAAACCTAAAAACTTTACATTAACAAAAATCAGGGAATTCTGACTTTTAAGCGACCGAAGAGCTTCGCATATATATATTCCCACCTGGTTTGAACTGATCTTATTTCTGTATCTTAGTGCAAAATGACATAATTAACTTCAAAATATTCGTTATAATTACAAAAGCGACGTTCTTTCTAATTTATGCCCATGTTGATGAAGCACACATTGTTATACCTAAGTTTAGTGAGTATTATAATATTTGTTTGCCATTTTTTTTTTCTAGGATTTACCCGGCCATTCAATATGTACCAGTATTTGGACTTGTTCTTGACCAAAAAATAAGTATTTGATTTTTTTTTAATTGAACCGAACATAAGGTTTAGTGCATTTCTAGAAAACCTGTTCCCCGTTAGTACTTGAGAAAAAAAAATAGTACTATATATAACCTACCCATGTAATTATTTGCATAATTTTTACATTGTCCCTCTTGTTGTTGTTAGCCTTATCCTATATGTCTATTATGGTCAGATTAACCTAGCTAATTTTCTTGTATACCATTATTACATTTCAATGACCAAGTCAGCAATGTTACCTACGTACGTAACTAGCTAATAATTTATGTTGCAGTGCATCTTCGAATGGTTACAACGTGGACTCACAATTTGACGTCATCTAGTTCAAATGAGGCACGATCCAAGTGTACACCATTTATACAATACTAAAGTTTCCACGCTTATTTTTAACGTCAGATCGGGTATTTTATGATCTCATTTTGAAACTAAAATGAGTAGATCTCTAGTTTTCTATACACGTGAAGGGTATCATTCATGACAGTCGAATTGATATTTTATTGATACTGCTTTTAAGACTTAATTATCCGATTACATGTCTAAAAGCTATACGAGTCAATATGGTTATTGGGAGGGTTCAAACTCAAAGTTCCTAGCTAGTCGAACTGTTTTTTTTATAAGAAAAGAGATTAGGCTAGATCAATTACAAAAGGAAAGACATTATCCTAGAGTATCCTTATGGATCTGAAGAACCAGATCAAATCTAAGCAGAAGAGTAGAAACACAGCGGAATGAGATCGCCATGTGGTCAGCAACAACATTAGCTTCACGCGGGACATGTGTGATCGTCCAACTCTGAAACTGTCCAAGCAACCCTTGTACGTCCGTCCACAGCAGTTCCACCTCCCACGGGCAACTCCAAGTAATCTCCCTGCACAACTCTCACGTACGACTTACAGATTGTCGTCTTCAATTATCAAGTGGGGAATGCCACGATCAATGGCCTCCAAGATCCCCTGACGAAGCGCGTAGGCCTACGAAAACACCATAACTAGACCAATTCCATAGGAAACCTCCGTCGTAGAAAATAGGTGCTCTAGTTTCATCCCTGAGAGCAAAACCAAACGAAGCATCACCATCAAAGTTAAGCTTGATGTAATTAGTGGGAGGTTTTGGCCACTTCGACATTTTCCTCTTCTCGTGATATCGTGACTCTTTGTCAGGTTCCGATATTTTGGCTTCTTTCCATTCTGTTCTCCGTATTTTGTTCTCCGTTTTTGAGGTGAAAGAATATTTCATTCATTTTGAAAAGATAAACAAAACTCTAGACAAAATATGTATACTAGAGCTTCTATTCATCTTCCTCCACTTGCAATAATACAATTACTAATCTTCCTAGCCAACTCTTATTAGCGCTAGTACTATATTTTTATGTTAAGTAGCACTAATAGGTCATAAAAAGTAAAAATAAAACATCACCACGTTATCTTTAAATCTATTCATCATCAATTGGTCGAATCATATATATTTTCTTAAAGATAACTTTCTTTATTGTGTAATTATTTTCTGTATAATTCAAATTGACGAAAAGTATAAGAATTAATTGGAAGCTTCAAAGACGTACGCATGGCCGGTATCCATTCTTGAGGACTAAGGGCCAAGCGCAATAATTATATCAAGACGAGCTTGTTTTAATTTTTCAATTCCCATTGCATTAACCAAGAACTATATAGGAATAGGGCATCTACAAAAATATCATGTGATAATACATAGGAATAATAGGGCATCATCATCATATGCATACCCTTACATGTAACCACGAAAAAATGAACATACAAACTGAAAAACGTCATATAAGATCAACTAATTAACTACGAATATTAGAATCAAACCCAAGCCCAAGCCTAAGATCCAAGCTAGATTTACAACTTTGCTTTGCAATCGGCAAAGTAGTAGTAGAACTATTGCAACCCGTGTTCAAGCTCTCGCCCTTTGTCAAGCTAAACTTAGGGTCATCACGAGGATTAGTGAACACTAATCGAAACCCGGTTGGGTCCGCTAATTGTCTAAACCCGTTGGATGATCCGAAACTGATTTGAGATGCTTCATCCAAGTTCTCGTTATCCAACGAGAACTCGGATGGATCAACAGAAGAAGAAGAAAACGAAGAAGAGTCGTAAAACCACTTGACATGTTTCTGTTGTTGGAAATAGAAGTTGAGGTTAGCCTTGTTGGCTTGTAGTTGAAGCCTCTTCCTCTTGAGCCTTTCCTTTTTGTGCGCGTTTTGGTGGCCTCCAAGAGCTTGAGAGTTCGCAAACTCTTTGCCACAGAATTGACACTCGAACTTCTTCTCCTCCTCTATCGCGACGGTTGTGATGGAATTTCCATCGCTTTCATGGCTTTCTTCGGACTCCTCAATTGTTCTTGAAGCATTGAGCTCGAAACCGAAAAGTTTGAGCTTCTTGGTGTGGTCAGAAGAGGCATTAGATCCTTCATATGAAGACGTGTTCTCCATTTTGTATATCTTGGATGAGGTGTTGTGAAGATATATAGAAGAAATGAAGAGGTTTTTTTTGGATGCAAATAAATGGTGAATGGACAATGCCTTATATAGGAAAAGGAAGATGGAGAAAAATGGGATATGGAGACTAAGTTATACTTTATCATGTGAAGCATAAATGAATTATAATTGAATTAATTAAGGGGTCTTAATGATAATTAAATAGTTAAGGATGAAAATAGGGGGAGAGTCAATCATGCAAATGAGCAGTGGCTTTAGAGTTGTATAATATAAAACTAGATACACATCTAAGCCTCTCTATCAAAGAGGATTCACTTTATTTAATTAAGCGACGAGATTAATGGTCTACAAGGAATAAGTAATATAATAAGCATGTGATTGTAGCACAAATAGGGAATATTAAACTTATATTCCCTGTTTAGAAGTGTACAAATATTTTATAATGTTTAATCACCAAAGTCAAATAAACATGGGGGATACGTCCCCTGATAAAGGTTTAGGTCTAGGTTAATTAATTAATTAATAACCCACAACAAATCTAGCTAGCATAATTATAAGTAAAGCTTTGATGATATAATTAACAAAATAAGTAACTTTTGGATATGTATTTTGCAACTTGACCAACTAACAAACAAGCTAGTGGAATACTGGTCATCTTAGTTTTCAATAAATTAAGGCTTAATCATCGTCATAAATCAGTAGTATTAAACAACTAATCACAGCTCTGGTGTCCCATCCCATCAACTATAGGAGATCCAATACATTTTTATTTAATTTGTTTTATAGTTTTCATATCCTGTAGAAGTGTGATTACTCAGCACCAAATGATCATGAAGCTTCTTCAGAATTATGCAACAGCCAACTACAACATAGAAAGTCCATTACAATAATATTTATTGTCATTTCTATATCTTATCGAACATGGTGAAGGCATTTGGTTTTCATACCTTATATGTATATTTTATCAATTAAAACTCTAAGGAATTTCACATTTTTCTTTCTCATAAGGTCATTATAAAAATGTAGAAAAATACATAAGTTGTTGCTTGGAAGCTAAGAAGAATAACTTTTACTGCTAAACATGATGGTGAATTTTATATGCACAACTGTAAAACCGGCACGTAGACACATGCCGACTTAATTACATGGTTAATTGTTTTTAGTTTGGATGGGACGTAAATGGCAGCCAACCTAAAAAAATGCTCTTTTAAATTTGAACGAGCAAAGCTATAAGAAGTGGTTATGAAGAAAGGAATATAATAAATAAGTGGGCTAATGATGCAAGCATATGTACTAATTTAATTTTTCTAGTAATACATAGTCTTCATTAAGATCTTAGCATATCTTCTTAGAGCAGGCAAAAAAGCCTATTATTTAAATAAAAAACCCAATATTAAACCACTTTTTACGAGTTGATTAATGAATCAAGTCATCAACTAAGTATTGTAAAATAATACGGAGTAGTTTTTAATTAAGCAAAGTATTCAGGTTGGACAGTTGTTAGAGATCGGTCGATGGACCGCAAATTCATTTTGCTTTAGGGACATGAGAAACACAATTAAGATAATATTCTGATATTTTTTGTATTAAAAAATTCTCTCTAATCTTATCTTTCTGATTGGTGGATTTAATTTGAAGTTTCCACCTATAAGTTTCCCATGCTATTGCACATTTCTTTCCCTTATAATATTCAAATTGCTTCTTGGGATCTGAGCATAACGTTAAAGTATACAAAAAATTTATGTGCTTGATAGTTAATTAAATCTGTGATTAGGAAAAGCTTATTGGACATTATAAAATATAGAATTTTAAAATCATACTATAACACAAGACTTGCGTGCTGTATAATTACTTGAAATTCAAATGCAATGCCGCTTCTTTATTAACAATAATGCTGGATTTACAAGGGAACTGGTGGTCGACTTGATTTGGGATTTATCTAAACTTCTATTCTTTGTTTCAAGTTAATTAGAATTGATTTTATTATACAACGGGGAAAATATAAAGTGAAATCCGAAATAATGCTAACACTAAAACCCAAGTTATAGAGGAATATCGGTTATTCGATAGAGTTTATGAGTCTCGGTGATCATTGAACTGGTTTATGTAGTCTCTTGATATTAATAGGTACTTAATTATTTTTGTTAAGTACGACTAAGTTGATAGGTATTAATAAGTAATAACCACTAATTTATCACTTTTGATAATCATAGTTTTAAAACAAATATTAAAGTGTTGTGATATAAGCCTAAGCCAAATAACATCTACGTATTAATCAATTCTACGAAGAAAGAACAAAAATCTTTGCGGGTTCAAAACGATGACTTCAGAATAGTGCCTAAATAATTAACCGTTGAACAAGACGATTGAAGGCTAAAAATATATGCAAAAATGTACGTTGCTATTGCTATCTGCCTATCTCTAACGATGAATCATGTCATGTGTATGACCATGCAAACTCCAAAAAATTGTCTAGAACTAGCTTCAAAAATGTCACCAGATAAAACAAAATAATCAAAATTAATACTACATGATCATGTGTTTCAGTATTGTAGGTAATATTTTTTTTTGTGGTCAAATATGTTAAAGAATAGTTTTGACCAACAATATTGCACGGCTTATATTAAATATAGAACTATGTTCTTGAATAGCATATCTAGTACTACACCTACTTAAATTTGTTATTTTGGCAAGATTGAACCTAGCTAGACAATTCTACAACTTTGTTAAGTAGAAAATTCCAGGCTCTTTATTTATTTATTTATTTATAGTTTAGGAAGGTTTTGATTTTGGTGGTAGGGTGAGTGGGTGGGTATAGTTTGATTTGATATGATTTAAATTGATTTCATCTCACACTATAAAACTCTTATCTGCAATTTCAAGCAAGACACAAAAGATAAAGAAATGTCCCTACCTTCCATCAGCCCACTCTCTTTTAGAGACCCATCATATATTTTTAGTATTAATAAATGCATACCTAAATTGACCAAAAACACATGAACCAATTATAATGGATAATTATAGATGATAAACCATCTGTTAATTTAAATTCAAAGCTTCCATATTATATGCATGCATCAATTTGGGCTGCTAATTAGTTTATCGTCTTAGCATAATCTTCATCTTCTACACGTTAATTACCACGGCAGACCTGCTTTGTATTAAGATATTAAGATTGCTACTCCGTATTAGTTTTTTGAAGAAGGAAGAAAGATCTTTTAACATAATCCACCGGTTTGGCAAAAGTGATTATCATATATACTTCATTTTTTTTGGTCGAATAGAAATTGATGAGATATTTAGTGATTTAATTCACAAACAAATGGATTAATCAACGTCAGAATGAATTGATTTAATTTTCTTTAAAAATAAATTCAGCGTGTATATAAAAAAGTTATTAATGTTTATATAAAATTGGATGGGAGTGTCGAAAAAAATAAATATTTATGAATATTAACTGATTTTTATTAATAATAAATTCATTATGACGGTGATTAGCCCAGTCGTTTGTGAATTAAATCAATAAATATTTTACCCTATTAATATGATAATAAAAATTGATTTAATCAATTAAAACAGGTCTTTTTTTTTGTATTTTTTGCACCATTTTAATTAATCAAATATATCTCTCTTTTATCGTTTTTTGGTAGTTGGTTTGTTTGCTTTGGATTTTGTTTTTATGTTTATTTTTCTTCCCGGTTTATCTAGTGTAAAAAAAAATTGATTTCTTTTTCAGAGATGTGACGATCATCATGAAACGTAACATTTTACAGATAAAAGTTCATTATCCTCATCTTAAAACCTCGGCAACCAATACAGAGATTCCACAAACAATTACCTTAAGCAAGTACTAAACAAAGGCAAAAATGAACAGTAAGTGTATTATGATATGAAAATTTACCATCAATATCACAATGCACGAGTATGACTAGATGGAAAAAAATGGTGGGTAGAAGTAGAAAAATGTATAAAAGTAATAATAAACATATATATACAAACCAACTAGCGCAGTACAAGAATGACCAAACTTCAAACCTGAATATTTAACTTGATCACGTGTTGGCAAAAATGGAAGAGGTGTCTTTGTCACTTCAAATTTCAGCACCATACAATTTCAGAAACTTCTAACCTGACTTACAAACAGAAGAGTATCAAGTACCAACTAACTAATAAGCAAGAGCCATACGACGAATCATTCAACCAAGGAGGCCGATAGAATATTCAAGTAATGCAGATTGCAAACACGTACGTGTCTAGGATCCACCAGCTAGCCTTATTATAAACCATGCTTCAATGTTCAAACATTGGTATGTCAGCATTTTTTCAATGTGAAATTTGATATTTTAAGCATGTCCTCGCAAGTGCAATTGAACAATTGACATGACCCATAGGAGACTTGCATAGCAAATTTTTCATCTCGACGTCTTTATATGTATCTCAAATAGGTGCTCGTATCTCAATCTTTTGTTGGGTCGGGTCGATCAGATTCGAGTTCGGGTTTTGGTCAATCGAACTGCGGGTCAAGTCGAGTTGGGTCATGACAGGTTATCCTATGGGTTTTGGTTAGTCAACGGGCGAAGAATGTCAAAAATTTTATGATAAAATATATAACAAATCGGGTCGACAGATCATGTTCGGGTTTCAACTCAATAACGTTTAGGTTAATCGAGTTCGTTTTTTTTTTATCGAATTCACTTTTACGGGTTTCAATCCATTAAATTTCGTACAAAATCGGGTGGTTTTGCCGATCTGATACAACTCTAATCTGAAGTCATACATAATTGTGATGTATCGGGTCTATGTAAATTCGTATGTGTTGCTTGTTTATATCCGCCCACACTAGCAGCTGGACAGGCCAACCAAGATTTGTCTACGTTTGGTCAAAAGCCAATGTGTTGTAAATATGTAATGATGTAAATATTTAAACTAGCTATGCTTCGAAAGCTTTAGAGGGGGGAAAAGTAACCTTCGACATGTCAAGAAATAGTCTGTTAGCACACTCAGACACAATCAAACACTTCAACGTCCAAACAGAACTTCGAAGTGTATCATATATTCATATGCAATACCCCCAGCTGCACCCTACCAAATTGTGCATTTAAACAAGCTAGAGAACATTTCATACAGCAATCAGCCACAAACTGGGATTAAATAAAAGCACTCACAAAGTAAGGGCTTTGAGCAAATTTGACATTCACAGATAAGGGCCCTGGATTATGCTTCTCCGGTCTGGAGCAAATTTTCGACCTCACCGATTACACTTGTTGCATCATTAAATTCAGGGCCTTCTTTCTCATCAGATTCTTGCAGCTCAGCCTATAACAGCAATTCACAAGTCAGACTATTATCTTGAAGGTGAAAACTATTTGATGAAAAATTCCAAAAGAACAATTTCACCAGTTACAACTACAGAAGAGAGAAAAAAGCAAAGAGCATTATACTGCAAATGGCTAGCCTGCCTAGATGCAATAGCTGGGATTTTTCTGCTGGTGCAAATGAAACTGAATCAGTGAATCACACAACACTCTTATCAATCTCGACGGATTTGCAGCTCAACTCTAAATACTCACAAAACCAGCACAATGACAATCAAGTGAAAATTCAATATTGACCTCATAGGGCATATTCAACTTCATCCTTTGAGAGAACTATGAGCTCAGAAGTCTGGAAATTGGATGCTAAGAAATTATGCAACTGTACTGAAACGTTACCACGTACCAGTGTTCCCCTCAAGTCATCAAGAGCAGATTCTAGACGCCTGCGACAATCAGGAACCATCATCCTTGATTCAGCTAACACATTCTCCTGTAATGCAACAATGAAATTACCAATTACTCATTTACTCTAGTCTAAACAAGACTTACAAGGCAGGACTTTTAAGATAGTTTGAACCTAAACTTCAATCCAACATATAATACTACATACTCGAAATGCTCACTAATTGAGTATTCAATGGTTGAAATTTTCCACTACTAAACACCTCCATCAAGCATTTTGTGAGTGATGCTCACTACTATGTACCTCCATCATGCATTCCTCAAATGGATTCAGAATATACAGAAATAAACACTAGCTACAGAATAGGCATAAAAAACAGTCATACTTGTTGCTTAAGGTCATAAGGATCGGCATTTTTGTCCTTCATGTCAGCAGTCTTGGCAGCCTCTCTTTCAACTTCTTTCTCATATGAGCTCAGCTCCTTAAGCAAGCGCTTGCACGAGCTGGTCTTAATCTTCAAGTTTCTCAGGGTTGCCATGGTACTATCACATTACAGACCATAAAATCCATTACTACATTGTTTTTCATCCATAAGACATGAGATAATATACAATTAATATTACATGCTAAATATGAAATCTTAGCTAGAAGCCTTAATACATGCATGCATTCCTGTACATAGTTCTTCAGATGAAGACGCAGAATTATGAATGATGATAGGCCCAGGCTTAAGATCATGGGCGCGTTGGATTCCATCGCATTTCTTTGCCATCTTGGAGAATGTGGACTTTAAAGTATCTCATAGCTTCATCACTAGCTAGCTAAAGATGGTTCTGCTCTATTAAGTATTTGACTCTCTAAAATGGAGATAAGGGACTAGGTATTATCATATTATCACAGTATCACCAATTAATATACTTCAACACTATATATATCTTCATAGCAATAAAATATAAAAGCTTCTCTCAGAAAATATGAATGTTCAAATAGACCCAGTGCAATTCCCTTACGGGAATGATCAGATAATACAACTAATAGGTTAGTGGATGGTACATTTGCTCGTAATTTAATCACTCACTTTAAAAAAATGTGCAGATTGAAGTTTTGAAGCTGGTGAGCTTTTTTCTGTATCAACCTTACTTGAAGGTTTCTTACCAGTTCCTTTCTCAGATATTAGAACCTGGGATTACCAGTAATTAAAATGCCACTAACACCACAAAGAGTATGCATGTCATAAAAAAATAAGTTTTAGGGACAAAGACTAGTGTATATTGTACCTTGAATACTTTAAAGTTAGTATGCTTTTATTATATGTTTTGCCAACACTTTCTTATCTACACTGCTATCTTAAACAATTTGAAATCGAACCAATATAATTCTGTTAAAGACGAACAGAAAATTCAAGGATCATATTCATACTTATCATGATTAATGTTCAGAGGTACTCACTACTCAATGACATGAATGAATATTTAAATTAGAAATTCAAGTTCGGGTAAGCCATCTACTATTTAACATTCATCAGCATATTAAACTTAGCATGTTTCTTCTCTCCATCTTGAAAAAATCTCCATGTAGAAAATATAAAAACAAGATTAACATTGTACGTATCCTTGTATTTAACATTCATTGACATATTAAAGTCAAAATGTTTCTTCCTGAGGCCAAATTTATATGTAAAAAGAATGACTCAATGCTATCAATGTAGAATTAGCCTATTCTTCATCTTTGGACCACCATTTCATGGCAGATTGGATTTCTAGTCTTTTTTTTTTTTTTTTTTTAATTTCACTCAAAATTCCTTAGCATAGCTTTCTTAGCTTTTCATCTTCTCAAATACTTTTTCTTGAGACATCTCTGATTTCGGATCATAAAGCCTTAATTTACTTCAACGTCCTATAGCAATCAATCAGATATATCTATATACCTCTGCTATATGAAAACAAGACACAAACAAGGAAAAAAAACAGTTCAATTGGCAACGACAAGTTCAAACCGATCAAATTTGGATCTAATAATGACGAACGAGAGAAAAGCCTAGAAATCTGAAGTACAACACTACCTTTTTGCAGTCGAAATTGACGATGCCGAGAAGAATTGATGTCGCCGATGAAGAATTCTTTCTCCCGATCTCTCGTTCTAGGGATTTCGCCTTACCGACCTCGATCTCAGAGTTGAATGAACTTGATGATCTACTTCGCTGAATAGCTTTGTCTGGGAAATAGATGTTACATTGGCAAATGAGATGAATGAACTTGGGCCTGTTTGAAGACAGGCCCGTGGCCGAACCCGCCCATTAGTTAAACTTTTGGTCACTAACGGACCTTGTCGCTACACCTAATAGAATTATGAGGTTAATTCTGGTGAATTTTTTTCTTATCCTTAAAACTAAAAACATGAACAAAATGCGAAAATATGTGAACAATATGAAGAAATATATGAACAAAATCATGTTTTTATTATAGATCGTATTAATATATGTAATAACAAAATTTTTCAAAATGATGCGTTATGAATTAGATTACTACACATAGTAACATAATAACACAAAATTACAAACATTTTTGGAGTTCACGTATTTCCTGTTTTGTGTTCGCGTCTGTCAAGTTCATGTTCACGTTTTTCTATTAAATATACATGGTTTTTAAATTATAGGTTAAGAAAAGTTTTCATTTGATTCAAATCCTAGAATTATAACTTAGATGTGAGATTGGTTTATATGGTTTATTTTAAGTTAATAATTAAAATCATAGAATGTACTTTTTATACAATAATATAATTAAAGCTATAATTTGATTGAAATTTATTTTATAAAAATATAAAGTTATTAAGCATTTTTTTAGTAACAGTTGTAATCAATATCAATCAATCAATCAATATATATATATATATTATAAAAGCCGACCGTTTTTGAGCCACCACGTTAATTCTGACCCCACCACATATTTGTTAAGAGATAGTTTTTATTTATGTTATTTCAGTAATTTGATTAAATTCTTTGTTATCTATATATGTAAAAGATATGTTAAAATTCTATGAATTTTGGTAAGATATTCTATGCTTTTCAATATATCACTTATCTTTTAATTTGTCTTTCTAATCTATTTATGTAAGAATTAAAAAAAAAGAAAAAGATATTAAGCAATTAGATTTTGTTCATGTTATTTTAATTAATCTAATTTCGTTCATAGTGTCTTGTTAGCAAGGACATTCGCCATATATGGTAAATGTGTCTTATCTTTATTGGATCATCCAAACAACAAAATTAATCGTATGATAACTAAAAAGCTTAGATTTTTTTATTAGGTAAGAGATCAAGGTATTTGGGCTCGTCTAAAACATCTTTAAAGAATGAGAACTGGTTATTAACCAGCTTTAAAGAGAACAAGGCAAACCGCTGACCTCATGGTAAATCCATGAATGCTCAACCAGTGAGCTGATGCATCAAGCGTACTAAAAAACTTAGATGGCTGCAATATCTCAATCCCTATAACCAAAAATCCTATGGTGGTTGGTAATGGTTGGATGTATTTTCACCTCTGGCTCCTTCTATGCTTGGGCATTCAAATTTTAGCTTTTGCGAATTGCCCTAGAGAATGTAATGTTAAAACTTAGTTACTTATAAGCTAATTTACAAGTGCATATGGTGCATTGTTAAAATTATTGTTGAGGGAAGTGGGTGGTGAAGCCACCCACTTCACTTTCATGAGGCCTCTAGCCTCCAAACAAATTCAATTCACTATGAGGCCTTTTTGGGTGTGTATAAAAGCCCAAAAAAAAAAAACCTACTATTTCTTCATTCTCTTCTCTCTCTTCCTCCATTTCACTCTCTCCCTCTCTCTCTTCTCTCCCCTCTCCCCCTCTTTTTTTCTTCCACCGGATCCACTAGGCAGCGACGTCGGCCACCGAGGTGTAGCAGCGTTCGAAGGTGGCTCCCCCCTCTCCCCCTCTTGTTTTTTTCATTTAGATCCGGTCGACGGCGACGGCCAGAGACGACGACACCTAAAGACGACGACGGGCAGCGGTGTCGTCGACGACGCCCAGAGACGACGACGGGGCAGCGGTGTCGTCGACGACGCCCAAAGACGACGACGGGGCAGCGGTGTCGGTGGGAATCAACCAAGGTGGCCGGCGTTGGTGGGATAGATCTAGGGTTCTAGATCTAGATCTAGAAATTGTAGATCTAGATCTAGAATTTCTAGAAAAGTGAGCGTCGACACCGCCCTTCTACCGTCGTTCCACCGTCCATCACCGCGGTAAGCAAGCAAATCGCTTCGTTATGGGTTGTGTGTGTGACAAGAGTTTTGTGTGACACGGTTTTTAGTCTATTTTTTGTGTGACAAGGGTTTTGATATAGGTTGTGTGTGTGTGACAAGTTTTTTGATATAGGTTTTATGTGTGACAGGGTTTTGTTATGAGTTTTGTGTATGACAGTGCTTTTGTTATGGGTTTTGTGTGTGACAACTCGTTTTTTGTTCGTATGACAGGTTTTGTGTTTATAGGTTTGTGTGTGTGACAGGTTTTTGTTATGAGTTTTGTGTGTGACAGGGCTTTTGTTATGGGTTTTGTGTGTGACAGCTCGTTTTTGTGTATGACAGGGGTTTTGTTATGAGTTTTTTTTGTGTGACAGGGATTTTGGTCTGTTTTTTGTGTATGACAGGGGGTTTTGTTATTGGTTATGTGTGTGACAACTCGTTTTTTGTTCGTATGACAGGTTTTGTGTTTATAGGTTTATGTGTGTGACAGGTTTTTGTTATGAGTTTTGTGTGTGACAGGACTTTTGTTATGGGTTTTGTGTGTGACAGCTCATTTTTTGTGTATGACAGGGGGTTTTGTTATGAGTTTTTTTTGTATGACAGGATTTTTGGTCTGTTTTTTGTGTAT
Organism: Polygonum maritimum; assembly: GCA_963924305.1. Lineage (NCBI taxonomy): Eukaryota > Viridiplantae > Streptophyta > Magnoliopsida > Caryophyllales > Polygonaceae > Polygonum > Polygonum maritimum. The sequence goes on from OZ002737.1 coordinate 566,530, forward strand.
GACAGGGGGTTTTGTTATTGGTTGTGTGTATGTGACAATGTTTTTGTTATATGTTTCATGTATGACAGGGTTTTTGGTATGTTTTTTGTGTGTGACAAGTATTATGTTATGGGTTTTGTGTGGCATGCTTGTGTGACAGGGTTTTTAGTCTGTTTTTTTGTGTATGACAGGGTTTTTGGTCTGTTTTTTTGTGTATGACAGGGGTTTTTGTTATGGGTTGCGTGTGTGTGACAGGTTTTTTGTTATAGGTTTTTTGTATGACAGGGTTTTTAGTATGTTTTTTGTGTGTGACAAGTTTTATGTTATGGGTTTTGTGTGGCAGGCGTGTGTGACAGGGTTTTTGGTCTGTTTTTTTGTGTGACAGTTGAGCTTTTGTTCGTATGACAGGGTTTGTGTTAATAGGTTTGTGTGTGTGACAGGTTTTTTGTTATGATTTTTGTGTGTGACAGATTGTTTTACTCGTGTGACAGCTTTTGTGTTTATGAGTTTTAGTGGTGACATGTTTTTTGTATGAGTTTTGTGTGTGACAAGGTTTTTCTTATGGATTTTGTGTGTGACAAATTTGGTTTTGTTTATATAGTAATTATAATCATAGCCTATTAGCTCAAATGGTAGAGCAACGTGCTAAATGCACGGTAATGTGGGTTCAAATCCCACATAGGCTTTGTGTGACAGGTTTTGTGGTGACAAGCCTTTTGTATGTGGATAATGAACGAAAATTGGGGGTTTTGTATGACAGGTCGTTTTTTGTTCGTATGGCAGGTTTTGTATGACAGGTTTTGCGTGACAGGGGGTGTGAGGTGTGATGCGGTGGAATGGGTGTAAAATTTTTTTTTTTGTATGACAGGTCGTTTTTTGTGTGACAGGTATGACAGGGGGTGTGAGTTAGGATGCGGTGGCATGGTTGTAATTTTTTTTTTTGCCCAGGGGCATTTTCGGAAAACCGGCCCCATAGCTAATTTATTTTTGGAGCCGCCTAAACACCTCCAAAAGTGGCCCTAACGGGCCACTTACCCAAATCGTTCATTATTGTTTGCCTTTTTAATGTTGTTGTAAGCTACTTCACACCATAAGAAAAACGGTGATCTTAAGGTACGGTACTGTCCCAAGGTCTTAACCTTCGAACCAGATGACCGAAAGCACAATGTACCATATGTTCATGCTAGCGATTACACCTTACGCTATAACTCACACTACAGTAGGGATGTCAATGGGGCGGGTTTGGGTCGGGGGATACCCTCCCCGTCCCCATACCCATCTAAAAATTTACTCCCCATACCCATCGGGTAATAAAATTTGTACCCATGTTTGTACCCGTCGGGTCCCCGTCCCAATCGGGTATTCCCCATACTCATTTAATTTTCCCCATTTAAAATCTTCATGGGTTTCCCCGCATATTTGTACATGACTTTTGATTTAAAATCATATAAATTCTACATCAATTCCCGATCTAACTTATATAACATGTAACAAAACTTCCAACAACACATAAAACAAAATAATATTTCAAATTAACTAGTTATATGTGACAATTAACTAATAAAATATAGACAAAATAACATTAATTGCAAATCAAATAAGAAAAAATAACTAATAAAAATAGTCAAATTACCAATAACTAAAAACAAAATAGACAAACTACAAACAAAATCCCCACCGGGGGCTCCGGGGAATTCCCTACGAGGCCTCATGGCGGGGATTCCCCACGGGGCCTCCCGATGGGGTCGGGTCGGGTCGGGGAATGGGGTGGGGACATCTATCCCCATACCCGTTGATGTCTGCATTTTAGGTAGATTTCTAGGGTCTAGATAGGTTAGTTTAAGTTGTTTTTCGTAGTTGAGTCTCGTGTTTTTTAGTCTTTTTGCATGTGTTTTCGTATTTCCTTGAGATTCGGAAACTACGCGCTTTTGTGTCGTTTTGTAGGTGTTTTGGAGCTTGAAGACGAGTTTGGAGCAAGACTTGGAGAGGATGGACGAGCTAGGAGGAAGATTCAAGTGGAAGAGCCAAGGAGAAGAGCTAAAGAGAAGCTAAATCAAGAGGAAAAGTAAAGAAATCGACCCCAAGATCGAGCCCAAGGAGGTCGATCTCGAGCTATTTGACCAAACTTGGAACGCAAGGAATTAGAGCCTCAGGATCGACCCTGAAGGGGTCGATATCGACCCTAGGAGGGTCGAACACGCGTGACCGAACTCTTCTATCCGGATTACTTGTGCAAGTTTCCTAGTTTGTATTTTAGGAAGGTGTTTTGCTTGTGTTTCCTAGTTAGATTAGGACTCCTTTTTGTCTATAAAAGGAGGTTGAACCTATAGTTTTTATTCATGCTTGGTATGCTTTTGATTCCATCAAGACTTGGAGGATTAAGGAGATGACTTGGAGAGCAAGTTTAAGGTTTGTAAGATTGACCTTTGGTTTTTAGTTGAATTTTGGTTTGGTTTGATCATGTCTTCTTCTTCTTCTTCCTCTTCTCTCTTTGCTATGTGTGAGTAGTTTTCTTAAGTTCTAGGGTTGGGCAAAAACCCAACACAATCATGCATGTTTAAAACTTGAGTTCATGATTTGAAAGCTTAAGGATCATATCTAACCTATCTTGTGCTTAATCCTTGATGAAAGTTGAGGCATGTCTTGTAATTAACCCTAGCGAAAGTGAAAAGTTAGTTGCTTGATTAGTTCTAATAGTATTATTTGCGAAAGTTGATATTTCTAGGTTGAAGGATAGGTAGAAAGTTGTTTGATTTGCGAAAGTTGATTGAATAGCTTGAATAGTTTGCGAAAGTTAACTTTTCATTGATCTAGATGGCATGATAGTTGTGAATTCTTGTTGAGAGCATGTATGGTTGTTGTTGTGGTAGCCCTAGCCCTAGGATTTGCCTTCTAAATTGATTGAAATTCGTGTTTCTGCTTTGATCCCGACTCCCTAAGTCGTGCTCGAACCGTTGCTTTTGTGATCAAGTGTGATTTGTGTGTGTTCGTGTGTTATCGTTCTCAGGATCGACCTTCCTAGGGTCGAGATCGACCCTCTTTGGGTCGAGCCTGAGTTGTTTTGCCCCTTAGTTTTCTTTGCTCTTTTCGTAGTTATCGATTAAACTTAGCACTATTCTCACTCCCGTGGACGATCCTGACTTCGCTATACTCAGCGGGGTCTTGAATATAAATTTATTTGTTCAAGAAAACCCTTCAACACCTGTACCCATACCCATGCGGGTATCTATTTCGCCCCCCATTTCATCCCCATCCCCACTAGAATCCCCCCATCCCCATCCCCATGACGGGGATTCCCCACGGGGAATGGGGAATCCCCTCCCCATTGACATCCCTACACTACAGTTATACCTCTATAAATTTATATGGTCGGGACCAGAGTATTTTATTATTTTATAGAGATATTAATTCATCGATAAAATAATATTTATTAATTTATAGAGATTTCAGCGATAGAAATATTTCCAATTAAATAATACCAAGTATTGTCATTGAACAAAATATTATACCACCTACAAAAATCATAAAAGTATAGCCAAACTATTAGCATATTTACTAAAAATAAAATCTGGACAATTTCTGACCAAATTTTGGATGATTGGTACTATTGCACATTCCTTATATAGTAATTATTAATTTATGATTTTATTGGGAGTTGGGACCTTATATTTCTATAGGGGTTTTTTGAAAATTTATTATCTTATCAAAAATGTCAAATTTTACACTAGCCCAAGTCGGGACCGGAGAAAAATATTAATTTACCGTATTTATTAATTTATCGAGTATTATTTTATAGAGGTTCTACCGTATTTTCCACAACTTTCTAACGTTCAAGGTGCTATTTTTCACTTTCATCAAAAAATTAAGATGATATTTTTCACCAACTTACAAAGGTTCACTCTATGTTGTGCAACTAAGATGAGGCTAATTCCAGCCCAGACCGGCCCAATACTCCGTTTATTTGGTCCAAGCCCAATAGACACAATTTACACACACGGCCCAAACGACACGTGTTCCCACTTGGAAGATATTTCTGAAATTTGGATAAGTAAAAGCGGGAAACTGAAACCACTTTCCCCCAATTTCATTTCACACCTTTGTCGGCGATCACTGATTTCCGTCGCCGCCATTTCCCCCCGTCTCCGACGATGACGAACGGCAACCAGAAACGAAAGCGCTCCCTGAACCCTAGCCGCCTCTCCTCCGCCGAATTAGACGTCTCCGACGGAACCCTAGCCGACGTCTCCTCCTCCTTCCATCCTCTCCTCCAGACAATCTCCTTCGGATTCAACAATCCGTCCACCGCCGACGTCATCCTCCTCCTCTACGACGAAATACCTCCGTTCGATCCCGCCTCCGGCCAGATCGTCGAATCGGACTCCGAGGTCGACACCTCCTCCGATTCCGAACTGTAGTTGTACGTACACTCCTCCGTTCTCCGTCGCGCTAAGTATTTCAGCGCTCTGTTCTCGGATCGGTGGACGGGAGGTGTCATGGAGGTGTCTTCGAGTTCCAGGTACCGGAGATTGAACCTTGGCGTCGTTCCTGGCACCGGATCGATCCACGCACACGCGTTGGTCATTCGCCTCCTTTACACGGAGGATTTCGCAACCGTCATCAACTCCGTCGCCTCGGCCTTGTGCATTCTGCCTGTCGCTCTCAAGCTTCTCTTCGAAGATTGCATCAAGGAATGCGTTCGGTTTCTCGAGTCCGTCCCGTGGAGCGAAGACGAAGAGTCGAGAGAGCTTCTCGCTAGGGTTTCACCTCCGGATTCCATCGCCTCGGAGGTAATCTGTTGCTCAAGTTGAAATTATGTTACAATCAACTATTCATATTACATAGTGCAAAACAGAAAACGCAGGAGGAATAATCCTCTGCTTTACATGATATAATGCACCATATACTCTGTCAGGTAATGCTTCAGAGCATGATCATCACCGCTATCCACAACCACTCGCACATGGATGGGGCGACGAAGGCCATGAAGGCCGTCGTGAGCCTGTTGAGGGACTTCCCGTCGAGGGAGACGGTGAGCATCGTTCTGGAGCGGATTTTCTCGGATTACTTGAAGTTGGCCAAGTCTTCGACGGAGGATAACCATGGCAAGACGGAGGCGTTCCGGATGCTGAATCTGCTCAGGACTTTGGTCAAGTGTACGCAGCTGTTGTGGTTGATTGAGAGGATGATCGAGTTTAAGGTTGCACATTCTGCTGTCAAGGAGTGGAGTGAACAGGCTTCGTTTTCTGCTGATTTGCAGAGGGCTTTTCGCGAGGATGTGTGGAGGAATATTGTACCGTGGTTTCCTGATACGGTGCTGGAGTGTATCAGTAAGCTTGCTGTCTCTGTGGCTGCTGGCACTATATTGGCTCCACAACAGGTATGAGAAAGTTCTTGAGATTTTGGCTCTGTGTTTGTTTGGATTGAGTGATTCATTTATTAGCAATTGGTAAATTGTTGAAAAGTACTTGTGCAATCATATATTGATCATTTGATTTGTTTTGTGTTGGTCACTGAGGTGCAGTGTTTCTTTTTGTTCTTGGATTAATTTGCAGCTGGTTTATTACTTCAATATTGCTGGGAACATTACTTGGGTGGTTTATAGAAAGGAAATCCCTAACTTTAATTTGGGCTTTTATTCAGGTCAGGAAGCAACTGGTGGAGAACTGGTTTCCATTCCTAATTGTGTGCAAAGATAACGCATTGCCCTATCACAAGCCCACTCTATACCCAGAACTCGAAGATGCATTCCTAAAGATCATTTCCACACTTTCTCCTGACTCCTCTTCTTAGGGAGAGGTTTCGCCCTGGCTTTGTGAATATTCAAACTTGCAATGGTCTGTAAATATAAAAGAATGGAGGTTGACATGAGGTTTTCTTTCAATATTCCTTTCTCAGTACCCGCTTTGTGCATCCTTTTTGGGTACTCAACAATTGCTTTTGTGGGTTGTTTGTTTGGTGCCATGGAGAGTGTTGGTTGGTGATCTGGTGTGACTGGCATTTAACAAAATGGTTGCATCTTGTGCCATGGAAATGACGATTTATGTGAACCATGGCAAGTGGCAACAAGGATGATTAAATGGAATTGGCTGTATTAAAGTGGGAACTTATATATGGTTGAAATGATATGTCTCAATCATAATAACAACATGATACTCTAGTAATTCTAAACTTTTTTTTTTTGGTAGAAGAAGTAATTCTAAACTTTGTATACCCATTCCCGTCCTTTATCAATATTTTTGTGCATTTCGTTTATAGTTTTTTTTTTCAATTTGAAATTGAAGGTTAAACCATATGCTCTTAAGTTGTGAATACTTTCATCAAGCAAACGATTACGGAGACAATATGTGGTGGATGAATGAGAAGTAACAAAAATAATACTCCCTCCGTTTCATAATAAGTGTCGTTTTAGCTCTTAACACAGTTTTTAAGAAAATCAATCATTCACTTTAAAACATACAACTTTTTCTTCATCTTACCACTCATTACATTTTTTTGGCCAATGAATAAACAACTTTAGTCAACAAATACACATTTCAATAAAAATTATCATTACTCACCCCTAATAAATCACTTTGAAAACCTAAAACGACACATAATATGAAACAAATTTTAAGTGCTAAAACGACACTTATTGTGAAACGGAGGGAGTAGTAGGTAGCTGATTGTAGAAGTAACAAAAATAATAGTAACTTTTTAAAATCAAATAATTTAATTACTAAATAGACCAACAAGAAAGTTGGGACACAAAATTGAGACATAAGGTTGGCACACATGATTTGCATCATTTTATCATAATAAAGGAACCGTCTTGGAAAGGGTGAAAAATCTTTTAAAAAACAAATAAATTGGGAGAAAATAGTGGCATTTAATTTTTTTTTAAAAAAAGACAAAACCAAATATTTATAAATCTTAATTTTCCACATGCAAATTTTGCATTAAAGGGCCATCTTTTTATTCCAATCTATACCGTTAGATAGGTTGTAATCTTATTTTCATAACTTATACCTTTGTCCTCTCTAAAAAAAGTGTTCGTTATAGACTTAATACTGTATATATTTGGTAACTATAGTTTACATAATCTTGTATAAGTGAAAATCGAAATGGTGTATCCAATCCCACTCTGTGCATGTTATTAGGGTTGAACACGGTTTGGTTGGAATCGAAAAATTAGACCGAAAACGAAACCGACGGAGTTCAGTTCAGTCTACGGTTCTATAAATTTCAGGATTTCAGTTCGATTCAGTTCAGTTTCGATTAATTTTTTCGATTTGGTTCAAATTTCCAAAGAAAAACCTTATATGTATCAAAACCGATGCTCAACCCTACTTGTTACACCGTTTTCAAAGTTGAGGCATCTCGTGCATCTTTTGAGAGGTCAAATATCAAACCAGGTCTCTTATCTCGTTGTTGCTTATAATCCGGTCATTAGAAACTTCATCCGTAAGAATGCTCTCGGTGTCCTAATTTCTTTCCATATAAAACATGTAATAGTCAAGCAACGCATCTTATTAAATTAATTTATTAAGATAAATTATTATATTTAAATAGGTAGATTCGTTGTTTATGTAAGTTTATCATCCTTTTTTGTTTTTTTTGTCGATAGTTCATCATCCTTGTCATCTTCCTTGTTAATTATGTGTTTACATGTTGTTCGGGTAGATTCGTGATATATGTAAGTTCATCATATATCCTTGTTTTCTGGTCGAGAGTTCATCATCCTTTAATTATGTATTGTCATCTACACGTACAGTATCGATTATATATATAATGTTACAACAAAGACATTGGAGTTTCAACCGCAAAAAACGCACTATAACATCATTTTAATTACGTAGACGAGCTAACTACGGAGTACTAATTAACCACCACACAAAAACATGCCGATCGACATGACCCTTTTTCGTCCTCGCCTTACACATTCACTAGTACATCCCTCTTACCTTTTTTTGGTCGACATCTCGTAGTATTCACAAAACAACAAACACAAAAAGATGAAAAAAAAAAAAAGAAGTATGGCCACTAAATGGAGACTAAAACTCTCCATACTCGAATATCACAATCCAACCCACCACTATAGACCCAACACCCTCCTTCCTCGCCATCTCCATCGCGCCCCACCACCAAGCACTTCACGGGCCGCGCGTGGCCTTCCAACACCGCCAAGCACGTGTAACTCCGGTCCTTCTCACGCCTCCAAACCCTCACCGTCTTGTCAGCGGACCCGCTACACACGACACGCTCACCAACCACAGCCAGGCACAAGATCGCACTCTTGTGCCCCCTAAGCGCCCCCGTAACCGCCATCCCTCCGCCCCCGCCCACGTCGGCGTCCTTTTCCCACACCACGACCGACCTATCACACGCGCCCGAGTACAAAACGGCGCCGTTTTCCGCCAATGCCAGCGCGTTGACCGCGGATTTGTGTTTCTCAAGCGTCGCCACAAGCGAATGCCACCTATCATAATAAATAAGTTAGATACTCCCTCCGTCTCAAAATGTTTGTCCATAAAGGACAATTGGCACGGTAATTAATACGAAGTTGAAAAGTTAAATAATTAGGGTAAAATATAAGTATAAAAGTTGAAAAAGTGATAAAGTTGATGGAAAAGGTGGATAATTAGGGGTAATATATAAGATTGGATGAGGGTACTTTTGTAATTTTATAGAAAAAGTGATAAAGGTGATGAAAAAGTTGGATAATGGGGGTAATATAGAAGATTGAATAAGGGTAATATGGTAAGAAAAGTGTGATATAAATGGAAAGTTTGGAAAGATGGACAAACTTTTTGGGACAACCAAAATGGAAAGAAGGACAAACATTATGGGACGGAGGGAGTATAATAATATAAGATTTTATATCAAATTATTTTTTTAAATAACTCTATATAACTCATGCTCCGCCTTCGCGCATTTAGTCAAAAAGGTAAAGCCTCCAAGGGTAGTACCCAGAGGTCATCGGTTCGACTCCCATGGGCAGTGCCCTCAACCAAAAGAAATATAACCCATGCTCCATTAGCTCAGCCGGTAAAAAGTCTTGGCTAGTACCCATAGGTCGCCGGTTCGAGTCTCATGGGGTCCGGGTACCGTGTATTTATCCCCGGGGGGTTCCGGGTAACCGGATAACGTGCGGGTGATGGGCTCCCCCGCTACGGCCCAACAAGCACGGCCGGCGTGAGACTAGTCGGGTGCTAGTAGCCCCGGACACTCACGATAATTCAAAAAAAAAAAAAACTCTATATAAAATTCAAACTAACCTTCTATCCCCTGAGGGCTTCCACGCCTTGATCTTCCTGTCCGCGGATCCGGTGTAGACGAGCCCATCATAGGAGACCACGACCGCGTTGACCGCGTCATCATGCGCGTTGAACGACTCGATGCAGCGGAAATCCGACGTGCGCCAGACCTTGACCGTCCGATCCCACGACGCGGAGTAGAGCCGAGACCCGTCGTGGGAAAGGGCCAGGGCGGAGACGGTGTCCACGTGGTGCACCCACGTGCATGCCTTGTGCCTACGGACCTTGACGTAGCTCTTGGCCGAGAACGGCGTTAGGAGACGGTCTTTCAACGTTGGCATTGTCGCCATGCATTGCAGACGACGCCTTACGGTGTCGATTTTCCACACGCGGATCTTGTGGTCTTGGTGGGCGCTGAAGAGCTTGTCCCCTAAGACAACGAAGGCTTTAACGGCGCCTTTAGCCGTTGCAACGACGTTGGAGTGGTCCGTGAGGGTGCTCCGGTCCCAGGCACGGATCTCACTGTCGTGGGAGCCGCTGAGGAGGTGTTTTCCGGCGACGGCGAGGGCGAAGACGTACGAGTTGTGGCCCTTGAAGGTGGCGGCGCAACGGTGGGCGGCGGACGGGGATTGTGTCGTTAGAGAGGGCACAGAAGGGAGGCTCGGTTGGCTTGAGAGCGAGGGGTCGGAGGGTTGGTGGTCTTCGTTGTTTTCCTTGCAAGTCTGGCATGGAAGTGGGCATGTTAAGAGAACCATGTTCTTCTTGTGTATGGAGTTGAGGTTGTGAGGAATGTATTGGCAACTTTGAAAGGGTGTGTTTATATATGAAATGCTGTGGGATATTTGTTGATAAAACATTATTATATGAATATATGAAGGGAAGGATGAATATGGGCTTGGCCCACAACACCACTTGGGCAATTGGATTAGGAAAGTAGCAGGGAAAGAGATTAGTAGGGCCCACCTTCAGGATGTTGTTGACAGTTGGAAAGATTGGTAAGACCATGTTGGGGATTAGCCAACTTGCATAATAGGAGAATCCCCACTTTGATCTATACTATTGTTTGTTTGTTTGTCCTTGAAAAATTGGCTTAAATATAGGTAATTTTAACTTATTATTACTCATTTTTAAAAATATTTATATACTTTTTTTTAGACTTCATATTCACTTGTAAGTTGCAATAGATCGACCTATTATGTAAAATTCGATACAATTTGTGGAAATTACGAAATATTTTATATAATCGCGTCCTTTCATTCGAGAAATTACCAGAGGCTTCTTCTATTCACTTCGTGCTCACATGCTGTGATTTCAAGGAATGTCATCCTATCGTTTTTATTAATCATAACTCATAAGGGTCAAGACAATATGATTTTTGGGTGTGAATCATTGTTGTGGGCTCGTGATATGGTAGTTAAAAAGTACGTGTACCGTTTCATTTGCATAACATAAAGTCTGCTGCTTACACTACTATGTTGGAGAGAGATCTAGATCACTATTAATTAATTATTTAAGTATCTCATAGTCTCTAGACGGTGAACAATATAATAATATTAATTAGTGGGTTAGTTTCTACGGAGTATTTTTTTAATTGACCAACTACTAGCATAAGGGAGAAAAACGAGTGGCATTCAATTCGAAACGTGGAGAATAAATGCATTTGTCATAAAAATATTTATACGTTAAAATGTGTTATTGGATTCAAAAAATAATTGAATATTCTACTTTCTAGTTTCTATTATACACTGAGGATTAAAATAACACATAGCAATGTTAAATTACTCAACATCACTTATCTTTATTAGAATTGAAGTAATTGGTGAACATTTAATTAATTTATTTTTATTGGTTCATATTTAATTATAGATCCGACAAATGTAAAATATTAATATGATTGATTTATTGATAAACAAATGGGTAAAAAGTAAATGATATATCATTAAATAAAATAACAAAAATATTGATTCGGCAATTATACAACCGTAGGTATATTGTAGTAAAAAATGTTTATTCAATTGTATACTAGCTTAACCTGTCGTGCTATGCACGACTATTTCACTTAAAAATGTTAAAATAAAATTATATTTTTTTGGAAAATATTATATAAGTTTTTTTAGTATGAACATGTTTTTTAATCTTTTAGAAAGATTGATATTGTTTTTGAAGTTCATATAACCCATAAAATATATATAAGACTTATTTGTATATTTTTATAAAATCTGATTATAAGAATATAAATTGATATTTACTTACAATTTTTATCATATATTAATAACGACTATCATAAATGTAAATATAATTTAAAATTTTCATCAATTGATAAATTGATAAAGGTTATAAAAATTTAATAGAAATTGTCGGAAACCGCAAATTTACTTGTATTACAGATATAAGTTGAATCCAATATTCATAGATTTTTCTTATTTTTTTGTGAAGGATTTTTCCCTGTAACGCTTTAAGGATTAATAATTTGTAAAAGCTTTTTCTTATAATTAGATAAGAATAAATTCAATAGGAAATTCCTATATAATGTGAATAATAAAAAATATTTTTTTTTATATATGAGGTAGGATCAAAATTAATGTGATGGTTCAAAAACGACCGCTTGTATGTTTATATTAGGAAAATAAGGGGCGTTTGTATAATTTAAGAAACATTATGGGACATTAATTGAAATTATGAAAAAGACGTACGTTATGAAGATATTAATTGAAATTATTATTTGGCTAAAAATTCAAGTTTGTTATCAAGATAGAAAAAAAAAATTAATATAATGGGTAAAAAATCTAGTAGATCGTGTTAATATAGAAAATAATTAACTTAAGCTTAAAAATGCTATATTTATTCAAGTAAATCAAATAAAAAATTAACAAAATTAGTCTTTCTATTAAAAAATAACATAAAAATTTATCTTAAAAATTCTAAATTTAGTTAATTAAATCAAATATAATTAGTTCATAGTAATTATATTTCGAAAATTCAAGATATATATTAGACTCATGTTTTTCAATTAAGTGATATATTAAAAAAGATAGAATATCTTACCAAAATTCAAAAATTTGAATATATCTTTTACATAAGTAGATAATATAGTTTTATCAAATTAATTGAAATACCACAAAGAAAAACTTTTTTTTTTATCAAAAATAAGGTGGGTCCAAAATCAACTTTAGAAAAGAGGAGTGATATATTAAAAAGATAGAATATCCTACCTAAATTTGAAAATTTGATCATATCTTATACATAAATAGATAAGGGTCCGGATCCGGTAGGAATGATTATTATGGTAGGAAATAGGAATGAATTATAGCCATTGGATAAGGAGAGATCAAGGGCTCAAGAAAAAAAGGGGAAAAAAAACGGCACGGGCGTATTTTTCGGAAAACGGCACGGGCGTCCAGATTTTTGCAACCGTATGGCCTATTTGTGCAACCGTATTTGTGCAACTCTATGGCTGATTTGTGCAACTCTATGGCCGATTTGTGCAAGCATATTTGTGCAACTCTATTGCTTATTTGTGCAACTCTATGATCAATTTTGCATTCATGTCATATTTTATAGCAATCGAAATTCGTATAGTTTGTTTTGTTTTGGCAATTTGTGCAAGTCTATTGCCAACGTGTTGAATTCTATGGTTAATTTATTCATCAATATTTGTGCAACTCAATGGTAAAATTTGTGCAACTCAATGGTCAAGTTTGTGCAACTCAATGGTCAATTTGTTCATTCATATTTGTTCAACTCTATTGCCAATGTGTTGAATTCTATGATCAATTTGTTCTTTGTGCAACTCAATGGTCAAATTTGTGCAATTCTATGGTCACGTTTGTGCAACTCAATGGTCAATTTGTTCATTCATATTTGTTCAACTCTATTGCCAATGTGTTGAATTCTATGGTCAATTTGTTCATCAATATTTGTGCAACTCAATGGTAAAATTTGTGCAACTCAATGGTCAAGTTTGTGCAACTCAATGGTCAATTTGTTCATTCATATTTGTTCAACTCTATTGCCAATGTGTTGAATTCTATGGTCAATTTGTTCATCAATATTTGTGCACTCAATGGTCAAATTTGTGCAACTCAAAGGTCAAGTTTGTGCAACTCAATGGTCAAGTTTGTGCAACTCTGTGGTCAAATTTGTGCAACTCAATGGTCAAATTTGTGCAACTCAATGGTTAATTTGTGCAACTCATATTTGTTCAACTCTATTGCCAATGTGTTGAATTCTATGGTCAATTTGTTCATTAATATTTGTGCAACTCAATGATCAAATTTGTGCAATTCTATGGTCAAATTTGTGCAACTCAATGGTATGACAAAATCACTCTGTTTGCACACAAGGATTAATGTCTACACTCTTGGAAGTGATTTTACCTATCACAAAATCACTCTGTTTGCACATAAGGATTAATGTCTACACAAGGATGTGGTGTATGAAGATTGAACAACAAAAGTTCTCATCAAATGTTTTCTACTTCGATCAAATAAAGAGTAAAAACAAAGAAGATCCAATCAGCACAAACAAGAAGAAGTAAATAACTACATACGTACAATCCATACATTAGAAGAATGAAAAATCACTTCTCTTAGCTCACCGGCCACAATTAAAAACTAATCATATAATCAGCCTAACGCATTGATGATTTGTTTAAAATTATATCACTCAATTGGCAAATTAGAGCAAATCTTGGCGAAATGAAAGAACGTGGAGTTCATTTACCCAAACGTGATGAATTGAGCCAGGAAGAAGGGATACTCCTTGAGCAGAACAAGAGCGAGCTTGTAAAGCACACGATTGGCGATTGCTAGAGCGAAGGTGACAGTGGAGCAAACAATGAGCAGTTTAGTGTCACTCTCGCCTTCCACCGACGATCCGCTAATGGAGTCCGAAGCTTTGGCCACCGATCGGAAACGATTTCGATGGCGTAGAGGAAATCGAATGACACGACGATCCGCACCTTCCAGGCTCATCGTCGCCGTTCGGCTCCAGATCTGAGCAACATCCGCTTCGCGTTCTCTCTCTTCCGCACCTGAAGTTTCTAGATCTGGACGCTAATCCGGCTGGCCTTGACGGATTTGCGGCGCTGGTCCTTGACGGCGGCCGCAGTCGATCGGATAACCAGGGAGCGCCGGGGAGGAGCGAGGACAGAGGAGGATCGGAGTCTGAAACCGGCCAGAGTCGACGACGGGGGAGGCGACGGGAGAGGCGGACTGTGCCGGAGGATGCCTGAGCTTGAGATTAGGGATTCCACGGCGGCGACGGAACCACGGCGGAAGCGTCGCCGGAGGAGACGGATCTGGCGGAGATGGAAGCTTGGGGAAGGCAGGGGAGCGAACGGAGGGACGGTGGCCGTAGCCATTTGGACGGAGGATTGGATGAGGTTTTCGATCTCGTCATATCAGATTGGGGGAGGAATGGTGGGAAGGGATTGGGGGAGGAATGGGCCAGACATTGTTTTTTTTTTTGTATTTTATAATTAAAATTCCAAACACCAAACGGACGCTCAGAATCACATGAAATGGACGATCAGGATGTATTCTTATTTCCCACCACAATAATCCTTCCTACATGACTCTTTCTCAATAGATAATAAGAAATATACTTAGATTAATTGAAATAACATAAATAAAAGCTATTTTTATCAAATATGTAGTGGGGCCAGAATCAACGTGGTGACTCGAAAACGGTCGGCTTTTATAATATATATTGATATTGATTGATTTGATCACCAACTAAAAGAATTTATATCATTTTCTACCAAAAAAAAAGAATTTATATCATTAAAGTAAAATAGTTAAGTTTTTTGATAAAGTCATTATAAAGTAACCTAAAATTTTAGACGCAGTTATTATCCAATCATTATTTTTTCTCCCTAATTCATGTGGTATGCCTACCATTTACACAAAATCAAACCACCGTTTTAATTGCATTTTTTCAACCTAATTAATGTTAATAAGAAATTCAAAACTCATCTAGTCAATCAATTAATCTTCTTTTTGACTGTAAATAGGACATGCTATTTTGCTAGAAAACTAGATTTAAATGGAATGACGTGTCGGGTGAATGTAACTAGCCAGCTCCCTTCTCATACTAAAAAGTTAAAGATCTTGAACTCCATAGTGAAGAATAATGTACCAAAGTAATTAATGATTGTTTTGACCAAAAAAAAAAAAAGTAATTAATGATTGTGATCGGTTCTTGGCTAGCTGCCAAGAATTCCTTCACAATACATACGGAATATTGAAGAAAAAGATATCACAACATGAAGATTTAGTATTCTTCAAAAATGCAAAAAACAGCGATTTTGATTTGAACTCTAAACCAATATCTATATCACCTAATTAACTGTTCAACTCTTCTAATCACCCTCAAACATAACACTCAAACCATACGGGGGTTAGCTAGTTAGCGCCTCGTTTGGCAAGCTCGGAATTTCAACCCGTTATAAATCCAAAATCCATACCCACAATGCATATACTACATACACATTCCATTTTCCATACACACCAATGCAAACGGGCCTCACTATGATTTGTTTTCGTGGTCGTCACTATTGGTCATCGTGGCGGCGTTACCGTTACCAAGTGTCGACGTGGACCAATCAAATAAGCTACCAAACGGATCGACTTCCAACATTGACTTATTCCCATGGTCAAACAAATAACCGTTGCTCAACGGGTCGGATTCTTCCAACTCTCTTAGCTCCGCAAAGAAGCCTTGATCCGATCCGCCTTCTTGAACCAACGGCCTATAGCTCTTGTCATAGTCACACACTAGCTCCTCCATCATCGCATGGCTTGGCAAACCGACGTCGTTTCCTTTATTGCTATCCTCAACCCCTATTGTATTATGATCCGTTTTGACCAAAGACTTTGACTGGTCAACGTTGGACAATGTATCCTCATTTTGTCGTTGCGGGTCGGTTTCTTCTTTGATGGGGGCAGCGGGTATTCGAGATGAGCCCGCGAGCGAGTTTCTTTGGGTCGGCCAAGGGTGGTTGTGCTCGGAGGTGTAGGTTATAACGAGCATGTTCGGGTCGGTTCGGCTTCGCTCCACTTGTTTCCTTGCCGAGCATCCCTTTGAGCTACTACATCTGTAATATCCCCTGTGGAGTTTGAATGGACAACTCATTTATGTATGAATTTGACACTAAATAGAGCAATAATTATAACATTGTTTCAGTATAGTTCCGCTATTGTAGAATCTAAAGGATATAAATATAGGTACTCGTTCTAAACGTATCGAATATGGAATGAATATCATGTAATTAAAATCAGTTCACAATAGTAGGCTTATTCTTCCATAAGTGAGGTCTAGCTAGTTTGATTTCGTTTAATCTGACCCGTGAATGAATAATAATTTTTTGAAGAGATCAAACTTAATGCATGGTCCTATCCGATATGAAAATCCAATATGATTTCTTACATACAGTAGTGCACAATCAAGAAAATTGCTCTACTGCACGTGCATGGTGCATTATATATCATAGAATCAGTGGGCAAAATTTTATGGTATTGTTTTTATGAGCTTAATTAATTTCTCATATAGGCTAAGAGTTGGAATTGCATGTGGACTTGTGGAGGCATTTATTCATGATGAAGTTCTTAATTATTCCTTAACTTATTGAAGGTATATTATATTAAGTTACTAAAACTTAGTTTTTGTTAACTCTATGTTCATTTCACTTACCAAAATTTCGTATCATCTTTCTTTTTTCTTTCTCTTAATTATAAATATCGAAAAACATATGGAAAATTCGACAAAAAAAAATTATATGAAAAATCTGGGAAATCGAACTTCTTAATCATATGCTCTAATTAACTGAAACTATAATCGAACTTTACGTTTAATCTGGCCATATTTGTCACATACGGAGTATTTATTAATTATGGCCCGAAATATATTATAAGAATAGGGTTAAAAATATACAGAGACAGATGCATGTATACTAACATTGATTAAAACGTAATACTGTATTATCAACCAGATTCAAACTTTAAAACAGGCCCCTAGTGCACCTAGTTGTAGTCCCATGTATAAGCTTGAATGCATGCTTGAATGATTTCGACAACAACAACAAAAAAAAAGAACAGAAACATGTAGTCACATCCCCCCGCATTATACTCTCCACCGTTCATCTAAAAAGCCTTGAGTTCAGCATTAAAAATCACTTATCCACAACAATTTTGATGTAACATTAGATGATCGAGTTCAAAACACAAACTCATCACTAGTAGTGCATGCATGCCCTCTAAGGATACACGGTAAGCAGCTATTAATAGAAGATTTTAATAAATATTGTATTTTGGGTTTTTTAATTTTTTTGTGACGGATTCACTACTTCTTTTTAAGAATTTTAGTTTCTATATTTAGTATGCTTAGAGCGTGATCGTAGGACACACGATAGAAAAACTGATAAAAAAAATCAATTTAACTTTTTTGCCCTCAATTATACCAATTTATATATTAAATGTTGCATGTAATTAACGAGCTTAATTAAACAAGTAAAGTAATTAATTACCTGGGATAAGGGGAGCCTTTGATTGGCTTTTGACCATATTTTCGCCAAGCCCATAGATCAGAAGGCACCACTTCTCCTCCACCCTGTCTACTGTTTGCTGTTGTTGGAGCCGGAATGCACACCACTTTCTTAGCCTGGCTCTTCCTGAAATCACGTACAAATTAAACCACATTTTCATGTATTAATTCGATCATTAACTCATGGTGCATTAATTAATTAGTCAAGAATCAAACTATATATATTAATGTGTTGATCATTAAAAAATGTAACGAATCATGATGGGTTTCAGTCAAACATGATTGTTTTGGTGATTACAAGAGAGAAACGCGTTGAGCAACAAGCATTTACAGTAACAATTAGGCATCACTGAAAATCAACAAGGGTTTCCACACAATTTAAGAGTTGAGAATGAAATATCTAGCTCTTGTTATGAAAACTATGAAAGTCCAATATGTGATTAATTGGACTTTGATTTCTTCTCTTATCAAAGAATCAACAAGAATTCAACAAACACAATATCAACCATGCACATCTATCCAACAAAAAGCATAATTAACAACCGGGATCTAGATCGAGATCGAGTTGCACACTATCGTATTCCGAACTAGTCGAGAGGATGTTTCTGAGTAACTAATTAAGATTTGGAAAAAAGGCCACCAGTTCCGTAGGCCGCACATAGTTTTCTTTTGTTGGTTGGTTAGATTCCTTGCGTTTTATCGGACGTATTTCATCCAGATCTGAAATACCCCATCCTAGCCCCCCAAATCATACATCCTAGCCCCCCAAATCATACACTAGATAAACGTTGTTGTAATCGAGTAGGACATCAAAAAGTAAAGAGGATGTTTCCAATAGATCGAAAATCAACAACAACAACAACATTTATCTAGGTAATCCCATATACGCAGGATTTGGGGGCTAAAAGGAGGTATACAACACCAAGAGAAAATGCACTGAACCAACCCAAGATCGGAAATTCAAGAAAAACACATAAGTACGTACCTCCTCTTGAAAATCGGATTTCTAGGGGAAGAAGACATCTGAGCCCTGCCCAAATCGACAAACGGAGACGACGACGACGACAACGAGCCTTTAGGGCTACCCATACTCATCAAACCCTCGTGCAAATCACAAGAGGGCACCGGCGTAATAAGCCCTCTCAAATCACAATTATCAACCCTCATCTGCTCACCAACACCACTAGCATTATTATGATCATCACTAGCACACGAGATCCCAAACGACGTCGTTGCTCTATCGTCTCTCAACCCCGCCATGAAATCACCGTGAAAAGACGACCCGACGCCATGGCCAATCCCTTCGAGCTCCACGAGCAACGGATCTCGCAAACTCGAGAACGGGTCCCCGAAACCGTCGTGACTAATACTCAACGGATCAAGTTGTTGATCCGTCGCCGGAAAGCTACTACAAGTAGCTTTTCCGGCGGTGTCTCCGGCCACGACCCCGCCACCGCTAGCTCGGACCACGTCGGCTAGGTCTCCTTGGAAGGTTCCCTCCATATACTATAGCTTGATTAACTCGCAAGCAAATGAATGGATGGATTTACATATATAAGTGTATGTATTAATGTATAGCTCGCTAGCTAGGTATGGATTGGCGTGAAAGAGGATGAGAAGGAACGCTGACTTTTTGGCATGGAAAGATATTAAGCGGAAATTCTTTATACGCAACTGATCGAGCTAGGGAGATTATATTTGAGATTGTTTATTGAAGGGAACTGAGATAATTATAGTTTAATTAGTGTAGGTGTGTAGAGCTAGCTTGTGATGATTTAATGCAAGCATCTTTTTAATGTAGTTTATATTTAGGGGATTTGTATGTTAGGGCTTGTTTAGATTGTTATTTGCATATAAGGACCACACACGTACAGGGTTTGTGGGATTTTGGATGGACTCTATGTTTAACTTTACGTCCGATTAAAGTTAGTGATTAAGTTGCTGATTTCCTAATTGAAAATGACTTAAGATTTGTTGTGGACCTTAGCTAAAATATATATGTCAAATACACTGGAGTATATAGTAGTATGGTTTATTTAACTTAGGATATCGATCTATAAATATGTATTATATATGATGTAAATATATTTAGTATGCATTATATGTGGATGAGAGAAACTGTTATATATGATGTAATTATGTAAACATATATAGTATGCATTATATGTGGATGAGAGAAACTCTTTCCACTTTGGAATGAAAAGAAAAATCACTCGTCATATAATTATAAGGGCTCCGACTAAAAAAAAGAATAATTATAAGGGCTACTCTCCCTATTGCCGGCCAATTGATTTTAGGATGAAACTCCATGCACTTATGTGCTGGGCCTACCAAACCGGCGTGTGAACCCCTCACGTTATATATGGTCCACTGAGATTTAACATGGTATTAGAGTTTGTTCGGTCCGGGTCCCAACTTCCTGGTCTATTGGGCCGGTTGGCCTTAAGGCATAAAATGTCAAACGCAAGTCAGACAGTTGCACTTGAGGGGGCGTGTGGATGAGATAAATTCTTTCCACGTTGAAAATCAAAACAAAAATCACTCACTATATAAGTACACAGACTACTCCTCTTATCGTCAATTGGTTTTAGCATTGAACCCCATGGATTTATGTGTTAGGCCTACCGGACTGACGTATGAACCTCTCAAATCATATATGACCCACCGAGATATATTTAAGAGTATATACTAAATCGACTTTTCTATATATAATGTGCCCTTAGGGCACACTATAAGCAGCTATTAACGGAAAGATTTGGTAAATCTTGAATCTTTTATTTTTTAAACTTTTTGGTGACGGATTCACTATTTCCATTATAGGGTTTTAGTTTCTATATTTAGTACGATTAAAGTGTGTCCTTAGGGCACACAACAGAAAAACCGATACTAAATTTGGGACAATAACCAGAAGATTATCGTATAAGCTAGATAAGTTATAACTAGGTGGGTATGAATAATTAATACACATGTTACTCCTTAAAAAAAATGGGTCTTGATTTGTGATTATAGCTCAATGCAAGCCCCGGATTGCAAAAGATGGCGGGCAAAATCAATATGGGAATTGCTCTAAAATCACGAATCGAAAGGGGTACTTTCGAACTTGTTATTTTAATGGGAGTTTGTCTTGTCGTTATTGAGCTATCGAAGTGTATTATCAAAGTGATGGGATTGGAGAGAGAAACACGTACGTAAACAACACCTTGTAAACTTTTTTTTGATAGCAAACACCTTGTAAACTATTCCGAATAGTTGTCCCAAAATAAGTGATTCTTAAGCAAAAGCCCCAGGGCACATGTGCCCGCATTTCTCGCACCCCCGTTTCGAAACTCACTCTCAATGATTAATTAATTAATTAGAAAAAGAATAATTCAAGTTGGTCTTGTTTATGCTAGTCCCCTGCAGAGTACATTAATGTAACCCTTGTGTGTTGTGTTGGTGTGGCCGCCGCCCACGTGCACCGGCTCCGGCGGAGGCTCCGCCGCTGACGCCGACACCGCGACACGTGTCCTAGTGGTCCAGCTAGCCGAAGCCGCTCTCTAACGGTCAATCAACGGTCGATGGGTGTGGGAAGTTGGATTGATACGGCGTCGTTTGATTAGAGCCGGCCATAGTGATGGGCTGATGGCCGATGTTGGAAGTTGAATATAGGAGGTAAAGGGATAGGTTATTGATAAGATAACTAGATAAGACGCATTTATGTTAATCTCGTGTTTATGTGATATGTAGTGTCTTGGCTTGGAGCTTTTATAATAAGCATTTGAAAAGACTCTTTTAGTAGACTAGCTATGTTATGGTTTTACGTTTGACCTTTTTGAGCGCTTTGCATGGTGGACTGATAGATGATGACAAATGATTAAAGACAAATTATTGATGTTTATTATTCTTTTCACACCCACAAATATATAACCACACTTTCATGTAATGTTAAGTAGCTTAAGGGGGCTAACAAAAGTATTCATCAAACATATATACCAAACTATTCATCATACTCATATATAATATGTGTGACTCATAGCGTTGGAACCTATCCCACGTTTGAAATCATAATCTAAACCACATATATACTATATAAGTACATGGGCTATTCCTCGTATCGTCAATTGTTTTCGGTTGGAACCCCATGGGCTTATGTGGTTAGGCCATTCGCGCCTATGCGCACGACCTTCGCCCCCTCTGTCATCATCTGCCCGGTATCGGATCATCGAATTTCGACATAGTATCAGAACCTTGTTCGGTTATGGGTCCCTTGGGTTTGATCGAGTCGGGTCAGGTTGTCCCCACCCGTTATTGTCTTCCCCGTTCGATTTGTGTCAAGTGTCAACTAGGCCATGCCAGTTGCCACTTAAGGGAACGTGTTGGAAACCCTACCCCATATTTGAAATCGTAATCTAAATCGCCTACTATATAAGTAACTACTCCTCCTATCACCAATTGTTTTAGGATAGAGCCTCATGTGCTTATATGGTTTAGCCTGATCGCGCATATGCACACGACAGTCGTCCCCTCTGTCAACATCTGTCCGGTATCAGCCCACCGAATTTCAACATTAGGCAATTTATAAAACACCAATATGATTTATATTGGTTGAAATTATGCCTATATTGCACGAGTGAAAATATTAATCACAAGAGAAAGGGGACAAAAAAAAGATTTCCCAAATTTAGAACACGTCCCATTTGCTAACGAAAATACATTACATCTTGATCCTCACGTTGAAAAAACAAACACCTCTTCTCGATCTCCAACTTCATCACCCTTCCAAGAAAAATCAATCAATCCCTAAAAAAACCAAAACACCATGGCTACGAAGAACGATACGAAAGATAACCCGTGGGGAAACGACAATTGGGACGACTTCAACGACGAGAAAGAGAAACCGTCGCAACAAGATGATCACAAAGACCGCAAAGCCAAAGAAGGCAAGACGCTAACAGAAAAGTTGGGCGACGGATTGCATCGAACGAAAGAAGGAGCCTCTAAAAGCATGAGGAAGGTCAGGGACGGCGCCTCCATTGGACTCTTCTGGATGAAGGACAAGCTCCATAGGCCCGCTGCAACAAAGCCACCTCCAAATCCTCCACCACCGCCTCCACCTCCTACTTCGTCTCCATGATCAATTGCCTGTCTCTGATGATGTCCCCCTTTGAACGCAGCGTTTTTTGCGGATGGTCTTTTCCGTGGCTATTTATATGGTATGTGTACATTGGATGTGTTGTGACACATATTTTAGATAATAGATGGTATGTATCAAGTTTTTAAGTTTTTTTTCAGTTTAGTAAAAGATTTTTTTTTGATCCATCAGTTTAGTAAAAGATTAACCCATGCACGTACTTTTGATCATCGAGTTTTAATTTCTTCTTCGGTTTCCTTACATTTGCTGGGTCTAAGGAGACACAATAACATATGCCCTACATATGGGGCGTGATCAGTACGTGTGCATGTTTTGATTAGGGCATTATATATGGATTAGTGTACAAGGAAGGACCATAATCTATCATTTCACTATTTTATCCTGGCAATCAGAGGAAGCCATATAATTCAAGGGGAGCCAGGATGGGCCTGATCATGGCCCAATAAAAGAAAATGTACCTCGGCCCAATCTAGTGGCTCAAATTTATGATTTTGGCAGCCTCGGTGTTTGGCTCGGCTAAGACTCGTTTATGTTCGGCTCGATTTGTTGGGATATAGACCCCTCGTCTTGTAAGAGATGCAGGAAGTAGTGTTATTTGTATCGAAAGGTTCCCATTTGAAGATGGTAATAAGCAAAACATTATTGTGAAAGTAACACAACAAGACAATGAAGACATGCATGCAAAGCGTTACACTTGTGCTCTACTTTCCAAACGAATTAATGCATGTATAACTGTATAACAGACAAGCTTAAAATTTTATAGATCCATCCTTTAATTTGTTATAATATGAATTGTTGATAGGGGCTATTAACAAAAATTCCAATTAGGTGTCCTCTCTAACCCGAATCATATGTATTCGGTAACCAATACGGAGGTTTTTTGAAAGTTGACTTAATCAACCCTTTTGGCCTGACCTATTTAAAAGTGTTTTGTTTTTTAGTACCATATATCAACCCCATTATATAAAGCTACAAAGTTAATTAAATCTTAAAGTCGAGGTGGGACGTATACGAAGGGAGCTCCATGACAAATTATAGCTATGAGCTATTTATCTATCTATATATTTAAAGTTTGAACAACAAATTAATAACTCATTCATCCAATCGCCTAGAAATTAAAGTAGAAACCAATAACTAAGCCGACCAAAAAAAAAACTAAAGTATGTAGTTTTCACTTAGATTAATTTGCTTTATCAAACTTAATACAATACTTTATACGTGGACAAGTAGTGAGGGCGGGGCCCCATACCTAGATCAACAACAATGTTTACCCGAAAAACAAATGTACGAGTTCGGGTGGTTTTGTACAATTGTATTTTCAATGCTAGTTTTGCGAAAAGTACCACTTTTTAAGGGCGCCATTTACAATTTACCCAAAATATGGAGACGATAGCAAAACACTCAGAGACACGTGTCAAGTCACATACTTATATTGACTGGGCGAGGCCAGCGGCGTCACTTTTTTTGATGCCCGCGATTTTTCATTTCATTTCGCGACCCTCAAAAAACAGAGCGAAGAGACGGATAAGAAAAGAGAGAGCTTCCTCTTCTTCAATGGAGTCGGATCCATAACGGATCTCTCCCTGGCTGTTACTTGTTAGCCGATGAATCTCTCAATTGTAGCCGAGCGATCAATCTTCGTCTAAATCCGTTCCGGCGTTCTTCTTTCGTCTTGAAGTTTCTGTAAAAACCCTAACCCTAGCCCTAATTGTCCAATCCCGCCATTTTCATCGCCATCGATCGATAGATTGTCGATTCGAGCTGATTGAGAGAGAAAAATATCCATAGACTTTTAGGTTTTGAACAGATCGGGTTGGGAGAAGCCATGCCGTCTCACGCAGATCTGGATCGGCAGATCGAGCAATTGATGGAGTGCAAGCCGTTGTCGGAGGCGGATGTGAAGACGTTGTGTGACCAGGCGAGGGCGATTCTGGTTGAGGAATGGAACGTGCAACCGGTCAAGTGTCCCGTTACTGTCTGTGGTGATATCCATGGACAGTTCTACGATCTCATCGAGCTGTTTCGTATAGGAGGGAATGCTCCTGATACTAATTATCTTTTCATGGGCGATTATGTAGGTCAGTATGCCTTTGGCTTCATTCCTTTGCACTTTTTGAAGCCCCTTGCATCTTTTGCCTAATTTTATTAAGCTGTGGCTTACATCTTGAGGTTGTTTGGTTCGTAAATTGCGGATGCAGAAAGGGAAAGTGATTAGATATTGATATTGAAGTAGCACAATCAAGTTATGAAGTTTGGATGTTTGATAACTGCGGTCCTGAAAGCTGTGCTTGATGATAGTACCTTCTTATTTGCATGACTCTTGATTTTCTGATAGGTCTTCTATAGGTGTGCTAGGTTGACCTGCTGGCTCAAACTTCCATGAGAATGTAAATCTAGAAACTCAGCATTGACTTTTAGAATAGAAATTTGGATGAAGTAGTTACAAGGGTTTCATTAACTTAATTAGCATGTTGTCAGTGTTAACCTGTTGCATCTTGTAACAGTTGTTCCATGCTTTTATAATGCTGTTTATTTGCTTATGCAGATCGTGGTTACTATTCTGTGGAAACCGTCACCCTGCTAGTTGCCTTGAAAGTTCGTTATAGGGACAGAATCACAATCCTTAGAGGGAATCATGAAAGCCGACAAATAACTCAAGTGTAAGACATTTACATCAGTTATATTGGAATGCAAGAATGTGTGTCTCTCAAAAGAAAAAAGAATGAACTTTCTTTATTTGGCCACTGCTGTATTTTGTGTGTTTCTCAATGATGGATCATCTGTCCAAAAGAATGGCAGTGTCATTTATTACCAGTATTAGGAACTAAAAACCCAAGGCTATAGAATATATTGATACATTGAGAAGTGGTTTTCCTCCACTGCTTATTTGTAAAATAGAGGAGGAATGGGATAATTGATCATATTCTCTGAATTGATTAGTATTGTTTCATCACAGACCGGACACTGTGATTATAGAGTTCTGTGAAGCTATTATTCTTCATTGAATTTTTTCTGCTCAATAAAATCTTTGTAAAAATCATAATTCAGATGTGTTACTCAGCAACTTATGCCTTCTTATTGATTATAAGCCTTCTCACATTATCATTAGTAATTGTAAATTGGTTGGATGAGTATTTCGATGGTTTCATATTTCATCTTTGTCTTAGCATTTAACTTTATTTTACCTTCATTTATTAGTATATTGGATTTTACAATGCTAGAACTATATATTTTGCATGTTCTGTGCTTCGATCTGTGGTTTGTAATCTATGAGCTCTGCATGTTCTTTGGAGGGCTAGTTTTTGTGAGTTGACCACTTAAGCATTGGGTTTCAGGTATGGTTTTTATGATGAATGTTTGAGGAAATATGGGAATGCCAATGTCTGGAAGTTTTTCACTGACCTCTTTGATTATCTACCGCTCACTGCTCTTATTGAGAGCCAGGTCTAAGCTCATTCTTTTTTCCTAGCCACTGTTATATCTAGTTTGAATGCATCTGAAAGTTTTCATCACTCCCTTGCAGATATTCTGTTTACATGGAGGGCTTTCACCTTCTTTGGACACCTTGGACAATATCCGAGCCTTGGATCGCATACAAGAGGTTAGATGGTGATTTTTGGTTCATGTATCATGCTAATCCATTGGTTATGACTTGCCAGTCTTGCTGAATATATTTGATTATATTCAATGTCAGATAGGTCGGTTTAATTTGGATCAACCTGTTGCACGTGTCAATATGATTTTAATGTTAAATGTTAACACTATATCATTGTTACTGCTATTACTACCTTATTTGTTATCAGTGTATATAGCACAAATTAGAGGGCTTTGAACAAAGCCACTACAGTAGTTGGAACTCCATTTGGGGGGGAGGGAATCATCCACCATTCAAAAGTTATTTTAAAGTGAGGTATTACCAAATTCCTCTAAATATTTAGGTTAATTAATATTGTACAAAGTTTAACTTTGAGAGGCAGATTGATATTTACATTTTTAACTGGTTTTTGTGAAAGGGAAGGGTAGCTGTGGATGTTTGAGTGCAATTTCTCAATTAGTGATTGGTTGTCGATTACTTACCCAGTCATCACTAGTGTATAACAACTGCATTAAATTCATGACACAAACGTTGGTAAAATAATTACCATTCCTTGAAATAATATGATGGCTTAAGAGTTGCCTAATCTAAATCAGATGCTATTATGTTCTCATGAGTAGGTTCCACATGAAGGGCCAATGTGTGATCTCTTGTGGTCTGATCCTGATGACCGATGTGGTTGGGGAATATCTCCTCGTGGTGCTGGTTATACTTTCGGTCAAGATATAGCTGCCCAATTCAACCATACGAATGGTCTCTCACTTATTTCAAGGGCCCATCAGCTCGTAATGGAGGGCTTTAATTGGTGTCAGGTTTGTAAATCTAGAATGTCGAATGTTCCATATATTTGCTATGCAAGATTGGACCAGAACTGACCATAACTTGTCTGTCTGGTCCAAGGTTTAACCCTTACAATGTTCATGATCTACCGGTTTTTGGTGTTACATACTACATTAAGAAATTTCTGATTATTCACAAGGAGACATTGTGCAGGATAAAAACGTAGTGACGGTTTTCAGCGCACCCAACTATTGTTATCGCTGTGGTAACATGGCTGCGATTCTTGAAATTGGGGAGAACATGGATCAGAACTTCCTCCAATTTGACCCTGCCCCTCGGCAAATTGAGCCCGACACTACTCGCAAGACGCCCGATTACTTTCTGTGATTTTCCATAGCTCGTTCACATGACATGATCAGTAGAAAAGTTTGTGAAACTCATCAGTTTTCTTGTAGATTTGCCTCTGAAAAGCGGATTTTTTGTTTATTGTTCCTCTGAAGTATCAGATCAGTTTGCTACGTCAAAATTCTTTTCTTTGGATCGTCCTGTTGAACCAATGAGAAGGTAAGGTTCAGTTTTTAAATCTCTGTATATTCTTCCGGAGGAGACAAAAGCCAGTAAAGTTGACAGTAATATCATTTCTTATTTCTGTAATTTGTTACCCCAGCATTTTTGCCGATCAATGAAGCTTGTGGATTTTTTTTTCACGACCTAAACTTTGGGGTTTTTAAACTGGTGTTAGAAAGTGGTGTCTGCTATAACTATTAGTTAAAAGTCATTGTAAACTGATTTCTGTTTGCTGTTTTTTTTACCTCTTTTTGAAAGCGTGAGCAAGATCCAGCATTTCAATAGCGGGAAATTTCAGTTAGATTATGTACCCTGAGACAGTACAAAACTGGCCTGAAGGAAGTGCACGTTCTTAACTTCTTATGACCTATCCAATAATGTCAAACCTAGCAAGTACAACATACACTTAAAACTAAGATAACATAATGACAATCACCCGACTGATCCCAGAATCTCAATTCTCACAACAGTGACATCGACTACTAAAATTAAGGATGCAAAACGATGACAACCCGAAAAAACACCTAATACATGAATGTCTTCAATATGAGAAGATCGACTTGAATACTAATTAAGCTAGCTGGTAAGACTTGCATGGACATCAGCCTGCTAATGGAGTTCATATTCGAACATGCTTACAATAATGTTTCTGCAATACAACTAAGCACTGCATCAAAATTCAAAAGCATACTTCATATAACCTCATCTAAATTTACAAGCATATGATTCCTGAATTATATGAAAATTACGTGTCACTTTTGAAAATATAATTTTTGGAACATCCAAAAATTAATTCGCATGATTTTAACCAATTAAAAACAAAACATAAAAGAATGGCCCAACTATGAATCTGCGAACTGATTACACAAATCTCTATCATACCAAAGAGTGACAAAGAGTAATAGCAATTGAACCAGAAAATACCACTGATGTAGATCTTTAAAACCTAGGATTGCTCTGAACACGTAGACCTCCAGCTCCTGGCATTGTGGCCGTTAGCCTTCGCCTTAGGAATACAAATGAGCCGCTAACCAGCAATAAACCTAACATGAGAACCTGTTCAAACCGATGCATTAGGAAGCTTTATAAGTTAACATCCAAGAACTTGCATATTAAAACAGAAATTCAGGCCTTTGGGTGTTTAAACATGATTATATAAGTTTTTATCACTTCTCTAAATATGTTCTTATGCACAATCGAAAGTAAAGTCTTTTTTTTGGTCAATTGAAAGTAAAGTCTTGTGTAGCATAGAGAAAGAGAAATATGTTCTTGTAGATATTGTGATTCACATCAGTATCAGTAGGCAAAATGTAATACTTGGTCCTACAAGCTTAAATAATGCTACCAAAGGATTGAAATGGAATGACATACCTCAAACCCGAGTACTGACAACCTCTCTTCATTAACAGCAGGTATACAACTCCTGTAAGTGACATAAGACTCTGTTTTTCCATCTTTATTGGCTACATTCTCATGTAAATCTCTACCTGAAGCAATATTTTGTTCCTTCGTAGCCTTATCGCTGTCGGTTTCCTTTGCTTCATCTACAATTTTAGCGCACTTTAAGGGAATACGGTATCCTGTTTCACTGCAACGGTAGTTCTCATCCTTCTACACAAACACATATACACAAAGAGTACTTTAAGAAAAGTTTAGGTCTGAATGGAATTATACAAGCATGCAAAATGCAGCACACGGCATGTGGAATCCATCAATTCCATCACAGATACAAAAGCACAAATTTACTCAGTTGTTGATTTCAGGTTGGAGGCGACTAAAACGCTAATTTGATATCCTGGAAGGCAAACAAGTTTAGAGATTGCTAAGTGGGAGATAAGAAGCACTTTTCATTTAAACTTACATCTTTTACCTAAAGTAGCACTAAGCGGGAATCAAGGGAACAGCAAGTTAGCAACACATATATCTTTTTCTGCTGTTTACAGCACTACTCATTACCAATAACAGACATGAATTCTTCAGACTCCTGATTGAAGACCAAGCTACAGATAGAGTGATTGCCAGTTAACAATGTCTATGTTTCTAAGGAAGATCAGCAGTTCTGCTAATTGCGATTGTGCACTATGCTCAGTTACTAGAGTTAGAAAAGAAAATTGATCATGGAAAGAGTAAAAGACAATAGATCCAAGAGTTGCATAGCCGTAAGGAGCTCCAACAATCCT
Source organism: Polygonum maritimum (assembly GCA_963924305.1). Taxonomy (NCBI): domain Eukaryota; kingdom Viridiplantae; phylum Streptophyta; class Magnoliopsida; order Caryophyllales; family Polygonaceae; genus Polygonum; species Polygonum maritimum. The sequence goes on from OZ002737.1 coordinate 596,536, forward strand.
ACTCAGACCATCAATTCACATCTAGAACGATAAGAAGTACTTTTATTTAAGCTTACATCTTTACTTAAAGCAGCGGTAAGCAGGAAGCAAGTAAATAGCAAGTTAGCAACACATCTATGATTTATCTCTTTCTGCTGTTTACTTTTTTTGGCCGAAACTTTCTGCTGTTTACTGCACTACTCATTACCAATAACAAACATGAATTCTTCAGACTCCTGATTGAATACCAAGCTCCAGATAGAGCGATTGCCAGTTAACAATGTCTATGATTTTAAAGAAAAATCAGTAGTTTCTGCTAATTGAGCTTGCACACTACGCTAAGTTACTAGAGTTAAGAAAAGCAAATTTGATCATGGAAAGAGTAAAGACAACAGATCCAAGAGTTCCATAGCTGTAAGGAGCTCCAATAATCCTACTCAGACCATCAATTCACATCTAGAACGATCAGACACATTTTAGGCCAGAATACACTTCGAAACCCTAACTTCGAAGTGCGATACCAAATGATTCGACAATTAGAAGTACATAAACTGTTTCCACAAGCATTCAAATCAAAATCCATAAGCAATCAGGTTAGACGAACATCACAGAGTAAAGACAATAGGCCCAAGAGTTCCATAGCCATAAGGAGCTCCAATAATCCTACTCAGACCATCAACTCATATCTAGAACGTTCAGACAAATTTTACGCCAGAATACACTTTGAAACCCTAACTTCGAAGTGCGATCCCAAACGATTCGACAATTAGAACCACATAAACTGTTTCCACAAGCACTGAATCAAAAATCCATAAGCAATCAGCTCAGACGAACATCACAGAGTGAAGGAAACGAAGCGATTACCTTCTCAGAATACTGACAGGGAACGCAAGGACCAGAAGGAGAGCAATCGAAAGTAGTATTGCCACCTTTAGGAGTTTCTTTGAACCCTAGCAGCGTTCTGTGGCGTATACTTTCGACCTCTTCTTCTCTGCGCGAATATATAGAGTATCAATCATCTCGAATTCTCGATCCATTGATCCGATGTAGAAAGGAGTGCAGAGAGATGGCTTACAATTGACTTCCGGCTGAGATTTGGTAAATTGACGAGAAGAGGACGAAGGAAACAAGCAGAGATTGACGGTGAAATTGAAGAGGAGGAGACGCCATTGTTGATCTTCCGCCTCTACGATTCGAGCAGCCTGCGAGTAATTTAGAAACTTGTTGTTTTTATTTCCTCCCTACGCCGGTCAGGACATTTTTTGGGGGAAGCTTTCATTTCTATCTTGCAAAAAATAGTAGAAAATGTCCTTAATTTGGCCAGGTTTCAAAAAAAGTGCAAGTATTTTTTATGTTTCAAAATATAGCTCAACCATTGGACGTTTGAGCACTTTTATGTAGCCTAAGGATTGTCAACGATGTCATCGTCTTAACTATATACTAAAACGGAGGTTATAAAAGTTATTAAAATGATATGGGTCAATTTAGAGGTCTGTTCGGCTACATGTACATTATGCACAATAAGAGTTTTTTTTGGTATTAGAATTTGTGCTTAAGAGATAAATGAAGGATCTAGAAACACAAAAATAATTGCTTATAATACATTATTTTTAATAAGCTGGTGGAAACGAACATAGCTTTGAACACATGAGTCTCTTATTAAAATGGCAGGATCATCATGGCCTAGTGAACCTGGATTCTCTGTGTCCGGAGTTGGGGCAACCTTTTTGCCTTTCGATTCGATTATAGGAGTTGGAGAGAAATGCCATTGATTTCAGTGTTAGCCTTTGATAGCGGGACAATTAAGAATTAGCGTATGCGTTAGGTTCTTTTCGAATTGGAGCTAAATTTCCGTCGATTTCGATTGATCCAACCTAAGAGCATCTCGTTCTATTCCTCCTCCAAGCAAGTCTGCTGGAATCTTTCTCCTTTCAAATGAAAGATGGCTAATGTTATTCTCAATTTGAAGCCTGAAGCTATAGAGAGAGAGTAAAGAGAGCGCAAGAGCTTAGTTCAAGTTGGACAAGTTAACAACCTTACTATAACTAGTTAGGAGTTAACAACCCTACTAAAAATGGCGTATGTTTATGATAATACGGAGTACATTATAATACAAGATTCAGACACATTATCTTAAATAAAGAGGTCTTTCAATTATGAGAGTTCCAAATCACAATTCCCCATGCTGGTTATTAAGGTTTTCTGTTTTCTGCCCATTCCGAAGGCAATCTGATGTGAAAGGCTGAAAAGGAGCCACAATTACACATCACACAAGAGTCCAATTGCATTAGACAACACAGAGTGAGTTCTCTCACATGTATGGTTGGCTCTAAAGGACTCAAACGCACCATTTCCATGGCCTACAGACAATTAAAAAGCACAAGTGCTACTCAAGGGACCAAGATTTCATGTGAGTTTTTTTTTGCTATTTTTTACCACCACATTATCCTCTTCTTTTTTTGCCCTTTTCTCCGGAATTTGCTCGTTCTTAACTCACTGTTTCAGTACACTACAGAGCTCAGTTAATGGCGATCGATCGCGCTCATTTATTGGCATCACGAGAACCCTGTTCTGGGTAGCTTGGGCTCTGTTTGATTGCTGCATTTATTTACTTTAGAGATCAAACTGAAGCCCATTTTCAGGAAGAAAATTGGGATACAATAGGAATATTAGCAAAGAATCCTACATTGATCAAGTTTGATGGAAGAACAGTAAACTTTTAGCTTCAAAACAGTAGTTAGAGAGCCTAGCAAGTAGGACAAGTAAACATAAAAAAGGCTAGATAATGATTCCATTAAACATACAATACTACAACAATAATAAGCTCAGAAACACATGATGAAACACGAGAGAATATGAGAGCTAATGTACCTCTGAGAAGCCCAAACTCCCAAGTACAAATGATGAAGAAAGAATAGATAGATTCAAGCCTTCACTTAAATTCTACTTGCAACTGAACTGATCCACACCCACCATTCTTATGTTCTCAGTCAAGCTCTTCTTGATCCAAGACAATAGCAAACTCATCATAATTCTCAGTTAATCCATAATTCTCAGCCATGCCCTTCAACAACTCGTACACACGAAAAACCGAAGGCCGATCCTTAGGCCGCGAAGCCACACAAGAGCAGGCCACCTTAAGCAACTGCATAATATCATCATCATTTCCATGCCCGAAAATACCTTTATCAATTGCATCCTTAATCCTACCCGTACTCGAAAGATGAGTAACCCAATCCACCAAGCTCCCCTTAAAACACTCCCCGGAATAGCACACTTCGAGCGGCTTTTGACCCGTGACTAGCTCCAGAAGCACCACTCCGAACCCATAAACGTCCCCTTTAAGGGAAGCAACCATGGTGCTAGAGTACTCGGGCGCCACATAACCAAACTCGCCGAAACCTCCATTAACGAAAGAGCTCCCATTCGACTTCCCCATGCTTATAAGCCTAACCAAGCCAACATCAGCAATCCTAGCATTGAAATCATCATCAAGAAGCAGAATGCTGGAGCTAATGCTCTGGTGCATATGCGCCGGGTGGCATCCATGGTGGAGCCAAGCTAAACCCCTAGCTGCGCTCACAGCAATCCTCAGCCGAATCGGCCACATCAATGCACCTTCTTTCACACTACAATTGTGCAGTCTAGAGTACAAAGTCCCATTAGCCATGTGCTTATACACCAACAGCTTTTCCTCCTCAACAAGACAAAACCCTAACAGTGGCACTACATTAGGATGCCTGAGCTGCCCTAGCTTGTTCAGCTCCAATCTGAACTGCTTCTCAGTGAGCTTACATCCCGAAACCCGCTTAACAGCTAATGCAGATCCATCAGAAAGCACGGCCACATACGAAACTCCGGTTTTCGTCGAAACGATTACCTTACTCTCATTGAAGTTCTGCGTTGCCTGCAACAAATCAAGAAGCTTAATCTTGACGATAGGCTTCTGAAACAGAACGACTTGTACAAGCTTGTTAGCGAGCAGTTTTCCCACCCAGCCGACTCGATTTACATCCTTCTCATCACCGATGTCCTCGTTCTTTCCACCGCTTTGCTGGTGGTGGCCAGCAAAGAACCACCACCATATCATGAAACCTAGAAAGACGGAAGCGGCGGCTCCAACCACACCAGCAACAATCACAACCGTCAAGCTTTTTCCAATCAGTCTGCCACACTTGGATCCTAACGGCGCTCCACAGAGCCGATCGTTACCGGAGAAGTCTCCGGCGTCGAATCTCGACAAATCCGCCGGAATCGAGCCGGAGAGGTCGTTGTTTTCGAGATCGAGGCGCTTGAGCCTGTCCAATTGGCCGAATCCGTAGGGGATCGAGCCGGAGAGGCGGTTTCCGGTGAGTATTAGCGAGTTGAGGAACTTGCAATCGGCGATCTCGGAAGGGATGGGGCCGGAGAACTTGTTTCCGGAGAGATCTAGAGTGACGAGGTACGGCAGCCAGGAGCAGATTTGGGAGGGAATCTGGCCGGAGAACTTGTTTCCGGAGAGGACTAGGGTTTGGAGGCTCCGGCAGAGGCGGAGAGAGGACGGAAGGCTGCCGGAGAGCGAGAGCGAAGGGAGTTGGAGGCTGATGAGACGGTCTTCCTTGTCGTTCCAACAGGATACGCCGGAGAGCTTGCAGATGGACGGCGCCGAGGTGTTCGAGAACGACCAGCCGGAAAGTGCTCCGGTCGGGTCGGAGAAGGCGGATTTCACGCCTTCCAGACATTGGACGTCGTCGTCCAGAGAGAAAGAATGAGGAATCAGGACGAGTAGAGAGAGGAGGAGCTTGAGGTGGACGAATCTGCTCTCCATTGGAGACTTGATTGAGTTGCCGGAGATGAGGATTCGCCGGAATCAGGAGGAGAGAGATTGGAAGGAATGGCAAAGAGCGGCCATTGAAGGGGAAGAGAGAGTGAGAGAGCAGGCTTTTATTTTGTTGGAGTTAGGGGCGGTTTAAAATATGATTTGTCAGTTAATTAATTGATTAAGTTTTTAGTGCTTTTGGTTGATTAAAACGGATGGTATTAGGGAGGCAAGGAGGGAAACGACGACGTTTGACTGGGGGAGTTGAATTATTTGACTGCTGTTGAGTCAGTCCCTCAGTGGTAACGTGGGATACTGTAGTTCACAATTTGTCCACAGGCTCAGAACAGAACCCCTCACAGTCTCACACTGTATCCCATGAGCTTTGAATTTCGTGTGAGCAATGTTTTTCTTGACATGCCATGGTCTAATAAATGGGCCTGGCCCATTTAAATATTGGACCTACACATTCAAATTTATGGAATTTGAATACAATGAAAGGAAAGAGAGGCTGATCGCTCGGTCCGGATCCTCTGTCCCCTCTATGTGTCTCTTGTATCTGATTGGTTCACATCCCCTTTAACTAATTCAAAATTGATTTTGTTTTAATAAATTTATATAGATTAACCAATCAAATTGAAGGGGACACATAGAGAGGACAGAGGATCTCATCCGCTGATCGCTATACAAATGTACAATCCTCTGTGTTTCATAACTATTTCACATGTGCACCAAATCTACAATACAACAAACTCACAATGAAGCCTTAGACCTCTCCCAAGGAAGCGAACCGGAGTCGCGGTCGGCAAAGTTAGCCACGACGAAATCCCTCAAACCGGTATCCCAAACCTGGCAGAACCACCGCTCCCAATCTCGTGGCCTAACCGCCTCCTTCCCGAGCCCGGGCACTCTATCCTTGGAACCTGAGTTCAAATCGTCTCCCCAATCAGCCACATACGTCGAAACCCTCCTCGAGAACTTGCTCTTGAACGCGTCCCAAGCTTGGTACTTGTAATGGTTTATCACAGCCCTAGTTTCCACCACATTTTTGTACACAAACCCTTTTCTTAGCTCAAAATGATGAACTACATTCGCCAATGTAACCTCAACGGCCTCAGGCCTGACTATAGACTTGTGCCTTTCACTGCTCCTAAGCCTACATGTATACCCTACCATAACGCCACGTTCGGGGCGCGACGTTTGCCCAGATGGCCCGAAGCTACGGCAATTGGTCCGAATCTCACCGAAACTCGAATGCTCTTCCACCAACTCTCCTAGAGAGTTCGATTGAGTGTCAATTTGGCTCCTTTTTGTTGGCGGGAAATAGAAGAACTCATCGACGTCGAAAAACGCGACCCATTTGCATTCTCGTTTCGATCTAAGAACACAATGCGAGAACCCGGCTTCTTGAGACTTGATCCACGGCCACGAGTGTCTTGTCACATTGAACCCCTCTGAGTCCAAGCTCTCGACCTCGCTCCTCAGCCCGTCTTCACTGTTGTTATCATAGACGAACCAACGTTGCACGCCGAGGCACGCGTGGTACACAACCCACTCTCGAAGCGCGTGGGCCTGGTTCCACACCATGGTGCATCCACATAAATTGTACTTGTTGTACACGTCATCTGCTCCTCTGTTTCCGAATTTATAACTCTCGGAATACAATCTTGCCACCGAAGGCACTAACTGCCCTGATCCTGGCCAGTCAACAGCCACTTTGACTCCTCCGTTCATCTCGATTTCCGCGTGCAGTGATTTCTCCGGCAAAGGGCATCTCACAACCTGATACATGCAAACCCTAACGTTTCAATAAAGGCATCCCGACCAGTGGCGGAACCAGAAATCTGCCTCAGAGGGGGCTAAATAAAAAAAATACTAAAATTACATTAATCTGTTTCTTACTATAACATCCTTCAATTTGTCATATAATGCACCTTATGATATCTATCTCAATAATGTCTTCAGTTTCAAAATTGCTTAATTTTAGTCTAAAATTAGTTACTATGAGTAAGCAAAATCAAACAAATTTCAAACCTTTATATTTATTTTTCAAAATTTTTAGAAAAATTGTTTGATCTTAATATAAAATTAGCAAAGAAAACAAGATGTAGAGATAAAGTAATCAAATTTGTGCTTAAAATGTAAAATCTAAATATAAAATTTTTTTTAAAAAATTAAAAATTAAAATCTCAGTGGGGGCTGTAGCCCCCACTGAGCACCATGTAAGTCCGCCAGTGGTCCCGACAAAGAACCGTAAAAAAAACCCGAGAAGAGAATTAAACTCTATAGAAATATGAATTAACGTATCACAACCTCCTGAGCTACGGCTACGGAGGTTGTCGTCATGCCCGATTTGAACCTGCAGAGTATCCGATTCGGGTCGAATTCTTGTCTCGCCGGAGATTGAATCCCTTGACGAAAACCACCGCCGTCCCGGAGTCCACTACCGCCTCGTACGCCACCTTATCCCACGCCGGAAAACTAACCGACGATTCCGATTTGTCGATTAGTCCGCCGTCGTGGCGCCACCTCAAGGACGCCGATGAAGAGTGGTTCGCCGGCGGGAGAGGGCACCGGACACTCCACCGGAACTCGTCGTAGTCGTCGACGGATATGGGTGGGAGTACTAAAGATGAATTCTTGGGATAAACACAGTCGATTTTGTGGGTGGTGAGAGTGTGGAGCTCGCCGGAGCTCCGATTCCGGGGATCTTTGGAGAGGAGGATGAGGAGGGAGTCCGGTAAGAGTACCCGTGCCTGAATTCGGAGCTCCGGGAGGGCAAAATGGGTATAATTGGGGATTGCGGTGACGGAGTTGGTAACAGAGGAGGATAAAACAGAGAAAACGGGTCGGATCGGATTCGGGAGAATTCGGGTGGGTCGAGTTGAGGAAGGGAAGATCAGGAAATTGTAAGAGAGGAGAACGAAGAGAAAGAAGAACGAGAAGACGAAGACGGATCGGAAGGAGAAGATTCCGGTGAGATCAGAAAGTTTTAAGAGTTTCCTACGTTTAGTGAAATCCATTTTCATGAACAGATTAGTTAAGAAAGGAAGTATACAGATTTTGGAGGTATGAATGTATTAATGTATGCATAAGAGTTGAAGTTTACTTTTTTATTTCTGATTTTTCTATTAGGTGCTTATGGTGGTAATATCTAATAAATTTTAAATTTGTGATTTTTTTTATAATAGGTTTATTATTTTCTTTATAATATGCTCTTAGAACATAATAGAAAAACAGTTTTATTTCCTTTGATCGGTCAAATCACATGGGCGTGGCTGGTCGATGAGCGCCTCTCTTAATTTGTTTTACATTAGTGATTAATGATATCTTGATTAAAATTAACAATGATATATGGTTAAGCTTTCTATTTTAGCATTATGATAGAACAGGCTAGTTTGATTTGGTTGGTACGTCATGATCATGATCATGATCATCGGTTTATATTGGGCACATTTAAATGTGAATCAGTCCATGATAACGATGTTTGGGTATTAGTTGAAGCTAAATTAGTCGTTATTAGGCCGACATCAAAGTTGCATTATTGGCGTGAGGAAGTTTTGCGTTGTAGGTATTTAAATGAATGGAATTTATTATGAGAGGCTTTTATGGTCTTATGATTAGAATATATTCTGATACGAAGCCCATTATTTTATTCTCAAGATAGATAATATTCTCATCTTTAAATAACTATTCATCACAAACACACAAAATGTCAAAGCTGTTGCTTTCTTCTTTCTTCCCTCGTGTTAGTACTAGTACTACTGGTTCTCTAATGAGAACCAATGAAATGCCTACACAATAATACATATGCTCGACATTTAACTATTTTTTCACAACTTGTTGTAACATAGTTTTCAACTTTCCTAGATCAAAACAGGATATAAAATAGATGGAAGTTTCATGTATGTGTTTCACTTCCTTATATATTGTCAGCAGAGAATTAACGGTGGAATGAAAATTAGTACATTATGTATATACAGATATACTGTCACTACATGAGCTGATTAATTTAGCCATGCCCTTGATACGTCCTCGTGGTACACAAGGCTCCTCCAGGTGGAAAAAGACGAGTTCTATAAGCAACTGCTCATGCATATTTACCCTGGTAATGTTGCATACCCGAAAAATTTACCTCCTCCAGATGCCCATGGTAGGGGATGGGTTATGGTGCATTTTTAAAAAAATACAAACAGCCTACCTTTTTTAACGGCAGGTCAAAAATAAGGCTCAAAAAACCGATATCACAATTATAATAGAAAAGTATAATAAATCGCTCTAGTGACTACTAACTTTTTTTGGTAGAATAGTGACTACTAACTTTTAGTCAGTTGCAATCCACAGAGTTGCATAATTTTTCTGTTCAACGTATTACATACCTGGAATATGGTATGAATGGATGATCAATGTCCATTTTCTTCACAAGAGAAACTAAAGCAAACTGCAGGATTCATAAAATGGTAAGTGTATTAGATGTGGATAAAAGAGCCCTCAATCATGAAACAAGAAAATGAGTACAGAAGAACTTATAAGGTCTTATTCGGAGTAAAAAAGTCATCCCGCCAAACAAACACAAATACCTGAAAGCTACTAGGTTCCTGAATATCTTTAGAGTTACCCATCCTTGAAGCAATCTGGTAGACAAGCGGTGTAAACTTGAAAGAGAGCACCTGCGAAAAACAATTAACTACAATAGGTATATTGAAGAGGATAACTGACAAAGTCTTCCAGCTGGCAACAAAAGAAGGGAAGAACGCAAAGCAGCTAATCAGCTATATAGTAGAACTAGACATATAGAGCATATGTATTTCTTTTGGCAAAAGACTCCCTTGGTATTTTTTTCTTTCCTTTTTTAATATTACTGCTGCTTGTTTCATTATCACCTAATGTGCCTCCAGCTTTGCATCATTTTTAGATTCTGAATTCAATCAAATTGTCCACAAAGAAGTATCCTAAGACGGCAGAGGTATAAGCAGATAAGAAGACATCTTGTTGGCAAAAAGAAGGTACAGAAACAAGTTGCAAGTATGAGAAAGTTGATAACCACTGTATAAGCCCATGTGAAAAATAAGAAATTTCAGCTGAATACTACACCCAATCAGGTGAAAATTTGAGAGGGAACACTCCACACCTCCAAAGTGCCTTCTTTCCTTAAATAACTGACATTTTCTAGCGAACTTGCAGACAAAAGATAAGAATTATGGAAGAACATCGGCAGAAAATACAAAGCACCCGGCCAAGTGCCCGCTGGAGATGGTTCATCGGCGTACTCTTGGAGCAAGTATATAAAACTCAGATAAGCATCATGATCCCAGCCATGACCATAAGCTATCTTATTAGGCTCTTGGTATTAAACCACCATAGTAAGGAACTAGCATTACATGTCATAATTAAGTTTCTAAACCTTGTATCTAGTTAATTACTACTCTGCTCAAGGATCAATGTTGATATGTGACAATTGCAGGCTTCTAAACCATTCGAACCATCTAATAAGAAGAAAAATCTGTTAAGCACGAGTAGCATCAAAGTAGGTATATTCGGACGTTACTTTGGTGAGGCAGCTAAAAAACATCTTAGGAGACATTATTTTCATCAGCACGAGAACAAATTGGAAACCTAAAGGCTTATAAAAATAAGCATGAGTAGCATCATTCAGGTCCTGTTTCATGCTCAATTTAAATTTTCAGCAGAATACCTGTAATTTTTCAGCCTCTTCCTTGTCCATTGTAAGTTGCTTCTGCAACTCTTGTATCTTCATTGAATAATCCGTTTTATCCCCCTAAGGACCACAAGATGTACATCATACAAATAGAAAATCAAAATTTGCCAATAGCAACATGTCTTCAATGCTGGCACTAGTCAACCTACCTTAGTTGAACTCCTCAATCGCTAAATAAGTTGCTCTAACTCCATCATCTGAACAAATAACTCAACAAAAAGACAAGATATTGAAGAGCCTAGTCAGCATCTGCAAAACAGAGTCACTTCCTATCATCCCTCAGAAAAATGATAGAAGTGCCTATATTTCCTCAACCACATTGCTGCTTGCCACTCACTCGAATTAAGTCTTCCCTCATGACTTCTAAACAAGGCATCTGCATAATGTGCAAGATGTAAATGGGTCTGACACTGTCTGGCCAAGGATTTCTTGTCAACATTTTTTGTATTCCCAGCAATTAAAACTGCACGTTTGAGGTACTTCTCCAAGATTGTCCTAGAGCTGCAAAGTCAATTATGTATAATAGGATGCAAAAAGAGAATCATTTCCAAGCACTTTTTAGCTACTCCTATAGTAACTCACTCGCTAGATCGTGTTTCTGCCAGCCATTTTGCAACTAAACGATACACATCTGAGGAACCCTCAGCTAATTTATTATTTTCTTCTATGTACTTCCCAAGGTTGATAGCCATCTGATGTTGATCCTGGGCTCTCAAAAGTTTGGCTTCCTCAAACCTGGGATCAGAAAAAAACAAAATGAATGCTAAGTGTCTACAAGGAAAGGAGTGTGGATATTCCACCTTTAAAGCATCAGACATGAATATCAAGGAATATACACCAATAACAACTACATATACCCAATGAAATCCCACACATGCAAGGTCTAGGGTGGACTTGTACGCAAGCACAAGAGCACACACATGACAAGCATATACAGTACACAAAACCATGCTAGCAAGAGACAAAAAACGTACACAAAACAACCTCTGAACTCTTAAGCCCTACACTCTAGGACATGTTGTTGTTGTTTTAAGCAAGCAGTCAAGACAACGATTGTATAGGAGACTATCAAGAAGAGTTTTTACCATATAGCCAGAAGGTGAAATACGATAGGGCTGTGAACGATATCTGTGTTCCAAATTTGCTCAAAACATCAATATTTTTTTTGTGATTACATATCAAGAATTTTTCAAAAACAATCAAGAAGTCAATATTTGGGTGCACTCAAGTGATGTTATGTTAAGATTTGCGTAGAAAGCACAGTCGGAGTTTAGATTTTAACTTTCTCTTTTCATATACACATTACATGTAGTTGTCATCATGTCTTCAATTTTTCCTGACTGTAAAAAAAAGCAAAAGAAATTACCCTTCAATTTTTCCTGGAGCCCTGCCGGCAAAAGGTTAAATTAACCGCATACTATAGATTCAGGATCTCAGTTTATGTTCAACCTTGCGAAATTTAGAACAAGATTGCAAAAGATGCTGCAATGTGCATTCAGTGCAGCCCAATATTTGAAGCATAACTCTCCTGAATGCCACAAAAGGTTTTAACAAAATTCATATTTAACTGTGTTTCCTTCAAAATGCGGTCCCACTCTGCATTTAACATTGACAACTGAAGAAAAAGAATCAGTTAAAGCTCGACTATGTTTTATGCAAATTCAAAAGTTAAGAGAGAAGTGAAATTGAACACCTGGTCCATGGTAGGGATTCCACCTTTTTCCGGGAGGACTTTCTGTTTCTGCAGGAATTCACCTCAAGTCCCATGCCATTGTCAAAACATCAAGGATCTGTATAAAACATCAAACTTAATATAAATCCGAGAGAAATTCAAACCATGGAGAATTAATGCATGTTTGAGCTGGTATTGCGTTGTCTATTTGTCATGGGAACACAGATGGGATGCAATACATTGCAGGGTTTCATACAAAGGGTTTCACAATGAAGAACACATGACACAAAAAAGCTAGTAATGAGACAGTGATGACAACTGAACATAACAGGCTTTTTTGCACCAGAAATATCTTAGAATTGATGTATAAAAGAGCCAGATGGTCCAAAAATCAATAGAAGCTGAGCCAAAATTCCAGTTCAATAGTAACTAAAAAAGGAAATGCTCTACGGAGATGAATGTTCCAAAAATAATACAACTGGCAGCATTAAGTATTTAGAGCTAAACACACATCAATGTTACAAGTGACCTATAGCATTACCTGTGCAAACTTTCATTGTAGTGATCACTTTTAGCATGCTGACTTGGTCCATCAGCTCCCTTGTAGAGTAGAGAATAATCCCAGTTTTCAGTATGCCAAGCTGCTTCATACTGTAAGGTTGCAAGAAGACAATCACATCCTGAATGTTAGAAGTAACTGAATCAAAGAAAAAACTCAGAAGATCTTAGAGAATACTAGTCTTAGAGGGGTCCCAAACATTTTGCCCGAAAAATATGTAGTAGCCTTTAGTTCCTAGTATCCAAATGAATGCAACAGGTTGATGAATGCATCACAGGTATAGACTTAAGGTAGACATGCTTCTAGCAATGACTATTCTCCTTTTCTTGGGTCTGAATTTAGACAGATGTCTTGGTGATTAGGTTTTATTGGCATTTAGCCTACCCCCGAAAAAGTGCTTAGGCGACTTGAGAACAGTATCACACAGAATACTAGGTCTACCCTGTGAAATGGGTCAGATCTCAGCAATGACAATTCCTAGACCAGGTGATCTTTGTGATATGTGTTCAGGCTTACAGGAACCATCTCAATCTGTGTGCTAGAGTTCCAAGATTGATAAGTAACACCTTCACAAAGCGAGGATTCTTCACGGAGAGTTTTCTAACTGATAACATTCTCATCTCTCACTTAAAACACTCAAGAAATGATAATGGTTATAGAAGCTAGGCGGGGCTTGCTAGAAGTAACTAACATTAGGTTCTTGGTCAAGAAGCCTGCTCAGGAATGTTTACAAAAATCACAAGAACGGAAAAAAAGGAAACATGCTTCTCAAATGTTAGTATAGGCTTGCCTGTGGCTCAACAAACACCAAATCATGCTGAAACTCATCCTTTCGAGAAACTAGTCCTTGACAATAAAAATCAAGAATATGACTACAGCCAGTTTGCTGTGAGCATCTGATCATCCCTTTGTGAGGCTTCCGCAACTTCACTTCTTCTTACAGAGTCCTGATCCAGCGTTCTTGATAGATGGGTGCTTGGAACAGTCATGTATGCCCACTGATCTTACTTGTAGACTTGTAGTAATATTCAAGAGCCTTGCTCCAATTTTCCCCGTGTCCAAATGTTATAATTTGCGAGTTAAGCTACAAAAGTCCATTTCCCACAGCAAAGAGGGAATCAAAAGAAAAAATAAAGGAAAGACACATAAAATATGTCAGTCCTTATGGGGCTATGATAGCTCATGAATAATCGAAAGCATCAATAGTGGTAAAGCAAATGCAGAATTTAAGTCTGGGAGATGAATGTTTGGAATAATCACATACAATATGTCAGTCCCTATCCATTCACTCATTCAGGATCCTTGCTCCAATTACCCTCATATTCAAATGTCAAAATCAAGATATTACACACGTCTGTTTCCAATAGCAACAGATTAGCAATGATAAAATTAGCCTTCAGCACTTACGTTAATTACTGGAAGCAGATCAGACAGACATCTTTCTAAGAAGTGCAAACACGTGACATCATTATAATCTTCAGGTATAAATAACGAACACTACAGCACCTAAGGCTGTACGCGTTGTTTGGGAATGATTCGCCATAAACAGTCTATATGATGCACATTATAACACACTTATATTGCATACCTCATTTGACTGTATGGTTCCATACAAACTATCTGGCTCATTGATTCGAGTGATTGCTGAAAGAAGTATATCACCATGAGCAGGCACCTGCAGAGAGTTACGGAAATTAAGAAAAAAAAAAGTTGGGCAATGGTATGTCAGAAACTTAACCAACACAATAGGAACACACCGACCAATCTGCCATAATCCCAAATGTTCACCATGCAGCAAATTGCATTCTCTAATAGTCCCCGTGTTCTAAACTCAATTTCGTAAGGTTTTTCTCACTCTTAGCACTTATTTAATGTTCACTACCCTTGTGAGACAATGAATGAAGAGTTTGGAAGAAAAATAGGTGAAAAAAACAACTTCCAATAATAATTCTCAAATGTCTTATAAATTGCCTGGAAAAACTATAACGACATATAAAGCTGATCAAATTTAAATGCTAAACAATAGTCTTAGATCTGAGGTTGTACTTGATGACGCCAGTTGTCAGAGTTGTTTTCATGCTCTTTTCCTTTCTTATTTTGAATAATTCCCAGAAAAAATAAAGGAAAAACTATAACGACATATAAAAGAAATTCCCCTCGCTCAGGATAGTGAAACACTGAGAAGTCTGTGTGAACATTCTTCCCAGATCTGCCCCTTTGTAACTATGATACTCAAATTGTTCTTTTCAAGCATTCCTAACTAACCATTTCAAGATGAGAGAGGTTAGCATTTCCCAGTGTCATATTCTTGAAATGTTCCTCGCACCAGTGCTCCACATACACCACAGAGGTGAAGTATGAGCCACATGTCTGTTGAAAAACGAAACAAGTTAGTATAATTTATGACTTAAATGAGCAGTTTTAGTATGTGTATGAGCAGTTTTATGACTTAATCTATGATAGTCAATGTTGAGCCAGTAAACCTTCAAATAGATCCCAAAGGGAAAACAAAGTGTTAAAGAAAGATCTGAGTACAAACAAATAAGATCTAAGTGCACCCCAAAGTCAAAGGTTAAAGAAACAAATTCATGTTTTTTAACGAAATTTGATCACTGGTCCACTTCCTATTAATTCAGTCTACCTTGTCCCAGGCCAAAGTAGATGTTGCATTCAAAGTAGCAGCTGAATCTCTGAGTTTGGCTGAAGATCGAGATTTTGAGCTATACCCAGAAGATGACCTGGAGACCTTTACGACCAATATATTTTTCAGCAAACAAAAGATTTACATTTCTCCATAAACAGATGTACTATAACAGTCACATAATAAAAAAATATTGCATGAGTAGAGCGTTGCACAAAGTAACAGAAAGCAGCATTTGCTGATTACTTAATTTTTGAAAGCAAATAGAACCAAAACTCACGTTTGCTTGGCATTGAATCTGACATGTATCTCTCCATAACCTGACAAAGCAGAAGTTCATTAAGTGCCCCCATCATAGCTTGAATTGATTTGGTCATTGTGTTAAATTCAGTAGATATATGTTGATCAACCTGAAGTTGCGATAGAGATTCCATCAGAATTAGAAAAATAAAAAGGTCAAAAGGCGCACAAAGGATCACCTAGTTGCTCTAATCCCTTACTTCTATATATAGAGAGCAATTATCATATATGACAGACGGCTCATTTAATCAGATGACTCAGAGATTCTCAACAGCCAAGATTTTATCAGATGTATCCAAAGAAGTTTAGGATGAAGTATAGAGCATAGGATGAAGTAAATCAAAATAGGCAACATTAAGAAAACAAAAACCTGCAAAGAGATTATTCTGCAAAGATCAACATCTAAATCCTTTCTTCCTGCAAGATCAACCATGACAGTAGCCAGCAAAAGTTCGGCTATTTCTGCTTTTGACAAAACAATATCCTGACATAACCTGAAAAGAAACTTTGCTGATCAAGTGAGAATAATTATGCAATTTCGCATGGAAAGCAAGCTAAGAGATTATGAAATTTACCTCAGAATGACATCTTCATAATAAGAAATAAGGCAGCAAACAAGATGGCAAATCCAGACCTCAATTTTTTTTTTTCAATTGTACTCCATCATGCAGAGTCCTCCAAAGATCTTTTTTCAACTGAGAGATACATTAGATAAATTATTTTCATGCTGATATTGGTCACAAGAAACTAACCATAGGAAGCAAATACT
The DNA here is from genome assembly GCA_963924305.1 of Polygonum maritimum. Taxonomy (NCBI): domain Eukaryota; kingdom Viridiplantae; phylum Streptophyta; class Magnoliopsida; order Caryophyllales; family Polygonaceae; genus Polygonum; species Polygonum maritimum. Next base: position 612,973 of record OZ002737.1, read on the forward strand.
TCACTAAGTAGCAACACAAGAAAATCACTTTTAAATTTATATGTAAGTTAGATTGTTAGTGGGCTGCTTTCTGGCCCGTTCTTTAGCCCAAACCAAAGTGGCCTTCACTCCCTTCATCCGTTCATGAGAGTGAAAATGATAACCTAATTCACACGAATCACACCCACAGCAGTCAGCAGCCACAATCCATCGCCCTCTCGTTGAATCGCCATTCGCCATCGTCGCCCTCTCGCCGTCGTCGTTCACGCGGGTCGTCGGCCGTCGTCACGAGGAGTCGAGGGAGTCGACTGAACTGGTCCCTCGAGTCGGAGTCGACTGGTCTTGGCCCTAATCTCCTCGAAGACGACGCTCGACAGCCTTCCAATCTCCTCGGACCTCAGTAAGTTCTTCGGCCTAATCTCCTCAACTCGACTGGTCTTCTTACTTCTTCCTATGCCTCTTCTTACTTCTTGCTGACTTCCTATGTCTCTTCGCCTCCTCAGACAGTTGGATTGCTGAACGTAAGCCCTAATCGTCAGTCGAACGCAACCCGTCAAACCGAGACTTGTATTTTTTTTCTTTTTTTTGGTCAAGATGGTTGTATTTGTAGCTTTAGTTTTATAACTTTTATTGTTTGTACGTGTTCAATTGTTGAGTTGCTTGCGTGCTACACAGTGACATAAATCATACAAATTTTCATATTCGGTTTTTTTCGGTTTTCATATAAACCGAACCGATACAAGCCGAAACCAAACCGTATTCGGTTCGGTTTTCGGTTCACATATTTCAGAAATATCGGTTTCGGTTCGGTTTTGGTCGGTTCGGTTCGGTTTCCAACCGATGAACAGCCCTAGCCTGACACAAGGAAAAGGTACTCCATATTGCGTTGTACTACTAGTCCTTTAACAATAACATATATTGACTGACAGATGGCAAGCGAGCAAAATGAAGGGGCCGAACAAGCCACCAACGTCACTCCAGCAGCCGTCAGTTGGACAGGGATGATAGAGGAACGATATAAGAAAATGAAGGCACATGCCAAAGCATACCCTTATGTATGGGGATCTTATCTTGTTGTATATGGTGGATTTGGCCTGTGGTTCACCTACCGGTGGCGAAAGCTCAGGAGGACCGAGGATAGAGTTCGCGCTCTCCAAAAGCGATTGCGTGAGTTAGTTGAGGCTGAAGAGAAACAACCACAACCTACTGACAAAAGTCCACCCAAATAGGCATATTTCCTGGCTTGAATTACGGATACAAGCTTCAGTTTATGTTATACATAACATGGCCAAGTGTTTAGAATCATTCTTTGGCATTTTGTGAGCTTTTAGATGGGCTTAGTTAAGTGTTTTTAGGTGATGATTTTGGCTCAGTCTGATGGTTTTTGATATAGTAGGAGCAGTATGAGAATTGAGAAGGATGTCTCAATTGATTTGTTGTCTTGCTGCATGGTTAAGCTCTGTATGCGAATTGTGATACAGTTTCTGACTTTCTGTCCATGAATCTATTGCTTCAATGATTCCGGATCTTTCTATTGCAATTTGATGTGTAATCTATCAGGCAAGTTCCAATGTTCCATTAAATCACTGATACCTCCCAAAACACCAGTAAAACCTTTATACAATCTATGACAGGAAATCTAGAAATCACTTTTGCATATATAAACAGAACCCGGACAAGCCAACACCCGTCTTAAACTGGCAACGTCCTCAGTAGGCGCAATGCCCGTTGCCATTGAGGCCACAACTCCAGCAGCTAATAAGCCACTATGATTCTCCCCATCCATACTCGGATTATACAGGATCGCTAGACTCGCCTCCACAGCTTTCTCGGTCCCGCCTTCAGCAAGCTTCACCAAAGCCGGGATCCCGCCTTGCTCCACCACAGCTTGTCCAGCGCCCTCCACGCCTTCAGAGACGATCCGGTTGAGCTCCACAGCAGCGGTTTCTGAAGACGAATCCTTTATCTGTTTGATCAGCCTTGGTATTGTCTCGTAGAGAGTCACCTCGGTTGTGATCGGATTTTCAAGAGGTAGAACTGAAGGGGAAAGCTTGATTAGGCTGGAGGATACCCATTCTTTGTATTGGAGAGGGATTTCGGATTTCAGAAGCTTCCGGAGAGAATTCTTGAATTGTGCAGTATCTATGGTGGATCGAAAGGAATCAGAGTCAACTAATTTGGTAAAGAGTCGGGATGCAGCTGCCACTGTAAGACCGGCTTCTTCAAGGTCAGCCATTAGTAGTTCAGGTCGCAGAGTGTACACATCACTTTCCATATCTGCATTGGTGAAAAGAATGAGTTGTAGAATCTCAACTGAAGAATTATACAAGAAACAAAACAAAGGACTGAAATTGTGTTACTTTACCGTTCAGTACTTTTTGCTCAAAGGCGGCTGCTAAGCCAGTGGCAACATCTGTGGTAACAACCCTTTCTGCAAGTGGGTCCACCATTGTCATAAACTCGAGGATAGAGGCAGCTTTATTTTGCAATCTTGGATGTGAAGTTTTCAAAATTTCTACAAGGCGAGCAATTGAGACAGAATCCAGTTCATCAGCTTTCCTGTAGAACCCGTTTTGGGAATTTGCATCAGGTTATCAACATTTTGGATCATATAAAGATAAGAATGTTAACTTAGTGAGCACTGAAAATAGACAAGGAGAGCAACCAGACCAGGCTACATTTGGTTCTTCCATGCTTTCAGTGACTCCTCTAGTGGCATCAAACATTTTTGCACCATTCAAATCTTTAGATCCGTTAACTGGTGCAGTAAAAAACTGAAAGACATCACATACAATGTAAGCTAACCCAAGGAAAAATAAAGAGGTTAAAACATCAAGGATAAAGTCATAAGTGCAATACAAACCTTTGACTTCATTTCCTTACTAGGGTCTAAAATCCTTGCTAGAATGGTCAGTGCCTGCAGTTTTAATATAAATCATGCAAAAATTATATAACAAAATGTCTTTACAATCGAAGGTTATATGATTGCTGATCACAAAAACAGTGTCATGATTTACTGACAACAGATTAGTAAAAACCAATTTATCTCATTGTTTTCCTTATCAGCATGATTCCAATTTCATAAATTATCAAGTTCCGGAGTCCTCATCTAAAGTTGCGAATATCAATTGCAATGATTGAGATACAGATAAATAGATTTTATTCAGAAGCTTGGAAAGAATTTTAAACCAATGGTAAGGCCATCTGAATTAACTCCACAGCCATTGGAAAGAAACTTTAGAGTCAAAGAAGAACAGGCATTACCTTCTCTGTCACATTTTCTGGTAATATCACGTCCTTGAGCATGTCTATTAAATAAGATAGAGCGCCCTCGTCCTCGATTACCCGGCACACATTATTGCTGCATGGGTGAAAAAAGATCAAGCCACTTATCAAGCTCTAGATGAAGAGGATTAACGAGAAATGCAATTATCAAAGGGCTTCTAAATCTTCATCTGAACAACTAAGACATTGCAAAGAGTGTGATCTAAGACCGGAGCAACATTGGTGTAGATGAGTAAAAGTTAACAATGTAATGATAAAGAAGCTACGCTGCAGAAGAAGGAAAAAGTAATTTAATTTATTACGCTCAACCAGTTATTAAAATCCGACGTGACACGAATAAGGAAGGATAAGATTATGAGATCACAAACCTTAAAGAAAGCTTCTCCAATGCATTAGTGACAGCAGTTCTGACAACATCACTCTCATGGTCCAATAATTGGACTAATTGCTTAATGCCCCCAGCCTCCTTAAACATTATTCGCATCTTTTCATTGATAGCCGCATCAGCAATGGAGTTTGCAGCTCTTGCAATAGCTGAATCATCCTTAAGCTCAAGAATAAGCACCAACCGTGCAACACCATCCTTCCATGGCAATAGGGTATTCAGGGTACTTGAAGAAAACCCAGAAGAAGGCTTCTCATTTTCATTTTCTATTGCTTGTAAACGAGCCAGAAATTGTTGTTGTGTTCGCCCAACTACTGCATTGACTTTTGACTCCTCTAAATCAACTTTATTTCCCTCCTTGCTTAAACCTACGAGTAGTTCAGAAGCCCCATACCTAGAAGGAACGTTTGGAGCTCGTTTGATCTCCGTCCCATCAGGCAAAGAAGGCCATGAATACAGTGCAGGTCTGAAAGATTCAAAAGCAGCAGCACCAACCAGTGGAACAATAAGCAGGCCTTCCTCTATTATAGTAATTCTCTTGTACTCATCTTCAGCAAGCTCCAATAATGCAGCTTTTGCTTCTCGTCTGACAATTTTAGACCCTTCAACTTCTCTGGTTAGAAACTTTGCCTGAGACCAACACAGATGACAGAAGAAAACAAACGTACAATTAGAGTCATACTCCTATAAAATAAACAACTGCGGTCATAAGTAAAGCAGAAGCGCATCAAAGATTCCCAAAAGTAGTTATTTGGTCAGCTTTGAGTTTTAAGTTGTTCATATGGAAAAATTTGTATTGTCTATAGACAGTTATCAAAAATAGTTGTTTAAAATATGCCATATCCTAGAAGCTATCTTATTCCTTACTACTGACAAACTTTCAAAACCATAAAAGGTGTTTCTAAAAATCTCTTTTTAGCTTTGAAAAAAAACTGGAAACTAGAAACTCAAAAGCTGGTTTCAATCACAACTCTCACCAGTTTTGGGATAACACCTGCTTCCACCAAGATACCATGATTGGACCGGCTTAATGCCAAATTGGCCAACACCCCACCAGCAGCCTCCTTCACTTGCTCAATCTCATCATCCAAAAACATGATAAGCAGAGGCAGGAGCTCAGAGTTCGCCATCTTCACTCTAAGCCTCTCATCTGCAGACAAATTCCACAACGCACACAGACTTTGTTCTTTAACCTGCAGAAGCAAACTCATCACTTTCTCAGTCTCTTTAACAATTCATCATTTGCTGTCATGTAAACTTTGCTACCTCATAAATCAAGGAGGACTTAGACTGGGTGACCAGAGCAGTTAGCTCTTCAACAGCCCCACTTTCCGCCACGATATCTCTATACAAACTAATGGCTGAAATCTCCCTAAGAAGGCCAGCAGCGGCTTCACACGCCGAGCTAGTCCGCGACTTCAAAAGATTGATGATAAGATTTATGCAGCCACTAAACTGCATGATTTTATCAATCTTCGGCTTCCCTCCTAGCGAATACTTCCAGAGTGAAACTACGGCGTGCTCTCGGTCAAGAGGGTCATTGTCCAAGCCCAGCATTTTAACAAACAAGGGCAAATACCCATCACCACTATCAGCAGATTGAGCTGTGCTCGATGAAGTTGTGCTTTCTACTGGCTCAGTTTCCTGAGCTCGTGATATAGAGCTGTTGTCAGTAATCCAACAAAAGCCTACTTTCTTCAAATAAAAATGCAATCTTTATAAACTGACAGCCCCTAGAATCCGCTTGTTGTAAAGAGAATTTACAGTCAGGTCAATTGGTGTTCTAATTGAAACAAATTCCAATAGCAATTACAGCAATTGAAGACATAAGAACACAAAAATCTACAGAAGCCAAATTGAAGAAGAAGGGAAGGAAAAAACGACTTACAGGAACAGAGGGGCCTTCAACGGAGACCTCTAGAGGAAACCCACCATCTCCGGCGCTCGCCTTTGCTAGTATGCAACAAGAAAATCCCCTTCCAAGCTTCAGAAGATGAAAATGGCGATGGTGGGGTGTGTATGAGGAGCTTGTTGGTCGTGTTGTGGTTCGTCTGGGGGCGATTGAAATGTGTTCGAGTTTCAGATTACGGTTGTAATGGAGAGGAACGAGGTTCAAATCCAAGTGTGTTGGAGAGAAGATTGAAGAGGCCATCATTCGCTCATCTGTTAAGACTGTTGTGTTAGTATGAAGATTGGATTTTGTAAACTGAGTGGGACTGTGGAAGATGGCAATTTGGCGAGTTCGAGATTTTCCGCTTCTTGCAACGCAGCGTCTTATTTTTTATAGTCGTACGAAACGCTGCGTTTAAACATATAAGAGGAGTTATTTTTTGTAAGCTTTCTCCAGGACCAACCTAAACTCTATATTATGTATGTTACAACTATTGAAATTGTATGTTACAACTATTGACTATAATCTGAAATACAAAAATTTCAGCTGATGCTCCACCAACCATGAATTTTTGGAATATTATCAGGCCATATTTTATTATTAGAGCAGAAGTGTTTAAACATGCCCTTAAACATGCGGAAAGTACATAATACATGTCCATATGTTCTTCAGGTGTCCATCATTAGCTACATTTTCGGAATTGCATCTTCTGCCTCAAATCCTCCCGTGCCTATATTTTCGAAGGATATTGTTGAGCTTGCTGTTCGAACAGTTGTTGATGGCTTCATGGAGATGTACAATAATCTTTGTCAATTTTTTTTCTCTCTAGATGCCTGTTTCTATCTTCATATTTTCCGGGTTTGATATATTCTTTTATGGCAGAGAGATCACCCAAGTAATGCTGGAGTAGTTGACAAGATATGAATTTGTCGTCCAGATAGAGTATTCATGGTGATCCTTTGAAACTTCCAATTATAAGCTCTTCTAAACATGATTTTCTGTGAATCCTTTTAACTTTACATCTCCAAGTGAGCTGTAATTATGTTCTGATTATGCAGTTTATTGTCGGAATGCACTACAAAGTTACTGCAGCAGTTAGCCCAAGACATAACTGTCATCGCCTGGCTGGAATTGAAGTGCTTGTAAATATTCTTGGTCATAGGCCAGCAGTTGCAAGCACCTCCTGGTGAGTTGATTTTTTCCGTTTATTCTGGATTGCATCAATATAAGGGTAAACTTCTGGTCTGTCGTGCTCTTTGCTTTCCATTCTGTGGATTTTTTTTCATTAATCTGTGTATTTCCTGTGCTTATTCATGCTGTGGAAAGGTTAGCATTTAGATTTTCCAGATAAGAATGGGAGAGGGAATTATACATGACCAATTTCAGATTTGTTGGTATGGTTGTTAGGAATCAGGTTGAAAAGTTTATACTCCCTCCGTTTCATAATAAGTGTCGTTTTAACACTTAAAAGTTGTTTCATAATATGTGTCGTTTTAGGTTTTCAAAGTGATTTATTAGGGGTGAATGATGATAACTTTTATTGGAATGTGTATTTGTTGACTAAAGTTGTTCATTCATTGGCCAAAAAAATGTAATGAGTGGTAAGATTAAGAAAAAGTTGTAAGTTTTAAAGTGAATGATTGCTTTTCTTAAAAACTGTGTTAAGAGCTGAAACGACACTTATTGTGAAACGGAGGGAGTAATATTCAATCACACGGAATCTCACCACCCCCAAGACCAAACACGAACTTTTAGGTATTTTACTCTGCATATCTAATGTCACATCATCTATGGATCCACCTTTATCCTGTGGGAAAGAGCTTCAGAAGTTGGACAATAATAGTCACTCAGTGACCCTTACAGACCTACAAAGTTTTCTCTTTAACCAAGCTTGGATGGTAACCTCTTTAACCATCTTCCCCTGTCAGTTTCCTCAAGAACTGTAGGATTGTTACTGTCACATTCTCCTAACTGGACTATGTTATCTTCATGCTGAGGTACCATTATGTAATCATGTAAATGTTCTAGGAACTAAAAATTTCATGAAACTGTAGAATCATTTCTCCTAGGGGGCTTTGTAGATAATATTATGGTTTGCAAAACTGATATCAATGCTTTATAGTTAGTCTGTGACAATGGTTCTATACTTTTATAATCTTTGGGCTTTTAAATTTTAATGAGGGTTAAATTTGTCTTAAAATTTGCAATTACCTGTTCCACTTGGCTGGTCAATATATCAGCTGTCAATCTTTACAAGATCAGTACTCAACACTTTCATTAGTAATCCTTCTAAAGAAACTACTCATGTAAACTCCAGGTTAAATATCCGGACCGTACCCTGCCTACTGTTTGCTGAATTTGTCTTGTTAATCAACTGATAATTTCCTTATGCTTCTGTTTAGTTTTTGGTATCAAAATTAGTAGCTTGTTGCATGCCTCCTTCTGGGTTTTCATGTAAGCTATATTCAAATAATTGGGAACTATAAGGAACATGCACCATCTTTGCTCATCCTTTTTTATATTTGATTCTCCAAAATTTATCTCTTATGAAGTCGTTGTGCTTCCAGGAGTTTGAACCATTTCCTGAGATGGACATTTTTGATAGAATACGGGCATTCCCTCCGGAGCTCTGCAGAGCATATTCACCATGGGACCATTTTTTGAAGGTAAGCTTTCTCTTAAATTCCTAATTTGGAGTTTCATTTGACGGAATACTACCTCGATCCCCTATCCTTACTCCCTACTGTTTTCTGTTTGCTGCTTGTGAAGAGGTCATGCCACCTTCCACCAAGATTACTCCTTATGAGGTGTCTTCCGTGAACCATCTATTACATGAATTTGTCCAAGTGATTACCAGTTATTTCAGCCAAGATTGCTTCTTTGAATTTTCTAGTGTAGCCTCTGCCTAATGTATGTTAAAGCTATGGGAACTTCCCAATTAGACAGAGGCATTGACTCATTGTTTCTTGTCTTTTCAGTCTTCAACCCCTCCATAAGAAACCACTCGGCAAACTATTTCACGTGAATGATAACTTGGGCGGCAGCTCTGCAATTATGGCCATCATGACAATAACATTGTATAAGCTCTCTGGTCACTTGTTCGCATGTGCAATTCAGATGATGCAGATAGTATTCGAGCTCTTCTTGCTGATTTTGTTTCGAGGGTATCATTATTGATGCATATTTTTTTTTAGTATGCTTTTTTTTAGTATTCTCTACTCTACAAGGGAGCTGATGGACCAAGTCAGCATGCTGAAAGTGATCATTACAATGAAAGTTTGCACAGGTAATGCTATAGGTCACTTGTAACATTGATGTGTGTTTAGCTCTAAATACTCAATGCTGCCAGTTGTATTTTTTTTGGAACATTCATCTCCTTAGAGCATTAGCTTTTTAGTTACTTATGAACTGGAATTTTGGCTCTGCTTCCATTGATTTTGGACCATCTGGCTCTTTTATAAATCAATTCTAAGATTATTCTGGTGCAAAAGCCTTGTTATGTTCAACTGCCATCACTGTCTCAAAACTAGCTTTTTTGTGTCATGTGTTCCTTTGTTTGTGAAAACCTTTGTATGAAACCCTGCAAAATTGCACCCCATCTGTCTTCCCATGACAAAGAGACAACGCTATACCAGCTCGAACAAGCATTAACTCTCCATGGTGTTTTATTATATCTTTCTGATTTTGAATTTTGATGCTAATCTTTGTGTCTCACGGACTTATGGCTGTTTTAGCTGGTACAATAATGCCCCCCTGTATGATCTTTTAACTTGTTAGTTGTTTGAGGGCATTGCAAGAAGGAAATCACCAGGATACATTTTGTGTACCATTGCTGTAAGCTCCCTTTCTCTATCGCTTTCGCATTACGACATATGTATATGAAATTCTGTTGGCCGTTTAACTTGGGAGTTGTCAGCAATATGAAAAGCCTCTATCCAACGAAGCCTAAGCTTATATACCAGGCTTTAGTTTGTAGTCCAACTTTCTATGTGGGAATTTCTGTTCCAACAAGTTAACATGTGTAACTTTTTGTTTAAATAAGTCGAGAAGCTCTACATTATATCTTGCATCCTGATCTTGGCTGTTAGCTGTTATGTTGACTTCTTATTAGGCTTAGTTTAATGACGCTTACTGAGCAACCATGTAATCTCCAATTCAGGTGGGTTATATCCTAAGTGATCAAGCCACTGCGGAAGTTGTTCATATTGATCTTGGCCTTGCATTTGAGCAAGGGTTGATGCTAAAGACACCCGAGCGGGTTTGTTACTAAATATCTGATTCGTCATGCCCTACAGTATGCTCCTTGATATCATTTGAATATGATTGTTCATTAATGATTGGATGCACCTGACAGGTCCCATTTAGGCTGACAAGAGACATTATATGATTGCTGTCATGCCTACAAATAAGGAAGCTCTTCTAACAATTGTACAAGAAAAGTTCTCACCTCATATGCATACTATAGCTGTGTCACCAATTCATTTTAGTGCACTTTAGGTCAGAATTCGACGCATATGCCATGATCCAATTCTGTTTCCGTGACAATCCCACACCAAAAAACAATCATATTATATGCATATACAAACAAAATAAACAGCCAAACATTGTACATTGATCTCACAATAACATTTCATACACACACATAAAAAAAAAAGTCCATCATCATGAGCAGATATCTCATAATTTAATTACCCTCCAAGATTCCTTCTAATCCTAACAATGTCTTGCTCCGTAATCTTAAACGCCTTCTCGAGCACCTCATCAGGCAACCGTGGCCTCGACGTGAACGAGGCCACGGGCATGACTTGCGAGCCAGGGCTCTGACTACTGAGCCCGGAAACCGCCAAAGCCTCATCAGACGGGTCCATATTGTACAAGAAATGGATCAACGCCTTGGGGAAAACAAACGACTCCCCGGGCCTAAGCTTTTGCGTAAAGAGCCGGTTCGAAGTGTCCACGAACCCGACGAGGATGTTTCCCTTAAGGCAAATGGTGACTTCTGAGGCGCGTGGGTGCGAGTGGGGCGGAACGAGCCCGTTGGGCCCGATGTCGACCCGAGCCATGGTCAGGCCTTGTGTGTGGTAGCCCGGGAGGTTTTGTGCGTTTGTGAGTATGACGCTGAAGCCGAATGAGTTGGCGCTCGTGTTGCCGGGCTTGGAGAGTGCTGACGTGGCGAAATGGGCCGGGCTCGCTTTGTTTGGGTCGAGACATGACGGCCCGTTCATGTACGTGGGCTTTGGCCCGGTTGGGGCCGCTATGCAGAAGTCTTGTAGTGGGTCTGGATCAGCGTTTGAGAAAATGGTGATTAAGAGGACTAAGCACGTGAATAAGCATGGTTTAACGGTGGGTTTCATGGTTTAGAGAAATTTGGAGCTAGAAATGAGAGGGGGTTGGGAATTGGAGAGAGAGGAATTGTATAAATAGGGAAGGAGGTGGGATTGTTTGATTATTGGGGAATCAAAGGGGAAATTGAGTAGCTTAAGAGGCAATTATGGATGAGCCCACCATGTGTTCGATGAAATGTGTATGAAGGTCATATTTCAGTGTCATTGGTGTTAGTGGAGTAGTAGTAAGCTTAAAGGAGTTTCATATACAACGGGTCATATTCTTGGTATGTATTTCTTCCTTTACGTATGTATCAAGTAGTTCCATTTAGGGATAATACTTTGGATAAGCTACACGTGATTGTACGTATTATCTTGATTGATGATTGTTAAGCGTAAGCGTTTTGAATTTCGATGACGAATATACGACATCTTACTTGCATAGTACTGAGTTTCAACTTGATCAATGTCATTAAGCTAATATGTAGACAATGCTCATTTGTCTTGAATCCCTAATGGACAAATCTTCAAATGGTGGCTTGAATTTCAAATTGATATATAGGTGTTTTGGAGCTCTGTCAAAGAGCTTGTTTGAAGTTGCTTTTCTGTATGATGAAAATGCTTGTTAGATTGACTTCTTCATGTTTGTCATCTTTTGTAGAAACTCTAATTTCTAGTAGAAACTTCTGACACATGATCTCTCAGTCAGTATCTTTGTTTACCCATATCATGATTGGCTTCTTGTTTAAGTAATGGCATGTGAATTTCCCTGTTGAATGCAAATATATCTGGTAAGATGAACCCTTGCTGATTGCTGATGTTTGTAAGTTGTTGGCCTACAACAAGCAAGTGCATAGAGCACCAATGAAACCTCTCACTATAAATGAACAATCAATGGCCACTCAAATATGTGCTTTTTCTGAATTTCTTCAAAGTTTTTCTCCCCATTGTGAGGAGAGAATCAACAAAAAAGAAACAACAAGCAAAAGAAACCAATAAAACTCTGTACTACCACCCTGAACCTTGTACCCTATATATGTACTACCGATTCCTTGTTACTCAAGAATCCTCATCCGAACCGCTGCTCGACTTCTCGGACAAGAAATGTTCCGGCAATCTAGGAAACGTCACCCGGCTCCTCAGCACATCCTGCTTAGGAGAACCCGAACCCGAACCCGAACCCGACCCATCACCAGACGTCGACCCACCCTGCTTCTTCTGTTGCAAACTCCTCGCGATCTCAACACACGTCCGATCAACATTGCCCAAGAAATCCTTCACTATCACAAACAACTGAAGCGGCGTCTTATCACTCGACACTCCGGCCTGATAGTACTGAGTAGTCCTCTTCACCAACCCCATAACTCTCGCCTCCTCTTCTCGCACCTCGAAAAACTCACTCCCTCCGTCCGAAAAACACCCAACACGCCTCTCCAGATACGAAATTTTAGCTTTAAACGCGTCGTAGTCTATTCCCGCCGATCTCTTCACATTCAAGAACTCTGAACTCAGTCCGCCAACAACCGGAAGCCCGAGCTTTAAAAACTCCTTCTCCATCACGTCCTTGGCCGTCGGATCGTCCGAGCTCGCATTCGGATTTAAATTATCATTATTCCTCCCTACGCTGTTGCTTCGCGCCAAAACGCATCGCCTGCCTTCGTTTCGAACAACCTCATGAACCACAAAATGTAGCAATGTGGTCTTGCCATCACTGCTCTTGTAATCAGAAAGCTTTCTTAGCGTTGTGAGATTGAACGCCTTTGCATCTCCTCTTGTGGTCCCCGCGTTCAACCGATTCCCGGCCTTGAGGATCGCTTCCAGAAGCTTCATGAACACGCCACGTGTTCTAAGCTCATTGCACGCGGACTCCATCGTTTTTAACGACTCCTTGAGATTGGAGAGCTCCGAATCGTAGTTCATCCTGAAGAGCAACTCGTCCACACGAGCGAAGGCGGAAGGAATCGCTTTCAGGAGACGAAAGAGGAACGATTCGGCGTCGGCGAGCCTCGACGGATCGTCGTTGAATGCGAGGATCGCGGATTGTTCTTCTTTTGTAGGGGCTGTTCTTATGAGCTTCTCTAGGGTTTCCGATGTCAAGCCTTGGCCTGAAATTAGGGATGAAATTAGGGTTTCGTGTGAGATTCCGAGTGATTTGACCACAATTGCGATGTTCTGAGATCTCCGGGGGTCGAGAATGAAGATTTGGGGGGCGGAATTGGAGGATTCGACGGATTTCGTGGTCTGTGGTTTCGGCGATCTTCGATTGGTTGCGACCACGCCGAATAGAGCTTCCATCATGTCGCCGTTGTACCTGATTCAACGGAATTTGTTAGAGGAAGATTGCAGAGGGGTGCAAAATTGTCAGAAATTGGTGAAGATGATGATGATGATGAGGCTTAACTGGAAAGAGCCTTTGTCAATTTTGTCCCAAACCATCGAGTGGTCAGGGTTCACATTGACTTTCTCCCAATGCAGAGGCTTCAGCTTGACCTGATCGTCGTCTTCCGCTCGCGCTACGGATTCTAGGGTTTTTTCGGATGGCGGCGGAGCCGGCGGCCTTGAAGAAGGAGGCGGTGGCGGTGGTGGATTCTTTTTAACCTGAGGTGGCGGAGGTGGTGGCGGTGCCGGTGTGACATTCTATTACAATTAATATCTTATATTAGTATGTTATGAAAGAAATGATTTGTATGAAATTTGTAAGTAGTGAATAAGAAACTTAATGTGTGGTTTTTACCTATGTTACCAAGAAACTCCAACGAGACGACATTTCCCCGTTTCCGGATGGAAATACGGAAATCTTGTGTATTCCCGTTTCCGTTCCGTTTCGTTTTTTTTCTCCCGGTTTTCGTTTCCGTGTAACATAGGTTTTTACCCACCACTTCAACTATTCCATTACCTTTTTCTCCGGTGGAGGTGGTGGTGGTGGTGGCGGTGGGACGGCTTTCCGACCGCCGCCACTAGAGCTTTGATGATGAGGCTGAATCGGGCTCTGAGAAGACGACGATCGCCCTCTCGGAACCGAGGCACGCGTCCTGCTCGCGTTCCGGACCAAATCATACGGCTCCTTCGTGAACCCGCCGCTGTTGCTGAGCTTCTTCCAATAGAGCACGTCCAAGCCGTCCTCGTCTATGATGTAGCCCCTCACGTTGCCGTTGAACCTCTTGTACTCCGACCGGCTCCCGGCCCTCACCACCGCCGGCGGCAACGCCGGCGTTCCTCCTCCGGCGCCATTTCTCTCCTCTTTCCGGCTTCGCGCCCATGTGAAGAGGAGGAAGAAGATGGCGGCGAGCACTAAAGTACTCGCCGCCGTCGCGCCAACGGCCGTCATGATCGCCTTTCTTGAAGTTCCCGACGGACTCTTCGCCGGCGGCGGGTTTGGAACGGGGAAGCCATAGGTAGGCGTCGGCGCCGGAGATGATTGTTCGGGCGGCGGCGAGTAGTTGTGTGGGTAAACCGTCTCGATATTCCGGGGAAGATTCGATTGAGAAGAAGAGAGAGTTGCCATAGAAAGGATCACAAGCAAGAAGAAGACAAGATTCCTCATCTTGATCATCTCCCTCTTCTTCTCAACGAACCATGAATTTTTCCTCCGAATAGAAGAAAGATTGATTCAGAGACCCCGGAGGAATGAGAAGGGAAATGAAGGGAAGTTAGTTAAAAGTGATTTGGTTAGGCTATTGTTTTCTTAGATTAGATAGTATGGTCTGGCGTTTTGGAGGTGGATTATGGTGTTGGTGAGTTGTTGGCTAATTAGGCTGAATTAGAAGGTTTCAAAACAGGGAGGGAGGAAGACAGCTTGGACTTTATCGTTTTTGGATTTGTCAGCAACACAAGCCTTTGTGTATTTTTGAATGATAGCTCTTTGTCAGCTCCTTGATGTGAATTTATTTGACCCATTTGCCCTTCTTCTTAGTAAACTAATATGGCCATTAATGTGTGTATTTGTGGAGAATAGACCTATACTTAATTCAAAGTTGGAATAAAACACTTTCTCAATGGTGGAATGACTTGAGACCTTCTTCCAAGTTTACAAACTTCATTTTTTTTATACAGGAAAGAAATTATTCAGATCTCATCAAAATGAAACCTATCCTAGAACATCCTTACGGATGAGGTCCGAAAGGATCGGATCGGAAGCTAACGTAAAAAACGACACATGACGAAACGAGACCGCAATATAATCCGCTACCGAATTGGCTTCTCTAAAGATATGCTTCAAACGCCAATTCTGAAACCGACCGAGCAGCCACTGAATGTCCGCACGCATGATCTCGACCTCCCGTGGGCAGCTCCAATCCCCCAACACTGCATTGATGATTTGCCGAAGCGCAAAGGCTTTGGAAAACACAAAGGAACGTACATTAAAGTTGAGGTGTTTTCTTACAAACTTCATGCTATTTCTTGCCGTTGTCCAAAAGTTGAGATGTTTCATGCAATTTAGCCTAACTTATTTGTCCATTTTTCTAAAACATTATATAACATGTGGTTTGTTTTCTCCCTTCACTATATTGTCCTTAACTTAAAAATGATTCCATCTTATGATGTACTTTATTCCAACCACCCATGATTTAAGAAGATTTGTGTAGTATTCAACCTCCATTCACCTAATTAGGTCTAGTGTTGCTTTCCCATATCAATATATGAGAAATGTATAGATTATTAAAAGTCCCACCTTTAGTTAACTGGTTTATATATGATCATATAATGTATGGGAGTTTGGTTCTGGTAAGAATAACCCTTATAGTGTAAAATGAGAAACAGTCTCTACCATTAGATCTTTCGGATCTGACGGTAGAGATTAAAGGAGGAAATAATGAAAACGGAAAAAACGGTGACAAACTTGTAAATAAATTGATTTCAACCAAAAAGGTTCATTGTACTCCACTTATAGGTTCATTGTGTTCCACTTGTAGGTTCATTGTTTTTAAGTTCATGAAGTTTAATTATTAGGTTCATTGAATTCGACGTAAAGGTTCATGAATTTGAATCACTCGGTTCATATATGAAATGCGTAAATTGTGTAAAATAAAAGAATTTGGTTCATTGTGTTCCACTTGTAGGTTCATGTCGTGTAATTATACAGTTCATTTAATGTTAAAGTGCATAGAAGATAACGTATTGAATCCTCAAACATACATAACAAAACATTGTTTGAAATTTATATTCAACCGTACAAGTAGTAATGAAATAAGAACAATCTTGTGATAAGTGAAGAATGTAGGCATCGTTATCGTGCTCATTATCATCCAATGGGGCCCCACCAATGGTACTAGTTTTATTATGAAAATCCTTCAACTAAACTCCATCAATACTAGCATCACCATTTGAATGAGACATGTTAGAATGACCCGAGCTTGATGAACAATTAACAAAAAAATGTTAAGCTATGTGTAAAGTGACTTGAAACACATAATGAGTACTACAAATGTGCAAATACAATTCTTCTTTTGGTTCAGAAAGAATGTCATTATGGTTCATAAATTTTCAAGAAAAGGTTCATTAAAACCATAAAACGGTTCATGTAAATTAAGGCACATGTGCTGAGGCATTTTGTCGAACACATGGTGGGCAGCAAGACAAGAATGAACTTTCGCCATAGCTATTCAATCAAAACCATCAGAATTGAGCTGTTCATGTTGCCACAACCTTTCGACAGTGCAATTTTAACGAGTTCACACAAAAGAGGACAGATTATAGCGAAAACATCCATAGATTAACGAGTTTCACAATTACAAGCACAATTGATAGAAGTTCACAAAAAAAACAAGTTTCAAAATTTGAAAATCGTCTACCTAAATCCATAAGAAGGGAATTGGAGGTCAAATGAATCAGATTAAATTGTGTGGGAGAAGGAAATTGAAGGGAATCGTGTTGGAGAAAAACAATGGATGAACTTGGGGGAAGAACAATGGATGAATGATGATTTTCGGAGGAGAACGATTGAAAAAGTTGGGAATGAACGAAGCAGAACGTCGATCAAAGGAGGATTGGGAGTAGAAAAAGACAAAAAAAATGCCCCGTACAAATAAAAGGGGCTTAAAAAAGTGGCGGTAATCCGAACCATTGAATTGTGGATATCTAACGGATGAGATTTGATCTCATTTTACATTTTAAGGGTTGTTCTCACCTGATCCCTTTTCTAATGTATGGTGATTTAGTGGTTTGATAAGGGCAAAATAGTAATTTGGAAGGTACAATTGATAAATGTAATGTGTTAGAAAATGGTTGACGAAATGGTTTATGTTGGGTTGGGTGAAATAGCAAATTAAAGGTCGCTTGCTCGCCCTATATGGCCTAAAGTCTTGTGGGTGGATGGCCTGCTTTCTCCACATTCAAATCTACGTAGCCTACAAGCTCTCTAGCATTCTCGTTTTGAGTACGTCTTTGAGATCACAAATTGTTAAGTTAAAGAAATTAAGAAGTTTAACTTGATGTGAGGGTAAAGCGATCATAGATTAGTTTGTAAGTGATGATCATGAAATTCGAGTTTAAATCACTCGGGCGACTTGCATAGAGAATTGTATCTAGCTAGACTCTAGCAACACCTAGGGTTGAACACAGTTCGGTCGGAATCAAAAAAATTGACCGAACCAAAATCAACAAATTCGGTTCGGTTCTCGGTTCAATAAATTTCAAGATTTTGGTTTCTATTTCGGTTATTTTTCGGTTCGGTTCAATTTTTTCAAAGAAAAACCTTATATTTATCGAAAACCAAAAAATCTAAAACCGAACTGAACCTAATTTTCTCGGTTCGGTTTTCGAGTCACTAAATTCCCGAATTTCGGTTCGGCTCGGTTTTGAACCGATGCTCAACCTAATATTTACATCTCTAAATAACTAAATTTATCGATAACCCGTTGATATAACTCTAAAGTGAAGTTAAATGTCAAGATAGTCTAGCTCAAGTCAATCGTGGCTATATATGTCGTGATCATCACCTATTTACAATAGTGAGTATTGAGACTTTAACTTAAGTACGTACATTAATTCGATCTTATACGTGCTTGAAGCCTTAAAACATTATAAAGTGGTTACATGACGAGTACGTTTTACAAAGCGTGTGAGCACTTGTAAAAGTTGGATCGATCAGTATAAAAGCTAGACCACTTAGATGTGAACTCAAACCATTCAAGACAATCGAGAGGTACAAGGTTTCATGTGTTCACACCCTATGAGATTTACATGCATTAATTCATGAGCCACACCTTAATTTTTGCACAATTAATTCCTAAATTACGTTGTAGGCTTGTAGTAGTTGGGAAGATTGCAATGAGTAGTAGGACAGCAATGTAACAAGGGTACCTGGATTAGGTCAACTTCAAAACAAAGTTTACTTTTTAGCTCCGTATTAGGTATTCCGTGATTAATTAATTGAAGAATTATTTGTCAATCGTCATTAATTTAACTAAGCAATATTCATCTTCAATTCAAGGTACTCAAACCGTGTCCGATCTGGATTTGACTGAGTTCGAAATGGTATTTAAGCAATATCCAAACCATGTTACAGACGCCAATTTGCTTGCTTAGTTTAGTTAATCGTTGTGCTTAATTCATGATTTTCATCAACAGAATCTTTTGTTCGGATTTAATGGAATTTGCCAGCTAACTTTGGCTTGATATGCATGCAGTTGTATGCATTATTTGATTGCATTTTACCATCACTACTACCTCAATAATTTTGACTATTTATTTATACAATATATATTGTATTGGGCTCTTTTTAATTTTTTTAAGTTTACATTAGTTTAAGTAAAATGCCTTTTGCATTTCAGAACTTATGCTTGTCCTTTTCAAACCCTAATACATATGTTAAGCTAAGAATGAATGTGTAAGTACTAAGTAATGATGATATTAGTGTGAACAAATTAAGGAGCAACTAGTACTATTTCTATAACGCGGACAATCCGACTAGTTTGAATGCTTTCCAATTTTTCAGGCTTTATATACATGTATAAAGACGAGCGTATTTATGTTCAATTCAATTATATAGGATGTAACATTCCGCGTTGAACTGACTACATTAATTTCAACCACAAAAACAAATTGACTAAATTAATTATCCTATCTATTTCAACGAATAAATGTGCTGATAATGGATACGGGTTTATTGCATTCGCTTTCTCCACCTTTGGAGAGTTGGGAAGTGATGCTCTTGATTTTTTGGCTAGGGTCTCGCGAGCTGTTCAGAGTCATGCATCTAGTGCGAATATTCGATCTTTTATTTTTCATAGGTTATGTTTTACCTTGAATAAGGGTGTTGGGGCTCAGTTGGTTGCTCGGCTCCCTTCCAACTTTTTGTAATTTGTCTTTTTCATAAATTGAATTTCATATCTTCTACTTACAAATGATAAATTTCCTATTTAATTATTAGCTAAAAGGTGAATACCGCCTTTATAATAAGGATTTTTCTATTTTATGTTCTTAGATTGATTTGATAAATCTTAAAATTTGTGATTTTTTTTGGAAATACTATAAAATCATCCCACATCTGAAATTGGAAGACAAAATTACCTAGTATATAAGAGTTATTCATCCTATCGCCAATTGTCTTTAGGATGAAACCCAACTGGTCTTGTACACTCACACGTCGAATATGGTACTAGAGCGGGCGGTTTGGGCCCGTTTCTTCAAGTGTCAACTAGCCAACCATCCACATCTGAACTTGGGAGACAAAATTACCTACGTTTCCGGATGGAACCCCACCGGGCTTGTATCCGGGTCACCCACACGTCCAATATTTTTTAATTTTTTGTGATAGGTTTCAGTGATTTAGTTTCTCTATTTAATATGCTTATAAATTTATAATGTGTCTATATGACACCCGTTGTAATAAAAATTAACGGTGAAACAAAAATGGATTTTACATCTCGATCGTCCCACGATTAATTACAATATGTCAATATATCAGAAACTTAAGATGGTATTGGAATGAGTAAATCCTTACCCATTCTCGCTTTTGGATTGTAACATGGATCACGACATTATATTAAAAAATGATAATTAACTGATGTGGCCTCGTACACGTCTCGATTAACAATCGCTGACTACAAAATTTAAGAAAACAAAGCAAGTTCTGTATTATTCTTCTATTTATCAAGACAACTTTTTTTTTGTTCGAATATTTTTTGTCAAGATTGGAATAGATTTGTCTTGTTCCCATCATGCACGATAAATTTTTGACTGAAATAAAATATACAAAAAGTATATGGGTGTGTTCGTTGGATTTTGAAAGAAGAAAGTTTTATAAAGGTAGAAGAAGTGGTTGAAATTGAGACTAATGGCGACATAAACGATAGTATTTGGAATATTCAAAATTTCAAATGGTTGTTTATCTTCATGTGGTAAGGGAAGAATGGTAAAATGTGGCTAATGTAGTAATATAAATCAGCAAAATCCCTTTTTCTCACTAAAAAGCTACCAAAAACTCTTGAGAAAGGTGGTAAAAGACTAAGTTATACTCCGTAGTAACTAGCAAGAATGTTTGTATGCTCAAAAAAAGGAGTAGGTATATAAATTGCAAGCTAGCTTTGGTCACTCAACAAATACACTAAGCGTCCGTTCGACTGTGCAAGTAGCGGAGAGCAAGGAAAGGAAAATGCTAACAAACGGTCAGCCCTCTTGTAGTATAATGGTGCTATTTGTTAAAGAATTTCACGCCGCTACTCCGACATGCTACCCATCCCGTCGGTACCGAAGGGTACCTAAAGTTTCTCAATTGGTCCATGAATATTGGAGTTTTGAGATATCCATGCTTAAATCCTAAAATATGACTCAAACACTTGTTGGACCAAGTGTTCAACCAACGTGACCGTGCAATCATAGATGGGCTATTTCCTAATGGGCATAAAACAACTTATTGGGCTTTTAGGCCCAATGGGTTTTGACAAACAGCCCATAACAAAACAAAATCAATCAATATATATATTTTAATCAATTTAGATTCTTATAATAAGGTTTTAGAGGAAAAAGATATGTAATCAAGTATAAATATTATGTTCTTCTATGTATTTTTCGAGTTATACTAACTTCAAAAACAACGTGAATTTTTTATATATGTTCGTACATTAAAAATTATATTATATTCTTCCGTATCAATATTAAAATATTTAATTATAATTTGATATTTTGAATTCAAATTGTCGTGCTTGACGCGACAGATAAAGCTAAGGGCTTGTTCTTTTGGTGGAGAGAAAAAATCTTTTGGTTGAAAAAATATGTTTTGGGGTAAAAAATTTGTATTGAAAAACGTGAAAGTAGAGATATAATATGGATAATTGAAAAAGGTAAAATAAATTTTTTGGAGTGAAAAATTTATTTGCAAAGGAAGTGAAACAAGGCCTAATACTAGCTATGATGGTTGTAAGTAAATAGCTAAACTCCAAAAAAAAAGTTAAAATATTGTAAAGGCACGTAACATGACTTGGGCCTGTAGTTAAAATATTGTATGGGCCCATAACATGACACTATGACAGGCCCAAGTTCATTCAACTGATAAACCGCCAATTGAAAAAGGAAAGTTCTCGAATATTTTTTTAAGTTTGGGTCGGTTAATGGTTATGCCTTTACTCTCTATAAAATCCCCGCTTTGCTTTGCTTGCTACGCAAGTACGAAGTTTGGAGAGCGAAGGCTGGAGAGAGAGCCCTATTCATCGTCGGCATCTCGTCTCTTCTGCTCGTCGTCGAATTTACAAATTCGTCTCCAAAATTGATCGGTTCGTACTTGTCCTTCTCAATTTAATTTGGTTCCGATGTTCCGGAAATTTTGACATGATAGGGTTAGGGTTTCGGTACAATTGAGTGATTCCAGTTAATGCCTGTGTTGGCTTTCTAATTGAGTAGATTTCGATTGGTATTTAGGGAACTAATCCTATCAATTGAATTTACAAATTCGTCTCCAAAATTGATCGGTTCGTACTTGACCTTCTCAATTGAATTTGGTTCCGATGTTCCGGAAATTCTGACACGTTAGGGTTAGGGTTTCAGTACAATTGAGTGATTCTAGTTAATATCTGTGTTGGCTTTCTAATTGAGTAGATTTCGATTGGTATTTAGGGAACTAATCCTATCGCAATTGCCAGTTAGAAGTTAGTGTGCTTTTGTGACTCTAAATATGCTTTTCAATTTTGCTATAGTCACCGATCATGCTCAATTGAGGAACAGGACATATCAAATTGATATAGTTTCAAGATCCATGTGTTCTCTTTCAATTGATGGTTTATAAAGTATTTATTTGTCATATTGACCGAGTTAATTATACTGCACTAATACTTTATAAACCAGATATTGGTGTTGCAATTAGATCTGAAACTGTTGTTGGTATAAGGTGCAGTTTATACTGTTGAAACTGTTGTTGGTCCCTTGGATTGATTTCTTGATTAAAAAGTGCCCCTTAAGCTTTGTGAGTTTATTTCCCTCGGAATTTGTTGCCTTGTTCTATATTTGGCCCTCGGATATGATGCCTCGATTGAAATGGTAGGCCCTCGGATTGATGCCTGATAAAGATGTTTGCCCCTCAGGTTTTTTGAGTTTATGTCCCTCGGAATTTGTTGTCTTGTTCTAAGTTTGGTCCTCGGATTTGAGCCTCGATTAGAATGTTGGTCCCTTGGATTGATTTCTTGTCTAAAAAGTGCCCCTCAAGTTTTGTGAGTTTATTTCCCTCGGAATTTGTTGCCTTGTTCTATATTTGGCCCTTGGATATGATGCCTTGATTGAAATGGTAGTCCCTCGGATTGATGCCTGATAAAGATGTTTGCCCCTCAGGTTTTTCGAGTTTATGTCCCTTGGAATCTGTTGTACGTCTTGTTCTAAGTTTGGTCATTGGATATGATGCCTCGATTATAATGTTGGTCCCTCGGATTGATGACTAAGGTGTTCGGTTTAAACTGCCCCTCGGGTTTTATGAGTTTATGCTCCTCGAAATTTGTTTATGATGTCTCGATTAAAATGTTGGTCCCTCGGAGTGATGCCTTCATTCCAAAGTTTGGTTTAAACTGCCCCGATTATAATGTTCATCCCTCGGATTGATGCCTTGATTAAGATGGTCGATTTAAAGTGCCCCTCAGGTTTTATGAGTTTATGCCCCTCAGAATTTGTTTATGATGTCTCGATTAAAATGTTGGTCCCTCGGATTGATGCTTTGATTACAAAGTTCGGTTTAAACTGCCCCTCAGATTTTATGAGTTTATTTCCCTTGAATTGTTGCCTAGTTCCAAGTTTGGTCCTCAGAGACGATGCCTCGATTTAAATGTTGGCCCCTCGAATTGATGCCTTGTTTAAAAAGTTGGTGATCGAATTGATGCCTCAGGTAACAAATTTAGGTCCCTCGGATATAATGCCTCGATTAAGTTGGTCCCTCATATTGATGCCTCATTTATATTCGTCTGATTCGGTGTTTAAGTTAAGGAAATATTTTAGTTGTTCCAAAGTTGTAATCCCTTTTGATGTTTCTAATGATGCCAAAAGAAAAATCAGTTCTTAGTCCTTGAGTTAGGACAACATAAATGGGCCCATCAACTGATATAGCTAAACTGATATTGCAGGTGACAAACAAAAGCCTTTCTTTTTGAGTGTATAGCGATAACATAGATATCTTATGCCATATTGGTATTCTACCATATCTATATTGTAGTCGTGAAAAATCCCATTGATCAGACAAACTTCCTAAACGAAAGGTTTACCATACAAATCTCAGTGTCAGATTGAGATATAATGAAAGCAGCTGAGAACTTATGGATGTGGATCATAGCCCATGAGATTAAGTAAATTGCCACCAAAGAATCGGTACTCTTCTTTTGAGTGTTGATCTCCAGAATCTGTTAAAGAGAACATGTTTGAAGCTATAAAGGAGCAACAATTGCAAGTATTACAAAGTTGGCTGATTTAAACAGGAGTTGTTGGTCAATGGCACTTATCAGTTAGAGATGGTCTTTTGTTGGTGTAAGAGAACATTATTTTGGCTCAGTTGCAAATTGAACAACATTGTACATGCATACATTCTTGTGTATGCTTACTACATACATGGGTTGTCATGCATGATAAGAGAGGATATATGATGCAATGTTAAACGGCACATACAAACCCAAACAGAGAAAAAAACATGTGGGCATAATGCAATATCAGTTGCAAATTGAACAACAACGTGTATGTAGTGTATGCTTACCACATACACGGTCTGAAGGTTACAGACCTCGATCATGTTTTCTTCACTCTCTTGCAATCAAGACAGAGCTATGTTCTTACAAGTAACTAATGGGTTCAAATTAGATTCTCAAAGAGTAAAAATCATGTTGCAACTCTTGAAGTCCGTTACTCCAAAGTCCACATATACACCATGCCGCTACTCTGGCTACGAAGCGTTTGGTCTTCAGGTTCGAAATAGCCATTCCAAGTAGGTAAGGGATGATAGTATGCCACGGTCGATGGTGACCTCGTTAATCAAAACCAGCATTTGGTCTTCGTGTTCGAAACAGTCTTCGCCTTCACAACGGATTACATGAGAAGAATTGAGTCAAGTGACTCCTTGTAGGTTTCTCTCTCTAAAGGGTGTTAAAAACTTAAAACCCACAATTTGGTGTGTTAAAGACCACAATAATTGGAGGAATGTGAATAAACGTGAGAAGAACGGTTTGGGTAGCACAATATAGGAAATGATACAGAATGTTGTCCTGCTATGACAAAAATGAATGGGCCGGTCAAGATGAGAAAATGGAAAAGTAAAATCTTGACATACCCTGTCAAGATGCAATCCATATCTTTTGTCCCATAAACCCGTCCTTAAACCCGTCCCATTGATTTTGATTGGTCCAAATTTAGGATTAGACCCTTTTTTGTGCTTTTTAAAGTTTCAATATATCATATTTGGACCAATCAAAATCAATGGGACGGGTTGGGGGACGGGTTTATGGGACAAAAGATACGGATTGGTCAAGATGAGAAAGGAATAGGTATATGAATTTCAAGCTAGCTTTGGTCACCCAACAAACACACTAAGCGTTGGTTCAGCTGGTTAAGTAGCAGAGTACGAGGGAAGGAAAACGCTAGCAGAAAGTCGGTTCTCTTAAAGGTATAAGGGTGCTATTTTTTTGAACATTTCACCCGTGATATCAAAACTTGCTATCCGTCGGTGCCGAAGGGTACCTAAAGTTTCCCAATTGGTCCATGTATATTGGAGTTTTGAGATCTCCATGCTCATACACAAACACCACCAACAAAGTCCTAAAATCTGACTCAAAACACTTGTTGGAGCAAGTGTTCAACCAACCAAACCGTGCAACTATAGATGGGCTTCTTCCTTTTGGGCATAAAACAACTTATTGGGCTTTTAGGCCCAATGGGCCTTGATGGCTGGTCCTATAAACAGCCCATAACAAAACAAAATGGAAAAGTAAAATCTCTACATACCCTGCCAACGTGCGTTTTTCAGTAGAGACCAGGCAATTTGCCGAAAAAAGAAATAGACAAACCAATCCCGTAACTTTGGGGCCACCGCTACTTGCCTAATTTGACTTGTCGGCAAAAGTGCCATCCCAATCTTTTATTTTATGTCAAAAAAAGCACGCATCTTTAAATAATTACAAAAATGTGCAACCGGGTTTATTATAAAACGAAAATCCACCCCACCACAATAACGCCCGGCCAAATTCACGCTCGGCCTTGAGCTGTCAATGACGCGGTTCGCCTGCATATGCTCGGGACTACGAATCCCGATCCACTCGTAGATCCACATTACAATTCGGCCTTCATTTTTCAAATGATTTTAGTGTCCATTTGGCTATAACCCAACATGTCTTTTTTATCTCAACGTGTAGCTCACATGTTCGTAGCTTTTAAACGTGGATGAATACAAATTATTTCACTATGTCATAGCCCATCGAATGAAAAATTGTATAGACTCAGCCCGTTAACCCGAACCCAAAGCTATCTACGTGCACAACCTGCATTCCACCTGAACCCAACTTTTATAGTTCTACCGCAAGCCAATATCAAAAATTTCCGCTAACATCCCTTAACAATAAAATGAAATTTGTTCGTATCCTTTCCGTTTTCGTTTTCGAAAGCACGATGAAACCACCTCCTTGACACGTAGGAATCACAATAAAAAGATGTCCCTCGGCAGCTCGATCAGCTAACAACACGTAGGAAGCAATTGTGCTGTTTTTATTTACAGTACTTTCCCTTGGCAGACAAGGCAGGCTTTTATTATTACTTCTCCCCACTTATTTCAACCCACCTCCCTTTTATACCAATCGTATCACCTCGGATCCATTTCAAATCAACCTCCAGCCTGCCTTTTGATATTCTCCACTATATAACTCCATCTTACAATATATTCTCACCATGTTACTTAGACAAGCTGAATTTGGACATATGTAGTCTCTAAACACTAAAATTTGTTTAATGCTGTAGGAATTATTGAACGTAACGTATAATTGTGCTTCATGTCTAGCTAGAAGAGTAAGGGCCCGTTTAGTACGATACCAGGAATCGGGTTGGAATGAGGTATTGGGTTGGATTAGGAACGATTACCCTGCACTTTAGTTGGGTATGAACTTATGTGTATTTTGTGAGAAAAAGAATGACTCATACCCAACCCCATTATCAAACCAAACACTGGTATAGGTTTAGCTCATTTCGGAACCCGATTCCTGATACCTTGGGTATAGAAACAAACAAGCTCTGAGCCTTTTTAGTTGATCACCACGTACATGCGATTATATTTTGTTCGGTTCTCCATCGGTTTATCAGAGATTCGTCGTGGCTACATCCAGCTGAACCCGAGTCGCGCACCTAGCTTTGGTGGGTGAGTCTCAAAAGGGATTTTGACATCCATTGAAATTGAACCCCAGTACTCGTTGATGTGGAGCGGTAGACCTTGTGGATTTGGAGCATACCTCTAGGTGCATGTGATTATATTTTATCAGTTAAATGACGGACATATTCATCAGCTCCGTCCTCCAAGAAGGATATTTGGTTCGATTATTCAATCCACACTTCCCACGTACAAACATATGGTTGAAACATAGCACTCAAAAGGTCAAATTTTTTTTTTTTGTCGAAGGAGAGGCGGTACTCTCCGGCCTCTCGAGGAGGCGTTTTATTAATTAAATAAGAAAAGAGGGCTAAGTAGTCAGCACACGGAGGATAGCCCGACCCCTTACATCATCAAACAGTAATAAGAAAATCCCCTCAGGCGGGGCACTCAATACATGTAATCCGACAGGAAAAGAAAAAGCACTAGACGCGAGGTCAAATTAGGTAATGTTACTTAGTGCTTAAGTACAGAGATAAACGACTTCTAAAAGAACACTACTAACAGTACTTAGCAGTTCCGAAATACTAACACGGTTTAATAAAAGTCCACCACGTTACACGCACGTAACGGAGTACAACAAAAGCGGTTCATCTGCACGCGGGGAAAGAGCTAAAAACGATGGAATAAACCGGGCTAGTCTGAACCGGCCACGAAAAAACATAAACCGTAAACATGCAGGCGGGGGAAGGGATCGTGTGCGATCAACTCCATCATAACGGAGATTCAGGGACGCTTTGATCGAACCCCGTGCACGTCTTTTGCTTTCTACTAGGCGAATCCAACGGCTCATAAGATGATCGGGAGGACGACGGCGGAGATGGAGTGAAAGCCGGCGATGACTCCGGGGAAGCGATGGACGGTGGAGATTCAGATGAAGCTGGTGACGTGGACAAGCTTGGACCGTCCGATAGCTTTCTCTTGTTGCTCACTGGCGCTAGAATTGGTTTATCATCGACCGATTTGTACCTCCCCATCAAATGGTCCCTGAGCCGCTCCACATCGGATAATTTCACCGGCTTCACAATGAAATCGTCTGCTCCTTCCTCCAAACACCTGGAAAACGAAACGGAAATTTGAATTTTGAAATCGAGCGCATTCTTCATCACGATCTAGAAGCTTCCTACCTGTGGATCCGAGTGAGAACGTTTTCTGAGGACATGATCACAACCGGAACCTCTCTGAAGGCGGACGATTCCTACAAATCAGAAAACATCAAGCTGTTTCAGATTCGGAGCTCTGTTTCTGATTTTGAAAAAACAGAGAGCGAAGGAGATGGAAATCGTCTAATCGAACCTTGATCTTCTTGAGCAGATCGTAGCCGGTCATTCCAGGCATGCAATAATCGGTGATGATCAAATCGATCTTCAATCCTTCCACGCCATGGCTCTTCTGCTGTTCTTCGTCAATTCCAAGAAACTCCAACGCTCTCATTCCGCTATCCACCGCCGTAACTGTAATTTCAAGATTTCAAACACTGAGCGAAACGAAACAAATCAACAAATCAAAATCAATTGAGCGCGAACCTTTGCAGGAAGTGATCTTCAAGAGCCTCTCGATGACCTTCCGATCCACGAGACTATCATCCACAGCAAGAACATGAGCGATTTCATCGCCGGAGCGGAGGAGATCTGATTTCTCCGGCCACAACCGAGGCGAAAACAGAGCATTCGTCGCCATCATTGCAAATCCGGCCAGAAATGGAATTGGAAGAGAGAAAATGGCTTCGGAATTTAAAGTAGGAACAGAAAAGTCGATCTGGCTTTTGATATTGATGTTGATTTGTGAGTGTGTTGAAGATCTGGAGAAATCTTGGGGCTTTTATGGAGGAGGGAGAGAAAAGGGGAGACAGACAGAGACAGATACAGGGAAGAAGAGATTCTGAAATCCACTTTGGTAAGATCTCCAAATCCAAAGAAGCCTTCACAGTTCCGCCTTAATTCAATTCTTTTCAATCCACCTCTGCGTTTTAATTTCCTCCTGTCCGTTATCTCGTGTCTCGTGGCGTTTCGTGAGATTTTGGGGAAATGGAGTGATGCGTGTTGACCAAGGGTCAAAACGGAGCCTGCGCCGTCAACGAAGTTTGAGATGGGACTCATGACGTCTCAGAGGAGTCACGACGGGTCAAATTTTGGTTTTTACCGTGACGGGTTACTGTCGTGGCATCTAAACGACGTTCGTGCGAAAACTAGTGGTTTAGGAAAACTAGTACGGTTGTTCCCCGTTGGCTCTTTGCTTACACAATAATCTAACATTTTCTCTAAAATAATTGAAAGAGATTAGGGCTTTTCTACGCTTGGGGTAAAAAAGTAGTTTTTGAAAGGAAGTAGTGTTTTTTTGTTTTAAAAAACGTAAAGAGTAGAGATATGATACGGAGTACATATTTGAAGAGTTCTTAAAAGTATTTTTTTTTTGAGCTCCTTAAAAGTAATTTTTGAAGAAAAGTATGTTTTTTATTGGAAGTATAGCAAGATCTAGATGTTTGCTTTATTAGTAAATATATATATAAAAAAAAAAGAGAAAATATGATAGTCGGACAATCGGACATGAAAAATATAGGAATGACAAACTCAAAAGAGAGAAGACAAGGACCCAAAGAAGATGAAACCCTTAAAACAACTTTTAAGTACAAAAGATAAATAAAAATAAGTTACTATATAAATAACACAACCTAAAAAATTAATATGATCGAAATAAGGTTAACAAGATTATCTTTTAAAAGTAAGGTGTGACAAATTCCTCATAATTTCTCTATTTTTTAAAACAATTAAAAAATTACACGGTGAGATCTGGACATGCTCTTGTATCTACTTTGTCTAACTCTACATCAAGTTGTTGCACCTCTATCTCAAAAAAAAAAGTTGTTGCATCTCAACGTTAGTATTTTGTGAAAAAAGGTTAGTATTAAAAATGATCGGACGTACAAACCTCGTCACCATGCACATAAAAAATCAAGTCTAGTTGGAAAGATTAATATAATACGAACAATAGATTATACTACAACCAAGGGAGTATTACAAGTCATATAATTAAATTAACATTAGGCCATAAAAAACATATATTAAACCTCGGGATTTTGGATACCGATTGAAAAGGATCGAGGAGATTGGAGAGAAGGGAGTGAAAGGGATTAGTCATATAATTAAGTGACGACAGGGAAAAAATAAAAATGAAAATAGTGTTAGTCCCCACCAAATCTTTGTGAAAGGGACCCTCCATTGATTTCACCCTAGGCACACTTAATTATGTTCCTTGTTTTGTGACATTTTTCCTCCTAATAATGTCTTGGACTAACTCCACTATATTCAAACTTATGTCGACAAACATATAAAAGAATTGATAACATTTGACCCAAAAAATGATAACAAAAAAAAAGTGCTTATATAGTATTGAGAATTCACAAATATATATACTAATTGGGTATAAATTATCAAAAAATTATGTTATTATATGAAATTATCTTATGTTTTTCGTTTGAAATTTTATTGATCTTGTGAATTAAATTTGTATAAAATTATGTAATTTATTAATACATTGGTCTTTAAAAATATAGTTTGATTTCTTGGAAAGAATCATGCATTTTGACATATTTACGTCATTTTAGTCCTAACAAATTTTAAAACAAGGTTTACCCAATATTTATAGCACTTTTGGAATAAATATACGATATTTTTACAAATAAAGAAATTGTAAAAATTTGGTAATGGTTTAAACAAGGGCTCTCCCCCTCTATCCTGTTTTAGGCTCGGGAATACGGGTTATGAAAGATTTCTTAGAAATCGTTACATTTGAACATCGTATGAGTTCTCATCTTATATGATGTATGAAATGTTAATTTTCACGATGCATGTAATACCTTTTATTCATTAGACGGAATGTTAATCAAATACGGCCTTAGGGATTACGACAAAACTAGTATCCCTCCTTTGCTCGGATTTATCACTAGTTTGTATGTCAAGTTTAATTGATGTGTGTTGTTTAGCCAACTCAACTTACCGACAATTTGCGATTTACAACCTTATATTCAATCAGTTGTGTCCCTATTTTGTACGAAATGCAAATATATAAACACTATTTTATATACATGTATTTAACTTCAAACCGATTTGGAAATAGTTTGAGTGGATTTTTGCAAGGACTACTTAGTTATATCCACCTAATAATAATAATAATCCGTACCCAACAAATAGTACACGTACGGTTCACGTACAGCACATTAAGGGCTTGCTTCACTTCCACAATAAAAGTACTTTTTACAAAAAAGTAGTCATTTTTTATTCTTGACATTTGTTCTACCACTCTACTTTTTTAGTACCTTCTAGATAATAAAGTAATACTTTTTTGTAAAAAGTACTTTTATACACAAACTATAGCAAGGCCTAATACTGTAAAGATCTGTGCATAAAAACAAGGCTTTGCTATGATTTGCTTTGATCTCGTATCAAACTATTGAAATAAACAAATACAGTACTTAATACCTTACCTTTCCCAATCAAAATTATCAAATATAATACACTGGTGTATTGAAAAAAGGCTAAGATCCTACGAGAAATGCCAATGACTAAACTAATGGCTTATTGTACGAACCCTAATTGTTAAATTAACTTAATTGGGGTGGCCAAAATGTCAAGAAACTACATGTATTAAACTAAAATTTAATGCTAGTTTGGATTGGGATGGGAATTCGAAATTGCTGCCATTGACCTGGATTTTTCTGTTTTATTTTTTTCAAATCTGTAGAAAGTCATTCTCAATAATAAATCATAAATAAAGCGTTTTATTATTTTATGGAAATTTGATGAGGAAGGAACATGGAATGAAAGAGCAATGGCTTCCTAGAAGGTAACTTAGCTTATAATGGAAAGAATGTTACAACTTACAACACCAACGTGGCGGTGGAAAGGATCCGAATAAAATCAACTTGGCAAATAGCAAAAGAGATCGAAGGTTGGAAAAAGAGATTAAAAAAAAAGGAAAATGAATGGAGTTAAAGATTACGCTGCTGAATCCGGATTTGTCCACGTGACCACGTGGAGCCCACACAGTAAACACGAGATTAGCAGCTTTTTACCTTTGAAGTAAAGATTAGGGTGATTAGTCATAAAATATGATCATTAGTGTTGGGATGTATAAAGGGTTAACAACCCATTAATAAAGTGTGCGGTAATTTCTCTCTATCACGATCGACTTGTCGCCTGACATGCATGCTAGTTACCCAAATACAAGGAATGTAATATTCTGCCTTTAAAGAGTATAAAGATAAGAGTGGTAACTTTTATTTTAGACCGAAAATTAATCTTAAATAAATGGTATGGACTTAAAAGAAGATGATAGTTCTAATGGTTTGTAGTTACTAGTTGCTTGTAGTTGTACTTTTGGAAAAGGAAGTCATAAGGAAGATCTTCTTTAGGTACAGAAATTGTTCATGAAAATCTTTGAGCTGAAGAGCATAGTTTTCTAAAGTTGCAAAAGACATGATTTTGAGAATCAATCCAGACTTTGAAACCCTTTATTCTCAAGTAACATACACCTAATTTACTGGTTAAAAACATACGCCTAATCACGTGATAAAGGTGTCTCTAATGACATACCATTATTTGTATGCATGAATTGCGTAAGCAATATATAGCAAGGTATATCGTGACATTCTTATTATACCCTTATCACCATTTAAGCGAATGTCAAAACTAAGCCAATTTTCTGGTAAAAATAGTTGAGCCTTTTGGCCCCTTAAAGTGGTACAAAGTTGAAATGTTTTACTATGGACTGATCACTGATCTTCCACTGAATAAGTGAATAACTATAATTTGAAAATGCAGAAGCTAAATTCATTTTCTCATCATCTTGTACAAGAACACAGTTTTGATACACATGACAAGAAAATTCTATCCAGTGCCTAATGCCAAGAAGAAGAAAATGTGTAGTTTTCTGCAAAGGGAGTTGATTTCTCTTTAGACTGGGATGAATGCAGTATGATATCCATTTATAGAGGCTTTCGAGTTCCGACTGCCCTTTATTTTGTTTTCCCTGTTGTGGGAAAAACGAGTTATGTTTGTCGCTCAAAGCCGCTACCAACCTGCATGTGCAACCATTCTGGAGAAGACCCTCTTTCGTATTCTCTAGGAGCTTGAGATCCGTATGCTACCGCTGAAGGATCAAACCTTGTTGGTTGAACAAACTGTACAAAAGAAGATAGCACCAGACGATTTTTAATATCAATGTGGATTGACTGAAGGCCTGTGTGGTTATAAACCACGCAAACAACTCGAATCAACTTTGGTATCACAATGAGCATTTTGACCTTAGCTAGTAGAACTAATGTTTGTGTGTCTAGAGGGTGGAAGCCCGTATCAAAATTTTTTGCTAATGCATCATGACACTAAAATGTTTTATTTCATAACAAGGGAAAAAGGCCTTTTAGTTATAAGCTGCATTTTAGCTTCAAGAGTACCATTCGTGCCTCTTTTGAAGGTTAACTTTGTTCAGATATGCTTTGAGAATCATACATCAATTCAAGTCGAAAGCTAAATCTACAACTTCCCAAATCTACTAATGTTATTCATGAAGCTCCATTCACACTTGCAAATCATTTTTTCAGCATGATGAAATTCTATAGAAAGCTACAGTCTAACGGTAAGCTTACTTAGCAAAGTACTCCACCATAATAAATGCATGCAATGCAGAGAGGATAGATATAGTATAAACTATAAATGTTTCACTACAAACTTCAGTAGACCAAGATCTAGATAAAAGGGGAGTTGTGGTGCGGTAGAGCTTACATCTTTTGAGGGATATCCTTCCATGCCAAGTTCCATTCTTGAGTTAACTGTTTCAAGTTTCATTGAGAGAAACTGAAGCCGGGCTAATTAGTTTGTGAAGTACATCTGAGGGAAGTTTCAAAGAAGGAAGAAAGGGATATAAACCTCAACTTGTCGCTGTAAAGACTGGATGTAATTAATAATCTCATCAAGCACCAACGCTTTGCCAATAACCTGAAAGTTAAGCACAAGCAAAGCCGTTGTTAGCAGGAAGCTAAAATGAATTTATTTAGCTTAAGAAGCAGTGAAACAGGGAAAGAAAACATGCTGAAATTCATCATTTTTGCAAGACATTATAATTAATAATACTATCTGCATCCGAAAATTCCAACCTGCAAATACAGGGCAAAATTAGTTGAAGAAGTGATAGGAATCACAACCAACAAAAGTATTAGTTATCTGAATCAAAATTGATTGAAAAAACAACAGACCTTGTTGCAGCCAGGGACAATATCTTGAAGCAGTTTCATCCTCTCACTAATCTTTTCTCTTCTTGCCTAAAACAAATAATGTTGTCATATGTAAATCATCTTTATTCGTTCAAAACTACCAGTGACAGAAAACAAAATTCAACTTCATTTTTTTTTCTGTTCGAGTCAAGTGTTACCCTTTCTGCTAGGCTGTGGCTATCGGTGGCTTGGCCTCTCCTTGCTCGTACATGTATATAGTCTTTCGGTGGCTCAGTTTGAGATTTGGAGCCTTGATCCACTCCCTTTCCCGAATTTCCTTCACCATCAGCTTTGGAACTTTGATTCTCATCCCCAGATCCCGAAGTTTTGAGTCTCTTACTGTCATTTCCATTCTGCTTAATATAAGATGACACAACTCAAAACTCAGAACTCAGCACGAACCTATATACTTCCTTGCTAGTATGGAATTTGATAAAGCCTCAACTCCTTATCTAGATATGAACTTGGGGTCTATTGAAAAACAAACACCAATCTATGTACATTCTATCTCCTTATTACCTAATTAAAGCGCGGTAATGATGACTTCATACTTGTTCTTTCTATTTTTTTTTATCAGAATATTTGTTCTTTCTATCTATCAAGAGGCATACCTCTTTCAAGAAGGTACAACATATCTTGAAACTCACTGAACAAAAAGCGGAGACTACAACCAAATCCTAAATACCAGCACTTGAACTTACTAAACTGTTCAACACACTACCAAATCATCAGACACACAGCAATCATACCAATCTTAAAGTCAACAAGCATCCAGCTCTTAAGAATTCAGATTTCTTACAAGAAGCTAGAATCACTCAAGCTAGAACTCAATATCATAAGTTCCATGACCTAAACAGCCTCAGAATCAGCATTCCAGCAAAATCAGGAAGATTCAAAACACAACTAATGAACTAATTAGCAATGCAATGTCCTCGAAATATCAATGAATTGAAAAACCGAGAGCGAAATCTTAGCTCGGAGCAGGATTGAGATACCATGGCATTAACACTGCTTGTAGAAACGCTCTTGGCGGCCTCCTCCTCATCGGCGTCTCTCCTCCTCCTTCCAGAAGCATCTGGATCGGCAGAAACCGCTCCGTCGCCACCGAATCGGCTTACATCCGCGAGAAAAGGCGGTCGCCTGCTCGATTCACCGCCTCCGTTGATCGGAAACGGCCAGATCTCGGAGAAATTGAACGGAGCTCCGTTTCCGGCAGGGAAGGAGCTTTCGTTCATCAGCGTCGGCGGATCCATCCGAGATTTCACATCCAACAACGTTTCCGCGACAATACAGAATGAGAATTAGCACAATTGATTTGCAGTTGCGAGTTGAATCCGGAGCTTTGCAATCGGAAGGTTGAGTTGAGCGTTGGGATTGGATTGGATCGGATCTCCGTTGAGAGCGAAGGTTTGTACTCGTAGTGAACACAACAAACAATCCAATTCCAAATCTGTTGCTTCCCCG
Source organism: Polygonum maritimum (assembly GCA_963924305.1). NCBI lineage: Eukaryota > Viridiplantae > Streptophyta > Magnoliopsida > Caryophyllales > Polygonaceae > Polygonum > Polygonum maritimum. The sequence continues at coordinate 648,376 of OZ002737.1, forward strand.
CAACACAGGATGGAGTGGAGTAGTCCAGTGCTCTGCCGCCCTACAAAATAAGGTCCCCGCGACGCTTTATTAGCCGTCCGATCGGTTTCTAGGAGATGTGGGTCAAGTTGGGACACAAGATCGACGGTTGATAGGGCATCGACACGTAATTACCTGTTTTTTCGGCTTATACTATGCGACTTTGATGGATAAAAAGTGGTATTAACGTCTATTTACTTATTTCTTGGTTAATTTAGTGGTTAAATCTTGTTGACATGTTTTTACTAATTTTATTGTTGTGTCATTGATATCTAAATGTTACTAAATCGTCTCAGAAATAGACCTGTTCACGTCATACTTTTAGAAAAGCAAATATCGACGGTGATTATTAACTAGGTTTTTTTATGTTTTATGGATTTGTTTTTATTAAACGATCTCTAATGAATTTATTAGCATTATTTATCACCTTTCTTACATGTTATTAGACAACAACAACAACAACAATACCCAGTGTAGTTCCCCTTAAGGGGAATCTGGGGGGCCAGGATGGAGGCACCCCTGACTAACGTAGAGGGGGGCGTTCAAAAAACCTAACAGAAAAACACTAAGCCAAAAAACAATGCACAAAACCCACAACCAAATAAAACAAAGCAAAAAACAAACAAACAGATGCAAGACCCAAAAACTAAAGCTTGCTGATCACAGGATCTAGCCATCCATGACGTGAATCTTCTCCCTCCATCTATCTCTGTAAACTGCTAGCTCTGTCGAGATCCCCAAGTGGGTGACATCTTGCTTTATACTGTCCCTCCAACGTTTCCTCCAGTGTTTCCTCTTACATGTTATTAGGTTTGTTAGAAATCAATACGTAGTATACGATTTTGTCTCATGCCTCAAGATTAGGGAGTGATGATCGAAGATAGGGCTCGGATTATGGTGAGGTTATATGATAAAGTGAGCCGTTTAATCATTGTTTTTGATTAGGAATTATGATGAATATTTTATTACATATGATTTTTCAACGTTAATGATGGGATGCTACAACACTTTGGCATAAAGAAGGACTCGTCCTTTTTTTGACTTCCCATACAACCCACTTGTGATGTCTTCCTTAATTTCAATTTACTAAGAGCATCTACAATGGTGAGGAATCACCCTCCTCTTAGTACACTTTTTCTTTAAAGAGGACATCCTCTTTGCTGTAGAATTTGTAAAAAGGATCCTCTTTCAAAGAGGATTGTTCACAATCCTCCTTCTGTAGAGGATTTCCTACATGGGCTCTTGTGCCAAAGAGGAAACAAGTGCAAGTGGTATGTTGACATGTGTCCATTTAAACACTCATCTATTTTATTTATCTCACTTCAATTTACACTTATTAATTTTCTAACTAAAAATTGAACCAATGTGAGATTATCTTAAAATTACAAAATTAGTTAGTGTTTATAATTTATTTTTGTCTATAAAATGAGTCCAATTTTACCTTATTATTATATAAATTAGTTTTTTTTCCCTCTTCTTATTCCATGGATCATAAATTCATAATGTCTATAATAAATGTTATTTTTATTTTACATCTTTTTAATATACTTTAGAATATTACTTGAAAATATGTTTATATAAATCAAATTTTATGTCTTAATAGTAATTCTTTTTATATTATCATAATTCTTTTGTGGATACTTAATTAGTTAAATAAAAATAATTTGAGTAACTAAGTTAGTATAATGATTAATAATAGTTAAGTTATCTACTACTACAACTATTTTCAATTATTTCATTCAAATTTATAACTAGTTAAGTTATACCCCAAATAATAATAAAATGTAACATTTTTTATTTAAAAAATAAGTTAATTAAATTCCATCATTTTTTTCTCTATAAATTGAGTCTAATTTTGCATCATTTCTACATTAATCATTTTTCTCTATAATGTATGGTTAATGTTTTTAGTTTTCATCTTTCGTCATTTGTAGCGTTTTTTTATGTTTAATCAATTTTTTTTTCATTTGCAATCCAATCTATATTATCACAAGTTATTTACAATTTTATTAACTACACTAAATTAGTTTATTAAATATAGTTTAATTATTAGTTAAGTTGAGTAATTAATTTTAGCATACTCTTAATTATATTGAATATAGAGTGAGTATATATATACATATAAAATAGGAGAGGAAATATAAGAGGATCCTCTCCATTGTAGGGAAAAATGAAGAAAGATGATGAGGAAGAGGAATGAAAAAGTTGAAAATGAGGTGGATGAGAGAGGAAATGATGTGTCAAATGGAGAAAAGGAGAGAGAAAATTGAGAGAGGATGATAGCTCCTCACCATTGTATATGCTCTAATGAGTTAGCTACATTTGTCAATGCATGGAGCTAGTTTTTAACATATTAATTCCCATTTCATGCTTTCAAATTTATTTATTGGTGACTAAAGTCTCATCCGAATTTAAGCATGCTTTGAAACTAAGGAGACATCACAAAATTCCAATATCTAGCAAAAATAGCATAGAAATCTTATCACCTTTATAATGAGATTTTTTTTTTGGTCAATAAAGGAGGGGCTATCCCTCTTATTTAATTAAAACAGAAAAGCATTACATCTCTTCACTTAACATAATATCAATCTCTAATAGCTGCATCAACCCTTTAGGAGGGTTCTCAAACAACGTAAATTCTCCCAGGCAGTCCTCAGCAATCTTCGACATCCAGTCAGCAGTGTGATTGGCACTCCTAGTAATGCGCTTGACATTAATTTCCCACCCTTCGAAGGCCAAGAGATCCCGACAGTTTGATATTACATCCCACTGGAGATTAGGAACCGGATCAGCTGAAGTAACAGCCTTGATGACTTCCGAAGCATCTAACTCAATCTCCAACTTGGTGAATTTCATCTGTTTCGCAATCTTGAGTCCTTGTAAGAGCCCAAGAGCTTCAGCGGCAAAAGCAGAGTTCCCAGGGATTTTTATAGCGTATCCCTTCAAGAATTCTCCTTTGTGGTTGCGCAGCAGCCCGCCAGCTCTGATGTAGTCACTTCCGGGCACATAACCACCATCAGAGTTCAGCTTAGCCCATCCATCCATAGGGCGGTCCCAGCAGTCTAGGAAATTGCCTCCAAAAACGCCAGCACACTTACGGTTTTCAAGCAAGGAGAGGTACTCATGTGCTCGGGATAGCACAAATTGCTGGCGATCGCCAGGGGAGCTCGCTGTAGAGTTAAAGACAACTTCATTCCGCCATTTCCATAACCACCAAACCCCGAATGCAAAGGTGGATGGCCACATTCCGTTCCTAGCAAGATTGATTGAGAGCCAATCCCGGAGGCTTCCAGCGAAGAAATCAGTTCTGCTTCTGTCTATGAGAAAAGAGTTCCAAAAGTCTACAGCAACCGGGCAATCACGGAGGATGTGCAGGGTGGTTTCAGGGGTTCCCACTGATGGGCACATGTAACAAAAGATGGTCCAAGAGAGTACTTTTATGAGCAATCCAAAAACATAACTCGTCACTCTCAAATCCCCACCGATGTAACCAACTTTGAATGGACAATATAGAATGGTGTAAGCTTAGAGCCTTTTTGTCTTCATTTTTCATGCATGTGACTTTTTGCATATGTCCCTATAGAATTAGATATCATCCATCGTCTTAAATTGACAAAACATAAATTCGAGTTAAAAAATATCTAAGTTAACGTTGGATTTTTTCATATCTCATAAAAAATTATTATCCGGAAAATGGATGTTTCTTCTGTTCTAGATCGAGCACCGATAAATGTTTTTTCGTTTTGTCACTTATTAATTTTTGATTTTTCCATGGACTTGGTTGTTTATATCTAATTCCTGCCTTGTCAATATGAAGATCTGTTACATTTTTTTTAGGGGTGGCTTGTTACATTTTTATTTGTTACACTAAACTTTATATTAAAATTGCTCTAATCATGTTCTCAATTAGTAATTGCTCTAAGTTAAGGGTTCATGGGCTGGGCCTGTCATTACTTGGCCCAAATATGGCCCAGAAACTATTTTAACTATTCAAGCCTAAACTTTATAACATTGGTCATTTTTTCTCCCTACGGACAATAGCACAAAAAAGTCTAGCGTGTACTTGTGGTTTAGGGACTCAATTAGGAGAACAATGATTTTGTTTCCTTCTATGAAACTTAACAATCGAAAGACACTGTCTTTAACACTGAATCAATCAATATCAATATATTATTATTATTATATATTATAAAAGCCGACCGTTTTCGAGGCACCACGTTGATTCTGGCCCCGCTTGATTTTAATTTTTTTTTCCAACTTAAATAGATAATAACAATTATATATCTTTTATTTTTCTTAATTATCTAATCCTCAATTTTATCTTCAAAGTCATACTATCTATCTTTAAATTTATCTTCTCCTAAAAAAACCATCCTATAATTATGGCTCAAAGGATACGAATTTTTGATTATGGCTCAAAGGATACGTCAATTCTATTTAGTGTGATCAAAGGATACGAATTTTTGATTCTTGAGTTTTTGGAATTTTCATTTTGGACCATAAATCAATATCAACGTTTTTGTTATAAAATTCTAATGTTTTGTTAAGAAGGTTAAAAATAATTTTTTATCTTTTTTCTTACTCATCTAATATCTATCTTTAAAAGCATACTATTTATCTTAAAATTTTTCTTAATTATATAATCTTTAATTTTATCCTTTTTCTTACTCATCTAATATCTATCTTTGAAACAATATTATCTATCTTTAAAATTTTCTTCTATAAAAGATACATATTAATTAACTTATCTTTTTAATTATCATTTTAATCTATTATGTAAGATATAATATAAGAAATTCGAATTTAAAAAAAATAATTTTAAAATGGAAACCCCTTTTTCTAAATAAATTTTTTTAAATCTTTGATACTAAATCAATTTATATTTATTAAGTTTTACTTAAATTATAGTATATTATCATGTTCCTAATAAAATAGCTTTTATCTCTCATAATTTAACAATTAATATTTTTTTCATGTTATTTTAATTAATCTAATCACATTCCTTATTATCAATTTATGTAAAATATATTTTTTGAATTTTGATAAGATATTCTATCCTTTTTGATATAATAGTTATCTTTTTAATCTCTTTATATAAGAAGTAATTTTAAAATTTTTGATTATATAAAATAATTTAAAATAGAAGCCTTTTTTATAATAAAACTATTATTATTATCCTTAATATTAAATCAATTTATATTTACGATCTTTTACTTAGCTTATATGTCATCATTTTAATCATAACTTAGCTTTTATCTTGCAAAATAAAATAACTATTGATTAATATATTTAATATATTTTAATATATAAAGTTATTAGAATCATGTTGGACTGATTTTATATTTCTAAATTTTGATATTATATTTTAATATTTTTAATTAAATAAAAATTTATAGTAATTATATCTCATACTAATGAATTATAGTATTAAAATAAAAAATTAGATTAAACCAAAATAATCAATTAAGACATTTCATTTTATATTATATTGACTTATAATGTCTCAAAATTGTGATAATAGGGACAATGATATATATTAAGCATTAGAGACAAATTCTGAAGGATGAAAAAGTAAGTAAATTTTATTTACTAAATTTTTCTATAATTACGATATATTTTATATTTTTATAATCTCATACATGCAGTACTACAAATTTGAAAAAAATAATCTTTTTCGTCTAGAAAAAATAACATTTTCATATGCTAGAGTTTTCTTTATATTATATGTTTTCACATATTAATATCCTATTTACGATATAAATAATTTTAAAATGTGAAATGTGAGTCATTGTCGTGCATGGCACGACGGGTACCGCTAGTAATAATAATGAAAACAGCGCATATCATCCTCATATTGAACAACATCATCTTTGTTTGTTACAACAATTTGATTGGCTGAAATCTGATTGCTCTCATATCTTATATATATATGAAAATCCAATCTTTTTGAATTTCACTATAGTAATTTAGAAAATTTGACCTCTGTCCTTTTTCTATCTATCTTTTCAAAAAAGATCTTTAAGATATCTAAATTATTTTATATATAATAGTAAAACAAACACCATATGAAATAAGTTAAATAAAATAATACAATATTTTATTTCTATTTACTCTTTTGGACAAATTTACATAAAATCTAATATCTATACTGTCTATTGTATAAAGCGGAGACAAAGTCTTCACAAAAAAATGCGCCACGTGTCATATCTTTAATAAAATAATCAACCGGACCCTTGTGTATATAAAACACACTAATCACAATAGAAAGATAAATATATATGATTTGATAAAAGTAATCAGCTGGACCTTCCTCTATATAAATTAGGTAGTTAGTATCTCATATAATCTTATCCCATAAAAATTGCCGAAAATTATAAATTATCCATTACCAAGAATTAGTTGTAATCTTCGGATAAATATTATCATTTAATAAAACGTGACATTTATCGTAAAGTAATTTTTGAACAAATCTTATCTAACTGATTTATATTATGAGTTAATTTACCATTAGTAAAAAAACACTAATCATAATACAAAGATACATATATATGATCCTATATTTTTAACGTGATCATTGACGTTACATATCTAATTAAAGTGGGTTCATAATCGCATTATCCGTACATGGTACGGGGGTTAAACTAGTTTTGTTTTAAAATTGCACCTCTCTTTCGTATAAATTGTAATATTTAATTATTTTGAGCATTTTCTAGTGGAAGGTGGCAACTTATATATGTTTTGCTTTTGCACGTCAAGATAGAATGCGAGTGAGATCATGGGCCTGTATAACTATGTATTGCAGTGTATCAGCCCAATCCATTAATTACTGTGGAGCCCATCTTATCATGATCACTATTATTACTACTTTTAAAATTATGGCATATCATTCATCACATACTCACATGCCTTGCTTAATTGCCTCTTTTTTATATTGCCCACTGGTTTACCCGAACTTCGTCTTGTTATGTTCAGCTCGATCCGATTTTGGCTGGTAAGTCTCTCACAAGAATTTTTTACATCAACTGAAGTTGAACCCTAAACATGATGGATGTGGAGCAAACCACTTACCACATGAGCCAACTCCCTTTGGTTAATTGCCCTCTTCTAGTTCACTGATGAAGTTCTACTAAGATGTTTTTTAGAGGAATTTAAATGAGATAACTAGAGCTCTGAAAATATGGTAAAATTGAAATTCTAAACATTTTGTTTAATAGAACATTTTAAACATTGTGGATGGTATGTTCATTCTTGTAAGTATTTATGTGGGTAAATAAAATTTTGCTCAATTCAAAAACACAAACAATTAAAATCAAGTACTCCCAAGTTCCATCTCTTATTAGGTTCGTTTGGCCATCAATAATCCTTCTCTAAAGTCCCACTAACATAACGCATATATATACAAGTAATCATTTTATAAAGTCTTACCAACTTAGTGTCTAGCTTTATCTATGTAAATAACGGACAATGGATATAATTAATGTAATTAGATTTCTTAGTTTTGCATGGGCACAAGTTGCCTCTTTTTTTTTTTTTTTCTTATCTTTGGCCATAGAGGCAAAAAAAGTCTATACTAAAGTGTGAAATAAATTTAACCTTCAAATATGCATAACTCCGTGAAGGCATTATGATGTCGGATTGACATACCAACAACTTTTTTTCCAATATGTATAAGTACAAGGCAATGGGCAGTGTTCACTAGAAGAAAAAAAATTGAAAAAGAAAGAAAGAAAGGAGAAGAAATGTACAAAGAGTAAAAATGGGCAATGGCAATGGCAATGGGACACAGATATGATGTCCGATGTAACAATTTCTTGTCTGGACTTTGAGACTGTTCTCATTAATTATGTGGGAAGGAATTGTAATACTGTAGTCGATAAAATGGATTATAAGTTCCCAATTGATGTCATTTGGAACCACCTAGAATTTAATATTTTCATCCGTAAAAATGTTATAGACCATCTCCTTAGAAGACGCCCTAATCTTCACCTTTTTGAAAAAAAAATAAAGTGAAAATGAGGCATTTATTGAAACAATTTTTTCCCCACGAGAAGTTTTTCATTTTTCAACATAACATACATGACAATTGACAAGTCAACAATCAACATGATATTTAAAATCTACTTTATAAATTACACTATAAAATGGCAGAGATGAATAGCATGTGTTGTACACGTAAAATTAATAGTTCCAACCACTTTTTACTCGATCTTTGTTTTTGAGTGCAAAAAATGGCAACAACAAAAAGACATTGCCCACGACTTTTGTAGGTGGCCAATATATGGAAGAATAAGTCCACACCGATATTTATTGAAAAAAATATACTATATATCAATTTGATCGATGTGTTATACGTTTTATCATTGGATTATTTTTAGAACAAACTCAATGTGTTTGTATACTATGAAGTACGTTTATCTAGACCAAAAAATGCTACGAATTTTTATCTGGTATTAGAGTTTTAAGAATTAATTTTACATCAAGAAGTTTAAGATAAGACATCTAGTATGTAACTTAAACAATTTGATTTGCATGTATTTTTTGTTTATTCGATAAATCTCGACCTGATCATAACATAACTTACATCGATTGAAAGTAAAGTAAACCGACTTACATTAATCGATTTAATTCGATATTAAGAATCGAATGAAAAGTCTATCAACAAGATGAATCTCATTATACTTCTTTCAGCTTACTCACCCCATTGAACTAGCAAGTAAGCTAGGATAGTACCATCAAGGACATCTCCAAGAGATGCTCTAAAATTTTGAATTATCTACATTTGGAGATTTTGAACTTATTTTACACTCCAAGAGTTTCTCCATTGCATTCTCCATTTTGGAGAAAATCTCTAAAAGTGTTTGTTAGAGCATCCCCAACAGCTTCTCTATTATAGAGAAAATGAGGGATTTGGGGGATTATAACTCATTTTTTTACCCTAACAGCTTCTCCATCTCATTCTCTATAATGAAGATGGGTGAAAAATTTACACTTTATTCTCTAAATGTAGGAGATTCTCCAAAATACATTTATGGTAATTATTCATTTCTTCAAAATGCATTTATGTTAATAGTAGAAGGTTTATATAAATTGAGTGTAAAATTTAAGTTTTCCCTTTAGTGTTAAATATATATAATGCAAATTCATCATATATATATATATTATAAAATATATAGCTTTAATTAATATAGCTTCTTGTGAATGCATGAACTTTTTGCTCACATAAGTCCTAATTTTATTGAGTTTATGTGTATATAAGTCATAAATATTTTTGCTTAAAAAAAAAGTCATAAATATTTTAGTCGATCGGTACCGACCCTAAAAACCATTAAACAATAATATATAGTCTTTCCAACACCTAATTATGAATGCATGTATTTCCTTATTTACATTATGATTCTTTAGTATGATTACTTCTTTATTATTTAAATGAAAAATTAAGTATTTTTAGAGTAAGATTGCATTATACTTTCATTTATGTTAGTTAAATAAAAATAATAATTAATAAATATTGAATTCTTCAAAATAGATAAGTGGTTGGACTTAAATAAGAAAGGTTATATTCTGCAAAATGGAGAAGCTGTTGGAGTTGAAGTAGAAAAAATTTGGAGAATATTGCTTTTGCTTCTCCATTTTAGAAAAAACTTTTAGTAAATCTGTTGGGGATGCTCTTAGGGCATCTCTAAGAGATGCTCTAAAAATTTCTCCAAAATGGAGAAACAACACCCCTTTTCTCCAAAAAAATTTTTACACCAATTCCAACAGGTTTTTCATTTTAGAGATCTATTAGGAACAACTTTGCATTTATTTGCTTTGAGAAAAAAAAAAGAAAAATAAATAAATGAATGAATGAAGAGTAAAACACAATTTGGAGATAACCCCAAAATGGAGATGCTCATCCTTATTTTGGAGATTTTCTCCATTTTAGAGAAGCAAATGAGGATACTATTAGGGCTAAAAAACACCCAAATATCTCCAAATGTGAGTTTCCCAAGAACCTGGGGAATACTCTTGGAGATGCTCTTATTTCTCTATATGTAGGGAATTCCCTAAAATTATTTGGGGAATAGATTAATTATTTAGCTAAACATGTCATCATCCTATTGGTCCAAGTTAGATTTTATAATATTATACATAAAAAATATAATAATAGTACAAACATAATTTATTAAAATGGAAAATTTGTTGGAGTGAGAGTATAATTTTTATGGAGAATATGAGATTTTGTTTTCCATTTTGAAGAAACTTATAGGGTATTTGTTGGAGATGCTAAGAGTAAGGGCTAGCTTAAGGCTAGCAAGATTTATCAAATTACTCTCTTAGTAATTGTTTAACATAAATTAAGCTCCATTTAGAAGCGTTTCGCAGATTTCGGGGGCTTTGATTTCTGCGACCTATAATTTAATTAATTAATACCAGTAACTTGCACATTTCTATGGATTGAGATGTTTCCATGCATGGTCCTCAATTTGAATTCTAAAGCTTGGTTCTTATTTTTTTTTTTTTTTTTTTTTTGACAAGGTGAGAATTCGAAGTACCGGACAAACCCGGTAGATCGAGAGACCTAGAACAAGCTCGGTAGCCGGAAAAACCGACTAGACAGACAAAAAAAAAAAAACGAAACAAACAAAACGAGAAAAGAAAAAACAAGAAACAAGCAACAAGAACCTAAAAAGGCTGAGGAGTTTAGGACAGAATAAGAGAAAGGCAATTCCGCGGGTTAGATGAGGATTTAACGCAGGCGTGTAGAGCCGCCGGAGAGCAAGACAGCAAGAAGCCGACTTGAGGAGGTGTGACAAGACGCCTGAAGAGGAAACACACCACCCGGACAACCTCCGAAACATGATCTCGAACTCCAATCGAAAACTCAAGCGATAGCCAGGAACTTGAAACTTGCTGAACAAGGAAAACAAACAAACTTGCGGTGCAAGAAGCACAAACTTGCGGAGCAAGCATCTCAAACTTGCGGCGCAAGCATCTCAAACTTGCGGCGTAAGCATCTCAAACTTGCGGCGCAAGAACTACTTCTAAATCCGGCAAGGCCGGACGAGGACCTCGGAAGCAGTAGCCTTCTCGGCGGTGGTTGTCAACTTGTCATCTCGACGGGCCTTCTTTGGCGGGTTTCCTCTCACCTCATGCCGGGTTGAGCCGGAAACCCATCGGCTGCGGAAAACCATGGGGTGGGCTGCCTCTGACGCTTGACGCCGGTCGAGCCGACACCCAGACAAGGTTTGGCAGATGACGGGTCGGAAACCCACTGACGGCAGCGGGCCATGGGATGGGGCTGCTTCATGAGGGCATTTTTCATTAGGAACATGGGGGGCGTGGTGGGCGTTTTTTCATTGGGAGCTTTTTTTCTTTAAGAAGCAAGCAAGTTGAATGTGTTAAAGATTGGTTCTTATGAATGCAATGCAATCGAGATTCAAGCATTTAATAAAGCCTGGGCAACCACATTTTATAACGTTTAACTTTCATATGTTACGCTTTTTCATAGAAGAAGGATGATACTCCCTATTATGTAACATGAGATGCTTATTTTTAAATTAACTAACCAATGTATATCATACCATTTATGATTATGTCTTAAATATTAAATTATATTGAAATACACAATTTGATAAAAATACATAATTTGATTTCACTAACTAATAAAATACACAATTTGATAAAAAAACTAATAAAATACATAATGATAGTACTTTTATATTTAATTCAAATTAATTTATTTTTGTCATATAAATTTTAATCGTAATAAATTAGTTACGTATATGTTTATCTTTCTACCATTTTGCACATCTCAAAGTAGATTATCAAAAAATACTATTCCATAAGTATATTCTTATTTTTTATTATTTGTTTATTTATTAGTATCACGATATAAAAAATTATGCCTACAAAAGATAAATACACTAATTTGACTTTAAGGGGATAATACAAAATTGTAACTTTCAAGTTTCATGCTTACTACAGTCTAGATTCTAGCATTATTAGACCAAGTACGTCAACAATAAGTACTTGTCAACTTTTGCTTACAAATTAGTGCTTTTATTTTATAATTATGTTATGCTATACGAAGATCTTTTTTTAGCAATTTTTATAGGATAATATGCGTTCGCCGTGGCTTTTTAGGCAAACAACTCCAAAATGCGATATTGATTGTTGTTGGAGTTTTGCGTGCCACTTAATATTCTAATCACTAATGATTAATTGCACTGCTCTGATTTCGTTGCCTTTTAAATTATTACGGAATATAATACACTATAATAATTCCAATGATTTTTTTTATTGAATAATTCCAAAGTTTGTCTATGGCTTGAGCCTTGAGTGAGATTTGTGCTTCTTCCACCACTTCACTTAAGTTTTTATAACTTTTTTTTGTCGGTTTGCTTATATCACCCAAATTCTTAACTTTGGAACTATGTTTAGGTCGATATATATATATGGTGTATATCATAAGTTTCTGTATTTATTCATCTCCTCGAGTCTCAAATTTTTACCATGGTAGACATTTATTTACATCATCGCATTTATGTTAAGTACATGAAGAATTAAATAATTATGCCTTACATTGGTAAATTGATGGCCCCAATACCTATCATGAATTATTGATGCACTCCTTTATTTAACACGAACCTAATTTGTTTTCGGTAAGTTTTTATCTTCGATTATTCATACCTGTTATTCAACAGTTAATTCTATTTTGATTCTTATTACTTATCAATCTCGGCTACCCTCTATTTCTCGTTTTCCCTAATTTAGTTATATACCGGGCACGACTTGTATTAAATGTTCTATATTTCATCAATTGTTACTATGAAGTATCGTTTTTCAACTATTTTATTTTTAAGTAGTTTTGTGCATATCTAATTTCTTTTGGATATTTCTAATAAAATAATTTTCATTTTAAAAGAATTTAGAACCTTTGATTATTTATCTATAAATTTAATGTTTTATATCTTATAAAACTAATATTTGAATTGGATATATCTTATAAAACTAATATTTGTTGCAAAGCGGAGGTTACATGTGCTTTTTAACTTTTAATGGATATCAAATAACAATTTAAACTTCGAGTGATAAAATTTATGTTACGTATGTTTCTTGGTAGATCAATTAGTCGTGATTAGATAAGTTTTATTTTAAGCAATATATTAGAAAGATTTTTCTTTAAAAAAAATTGGATAGATACGTAACAATTTGATCAATACGTTAGGTTAGATAGATTTTTTTGGATAAGTTTTTTTTTTTGGATAACAATTTAATCAATACGTAACAAATTAATTGAATTTAATATGGGGTCTACAATGAAATTTCAACCAATCAAATTAATTGAATTATTTTATTAAAGATGGGTGGCGCCGTCCAATGAGAAAGTGCCACATATCGGGCTAAATATTAAATCTAATCTCCGCTTTAGTATATAGTTATGATAATTCTCTTGAAAAAGAGTTAACGTCGTAACATAGGAATTCAATTTGTAAATCACAATCTTTTGTATTATTATATTTAATCTGGATATATGATTTTAACTCCATGGGCGCATGTCCTTTTCTACTCCGGATCATTATACAATATCTTCCAATAGCAAGGAAAAAGGTACACCGTGACATTAAATTAATAAGGTACAGTTTTACCAAAGATTTTTTGGGCACGCAACATCCACTATAGAATGTACACTATGCAAAATGTATTACCACAGTTTACCAAATTTAACCAAGAAACTTATGTAAGAAAAATAGCCAAAACATAATATGGTCTGGATTTTGCGGGGCCACAGATAATATGGGTCTGGATTCGGACCCACACGAAAGAGGGTAAAAACAGAGATCAAAGTAGTAAAATGAAATAAATGCACGAAAAATACAAGCCAGAGATTGACAAGAAATTACAGAGAAAATGGATAAAAAACAGGGGGGGGAAATAACACTACGAAATCATAGCAACACCACTACAAATACAGTAAAAAAAACAAAAGGCTTTAAACATTCGGACTTTTACTCAGTTTGTGAGTTTGTGTAGATGAAGAAGAAGCCAAAAAAACGTGAAAAGAAAGCTGCAAGTGGAAACAAGCAAGCAAACGACGTCGTCGAAGAAGACGACGACAACCCACCAAAGGCCAAAGCTAAGCAAGTACGAACTCTGTTTGGCTACACACCACCACCACCACCACACGCTCGCACGCTCAATTATTAGACACGTGTGCATCTGCTAGTGGTGGGTCCCACTTACCTATTTTAACTGCCGTCACGGCGTCGGACCTTTATTTTCTTATTTTCCTTTTTCTTTGGCACTGAAAACCAGAGAGGCTTATACCTCGTTTGGCAAACACATGCATAACGTTATTACTCCCTCCGTTTCACAATAAGTGTCGTTTTAGCTCTTAACACAGTTTTTAAGAAAAGCAATCATTCACTTTAAAACTTACAACTTTTTCTTAATCTTACCACTCATTACATTTTTTGGGCCAATGAATGAACAACTTTAGTTAACAAATACACATTCCAATAAAAATTATCATTACTCACCCCTAATAAATCACTTTGAAAACCTAAAACGACACATAATATGAAACGAATTTTAAGTGCTAAAACGACACTTATTGTGAAACGGAGGGAGTATTATTTTTTAATGTAACTAATTAGGGTTGTCGTAACTACTACTTGAACTCGCCTAGATTTGGGTAAATCGCTGTCATGAAGTCTTGAATCCGAAACCTTATGATAAATCCATGAGTGCTCAACCAATGAGCTGATGCGTCAAAGTTACGTGCATAACGTCATATATATAGCTCTTTGTGTAAGAAAAAATCTCGATATATGAACAAACAGAGTTAACCAATATGACTATCAAATCATTTTTTTTTAAAAGGTAAAGGATTAGGCTTGTCACAAGTACGAACTGATTACTAACAAGATATAAAGAGTAGAGGGCAAATCACCGCTCTGGAATCTCGAACCCAAGTCCTCATGGTACACTCATAAATGATCAACTAATGAGCTGATGCACCAATCAAATTAATTAATAGAATAACTAGTGTAAATGGGTAGAAGAGTATAAAAGACATTATTAGTTAGTAAAAATGTGTAGCGTTGGTGTGAGAATGAGTATAGGGAAAGGGTGAATTATGTATATGTACTTTTTTCCTTTGGTATTATGCTTTCTAGGTGAAATATCTATGTATATTTAATGCGAGAAAGGAACAGGAAAGACCGAGCTTAGTTCTTGAGTTGTTGTCCAGAAAGCAACCATTTTTATTTCTTTTAAACCTTCCTTCCATTCCATTTCCCATCCCCATTCTTCATCATTCCCCTCTCTCTTACAAAACAAAAAAAAACTCCTCTGTTGATATCTCTTCTCGCCGGAGAGAACATGGGCGGGTGCGTGTCGGCGCCGGAAAGGTGCGTCGGAAAGAAACGCCGGCGACGGCAGGCTCCCCGGAGAGGCATTCAGATGCACATTTCGAGCTCACGTCTCTCCGATACGACGTCGTCTCTCGAGATCAAGCTCGACAGGTCTTCTCTTCCCCCCACAGATCGCTCCTCCTTCTCAAAGCCCTCTTTCCAAGGTCGTCCCTTTAACTCTTCCTATGTTTTCAAAGCTCATGTTTGTCTTTTTTTGCGATGCCTGATTTTGGGTTTAATTAATCTTACTTAGTGGGTGGTTATTATCTTGAGTAAGGCTTTTTTTTTGCCCTAAATTGTGGGTGTTAAGGGCTCATAGCATTACTGATTTCTGTTAAGTTTTTTGCTAAATTGTGTTTTTGTGATGGCTGATTTTGGGTTTTTAGCAACTGGGTATTTCACAAATCATGGGTTTAAGCATTGATAAATCAATCTTACTTAATGGTTGGTTATTATTATCTTGAGTAAGGTTTTTTTTTTGCCCTAAACTGTGGGTGTTAAGGGCTCATAGCATTACTGATTTCTGTTAAGTTTTTTGCTAAATTGTGTCTTTGTGATGGCTGATTTTGGGATTTTAGCAACTGGGTATTTCACAAATCATGGTTTTACTTAGTGGGTAATCTTGTGAAGGCTCTTCCCCAAATTGTGGGTGTCAATGGTTCATATGTGTATGGAGTTGCCATTATTACCAATTTCAGTCATGTTTGGCTTGCAGTTTTAAATGGCCATAAGATTCAGATTCTAGGGCTTTTTTATGATTGGAGATGTAAAACCTGGTCCCCTCTTTTGTTGATTACCAAATAAGAAGGTGGTGGGTAAAGTTGTGTAGTAGCCATCATCATCTTTAGTTCAACTGAAGTTAGGAGCTCAAACTCTTTGCTTTGAGAGATTTCTAGTGGCTAAGATCTGTCAAACTTAGAAATTTCCCCTGTTTTTGGTCCCCATCATTTGGAGTTTTGTTATCACTGATGTTCATCATAAATATTGAAGTCATCTATGGTAACAATATATCCAAACTTGACTTGAATTTACATTTTTATCTCTAACAGGAAGCATTGAGGAGGCATGGTTTGATACCATAACTATACTGGAGTCAGATTGTGAGGAAGATTTCCAAAGTGTTCCTGATGGTATGATTTTAAAAAACGTCGGTTTTCGGTGTTAAAATGTTTTCAAACTCCATTTTTCCAAGTGTGATGGGGGGATTCTGGGAAATGCAGATATGGTATCTCAAACTGGATTTGAGCGTTTATCGGTGTCGAGCATCTCATCGATTGAGAAGCAACTACATCATCATGGAGAAGGACGGAACTCGATTAGTGATTGTGGTAGGAGCTCCACTGAGGCCAAGCATCCGGTTTATCTTGACGAAATTTCCTCCTCGGTTGATGAAGCTTCCGGTAAGGAGCCTGGGGTTTTGGATAACTGTGGGATCATTCCCAACAATTGCTTGCCTTGCCTGATCTCGAGTCCACAAAGCGCAAGGAAGAAGGCTCCGTTGAAGCTTTCCTTTAAATGGAAGGAAGGACAAGCCAACTCGGCTATGTGTAAGAACTCGTAGCGTTAAGGGCTTGTTTGTTTCTAATTTAACTCATGCTATTTCTTACTCTTCATGGTTTGTGGCAGTTTCATCAAAAAGGCTTCTACAGAGACCAATTGCAGGAACCCAAGTGCCCTTTTGTCGAATTGATAAGAACATGTTCGACAGTTGGTCACAGATCGATCCTAGTACATTCAGAGTTCGTGGTTCGAACTATTTTAGGTGCAAACATATTGACACTCTTATGGAAAGAATTCTGTTTTCTTATTATATTTGCTTGCTGATCAGGGTATATCTATACATTACAGGGATAAGAAGAAGGAATTTGCGCCAAACCACGCTGCATATTACCCGTTTGGTGTTGATGTATTCTTGAGTCCTCGGAAAATTGATCATATAGCTCGGTTCGTGGAGCTTCCCACTACAAGCTCTTCAGGGAGTATCCCACCTATTCTTGTTGTAAATGCTCAGGTAACTATATTGTATTCTAAATTCTACTCCTTTGTCTCTTATTATTACATTTTGATATTGGCTAATGAAATGTAAAATGGTTGTACAGATACCGTTATATCCCGCCACGATTTTCCAAGGCGAGGCTGATGGAGAAGGAATCAGTATAGTTCTCTACTTCAAGCTCAATGAAAGTTTCTCCAAGGAACTTCCATCCCATTTTCAGGAGAGTTTTCGGGTAATATTTCGCGCTATATCTACCTTTTGATCTGTTCACATTATATTGTCTTTCCTCATTTGTGGTTTGTATGTTATATATCGTGTTTATATAGAGGTTGATTGCGGATGAAGTTGAGAAGGTTAAAGGCTTTCCGGTCGACATAATTGCACCTTTTCGGGAGAGATTGAAGATCTTGGGGCGTCTTGCAAACGTCGATGATCTTCCTTTCAGCGCTCCCGAGAGGAGGCTGATAAATGCTTACAATGAGAAGCCTGTTCTTTCTCGTCCTCAGCACGAGTTCTACATAGTAAGTGGTTTTTGCTCTTCAAAATGTGCTGTGAATCCTTTGAACAATAAGCGCGAAAAATAACAGACAATATGTATCACTATTGACAAGACTTATGTCAAGTAACTCTTGATTTCATTTCTTTTAACAGGTAGACAATTACCTTGAAATCGATCTGGACATGCACAGATTCGGCTACATCTCCAGGAAAGGATTCGAAGCGTTTCTAGGCAGATTAAAGTTGTGTGTTCTTGATTTTGGCCTCACCATACAGGCAAGTTATATAACTGATCTTGGAGAAGCTAAAAAAAACAGATTTACCATTTCTTTCTTTTATACTATGGTGCTGAATATTATAGTTGAGTTTAACACGTGCTTGTTTGTTTTCTTCTTCTTGTTGGAATTACTCTGAACAGGGAAACAAAGCTGAAGAGCTTCCTGAGCAAATTTTATGCTGTGTACGGCTGAATGGAATAGATTATGCAAATTATCATCAGCTGTGTCAGAGTCATGTAACCCTGTGAAAATATTGCAAAATTATTTGGTGTTTCAAGACAGATTATTATTCTTATCTAATAAAACATGCTCAAAAATCTTTCTTCAACATGTAACCTGTTCCTGTTTCGTGTCGAAAACTCGGAAACTCGGTTCTAGTGTAAGTTTTGGTAAATATATGTTTTCCTGTGGGCATAGATTCATTATCTGCTCAAGTGTTTTCTTACAAAATTACTTCATAATAAGACATGATAACAAACTCTTCAACGAAAATAAAGAATGGTAACTTCAAACATATAAATAGGCAGAATTTTCTCACTTTCTACAAGCAGTAAGAGGCTTTCCACACAAGCCTTTGTTGCCTAAATAGGAGCTCTTGGGAAAGTAGCTAAGAGGCTTCCCACTAGGAATCTGACCCACAAGAAGATTAGCTGATAGATCAAGCTCTTTCAGTTTCTTGAGCTTCAAGAAATCAACCGGAATCTGCCCGAAGAACCGGTTTCTCTGCATCTTCAAACTCTCCAATGAGCTCGCGTTCCCCAAAGATCCTGGCAGTTGAGAATGTAGCCAGTTAGAGCTCAAGTCCAAGCTCTGAAGTGATCCTAGATTCCCAAACGGAATCTTCTCGATCCCACCCGAGAATCTATTGCCAGAGAGATCAATGTTTGTCAGTGATTCTAGCTCAAAAACTCTCTCCACTGATCCTGTTAGCTTGTTTGAATGTAGGTCTAAAATGCCCAGACCCTGCAACTTTGTTATTGTCTCTGGGATTCTTGAAACAAGACGATTTTCCGAGAGGTTTAATGAATAAAGCTGTGTTAGGCTTCCAATCCAATCTGGTAAGACTCCACTTAAGCTGTTTGATGACAAATCCAGCTCTAGAATTGGACCTGGTGTTGCTCTAAGGAGATCTGGCACTTGACCTTGGAGCCCGGATTTTGCCAAGAAGATACGCGAAATGGACGGTAATCTTGCTAACCAAGTGGGCATTGAAGAAAGATTGAGATTGTTGAAAGAAAGATCAAGACTTTGAAGGTTTTCAAGAGAGGACATTTCTTGAGGAAGAGGCCCTTGTATCATGTTGTGGGACATGCTCAAGTAGATCAGCTGAGAAAGCTTGCCTATGGATTTCGGTACTAACCCGGATAACCGATTGTTATCCAAGTAAAGCTCTGATAAACTCAAGAGATTTCCTATGTTGGAAGGAATTGGACCATGAAGATTATTGTTTGCAAAGGAAGCTCTCTGAAGAGAGAGCGAATGACCGAAATTGTAAGGTATTTTGCCACTAAGATTGTTGTCATGTAGCCTTAGGAAAGCAAGAGAAGGCATGTCACCTTGGCTTAATGGAAATGGTATCTCACCCTCAAGATTATTGGTATCCAAATAGAGAGTAGAAATGGAAGAAAGCTTAGTGAATGAAGATGGGATTTTCCCATTAAGGCGATTGGCGGAAAGATCAAGCTCTTCAAGAAGTAACAACTTACCTAAACTCTCAGGAACTTGGCCACTCAAGTTGTTGCCATTGAGATACAGCCTTGTCAGCCTTGGAAGAGAATGACCAATTGATGGTGGGATTTCCCCTGAGAGGCCTATTAGGCCACCAAGATCAAGAAACTCAAGTGAGCTGAGATTCATGATTGAACCCGAGAATTCGCCTTCCATTCTTGTTTGACCAATGTACTCTTCACTTGAAACTACACCAGGAAGCCTGAGCTCTGTCACTCTTCTTGTATTGTTGTCACAAGAAACTCCATCCCATTCGCAACAACTCACGCCGACCCATTTCTTGAGCCGCCCTGAAGTGTCAAGGCGAATGCTCGCCTTGAAACCTCGTAAGGCCATTAAATCTTTAGTGTTGCATTGCAGGCTTGTTCCATGGCTGAAGAATCCTAGAGCTATCAAAGAGAGCAAGAGAGCAATCTGTTGAAACTGCTTTCCCATTTCTTGCAATATGCTAAAGGCTCCACTCCTGTATATTAATATGTGCAAGAAAAAGAAGTCAAAAGGAGAGTGTTTGCACTTTTGCTTTCTTGTATTGCTTTACAGATTGGAGGCTCTTGAAAGGGCATCTTTTGGTGATTATGATGTTTGTTGGGTTATGATTAAAATAGGTCATGGAAATCAAGATCAATGACAAAACACATTGTTTATTCTGCTAAAGACACTGAGAAATCTCTTAAATCTATGTTTTGCTGAATAAAACTGGATTAAACTAATTCTTTAGCAGCTTCTAAAGATCAGAGCTAGAACATCTGTCCAAGATACAAGCTCTAGACTCAAAGTCTTCCCTCTCTGTTTTTTTTTTAATTTTACTTGTTTCATAGTGACGACAAATTGATCATAAATTTATCAAACGTGGAATATAGGCACATGACTGTCTAAGACCACATGATACAGTTAAAAGTAAGAGTCAGGAAGGATTTTCAATCATTTTTTTATATAAAAAAAATTGCATTGGAAGGTTTGTTGTGAAGTACAAGAACAACATAAGCTTTGTTCTGAACTTCAACAACAAGAAATCCACCATTATTTGAAACCATAACCTGGGAAACTCTTCCTAATCACTTTTAAGCACAAGCAAGCATTGGAAACATAGTTTCACCACAAGTTCCACGAAGATGCTCTAGGATAGTTATTCTTTGTCAGGGACTAGCCTAATTCTTTCTTTATAAAAAAAAATAGTTTTACCACAAGAACAATAGAAAAGCTAGTAAGGAACAAGGTTAAAGTGAAGCCATGGTAAAAAAGCATAAAAGCAATAAACTGATCAACTTTGAATCAGAAGTAAGTAAACTTGCTCAAAAATCCTTACCCACAAGAGCTGAAAATCTTCTTTGATGTCCAAGAACTTGAAAATGAGAACAAAAAAATGGCTTATGGCTTATGGCCAGACGTCTGCAATAGATTGAGTGAAAGTCATGTATAGCATTGAATGTGCATAATACTAGCTCCACTACATATTTTACCCAAAAAATCAAAAAGGCCCACGTCATGAAAACTGAATACTTCAGCAAAGTGAGAAAACATTAATGAGAAAGCTATCAAACTCAGTCAATGGCTAAGAATTGTGTATGTCTTTTCTTTTCTCAAATTTCGGCATAGGAATTGCAAGAAACTTAGGGCCCATTTGGACTCATTTCTATTTTGTTTACATTTTGGTGGTTGAAAACGGTCTATTTTAGATGAGTGACATGAGAGATGAACATCAAAAGTATATGCACACACCAATCACCCGTTGGTCTAGTGGGATGTGGCACTTGACCCCTTAAGCGTTTGTCCAAGAGGTTCGAAGTTCGAATCTCCTTGGCAGCGTGGATGGAGCAACGGAATTGGGAGGGTCGCCCCCTTCACAGGGCCACTGCAGTACCCGGTCCGGACGTAGACGGGGTTTACTAGCCGAACCGGACGCGAGAGAAAAAAAAAAAGTATATGTACACAATAACTCTCTTCAATTGCGCCATAATAAAAAGATGAATAATTTTCTCAAAAAAAAAAGATGAATAATTGATCAGATGTGAAACTGGACAATTAAAAGAGTAGGGAAGATAGCACTTACTCTTGATCTAATGATCTAAGATCTAAAGATAGTGATTATACACCAAAGCAAATTGGACTTTTCATTGACCTTATTCTGTTATCTTTTCTTTTTGACGAAAGTCAAATGTTTTGAGGAAAAAAACAAACTAAATACTGTATATTATAGTGCAACTGATCAAGGGTTTTTGATGAGTTATAAAATGCAATTTCATTTCCGATTTGAAAGAAAGGAAAGTACAATTAGACCTTAAAAGGGGTGAGCCAGAGCAACATGTTTTAATCTGTCGATCCGAATTAAAGGACATTGTAGATTTTGTTGTTGCTTAAAATAGGATCATCCATAGACAAAGCTAATTTTACAAAAAGAACACACCATCACAGTAAAAAAATTACTCGAATAGGCAACCAAACAAACTCAAAGAAAATATCGGAAAAGAAATTGATAGAGCATACAAGCAATTTTTTACGTGAAAAAACCCGATATGGGAAGAAAATCAAGTGTACCTCTCTCTCGATACCCAAACTTCCTCTAGCTCTTTTTTTTTTTGGCTAGGTTAATTCTTCATCTAAGTTTTCAAGACACACCTAGGTGTTTAAATATCCCTTCTAAGTGGGCCATTAAAATAAAATCCATAAAGTAAAACATAACCCATAATGTTGGGTTCATCCCCTGAGGAGGTTCAATTCATTTTCAATATTCTCTCCCCTTTGCTACCTTTGACATCTCATCTACCTCATTTTATACCTTTTGTTCCTCTTTCGAATCCTCTTTCTTTATGGCATAAACTTTTTGCACACAAAAATTTGACTTTTTGCACCACGCCATTTAAAGGCGTCGCCGTTTAAAGGCGTCAGAATATAATAATACTAAATTTCGTTCGGGAAAATTCCGAGTCGTCGTGTGACGCCGTTGACCGGCGTGGTGGGACGCCTTTGACCGGCGTGGCGGGGCGCCGTTGACCGGCGTGGCAGGAGCAATCCTTCCATCAACGGTATTTTGGTCTTTTTACGTATATAAATTTAATAGGATATTAAATATCACAAAACTCCATTAGCACAATTGGTAAGTACTTTACTTTGGGTATACTTGAGATTCCAGGTTCAAATCTCAATAGCTACATGTTTTTTTGAAATTGAACATAAAAACAAGAAATACATGCAAATGTAGTTGACAGGATTTGAACTTGGGACCTTGGGACACATTTAAAAACTCAAGTGAGTAATTGCCAATTGAGCCAATTGCACTTATTGAAATCTTAAGGCTCTATTAAAAATATATTTTAAGTAGGAACGCGCCAAGACGGGGAACCAACGCCGTTGACTGGCGTCTCACGACGCCGTTGACCGGCGTCCCACGGCGCCGTTGACCGGCGTCCCATGACGCCACATTTTCTTTTCCGTTTTTGTTTTCCCGCAATTTAATTAATATAATATTCATACGCCGTTAAATGGCGTGGTGCAAAAAGTTAAAAAATAGTGTGCAAAAAGCCGGGGCGTTCTTTATTTGTATCAATCAAGAAGATTTTTTTTCTATTTTATTTTTATTCGAAATACTTTATATATCTATATTCACCCCATATTATTTATAATTAAATACATTCATAAATTTAATCATTCAACTTAATTAATAATAAATTATATTTAATAAACTAATTTAATCTAGTTAATAAAATCGTAAATGACTTGTGATAATATATAATGGATTGCAAATATGAAAAAGAAACTTGATTAAACATTAAACAACATTACAAATCACAAAAGATGGAAAATAAAAGCATTAAGCGTACATTATTGCAATAATGTTCAGGTGGTTGTTGAAATTGGCTCACATGAATTTGTGGTGAGGTTTGAAAACAATATGGATTTATGTGTCTTGGTTGATTATTAAATATGTGAAATATGGCTTGAAAGTGGGGATTATGAAGAAGATTTGAATCAAAGGAGTATATTTGGATGATTGAGTGTTTGAGTTATTGTATAAGTTAGGAGTGTTAAGATTAGTGTGATGATCCATACCGACTAGTGAGGGATATATATGAGAAAATACAAAAGATGGTTTATGTATAAATAATGTAGTATCAGATTCAATTTATATAGAAAAAATATTATGGAAATTAGTTAATTTATTTTCTAATTAGTAACTTAAATAACTATAAATTGGAATAAATTAAATGAAAATAGTTGAAATAGTAGATAGTCCAAACATAATTTATTTTGCACCCAATGTTTGGTTATTAAGGTATTCTGCATTGTAAATATATGGTCTTTTAATAATTCGATAGTCCATCTATTCAATTTGAATATCCAACTCAAATAATTTCTCTAAATATTTGGCCTTACAAGGACCAATATATTTGAGACATGCCCCCCTATGGCATATTTTTAGTGAAAAATTAAAAAAAATACTACAAGGATACGTAAATATGAACATGGGAGTTAAAACAACTTATTATATCCCCTAGATATTGAAAGTTCGACATTACATCTAAGTCTTTATGGTCCGAGTTTCATTTAACACTACAAGCTATTAATTTATGGATTTATTACCAATTTATTGCGTTGAACAAAACCCATGAAATTGTGTAATAAACTATGAAAAACAGCTTGTCCACATTTATTATATAAAATCCATGCAAAAATAAAATAAAATTTACCCAACTCATCTTCCATAAACCTACAAAATGGCGGTTTATATTTTACACAATTAATTTGACCATACTTCCTTTGTCAAAATATCACAACTTTCCATGAACAGCACACTAAAAACTCCAATTACAAAAATCATACTAAAATAAAATTGCTCCAATATAATTTCCTAACTTAACTCGTACTATTGTCGACACAAATTATTTATGGAAAAAAGAAAAGAAAAAAGGAAACCGAACGCCATGACTTATGAGTTACATTATGCATGAACTAACTGTTACAACTTCCAATTCTCTCATGAACCCTCCCCAATTTCTCAAAATTCCGGAATTAAATTTCATATTTTTGGTGGGTTTTTTCCCCAAAATAAATTCAAATCCCACTACAGAAAATCAGGAGCGACACGAGCAAGAACCCACGACGTGTGTCAAAACTTGACGTGTCACCTTCGGCCTCTGCCCACTCTCACACCAAGAAAAATGGTGGGCTGAATTTGAAACACCCAAAACGACACAAGAACGTCCAAAAACGACGCCCAATCGCCCAAAGCTCGTCGTTCTGGTGCATGAAGTGATCAACTCAAAACTGGGCATGAGAGTTTGTATTGCATCAAGAATGGATCTTTTTTCCTAAAAGCCTAGTGCTTTGTGCATTTCTCGCTAATTATCCCTCTTTTTTTCCTTAAAGATTGAATCTTTAGTCAGTTCTTGGCAGATTGATGGGTCGGTTTTCATCAGTTCAACTGTTAATGGGGTTCTTGATCTTATACTGCTTTCTTCTGCTATCATCTCATCTTTTTCTCTTTCTAAGGTGTATGTCAACCGAAACCCAGAACCCAATTTCACTTCCAAACGATTTCTCAGACCCACAGTTCCAAAACCCAAAAAGAATTCTCTCCAATTTGATCTTAACACCGAGAAATTCCGAGAATTCCTCACTCCACAAGTCCGCCATGGAAGCTTGGGAGTTGGGCTCCAAGATCCTGACCCAACTCGCCAGAAGGCCCAAACCCACCAGAAATCAGCTCTCCGAGGGGTCCCACCACAACAAAACGACGCCGTGTCCGCGGTCAATCTCGGTCAACGCCGGCTTGGTCACGCTCCCCTGTGGGCTCACTCTGGGCTCGCACGTGACCGTGGTGGGGAAGCCACGTGCCGCCCACGTGGAGCTCTACCCGGCCATCTCCGGCGGCCGGATGAGTGACGTCATGGTTTCTCAGTTTATGTTGGAGCTCCGGAAAGTGGCCGGTGTTGTCGCCGCCGGCGAGGAGCCGGCGAGGATCCTGCATTTTAATCCCCGGATTAAGGGGGATTGGAGCGGTGGGCCCGTCATTGAGATGAATGCTTGTTACCGGAGTCAGTGGGGGACCGCGATCCGGTGCGAGGGTTGGCCGGCGACGCCGACGGAGGAGACCGGTAACCGGAACTCCTCCTAATTTTGCAAGTCATGATCTTTATATTGTTTTGGTTAATGTTGAAGGATTTTTCTATCGTGTGCCCTGTAATTTTTTTAATTTTTTTGCGATAAAAACGGAATGTTTCATTATACCAATAATAGAAATATTGTTTAGTTTCCTTTTTAGTTATATCAGTTTTTTTAGGTGTCAAATGGGTCATGCTCTTTGATGTGGGAATGTGGGTAGGTGGGCTTGAAGTTGAAGTAGTTATTTGTGTGTGAGAAAGTTCAGTTCTTGGAAGGTTTATGTTAGGATAGGATTATGCTCCAAATTGCAAATTAGTATCAGAATCTGGAATTTGGTAGTTTACTAGTTTCTTTGGTTGGTTCATTTTGTGGTAGATGATGGAATTTTAAAGTAATGAGCTAATGTGTAGTGACTAAAGCTTCATAGATATATGAGTAAGAGTTATTGCCTTAGTTTTTCCTTTTATAGGAAGTTAGATGTCCAACCTAAAATGTTGTTGTGAGTGTGAATGATAGTGGAATAATTGTCACCAACTTAAAACACACGAGTACTTTTTTCATAGGTAACAAATCAGGGCAAATCAGTTGCAAGAGACTTCAAAGAAATATGTACATGTAAAGCTTATTTTATACCAAGAGCAAGTTACTCTGGTATGGATTCTCTCATGATTGGTTGAATTCTTGGCTTCTGTGAAGTTGATGGGAATCCAATCTGCGACGAATGGCTACGCGACGACGATCACCTTCTAGACCACTCGAAAGCTGCTTGGTGGATCCAACACCTGATAAAACAGGAGCATCAGAATGTAGTCACATGGCCTTATCCTTTTGCTGAGGACAAGTATTTTGTTCTTACTGTCAGCACTGCCTTGGAAGGCTACCACTTAGACGTTGATGGACGCCACATTGCTTCGTTTCCTTATCGTACCGTGAGTTCTCAATCTTGGATCCTATGTTACACAGAAAGACCCGCTTTCCGTGCCTCTAATTGTTGTTTGCTAGATTTGACAGGGATATGATTTGGAAGATGCAACCGGGCTTCACATATACGGAGACGTTGAAGTGCAATCAGTATACGCTTCCTCCTTGCCAACTCTGCATCCTAGCATTGCCCGGCACAGGTACCTTGAGATGTCGGCTCAGTGGAAGGCCCCGCCTTTTCGTGGTGGGCCAATTGAGCTTTTCATCGGAGTCATCTCAGCTGGCGATCATTTCGCTGAACGCATGGCCATTCGTAAATCTTGGATGCAACATTACTTGGTTAAGTCTTCCAAAGCCGTTGCCCGGTTTTTCATAGCTCTGGTAAGCTAAATTGGAAGCCACATCTTGATCTTATATGCATGTGTATATCATTATTGATCATTTCAATCTCTTGACAGCACGCAAGAGAGGCGGTAAATGTTGAGCTGATGAGAGAGGCTGAGTTCTTTGGTGATATTGTTCTCTTGCCATACCTTGATAACTATGATCTCGTCGTTCTGAAGACTGTTGCAATCTGTGAACATGGGGTGAGTGTCGAAACATGTCATTCCTTTTTTCATTGAAGTTAAGCTATAGTAGTTTTTCTTTCTAATGGTTGGTTAAATTTTCAGGTCAATACTTTTACTGCAAAATACATAATGAAGTGCGACGACGACACATTTGTCAGCCTAGATCCTGTGTTCATGATAGCAGAGAAATTCGGCTCCGATGGAAGCATCTACATAGGCAAAATGAATTACTACCACAAGCCCCTTCGCGAGGGTAAATGGTCCGTCACGTTTGAGGTATACATCCAGGAAGATAAATTCTGATTCTTCATAGTCTTTTCACCAAGTAACATTCTTTTTGCTGATTTCAGGAGTGGGCAGAGGAGTTCTATCCAACCTATGCCGATGGAGCCGCCTATGTCGTGTCCTCAGATGTTGCTCGGTTTATCGTTTCAGAGTTTCAAAAGAACAAGTTAAGAGTAAGTTAACCTCAGACTCATATGATTTCCCCTCTTATACAACATTCTAAAATCCAAGTTAAGAAGCTT
The DNA here is from genome assembly GCA_963924305.1 of Polygonum maritimum. NCBI lineage: Eukaryota > Viridiplantae > Streptophyta > Magnoliopsida > Caryophyllales > Polygonaceae > Polygonum > Polygonum maritimum. The sequence goes on from OZ002737.1 coordinate 676,408, forward strand.
TATAAGTATGTTATTAGTATAAATCTTTTAGGGTGCGTTGGCAAATCACCTATAGACTTACAAGCATTGATGCTTACTATTTCACTTATAGACTTATAAATTTGAGTGTTTGGTATTATAAACAGGATAAGTTTGCTTATTTTGAATTAAGCATGAGAGGTGCTGCTCTTTTTTTTGTACTTATAAGCAACAAAATAAGGAGTGCTTTATAAGTAACAAAATAAGTCGATAAGTGATGGTTGCCAAACGCACTCTAAAACCGCATTTTTTTGTTGTTAATGTAGCTGTTCAAGATGGAAGATGTAAGTATGGGGATGTGGGTGGAGAAATTCAACAGCACAAGAACAGTAGAGTATTTGCACAGCTCGAGATTCGTCCAATCGGGATGCGTCGACGGGTATTTTACAGTACATTACCAATCACCAAAACAAATGTTGTGCTTGTGGAAGAAACTGCAAAATGAAGGCAAACCCATTTGCTGCAACTGGTGATGATAGATAGTTTTTAGATTTCTCCTTGAATTTGGATTTTTCCTGCATGCCTAAGTGTCTTTGTCTGAGTTATAGAGGGTTACAAAGAGCGGTATAGGTTATACTTGTATATGCTTCAAAAGGGTGATTGCAGGCAGAAAGAAAGGCATACAAAATTGGGTCTTTGTTTTTATAGTTCATAGGGTATGTTGGCCTAGAACAAGACTCTGACTAAACTATAACAGTTTTCAAATAAGTTGTTTGAGCCTAATTTTTATCAGTTAATGGTGAATCTACAAATCTACAATGTGGTTTGCTTAGATGCTAGTCCTTTTTTTTGAAAGTTTGAGATACAGTATTTGGCTTGCAATATGATGTTTAATCAACTTGAAAGTCTCTTCAGATGAAAGGCTGAAGAAGAACAGAACATACCTATTGAATTTGGTATGGATTTCCCTCTTCATAACCTATGTTATTCGGAATCTCGGAAACGAGCTTTTTCCCTTTTCGTTTCGTTTCGTGTTAGAAGCTCGAAAAGGGCAAGTCAAAAACTCGTTTCTTAGTATAAAATTATGGAGATTATACGATTGCTCGTGTCGTTTCCATTTCTCGTTTCCGTGTAACATAGTTCATAACTCTTTTATTTTTAAGCCTAGCTTTATACAATCAAGTTGATTTCTTATGTGCCAAATAACCATATGGTATTTTTTTTTGGTTGAAAAATAACCATATGGTATATAGTATTATTCTCTTTGCAAAGCACATAACAAGTCAACATTCAATTAACACGCATGTATAATTATATAAAGCTAGGCTTAAAAAAAAAAGATATTTTGAGCAAAGAAACCATATGCTATTCCACTTTGATTCAGCACGGTAGATGTAGTAGTACTTTGGAATATGATTCCTCTTATCTTCTAAGGGCAGAGAAATCACCAAACTAGACACCATAAAATGTCATGCATCCAATTCCTCCTCATTTTCTTCAATAATGCAAACAATATACGGAACCGAGATAGTCAGTAGATCATCAAACATGAATCAACAACCAAGGTATTCACTTTCCTCTCCCTCTCCCTACCCACCACAAAAGCTTGATCAGTTCGACTCCTCAAACACGAAAGGAAAAGCCGTTGAAATCGCCTGCAAAGTTTGCTTAATATGTGTAGTTTGCCCGGTCGCCGTAGCGTGGTCTTTGATCAAGCTACCAGGCGAGATTGGGTGGCACATGGTTAAGGGACGGTGTTGTTGTTGGTGTCGTGATAGGAGGGTTTTCGCAGCCGATTATTCCTCGTTTTCCGACATTGAAGATGATGATGAAGGTGATGCAATGCCAAATGGGAAAAATGAGAATTAGGTGCACAAAGTAGCAAGGGACTACTTGCCCTTTCTTCTTTAACTAGCTTATATGCTCTGTTTTAGCCCTTTTAATTACGTTTAGTAGTACAATTAGTAGAGCCTATATGCTCTGGTTTTGGATTTGTGTAGTCAGTATGATTCTTTAGGTCAAGGAAAGAATTCAATGCACTAAACAGGCTTTGGTACATCAAGAGATTGGAAAATCGAACTGACCTTTGCACACTTTTGTATTAATACATTTAAATCCCAAATGTATACCACAAAATTAAATATTTTCACATAATGTCAAAGAGAGTGACTATATTTAAATTTGTGCTATACATTCGAATTTTACATTTTTAATACAAAACTTTATTCTTTTATTACTCAAAAATTAATCCTTTTTGAAAGAAAAAAACCTCTGATCTAAAACCGGTCCACATCGAACCAAACCTAACCGAGTCTTGATCTGACCGCGAATTTTCATTAACCAATCTTTAGACCCGTCCCCAACCCTATCTAGACCGGACTTTGATCCTACCCATACTCCATTTCGCTTTTCTTATTGCACCGTCTTCGGGCTTGTTCTTTTTGTGGTTTGAAAGATCTTTTCAAAAAGTAGAGATAAGACGAGTATATAGAAAAACCCTAATCCCGTCAATCAGAAGAAAGTTCCCTTGCACAACAATGTCGGATTACTTCTGTGAACATATTTTTGCTCTGGTTCTGAGGAGGTTGCCTGTGAAAGCCTTATTGAAATTCCGATCCGTGTGCAAAGGATGGAAAGAACTGATCGATTCCCCTGTCTTCGTTCAAGACCACCTTTCTCTGCAGAAGCCCCGTTTCCTCATCGAACATGAAACTGTTGTCAACCAGTATGCAGTTGTTGATCCGTATGGCCTCCCCTTGTTCTACGTACTAACTGATAGTCCACATGAAGTTCTTGACTGCATATTTGTAGGGACTCATTACGGTGTAATTTGTTTCTACAATGCTTCCTGCAAAAAGTTACTACTCTGGAACCGATCCATCCGAAAGCTTTACAGTGTTGATCTCCCTCCAATGGATCACATTAGATGGGATTATGATGAGGGTTGCTTTGGGTCAAAAGATTTCGCTTATCCTTTATGTCTCCCATAAGGAGCCTTGGCGTTTTCTGGATGGTGGGTGAAGGCGAAAGAGTCAGGATTCTAGTTGATGTTAATGAAAAGTTGTTCATGCATGAGATCGGCTGCGATGGCGTCATTCCTTTGGTGGATAAATTTCTACACGGTGTCTATATCTCGTATGACTTCGTGGACAGCCTCGTTTTTCCTTAGGACAGCTCATATCATAACAAGAACAAGCTGCATCTGGAATTTCAACATCTATATTGAGCTAGTAAGTTAGCTAGCTAAGAGTTTTGTTATGTAGAATCTTAGATGAATGCCTTTTGGAAGCTATTAGTATGTATTTGAGATGCCCTTTTGCGTTATTTTCTCATGATTGGTTGAATTCTTGGCTTCTGTGATTCTTTAGGTAAAGGAAAGAATTCAATGCACTAAACAGGCTTTGGTACATCAAGTGATTGGAAGATTGACACTATGCTCTGTTTTCGCCTTTTTTTAATAAGTTTTAGTGGTAGAAAAATATTGAAAAGACAGATTGTACACTTTAATAGCTCAAAACTCTCAAAACAGTCAAACATATGTGCCAAAACCCACAATTGTGATCCTGTGAAAAATATTAACAGAGGTTTAGTAACCCAAATTTCGATGGCGTGGTAAAAAAATATTAACCAGAATCCCGCTTTCAATTTCTGTATAAAACTATATTATACCAACTATAAGTACAAACTTCACAGTCCACAGTATTACAGTTCCATACTTCTGGTATATCTTATATGCAATACTCAAGTATCACAAGTTCACCGATCTTATATACACTAGGTTCTTCTTTGTTGTCATCACTTTACAGAATCGCACTTCCGTATGTATACTTCTTCTTCTCAAATAAGAATAATCCAGCGATTTAATCCACAACAAATCAGCCTTGAACCAAATCTACCATGAGACTAAATGGACAAGAGCCATGCTATATATTCCTGTTTCAGTAATTGGTCATATTGAATCATGTTCGCCAAGAAACTCAGTAATGCATGGATACACTTCCTTTGAAGCCTGCGCCAAAGTCATAAGAATACACCTCAAGTGCTTATACAGGATTTATACAATCTTATAGCTGTGAAGAAGACGGGACAAAACGTACCATACGACTTCCAATGATATCATAGTGAGCATAGTGCGGACCACCTGGATCTCCAAAGACCTTGTATCTAATCAGGTGCTTAGGAATCGCCTTCACTGTCTCTGCATCATCAAATGCACAAAGAAGACAACACAGCGTGTGAATGATTCAATTGAAGATGAATATTATAAGTAAACGGTATGGCATTCACCATATACAGCTTCAGGAGGACAGATCAAATCTTGATCTCCGGCCAGTGCCATGATTGGGACATTGCTTTTGTGCAGGTGATCCTTGTAAGTAAACGTTCCACTTCGGTCACACAAACCGTTCTTTTGGAAAGCAGTTGATAATTGCAACAGAAGCTTAGTAGGAATAGTACCTGCAAATTCAAGTTACGAAAACAAATATCAGTTTGTTTTTCAAAACCAGAAAGAAAAAGACTCTTGAAAACACAGTTTTCGATTTTTGGTTTACTGTTTTGAGAATATATGTGACTATTAGGATATAGAATATTATGAAAGACCCAGTTTGACACCTAGCTATAGCCTTTAGGAACATGAATATGTTCCAGAACTAAAGACTGGAATCTCAAAGCTGAACCAAATCAGCCCCATTGGATTAGTTTCTCAGTTCAACCTATACACAGAACGTCAGAGGTGATATTGGCCCATTTCATTTGTTCTAATTAGACAATGTTAACTGTGAAAATTATGGCACAAAAACTAAAATAGTCATTGTCAAAATAGAGTTGAATACTAACAGAAGTTCTTCATGACGAGTTTGTCAACTAAGTCTGGAAGCATCATATCTTTGGAAGAAATCTGAGAACTCAACCAAGACAAAACATAAGGAGGGCGAGAAGCAAGTGGATGTATGGCTGCAAGGACTACACCGAATGGAACAGCACGAACTTTCAGAGCTTGAAATGGTTCAGCCTGAATATGACAAAATTGAACATGCAAGCATCAGATTCATAATAAGAATTATAAATTAAGCAAATTTTCAAGCATGCTATTGCTAACAGTACAGCTTACCAAAGGCAAAATAAGCTTCACTGAGGATTTTGATGATGAGTAATCAAGCGATGAGCCCATTGTAATCACTCCTGCTAAGCCAGGATCCTGCCTCTGAAAACCTGTCTAGTGTATGATATTGTTATGACATATATAGATGAAAACACAGTTCTACTTACCCGTGGTCAGGATTCTCCTTTAACCATATCTATTTTCTTAATGCCCAAGTGAACTGTGTTAACTAAAGTGACTTTTTTAACAGTTCAGTTGAAGTATATCACTGATTAAAATATAAATCACAACTGAAGTTGAACAAGAAAGCACACAAGAGTGAGATATACCAGAAGAGGCAAGCAATGCATATAGCAAAATGCCACCCATTGAGTGGCCAATCGCCAGCAGTTTACCATCTCTGGGTTTGCTTATGCTTCTAATATAGTCCATCTGCAGTAGTAAGCGAAAAACAGATCATCATCATCATCAATCAATAAAAAAACCAGTCAATATAAGATTTGTTATACATACCACAACAGGAATATCTTCCTTAAGGTACTCATCCAAATCCCACTCAACGTTCATAAGCAAGTCCACCTGCTCCTGAAAATCCTCCACAGCCGACGAGACACGCTCCTGTAATTCAGAAACCGCAGGCGGAAGAGACGACCAGCCTTGCACCGTACTAGTAATCCTCTGGCTCATCTGCTGTATCTCTTTCCCAATATCCGAGCTCCGCCAGGCTTCTATCAGACCTGAATAGATCCTCACTTTTCACACTCTATCCGGACTACCATTTACCAAATCCCAAATGAATCAAACTCTCCTCGTTCTGCACTAACCTTCCACACTTTGTTTGGACAGGTAATTGGAAAGCTCCTCACCGCCTAGGGTTTCCACTCCTCGCATACTTAATCCAGCTCCTCTAACCTCTAGAGTCCATGTATCAAATCCTTTTCCACACATATGTCTAGCAAACGAAGCCTACAACCAAATCAAAAGCCAAATTGATGAAAAAAAGTGCGACATAACCTCACAACGACTCCCAGCCTCTCGCAGTCTTTAACATCCATTAATTACTGGCATAGAAATCGCTCGAAATGAAAATTTAATCACTGCCTAGGGTTTCCACTCCTCGCACACTTAATCCAGCTCCTCTAACCTCTAGAGTCCAACTATCAAATCCTTTTCCACACATATGTCTAGCAAACGAAGCCTACAACCAAATTGATGAAAAAAGTGCGACATAACCTCAAAACGACTCTCACCTCTCGCAATCAGTAACATCCATTAATTACTGGCATAGGAATCGCTCGAAATGGAACTGAATGATTCTATAGAGATGAACATACCCCAGGCGGAGCGAGATCATAGCCAATTGCATTTGTTCCGACTCCAGAGAGTAACAACAGAGGATGATTTCTCGGAGCCACCTGCACATCCAAATCACCGCCATTGCAACAATCTGATGAGAAATTTCCGATATATTCGAATTAGAGAGAGCGAGAGAGAGAAATACGTTAGGAGGAGGACGATAGCGCCAGAGAGCGAGGCTCCAATCGGAGCCGGGGACGGAAACGTAATGGAGCTCGTCGGCGGTGCAAATATCCGACTTGGCGGTTGCAACTCTTAGGTTTACGGTGTTCGCCGGCGTCCGACGGCGACGAAAGGCGGATTTGGAGCGAATTGGTTGGATTCGGGAGGGAAGATTGAGCGCCGATTGAATCGCATTCATGTTCGATCTTGGAACTCTCTCGATTTCCGCGGAAAATTATGAATTTAATCTGGAAATTAAAATAGGAAAAATCTAGCGATGATCGACGAGGGGACGTTAAAAGCTCCGTCGGGTTGTTGGTTTAAAAGCGTGTAAGTAAAGATGGGCCCACTACTAACTGCCTAAAGGAATGTGTGGATTTAAGCCTATCATGCATTTATGCACGAAACTTCGCAAGTATTGAATAATTTGAATCGCAAGTACATTCTAATCGCGTGCACGGGATTAGAATATTTTTTTTCATTAAAAGTAGTTCTTGACAACAACAAAAATATATCAAAAGTAGTTACAAATGTGTTCCAAATGTTGCTAAGGTTTGCTGTTGTTATGGCTGTCGCTGAACAAGTATGGTTCCAAATGTGGTGATAATGGACACGGTTTTATCGTTTTTGTTTTCTCCACCTTTGGAGAATTGGGAAGTGATGCTCTTGATTTTTCTAGGGTCACGTGGGCTGTTCCGAGTCATGCCTCTAGTGCTGATATTCGGTTTTTCATTTTTCATAGGTTGGGTTTTACATTGAATAAGGGTGTTGGAACTCAATTGATTTTTTTGTAAATGTAATGTATTTTTTAAAAAAATGTGTGGATTTAAGCCTATTTATCTTCTTAATTTAATTTGTTTTTTTTTTTTTTTGTGGGTGGACATAATTCTATTGTTGATACATATCTGAGTAGTGGGTTCCAGATTAGGGTATAGGCCCACTGGCACAAAACGGGCCGTATTCTTTAGCTGTTGGGCTTTGACATAAGCCTTATTGGCGGTTGTAAGGCCCGTTAATCAAAACAGATGAAATGTAACGCTTATCATAACATATGGTGAAAAACTCAGCTTTCGGGCATTTGGTTCGGCGCCTCGGCGGTTAAGACTAGGTACTGCCCCGAGTTCACGGTTTCGAATCTCACAGACGGCGGTTTATCCTTTACTTCACTGAATAAGTTACCCTTTCGTAGTCAGCCGTTGCCACTACAAACTCAACATTTATTGCCTTTCCTCCACGTTGAAGTCGATAATAGCCTTGATTGTCTCTTTCCAAACTACTTGAACAATTCGTAATACATGATTCTCATCGAGCTCGGTCTCTAAATCCACGAGAACCCATATATTGTACCTAGATGCGATGAATTCTCATGGATATAACAAGGCCACATTTTTACAATTGGGACTAATTAAACTAACCAAATACATAAGTCGATGGAATACTCTCTTGCATTCTATGCAAATCAGGATAAGTGAACACCGTGCTCTTCATTAGCTTCATCGAAGCATGGCTTCTTATGCCCCATTCATTTATGTCTTCATCACTTTGATCACAACATATGTCGAAGTGCCACTTTCTACAACCAATCACTTATGTCTTCAACTCCGCGTCACTTCTAGGACATGATGCAAAGTCTCCCGCGCGCTATACTTCATTGCATGGTTGTGGAGTCGATGATGTATGTGAATTACTTGTCTTTTTGGTTCGCCTTGTCTTAGCATGCTCTACTATGCAAGGCTTCTCATCCTACTTCATTTTTGTTCCCTTTACTAACAAAAGCTCTAGTTACTAATAAAAGTGAAAAGGGGTTTTGTACCCATTTCACCTCTGACGCTCAAGTTAGTAATTCATATTCACAACATTATGTTGTATGGTGCAAGGGTAAGTACTTATACTCGAGAAAGGCTCATTTTTGCTTGTTGTCGTATGGTGCAAGGGTAAATAATTAAGCATAGCATCTTTTAGGAACATCCCCAACATTCTATTGACAGTATTTTACCATTTTACCCTTGATGACAAAATATTATTCTTAACATCTTAGTATAGACATATGACTATACGAGGGTGAACATATTACATACATATTATCATACCAATTTCCAATCGTCCTTTTTGCCCTCTTGTCTTATTTGCAGGACCAATTTCAAATCTGAAATTTGCACACATAATTTCTTGCCTTGCTCATCAACTTCTTGTATTCGCCCTATGTAGTACGTACTGGTGATTGTATTTCACTTTAAAGGAAACCCATTGTTCTGGTGATTAATACGTGCTTACAATATAATTACCCATGCTTAAATTCCACAAGGCTTGAAAAATGAAAACCCTAGAATAGTTAAAAATAAATTAAAAAACCCAGAAATTGTGACAGCTTCTGCAAAACTGGAAATAGGGTTTAGGAATAATCTGATATTTGTAGACTACTATCACTACATATCAATCAGTCATCTTGTACGTTATTATGAACTGGAAATTTGATTTACACCGGTGTGCTGTTAACTTCTAATTAGTGCGTACAAATACACCACAGACCAAACAATTTGTTTTTTGAATTACTCCCTCCGTCCCTATATGTATGTCCATAAAGCACAATTTCGCGTAAATTAAGAAAATGTGTAAGAGGTATTTGGTAGAGTAATATGAGTGGTTGAAATGAAGAAGGTGAGGATGGGTTAAGTTAAAAAAATGGACCAAAATAGAGGTTGAGAAATTTAGCTCAAAAAAATTAATCCAAATATACCTTAAATGGGTGTTTTCTTAATGGAAAAAATTCAATAAGTATGAATATTAAAAAAAATTATTGAAATATTGTTTATTTTTGGGTTTATGAGAGTTTATTTGTAATGTATTTGATGAAGATGATTGGATGGAGAGAGAAATGGGGAAGAAAAGTAAGTAAAAAGTATAATGTATAAGGGTAAAAGTGTAAAAAAGCAGTGATATAAATGGAAAGAATAGAATTGTGGACAAACATTCCGGGACAACGAAAACGGAAAGATGGACAAACATAAAGGGACGGAGGGAGTATGATTGGTCTGGGGTCAAATTTTCATACTACTCCGTCGTAGGATAAAAAAGAGGAGGTACATTTTGGTGCAGATGCAGAGTGGAAAGATGAGTGTTGTCGAGATTTTACTGTTTCTTATCTCGTGCTGTCTCAGCTTGTGCTATTTTGACATCTGTTTTTGTCCTTACTCTTCTCACTTTTACAGTACTTTGCAAAGTTGCAATTAGTACTTTGGGTAAATTCCCTTGGTGGTCCCTAATCTTTCATACTCGTTTACTTTTAGTCCCTAATCTATTAAAAGGTCTTTTTTGGTCCCTAACCTTTAAAAAGGATTACTAATTGGTGCTTCTGTTATATATCCCGTTAGTTCTCTGTCAAAAGAATGACATGGACTCCACCTGTAGAGATACATTAAAAAAATATATTTCTTGGCTGACAAAGCACTAGTTGGCACGTGATACACTGATACTTGAAAGCTTATTCACTTTATTGAAACACATCCTTGCTCCTGGCTCAACCAAAAAAACACATCCTTGCTCTTGGTGGATTAAATAAATTGCATCTAAACTAATCTGCATATATTAATTAGAGTGAAGAAATTCGACAAAAAAAAAAATTAGAGTGAAGAAAAATTATAATTATATATGAACTCCAAACTAAATAAACAAGCATTTTTTTAATAAAATATTATGGTTCATCCAATTAGCCTTGCAAGTTGTCCGTGGCTGAACATATACCCCTAGCAAAAAAAATATGCTTAAAGTACCCAACTATTCAAAATGCTTACAAAAGTGGTAAATTTAACTCTAGCATCTATTTCTTCTTGTACTGAGATGTGAATTTTCCTTTTCCTTTGTCTTTGCTTCCTTGTCTGCAGGTTGTAGGTCTATCAATATAGCTTGTATGTGCACTGGAGTGTACACCACTTTGAGTACTTTCCTGTGAAATGCAAAATAGAGATACATGTTTAAAAGATGAGGCATACAATACATGTAGATGTTGTATTACATGAAAAACCTTTTTTTAAATGCAAGGATATTATCAATAATATGACAATAGAATAATTCAGTAAGTAGTTGCATCCATGTACCTGCTGGGTGTTGTTACATTTCCTCTTATTATGACCAGCTACACCACATTTCATACAATGCATGATCATACCCGACCTTCTCATCTTGTTTTTCGGTTCTCTTTCACCTGCTTCTTTTCTTCTCTTCTTTTGACGTCTTCCACGTTTGGGCGGAAGTGAGTTAGGAGGCATAATGGGGTTATGATTCTCATTTTCCCATTGATTCATACTTCTAACGGGATTGATGATGTTATCATACATACTTTTCCAAGTAGAAATACTATAACACTCGTCTACAAAATCCTCAACTGAATTGTTATTATAAGCTAAGGCTACACAAGCATGACTACATGGGAGTCCTGTCAATTGCCATTTCCTACATGAGCATGTTCGGGCTGCAACATCAACAACAAACTGCTCCATTCGACAAGTCACTTGAAACTGTGTTCCTCCAGAAGGTATAGGCCAACAATACCTAGATTCATCTTTAATCTTATCCAATTTTTTCACAATTTTTGGACATATATTACCAGTCCACCTAGTCATCTGGTCTCTTTTCCTTGCAATCCTAACCATTAACTTGCATCTAATCATCTCCATCATAGTCAAAATAGGTTTATCTCTTGCATCTAGAATAAACCGATTGAAACACTCTGAAATATTATTCAGTAACATATCACACTTACTAGTTTCCCTAAAATGTGATCTTGACCAATGTTGTGCAGAGATTTTCTCCATCCATAGATGAGCATCAACACTAAGAGCTTTGAGCTTTTCCATGTGCATATTGAAATCTCCCATGTAAGTACTTGTTGCAGCAGCCCAAACAGTGTTCTTCATTACCTCTCCAGGAAATAATTTCTTGAAATTTGCAATCAACTGTCTCACACAAAATCTATGCTCAGAATTTGAAAATAAATCATTCACAGCTTGAATCAATCCCTGGACGCCACATTATAAATAAGATCACGTTAGAATGAAAAATATATAACAATGATGATTAAAGTTCAAGTAAGGTGTATGCTTACTTTCTGTCTATCGGAAACAAAAGTCCACTTATGACTATTTTCAATCTCCAACTCTTCACCAAGCAACTGTAAAAACCAAGTCCATGAGTCTCTACTCTCCACTTCAACAATCGCATATGCTATAGGCCATATGCAATCATTTGGATCAACCGCTGTTGCAGCTAGCAATTGTCCACCATATCTACCCTTGAGAAAACATCCATCAATCGAGATCAAAGGTCTACAACCAGACTTGAAACCATTCTTACATCCCGATAAACAAACAAACATTCTCTTGAAAATCAAGTTATCCAATGACAACAAACATGTGCTCCCTGGATTAGTCCTTCTTAATTCTCCTCCATAGTCTGCAAGCTTCAAAAAGTGTTCCTCCTCTTCTCCTCTCAGGATACTAAGGGCAAGTTGTTTTCCTTTATATGCCTTTCCTTTTTTTACAATAATATTGTAATCACATTTAATTTGATCTTGTAGTGTTGGAATAGTAATTTCTGGAATTCTTCTAATTAATTCCAAGTACTCATATGCAATCCACATTTTAGTAGCAAACTTACTTGAAAATCCTCTACTGCAGGTATGCTCATCAATGTAGGTTCTGATTTGTACCCTTCCTGAATTATCAAATGGAGTTGCATATAGTACCCATGGACAACCCTGCTTACATTTCACTCTAAGCCTTTTCAAATCATTCTTCTTAAAAGATAATTCAACCCTGTTTTTGATTGAATATATCCTGACAGCTTCTTTCAATAATTGAAAAGATGGAAATATCATTTTCAACCTGAACTTTGGATCCTTAATATCAGTTCGAGGATTGAACTTTGGAAATCTTTCCTTCTCCATATCACTATCTTCATCTAGGCTATCCAATTGATCAGAACCGTCATAATCCGAGTCCACATCAAATACGTAACCCATGACTTCTTGTTGATTATCAAGCCCCTTTGTTTGATCAGCTGCACTTGAATTTGGGGGATTCATCACAAATTCAATATCCTCATCGTCTCCAATATTGTTGTCCTCCTCTTGTAGATGAACATCTTCATCCTCCTCTACATGTTCAACAATCTCACCCTCTGAAGATGACCCATCCTCATCATCATCATGTAGTAATAACATAGTTCCTTCTTGAAGATTTGTTGCATGTATATCATATTCTCCTTCCTTGATGACCACAAACATTTCAATTACACTGCATACTGATAAATGAGAGGCTACCATATCTATCACATCTATATCACCATTGATCATATTGAACTGAGATTGACTTGCACTAGAATGAGAAGACTTCCACAATAATATAACCTTGTCCATATCATGTTCAATTTGCCTCAACATTTCAGCAATGCTTTCGAATGATACTCCATCCTGATGGCAGTAATCAAAATAGTCAACATGTGCCTTCACCTATTCGCTCCACCCTTCCTCTGAAAAATACCCACCATGATTGAATTTAATACTAAAATAACCTGTATTGGCATCTGTGAACAAGTATATATCATAAACAAGTTAGAAACCAAAGAGAGTTAATGGTATATAATATAATACTCCTAGATAAGCCAAAAAGAAGAAGGATCTTTTGAAAACACAACTAGCTAGTGGGGACATGCATTATCTAAGGCATGTGAAGCTACAGCAACTTAAGATGGTCCCTTGTCTTTATTCTATCACACATAAATCAAGTAGAAAAAACCAAATTGTTTTTGTCCACCCATACCACTTCATTCGGTGGCCAATAAAAACAAATAAGCCTGCATATAGCTTCTCCTACAAACCCAATATATACTACTGGTTCTTTCCCACATGAACCCTTTGTGCTTTCAAAGGTGTTTTCTTTCCCACATGAACCCTAAAAGCTTTCTAGGACTCCCTTTTCCCAAATGTAAAGTTCAAAACTTCCTCAAACAACCAATAGTCTAGAATTTGAAAGTAGAGATTTTACCATATTGTGGGGGTTCAGAAAATAGATCTCGTTTACGCCACTTTCTTCTGATTTCCAACTTCTCCATCTTCCTTCAAGCTTCCTAATTTCATGCCAAGGCTGCAAGTTGAAGCACAGAGCTGTTCTTTTTCGCTCAAATTCTACCCTAAAACCACGTCTTTTTTGGTCTAAAAAAATTCACTTTTTTTTGTAAATTCCATTCCCACCCCTTGTGCTTTGTCAGCCAAGAAATATATTTTTTTAATGTATCTCTACAGGTGGAGTCCATGTCATCCTTTTGACAGAGAACTAACGGGATATATAACAGAAGCACCAATTAGTAATCCTTTTTAAAGGTTAGGGACCAAAAAAGACCTTTTAATACTAAAAGTAAACTAGTATGAAAGATTAGGGACCACCAAGGGAAATTTTACTCCATTGATTGCATTTTTTCATTTCTTAAACCCTGAACAGTAAACCCTCATGAATTTTTTTACCATTTGCATTAATTTCTGGGAAGGACTTTTTTTTTACCGTGTTAAATATATGTATTCCTAACTCGAACTCATGTTTTGATGGAGCACAAGAAAGTTTTATGTATGGCATATTGGTGTAGTTAATTAGTTTGTTAATTCCGCGGTTAAAAGTTTTATGAACAAGGTAAATATACCACTAGGTTATATAAGTTGACATATAAGTTACAGAAGATAAGAAATGAATTTATTCTCAGACAACAAATTAAAGTAACAGTATAGTTGTGGTCCTGGTTTCATTTCTTAAACTGGGAAGATGCATGAACCTAGTAGCTAGCTTGTGATGTTCTTGCTAATTTTGTTTTCCATAAAAATATCTCTCATGCTATATTTTAGGTTGCGTTCGGTAACAGGTCGAAATTAAGTTGATGGTGTTGAAATGCATTCAAGTTTGAAACTCGAAGAAAAAATAGACGCCATCGACTAAGGGTGAAGTGTTCAGCTGCATAGTAACGAACGAGTTGAGTTGATTAAATTTGTAAGGTCCGAGCCCTTAAAAGTGTTATCCCATACCAACAGGACTTCACAGGAGTCACCCATCCTGGTAGTACTCTCGCCCTAACATGTTGGCATGGAGAGCACCTCAGTCTCTTATAAATTATCGGGGGTGTTACAAACTTCAAATCAGGCAAAACAAAGCACGCATGCATGATGAGGGTATTTGACGGAATTGATGGTGTTGTGTGATGTTGATCTAGTTGAAATGTCATCAACATCAACTTTCAAGTACTTGTAGCCGAACTCGGCCTTAATATACTTGAAACATTGATGGAACAAAAAAAGAAGAGCCTTAATTTATTGTAAATATAATGGATATATGGCATAAGCCAATAAATTAAACTAGCTGAATTCAGTGATTTAAATTTTAATGTTTGATAGTACGATTGGATGCTGATTTGAAAATGACCAATATGATTAGTCATGCTAGTTTATTTAAGTGAAATGTAAGGCCAAAATGAAATATATATGAAATTACATACTGAAAAACAAATGAAATTAGGGGGAATATAATATATTTGCATGAATATGAAGGGGAGTTATGCAAAGAGGTGATGTGGTTTGCCCTTTTCATGTGTATATGTTTTCTTTTACCCTAAGATTTCGGCTTTTTTAATTATAAACAAATTTCTAAACAATTGTATGTTTCAGACATATTTTTCCAGTTATGCATTTTATCTACTATAATAATACAGTATATCTTTGTTAAAATTTGCGCCAAGTCATCAATCCTGAATAAAATAATGATTTTATTTTTTGCATTGATTTTCAAAAAATAACTTATATATCTTCTTAATATCTTATCCAATTTCCTTATGTATACTTAATATCTTACTCAATTATATATCCTTATACGAATAAGGAAATCGAAGTGATTTTCTTTTATAATCCTTACAATTTTTTCTTATTAATTAGTATACATTTTTGTCATTATTGAATCTTGAAGAATAGTGACAAATTTTTACATGTGTCAATAGTGGATTCATTAATAATATAAATTTGAATAGAACTATTTTAGAATTAAAATTATATGAATAAAGTACATATATAGGTCAATAGGTTCGGACTTTGGTCTATTGGATTTGGATTATAAGTTCCCGAGTTAAAAGCGTATTCGTATCAAAATTCGATCTCAAATCGATTAATTTGGTTTTATATTTACATTACCCGTACATGGTACGGGGTTTGTACTAGTTTATGATGTAAAAAACAAACGTGTTACTCATTAGTTCTTACAAACTCACGGAGCTTGAACTCTATGACCCAAAAAATTGGGCTTAAGCCCATTGGTCAAATTATTTGTGTAATACTACAACAACATTACGTACCCAATGTATCTCGCAAAACGCAGGATATGAGGAGTCAGAATGGGGATATTCTAGACCTGGATGGAATACGTCTGATACAACCCAAGTAATCGAACAACCAACCAACAAAAGAAAACTAGATGAAAGCTAATTAAAGCAACCTCAACAAAAGAAAACTAGCAATACTATAAGAAAAAACCGAAAGTCAACACAAGAGTCCAAACCCCCAAACGAGAAGCACACAAGCTCTAGGCCACCTAGGAAAAATCGACTCCATTACCGGATAGCTAACGGTCTGCCACCCTGATCTTCTCCCTCCAAACCTCTCTGCACTCCGCTACGGTAAACAATGGGTTTTTGATCTCTCATTTCTCCTACAACTATTGCAATAAGTTTCGTTTAGGTAGTCATTATAACTCGACTCATACTTCTTTAGTTAGACGTTAGAACTTTTACAGAAAACAAACTAATTGGCGTTTCAAGTTAAGTTGTCGCGACCCGTCTCTCTTCTTGGTAGATACCGGTCTCCTTATTACAATTTGGCGATAAAATAGGAGTCGTGCACATATACTAATATACATACATATAAACTAAGTACATAAATTCATAAGCTAGGATTTCGTCTAAAACCATTAGTTACCACCCTTGTATTTAGGTGGAGAGAGAAGACTCGCGTGATGGATAGCTAGATCTTGTCATATCCGACAAGCTTTAGTTTTTGGCTTTGTCTGACTGTGCCTTGTTTTGTTTTGTTGCTTTGTTTTGTTTTGTTCCTTCTTTTGCTTTGTTTTTCGTGTTTTGTGCTTGAGTGTAGCTTATGCTCGGTTTGTGTGTTTTCGTGTTGGTTGCTTGGATCTTTTGGACGCTCCCTCTCTGCGTTAGCCAGGGGTGCCCCCATCCTGACCCCCCAGATTCCCCGTAAGGGATAATGCACTGGATTATTGTTGTTGTTGTTGTATTTAGGCGCGACTCGAATAATTCGTACAAGTTAGACAAGTTCTACTGATACGTGTTCTTTCATTCTTCACCTCACCAATCATTCATGATTCATCCTTCCATTGTCTTCTTACAATGAATCTATTCAATAATGGTAAGTTAGAGCACTAAGCATGCATATAACAAAAAAACAAACATTACATGTATCCTTAAAATAGAAATCACAAATGTGTACGCATTTGTTGGTGAAAGAAAACCACGGTTTCATTGTCTTCATGTGCTAAGTTACTTGTTCAGGCTCCATGTTACGGCCACTATATAAAATTATAAAGTCACCCACCTTTACCTTGTTGTGGTTTGAGACCATAGTACTTATGATGACTAAGTTTTGGCTGAATTTGCCCACATGTATAACTTTATTTGCTCATACACTATTTTGCTTTCTTTGTGGATGTTAACTTTGAACTTTAATTAATTACGTCAAGTGGAAAAGAATAAATCATAGAGAGCCATTCATAGCATATGATCATGCAACGTGTCAGAATATATAAATTCTGTATTAAAGCCCATTTTATCAAAAGACTTTGCTTAATTAGTGTAAACCAGAATTCATTACCCGTGCTACGCACGAGTTTAAAAATTATTTTTAAGTTTGATTAATCAACTTTAATTGATAAGTCTGTTAAATATAACTTTAAATCATAATTCAGGTCATTTTCTCGAAGCATAACTTTAATTCCTTTAGTTGAAAACTCTTGAGCTTCATACACTAAACAAAATATTTTAATTCCTTTTATTTACAAATATCAATGAGATGAAAACAATCAATCTTAGGTCACTCAGTGTCATGACATGTTGATGAATCTTTTTGCATCTATGTTAACAATTTGGAATGACGCGTGAAATAAATATGAAATACCTTTTGTTCACTAACATGGAGAACTTTCATTCTTTATTAACTAAGAATAAATTTATTTCTCAACTTTATCCGGGCAATGATTTCTAAAAGTCTACTTCATATGTTTATTACATATATATATATTAGAAATATTATTATTTAATAATACACATTTAAAAATTATTATTCTTAAATGTTGTACAATTGTTATTTTGTGACAATACGTAAATGATATACTTGTGTCTTTGATGAAGTATAATTTTTTTGGTAGAATTTGATGAAGTATAACTAACAATGACTAAAATCTTAAAACAAAATTGAGATCCTATGCCCTGGACAATAGTTCAGGTTTTATATATCTGTGTCAATTCAAAATAAAGATCGAATTAAAAAAATACACAAATAGTAAAAGTTTATAAAAATATAAAGGCTGATAATCGCCAAAAAAAAAGTAAATATAAAAATACACATAGCACTAATTATGAGTAGGTCATAAATGAGCCAAGGTATGATAATACAAAATATAATTAATACATTATTATTTGTATAGAATGTTTTATAGTATTATAAACACAACACAAAAATGTTGCTAGAGAGGTTTGAACCCCAAACCTTTGGGTTATTAAACAAAGGGTTTACCGCTATGCCATTGTGATTGATTTAATTATGATTGCATATTGTTTAATTATATAGGGAAGATTGCAATAGAAGTTAATGGAGCAATAAATGAGGACACCACCTAACTTTTATATATATATAGATGTGTGGGACAAAAATGTTACAGTAAATTATAGTATAAGAAATTTCGACCAAAAAATTATAGTATATGTTAGTACACAAAATATGCCGTGTACAAGTTTCAACTCCTTCTTCAATGACCTTCTTCTCCAAGCTTCTTCTCTCAGCCTCTTCACCTTCAATGACCTGCAAAACAATGGACCAAGGGGCGAGCGACCCTTAATCCACCTCCGATGCTTAAGTTAGAATAGGTACAATGTCGACTAAAAGGCGTCAGGCAGAGCGATGGCTTAGGACCTACCTTCCATATGATATACATGTGTATTTATAGAGGAGAGGGACAAGAGGGGGGCGCGCACCTCTAGGGGATCGGCCCACTAGGGTTAGGGCGATGCCTTGCTCCCTAAGTCAACCAAATATCCTATCTCAGGCGAAGATAAGATTCTCCTCCATAAATAATATCCTAACTAGAGTAACTACCCTATTAAAGGATAGAGCATAATAAATATGGATAGCAAAATAAATAAGATAGGGAAATAAATGCTAACTAATTGATATGGAATCATGCCCGCCTACAATTGCCCCCTCCGGAACCCTATACTCGTGTACCTTGTACTATCCCGTGTATAGGGGCCGGAGCTTAAGCGGTGAGTGGCCATGCAGATTAGGTGCTCTCATTCGTATATTCATACATTCGTACAATCGTATATTCGTATATTCGTACATCCGTATTCCATAAATACGGGATCCGTGCAACTCCTACGCATGCGTATCGTAGGGCCTTCGTCTACCAATGGCTCGGGCTTAACCCCTTTAAGTACTTGATTCTAGTATTGCAAAACAAGTAAACATGAGGATAAAAACGAGAAAACGTTTCCGCGCGGATTTAAGAACAAAACATGTTCGAAATGTCGATGAGTTAGAAAACAAAAAGGCGGGCGCCCTTGAAAATATGTCGAATAGTACTTGAATCATTGGTAGAACTTCTTTTTTATAGCGATGTTTTAAGTGCAAAGCACTAGCCCATATGCCCCCTGTCCTAACACCGCAGCCACAACACATGGGCCCTTCCGAGCCTTGCCATTATCGGGATGCGCTCCCCATGGTCAATCGAGGCATCGCGTTGCCAACTCGGAAGTTTCGTGGCCCTCGTGGGTCTGTGCACCACAACACAACCCACTTAGTGGCGCTCCGTAGGATGCTCGGCATATCCTGGCGGTTTCCCGTTGCACCTGCCGTGCTTGCGGTGTGCCGCCCGCGCTCGCGGTTCGTCTCATAGGACTTAATCAAGGCTCCTCGAGGGTTTCCCACGCCCGCGGCTCCTGGTCCCGCGCTTGCGGCTCTCATAGCCGAATTCGAACCAAGTAGCGTGTTTTGCGTTGAAGTCGGTCAAGGCCGGTCTTCGATGCCGTCTCGCTGATCTTGCTGTCAAACTTGAGTTGGTAGGAAATCGTACAACAGAGTCGGTTGGTACCAGTCTTTTGATGTCGGCTCTGGGCATGTAAGTTGACGTCATACTGCCCCCGCTCGACAGACCATCCCGCGACTCTTTCCGAGAGACCCGATTTTGACAGCAGAGATCGAAGCGGGTGGTATCGTAGTGTTGTTCCGGGCGCGTAAGTTGACGTCATACGCCCCCGCTTGATGTACCGCCTGACAACCCTTTCGAAGAGGTTCGACTTCGTCGGCAGAGATTGGAGTGGGTAAGTGGTTACTACAGGGGCCGGATGCTCCCCTCATGTAAGCCTTGGTGTCCTTACTCCGTTGTGGGCACACCGTCGTTTTGGGGGGTGCTTGGGACCCGCAATTTCTCAATGAAAGCAATCTCTCTCATTGGAGGGTCGATTATCCCTTCGCACGGGACATATCCCTTTTCGTACCCAGGTTCGTACCTGATTTCGAGCCAATTGGAGCGAGTTTCCAGCATTGGCTCCTGAAGACGAAAGGTAGTTCGCTTTTTAAGCTTTCCAAGACATCTTGAATCGTCCCGATCGGACAAGCGTAGCTCACGAACGAGCCTGCACAATAAAGCAGTGCGTTGCTGTCACTAGAGCGAGACTGCTCTGTTTTAGGCTGCGAGTTCGGGCCGGTTGAGGTGCGATTTGGGTCTGGACATTAAGAGAAGATTTGTAGGTGACTTCTTCAGCTTTCCAGAGATGCCAAGCCCGCGATTTTTCAACGTCTCTAGCTCCCAAACGAGGGGCTAGAAGCAGGCTTCCCTGTTCTGCGCTTTCTGCAGGACAGCAGCCTTCGGACGTCCTTTTGACCCTCTTCTAGAGAGTTTCTGGGGCTGTCATCTAAAGATGGCTTGAAGATCGCTCTTTCCTCTTTCCATTGATATATGGATCGTCAGATTCCGATGCGTGTAGCTCCTGGACGATTGGTCGGAAGTTGGCCTCGCCATCCTGTCCGTGAAACAGGTTGCGGTCTCTTGCGGCGCAATTTCGACCCGGATGCAGCGAGTTTCCGGTTCCGATGTGTGAACGAGAAACGTAGCATTCGGAGTCTACTCTCCAGCGCTTCTCGAATTATCTCGTTCCGACCACCGTGGAGCTTACACGGACTATTACAGCGTCGTAGGTTCCGCGTTGATCGTTGAGCGGCGATCAAGCCCTTTGACCCTATGAGCCCGATCTCTTGCCCCGGTGGAATCCGAATCTTCACAAGATCCAGCACTTGCTTCGTCGTGCCCCTGCGTCGGACACCTCAATGGATCGGACCAACCGCTCGCCCGCACCGGGCTCTAGCGATCGATCGTGTCGTGCGGACCGAGGGGTGCCGCCGCAAAGGAACTGACCGACCGCTCGCCCGCACCGGGCTCTAGTGATCGATCGTGTTGTGTGGACCAATGGGTGCCGCCGTAATGGATCGGACCGACCGCTCGCCCGCACCGGGCTCTAGCGATCGATCGTGTTGTGTGGACCGATAGGTGCCGCCGCCCCTACGTGACCCGGCTCCATGTACTGCGGCTCGATCGGTGGCGTGGAAAGGATCAGGAGCCGGGTGAAGGGCTCGACCGGGCCGGAGGCGTAACGCGCGCTCGTCCGCAGCGTGGGGCCAAAGAACTTGACTTCTGGACTGTGCTATTCGTGCCCAGTTTCGACGGACTTCGAGTAGGATTCTTGCTTCCACTTCTGAAGATAATTTGTAGCTTATCTCCTCCTCTTTCCGGCAATATGCGGATCGTCCAAATCCGATAAGCGTAGCTCCCGGAAAGTGAGTCAGAAGCACGATTGGTCATCCTGTCAATTGCTGACCCGCGGTCGCGGTTCGCCCCAGAACAGAGGTTACGTTCTCTGGAGCGAAACCGCGCCCGCGGCCGGGGCTACCGCGCCCACGGTTCTGCCCCGGACTGCGATCGCGGGACCTTGGACCGCGCACCGCAGGTCCAGGTATCCGATCCCGAAACCCTCTTCCGAACTCGCGCCGAGTCCGTTACCACGTGGGTCCGCGCTCGCGGGTCTCCGGACCGCGCACCGTAGGTCCAGGTGTCCGATTTCGAAACCTTCTTCCGAACTCGCGCCAAGCTCGTTACGACGTGGGTCCGCGCCTACGGGACCTTGGACCGCGCACCACAGGTCCAATCGTTCAATCGTTTAGGGTTTCGTCGATGGCGTGACCCGGCTCGGTTGGGGTAACGGATCGGACCGACCGCTCGCCCGCCCCGAGCTCTAGCGATCGGTTCCGTATGCTCATACGCACATCCCTGCGTTACGCACACGCGATGGTCATTAGAGTTGCCCCCAACCTAGGGTTTTCATTGGATCGATAATCAACAATGATTTTTGATTAGGGCAACCTCTTGGATCGACAATCCAAGGTCCGACTGCGATGTGGTCTATCATCCCGAGCGAGTATCGGGTTCAACGCGCGTTGGGATTCGTTCTCCGAACGAATTCCGGAGTTCGCGTGCTTTGGCCTCGACCCGCGGTCGCGGGCTACGGACCCGCGGTCGCGGGTGGCGATCCGCGGTCGCGGGTTATGAACCCGCGGTCGCGGCTCTGGGACTGCGCCAAGCGAATCGCGCGATTCGCCTGGCGCGATTGCCCCAGGGTTGTCTCGATCCGGGCTCGTGGACAAACCTCCTCAGATCGGTTCTCGTAGGGTTTACGAAGGTCGAAAACCTATTCGTTCCCCACGAACGGCGCCAAATGTTAGTACACAAAATATGCCGTGTACAAGTTTCAACTCCTTCTTCAATGACCTTCTTCTCCAAGCTTCTTCTCCCAGCCTCTTCACCTTCAATGACCTGCAAAACAATGGACCAAGGGGCGAGCGACCCCTAATCCACCTCCGATGCTTAAGTCAGAATAGGTACAATGTCGACTAAAAGGCGTCAGGCAGAGCGATGGCTTAGGACCTACCTTCCACATGGTATACATGTGTATTTATAGAGGAGAGGGACAAGAGGGGGGGCGCACCTCTAGGGGATCGGCCCACTAGGGTTAGGGCGATGCCTTGCTCCCTAAGTCAACCAAAATATCCTATCTCAGGCGAAGATAAGATTCTCCTCCATAAATAATATCCTAACTAGAGTAACTACCCTATTAAAGGATAGAGCATAATAAATATGGATAACAAAATAAATAAGATAGGAAAATAAATGCTAACTAATTGATATGGAATCATGCCCGCCAAATTGCATGTTAATTGTAAACGTGAAACACAAGAATGTAGCTTGTTTGCCTCTTATTTGTTTAAAAACCTACCTCTAATTTGTTGCATCAATCACACAATGAATGATATTTCTATTAAATTAAATACGTTGAATTTTTTTTTGCGAACAGGACAAAATTACACAAAACCCTAGAAAGAAAAAATGGCAATTGTAACAGCTAATATTGTCGAAAAAAAGCTCAATTTTTCCTTGCATGATCAATTGATCAAGACAATTACTATTCACGTGCCCTTAAATTTGAGTAATTAATCCTTTTTTTCTTTTGTCGACACCAATTTGCTGCTAGTATTTAAGCCATTTTGAGTAATTAAGCCACTTGATTAACTGAACAAAAAAATTGCATGCAAGTACTACAACTTTAAAGTGGATTTACAATCTTTATTTCAACTTGCAGCTTATTTCCTATTTGAATCCAGCTAGCTAGATGCTAGATGAACTGGAAATATGCTGTAAACTTAGTGAACAAAAAAAAATACAGTAAGAAATTGGACAAACAAGAACCATAAGTCAAAGACTCAGCTTTTCCCAACTGAAATAACCTAGCTATCCTTCTGCCAAAAATTAGAGAATAGTCAGTTTTGTATACAAATATATGCTTCCAAACATATGTACATTTGTTACATTTAGAATTAAATGTAATATATATGGTTACATGGCCTATAGCTAGTGGCTAGTGCTATGTATATATACATATGCATGACTGAATGAAAGGCTCTTCAGTGAACCACGTAGTCACTAAGGAAACCATAAGCCTCCCAACAAAGTTATAAGCTGTAATTAATTCAATTATTATTCAATGCAAGTGGTTAATTATATATGATCATATATGATACTCCGTATATTTTTGTTTTGAAGATGGTACAAAACTTTTGGATAGAATGCCTACAAGCATTAATTGGACAAGACCCTTTATTAACTAGTACTACTATGTATGCAATTTGACTAGCTAGCTTGACAAGATTGAAGGAATTGTGTCGTTTGATAAAAGTTGTAATGACTGAACATGGAGTAGGAGGATTGATAGAGAAATTCCGCTTATACCCGTCTAAAAACCCTTTAAAGACTGTATAATCTTAGAAAATCTCAACCCCAAGTAATTAAGGGATTCTTATAATTTCTCAAAGTCCACAAATGATCTTATTAACTAAAATTACACCACAGAAAGTGCTATCTAGAATTGCTACTTCTAGTCTGACTTGACCAAAGTGGATTTAGTTTTCATTAAGCAAACCAATATATTTTACAAATGGCTTTCTTTCCAAGAGAGAATCACATCTAGCCTTAAGTACATAGGCACAACTCTACAATTGAGAGAGCTTAATTTATACATGAACATTATTACTAGGCAGATAGATTATATATGTAGCTGCCTATTTGTTGAGTTAGACAAAGGCAAAAAAACTAACAACATAATATACATACGTACATACACACTTATATATAAGTGGAATAATAATTCCCTTAGAACTAATATATAGTTTTAAACATCTTACATCATCAGTCATAGATCCATATCTTCAAGGAGGATGTATAGGGTTCATCAAATATTGCCATCAGTAAAACCAGTACTGCCCCATTGTTGGATGAACTTGCTGAAATTCTGATATAGGGTTCTACAAAAGCATTGCAATATAGGTACAATTAGATAACATTACTTGATAATCTAATGTGTATTTGATGACTAGTAAAAAATTAATGACTTACCACTTTGCAAGAATCATTCTCCTGATCGTAACTTAGGCTCATCAGAGAGCTCCAATTTGGAGCTAGATCATCCGAAATCGGTTGATCAATCTCAAGAACAACATTTGATGAACACGGTTTCGTGCTATAGGGCTTTAAATTCTCCGCCTCATCAATACACCCTCCAAAATCACCAAAGGCTTGTTTTTTCTTCCGGGTTCTTTCTCTCGCTCTTTCTCTTGCCTCTTTCCTCATTTGTTTCGCAGCCGGGAGAAATTGGTCAAAGTTCCTCTTCTTCTTAATCTTCTTCTTAGAAGTCTTCGCCTTTGGGACGACATCCTTTACAATATCCTCGTCACGATCCGTTGCACTCTCCACAACTTCATTTTCCGAGTAATTAGACGACACACTCTTTGTAGCATCGCCACTACAAGGGCTTTGCTTGCCCTTATCCAGCTTGTCTATAGCTGGCTTCGCTTGTAGTAGCAACCACTTGACGGTTTTACTTGGCTTGTCATAACTCAACATGTCTTGAAGCCCGAAAAACTGTCTTGCAACTTCAAGCGAAAGTCGCATTCTTCGGTCTCTTAACCCATTGGCCGTCGGGATCTTGCTATGCCTATCTCCTTTAGAAGGCCCTCTCTTCGAGACCCGGGCCTTCATCTTGTTCGAGCCATGGTTATAACCGATAACCTTACCTTTCTCTTGCTCTATCACTATTTCATTGATGTCCCCCTTGTTCAAAGGCATCTCACTATATGTATTAGTCAGCTCATTATTTGCTCCAAAAGGAGGCTGATAATGAGGCATGTTGTTCCAATGAAGGATAGAGCCATCAAATTCATAGAAATTCAAAGGTGAAAGGAGAGAATGATCCATGTAATACATAGGCTCCACAACACCATTAGTGGATGTAAACATCATTAATTTGCAACAAAATAAGCAAGAAATCTCAAGCTCAAAAGGGTTTGAAGGTGCTATACTTATAACACTTACTAGAGACAAAAAAAAAGGCTTCAATGTACCAAATATTTCCCTGCACAAAAAAAATAGATAACCTTGTTAGAAGATGTATTTGTGTATCTTCTCTAGCTAGCACACATGCATTCAAACTGAAATCTTTTCCTTTTTCTCATTTTTGTCACAATGAAACTCAACATCTCTAGCTAGTACTAAGCTATGAATTTCCCATAACATATCTCTACCCTTATTTCATAATTCTTGAAACTAACTAAATTTGAAACTAATTAACAAAATCATGTTATTATCATAATATGTACAATCAACATCTATAGCTACTACTAAGCTATATGTGTATATCCTACAAACATATATTTACCCTAATTTCATGCCTCTTGAAACAAACTAAATTTGAAACTAAGTAACAAAAGCATGTTAACATGTACAATCAACATGAGTTAATTACCTAGTTACCTCAAGCCACAAGAATGGAAGCTAGAGACACTTATGAACTTTTGTGGGTTTGAATGAGATTATGAGAGTAAGGGAAAGAGAGAAGGAAAGAGGGGAAACAGTAACAAGAATAAGTCTGGAGAAGAGATGAGCTTGATGAAGAAATTTATGCTTGAAGCTAATACTTTATTACAAGGAAGGAAAAAAATAAAAATAAAAGACCTAACTTTTCCCACAATGGTCTTGTCTTGAAGAGAAAAAAAGAAAATGTGTGTGTTGTGGTGCAGTGCAGACATGAAAGGGAGATGAGAGAAAATGACAGAAAATTAGTACAAGTGCAATATTATCCTGATAAAAAAAAAAAACAAGTGCAATATCATCAAGAGACTTTAATCACTCTATCATGTGTGGGGATGCTCTTCACGTGGAATCAAGATGGGAAGCTTATTCTATGGAACTAATCCCTCTAGCTCCCTAGCTTTAAAGCCAAAATTCTTTTTTGTTCTTAGGTATTTTTCCTTTAGTCAACTAATCTTCAAGTTAAGCTAGCTGGGGTTCTTTGTGTTAAGTGCAAGAGGAATAGACCAATGACAAGTGGTGTTAAACCCTTTTTAATTTATCTAGAGGGAATTAATGTGACAAGTCACGGCTTGATGCTTAATATTCTAGAATTTCTCGAGATGAGTATCGGATTAAGGCTCAGTTCGGCTTGTTATTTTTAAGCTAGCTGGAGTACTGTTTTTTTAGCGTTTCCAGTTAAAAATTAACACTCTAGAGAGGGATAGAGTCTTAAAACGCTAACTGAAAATTAAACTAGATACACCGAACGGAGCCTAATATGAGGTAGGAGTCCTATACTTTGTAACACTCTACCTCTAAAGAAGATTTAACCGAGTAGTTGTGTTGTTTGGATTATTACTATTAGTACTATTAGTCATATTGAGGATTATATAATTTGTAATAGATTGATTTCGAATTAAAGAGTCTCGCATCAGAAATTTGATCATTGAGCCTGTGCGTTGGGCTTATTGCAGATTTGTGCATGGACAAACACTCATCTATTGATCGAGCTGCGCGCGCTAGACTTTAACATGGCATCAAAACATGTTTGATATATCTTGAATCTCTTTGGGTCGTGGTCTTGCTAAATGTTCTCAACTCGCAACGAGGACATGATTAGGACTATCTCCTTTGGGTTTGATGACCTTAACACGTGATGTCAAAAGCTAAATTCCAACCGACAATGTCAAAACAGAAGACAACGTGCTAGCTAGCTAGTGTATTACAAACATTAGTTATCTATTCATTCATCAATTGGTTTTAGGATGAAATCCACCAGACTTGAGTGTTGGGCCAATCACATATATGGGCACTAACGAGTAACGATACCCTTGTGTTAATTGGTCCACCCGAATTTAACCATCGAGATAAAAATAAACTTATCGCAACACCAAAAAGTAGTTTAGACCTATTGCTTGGGAGACACCATCTTGCAACGTAGGTTCCCTAACTAGGAACTTCTATAACCTAGTGATATTCGTACCGATTATGACCTAATGAGCCTAAGTGTAATGGCCAATTAGGGGATTAACTATTGGATATTGTTTGGGACACATTATTATGCGGTTTGTGGGGGTCATTTATCAACCTTGCCCTCCTTGTCAAATTTGACTAGATGGTCACTTTCTACTAAAAGAGAATTGAAATGCCCACTTAAATATCTCTTCTAAACGTGACATCCATCTATCAATTATCAATTATATGTGGACGTATATTGTTTTTGTTGCTGTTGGTGGTTGATTGACTCAACAAGTGGGGCTTATCCTTCTTCATCTCCAAATTAAAGGGGTTCCTCTCCTTTTGTCACTCTATCTAGAAATAACTTGACATATATTAATAAAACAAAAATATCTGAAAATTTCCTTAAATTGCACTCAATTTTCTATGTCTCTCATGTTATTTAATTGCCCTTTCATGTGAATCACACGAGATTAACTAATATGAGTTCTCCATGTGCTATATATAAATCAAATACAATAATCGTTTTAATACTTTAAAATGATCCATATTATGTGTCATTTTAATTTAGGATTCCAAAGTAACTAATTAGGGGAGCGAGTTATGAATTGTTTTGTTGGATTGTCTTTTTATTGATTAAAAAGTATTTATTCATTGGCCAAAAAATATGATGAACGATAAGATTGAGGAAAACTTTAAGATTTTGAGGTTTATAATCACTTTTCTTAAAACCTGTGTTTAAAGTTAAAACAATACTTAATTAGAATCAGAGGGAGTAGTATTTTATATGGACATTAGAACGATCTTTGCATTATTTTTTTTGGTTGAAACTCTTTGTATTAATTGTAATCGACGTCGTTCTAAATATATAATTGAAACCCTAAATGATAATAATAGATCCTAGGAGAAAAATAATTAAATAATTATACTACCTAGTACAAACCCTGTACCACGTGCGAGTAATGTAAATATAAATCCGAATTAACTTATTTGAGATCGAATTTTGATATGAATCCACTTTTAACTCAAGAATTTATAATCCAAACCCGATAGACCGGAGTCTGAACCTATATATGTATACAATGTTAATTTTAAAATAAATCTATTCAACGTTTCGTATTTATATTATTATTTAATATACTATTGACATATGTGAAACATTTTTACTATTCTTCAAGATTTAATAATGACAAAAACCTTATACTAACTAATAACAAAAAATATATCAAATAAATAACTTGAATTTTTTTATTCATATAAGGATATAATGTTTAAAAAATCATATTATGAAAAAATCTTAAGATATCAAAAAATGGGTAAGATATCAAATAGAGTTAATAAAATTGGATAAAATATCAAGTAGATATATGAGTTATTTTTAGAAATATAATGTAAAAAAATACAATCATTATTTTATTCAGACTTGATGACGTGCCGCAAGTTTTAACAAAGACTCGGATTCCACTTTATACTGTATTATAGTAGATTATAGTAGATTACACATCCAATCAAAGTATTGCTAATAGAGAATCTTACATTCTTACCTGTATTATATACATGCCCTTATAGGTTAGAGAAATTCTTGTTTATTGATTAGTTTAAAAAAAAGGATAAAATTAAGAATCCTTCATGTTTGTTTTATAGTTACTTAGATTTCCTTAAGAAATTTATAGAGGATAATTTCCAGTAGGGTAATATACAATTCTTTATCCTATACATAAAAGGAAAAACAAACGTTGTTTGACATTTTAGAGACACACCCATATGTTTTAAGTACAAATGCCTAAATTACTTCTGTTCATCATATATTTTCATTTTATACTTTGATACAATGACTAAAAAATTCTAAAACACTACAAAAAAAAGAAGGTATTTTAGCTAGAGTTGAAAGATGTTCAATCATTCACCTTATTTTTAACTAAGAAATAAACAAATAAATTTTGCTTTAGCTGTAAGTTATATCACACGATTCACACCCTTTATCTTTTGCAATTGATTCACATGGTGAGCCTAAATATATAAATTTTGAACTTTCGCTATTGACCCACTTCTATGTACTTTCAATACTTGTTGCTACTGTATTGGCTATTAGTCAGTCCTAAGCCCTAAGCAACTATCTTACCTCCACTCCTTTTTGGCTTTTTCACCGCCCAATCCCATCCCTGTATGGTAAATACTGTATCAATTACCATATTTACGTGCCGTTCTTTTTTCTCGCTCTTACAACTTTGTCTGGAATATATTTAGCTCCTGCCCTAGCCAATTGCCTATAGTTGAGTCATTTCATGCACCACTTACTTAACGCTAATAGTTTTTGGGAGAAAAAATAATCAAGTTTGATATCTGAGTTAAACAAAGATCTTGCCAAGAAGTTTTTTTGGGTTTCAACCCGATCTCGAATCGAGTGGGTGTAAAAAGCAATCTGACTCGATTGACCCAATCACTAATGGGTTGAAACTCAAGTCTCGTCCGACCAGCTCAACATCTAGTGGGTCTGAAAAGCAATCCGACCCAATTTAGCCAATCACTAATAGGTTGAAATCCGAGTCTC
The DNA here is from genome assembly GCA_963924305.1 of Polygonum maritimum. NCBI lineage: Eukaryota > Viridiplantae > Streptophyta > Magnoliopsida > Caryophyllales > Polygonaceae > Polygonum > Polygonum maritimum. The sequence continues at coordinate 706,760 of OZ002737.1, forward strand.
GTTCGTCCTCCCCGAAACATTGTTTTGTAAAAATAATAATTTATATTGAATATATATCTATATATAAAAGTTAGGTGGTGTCCCCATTAAATGCTCTATTAGTGTACATTGCAATCTTCCCTCTATAATAAACACTATGCAATCATAATCAAACAAACCACAATAGCATAGTGGTAAAGTCTTCCTTTTATTATCCAAAGGTTTGGGGTTCAAACCTCTCTAGCAACATTTTTGTGTTATTTGCATATTTTTTTAATGTGTATTTTTTAACCCAAATCACAAAATATGTGAATACCATAAATCATAAAATATGTGTATTTTTTTAACGTAAATCACAAAATATATTCCCTAAATCATAAAATATGTGTATTCTAAAAACGTTTTTTTTGTGTATTTGTTGTATTATTTGTATATATGATTCAAGTATATAAATAAATCAATAATTTTTTTTTAACATAAATCACAAAATATGTTTATACCCTAAATCATAAAATATGTGTATTTTTTTAAAATGTGTTCTGTGGGTATTTGTTGTATTATGCGTGTATATGAATATTTTCTTAACGTGTATTTTTTTCACGTAAGTAACAAAATATGTGAATAACATAAATCATAAAATATTTTTATTTTTTTAATGAAAATTACAAAATGTATTTATGTCCTAAATCATAAAATATGGGTATGTTTCTTTAAACTTCTATAGTTTTCATGTATATAAAAATATTTTGAATAACCAACAATATTATTTTAATCTTTCGTATGCTTTCTATAGTTTTCTATATTTTTCATATGTACGTAATTGCAATTAGATGCAAATAAGGAGTGCTTCTCTCGCAAGTGAATTATATTTTATACTTAATATAATCTATTATATTTTATATTATTGTACCTTGGTCCATTTTTCATATTCATGCAGTTTTATGCAATTTTTCAATTAAAGTTGATTAATAAAGCTTCAAAATAGTTTTTAGGGTCATGAATTCTAGTCATAATAAATTTTCATCATTAAAACTTTTTTTTTGGTTGAGCATCATTAAAACATATAGAATAGTATTGTTTAATTTAATAATATTCTAATATTCGTATAAAGGGTTTAGAAAATTGATATTTTTATAGATCCGATGGGTCGACTCGAATCCGTACAAACCCAGTTGCGACCCAATCCGCTCGATCCGAAAATTTCAGTAACCCGAATCCATTTTCATTTCAAACCCTACCCGTCCAACCCATTTGACAAGTGTACTACTATTTAGACATTATTGGATGAAAATATATGCAAAATCGGATAATTAAATCTACTAAAAAATCCGTAATATCTTTTCAAAGTCTCTACTTAATCTTAAAAAATTCCTTATAATTTTTTTTTAAATAATAGTTCAACCAATACATTTATCTTTCTTTTCGATTGATTTGTATGGAGATTTCGTTAAGATCTATCTTTCCTCTGTCGACTAATTAACCCCATAATGGCCATACCTAGCTCCATTGCTGAGCTAAAAGCCACAAAATTCCGGTCAAGTTAGCATCAAAAGTAGAAACACATTAAATGTGAAGTTCTTTACTCTTTCACTCATCTCCACTATTGATCATGAATTGGGCACAAAGGGAATGAACCATTTGCCCTTAGTAGCAAAAATACTTTTATGTTGAATGCCAATTCAGTTTGAAGTTTCCTCTTTCTCTTAATTTCTTGTCCATATCAATTATACATGACCGATCGATCAGTACAATCACTAATGTGTGTGTATGAATGAATCGATCTTTATCCAGTTGCAACGAGTTGAGGCCATGTGGATTTACCAGAGCTTTCTTTGGAGCACCAGAAGTTGGACTTTTCTTCACAAAGCACATGAGACCAATCAAACCTATTTCCATTATGATGGAGAACAAATTCATGTCTTTTGGATTTTGGTACTTTGGAATTTTTTTCAGTTTAGGAAAGTAGAAGCTAGCAATCTGGATATAAATGCACCACGTACACTGTATTATTAACGGCAAAAGTTGCTAGCTAGTAGTTTTTTTTTAAAATATTAATTTTAGATTTTAAAATTTTAAATGTACTAATCCATATTTTTACTCAATTACATTTTTTATATATTTTTGGTCGATGGAGAGTTTTTCTCAATTAATTAGTTAGTATAGCCTTTTGATTTCGGATTTAACCCGGGCACCCGGCTAATCTATTATATTTTAGGTGTATAAGTGTATAACAAAGATTTGTGAACAAATTACTACAAATGAATTAATTATTGATCAAATATTCAGTAGCCTATTCTATAAAATTTTGATCACGTACCATTAAACCATCTCGATCAATTTCATTTCAAATTTGTTTCTTTATTTACTAAATTAATATTTTTAGCAAGGTATATTATTGTTTACCATGTGCAATCTTTAGTTAAGATCCCGGATTTTAACCACCCCAGCAAATTAATATTATTGTTTACCTCAGCAATAAGTTTAATAACCAAAGAAGAAACCATGCCCTTGAACCCAAACGCATGGATCTGGAAGCCGGATACATACCCAAAAGTAAAGAACTTCTTATGGAAAATTGACATGAATGAGTTACCCACTAAACAAAGACTTATTGAAAAACATATTGCTGTACCTCAAGATGTCTCATGTGCAATGCAATACATGAGGACTCGGTCCATCTAATGGTTAAATGTCCTCATACCCTCACAACAGTGAAGAGAACTAATGATAAAACAGAACGAGTAATTAGAGAAATTGACTCAGATCAAATGAACCCGTGAAATGTTTTATCCCCGCTGAACAGCAAGTTAAGGAAGGAAGAATTCACTGAGCTAGCCGTGACATGGTGGGACATCTGGCATCAGAGATATAAGGTACTCTTTCAGCAAACTCCGAGTGACGTCATACAAGATCTTAGCAGTTATGTTCGCAATCAATTAGCGCAATGGAGACAGGAAAAAGACTAGCATGATGATGAGGAAAAGAGTCTGAATAAGCAAGTGAACCTTATAAGTAGAACGCGAAATAAATTCCAAAGTTAGAAGAAACCGGCCAAAGGAAGTACAAAATTAAACTTTGATGGGTCTAAGCTTAGCAATGGTAAGGCATCCGAAGGTTCAATAATAAGGGATGATGATGGTAAACCAATTGATGGATCTGTTAGAACATATGGAAAAGTGTCGGTTCTAATGGCAGAAACATTGACATTATGGGATGGCGTAAGAAAAGCGAAGCAAATGAATGATCATTTTATTTTATTTGTGAGAATAAATGGCTCGTTTAATTAATATAACTTAATATTAAATTTGTAATCCAAAGTTGCTGAATCGAAACTAGCTTAAGAGCCAACATCATCCCGGCCACATCGACTAATGGATCAAAAAAACCTACTAACATTTTTAGATTAAACTTGGTTCTCGATCTTATATCTAAATCAATCTAAAATCGATACGTCATTCATCTAATAACGACCCACGTACTTATATTTGACACAATTTCTAAAGTTTGGTCGCCACGCATACGTTAGCTAGGCGTTCAACAAGCGAAGGACAACCCTCGGTTGCCCTCGATCGCACGCCCCCAACCTTCCTCAAACATCAGCTTTGCATAAATATATTTCACACTAATCTTTGACTACACATAAAAATTGTCTAGTAGTAGCAGGCTAGCAGCAAAACTTACCATTCAATTCTTAAACCAATGAAAACCTAAGTACGTGTAGGTAAACGTTATAGCTCAACTAACTTTGATGTATAGATCGATCTCTTTATGCATGTTTTTCTCTGTACGTATAATGTGAACCATGTACCTCGTGTCGATTTTACAGTGGGTGTATAAGTTTTCTCTCTTTACCGTTCTTTCTTGGAGGGTGCGTGTAAGGTAAAGTTAAGATAACTCTGCTGCAGTTTGTCTTATGTATACGTACTTTCATCATTGTGATGTCGTCGTTATTATTGTTATTACGTATACATGTATATCGCTGTAGCAAATGTGTTGGCCGCTTTATATGGCAATGACGTCATCTTCTTCCATGAAGAGGTAACTTCATCTGTTCCGAGTAATTAATAGCACGTACTAATCGGTTGTTTGTAACTGGGTCGATCAGTTCAATTGAATCTTAACTAATTAACTTGAGTAAATCGTTGTCGACCATGCAAGCTTAGCTACTACTCCGTAGTTTAATTAGTTGATAAATGACGAGGCATGTGATGTGACCCATGTACGTTTATGGTTTTTAATTACTCTCCCGTTCCATATTGTTTCTCCATAAAGAACAGTTTGCACGGTAATTAATACTCCCTCTGTCCCATAATGTTTGTCCCTTTTACTTTGTAATTTGTGAAGGATAAGAGACAAACATTATGGGATGGAGAGAGTAGAAAGTGTAAAAAGTGATAAAGTTGATGAAAAAGTTGGATAATGAGGGTAATATATAAGGGTAGATGAGGATAACTTTGTAATTGTATAGGAAAAAGCATAGGCGGAACTACATTGGGGCCGGTGGGGGCCATGGCTCCCCCAATCCAAATGTTTTTTACCTTATATTGTTCCTCTCTTTCGGGGCTTCGATTTGATATATTATATGTCTTAATCCGATATCTAAACAAAAAGTTATGAATATTTGAAGATTGAACATTTGTAAACCAATTTTAAGTCATTTTCTTAGTATAAGTTGTAAATTTAATATGTTTAACTAACATACGTGGCCCCCTCAATACAGTCGGCCCCCTCAATACTTCTATCCTGGTTCCGCCCCTGGGAAAAAGTAATAAAGTTGATGGAAAATTTGGGTAGTAAATGTAATATATGAGATTGGATAAGGGTAAAAGTGTAAAAATATGTAGATGAAAATGAAAAGATTTGAAAAATGGACAAACTTTTTGGAACAACGAAAATGGAAAGACGGACAAACTTAATGGGACGGAGGGAGTACTATGATTTTGTAAAATTCAAATATATGCATATGAAAGATGATCTTGAAACCAAACATTATATTTGTTTGGCCAGTTACAAAGCTGTACGTAGTGAGGGAATCATATTACATGATCAAACTATAATTTGACACGTTATCTTTAGGTGTAAGAAAAAGTCGGGCCCTGATAAGACCATGAGATGGGGGAGAGCTTGACCCCAACATCTTCCAATAAGAAAGAAAAGGGATCAATAGGCGGATCAAAAAGAAAATTGAAACCCGGGTGAAAAAGTAAAAGCAATTCTAGCGAGTGATGAGTCAACAACGATATTCAATATTCACTTCAATTCCCTAAGGATAAGGTACGACGAGCATTCCACTCCCATGCGAATAAGCCTTGACACTCCATTGCTAGCCTGAATAGAGGGTGAATGTTGTAGGGTGATTTCAATACAAGGCTCACCGCCAAAGATAAGTCGGACTCCAACCGAACATCACGACAGCCACTACTATTTCACGTTAAATTTAGACCATTGCAAATTTCCCATAGTTCCGCCATTGGAACGGAGCAAACCCCCACATTGATACATATAGCTCCACCATTGGAACGGAGCAAACCCCTATATATATATGTAAAAATGTACTCGTCTCTTATAAGATCAATATTTGTAAGAATTTGATGATAGGTCTTTACGAAGATTTACATGTCGTTTATCATTTTATCTTTAATACAAGGTGGTAGCTAAAAAAAATATGCGAAAATATTTCGCAAATCACAGCTCTACAACTTACTATTACACCACTTTAACATAAACTTACATACCAATAAAATTAAACATTACCATTGCAAGTATAGGAGCCCGAATTTAACCGATTATTTTTTGTACAAACGAGTCGAACCACAAATCCCGGTCCGGACTCTCGAACCGGCCCAAATCGGGGAAAAAAGCCCATCCGGCCCATCGCACACTAAGCCCGCGCGTGTAAGTCAAATCACGCCACACGCGTTTGTTTCACGCGCTCTCATATATCCATGAATCCATCTCATAAATCCCTACATACACTCGCACTCTGCAGAATCCCGCCGTGCATTTCCCGCCAAATCCCCCAAAACCCCAATCCTTGAAAAGGATTTCGCCCGCTCAATTTCTCGCCTTTCCACTTCCCTTCTCAATTCTCTGCCAATTTCACACAATCCCTAGCAATGGAGGACGATTTCCCCGATCAGAGCAAGCTCCCGGAGATCAAGATCGGTAAGCTATCGCCAAAACCCTAATTTTGCCCGTTCTCCGAACAATGTGTAGAAAATGTATGTTTATCTCGAAATGATTTCTTGTTGTTCTCCCCTTGTTTTGCTGTAGATGCGAAGCAAGCACAAGGTTTTCTCTCGTTCTACAAAACGCTGCCGAATGTAAGCTCTGTCCTTGATTACATCCCTAATGATGTAGTCCAATGCTTCAATTTTTTGGTTTGTGTTTTGTGAGTTTCGAATCTGGCTCTTATTTGGTTCAATCGCTCTTGGTTTTGTCAGGATTCTCGAGTCGTGCGGATCTTCGATCGTCGGGTCAGTTTTCCTCGTTTCGATTTCGTCGCTGTGTTTGTGTTTGTTTGCTTGATACAGTGAATTGTTTGTCCTGTAGAGTCAATGGTGAACTTATGGTAATAGACTACAGTAGTAATCAATTGATGTATATGTATGGGGATTGAAGTAGGAGGTAGTAATGTAGTATGTTTGTTCTGCACCATTCTCAAAACAATGTTTGATTTGCTATTCTTGCCATCCGAGTTTACTATTCCATCAAGTTGAATTTTGCCCTGTTAAATTGGAAGAAATGTATCTAGAAAGTTGACTAAGAATTGAAATAGCCTTAGGTAGTCATTTTCCTTTGATAAAATTATCTGTTTTGTGTGCCCACTAGTGTCCTGTTTTATCCTTTTAATAAAAGGATTTGATGCACTCAAAACAGGACTATTACACTGCTCATGGCGATGATGCAAGTTTCATTGCCAAGACATACTACCATACTACAACCGCTCTTCGGCAGATTAGCAGTGGCTCTGATTCGCTTCCTAGTGTGAGTGTCAGCAAAAACATGTTTGAAACAATTGCCCGTGATCTTCTCCTGGAGAGAACTGATCATACAGTTGAGCTGTATGAGGGTAGTGGTTCCAACTGGAGGCTTGTGAAAAGTGGGAGCCCTGGCAATCTTGGTAGTTTCGAGGAGGTTTTGTTTGCCAACAATGAAATGCAAGATTCTCCAGCAATTGTTGCATTGCTGCCAACCTTTCGTGAGAATGGGTGTACAATTGGGTTGGGTTATATTGATCTTACCAAGAGAGTAGTTGGATTAACTGAATTTATTGATGATACCCAATTCACCAATGTGGAATCTGCTTTAATGGGTCTTGGATGCAAGGAATGCCTACTGCCTGCTGATAGTGTAAAGGCAAGTGAATGCAGAGCTTTAAATGATGCATTATCAAGATGCAGTGTGATGGTAACTGAAAGAAAGAAATCTGAATTCAAAGCAAGGGATTTAGTTCAAGATCTTGGTAGGATTGTCAAAGGATCTATTGAACCCGTGCGTGATCTTGTTTCTGGTTTTGAAATAGCATCTGGTGCTCTGGCTTCCTTATTATCGTATGCAGAGGTACTTTCAGACGAGAGCAGTTATGGGAATTATACTATCAAAGAATATAGTCTTGGCAACTACATGAGGTTAGATTCCGCAGCTATCCGGGCATTAAATGTCATGGAGAGTAAAACTGATGCGAACAAAACCTTCAGTTTGTTTGGTCTAATGAATAGAACATGCACTGCCGGTATGGGAAAACGATTGCTGCACATGTGGCTGAAACAACCTTTATTAGATGTTAATGAGATAAATTCCCGGCTTGACTTGGTACAAGCTTTTGTGGAGGATACTGAGCTTCGTCTGGATCTGAGGCAACATTTAAAAAGAATATCAGATATTGAACGGTTGACTCGAAATCTTCAGAAGAAGAGAGCTGGTTTGAACCATGTTGTGAAGCTTTATCAGGTAGCATAGCACTATATTGTATAATTTACTTGCTGAATATCATTTTTGTCTCTCAGTAAATTCCTGTATGTTAGTTTATGCATGTGTTCAGCTCAGTCATTTGTTCATTAAAGATGACAGTTTACATTCCAGCAATATAACGATAAATCTATGACTTTATGCTCATAATTTTGCTAGTTGACAATTAATCCTCATAAGCACTGTGATGACTGATGTTTTTATTTTGCAGTCTACCATCAGGCTTCCTTATATTATAGCTGCTTTAAGGAGATATGAAGGGCAGTTTGCAGCATTACTGAATGAAAGATTTCTAGAATATCTGGACACTTTAATAGACGATGATCACCTGAAGAAGTATACTGTACTTGTTGAAACTGCTGTTGACATTGATCAATTAGAGAATGGCGAATATATGATTTCATCTGGCTATGACCATAAGCTGCTTGAACTGAAGGAGCAACGAGAGTCACTTGAATCCAAGATACATAGCTTGCACACGGAGACCGCAGATGCTCTTGATCTCCAAGTCGACAAAACATTGAAATTAGATAAGGGTACACAGTTTGGACATGTTTTCAGAATTACAAAGAAGGAAGAGCCAAAAATTAGGAAAAAACTCACTACCCAGTTCATTGTCCTTGAAACTCGAAAAGATGGTGTGAAGTTTACAAATACTAAACTTAAGAGATTAGGGGATCAATACCAGGAGGTTGTTGAAGAATACAAGAATATCCAGAAAGAGCTTGTCCAACGAGTTGTTCAAACAGCTGCAACTTTCTCAGAGGTATATATGTATCTGCTTTACTTGAACGTTTTCCATTAATCTTTCAACACCTTCCTCCTTTTGAGTGCCTTGATTTCCATGCTTGAGAAATTTCTGCATTTTCAGGTTTTTGAGTCAGTTGCTGCTTTGCTTTCTGAACTGGACGTCTTACTAAGTTTTGCTGACTTGGCTGCAAGCTGTCCCACTCCTTACGCAAGACCAGATATCACACCATCGGTAATAACTTGTTCATGCTTCTTCACTTCATGTTTAAAAATATATATTTTTTCACTTTTCCATAGGATGCAAGTTGCTGAATACTATTGTATTTCCCTTAATAGGATGCTGGGGATATTGTACTAGAAGGAAGTCGACATCCTTGTGTAGAGGCTCAAGATTGGGTCAACTTCATACCTAATGATTGTAGACTAGTGAGTTCGATAATATGATGTCCACTTAAAAATATACCGTGGGTGTTGAAGCAGTACTAACTATTTGGATTGATCTTTTCCCTGCCCTGCAGGTTAGAGGGGAAAGCTGGTTCCAGATTATCACAGGGCCAAATATGGGTGGAAAATCCACATTCATTAGACAGGTTTAAACTGGGTGATACTGATATGTATTGTTAACCTTAAACTTGATAAAGAATCCTTATTGTGTATATATTTGGCAAACATGTCATAATCTGCATGCCGAGGGACCTTTTTGCAATTTTGCTTCTTTGTAGTTACACTCAAAGCTTTATTATAATAGGTTGATATGTTTCTATATTTAGTTTGCATTTTTTTTTCTAAAAGCTAGAATTTTGTACGCTGAATGTACTCCCAAGGTGTATTGTTTGATTTCTTGCCTGATTATGAAATGTTAATACGTCATGTGATTACTGTCCTTCAGGTTGGTGTCAATATTTTGATGGCACAAGTGGGTTCTTTTGTTCCTTGTGAGAAGGCCAGCATTTCTGTCCGTGACTGCATTTTTGCTCGTGTTGGTGCAGGTGACTGCCAAGTGAGTCCCTGTCTTATACAGGACCTTTTTTATTTTATATTTTAGAATGAGAATATGGCTCTAGAAGAGATATATTTTGGTCATTTATGTTCAAGATTCTGTCTTTCATGTATAAAAGACCTGCTTTGTTCATATCTCTCCCACTTTGCTTTGTGCACTTAACATGCTTGTAACTTTACAGACTTCTTTAATATACAGATCTGATATTCTATTGGCTTGGTGCTGTGCAGACCTTATCCTCGTGTTTGGAAACCCTTTCTTTTCTGTTGGAAAATCTGTTTGAATGCAAACTGCTAATTGTATATCTTGTTTCTGTAATTCTTATCAAAGTCCCTGTTTTTAATGTATGTGTCAACTTATCATCCATGTAGCTGCGAGGAGTATCTACTTTTATGCAAGAAATGCTTGAGACAGCATCAATATTGAAAGGGGCCTCTGATAAGTCTCTGATAATAATTGATGAACTTGGCCGTGGAACATCAACGTATGATGGATTTGGTTAGTTTTGCCCCCTTCTCTAGTAGTTTTGCTTCAGGATTCAGTTTATCTCTAAATGGTTATTTGACCTATAGAGCAAATGTCTTGTCTGTTTTTCTTTTTCAAATGTTTTTGACTGAAGTTTGTATTGAGAATAATGGATCCATGCAAACAGTTCAGTTTTAAAGTTATTTGTAAAAGCCTAGCCATTCTCAGTTCATAAAAAGGTTTTTTCATGCCTTTCAATTATCTGGAACTACATTGTTATTGTATGCTTACAAAGCTTTTTCATGTTCCAATTTATCATATGGTGATTGGGTTAAAGGATGCCTGCGTTTTCCTGAGCTGTATGATATATACTTGCATTTGTACTCTTTAGCTGCATCGTTTGTTTTGTACACTTAAGCTATGTAAAGAAAAAGATTCTATGATTCCTGGCATGCAGGTTTAGCTTGGGCCATATGTGAGCACATTGTTGAAGTGATCAAAGCACCTACTTTGTTTGCCACTCATTTTCATGAATTGACTGCATTGACTCGTAAAAGTTGTGGGGATCAAACCTCAGAAGGTCAGATTGTTGGTGTGGCAAATTACCATGTCAGTGCGCATATAGACCCAGCAAGCCGCAAGTTGACTATGCTGTATAAGGTAGCTATGGACCTCTAGTTTTGAATATCTGAATATCTGAATCCTTGAATTCTAATCTTCAGTATCTAGCAAAACTTACTAATAGTATAGATCTATTAAATATATAACACCATTTTTTATCTCATTTCAAGGTGGAGCCTGGAGCTTGTGATCAAAGTTTTGGGATTCATGTTGCAGAATTTGCCAATTTCCCTGAAAGTGTAGTCTCTCTTGCTAAAGAGAAAGCTGCAGAGTTGGAAGATTTCTCCCCTGCTACAATTGTGGAAGATGTTGAGTCTGAGAAAGAGGTACTATTGTTTCTTGCTCAAATTTATCATTTTAACATTGCATCTAGCTGACAGTTAGCTCACTAATATCTTCCTAGTTTTGTGCTTGTATTATATGTACAATCTACTTAGTTTAATAGCATATAACCTGGCTTAAGTAGTCTTGAAAGTTGGGTCTGTTCACTTGTAGAAGATGTTTGGAATACGGATTTTGATTGCTTTACTTGAAGGCCATTACATTAGCAATGCTCATGAGATTTTATTCCAGGTGGGGCAGAAGCGGAAGAGGGAGTTTGATCCTGATGATGCATCTGAGGGTGCAAACCGAGCTCATCGGTTTTTGAAGGAGTTTTCGGAGCTTCCACTAGACCAAATGGACATTAAAGAGGCGTTGCAGTGCGTTCGTGCTATGAAAAATGAGTTAGAGAAGGATGCTGAAAACTGTCCTTGGTTGAAGCAGTTTCTTTAGCCTAGGGAATGTTTGATCATTTCAAGCCGCTCTTTATTGAAAGGGGCTAGTATGTATTAGGTTTAAGGCATTTTTTCTAGTGTTTTTTTGCCACTTTTGCTTTGAACAAACATGGGGCGTCCAGTTTTTGGTGCAGAGTGCAAAATGGGGCGACAAGTTTTTGGTGCAGAATGCTTGGTTCAATTTTGGGTAAATTGGTGAACTAGCACTGCTTTGGGTTGTGGCGATTGTATATACTGTAGTTTTTCTTGTGTTTGGGGTCATTTTGTTTGTAAACTGTAACCCGTATCCTTCCTCGCCATTGTGCAATATGCACTTAACATATTGATATGGTGATATTGTATCATATCATATCTTGTTCTTAAGGTGGAATTAATTTAGTTTAACTCATCACTAGTTATGTACATTTTTTTGAGTAAAATATATGTATTACGTGTATAAAACATATATTTTTTTTTATTGTCATCATATATTAAGCTTACTGAAAAATTTCAAGATATTGCCATTACATTAAAAAACATGTATTATCCTAAATTTTTAGAACCGTAATACACTAATACTTGGTCTAAGTAATTATAGACTAGAAAATGTTGTCATCAATCCTAAAATCAAAAACAAAAATTACTAGTGTTCAACCGATGTGATTTTTCCCCAATAGAATGTTAATATGTTATAATTTGAGCTTTAGACTTCGCTTCGGCAACAGTTATTCTATCAGCCACTGGAAAACCATTTGCCAGCCAGGGTGAATTCCAGATTCAAGCTCTATTAACTACTGTAATAAACTTGCCAAAAGCAAAAGATTCATGTTGTGGCCCAGAATCTGCCATTAGCTCATCTGTAGTTTGAAAGTTCGATAACGTTACACGCCTTAAACGAATATTACGCCTGGAAATGACATAGCGCTAACATAAAAAGAAAAATCAAGATGAAAATTCATTGCAAAAGCTTGGAAATGAACAAATTTGAGGTTGTACTTGTTACCATTATATACACAAATGTGTGGCCGATCTATAATCACTTTGCAAGTGCCTCTCTTATGTAAAACAACATGCTCTTCAAAAGAACATTCACATCTTAAAAGCGTGAGTGATAATCTTTTTGTCTTCTAAGTTCTCGTAGCTGTCCCAACAGCAGAGAAACCATGTCAGCTTAATATGTGAGAAAAAATGAAGAGTTTGTAAATGAGTAAATTAAGAGTACCTCATATGGCTCAGAGCTGACATCCTATATAGACACGTGAAAACCAGAATATGCAACCCAATCGTGTAGAAGAATGCGAAAGTCCGAGCGTACCTGTAAAAAGATTGATTGACATTTCCATTACCAAATCACCACGCAATTCTTAAAGAGTAGAGAACAGAATTTTGAAGCAGGCTTTGAGATTTAAGCAAATGCAAAAGTTTTGATGAAGGCTTAATTGACATATATTGCCCCTTTATAGACTAAAAATAAATTCTGATGAAGCCTAAAGCACCGGTCCGGTTAAGTCTGTAGAGGATAAAAAATTTATGCATGTTGTCCCTTGTGTATGAAGGATATTTGTTGGCTCTCTACAGTTTATTTTGTTCTTTGTAAGGTAACATAATCCTTATCCTTATTTATAGTACAACTCAACTGATTCATAGAGAGTCAATTCAGTCATCCTTGTCATCTATATGGTCGGTGAAATTACCTTCATATATCCCAGCTAGAGGTGTATCTTAATTTTCAGAAAAATGTTCTGGTCAAAGAACTAAAAAAATAGCAGATGCTTTTATTGATTTGATCTCCTTCTGCATCCGGCTTTCTTTGTTTTAAAAATAATAACACTTGGAGAAAAGTGGTAGTAATATAACATACTTGTTGCCCAAGAGGAAGCGCCCACTTGTCAGTGTAATTTTGTCCCTAATCCCCAGCTCCTTGTACCTCTGATCTCTTTCCTGAACGTGATCAAATAGCAGAAATTAGAAGCTCCAATAAATATGAAGAGGTAGAATAAGAACCAGGCCCTGATTCCCACTTATCAGTATATATGAATGCAATATTGGTAACAAAGATCGGAGAGACACTATTGAGTTTAGGAGGTATGTTGATCAAAAGTTCTAGTACACAACCTTTTTGGAAAATGCAGCAAAAGGATTTATATCGTCTTCATACATCTTCTTGTACTTAGATTCAACATCTGAACCGAAACCACTTTCCAAATCTTCCGAGTGCTGTGAATCCAAAATATTGTCAATAATGATAAAATTATAACAATATTAGTCAATCATAACCTCGTATTCTGACATGACAGCACACCTTTTTCGAACCTCTAGAAACTACTTTCTCAAGATTGTAGTCCTGGACATAACGCATCTTTCCATATAGTTTCACATTATCTGCCTTCAATTTCTCCAGCTCCTCGTTAAGCTTTCGAATTTTCTCCTTCTGTTGCCTCACTTCCTAATAATTGATTTGGAGAAATAATGTCAAAAACAAGAAAGTCCAAATTGTGGGGGAATATAAGAAAAATAATTTGCCACTACTTCATGTGACCTATAATTAACCAAGGAGTTCTGGTGAAACAAAGAACCTACAAAAGCTTAAAATAGAATCGACTTACTTCTTCACTTTCCCTAAGTCGTGCACGGAATCGATCTCTCTGACTGCAGATCACCTTCAGCATAGAACTTTGATCCTGATCTGCTATTGCTTTTTGATCTGCCGTCTGGTTTTAGAAACTTATACATAAGTAAGAAGCTTTTGTTGCAAGTAGTAACAGAATAAATAAATTGTGTCTATTACTCCATTTGTTTATTTATACATGAAAATAATCAAATAATACAAATTAGATATAAATGACTATATTATATATGACTATGAGTGGTAGATTCTACTTATGAGTACATGTTTTCTTTTACTTTTTAGACAAATCTTCCTTCACTAACAAAGTTTTAAATTTGGTCAAAGGAATGTTATCTATTTGTAAGAGATTTCTTCACTTTCAATTTTCAAATGAAAACTGAAAAAAAGTTGAACTAGAATTTGTCCATGCAGATAGATCTTAACTGATGACGTCCAGATACATACCTCCGATGGGAGAGTTGAACCCGAATCTGAAATGTCCCAGTCATCAAATAACGAGCCTCTCTTTTCTTTGGAGCTGTACCCCTGGAAAGATAGTGGCAGGTTCAGTATAAAACTACTTTAATTAGAAGTTCAAGTCAGGCGGAGATTCCAGTTGTTCCTGACTGAAAGTGGCCATTTCTACGGAATGGCTTAGTCTTGTTTATGACATACTATCTAAAAATTATCCAGTCCCTAATACCTTCAATATATCGTCTTCGAGCTTCTGTATCAACTTTTGTTGTTCATCAACCTTTTTGCCTAGTTCTACCACCTTAGCTTCTGCTGTTTCAAGCAGTGCTGTTTTCTCAGACAATTTAACCTGAACAATACATAAAAGGTTGTTAGCAACACAGCTGATTTGACTAGGATAGCTCAAGGAAGATAAACAATAACTGAAGAATAAGAAAGACCAGAACCATTATAATGAGACTAAATTTTACCTTTAATTGAGTGACTTCATGTTCCATTTTCCTGTTCTTGTCAAGCAAAAGTGTTTCCAGTTTGCTCATTTCTTCCCCACTTGTAGCCACATCCCAATCTTCGGCCTCTATTGAATTATAGCCCACTGCCTGGAAATGAAATAAAAATGAATAACATACAAATATAAACATGCACTTATTTATCCTGAAAAGTGGAGCAAATATTACAAAAAGAGATGGAAGGGATCACCAGATAAGGCTAATTGAAGGAAAGAAAAGATACTGGGCAGCAATTTCTAGCCAAAATCTCAATTCTATATGCACTGGGGCAAATCTAAGTATATTTTGAAGACAGAAGGAAGCAATAGAACACTAAAGCTGTGACTTATTACCTGCAATATCTTCACTTTCTTACGCAAGTCTTCAACTAATTTCTCAGTTGGCCTTGACTGCATCTCTTTCTTTAGCTCCTCCAAAGCAACTTCCTGCTTATTCAGGCCACAGGGTTATTTCTATTCGCCTTACAAATTAGCTACTGAAGACAATTTATTATGCAACAACTAATATGAAGAGTATAAGCCATTGATTTTTTTATCCGTGAAACAAATAAAGATCAAAGTTAGCTGGTCATGTCCACCATATTATAACCATTCACTGGATCATACAGCCTGTATCTCAGCAAACAACACTGGAAGTGACTTCCAACCATCAATTATTAAAACGAGAGTTCCAAAAATATAATACAAGAATCAGATTCATAGCGTGAGTTGCCCATAAACCATACAACAAACAAAGCAGCCTTAAATCATAATACGTTTCTTCAAAACCTATTTGCTCAAATTTTGCTAGATAATAATGAAGATAGTTACCTTTTCATTAAGCATGGTGTTCAATTTCTTGATTTCATTGATATGTTGTACTCTTTCATTAGCCAATGTGGTCTCTATATTATGAAGTTCCATATTAAGCTCTGAAATCATCTTCTCCTTTGCAGTCAATGAATTCTCAAGAGCAGTATTGGAATCTGAAGTATCACTACAACCAGACAATCAAAAATGTAAAGTCAAGATGATTTTGGCCACAATATGATGGAAAAAATTGTAAGAAGTAAAAATAATAATTAAAATAACCCATGCAGGGGTGTTGGGCAACTTCTAAATTACTAACTCAAGGAAAAACGAGAGCTTAGAAACAGAAAGAAAAAATTAATTGCAGTTTTAAGCAGGGAGAGAAAGAGACTCGTAAGTGACCTCAAGTTTACTGACATCCAGGGCCTTCCAGATTTTAGTTAACTTTCAATTTTATTCAAGACTCCTACTAAAATAAATATTTTAAACACATATTTATAGAAATAACAGAACCGCTACAGCATTTACCTGTCCTTATGTTCAGTCTCCTCATTTGCTGAGTGTAGTTGAGATTGCAGGAGTCCCTATAATGGGAACCAGTTTGCTAAATTAGGTAAATGTGACATTTTTGACTGCCAGTATTCCAGAATAAAATTCAGCATTTACCTTCTCCCTCTCCAAGCTATGCAGCCGACTTTGAGCCCTTTCAACTTCATCCATCAAGAGGATGAGTTCTGATTGCTTTGCTGCTGTGTCTTCCTCTGATGTCGAGAATAAGAGGTAAGACGTTTGAAATTAGCATTAAAAAAGCAAAGGTTTTTTTAATCTTTCTTTTAGAGGTGGGATGGAGAGCGTGTATAAGAAGTATTTGAAGCAGATACATCTGGATTGCCTAGTGATTGTTTCTTCTGTTCCTTTCTCAAGAGGAGGATGCTTATCCTTGCATACCCTTCTCAATATATTTTTATTTCAATATACTGGAGAGAACTAGAATGATAGGGACAAAAGCTTAATAGTAACACGTGTATGACAGCACGTAGAATATAATGTGTAAGATATGTAACATCTCAACTAAACATTATCATACCCAAATGTCCACAGGTACATCTAAAATCCTTATTTAAAAAGGAACAGCCACATATTCAATACTCTAATAGTTAGGCTCCTATGAGTAAACCCCCGCCATCAAAAGCAGCCACATACTTAGCAACTTGCAAATCCTTAGACTAGTCTAAGTCCACTCTAGTGGATTTACAGATCAAACCCCTTGACATCATAACATGGATGTCATCTATAGCCAACAGGTAATAAGAAAGGGGCTCCAGTTTCTTTATATTACCACATTAGTCATCCTTAATTAAGTGGTTTACAATCAGATATGAGCAATAAATTCTTGGCAAGAATGATGTCATCTATAGCCAACAGGTAATAAGAAAGGATAAATTTGAAAAGAACAGAATAAATAACCTGATTGAGCACGAAGTTCAAACAATTGACTCTGAGCCAGTTCATGTAGCTTTTGCATAGTGGAAACACTTTCTTTAGCTTGGCGCAACTGATCTTGCAGTGACTGCTCTCTGAAGCATGTCAAATATGACAAGTTAATATATGCTCATAAAAATGATCTAGAATTTTCAAAATGTATACTAACACTTTAAAATGCTAATTTCCTCCAAATATGCAAAATAAACATGCAAGGATCGGATATCTTCAGAACCTTTCTTTCAGTGATTCCAGCGTTTTCTGATTCTCCTCTGCTAAACTTCGTTGTTTCATCTCCACAAACTCCTTCACTTTCTCCTCCATCTGACCTCATTCAAGAATATAAGAGAACAAAAATTTAACATAAAGCAAGTGCATAGTTTAATCACTGTAAGTGTTCAGAAATCAGAATACAGGGAAAGAAAATGTATTCCAAAGGCATAAAGCCTTAATCTTAAATACTATCAGAAAGGATTACTATAACAGGGATAGATGTGAAATTCCAGTCCTAGAAACATTTCAAACATTGCAGTGGTGTTACAGAAGAGCAAAAAAAAAGACATTAACAATAGATAAATAAATCCAACTGAGATCTGAAGTCAAATGGTTTATTCCAACTTTACTACCTTTTTCATTGATAATTTTGGTTTGCTAATTATACATTCTTGTTCTGAAGATATGCTAGTCCTGCTAGAGAGATATGAAGGGTGTATAGAATGACTTTTGCTGATCAGAGCCAATTAGGCCAAAAGTCGACTGTTTTAAGACATTTCTGATCAGAAGTTTATAGATATATTAACCCTAAATGGCTGAATAAGCTAAGGTGGAGCATGCATATTGCTTTTTATAGCAATCCAAAAATAACAATTCAAGATTTCCACTACAAGTGATATAACCTGTTGTTCCAATTGTCGATTGCGGTCTTCCAATCTCCTTATAGTAGCTTGTTGATTCTTCAAATGTGCTGATTCTGCCCTGAACTCTTCAAGTTCAACTTTCATTTTCCTATTCTCAGACTCTAGCTCGGATATTCTGCTATCTCGCTCCTACAAGAAATGAGCTGATTAGTGAACGCATAGAAACCCGAGAGAGCAGAATATAACAATGCAGAACCTTCTACGCAAGCTATATATCATGTATGACGAACAAAGATGTTGAATGTTCCAGTGCATTTCATATAACAAAGCTTCAAGAAAAATTTCTGATCACTGATCAGCCATTTAGACTACACAAATCTTTACTGTAAGAGAATTTTTTCCCCAAACCCCATGGATCGAGCCTCCTACCTAAAACAGGCTACATATATTGCACATAAATTCTGACATCATAGGAATATAAACACGGTCTGAAAAAAAAACCACATCATCTATGTATACTGGTTTTGATATAACACATTACTTACAGGCTATAGACCTTCAATGACTCACCTGAATAGAAGCAAGAGCAGGACAAGGATCTGGAGCCTCGTACAACTTTTGGTAGATATTGAGAAATGCATTTTCCCCAAATTTTGCTCTCTTTGTTAGATTATCAATTTCCTCTTGATATCCCTTCAGTAATGAATCAAACAAACCCAATTTTTCCTCACTTGAAACTTTCTTGAAGTCTGCAAAAAGAAAAATCAACCAACTGAGCTGCAAAATCCTCAAATATGATCTACCTTTGAAACTGCCATCCATACTCCACATCCGTACCTCTTGTGCTTTCGGCAAGTTTACGCCGGTTCTTCTTAGTGTTCTCCTGATTCTCACCAATCCGTAGCCCCTGCTCATCTAGCGAGCTCCTCTCTTTGTCCAGATCAAACTCTATACGCAGTAGCATACACTAAATTTCAGTTACACATGCTACATTTCAAGCAAACATGAAAGTTTCGCAGAAATAACCGAATCAATCAATCGAAGTTGAGCAGACTGCTCTTCCAATTAAATTACCGGAAGAATTCACAATCGCTTACAAAAATTCATCATCTATACGCAGATCAAACTCTATACGCAGTAGCGTACACTGAATTTCAGTTACACATGCTACATTTCAAGCAAACATGAAAGTTTTGCAGAAATAAACATTTCAATCAATCAAAGTTGAGCAGACTGCTCTTCCAATCAAATTACCGGAAGAATTCACAATCGCTTACAAAAATTCATCATCTAGGGCATCGTAATTGAACACGGAACATAGAAAGCAGGAACAGACCTTTCCAGAAATCGGCGACGACGGAAATTGGAGAGGACGACGACGAGTTCGACTTCTTTCGCTCGGATCCGCCTTGTGAAGACTCCATTGATGACGGCTGTGGATCCACAACCGATTAAATCGGTCGGTTAGGGTTCGATCTAGAGGTGTGAGATTTCTATTCGACTGAAACTCGAACAAGGGGGATCGAAAGATGGAACTTGATAAAATAGAAGTTCCGAGGCCCTATGGATCTCTCGCTCTCCCGTCTCTTGCAGAGAGTAGTAAAAAAAGTTGAAGTTCGATCACTTATACTTGTCTCGTAATAATTGTTTCTTTTTAACGTTTTTGGATAGGAATTTACAGATTCGCGACGCGGATTCGCTTAAAAGCTTAATTCAGCAGCTCTCCACGTAAAAGCGTAATTAAGGTGCTATCGAATTTTATTTGAAAAAAGCAAACAAAAGTTAAAACTAGCGTAGTTCCGTTTATTAATTGAAGCGTTCGTTTTATTAAAATTGAAACAAAAGTTATTTAACAAAAGTTAGATAACTAAGGTACATGATTTAATTTATTAAAATCGAAAATGGGTTAAATATTTTTCGTGTAGTTCCGTTTATTAATTGAAGCGTCTGTTTTTCCGTAACGTACAATTCGATTAAGTGTAATTAATTTTATATTTAACCAAATATATTCAATATGGGTGTCTATGTGTAGAGAAAAACAAATTATGAATTATGGTATAATTTTTATTTTTAAAACATGTAAAAGTTTCCAAAATGTAAAAAAAATTAATTTTTTACATTTTAGAGTCGATGTCACGTGTCACTCTCAGATTGACCGGCCATGGTCCTCTCAGAGAACGACACATGGCGATTTCAGAGTGCACCACGTGGCGCAATCTTTTCTACATAACATTGCTATCAAAATAATATATATATATAGGGTTCTGCATGGAAGATGGTTGAAGCCTCATGTTTATACCTACAGTGTTATCATAAGTGGCTACGCCAAGGGCGGGTAAGCTTGTAAGCTATTGAAACTAAAGAAGCCAAAAAGGCGCACACGAAGCTTTGCCCGGCTACTTTCCATTCACTTATCCCCGGATATTGCAAGCTTAAGAATTATGACAAGGCATTGAAGCTGTTGAGTGAAATAAAGAACTATGGAGTTGAGCCTAATGACGACGAGTACAATAAGCTAATCCTCTCAGATTGACCGGCCATAGTCCTCCCAGAGAACGACACATGGCGATTTCAGAGTGCACCACGTGGCGCAATCTTTTCTACATACATTGCTATCAAAATAATATATAGGATTCTGCAGGGAAGAGGGCTGAAGCCTGATGTTTATACCTACAGTGTTATCATGAGTGGCTATGCCAAGGGTGGGTTGATGGATGAAGCTTGTAAACTATTGAAATTAAAGAAGCCAAAAAGGCGCACACGAAGCTTTGCCCAGCTACTTTCCATTCACTTATTCCCGGATATTGCAAGCTTAAGAATCATGACAAGGCATTGAAGCTGTTGAGTGAAATGAAGAACTATGGAGTTGAGCCTAATAACGACGAGTACAATAAGCTAATCCAATCTCTGTGCTTGGAAGCTTTGGATTGGAAAAGAGCCGAGAAGATGTTGGATCAAATGAAAGAGCAGGGTCTATTCCTTCCTCGTATCACAAGGGGTCTTATTAATGCGGTTAAGACCACCCATAATGGGGGTTTTAAACCATAAAATAATAATAGAAATCTTCTCTACAGTGTAAAAAACTTAAAAACCCATGTAGTGGGCTTCAAATAGGAGACCCATTTTTATGGGTTCTTAAATTGCCAAAATGCCGTACACGTAGACTCCAAAACAAACAACTCCAATATTGTACAAAAAGGCAACTTGCATGGAGACGTGGCATATTTCCATCCCTCCGATCTAATCAAAGGTTGCCGATATTTTTGCATTTTTGGTGTTTAAAAAACAGCTTTAGGGTTATTTTAAAAATAAGGCATTTTAATCTTTTCAAAAATACATTTTTTATATTTTTGTTTTCTTTTTATCTATACATAGACACCCATTTTATATATGTTTTGGTTTAAAAAAAAAACTAATATACATATATATATAACTTTATGTATTATACAAAGATAATTAATATACAAAATCACAAAAGATATTAGCTGTGCACATTTTAGTAATAAATTAACATTTTTAAATCATTATGAAAATAAATAAGCATATTTGAAGTACTTTAAAAAATATAAACAAACACAAATGTGAAGTCACTCTTTACTTAGGAAATTAAAAAACATAAACGAATACACATGTGAAGCTAGTCTTCACTTAGGGAATTAAAAAACATAAATAAACACAAATGCGAAGTTAGTCTTCACTTAGGGAATTAAAAAACATAAATAAACACAAATGTGAAGCTACTCTTCACTTAGGGAATTAAAAAACATAAATGAACACACATGTGAAGCTACTCTTCACTTAGGGAATCAAAAAACAAAAACAAACACACATGTGAAGCTACTCTTCACTTGGACAATGTAAAAACATAATGCGAAATTATTCATCACCAATAGAGTACAACTCCCTGATTAAATTTTCCATCATCGTCTCTTGCATTGGGCTTCGAGTGGATAACGCCATAAGGTTACTGCATACGGTATACTTCTGGGCACGAGCGTTTTCATTCTGAGCACGAGCATTCTCACTCTGGATGCGAGCATACTGATCAAGCATCTCTCTTTGTTGTCGCAACATTTCTTGTTTAGCCTCCCGCCTTCGCGTATGCGCCTCGGCTTGGGATGCTTGGAATATAGACACTTCTTCCATTGTAGTGTCTATTTCATGACTTGAGCTTCCGGACCCTTGCCTCCCCTTCTTCTTTGCAGCGTTCCTTCCAATGGGGTGAATAGGAGCATTGCTACGTGCCTCAATTCCGACACTTGCTTCCTCAGATGCAGTAGCTTGAGTACTCGGATTGGAGTTGGATGAGTAACTGCCGGTTTCATCCAACTTGGACCTTTTTGACCCTTCTCCTTCTTCTGCAATCCATGCATTAGTCCACCTTGCTTCATCCTTCACTTCATTGTATACATGCATGAACTTAAACGATGTGTTCTTGTGATCGAGACGGTACAACTCCATTGCCTTGTTTTCAACATCAACGTCGTTCCAACCACTAGCTCTAAGGCGTTCAGCAGCACGCATGTTGGCCCCATAGCTTGTGCATGATGTATTCATTTGGTTCCACCTATTTTTACATGCACTCGCACTCCTGGCAAGCATGATAGGTAACCTATGTTTGTTGTAGTAGGTAGCCACTCGGTTCCAATAATGCTCCCTTTTTTGCCCGGTGCTTGTCTTTGGATCGGTTGATGTATTCAACCATGCACTGGCTACCAATAACTCCTCTTCTGGGCTCCATCTTGCTCTGGCAGGGGCTTCATCATTTGTAGGAGTTGCTTCATCATGAGATATGTTAGCACGACTTTTCTTCTTTTTTGAGGCCTTTTGTGTAGTCGTGTTTTGTTGAGGTGTAGGCTCTATCTCATCCAGGCCTTGGACATGATGTTGTGGAATCTGAGGTTGAGAAAATGTTGAAGCACTTCCATAAGAACCAGGGGTTTGAGGAGAAGTGTATTCAACTTGAGAGGCATTGAATTGAGGGTTTGGATTTCCATCGGTTGCATTCAAAAAATCTTGATCAAAATGGAAGGAATTTTGAAAGTTGTAGGGATAATTTGGATCCATTTTGAATGAAGGATGAAATATTACTTTCTACAAATGAGAGAGAGAGACATTGGTATGGAGAGTGAAAAATCACTTTGTAACACACCATATATATAGGAGGCGAACAACATATTCAATCTTACCATCCGAAAGAGGTCCCAGCAACCATCAAATTTCACTCTAGTTTATGCATCACTCTGTTCGAGTCAATCAATTTTACTTTGGGAAATTCCTTTTGGTACCCCTGTGGTATCGACAATTCCTTTTGGTGTCCCATGAATTTTTTTTTTCCTTTTGGTATCCCTATACTTTACACAATTTCCTTTCCGTGCCCAAATTTCTCTATTAACACACTTTCCGTCCAAAATATTTATCTTCCGTTAAAAATTGAAACAACAATTAAGAAAAAAAAACAATATAGCCTGCAAACAGAGAGAAACACGAAGAGGGCAAAAGAGGGCTTCTCGGCGAGGCTACTGCATCCACGGGGACGGAGGCATTTCTCTAGACTTCGTCGGAGGCCTTTCTCCGGAAGGCGAAGCCGATCTTGCGGCAGAAGAGGGTCCAAATGGGGACGGAGTGGAGGGGGCAGGGGACGGGGGCAGAGGAGTCGGACTCGAGGGCGATGCGGACGAGGCCGGATTGCATCTCGTTGATGAGGGTTTATGTGGAGATGGAGAGCTCGAGGAGGAGTGAGGGCTTTGGAAAAAATTTGTCATTGTAAGTAGATCTAATCAACCGATACCTAAACATCCTTCTCCCAAAAACCCAACTTTTTGTTTTACTGAATTACTTCTTTCAATCAATTTGGGGACATTGCAAAAGCAAAGAGAGATGAACCTAGATAAGCAATTAGAAGGAAATGCATAACCCAGATAACACAGTTCTTGATCTTCAATTGGTGGCTTAATTGTTTTTGGGTCTTCAACAAAAACAAGAACAGGGTGGCTAAATTGCTTTCTGAATTCTCGTCTTCAACAAAACAAGAAAAGGGCACAAGAAGACAATTGGATTTCTCTGTTTTTATTCTCTTTGTTGTATTGTTTTTTTTTTGTTTTTTTTCTTAATTGTTGTTTAAATCTTAAACGGAAGATAACTATTTTGGACGGAAAGTGTGTTGATAGGGAATTTTGGGCACGGGAAGGAAAATGCGTAAACTACAGGGGTACCAAAAGGAAAACATTTTTCCGTGGGACACCAAAAGGAATTGTCGATACCACAGGGGTACCAAAAGGAATTTCCCTTTTACTTTTATCTATGACCTACTCTGTTCGGGACAATCAATTTCACTCTTATCTATGAAATGTTCTATTCGAGGCAATCAATTCACTCTTCATGATCCGCTCTGTTCGAGGCAATCAATTCACTCTTATCTATGAAATGTTCTGTTCGAGGTAATCAATTTGCTCTTATCTATGAAATGTTCTGTTCGAGGCAATCAATTTGCTCTTATCTATAAAATGTTCTGTTCGAGGCAATCAATTCACTCTTCTATGACCCGCTCTATTCGAGGCAATCAATTCACTCTTCTATGACCCGCTCTGTTCGAGGCAGTCAATTCACTCTTATCTATGAAATGTTCTGTTCGAGGTAATCAATTTGCTCTTATCTATGAAATGTTCTGTTCGAGGCAATCAATTCACTCTTATCTATAACCCGCTCTGTTCGAGGCAATCAATTTTGCTGTTATCAATGAAGTGCTCTATTCGAGACAATTAATTTTGCTCTTATCTAAGAACCACTCTATTTTTCTCTATATATACAATCCCTTCTTCAAGGTAAAAATTACAATGCAAGATCTTTGCACATTCAAATCATTCTCTTACAATTTACCCTTCAATTGGTTATAGTACTCATTTCACATTTCAATCACAAATGGATCCATTTCAAAACATCATAGGATCGTTTTTCAATTTTGGATCTAGCTCATCTTCTGATGAGTTTGAAGATGCCATTAATGAACGATTGGAAAGAGTGGTGGCCCTAGCAACACAACAACGCGAAGAACTATCTCGAGGTGAAAGTTCTCAACCAAGGAGAAGGCGAAGATACATTGAGCGGAATCGTGAAAGCGGACATCAACAACTCATCAGAGATTATTTCTCTGAAGACCCACCTTCGGTGTACACGGACCAACAATTTCGTCGGCGATTCAGAATGCAAAGACCTCTATTTTCACGCATTGTTGATCAACTCTCATCCACATTTTCTTTTTTCCATCAACGGAGGGATGCTACGGGTAGGCAAGGCTTATCTCCCCTCCAAAAATGCATTGCATCTATTCGCATGTTAGCATACGGCATGTGTGCAGACCAGGTGGATGAGTACCTTCGGATGGGTGAAAGTACCGCGAGATCATGCTTACAACACTTTGTGGATGGTATCATTTCTCTATATGGTGATACATATCTCCGTAGACCTACCGCAGAAGATATGCAACGACTTCTTCAATATGCGGAAGGGTGCGGGTTCCCTGGAATGGTTGGTAGTATCGACTGTATGCACTGGGAATGGAAGAATTGTCCAACTGCATGGCAAGGACAATTTGCACGAGGTCATGGTAAGCCAACAATTGTATTAGAAGCGGTTGCATCACATGATATGTGGATCTGGCATGCATTCTTTGGAACACCAGGTTCGTGTAATGACATTAATGTTCTTGATCGTTCTCCTGTCTTTGATGATGTTTTGGAAGGAAGATCACCGCCTGTGAATTTTACCGTCAACGGTCATGAGTACAACATGGCTTATTATCTAACCGACGGTATTTACCCTTCATGGGCTACGTTTATACCTGCTATTAAACTTCCACAGGGGTCAAAGGCGAAGTGTTTTTCTCATTATCAAGAGGCGTACCGGAAAGATGTGGAACGAGCTTTCGGGGTCTTGCAAGCTCGATTTGCTATAGTAAAATATCCAGCCCTTGCTTGGGATCCTAATGACATAGGGAAGATAATGAAGGCTTGTATAATTTTACACAGTATGATAGTGGAGGATGAACGGGATACAAACAATGGGTATTGTGATGAATCTCGCTATGAAGTATCACCAGCTATGGACAACACATTTTCCACAAATCGGCCAAGGTTAATGTCACAATACATAAAAGCTCGAACGGAACTTCGAAACAGGGGTACCCATAAACAACTACAAGCTGATTTGGTTGAGCACGTGTGGCAAAAATTTGGACATTTTCATCTTGATAACTAGTTTCCTCGGATCTCATATGTACTTGTTCGATGTTTTTATTTTCTATGTTTTTTCCCAGTGAGTTTTTGTTTGTTTGTTTGTTTGTTTGTTTCACATGTTGTTGTTGCAATATTTATCCCTTTGTTTCAATGTATTCCCATGTTTTTAATTCAAAGTGAAATAAACTATGTCGTTTGTCGTTTCTATTTATTTTAAACGTCATACTTTAATTAAGTAAATTACTCATTATATTTCAAATCAATAAAATTGAATATTTAAATGAAATATTATACCGTATTATTAAATAATGGTAAGAATCAAATAATGAAATGAAATTAATAAAGATAAAAATAATATAAAGATTGTGGGTTTTAAAGATTGAAGTGGGGATTTGGGTTGTGGGAATAAAGTAGAAATGAAATTTTAAATGAGGTGGAGGAGTGAGAAAACTGATTTGAGGGGGTTAAAAACCCGTTTTGGGACTCACCATTGCGGATGGCCTAAGGAGCTAGAACAAGAGGCCGTAGAGGTAGACGCTGTTCACGTGGCTTGGATTTTGGTTTACTGCAAGTTGTGATGTAACAACATGAGGATAAGTGTAGGTCATCATCCTCTTCTTTTTTGTGGTTTCATGCCTTATTTGTTTGATTTTTGGCATATATAATCTGGTTTTCCTGTTAACCCTTTTCCCCTTTAGCTGTTATATGATAAAGTTCCCAAACTTGGCTGAGAAAAGAGGGATGATTGCTCTCACTAATCGCTATTTTTGCTTTTGTAGCTAAAATCTCTTATGTTGAATCTTGCCATCCTTTATAGAGTTTCTATAGCTGCAAATTCATAATGAGGAATTTCAAGTAGCCAGGTTATTTGCTTGCACTGAGGTTTATGTTCAGCAGGCTTTCGTGTTTTGAGCCTTTGGGACAACCTTTTTTAAATTTCAGCTTTCATTTTTGGTTTTGGTCCATGTACAAATTTTTGGGTGTAGTTGGTTATTATTTGAAACAAGTGAATAGAGGAAAGAATTCTAATTTCATTATCCTCATGGGAGAATCAATATATACAATACAAAGTCAATATCAACGATTTTATCTTGAAGCTATTGTTTCCTTATCTTATACAAATATATCTAAATACATAATATATGAATATCCTAATACTCCCCCTCAAGTTGGAGCATGGGGATCATGAATGCCCAACTTGGATCGTAAGAGATGAAACTGAGGTTTCCCGAGAGCTTTAGTAAAGAGATCGGCTGGCTGCTGACGAGTAGATATGTGACGAGTAGCTATCGTACCATTGACAACCAAATCCCGAACAAAGTGACAATCAACTTCAATATGCTTAGTCCGCTCATGGAATACAGGATTGGATGCGATATGAATCGCTGCTTGACTATCGCAAGACAACGGAATGGGAGTCGTATGAGACACTCCAAGAGATCGTAACAAGGACTTAAGCCATATCAGCTCGCCACACGCAGATGCCATTGATCGGTATTCTGCCTCAGCAGACGAGCGAGAGACCGTGACTTGTTTCTTAGTCTTCCACGACACCGGAGAATGTCCCAAAGTGATGAAGTAGCCGGTAATAGACCGTCGGGTGATCGGACACGAAGCCCAATCGGAATCACAATAAGCATGAAGACGAAGGTCACTCGTACTAGAGAGAAATAAGCCAAGACCCGGCTGACCTTTCAGATAACGAACAACATGAAGAGCCGCCTGCCAGTGGACTTCCTTCGGGTGTTGCATGAATTGAGACAATATATGAATGGAATAAGAGAGCTCCGGTTTTGTGATTGTAAGGTAAATCAGCCGCCCAATCAACCTGCGAAAGCGCTCTGGGGATGAAAAATCAGGGCCATTTGCAGTGGCCAGCTAGTGGTGCGAATCCATGGGAAAGTCGGACGGTTTGGCACCTAGAAGCCCTGTTTCAGCAATGATTTCAAGAGCATATTTCTGTTGTGACAAAAGAATTCCATCGGGCAAGGATGCCTTAATGTATAGTTGTCAACATGAGGACATCGAACACCTTCTTATCAAGTGCGACCACACCCGCAACATAATATATAAGATCAATCCAAAGACTGCTTGTGTTTTGCAGAGTTACAACTCATCAAATAAATCACCAAGACAGATCATGACAGAAATTGGTAAAATTGTCGGAGTAAAGGATTTGCAGAATTGGCGTTTGCATGGTGGGGAATCTGGTATCAACGAAATAGACTTGTTTTCCAACAATCTGATAATGATTTTATAGCCGACCTTGGTCAGTTTATAAAATCCCATATTCACAGTTGGGCCCAAGCCAAAAACTGGACGGAACAAGAAAATGATCAAGTACAGACACGACCAAAAAGACAACGACAACAAAGGAAAAAAACCACCTGGCACAGACCAAGCCCAGGCTTCGCCAAACTTAATTTTGATGGATCTAAACTAACTAACGGAGCTACATCCTCCGGTGTGGTAATCCGTAATCCAAACGCGGAGGTGATGAAAATAAAGACGAAGCAATATGGAAATATATCAGTACCAAAAATTGAAACGTTGGCCTTGAGAGATGGAATTAGGATGGCCAAAGAATTGGGACTAAGAAAACTGGAGATAGAGGGTGATAACCTTGTAGTAATTAATGCAGTTAACAAAAAAGGGCAAAGCCCATGGGACATTGAAATAATAATTGCAGATATACTTGTCTCGTTAAGATGGTTCGAGACTGTTCGAATAACCCATGTAAGTAGAGAGTGTAATGCTGTGGCCGACAAAATTGCTAAATTGGGTCATAGCCTCCCTACTAACGCCATTATGAATCACCCAGAACTTAAAGTTCTCGTCCTTTCGGACGCTCTAGGACGTCCCCCTTGAGGGGATCTCCTAATTTTTACCAATTAAAAAAAAAAAAAAAGAATTCCATCGGGACCACGAGCAATCTCAAGACCAAGAAAGTACTTAAGAGCACCGAGATCTTTCATGTGAAAACATGTATGCAAATAGGCTTTGAAAGCAGAAATAGCTGAACTGTTATTGCCCGCGAGTCGTCAACGTAAATAAGGACGTGAATGACAGCATCATGCCGAGTGAGAGAAAATAGCGAATAGTCAGCCTTACTTTGACGAAAACCAAATGCTCGGAGGGCTGTAGCAAGCTTCGCGAACCAGTTACGCGGTGCCTGACGCAAACCGTATAATGATTTCTGTAATTTGCAAACATGCCCAGAAGGAATGTCGTTGTAGCCAGGTGGTGGCCGCATGTAGACATCCTCATCGAGATCTCCATGAAGAAATGCATTGTGCACGTCCATTTGGTGAAGTTCCCAGTTTCGAATGGCCGCTACAGAGAGAAAAACCCGAACGGTGCCCATTTTAGCGACCGGAGCAAAAGTCTCCGTAAAGTCGATGCCTTCAACTTGTCGATTTCCGAGAACAACAAGCCGTGCCTTA
The DNA here is from genome assembly GCA_963924305.1 of Polygonum maritimum. Lineage (NCBI taxonomy): Eukaryota > Viridiplantae > Streptophyta > Magnoliopsida > Caryophyllales > Polygonaceae > Polygonum > Polygonum maritimum. The sequence continues at coordinate 736,696 of OZ002737.1, forward strand.
TAGCGTTCAATGGCACCAGTAGATGTGTACTTAATCCGGAAAACCCACTTGCAACCGATCGCTTTCTTACCGGGAGGAAGAGGTGAAGCGATCCAAGTGCGGTTACGTTCCAGAGCTGAAAGTTCTTCATTCATGGCATGGCGCCATTTATCATGCTGAGCCGCCTCGTGATATGAGTTTGGTTCTGTGTCAGCTGTAATAGCTGCAAGAAAATTCACATGCCGAGGAGAAAGATTAGTACACAAAAGGGAATTTTGAATTGGATATGGAGTACCTGAGGACAGTGATGATGTAGATGGAGGGCGAGCTGGAGGTGGGGTATCATGTGATTGAAGAGTGTGGCAAACAAAGTCACGTAACAAAACCGAGGGCTGCTTAACACGAGTGCTTTGTCGAGTTGGGACAGCAGGAGGTTCGACTGAATCAGAGGAGTCAGAATCAGAACTGGACGTCGGAGTTGTAGGCGTAGAACTCCCCCTGACTGCAGGTGTCATTGGCTGGGAGAATCTGTAATCATCCGACGATGGATCCTCAAATATGGCTGGCGGCCGATCAAGGACCGAGACATCTGACGACAATGCAACAGGCTGCCAGGGAAAATTGTCCTCAAAGAAGATAACGTCTCTAGAGACGAAAATTTTCTTTTCTTCAAGGTCAAATAATTTCCAGCCACGTTTACCTGTCGGATAGCCGACGAATATGCATTTCTTGCTACGAGGAGCGAACTTGTCTCGACTTCGTGGAATTTTGGATGCAAAACAGAGACATCCGAACACCTTGAGATGAGAATAGTTGGGCTCATTGCCATACAAGAGCTCGAATGGAGATTTGTGCTGGAGTAAAGGCGTCGGTGTTCGGTTGATTAAGTAGCATGCTGTGAGAACACACTCGCCCCAGAATTCAACCGGCAAATTGGCTTGGAACCCAAGTGCGCGAGCTACATTGAGAAGATGACGATTCTTGCGCTCGGCTCGACCGTTTTGCTGCGGAGTGTAAGAACATGTGGTCTTAAATAATATTCCTTCCTGAGCGAAATAATTTTGAAGACAAATAAACTCAGTGCCATTGTCTGAATGGAAGTGTTGAACTTTGCGTCGGAACTGAGTTTGAACCATGGCGCAAAAATTCTGTATAAATTGGGCAACCTCTGATTTCTGAGTCAAAAGGAATACCCATGTGGCACGAGAGAAATCATCAATTATAGTCAAGAAATAAGACGCTCCTGTAGTAGACGGAACACTGTAAGGCCCCCATACGTCGCAATGGACTAAGTGAAACAAATGGTCAGCTTTATTTGAACTCAATGGAAATACACTGCGTGTTTGCTTAGCTTGAAAACAAATGTCACAAGGTGAAGAATGATCTGTCTTACTAACAATAGAGCCTAATGCTGAAATAGAAGCTAAAACTGATGAAGACGGGTGCCCAAAACGACGATGCCAAAGCTGAGTCATAGACGCTGACGAGCCTGCAGACACCGAACAAACACCCGGAATCGATCGAAAACCATGCAGCCAATATACCCCACTCCGTTGCTCACCGACTCCAATCACCGTCCTCGTACTTGGTTCCTGAATAACACACAAATTAGCCGTCAATGTCACAGAGCAACGCAACTCATCGATCAATTTAGCAAGAGAAATCAGGTTGCAGTCAAGAGCAGGAATCAGCAAAACATGCTTGATAGAAAGAGAATCAGCCAATAACAGAGTTCCTTCTTCAAGAGCAGATGTATAAGTTTGATTAGGCAATTTAATAGAAACTGGAGAGATAGAGACAAGATCCCGGAGCAGTGTGCGATCACCGGTCATGTGATATGACACACCACTGTCAAGGATCCAAGGAGAGGATTTACCGCCTGTAGAGGACGACTTAGCATTCACAGAATTGAACAAATCAACAACTGATTGCCACTGATCTTTAGTAAGATTTAAAGCAGAGCGATCTTGAGAAGTCGACTGAAAAGATCCCTGAGAAGCATCCGGTCGCTGAACGGAATTAGCTTGGCCTGAGTTGCCACGGCCGCGCCCACGGCCACGACCAGTAGCGCCAGTATCTTTGCCACCGCCACCATCTGATTTTGCACCGCCTAAATCACCACGACCTTGGCCTGATGTGTTGTGGCCTGAGGAAGAATTGTTGGAGTTGCGATCTCTGTTACGAGTGAACCAGTCCTCGGGATAGCCATTGAGCTTGTAGCACTTAGAGATGTCATGGTTATTCAGGCCGCAGTGAGTACACAACAATTTAGGGCGTTGATCACCCGACTTTGATTGAGCAGCGAACGCCATAGCGTCCGGATTTGCATCACGAGTACGAACAACAGACTTGTGACTTTCTTCTTGAGTAACCAGGGCATAAACTTGATTCAAGTTCGGAAGAGGATCCCGAGCAAGGATGTTGGAGCGAATATTGCCATAAACATCATCATCGAGTCCCATGAGGAATTGGTGAATTCGCTCTTCTTCCCGCCGCTGAAGTAAAGTTGATGAAGCTGTGCACGAGCAGGATGCAGGTGGCACATAAATGTCCAAATCATCCCAAAGCTTCTTCAATTTGCCGTAATAAGCAGAGATGACTTGTCCTTGTTGGCGACATTGATCAATTTCAGAGCGGACTTGAAAGATCCGAGGCCCGTTGCCGACCGAGAATCGCTGTTTCAAGTCGTTCCAGAGAAGACGAACGTTTTCGCCATATGTAATAGAAGAGCGTAAAGTAGGATCAATGGACTGCATAATCCATCCGATGAGCATGGAATTCACACTGTACCAGTCCTCTTCATCAATCGTGTCAGCATCTGGTTTGATAACACGACCGGTTAGAAATCCCATCTTTCGTTTAGCCCGAAAGGCGTTCTTCATAGCTATTGCCCATTCTTGATAATTTTCACCTTTCAAAACAACCGGACAAATTGAAAGACCCGGATGATCCGAAGGATGAAGATAATAGTCAGAAGCAAGATCCAAAATCAGGCGTTTAGGAGGCTGAATCGGAGTTTGTTGTAGGACTGAAGGAGACGTGGGATTCAATGTTTCAGTATCTGATTCAGAGTTTGCCATTGCCAAGAAGCAGCAGAGGCACACAAACCAGAGGAAAAAAAAACGTGAATTTGTGATGTGCGAGAAGAAGAGCTTGTGCAGCGGAAACGATTTACAGCTTGGCAATTGGGATTTCGTGAGAAAGGAATGGAGAGTGATATATGAGAAAGAAAGAGAAGGGAAAGGACGAGAAAGTTATAGACGGGAATAGGCAAAAAAGACAAATAGGTATATAAAGTTACCCTCTCGGGACACTTTGGTATTTTAAAAGACGATAGAGACAAATAAGTATATAAAGAAACTTAAAAAGGACAAATAAGTATTTTTATTAAGAAACTTGTAGTGGGTTGGTTTACTAATTTATTAAACCATTTTTAAATTAACCTAAAACAGATTTATTCAAATATATTAAACCTTACTAGCTAAACCACTCCTTCTAACCAAGCCCAAACACAGAAAACACAATCCCTTCTTCTATACACCACGTACGTAGGAGAAAACATGGACCATCGCGCTAATCTTGATAATCCATGGGCGTCAATTAACTTCGAAAATCTAGGTGATTCAAATGCATCAATCACATCCAACAATGAGTACTTGGTAAGCTTCAAGTTTATGAAGTAAGAATTGCGATCTTATGCCATACGTGTTGGTGGATTAGGGTTTAACCAGTGTATGGATTATATGTTATGTATCCTAGTGTTCTTCATAGATTTGTGTTTTTAAATATACATACTTACGATTTGTGTTTAGTTAGGGTTTTAAGTGGTTAATTTCATGATCAACTCAATTATATAGTTGTCTTACCGTATGCCTATAGGTACTATCTATTAAATGTTGACTAGCGAGATTTAGATGAAGAATGGAGAAGTGTGTTTAATATATTCGAAGGGTATGGATTGTGTTTTTTGTGTTTGGTTTTGGTTAGAATTTAGAAGTAGTGGTTTAGTAGTAGGGTTTAACATATACTCATATATATAAATCGGTTTAATGTAAAACCGGGTTAATAAACTAGTAAACCAACCCACTACAGGTTTCTTAATAAAAATACTTATTTGTCCTTTTGAAGTCTCTTTAAATACTTATTTGTCTCTATCGTCTTTTAAAATACCAAAGTGTCCCGAAGGGGTAACTTTATATACCTATTTGTCTTTTTTGCCGACGGGAATATGAATTTCTTATGTTTGGATATACATGGGTTTTGATGAGAAAATGTGAATTCATTTTATTTTACTATTTTTGTTTGAGAGGGGGTATTTCACTTTCTCACCAAATCCCACCAATTTGGTGGGATTCATTATCCCATCGTTTCGTTCTAAATTTTCCTATGAAATCCCACTAAATCTCATCAAAAAACTCAACCAAACAAGAGAAAATTGTTTCCAACCATTTCTCATCTTAATTTTCCCATCAAATCCCACCATCCAAACACACTGTTAGGGTTTCGGAAAGAGCTCCGATACCATGAAACAAGTGAATAGAGGAAAGAATTCTAATTTCATTATCCTCATGGGAGAATCAATATATACAATACAAAGTCAATATCAACGATTTTATCTTGAAGCTATTGTTTCCTTATCTTATACAAATATATCTAAATACATAATATATGTATATCCTAATATTATTTCTAATGATGTAACTAGTGCTTTTACTTCTCTACTTTTTACCATTTGTTGGTGAAACTACAATATCTTGTAAAGACTCAAAAATTTTCACATGTTTCGATCAAGTAGCCATTATACATCATACTAAAAACAAGAGGAAGATATCCGGTTAATTATACCTCAATCCTACCTTGAATTTTAATAAAATGTCTCTATAATCTACAGGAAGAAGAAGATGAATGAATGGTGAAAATCACCAAACCCTGCTAATGGGGAAAAACTCTATCTCTGTCTCGAATGAAATCAGTCAAAGATAAGATTTAGATCTCTTTTTTGTTTAATTTTTTATTATATTTACTTTTGTAATTGGTAATTTTTAATTAAAGTTTATTTCGTTATTATAAATCCAACTGAGGGATGGAGTGGGGCAGTTTTGTCAATAAATTGGGCATTGATGCTAATAGAAAAAAATAGAGATATTTTTTTCATTTTTGAACTTTTTGGGGTATGAGTTATTGCTGTAAATCAAAGAATAATGTTTTTTTTGATGAAAAATCAATAAATAATGTTGATCATACAACAAGTAGTAATATTCATTTTCTTTGAAAAAATTATCAATCATTTTATATAGGATAGTGATTAGTGAGTATCATACATAGAAATATAGAATTACCCAGTTGAATTTATCATCACATCAATTTCCAATTGAGAAATGCCAATTGATCATCGTTCACCACTATCTAAACTTTCAGGCAGCCTCATCATTATCCCAAATCCAACAGTTATTTCACTATAACAGAACATCAGTTTAACTTAAACTTCAACCTTACAAAAAAAAATCCAAACTCAAATATCACACATTTTTAACACTAAAAAAACGACGCACTTGATTTTCAATCATTCCATCACATCCATTTACTCCTCAAATGTTAATGGTAGCATCCCAAAGCCTAAGAAACCCATTTCGCCCACCAGTACAAATCCTCTTCCTCTCAAGATCCAAAGCCACACATCTAACCATTGCAGGAGACTTCTGAGGAGTCCTATAAAGCTGCCACCCGCTCGTCTTTGCCTGAGCACTCGGCGAAAGAGTCCCAAGCCTCTCCTGAGCTCGATGAAACAACGACATGGAGTTATCAGCCGCCCCGATTCCAAGCCAATGTTCGCTCGCATTAATGGACAATATGGAGCTGTTGTGGATGGTGACAGTCTTGGCACATTTTAGCCCTCCATCAGTACCATACTCCCAAAACCTAATCAAACCGTCTGTTGAACCGGTAATCACGCCCTTATCGACTGGAGAGTACTCGACACTTGAAATGGGGCCCGCGTGGCTGGCTACGACAGTGTCGCATGTTCCTCTGGAGGCGGACCAAACCCTAGCTGTCCAGTCATCACTACCGGTGATTAGAGTATCATCTACGAGTCTTAATGACCTGATCCATTTAGTGTGGCCCATGAGCTTGTGCATTTGTTTGCCAGCTCGAATGTCCCACACGTACGCAATGGATTCACGTCCAGCGGCGACTATGATTCCTGCTGACTCATCGTGTTCCATGCAGAGGATGGCGCCAGAGCAACGACCCACAGTGGCTACGCATGCGTCGGTCCTGACATCCCACATTTTGATAGTGCCGTCGTGGGATGAAGTGATGACACGTTCGCCGGAGAGCATGCGGACTGAGCTGACTTGGGCGGTGTGACCCTTGAGTTCTTCTAGAAGCTGGAATGTTTGCTTGTCCCATACTAAGATGGACTGATCATCGGACCCTGTTACTATCTTCCCACGATCTGAACTTATGGAACGGATAGCCCTGCATATTTCCACAAGAAGAGAACATGAAGAACATATAACTACTGCATGAATTTTTACAACAAATTTCAAATGGCTGTTTGCTTTAAACTTTGTTATTGGTTTTAACTTGGTTTGTTTGGCATAAAAGTACTTGTCTATAGTAAACAGCCTTCGGTAAGATAAATAGTTATGTACATAAGTACTTCTCTTTCTGCTATAAAAAAAGGGTACTTCAAGGGCACATCCCAAAACTAATAATATAGTGTTATTTTTTTAACTTGGTTTAATCAGTATCTTAGCATTGGCGAGAAAATAGTGCAGGACTAAGACATTCCAGAGTAATTGCTGTGAATGTCGAGTTGGAAGAGGGCACAAGAAATTACCCAGTATGACCTTGCAAGGTTCCCCGAAGCTCGGATCCACGAAGACTCGGATCCCATACCTTCACCTGAACAGTTTTTTTAAAAAGGTCATGTTAGCTTCTATTGTAACATGAACAGAAACTAAAGATGAAAACTTAAGTAATGTATTGTTATATCCCATTCACAATACACCAATGCCTCGCAGAGAACACGCTCATTCACAGCTACAAGGGTATCATGTTAGCTTTGTATCGTACTATATTTTATGTTATAAATGATTGATAATAGACGTAGATCTAATCAGACCCAAACATATGTTTCAGCAATCTTCAAGGAAATTGTAATCAAATTAAGAAAAAGCCATGTACACATTACCATGCAGTCTGTGCTTCCACTTATGAAGAAGCCAGCATCCTCTCGATCACCCACAAGATCCCACACTTCTCTTTTTGTGACAGAATGCATAGCAGTGACTGCCCCATTATGCCCCCTAAGTACACGTACGTTAGTTTGAATCTTCTTCTGTCCCGTATTTGATAAATCTTGTTTTCGAGGAGTTCCAGGTTCACTTGCTTCTAAATAAAGAAAGTGAAAAAGCATAAATATGTTACACGACACTAATCAAAGATATCTGAAAAAAAGCTGACAAGATAATGAGAACGTGCCTGCAGTATCCGAGGTCCACTTGCGGACACGGCTGAAAGAGTTTAATCTTGTCGAGTTTTCCCTGCTAAACATGCTGTGGACCCAGCTCCTTCCAACAGCAGAACCCTCAGCAGGTTGATTATCATTCATGGCATCTTGCACCCTTGGGGATTTGGGTCCAAGAAATGACGGTTGAGACTTTATGGTGGAGACTCCCCAGTAACCAACCCTTAGTTGTTGGATATGAGACAAATACCCCCTTAGTTGTATCTAAAACAATTTCAAAAAACAGCAATATTTGTTCACTAACTGGAAAGTATAAGAACCCATGATTCACATCTATGATATATTTGGCAGAGCTTTGTGAATAGCCACAGAAAACTTATAGAAGACCTTCACATGAGCAAATTGGTATCGAAACAAAACATATGATGGAGATAACATCAGAAAATTTGTTTCAAATAGTATCGTAACTGAAGAAAATGAGATCAATAGACATAATCATGATAATATATCAGGAGTAGAAGCAATTAACTTACATATTGCTTATATCCGATATTATTTTTCTCAGCTATAGTCTCAATAATAAACCAAGCATCAATATCTGGAAGTCCCAAGCCAGCCTACAGGTCAGCACATGAAATGAAAAGGTAAACAAACAGATATGTATACCATTTTTGATTAGAACTTGCCATATGGGAATCTGACTTACCAAATGTGTTGCCACAACAATCAATTGTGTCATAACCTGGATAGCATAGTTAGATGACCTAAGCATAAAAACAAAATCAGATATAGTTGAAGAAAGATTATACTTTTAAATTTTAACAATGTGGACCAATCTAGTTAACATGGCAAGTATATTTAGATAAACAAGATTTCTAGATCCTTACTTGTTAGAAGACTTTTCCATGAGATACTCAAAATATGCTTCCCAGAATCTGTCAAAAATTAAATATAAAATCACAATTTAGAACAAACCGCGGAAACCCCTTTCATCTCAAAAGATGGAAATTTATTGAGACAAAGAAGTGAGACGTTTTCTGCAACGAACAGAGGTTCATATGAGTAATAAGGATGTAAATGGACTAATGGAGCCATTTAAATATCATAGGTTGAAAAACATACAACATGGAAGGAATATTCTAACTGATAATATATCAAGTCAGGGTATAAACAGTCAACGACTGTAGATGATTTGCAAGAGCGAAGTTACACAAATCATATATTTCCTTCACCATGCATGTAGGAAATACATAATAATGCAGAAGTAAAATCATCAGGTGAATAAAGGTTATGCTATTTCTCAAATGCAATGTACCGCTCCCAGAGATTTTTGGACTGCCAAGACGTACAGAAACATAATGGATAACAGTTGCGAATTCAGAAAGCTACAAGTTCTGTGAAATATTTCAAGGTACACTGTAATATCTTGCTACCAGAGGTTTATTAACTCAGATGATATTCAGATATCACCTACTAATGGCTCAGAGATACAAAAATTATGTAGAAAAATATTAAATGTAACCTATTCAATTTACAAAGAAGGTTACCAATCAAGGTCCAAACTATCAAGTATAATGGATGTAAAGCATACCTCAACTCCTCCCAAATTGCCAGGGAAATAAGATGCCTTTGCACGTAGTCAAAAACATGATTGAGGTCCTTTTTGTACATTTCAGCCGATACTTCAAGTGCGTCTCTGATTGTAGACATATCACTTCGGGAGCTTGCACGGGTAATTGCAGTCTTTAACTGAAAGGAAGTGTTAACAATTTCAAGATTACAAAAAAAAACACTTATCAAAGCTGAAATATAAACATAGTAGTAAAGAGATGAGGCAATAATGTGTTAATATAGACTCTTCCAGTGCCACACAACTCTTCCGATGCTAATATTAGGAGAAGAACTTGCAGAGATGTTCAATCAGGCATTTTCATGTAATTATCATTCTACACATATCTTATGGCAACTTAATTTATTCCATTTCTTAAAGCACGACCACTTTGATCATCTCCTCAAATGCCAAAACTTTTCTGAGGTCTTTTTCATGATCAGAATCCAACACTGAGTAACTTTAGGTAAAGGAGACCTAACAAAGTCAGTTAAGCAGGTGCTAACACTTGTTTCACAGTTCTTTAACGAGCAAGCTGAAGATTTCAACAATCCTTTATCAACAACCTTGTGTAGCTACAATTTGATGATTGAGGTTGTTTCAGTTCTTATTTTCTTTGGATAGGAATAGGGTGCCTCATTCCACATATTTAAAAGCAAGGAAATGTTAGCTATTCTTTGGCGCACTTATCTGAACAAGAAAAGGAAAAAGGTTCCCCCCCCCCCCCCCCCGAAAGAGAAATGCAAATAGAGCTATTATTGGACTATGTGGTGCTTATGAGTTTCTTATCTGATACTTTTGCAGAGGGACATTTGCCAGAACTGCATTAGTGATTAAGCTGGTAGCTCAGAAAGGTTGTCACTAATTTATTTATTACCTCTAAAAGAGCCTGTAGTAGCATTATAATTTCAAGTCAAAGACATTGTAAAGTGGAAATTAGAGTGGTATTGTATAATAGACATGAAAACTACCAATTCCTTGACAGCAATGAACTGTTCATCAGTCAACTGACATGTCCATCCCTGCAAGTAAATATCCCGAAAATGGATTAGTATAAAACCATAAACATAAACACAAGTATTTCAGATACGTAACAACATACAGTATTAATGTGCTCCCTTATGCACTCCACAAACCCACTGCCTCCAATGCCCTCTGCATCAGACTCGATTAAAGCTGCACAGAATACACACATTTTTATAAGTTTCAACGAACAATTTATCATCTATAATTTAATTCTTCTTGAGCAACATATTGCCAAGTCACAGAAGAATACCAAGGATAGTGCCATATTCAAATGATGATAACGGATCGTCTGTTGTGCCTAGTTTCAAAAGACGTAGCCATAACCCCTGTCCACCACAAAGTTTATGAATAACAAAAGTGGAGTGTAAAATCACATCGACCAACAAAATAGAGGAGAGGCCTTAAAAAAATAAAGAGATAATTTCTTTAGCTTCCCTTCTCTACAACTTAACTATGATTATCTTCTAAGTATGCTTTTAATAATTGTGCCCTTCATAGAGAGTCCAAACGTGTCAACATTACTGACTTAAAAGTGGAATAAACAATATGACAAACATAAAAAAAGACTAACTGCTTAATCTATGTTTTTGCTCACAAAAATCATGAAATCTATTCATTGCTCTTTGCCTTGTTGAATTCCCTTTATCAATCTAAGCTTAGAATGTGTACAAGTGTACAAACATATTAATAAGGGCTGCCTTTTAATGCATCATGAAACAATGGAACATTAAGACTTGGACTAGATTGAAATTATGAATTCAGAAGCTTAGTGAATGCCTCATTCTCGATTCGGAATAGTGTTGCATGGAAAAGCGGCGAGAGAGCTCAAAGGAGTTTAATAGGGGGATCCTCTTTATCAGAATCTTATATGGTAACTCAGTATCTGAGTTTCTAGGGCATCATAGCATATATACTTGTCTTCCAGCCTTTTTAAGTTGTGCAGTGAAAATTTCATGGATGAAATTCAATGGCAGTTGCAGAAATTTTGCAAAAGATGCAATGTAACTGGTGTCCAATTCCTCTTTACAGCATCTCAATCAATTACAACAGAATATAGTTGCTTTAGAGAAGCTGAAAGGGGTTTGATGCTGAGTGCAGATCTAAGGTTGCTTTAGAGGTTTGCTTGTTGCACTCACTACAAAAAACAGGAGTACAGTTTTTGTGCTTATAAATTTAAACTTATTTTCTACTGAAACAACTATATTACCCATTCCAACCCATTAACTAAGCCATTTTTTAATTATCTAAGCTTCAGGGCGAGGGATGGAACAATAAGGGAGGGGCATTCATAAGGAACCTCACTTTACAAACATTACACACCAGAATGAGTAATCAAGATGAACTCTTAAGTATGACAGAAATGAAGTAACAAAATTGTCAGATACAGATCAAACCTAAGTTCGAATGCGATACCTGCAACTTTACTTGGATGTCCAAAACCATGCGCTCTCGCTCCGCCTGCCGACAAAGGCATTCCATTCAGATGACAGCAAACTATAATAGGATTCATTTACTTCAGTTAGTAAAGAGAAAAACTTACAGCCCTCTCCAATTGACTAAGACCTTCGTCTTCAGGATAATAAGTCGTAGTGGTGCTCTCATGAGCCCCACTCACTGCTGCAAGGATTTCTTTCCTCTTTTCTTCTTGCTCTTCAGTTCTTGTGTTTGAAGGAAATCTATCATAAGTATATTTGGCACCAGAACCTGGAAAAACAAGTAGAGTACCTTAATAAGTTAATATACCAACACAACTGATGCAAACTGAAAATAGTAAAATTCATGTCATTCATATTTCATATAAAGATTGAAAAAGGAAACCCAGCAATACCATGTGTTCCATCACCAGATTCTGATATGGTTATAATTTCATTCTCCAGAAGAGGTGGAGGCAATACTGACATGGGATTTTGGCCTCTCCCAATAGCATCCTGCAACTTGTCTAATAGATTATTGGCATTCTCTCCAGAACCCAATCCTCTTTCAAGGTAATCCAAGAAACCTTGCGACTCTAAAAACTGAGTTATCTGCGTCAAAATAAAAAATTTAGAAACGTTGTACAAGGATGTGACATAGAAAGACAAATATATTGGTTCATAATGAAATTAGAGACGCATCACATGCCAAGATGTAGGGATCCACCCAAGATATAATAAGACACTGAAACAATCGTAGAGGCCAAGACATAAGGGTTCACCCAGCATAATAAAGCTGCGAGTTGGTCAAAAACAATCCTAGAGGTCACTCATCTACTCCAAACTAGACGACTGCTTTGGCAGCATAACATGGATAAATGCAACACACATTGAATCTATTCATTTACTTATGTATTCAGTCAACCAACACATAATTTTATGCAGTACATATACAAGCCTAGTAGTAATGGAATCTAAGTGGGGAAATAACGAGAAATTGCAGAATTATTTTCTCTTATCTCACTTCTTTCTCCATTTTCCCTAGTCGTCTTCCTCTTTCCCCAGATCCTCCTCATGTATTTTTCATCCAGATATATGGCTGAATTTCAGCAAATCAAAGCTCCCATGCAATAACCTCATCCGGATATGACAGCGACTAGAGCATGTGTGCATCTAGCTTCGATGACACGTACAACATCTAACTTTTAACAAGAAAGTTTCTCATTTATGGCATGTTCACAGCTATACCATTAAATGTGAATCCCTAAAAATAATGATTACATAAATTAGTCATTGCTCAAGAATTATTCCCTTGAGTGGTTTCTGAACATGGACAATCTTAAACGCCCAGAATGTAGAATTGTCCTGACAACAAAAACCACTAATAGTTCACCATATCTTCGAGTAATCTACACAACGTTATGTCTGAAATTTCACCAGCAACCGTGATGAGTATAGCTAAAAGACTCAATTGGCAAGTGAGGATAGGAACTCACCATAGGATCTGATGGTTGATTTGTAGTTCGAGAACGCTTCTTCAGAAATGCTTGTGTATTGAAAACTTGGTTTGCAGAATTTTCCTTAAAAACAAACAAAACCTTTGAAATAAGACTACTGCTCAAAGCATTTAGGATATTGCATGGATGATGAAAATGTTTTATAAAAATAGCATACTAAACATACAATGAAGTTGCGATACCCTGATAAAATTGATGCAAAAAACCTCAGGAAGATTAACCTGCACATACATAAGGTTCAAAGCTTATTGTAAGTACTAAGCCAAAATGCTATCAGTAATGCAACCTTTCACTGATAGCAGACAAGCACGACAGATTAATGCAACAAATTACAAGCCAAAATAAACAGATAGCGGAAACTTACATTTTCATATATTGTTAAATTCTCCATGTTCTACTTCCCATGTTTCATCATGACATTCTATATCATTTAAAGATCTATAACCTTATAGGCTACTGACTAAACAAATTACAGCATTCTGAATAAGAAGTTTTACACTTTTTTGTCAAAGAGGATAAAAAGCTACTACCATATGTTTTCAATTCCAAACACAAAGACAGGCATAATTATGTCAATTATTCGGATCAGTCTCATGTACAGCACAAGCTTGAAAAGAGGAGTACGGTATATAATCCCTAAAGGGCTGGTCAAATAATAACTGAGAAGAACTTTTATACTTCGCAAATAACATTTACTGAAATTTAGTCCCCAACTATACCCTAATTCAAAGAGATTAACATGACCTTGATCATTTACACTATTTATGGGAAGAGGAAAAAATTGGATCACTTAACACTGATTTGTATCAACTCTAACAGAAAATCCTCTTCAAATTAGCTGCATGAGCCTTGAAGAAGACTAGTTAAACAAAATGGTCTTTAGAAGGTACAGCATTAAAATCATACCAGAAAACCATTCTTGATAAACCATATACCAGAGAATAGCTATGGAAGCCAAGACAATATTTCAGTTATACTGAAAAAAGAGCAGCTACTTCATCTGATGCTAAATAGTTATTTAACCAAATTTAAACTAAATCTTGCAAAGGTCTAAGCTGGAGATCACTTGAGCTGTTGTTGCAAGGAACATCAGATACACAAGTAAAATGATGTGATTAAATGAAAAAATAAAACATCACCTAAGTTGAAGATCATGTTCATCCCCCCATGATCTTACGCCACATTTTGAATACTGCTCAGATGACTTCCAAAGTCCAATATTCATTTGGTCAATACCCACTATATTAGGACATGATAACTTCAATATCTCACCCCGCAGAAGACTAAGCTCTGGCTCTGGTATAGGAGGTATGTCCTCATTAGTCGTGATACGATTATTCTCAAGGTCAATAACAACTACCTACAGCAGAAAAGAAAGTATAAATGTCCAATCTCACATGTGCATGATAGGGAAGGGGAGCGAAAATTGCAACTAGAATAATTCAGCAAAGACATACATGTGATACTTACCAAGAAACAAATTATGTAGATGCAATATTGGTATTAAATTCCCTGAAGCTATTTTCGGATGAGAAAAAACAGAAGCATATACATGTAGGGTGCAGTGATGTCCAACTTATAGGTCTATGTACCAATATTGCATATAAGAAGCATATAAGGTACTCTTATAGGTCTATGTACCACAACTTGCACCAGCTCATTTGTGCATATAAGGTACTCTTTAATAATAAGTGGGAAATTTCAAGCATACACTAACACTTTAGGCACTTTACTTCCTTATGTCCTTCTGAGAATCACTGCTCATTGCAAGAGTAATATGTTGAATTTTTTTCTCCACTTTAATGGTTATGGAATGGATATTGGGAGAAAAAAGTGTATTGCAATGGTTGTGAGGTTTAAAATTTACTAAAGTTTCACAGACAATAATGACTGTGAAGACTTTATTCCTTTCTTGTGATATTTTGTTTAAGAAAAAGCAATGAATACAAATTTTACTATGCCTACCTATTTAAGCAAGAATGATACTAGAAGCTGGTGATTCAACAGCTCAATCAACAGAAGAGAAGGCAAATAAAGAAAGAGAAAACTTACACCATCCATCATAAGGCCATATGTATCGACTCCAGAATGAAGGCCCATCATATATGGTGTAGGAGCATCAATGTAATCCACTCCACTGAAGAATAGCAATGGAATGTAGACATGCTTCAAAAGAAAGAAAGAAAGCATATTAGACTTGAGAACAAACAAATAATAGCCTTTGGGTTTGTTTTTCACTAACAGGGTCCAGGAAGCGCATAAATTCCCACTTCCATTACAGAGCAGCAAACCTCAGCAGCAATCCCAGTAAGCAATAAAGGTAATAGTAAAATAGCAAAATATCAAATAGGATCTTGAGAGCAATTACCTGCCACCGAAATGGATAGATTAAATGGCAGATCGCCTCAGAAACAAGTGTTAAAAGTGAATACCTGTCAATAAGGAAAAGTTGTTCAATAATGCATAAGCTATGAACGTAAATATATGCATATGAAGAGGTATTAACAAATTCTCAACTAGCCACCAAAAAAGAGGAATGTATTCAATTTTAAGGTAATTAGAAGGATTAGAAACATCACGATGGCACATACTTGTTAGACCGGAGCAAGATCCTCCTTTCAAGCAGTACAGCGGTAAAGAGTGTAATCAAGTTGTCAACATCCAAGCACTGCACTAGAGGATGAAATGATATCTGCATAACAAAAGCAACAGTTCATCAAGCACTTGTTGGTAATTATGAAAAAAGCGGTATATATGTATATATATCTACAACATATGCTAGCAACTGCATAGTCTGTACAAAAAAGAGATTCATGGGGTCATACATCAGCATGTGGAAGTCCATCTTTTGGAGGAGCCTCCACAGAAAGTAGGCAATTCTCAATCGCAAACAGCACTCTATCTTTTCCTGGAGTGGGAAGGGGAACATTGG
Organism: Polygonum maritimum; assembly: GCA_963924305.1. Taxonomy (NCBI): domain Eukaryota; kingdom Viridiplantae; phylum Streptophyta; class Magnoliopsida; order Caryophyllales; family Polygonaceae; genus Polygonum; species Polygonum maritimum. The sequence goes on from OZ002737.1 coordinate 752,645, forward strand.
ACACTAAACTAGCAATGACATCCCAAAGTGCCTTGCTAAACAAATATACAATTTCAGCCAGTCAAACAAGTGATGATAAGTATGTCAATCAGAAAATATTTTCTTGCACAAACAGGGCCCATCAAAATTCAATAATTTGTCAAAAAGGATAACAAAGAGCCATTTAAACTTTCTAGATTTCCCACACATACACATTGTTTAGTGCATTAGTATTTAAATGGATGCATTAGATGACATCCATGAACAGCCAAGGCATGATGAAGACCAAGAAGAAAATACAGGAATGAAAACGTGGTATACTAATAGAAGAAACAAAAATTAGCCATTGAGAAATATACAATTTTTCTTAGGAACAACCAAAAGGCTTTACATTACTAGAACCAGAAACATACCAACTTCCAGTTGAAGAAAAGCAAAGAGCAAATATCTCCTCTAATGCATTACGCACTAGACGGAAACTGGGTAAACGTGAAACAAGACAAATGCATTTGTCAGCATAAGATTTTGGGGGAATATGATAAGCTTCAGCAATGTCCTCATCAACAGGATCCCGAAAAGCAATACAGCTAACGTAAATTTTACAACCATCTCCTTCTGCAGCAAACATAAAATGCAACTTAAGTATCAGCTGAGCAGAAAGCACGTCCAAAGTTAAGACAGGGATAAATGATCCTATTAATCACTTGCTGTGGTAGAAGCCTTAAAATTGGATCCACATATAGCAATCACAAGAACAGTTGATCCTCAACAATCAGACAATGCGAATAACTTGGAAATAAATCCTAATACGTATTTTAACTAGCTAGCTATAATAATAGCACATAAAGTCATTTCAGCAGTCCCTCTTCTCAAGGTTCTGAGCTTTTTGGAAGGAAGAAAAGGAGAGCTAGTCAACATAAGTTTATTAATCTTCCATCACAGTTAACCATAAAGTGAACTTTTATGAAAGAATACCCTGGATATAAATTCCAATACTTAATTTAACTAGCATGTCTTCAACAGTAGAGTCCTTATTAACGAGGCTGAAATATAGGGAAAAGAAAGATCGCAGAATTGCAACGAACCATTCCATTTGTATGTTATTACAAGATGCAAACAATTTACCTGTCAAGACAATTGGATAGCTACGAGGATAGGTTGACTCATCATTAGAATCAAAGCCAGATGAATAGAACTCAACTCCAGCAGGCAATACACACTGCATTATGCAGGCACCAAGAGAAGTATCAACAGGTGAAACTGAAAATGCGAAGTCATGATACTAGTATCAGATCCATGACTACTTCAGACCCAGTCAATTTCGTAGAAATAGATAGTAGAAAGAAACGTTGCAGAGCAAATTCAAAGGAGTAGACAACAAACTTGATGCATATGAATGCCATCATAGTACATACCAAATCACCCTTCATAGTTAATTAGTGCTTCCTAATGGCAACAGTTGGTCACTAAGTACAAACACACTCTGCACTAAAAAGTTTATTTGCAACATAGATTATTAACTTCAAGTTAGTACTTTCTTGGCAACTTATCTTTTATAGCCACTTCCCCCAGAAACTCCCATCCGCCCAAGAAATCATATTAAAGCACACTGATAGGATTCAGCAATAATTTACACTCTGTAGGCCTTGCTGTCAATGCTAAGTGCTAACAGGCCGAAATCAAGAAAGCAAAACAAAACTTCTACGTCATCCTTTACCGAACTTCTATATACCTACTCAATTTTGCAAGGTTTAATCTCAGCACAAAACACAAAAAAGCACACAAACTATGATGCTAATGTTCAACGAAGCAAAGCGACCAAACAAACAACAGCAAACTAGAAATCAGACGAAATTCAGCGGATGATCGATTTACCATCCGGAAATGCAAAGGTTAGTGTTGTATCTACTGAATGTTGCAAGGTTTAACTTGAGCACAAAACAAAAACACATAAATTACGATATACTGATGTTCAACGAAGCAAAGCGACCAAACAAAAACAGCAAACTAGAAATTACACGAAATTCGGCGGATGATCGATTCACCATCCGGATATGCAAAGATTAGCGTTGTATCTACTGAATGTTGCAAGGTTTAACTTGAGCACAAACCAAAAACACATAAATTACGATATGCTGATGTTCAACGAAGCAAAGCGACCAAACAAAAACAGCAAACTAGAAATCAGACGAAATTCGGCGAACGATCGATCAAACTCACCGTGGAAAGCTGGGGAGGCGGATCAGGATATCGTTTGTGGTTGGGAGGAGGGAATTGATCAAGCAAAGAAGGCAAGTATCTGTACTCCATCCCATGGAAGCCTTTAATCTCCTCCAAAGTCCGAATATCGGGCCCGATCCCGCAAACTATGAAGTACTCGAACATCGGCGCCATTGTCGAGGGTTTCTAGACCTTAATCGCTTCCGCTCTCCCTCTCTCACTGAGATTAAGCAGTGAGAGAGAGAATTTCGACTAGAAAACTGATCTTCGAGGGCTCGGAATGAAGAGAGCAGGATCGTGAGTGCGGGAAGTTTCCAGATCTGCGAAGGATTCAATCTCGGGAATTGGAATGTGTGAGTTAGGATTTGGGAGAGAATGGCGGTGGTGCTAGATCTGAATCGGAAGGGGAATTGGAAAGTGGAGTAAGAGTATCTGGATTTGTTTCTCCGTTGAACGATAGTGCATCTCTAAATATGGCAGTTTTTGGTTTTCTCTGGGTTTCGTTCGGTTTGTGCTTTGGCCGGCAACGCGTTGGTTTTACGACGGCCCCCGGAATATCAAAGTCGGTTATTCTGAAAGGGGATTTCTTTTTCTTTTTCCTTTTTTTGTGATGGGATGAAAGGGGATTTTTCAAGTTTAATAAGGGCCCAAAACATATACAGCTCCTCAAACTTGTGCAAATTGGTCATTTAGACACCCCACCTTTGATTTGGACCTATCAAACACTTAAACTTGTATATCGATCCTATTAAACCCCTAAATGCTGACATGGACAAATGTGTATACTACAGGCACTTGTAAAAGAGTGGGAGAGGTTTGATCATATTATTACATTTTTTCCTTTTTTTCCTTTCTTCTTTTTCATTGCCATTTTTCTTCCCTTCCCATGACTTGAACAGGGTTTTGTTAGATTTTTATTTTTATTTTCTTTTTTCCTTCTATCTTCTTCAAGCTGGTACACCACCAGTACCACCGGGGGCACCGGCGACCTCCAGTCACCGGCCTCAATGTGGGTTCCAGTCCTCCGCCGACAAGATCGCCCAACGACCTCTCCCTCGGCTTAAAAGTCGGACCCACCCCCTCCTCCTCCGCCGCCCACCACCACCCCATGTGGTAGGGCCCCGCCTCCTCCTCCCGCTACGGCCTCCACCCGGAGGTCGGCATGTTCGACGTGGCTGCTCCACCACCCCCACCAACACCAGTACACCACGACCCCTCCTTGATCTCCCCTGACCCCACCCACCCCATCAACGTCGGCGTCATCCCCCTCCTCTCCGACTCCGCCGACCTCCTCGCCAGCCGCCCCCGTAGCCCCTCCCCTATCCACTTCTGGCAACAGACCAACCACCCTCCCCAAGCCTCTTCTTCCCGGATCCGCCCCCGTCGGCGGTTCCCTCTCGGCTCCGGCCTCGTCGCGAGTCTCCGGAATCATCGCCTGGTTTGTGGTCGTCGTAGGCTCCGAACCCACGGCCTGCCTCCAACCTCTCCCGTCAAATCTCCATTCACAACTCAGATCTGGCCAAAAGACTTCATTTGGCAAGAAAGACAAAGGTCCTTTTTTTTTTTTAATCTTACTAGAATACTTTATTGGATTTATATATATATAATAAGGGGTAATTTATTAAAAGCATACGGTGGCATACATGTGGTATTATGTGGTTTTTTGGCTGTTTAAAATAATTTTAGATAATAGCGCGTGTGTTGTACGTAGTAGAGGGATTAGGGAGAAGGTGTTTAATAGGTAGCTTTTTACTAGTATAAGTGTTTGATAGGTCCGTTTATAAGATGAGGTGTCTAAATGACCAAAAGTGACAAGTTCAGGTGTCTATATATGTTTTAGGCGGTTTAATAAGTATGGTGATTGGTAAATGAATAATCAAAAACCACGTTATTTGAGTGTGTTTGGTTCACAAATTCACAATGTAGGAGTATAGTTTATACTAGATTTTTAATCTTTTAATATTAAATTGGTATGGTGTATTTTGATAATTTTTTAATTAACTTTTCTTTAAAATTTGAATAGCCGAATTTTATATCTCTCTGAAAAAATGTAAGTATATATAATATTTTATAAGTATGAATAATATGACTCGTTTTTCAAAAAAAAAAATATGACTCGTTTTTCAATGAAATAACTTTTTAAATACGTATCAAACAAACAAACCCTAAGAGATAAATATTAAAAAAAATAAAGAAATATATATTATAACTATAATGTTTTGTGAACCAAACATGTCGAATGACAAAATTACTTGTACCCTATCAAAATGGGTCATTTCACTATAATGAACCAATATTATCTTTCCTCTCAAAAAAATGAACCATTGATAAATGGTTTTTTTTCGGGTTGAACATTGATGAATGGGTTTGAGTCGATCTAGCCTTTTAGAATTTGTATAAGATATTGAGTGTAATAATGACGTGGGTGTCTTAGAAAACTTCCATGTCCTTTTATAGGAACTTCAAATTTGGATCATTGTAACTACTTAGTTTTGGTATGATAATCACAAAAGAAATTTGATGGTTTACTAATGAACACCAAGGATGTTCTATAGTACAATGCTATTAGTGGTAACACGCACCCTTTCAGAATTACCTTGTTTAGTAAAGAACAAACCGTTTGTATTTATTACATCAAACGTTCTTAAATATACTTCCATTTTATTACAAGATAACACAACATTTTACCCCATGAAATTACAACATTACCGCCCACCAAAATAAGTGCAAAACATATGCAATATATTCAATATATTTCACACCCCTTGATCGATTTCCAATAGTAATTTATGAGTACCTAAGTTATTGAAAACTAGGCATCCTTTACGTTGAGGAAGCATGGATATTTTGTCCAGCTCCTCCTTGGTCAACGACCAGTCAAATATCTGCAGGTTTTCCTCCATTCTTTGCTTTCTAAAACTCTTTACTGCCAAACTCACTCCTTGCTCATGAATCCACCTTAGAGCTACCTGCACAACCATACCCTAGATTCATTCATACATTGAACTTGTGAAAGTCAAAACTGACATGAGCCTATACTTAGAGATGTTTAACACTAAAAAATTGACTTAACTGTTCCAATAGGTGATTAGCATGTTGCAAATAAGAAGAGAGTATATATTAGGGGTGTTCAATAACGGTCGGGTCGAGAGTCGATTTTTTTTAAGTTTGCGGGTCGCGGGTCGGGTCGGATTAAGCCTGCGGGTTCGCAGGTCGACTCGTGACCTGTTACATTTTTAAAAAAAATATTTTAATTTTTATTAGTATTAATGTATTTTTAAGAAAAAGTATATATTTTAATAATAATATTTATTACTTTATTAGTATTAAAATGTATTTTTAAGAAAAAATATATATTTCAATAATTTTATTAGTATTAAAATGTATATATTTTTGAAAAATTCACCGTATTTGGGATCGATCCACAATTTATTTTCGTATTGCATAAAAAACACCAGTTTGATCAAGTCAAACGGGCCAACGGGTCGATCCGCGACCCGACCCCTAAAACCCGCAGGTCGGGTCGCGGGTCACTTCTTAGTTTTTTTGCGGGTTGACCTCGACCCGACCCGCTGAACACCCCTAGTATATACTGATATATATTATGGTGTACCTGGGCTACAGTTTTGCCCTTGGCCTGTGCAATCTCTTGAAGCAACTCCGAGCCGAGGATTCGATTGTCTCCCCAGTTGGTGTTGCTAGCACCCAATGGCGAGTACGCAGTGACGTGTATTCCCTTCTGCTTGCAGAATTCTCTCAACTCTTTCTGTTGCCACATCGAATTGATCTCCACCTTTCGATATGAAACCATAAGATGACATATTGAATTACTAGTTTACTACATGATTTGTATAATCTTTAAGTTACCTGGTTAACAGCGGGAGGGATGGTGGCAATCTGAAGGACTTGTTGGAGCTTCGGAATGGAGAAATTGCTGACGCCGATGGCTTTCGCGAGGCCAAGGCGGTGGCATTCTTCCATTCCTTCCCAAACGGATTTGGTGTCGAAGGGATGAATGTGCTCGTCTGGGTACGGAGGGTTGCGCGCTTCGGGACTCAGTGTTAGCGGGAAGTGCACCAAGTACAGATCCAAATGCTCAAGCCCAAGACTCCTTTAGAAAACCATCACACAAATAATTTTTGTTTAATCAAAGCTATATATCATGTCATATATATTTGTCTATTTAAGATTTTATTAAGTCACATCATATTGTAAACGAGATTTTTTTTCTACCAAAAAGATAAATATAGAAATTGTTTATAAAAATATATTATTATGTATAGTTGTACAAATCTTATTTATTAGATATTAATTAAATTGATATTTTTTTATAATTATATATCGCTCAATATTCTTAGCAAGCATTCAAAATCTTTCATTTCTTAATTAATATATTAATCTATTTTTTTTCCTAATTAAAGATTTAATTGTATATGGTTTATCCCTTTAATTCTTTATATGAACAATACTCTTCATTAAAAAAAATGAATATATGAATAAATTTTATTATAATTTCACAAAAATCTTAATTAGGTAGTTTATAGCACTTAGTTATATATAAATACGGAGTACTGTATCATTTATATAGGAGGTCAATATTGTTAAAAATATTAAATTTAAAACCTATTCAAATCCCGGATTACACTAGTTCCATACTATAACCAGCAAACAAAGCAATCACAGATCTATCCTAATCATGAACCTCCTCTGCATCAGTAAGACAACAATCAAAATCATCTCCTCATAAGTCCACAACACAGCAAACAACAAAGTTTCAAAATAGCTCAGTACTCACTCAAGGCTGGATTTGATGGCGGGAACGACAAGATGGCGCTGAGCAGAGGTGCACCAGAGCTTGGAGGTGACGAAGAGCTCATCACGAGACTCGATGAGGCCGTCGCGCAAGGCCTCGGCCACGGCCTCGCCCAGGGCCTTCTCGGTGCCGTACAAGAACGCCGTGTCGAAGTGGCGGTAGCCGAGCTTGATTGCCTCGATCACGGCGGTCTTGGTGGCGCCGGCGTCCGCTCCCCCTCCGCCCGTCCCCAGGCCTATCAAGGGGAATCTTCTGCCATTGAGATCTACTTCCGGGATCCTGATCGCCATGTTTGACTATTTTTTCCAGGCTACTTGATCGTTTAGTTGGATGTATTTAAAGCTATTTTTGGGTCATATTTTATACATACAACTACTTTGACCTCGTATGGGTAATGTGATTATAAACCCGATTTAATATAGATATGATTTAGTAAATATTATTACTTAATAAAGATTAAGATAAAATCGGAAAATAATGAGGTTTCATTTTTTTATAATTTTGAAATAGTCCGAATTTTTTGTAATTAAGTCTTAACTCCTAATATGATATATAAAGTGAGTCCGAATTTAAAAAAATAAATAATTAGATTATATCTATATTTCTTTTTTTTACGATAAAGATCATATTTTATTATATAATAATATACATATATATATATATATTAGATAAATCTTCCTATAGATGATAGATCTTCCTAGGTGTTATATCTTAAATTATATTTTTTTATAGATATCTTCCTATATGTTCTTTAAAATTATCAAATCATATATTGATCTTTCTATTGTGATTTTTTTTTTAAAATACGCAAGACTCCAATTGGTTATTTTAACAAAAATATGACACTTGACGCAATTTTTAGTGAAAACTTTGTTTCCGGTTTATATTATATACAGTATAGATTCCAGAAAGTGACCGTCGATTGTTGATGACATTTTTGGGCTAAAAGTAGGTAGAATGTGAATGTGGTGTACAATTTGGTCTTTGTCTCTTATCTTAAAAATAGTGGCACTTAACAACTGCAGATTGTGACATTGAAGTGTGTAAGTACTAGAGTTATTTATGATTATTCTCTATGTTAGGTTAAATCATTAATTATACATACGACAAGCCAAATCATAATAAACCTTTTGCTAATGTAATTATGACATTTTACTATGCACAATTATGCTTTTGTAAATACGGAGTAGATTAAATCATTTAGACAAAAAAATAGATTAAATCATTTTAATCCTTGTACAATTATGCTTCAATTGACCAGAACTTTGAATAATTTAATCCGTATTTTTCTTGACTTTTCAAATATTAGTAGACCAAACTTTTTGAAGTTTAACCATCAAAATAATGGGATTTTTGTTAAGAAGCACTTTTTATTGGAAAATATACTTTATTTATTTCAATACGTGAAACTTAGCTATATTTTACTAATTTTAAGGTGGAAAAATATACTTTTTTAAAAAAATACATTTCTATAAGCATTTTAGCCGATATATTATATTATATTAAAATTTTCACATATTAAGGATTGAGAAATTTGTGGAAAGCGGCACTAGAATACCATCTAATTTCCCCGGTTCCCACATACGCTTTTATTTGCATTTATAGCAAAAGTAAAAAAATTCAATCACTTTTATTTCCCGAGTCCTAGCCGCCGATCACCAAACTCCCGCATTCCGATCCTTCAAGAAAGGTCCGCGACGGAGAACGTCACCGACGCCGTCCCTCGCCTCCGTGGTCGTAGCTCGCCGATCTCTCTGCCTTCTCTCATCCGGAGAACATCACCGACGCCGTCGCTCGCCTCCGGCTTGTCTCAACGCCGTCCGTGGTCGTAGCTCACGTCTCTCTGCCTTCTCCCATCCGGATAACGTCACCGACGCCGTCGCTCGCCTCCGCCGGAACTACTCCTACTTCCGCGTCAACTACCTCTCCCTCATCGTCGTCATCCGCGAAACCCTAGGTATCCGGGAGCCGAATCCGAAAATCCTTTCCCTGACCTTCTCGTTGAACGGCTCCGTCGACGAGCGCTTGGATCTGGCATACACCGCCATTGATTCCGATAGTTGGAGGATCTGTTTGTGATTTCGGTTAGGATTGGTGGAGGAGCAAGCCGAAAAAAAAGAAGAGATGATTTGCAGAGAAGGAGAGAGATTCACATGGACGATTGGCTGGGCTTAACTCTCATCACACCACCAAATTAACAATACAGAGAAAGGGAAATCGTGCAACATAACAGAAATCCTCCTCTTCAGTTTCTTCCGTTCCGATTAGCAATTTCTCATTGCGGTAAGTTTTTTTAGTTTTTGCGGTAATGAGCTAGTTGATTCGGTGTTTTTTTACTGAGTTTGGTGTGAATGGATCGAATTGAGGTGTTGATTGTGTAGGTAGTTGGAGTTTTGGAGCCCTAATTTGATTGTTCGTGGATGGTTTTTTGATATGCGAATCTAGGGAAAAATAGAGGGATTTTGTGTTTGTGGTTTGAGGCGTCTGTTCCCATCTGGACTTTTCGAGATCTATTTTGTTTGATATGATGCTTTCTTCTTGATTATTTTCTTTTTTTTGGTCTATAGTAGGGCTTAATACTCTTTGACTTTAGGTTATTATCACTTGTGATGACAATTAAGTGATATCAAGATCATTTGATAAATGGTGAATGACAATACACTTGTAATGATACTTAAAAATGTATTGTTACAGTTTGTTGATTGAAACTTGTTGATGACATTTTGAGTAATGACACGTATTGAAAATCAAAATATAATGACACTTGGTGGATTTAATATTTGAGTAATTGTCACTTGTGATGGCATATATTGTCACTTCTATAAATTTGACGTATATTGTCACTTGTGATGACATATATCTTGTTTATACATTTGACATATATTGTCACTTGTGATGATAATTTGGAGTTGTGTGCATAAGTCTTGTTATAGCTATACTTATTCGGTGTGATTACTATAATCTTCTAGTTAATTGTTGAATATTGTCACTTGTGATGATAATTAGGTGTCACTTGTGATGACAATTAGGTGTCACTTGTGGTGACAATTAGGTGTGAATATTGTCACTTGTGGTGACAATTAGTGTGAATATTGTCACTTGTGTTGGCAATTAGGTGTGAATATTGTCACCTGTGGTGACAATTAGTGTGAATATTGTCACTTGTGTTGACAATTAGGTGTGAATATTATCACTTGTGTTGACAATTAGGTGTGAATATTGTCACTTGCGTTGACAATTAGGTGTGAATATTGTCACTTGTGTTGACAAGTAATGAAAGTCAACGTCGGTCAATGGTCGGTCAACACCGGTCAACGGTTGGTCAACGCCGGTCAACGGTCTGTCAACTAGTGGAGAGAGGGGTTATGCCATGTGTGCAAATATGACATAATCTGGTATTTTCTTACTATATGACATTTTTCAAATGCCATATACCCTAATCATTCTTAAGGATTTCAGCCGATACCAGCATTTTAAAAGCGATTTTTCTATAAGCAGTTATTAACGAAAAGATGTGCCATTACTCATTAGGGTTAGTTTTGATAAGATGATCAAAATAAAGGTGATTTTAGAAACTTTAGCTCTTTTTTTTTTTTTTTGGTCAGAGAAACTTTAGCTCTAAATTAGCCTTATAATACTCCACCCTAATAAAATTCAAACCGAGTATAAAACGAGTATCTTGTCCAATACGCACCTCATCGGTTCCCCATTCAACGGCTGACCATGCTCGATGACTTGGAAAAAAGCCACGGACTTTTGCTGACATAGCGAAGCTTCCCGGAATCCACACTCTGCTATCTGGGCCCCTTCTCCAAACCCCTTCTTCTCTTTCTCATCAGCGGAGCTCAGAGAAAGGGCAACGATGGAGCCAGAGGAACCCCAGACGGGCCTGAAAGGAGTGGTGGTAATCTCCTTACCACCACGAGACGACCCTTCCATGGGCAAGACCGTAACTTTCTACATCTCCGGCGAGTCCCCTCAACAAACAATTGAAAATCAACAACCCCAATTGCCGATCGTCCGCCCTCCGCAAAACCCACTTCGAATTAGGGCTCGGATCGGCGCCCGTGTGAAGAGGGGTTTGCTAGGGTTTCTGGGGGTTTCTCTTTTCGCCTTCGTTGTGCTGAATTTCCTCTCCCCGGAGTCGCCTTTCAAGCTTAGGGATTCCGATGAGGACGATGAGCGTGATGATCCGGGGAGTTTTGTTCTGCCGTTGTTCCCCAAATTGGGGGTTTCTGGGGAGAAGTCAACGGGTGATGTGGAGCTTAAATTGGGGAGGTTTGTGTTGAAGGAGAATGGTGTGGGAATGGAGAATTATAAGGTGAAGAGATTGGTTTCTGGGTCTAAAGCTGCTGAGGCTGAATCTTCTTCCATGCCTTTGCCAGTTAAGGGCAATGTGTATCCATATGGGTATGTCTTAATTGTTCATGGATGCCAAAGAGTTTCCTATTTTTTAAAATTTCCTATAAAAAGATTATTACTTCTCCAATTTGCCCTTCTCCTAAATGATTGATCCTTAAGGATATGTTATTCAAACTAAAAGCTTTAGCTGTTGGTGGAACTGAGTTTTTGCCCATTGCTGTGTTGGTTTGAAACAAATTTGATCCTTGGGACTCTATCTTTTTGAAGTATATATGTGGGCTTTAATTGGAAATTGTATTGATTTATATCCATATGGGTATGTCTTATTTCTTCATGGGTGCCAAGGAATTGATGCTTAAGGCTAAGTTATTCAAACAAAAAGTTTTAGTTGTTGGTGGAATTGAGTTTTTGGATCTAAGGCTTCTAAAGTTGATGGAATCATACCCATTGCTGTGTTGGTTTGAAACAAATTTGTTCTTTGGGACTCTGTCTTTTTGAAGTATATATGTGGGCTTTAATTGGAAATTGTATTGATTTATATGGTATCAGATATGAGAGTGTGAATTTCCCAAATGATTAGAGGTTAAAAGCCCCTGAAATTTTCATGCTTTACTTGCTAGCACCTGTAAAGCTTTAGCTGTTGGTGGAATTGAGTTTTTGGGTCCAAGGCTTGTAAAGTTGCTGGAATCAAACCCATTATTGTGTTGGTTTGAAACAAGTTTGATCTTTGAGACTCTATCTTTTTGAAGTGTATATGTGGGCTTTAATTGGAAATTGTATTGATTTATATAGTATCAGATATGAGAGTGTGAATTTCCCAATGATTAGAGGTTAAAAGCCCCTGTAAATTTTCAAGGTTTACTTGCTAACACATCCTATCAGTTCTACAGGCTGTACTTCACACAATTGTATATGGGCAATCCTCCTAGAGCATATTTCCTAGATCTTGATACTGGGAGTGATTTAACATGGATTCAATGCGATGCGCCTTGCACCAGCTGTGCAAAGGTAAAAGCATAGTTAACTAATTTGCATGTTTACATACAAGATCAAGGTATGTAATTTTGTGTGTGAGTTTTTGAGTGTATTTTGTTTTGTGTAGGGACCTAATCCACTGTACAAGCCCGCAAGAGGCAATATAGTTCTTCCAAAGGATTCACTGTGTTTGGAAGTACAGAAAAGCCAGAAGAGTCTGTATTGTGCCACCTGCAAACAGTGTGACTATGAGATAGAATATGCAGATCATAGTTCGTCGATGGGGGTTCTTGTCAGGGATGAGCTCACATTAAAGAGTTCAAATGGGTCACTTAGCAAACCGAACATTGTCTTTGGGTAAGGATTTATTCAAACGGCTATTTTCTTCTCGGACTACATTCCGCAGCACTGATTCTGACTTAATTTTATTTTGATCACAATAAGGTGTGCTTATGATCAACAAGGATCACTTTTGAACTCCTTGGCCAAGACTGACGGAATTCTTGGTCTTAGCCGGTCTAAAGTCAGTTTACCTGCTCAACTTGCTAGTCAAGGGATTGTGAAAAATGTGTTTGGACATTGTCTCACTTCAGATGTAGCTGGTGGAGGCTACGCATTCATAGGAGATGAGCTTGTACCATATTGGAATATGGCATGGGTTCCCATGGTTAATCATCTTTCTGTGTAAGTAGTGATTCCTGCTTATTTGCATGACCCATATATCTTTATAATTTGAATTCCTATGGCTACTTGAAGTCGCAGTTTCTTTAATCTACAATATCAAATGCAATATCTACTGTAAAAATTGGTCCTGAGCAGTTTGATTTTGCTTGATAATCATGTGGAATTTGTTGAATTGACAATTTCAGATCCTAATACACAATCTTATCTTCTACAGGAACTTCTATGAGGCAGAGGTTGCAAGAATAAGTCATGGAACCAAGAAAATCAGCTTAGCTAAGTCAGGTGATACAACGGGACGAGTAGTATTTGACAGTGGCAGTTCATACACATACTTCCCAAATCAAGCCTATGTTGACCTTGTTACCTCTGTACGTATCATTATCATACCAATGAAGTTTGTTTTAGTTCTAATAAGCAACAATTCTCAACAATTATTCATTGACGTAGGTTGAACATATGTTGGAGGGAAAGTTAATCCGAGATGCATCAGATGCTACATTGCCATTGTGCTGGCGAGCTGAATCACCAATCAGGTATTCCACATTATAAATGATTGAGAAGATTCGCAAAACGCATAGCATTTGTTGTTTCCTGTATTTCTCTTATGCTAAGGCCTTCACTAATGAATAAACAAGTTTTTTTTTTCTTTAATTTGCAGGTCGGTTGACGATGTTAAACATTTTTTCAAACCTTTGACGCTCCATTTTGGGAGCAAATGGTTTTTTGTGTCGACAAAGTTCCAAATACCTCCCGAAGGTTACTTAGTAGCCAATGTACGTCACTCTTATCCCTGTGTTCTGCTGATAATTTGTCATACCATTGCTATGTGATTAGAATAAACTTCTTTTAGCAACTGGAATAGGAGAAACAGTTAGGGATGCAGTTTGATGCAACTTTTTACTGAATTTTGCAGAGTAAGGGAAATGTGTGCTTGGGCATTCTGGATGGTAGCAATGTCCATGATGGATCTACAATCATTCTTGGAGGTAGGCTCATGATACTCGTCGCATTAATGGTAGACCTTATTTGGAAGTACTTAAATTTATTATCTTCAAAGTTGACGCCTTAGACATGAGTATTGAAGTATATATGATTGTGCTGAAAGTGAGTGGGTTCTGGCTTTGCAGATGTTTCCATGCGGGGAAAACTAGTCGTTTATGACAACGAGAATCAAAAAATTGGATGGACAGATTCTAATTGCAAATACCCTAGAAGATATAAGAGTTTGCCGTTTCTTGCTGGATTGGACCTTTCAATTTGACACATGACACTTCTCTGACTCTTGGTGTGTGTGTGACTTGACTTACTGTAAGCTTCTTACAGACATCTTTCATATGTTAAGTTGTTTACCCACAACTCGTTTTTCAGCTGATAGATTATTGCAGTAGTAAATGCCGTATGGAATTATAGTTCCTGAAAGGCCTTTGGCCTATAAAATAAGTGTTTATTTTGTTCATGCAGAGAACTGAACTGGTGATTTTGTACTTCGCCGATGCCCATGTCTTGGTTTTGTTGATTGATATCGACATTTTGTACAACGTTGATGGCGCATTGAGCTGTTAGAAAAAGGTAACACTATTGTAGATATTATGTAATGCATATCAATATTGGTACACAATACTACTTACTGTAAACAATGACTCAATAAGATGTTCCTACATTTTGTTCTAGTCTCTTTGAGTTTATACCATTTCCACGTACACAACTTCTCATAGTTTTGCGAGGCCTTGGGTTTCTTTGAGTCTTACACTATTTTGCATTTTAGGTTGCAAAATTCTTGCCATGTGTATGAAAATTCCGGCCGTTTAATACCTAGGCCATGGCTGAGAAGTTGAACTTTGAAGGACTTTTCCAGTATCAAGGAGCTACTATATATATCAGTATGTTATTAAAGCCAACCACATCTCATTACAAGTAATAAAAAAAGCAAAACTGTTGAAGAGAACAACACACGTTACACACTGATGATCTCACACACACAAAAACACACAAGAAAAAATTTACAGATCATTTACAATATTTTGTGCCAAAAAAGCATCATGCAGAAAAAAGGTTTGCAAATGCAGCTTCTTGGCTTTATTTTGTCACCTATACTATTATGCTAAATCATTCCACACACATAGTTATAGGAATCACTTCTCTCAATCCATACCCCAATTCTCCAATAGGTTTCAATCTGAAGAAACAATATGTCTAGATTCCGAAACCCTTTTCGGATCTTCACAGACTTCATCGAATTCCTATACAAGCCCGAAGAACCGCCTTCTCAACTGCTACGATCCTCCTCACAAAATTCCGGTGCCTGGGTTAGAAGCACCTCCACCTATGTGACTTGCCAAGATTTCCATTAGATTCAATGTCCAAGTACGAGTCGTGTGGCTCGTCGTAGTTCGCTTCCTCGCTTAGATCATGGAACGAGTCTACAAGAAACCCGAGTCTCATGATGAACTCTACCAAAAGGAACGAGAATGAGCCCATGGACGTGAGGTCTGATCTTTCGTCTCCCATGGTGAACATGTTTCGGGTTTGTGTCGTGTTGCCAAGCAAATCAGATCCCTGATTCACTTTGATGTGTAACACTTCTGCTGCTATCATTGCTTCATGTAGGATCTCAATTGAATCAAACTTCTCCCTTCTTTTCATTTTCTCAGCGACTTCGCGTAACACTTTAGTCGCTTCGTCGCTTACCCTTCTAATATCCTCAGAGTACTTGTGCTTTATTGTGCTAGAAGCCTAAACACAAAGACAACAAGAAAACTTAGTACTTGCAATCATGCTTAGGATTCAACACTTAGAAATGCATGAGATTACAATACAAACCTGAAGATCTGACATAACACATCCATGTAAAGACATGACCATAAGAGCACAATGCCTCAGTGCACCACTCAATCTACCATAACTCTTCCATGGATACTTGAGCAGTTTGTAACGAAAAAACGACGGTTCCCAGATCGCGTCGCGCACCTGCTCGTATCATTGCAGTGAAAGAATGACAACAGACTCCTAACTTCACATACACATAAACAATGTACAAACAAAGAAACTTGAACATTACCAAACTGTCTTCTTGGTTGGTAGATTCTAATATCGACCGGTATCCGTTATAGAGTTGATCATCCATTGCTTGGTAAGTGAGAATCTCGAAAGGAATCCTCTCGTATCCGTCGTGATTTAAGTACCCTTCGACACAGCCTAAGAAAGCAACGAAGTCTGTAGTTACAATCAACTATACATTCAAGATCACATTGACCTGAGAAAAAGGTGATCAAACCTTCCAAAGAATCTGCTAACTTGATGAGATTCTTCACCAAAGATTCGCGCAGGGAATCACCAGCCCAAGAAGGGAAAATGCAGAAGTTCACAACCAAGCAAACTCCGGTGCTCACCGCCATAACCAGAAACACAGTGAAAGTGACATGGATGGACTCGCTCGAATCATACCCCGAAACCACAATGAAGCAAAACACGAGCAAGAACACCTGGAATCCGCTCGAATAACGCTTCATCGAAGGGTATAGTTTCAAATACGCTGCGTAAAATCCTACCACCATAAAAACCAATCATTTCAAAATTAAAGTTCAACAACAAAGTATAATTAAAGAGATGAGTTTATCCACGATTGAGAAATTAGGAGGATTTCTTAACTCAAAAAGAGAAAAATAAAAGAATAAAAATCTGACACAATCAGATAAATGTGCCGAAGAAATTTCTTCCAGAAGAAATAAAGTGAGAAAAGAGAAAAATATTTCTCTGTTTTTCTCTGATTTTTTCCAGACAAATGTGCTTTTATATTTTTTAAATTAATAAGAAATCAAGCTTCCTATTCTCGACTATGGATGCTCTAATTTCTATGATCATTTGACACAATTGGCACCTGCTATGGTGATTACAATGGCAGCAGAAACCTGTTCCCACCCTCCAATCAGACTGCACAAAGCCGCCATCGATAACCCAAGCCCGCCACCCAAAAACGTCGCCACCAAACGATGAAATCCTTTGTGCAGAATCTCTCCTACAATCAATTCAGCATCATATGACCACTGTTTGAAGGAAATTTTGCTCTGATCCACAGATGAACAACGAAAGATCGAAACTTTATACGAAAAACCGAATAAAAAACCCTAGAATTCAATTCACAATACCTACACTATATTCGAACATGACGACGACACTAAGCAGAGCCCAAACGGAGTAAAACCCGATTTCCCCAATAGGCTGCTTGATCATCACGAGCACGGCGACAACCATCAGAGCGACGGACAATTTGGCGGCGAACGCGATTTTCCGGGGATCCAATTTCCCCATTTCCACCAATTTTTCGCCGAATTCGGTCAGCCTGGTCCACGAATACGAGGCCTTTCGCCGGAGATTTCGAGTCGAGAAGCAGATTCCGGGATCTTCATTGGGGCTCGGGAGGCCGATTTCGGAGTACCACGTGGACGAAAGCAATCTTTCACCGGCCATGGAAGAGGAGAAGAGAATTGTTCAGCAGAAGAGAAGAGATTTCCAGAAGGCAGAGTTGCTGATATATATATATATATACGGAGAGAGAAAGGCGGGAAAAAGAGAGGTCAAGTTCGTTATCCGTTATCGTGTGGATCACGTATTGTATTTTTTTAATTTTTTTTTCGGTTTGGCTTTTTGTTGACGTGGCAGTGAATAGGACGCCCTCTCATGATGAGTAATGCCTTTTTGCATCACCAAAAAGTTTTGTTTTTTAAAAATATATTCTAATTTAAAATATGGTATTTAGAGGTAGCAAAAATGCACTTGCACTTTGAACGGTTTTAGAGGATGTGATTTTTGGCATAAACAATTGAGATGAGAATAAAACAAAATTTTGGATTTTCCCGGCATGTAATTTGCTTATATACAAGTTTGTTGAGTGGTTGATTAAGTCATTAAATATGGCTTTAATTCGAAAGATTTTAGATCATCGAATAAGACAAAATCACAAGAGGGAGCTATTAGAAGATGCACGAAGTTCCATGAATGGACGACTTCAAACGTACAACAATCTAGTGAATTTTTAAAATTATTTTGCTGATATTTTTGTACAACTGTTGTGAGTTGTATCATTATATATTTATATGTGACCATGGCCCTTATTACGTTAAAGCTGAAGTGGTAAAGAAATTAGTACAAAAATAGAAGGCATCTTATCCACGTTGACCTCCCCTTCAATACTATTTCATTTTTATAATTGTTTGGGGCATTATCAAATAACAATTCAACCTGTTGACATACAAGTACCTAGTTAATTAGTTTACCCAATTTCACCCAAGCATCTATCTCTTTTCTTTGTTAATGTTATTCAACTTTTAAATGATCTGAGCCTATATGCTGCCACATTCACACTCAACCCCATTGACAGAGTTTGTATAAGCTACATTGGTTAATGTAACTAAGAAAAGCATATAAGCCTAAAAAGAGTTCTCCCTATAAGCCAGACTATCTCTGTTAAAGCTCAGAAGTCAGAAACATCACTTTGTGTTGAGGTTTTGTTCACCAGGATCCTTAAACTTGGCCTTCTCACACAACTCCTCAAACGAGTCCACAAGATTTTGAAGCCTAGCCACAAACTCAATCAAAAGAGAAGCAAAAGTCGCTAGAGACAGCGCGCTTGCACTTTCATAAGCCTTTGACACTTCTTCCTTTTCTTCTGTTGCGTCCTCGTACATATCAAAAGACGTCGGCAACGAGACCTGGTGACCAAATTGTGATCCAGCAGCATGAGGAGGGTTCATCAAGAGAGCGTTTCTCTTCTGACTCGGGAGATTCAGGCTCTGTAGTCTCGTAAGGGCACTGAAATCCAACGCTGGTTTATGCTCCGGAGTTGGGTTCACATTGTCCAAGCTACTCAGCAACTCTGGACCCTCGTGATGGTGGTTCTCAATTTCCCAGCTCTCTGAACGTACAAGAAGATAAGATTTTTTATCGATCTTCCTCTGTAACTGAGCTGCTGCCTCCACAACTTCATGGAGAATGTCGACTGAACCCAACTTCTCCATGGTTTTTACTTTGTTTCCCAGATGACGTATCACTTTAGAACCTTCTTGACCAACCCTTTGAAGCTCGGCGTAAAATGCCTGTCTTTTATCAGCAGGAGCCTATAGACAGCACAAAACATCAAGCCACTTGTGACAAATGATATACACTAGAATTTAGTACTATTGGGACTAGTAGCATTACACAAACTAGACACAGCTATATCAAAAGATTTATCATAGTATTCGAGCCTTGATCCTTTCAAAAGTACTTTCCTACGTGAAATCAGATATATGGTCATTTTATGAACTGAGAAATATAATTGAACTCATTTGTATTAGAAAAGCAAAAGTTGCAAGGGATGAGGTCAGGCGTTAAATATAATGGTATCATGTCATCAAATAGGAACCAAGCAGTACATGATGGGAAAAAAGCATATCTAAATAACTGCTTACTTAAGTTCAATCCCACAAATCGATGTGAAATTGATAGAAACACGGACCTGTATCTCTGAAAGTATACATCCATGTAAAGCCATGACCGTGAAAGCGCAATGCCTTAGTGCACCACTCACTTTGATGTAGCTCTTCCAAGGATAGTTTAGCATTTTGTATGGACCATGCGGAGGTTCCCAAACAGCAAACCCAACCTACACAATTAATTAACATCAATAGAGGCTTCAGCACTTGGTAGTTGGTACTGCATAAACAAACAGGAATTTCAGCAAAACTATGGCAAACAGAATACCAGAGACTCCTCTTGGCTTTTTGACTCTACAGCTGACCTATAACCACTATAAAGTACATCATCAGCAGCTTCAAAAGTAAGTATTTTTGAAGGAACCCTTGTATACTCAATGCAGCTCAGATACCCACTAACACAGCCTGCAAATTATAGAGCAGTGAATTCATGTAAGAATCAGAAAAACAGAGTGACCAGTACAGCGAGATAAGGGTGAAGAGAAAAATCCTGCAATGTTATTCGACCTTCCAAGGAATCAGCTACATTCATAAAATTCTTCACCACCAAGTTATGTAGATCTTCACCAGCCCATATTGGGTAAATGAATATGTTTATCACCAAGCTAACACCAGCTCCAAGCGCAATAAGCAGAAACCGAGTAACAGCTGTATCGACGAATTCCCTTGTTCTATATCCAGATACCATGATGAAGCAATAGGTCAGCATGAAGACTCGGACTCCATATTCATAAGGCTTTAGTGTTGGACAAAGTTTCAGATACGTCGCCGCAGACCCTAACACACCAAAAAAAGAACACAATGATAAGAAACACCATTTGATGAATAACGAAAGAACCATTTCCCCCCCTTTATACAAGACCATACCGACGATAAAAATGCTGACAATAAGCAGAAGCTCTTCCAGCTCCCCAGCCAATGTGGATAAAGAAGCCATTCCCAGAGCAAGTCCTCCAGCTGAGAGTGTCCCTAACCCACGATTAAACCCTTTGCTAAGGGTTGCTCCTAAATTAAGACACAAATCCGGTAATAGATACGTGTATTAGACAGGCTATTGTTTTTTTAAAGATATGTCAATTAGACAGACTATTGTTTAATGTTTATTTACAGTCACAGCAACTTGAGAATCTACTCACAGCTTGAGCTAGGTGCCTCATTTTGCACAAGCAATCAACAAATCCTCTTATCAACAAAGTTTTCTTCTGTTCATAGCAAGATGTTGCAAGGTAATTTTAACATGTGGATATGGTAAGTGGTAAATTGATAACTCAGTCGCCAAACAATTACAACAAATTTTATCAAAAGGGTCACTGTATTGGTTCCAAATCTACAAGCCAAATTTCTATGGTACCAGTTCCTGAACTAGGCAGCATTCAACTTCTTCAGGACACATTATTATAATAATACAACTAGCTCAAAAAAAAAGTAAAAAGAACACACAGAATTGATAACTCGCCAATGGTAAAATATATTGAAAGAGTGGAGAGAGTACACAGAATTGATAACTCAGTCGCCAAACAATTACAACAAATATAATCTAATGGCTCACTGTATTGATTTCAAATCTACAAGCCAAATTTCTATGGTACCAAATTCTGACCTAGGTAGCATTCAACTTCTTCAGCACACATTATTATAATAATACAACTAGCTCCAAAAAAAAGTAAAAAGAACACACAAAAAGGAGTGGAAGCAAATCATCATCAACATCAAAGTAAAGATAAGGACGAAAAGGAAAAGAAAAAGGTCACAAGTACCGATGCTAAACTCGAAGACGACGACGACGGTGAGAATCGCCCAAACGGAGTAGCGGCCAACATCTTCGAACGGCTCCTTGAGGAAGATCAGGAGGGAGATCAGCGTCAAGGCGAGTCCCAATTTGGCGGAGAAAACGACCTTGCGAGGGTCCGATTGGCCCATCCGGACCGCTTTGGCGGAGAAATCGCGCAATTCGGCCCATGAATTCGCGAGCCAGGCGCCGAGGGGAGCGAAACAGGTTGATCTCGGCGGTGGTTCGTCGGCGGGGGAGGAGGAGGAGAGGAGTTTGTCGCTCTCGCCCCTTTCTAAGAAGGAGTGTGTTAGGGATCCCATTTATGCCGCCATTGGAGGGAGGAGAGGAAGGAATTGAGGATTGGAGTGAAAACAACGCAATCGACCCAAACTAGTGACAGTGTGAATGGTCCGTTTTTATTATAGTCTTGCTTTTGTAACGAAAGTTTGACCATTTTTGACCCAAAATATCTGTGAATTGTTTTTGTGGCCAAAGTGATATGCCGACTTAAAAAATGTCCAAAATTAATGTATAAACTAGTAAATTGTTGGTCCTTCTACCAAAAAAAACTAAATTGTTGGTTGAAGTGAAATTGTGGTTTTTTTAGTGCAAATCTTCTGTTATAAAATTGTGTTCCTTTTTTTCTTATTTTTTTTTTTGAAAAGGTAAAAATTCGGAGTACCAAATGAATTTGGTAGTCCGAGAGGCCGTAAGACGGCAGCCGTGAACGGCGAGGAAACTCAAAAAGAGCCACAAATGGCAAGCAAGATGGACGAAATGAAGTACAAAATTTCAAAAAGCAAGAGCAGAGAGAGTTTGGAATCGGGGTGAGTAAAACACTAAAATAGTGCCGCCGGCATCAAGTCGACCCATCCTGGGGTGTGCGAATGAACAGCTGACGTTCCCTCCACCGAGATGAAGGATCTTCAGAAGTCTCTGAGCACCAAGCGACTTGGCCTAGACAAACTCTGTCCGAAAATTTCCAAACGAAACTCCGACTTTTCGAAAATTTATACAGAGAGGAGCACAAGCCATCCTACAAATCACTGCAGCCATAATTGTTCAAACTGTTGTTTCGCCATTCTCTTATGCTGTTCTAGGGAATTGATTTTCTTGAAAAAGATTCTTTGGGTTGGTTTTCTTTCTACACATGTACTGATTTTTGGCACGATTTGGTCTAGAGGCCGCTGTCCTAAAAAGCTACTAATCCTGGAAACACAATTCAAAATGTCCTGATCAAAAGCTATAAAATAGAACATATATAATGGGCTTTGAGCTGTAGCAAAATAATTAGAGATAAACTCCACATCAAGGTTACAAAAAGGTAGTTAGCAAATGAATATAGATGGACAGAGCATCAACTAAATTGCCAATAGCTATATACATGAGTCTTACAACCTATTCTCTTAAAATTTTGTTTTCTGGACACAAATTCTATTTGTTTCAATCCTTGGGAGGTAGTTAGAATTATCTTGATCCACTTGGTTTGATTTGCCTTTCCCGTACAACAAGAGAAGGGCAAACCCCCTCTGTCCACAAACCTACACCAACAATACTCAATCCACCAGTTTGTATTCAAGATACATAGGTCTTTATCAGACAAATCACTCCAGATCAGGAACCCCTTAAGGGAGAAGAACTTAATCCGATAAAAGTGCCACAAACAGCACACAGAGAAAAGATACACAAAATATATTCTTTCATCAGGCCACAAAATATATTCATTCATATATACAAATGGTAGTAAGGGAGTTTACATCAGGTTTGGGTTGGTTCTCTTTTATGTTCAAATGGCAGTCAGCGAATTTCATTTTTCTTTCCCTTTGTTCTTTTTGATGCTGGAAAATCCAACACCATTGTTGTTCAATTTAGCAACACTACTTAGAGGTCTCCTCGACCATAGTGTGCACAGGTTCAGATGGGGTGTTGTTCAAAGATGGTTGTGGTTCAGAGCCAGATTTTTTCTCATCATAAATGACAATATTTAAAGAGTAACCTCTCACAGTCCACTAGAGAGATCCAGGGATGCCGTGACGAACTTGAGCACTCCTCTGTTGATCTATTGTCGTCGATGTGGCAAACGACGCAAGCATATCTCTCCCCATGAGTGAGTGCTTCGAGCCCAGCCGGAAATCTCCTGACCCAAATTTGGGGCTTTTCTCTATGGCGCCGTTTTCGATTCTTCTTCCCCGGATTAACTTTTCTCTCTCTCCATAGCTTCCTTCATTTGAATGATAACCCCTCAAACTAGGAATTTGCTTAGTTTTTTGGTCTGGGACGAAAAGCCCCAATTTCAGGCCTGACACTCGAAGGAAGGGCTCGAGATGAACAGGAACGGGATTTTGAGATGGGATTTGGAGGGGTCGAGGGTTTCGAAGAGAGATTTGGATTATGATTAGTAGGGGCCATAGATTTGGTTGTTTAGGGTTGGGATTTGCAGATTTGGGAGAGGGAGGCTGGAGGAAAGTGACGAAGGGGCTGCGGGTTTTTTTTTTTTCTTCATTGAGAGCGTTTTTCGTTGGGTCACTTCATCTATAAAATTGTGTTCCTTGACCTATAATTGCTAATGTCAATTTCTGAATTAATTTTTCTGACCCAAAAAAAAATTCTGAATTATTTTTTTTGTTTTTGTTTATTTATCTAAATTGACAATCATAGTCCAAGAACACAATTTAGAAACATGATTTTGTAATAGAAGATTTGAACCCATTTTTTTTGGTTGAAATGAAATTCTGGTTAATTTTTTTGTTGGTCGAATGAAATTCTGGTTAAATATTTTTTTTTGGGTGGAATGAAATTCTGGTTAATAAAATGCCGTCAATATACATTTATTATGTTTGATGTTATATACCATATGGGTTTAATTAGTTGGATGTACATGATTATATAGAGATTAAGCATTTACCACAAGCCAATGTCTTGCGTGTTTATGAAGTGTTAGTAGCTTCTTGAACAAGTATTGGAGAAACTATAATCAGTGGAATTGAAGATATACATCCTAGCCAGAAATCATTTGGAAACCCTCGTCCAATGTGCATGCCTAGCAACCATTTTAATCTTCTTATTTAATTATAAAATGTGTGCAAGCCATGATTGTGTCTAACGTTTTTTGGTTCTTTTCTTCCATGAAAGGCATATAACCCGCTCATTCATAGTCAACCCAAGTCAAATTAAGGACAATATTATCAATATGTATTACAATTTACAAGCAATATACATGTATACATTTACACATCAATTTCCTCCTCCTTTTTTGGTTTACCAAAACGATAGATTGATCCAACACTAAGATATGAATTTGCATTAGAGATGGAAACTCACAACAGGAATCCTGACCTTACACACACCATCAGACCACTCAATAGATGCTGAGAAAACATCATCAACTGACCCAAACTCACCTTTCACTTGTACCGTGTACGTTAGTTCTTGCCCTTCATGTGTAAAACTTAGGGTTTCGGGCTCGACTTCGACACTCACTCCTTTCGGGGAGCTCACCTTGACGTCGTACACATTTGGGTATGTGCCCTTGGTGACACTCGTGACCCTCCTTTGGAACGTCGTGTCGAAGCTGCTCGAGTTCGTCGCGACGCTGATGGAAGGATAGTTCAAATCGCCAACAAACCCGCTCAAGTCTTGTGGACAAGTAGTGTTGCTATCGCTAGAGATTTGTCGAATTTGGGTCTCGGTGAAGCCTTGGCCACATAGGAAGTTGATGTAATCGGCCTCGGTAGTGTTGTAGACTAGACCCGGATCGACTGCCCTTTTAGGGTTTATGTGCCCTGCCCTGTATGCTAGTTCAACTTCGGGAGTGGTGCTTGTACTCAAACGAGACGCTGCGAAAATATAACATTAAATACATTGTCAATCCTATCTAGCGTGCATGCATATTGAAAGCGTTTGGGTAAAAGTCCCCTTGAGGGTTCTCCATTCAATTATCACAATATATACAGATTACAAACAAGCCTTGTGGGCCAAGCTAGGGTTACTAATAATACAGTCTAATACATATAAACCAAGTAAATATACCGGTAGTCATGAGAGCGGATCGGATCGCAGCTGGGGACCAATCGGGATGAAATGATTTCACATACGCGGCTGCTGCAGAAGCATGAGGACACGCCATGGACGTACCCGATATAATATGGTACGAAACGGATCTTGTATCATTCACTATAGACACTTCTCCTTCCGGAGAGTATGCTGCCAAGATGTCGACGCCCGGGGCTGACAAGTCCGGCTGCACGTAATTGTGTTGCGTTTCTTAGCTCATACGAAAGATTAGAAACATATAATTGCAAGAGAAAAGAAAAGGGTTTAGTTAAGCACTCGACTAATCACCTTAAGAATGCTGGGAGTGATAGGGTTAGGGCCCCTTGAAGAGAAGGAGGCAACGTACGGTGCTGACTTATCCTTTATAGTGCTGGTCCTCAATATAGTTGCCTCTGGGCTGCTGTTGTCAAGAACAAGCAACAAGTTTATATTTGACGTATAAATATTGTGCCGATCTATGGTTGACTTTGAACTTGTTGTATATCATGATCAACAAACAATACACCTAAGTTTGGAAAGTTTCCAAATAGATCCATTAATGCAAGGAAGGCATTGATTTAAAAAGTAGTTACCTCGAGAGATTACGAGCGTATGAAGTAACAGATTCCCCATCATCCAATTTAACAACGGTAAAAGGAAGAGGGTAGGCAAAGGAACCATCCTTGAATGTGTTATTGCTAGATCGAAACACGACTCCAGCCGCGCCTGCCTCAATCGGTCCATTGGTAGCATTATGGCACACTACAATCTTCCCTTGCACTAACGTCCGATCCAACGACAAGCAAGACCTATACAATAACACGTATAAAAAAATTGAATGAACGCTTACTTTTTACGAATTTCAAGATTTTTTTTATATAAGAACCAAAATTTTCCTTATCGAACCCGAATTTTGTACGGGTTGTGCTACAATAATCTTAGCCGTCACAACTCACCTAGCCTCACTTGGAAAGGAAGAGTTGGGAGCATCGCCACCATATACAATCGGGAGTTTCTTTCCTCGGAGGTCGAATGTGTTGAGTGAACGTTGTCCCTGTGCCCCCAAAATACAATTATTATAGTACTATTATTAGGTGTGAAAGTTTATGGATAGATTCGCGGGATTAAATCCTAAAAACAATTGATAATAGGAAAAGTAATCAATCAACTTTATACGTACATTCAACGAGACGAAGTTATTAAATTACCCGAAAGACTTGGTCATCTCCAAGGCGCAAGTCAGTTATGAACTTACGGTCGGTTGTAGATGCGGCCACAGACATTAGCCAAGGCGCATTGTTGCTCACGGTTGCTCTCGACGGGCCACTGTTACCAGCCGAGAACGAGCCCAGAATTCCACGTTGCATCGCGTGGAACGCACCGATCGCAATCGGGTGCTCAAAGTAGGATATATTAGAGGATTTGAAGCCGACTGACATTGAGATGATGTCGACGCCATCAGAAATGGCATCGTCGAAGGCACTAAGAATGTCCGCGACACCGCAATGAGCGCCTTTCCAACAAACCTTGTAAACCGCGATCCGAGCGGATGGGACACCGCCTCGGGCAGTCCCGGATGCAAGCCCAAAGAAGCTGGCCTTTGGAACCAGCGCGCCTGCCACTGTGGACGCTGTGTGGGTCCCGTGCCCATCAACATCTCTCGGTGTGGGGCCCTCGTTTACTGGGAACTCGTTATCCGCTTTGTAAAATCTTGCTCCAATTATTTTCCTACACGATGACATCATAATAAGCAGTCCCGTTAAAACCCGACCCAATCGATAAAAAAAATAACAAAAACCGACTCAATCCAAAAAACTGAGTCTATTTGTCGGAAATTTTAATGTTGAAACTTGATCAAAAAATTAATGGTTCAGGAGTGATCCGAACCCGATATGCAAGTAGGGTTAAAGAAATTTACTTGTTGCAAGTGAAGTTGGTTGTAGTTTGACAAATGCCCTTCCATTTGGATGGCACCGGGCCTAAGCCGGTGTCGTTGAAACTCGCAGACTCGGGCCAGATTCCGGTGTCGATGACACCCACGATTACATCACTTTCAATTTTGTTCCTTGTAACGTCAACAGGAAAGCCCATGAAGTCCCATGATCTCGTCGTCTGAAGCTCCAATTTCTCGTCCGGAAACACAGAAACCACACCTTCCACACCTTGAATCTGTTGCGCCTCTGCATCGGTGAGCTTTGCCACGCACCCGTAGAAGCTCCTCTTGTACGTGTGCAACAAATATTCGGACGGGTTTTCGCTATAAGAACTGCAATTGTACATCCACCAAAAAATACATGGTAAGATATGTCATGTGAATTGCAGACAATGTAAAGTTACTCTATGCGAGCTTACATAGGGCCAAGCATCGGTTCAAAACCGAAACCGAAATTCGTGAATCTGGTGAACCGACAACCGAATTGTTTTTTCAAGTTTTTGATAAATATAAGTTTTTTTTCTTTGAAAATTTTGAGCTGAACTAAAAAATAACCGAAACCGAAATTCGTGAATCTGGTGAACCAAAAACCGAATCGGATTTTTTGGTTTTTGATAAATATAACTAACCGACAACCGAATTGTTTTTTCAAGTTTTTGATAAATATAAGTTTTTTTTCTTTAAAATTTTTGAGCCGAACTAAAAAATAACCGAAACCGAAATTCGTGAATCTGGTGAACCAAAAACCGAATCGGATTTTTTGGTTTTTGATAAATATAACTAACCGAAACCGAACCAAAACTGAAATTCAGAGATTTATTTAATCGAGGACCAAACTGAACTCCGGTTTCAATTCGGTCTAATTTTCGGTTCCGACTGAACCGTGCTCAACCCTATGCGAGAGCTTGACCAATCTTACAAGTGAGTTACCCGCCGACAACATCTGTCATTAATTTGTCGTAAAACGCGTTTGGGGAAAGACCAGATGGTAGATGACTGCCCATGTATACAATGTACATCTGCATTCATTAACATTATGGCTCAACAAAAATTCTACAACAAAGTATATTTGTCGTAGGGCTGAGCATGGTCCAACCGAAACCGAAAAAACCGAACTGAACCAAAATTTTTGGTTCACCAAATTCTTCTCCAATTTCGGTTTCGTTTTTTTTCGATTTGGCTCGGTTTTGAACGGATGCTCAACCCTAATTTGTTAAGTACAAGATATATTATTAGAAACCTTTTTGTCATGCTGATCAGCAGCACAAGTTGAAGTTTGGATAAAAAGAAGGCTCAAAAGGAAGAGAAGGCATGTTGAAAGGGAATAAAACAAGCTGCTTCTCATCCGATTCTGTTGGATCGACGTGTTAGAATACAGACCCTGATCCTTGAGGGATCAAAGAACTGGACAGCGGAAGCAACAGGAAACAAGTAGCAAGCAGATTACTGATCCTTAGCAGGGATCAATCTATCACGAAACGAAAACATCACACACAAAGGACACAATATTTAGAGAGGAAACCCAAAGCAACCAACTAGTCACTTTAGTAAAACCTCTACCTTCGTTAGAAGGATTTTGAATCACGTACTCCTGTTATTAATAATCACGAACTACACAAGGCAAGCAAGGATACCAACGTACCTAGACTCTTTCTAGTACTCTTCTAACTTCCTAGCCTAAAGAACGTACTATTAACTCAAGTAGGCCAAAATCCAACTATACCTCTGAAACCTGACATCTCACCAAGCTTCAATGGTTTCTCGGTCCTTCACCAGTATCAACAAGTGCGTCTGTTATTACTGATCCCTGAGACTGTGCTGATTGTTGATCCTCTGACCAACGATGGTGAAGCTTCTTCTCTTAAGCTTCAATGGCCGGTTAAGAAGCCTCCAAAGCTCCTTTAGGACGCCGCCTATCTTCTCTTCGATGAAGTCTCCTTTTCTCTCTAGTAGAAGCACTCCAAAGGGTTCCTTTCGAACAAGTAAAAAACCTAAACTCTATTCCTATTTATAATAGACGAATAGGTCTGATATGATATTATTTTCTTGCCATAAAATAATATCTTTCCACCTCACAAATAACCATACACGGATTTACACAATCAAATCTTCAACAAGATCTTCTATCATATCTTCTTGACTTCTTGGGCAAGTAATGACCAAATCATAAAGATATGCTCCCCATAATTATTATCATCCTTTTAAAGATAATAACAACTTCTTCCTGATGTAGATTCACGTCCTTAATGAAGGAAACACGCTCCTTCCTTAAATAGACCTCTATCACGTAGTTGGCTGACACATTGATCCCTCTGGGACCAATCTCTCTTTCTTCTCTTGTTC
Source organism: Polygonum maritimum (assembly GCA_963924305.1). Taxonomy (NCBI): domain Eukaryota; kingdom Viridiplantae; phylum Streptophyta; class Magnoliopsida; order Caryophyllales; family Polygonaceae; genus Polygonum; species Polygonum maritimum. The sequence continues at coordinate 782,227 of OZ002737.1, forward strand.
TCTGGTTCTCTTGTTCCCTTTGCACCTGTTTTCTCCTGAAACACTTTGCAAAACTCAAACCATTAAACTTTAGGTGTTTATCATCATCAAAACTCATGGGACTGATCCCGAGAGATCACTTAATTGTCTGACTGATCCCGAGGGAACATCAGTCCAACAGATTCCTCATGGCCAATGCTTAGCGACTTGATCAAGCAATTAAACTTGATAGATTGATAGTTTGATGGGCTAAAATGTTAGCATACTGGGTTGGTATTTATAGCAAAAAAGACATGTTGAATAGGCCGTTCTAATCTTACCATTCAAATCTATTTAAATGCTACTATTGCTATCATAATACGAGGCATAGTGTATGCTTTGAATTGATTTTATGAAATATCATACGAAGCAGGCCGAAAAGGCGACCATTTTGGGCTAGACGGATCGGGTCAAATATATCACTTTTCTTTTTTAAAAAATCCGAAAATGAAAGATTACCTTCTCCATAATCTAAACAATATACTATAGGCTAATTCAATTTGTTTGTTTGAATTGGTTCATTTTTAGCATAATCTGTCACTGTCAACAACAAAAAAAAAATGATTAAAAAGTAGGAGGACATTATAAGATAATTTCCTTGCGTTGGATGAGTATACATGCCAATTCTTCTACCAACAAAAAAGTATAGAGGACAAATGGATTTGAAAATAGGAAAGAAGAGATCGTATTCATAAATATTGATTTATTATCTATTCATATCGGTGAAACTAAAACTATCAAGTGAAGTTGTCAATGAGAGATTGAGATGATTATTTCTAATAAATGATACGTAGTACTTCTTGAACTCGTTCGAGAAGAGCATAAGGTCTCCCTTACACCATCTTTTGGGAAATTAAAACATGATGAATTTGCTTGTAAGATATCAAATCTTAATAAGAAATTTAATTTCATTCTCAAAAATTTTACCAAACACTTAACTATAAGTATGAGTTTCCAACCCCATACTAACTCAACCCCATATCTTGTCTTATTTCCATACCCGAATTTGTACCAAACGCCCCCTAATATCTTTTCCTATCAAACCAAAAAATCACAAATTTGGGGTTTATCTAATTCTTCTTTCTATATTTTCATTTGTGCTTGTTTCTTCTATGACAAATTAGGGTGTTTGCTGACCATGTTTATTACTTAAGATTTAGGATAGCCTTATAACTTAGATAATCTAGGGACGATGAGAATTATGAAAAAATTGTTGATTTCACTACACGTGAAAAAGGGAAAAATGAGTATCAAGACCTCTCCACAAGTCTTAATCATATAAAAACGAGAGAATGTGTACTTCTCGTTAAATTCGTTGAAAAAATTGATTTAAATCAGTCGAAGATAGTGACTACTACGAGTAATTAATTGAGTACACATCTTAGAAATCATTTGGAAAACCTCATCCAATCTGCATGCCTAGCATACAATTTCATCTTCTTAATTGTATGATTTTGTTTTGACCAAAAAAAATCATATAATTTTGTGCCAGCAATGATTGTGTCTCGTTATTTTTTTTCTTCCATGAAGGCATATGGCTAATAGTTGGCGTGAGTCACAAAACTCACAACAAATAACTCGCTCATTCGTAGTCAACCCAAGTCAAAGGACAATACTATCAATATGACAATATGTATTACGGAGTACAATTTACAAGCGATATACATGTATACATTTACACATCAATTTCCTTCTTTTTTGGTTTACCAAAACGATAGATTGACCAAACAATAGGAGTCTAGGACATGAGTTGCATTAGAGATGGAAACTCAAAACAGGAATCCTCACCTTACGCACACCATCAGACCACTCAATAGATGCTGAGAAAACATCGTCAACTGACCCAAACTCACCTTTCACTTGTACCGTGTACGTTAGTTCTTGCCCTTCATGCGTAAAACTTAGGGTTTTGGGCTCGATTTCGACACTCGCTCCTTTCGGGGAGCTCACCTTGACGTCGTACACATATGGATATGTGCCCTTGGTGACACTCGTGACCCTCCTTTGGAACGTCGTATCGAAGCTGCTCGAGTTCGTCGCGACGCTGATGGAAGGATAGTTCAAATCGCCAACAAACCCGCTCAAGTCTTGTGGACAAGTAGTGTTGCTATCGCTAGAGATTTGTCGAATTTGGGTTTCGTTAAAGCCTTGGCCACATAGGAAGTTGATGTAATCGGCCTCGGTAGTGTTGTAGACTAGACCCGGATCGACTGCCCTTTTAGGGTTTATGTGCCCTGCCCCGTATGCTAGTTCAGCTTCGGGAGTGGTGCTTGTACTCAAACGTGACGCTGCGAAAATATAACATTAAACACATTTTTACAAGGAGACGGGCACAACTGCCAAGCCTAGCTAGCTTGCATGCATATAGACCAAATAAAAATACCGGTAGTCATGAGAGCGGATCGGATCGCAGCTGGGGACCAATCGGGATGAAATGATTTCACATACGCGGCTGCTGCAGAAGCATGAGGACACGCCATGGATGTACCCGATATAATGTGGTACGAAACGGATCTTGTATCGTTCACTATAGAGACTTCTCCTTCCGGGGAGTATGCTGCCAAGATGTTGACGCCCGGTGCTGACAAGTCCGGCTGCGCGGGATTGTGTAGGATTTCTTAGTTAGCTCATATGAAACTTCATATCTATGCCTATAAGATTTCTTGTTAACATGAGTGATTCATGCGTGAAATCTCAACAATAATTGGTAGGTCATTGATTAGTCACCTTAAGAATAGTGGGAGTGATAGGGTTAGGGCCTCTTGAAGAGAAGTCTGCAACATAGGGTGCCAACTTATCCTTTATAATGTCGGTCCTTAATATAGTCCCCTCTGGCTCAGTAGTGCTGACAATTAGTAAGTAACAAGCAAAGATCTCAATCATCAATGCGCCATTATACATAAGTACAAGTTAATGCCTGTGTTTAAGCACGTACCTAGAGAGATTTCTGACGTAGGAGAGAATGGCATCACCGTCATCCAATTTAACATAGGTAAAAGGAAGAGGGTAGGCGTTGGAGCCATCCGCGAATGTGTTGCTCGCAGTTCGCCTCACGATGCCAGCAGCGCCTGCCTCAATCGGTCCTTCCGAAATCAAATCGCACACGACAATCTTCCCTTCTACTAATGTCCGATTCAAAGACGAGCAAAATCTGTACCATGTCACCCGAGTTGAATAAACTCGTATTACTTTTTACGTATTTCAAGATATTTATAAATTACATATATATATGTATATAAACCGGAACCGAAATCGAAAAGAATAGCTAGACTCTTAGCCATCACAACTCACCTGGCTTGGCTTGGAAAAGAGGAGTTGGGAGCATCACCACCGTAGATCATAGGGAACTTCTTCTCAAGAAGGTCGAACACGTTGAGTGAACGTTCTCCCTGTGTCCAAAATTGCATTACAAAGTTCGTTAGATCAGCTAGTAAGAGCATTTCTAACGGATGCTCCAATCAAATTCTTGAATTTGGTGGATTTGGGGATTTTAGACCTATTTTAAGGTTCAATAAATTCTCCATTGCATTCTCCATTTTAGAGAAGATCTTTAAAAGTTGAACCCCTTTCTCTAAATTTGGGATATCCCTAATTTTTTTTTTGGAGAATGCATTAATTATATTTTGAACCATGTCTTCTCCCAATTGGTCAATTTAAATTTATAATAATAATTTTTATATAAATATAATAATGATAAAAATATAACGATTTAAAATGAAAAATTTGTTGGAATTAGGACATAAAAAATTTGAAGAACGTGAAATTTTCTTCCCCATTTTGAAGAAAATTATACAGGAGATACACCATGAATGCAATCAATGATCACGCGCACGTGTCAATCAAATCAAATATTACGTACCTGAAATTCTTGGCCATTTCCAAGCTTCACGTTGGTTACGAACTTACGATCCGTCGTAGACGCAGCCACGGACATGAGCCAAGGCGCAGTGTTGCCCACGGTCGCTCTCGACGGGCCTTCGTTCCCGGCCGAGAACGAGGACAAGATCCCACGCCGCATCGCGTGGAAGGACCCGATGGCCGACGCGTGTGAGAAGTAGGGCCGTGCCGAAGCGGGCCCCACTGACATGGAGATGATGTCAACACCGTCCGCGATGGCATCATCAAACGCGGCAAGAATGTCGGCGCTTCCACAACCGTCGCCTTCCCAACAAACTTTGTAAACCGCGATCCGAGCGGACGGGACGCCGCCTCGGGCCGTCCCGGACGCGAGCCCAAAGAAGCTGGCCTTTGGAACCAACGCGCCCGCCACCGTGGACGCTGTGTGGGTCCCGTGCCCGCCAACGTCTCTCGGTGTGGGGCCCTCGTTTACTGGAAACTCGTTATCCGCTTTGTAAAATCTTGCTCCGATTATTTTCCTGCAGGAATAATATAAATCGGTTCATCAATCGTTAAACATACATGATTAGACCGACGTCTCAAAAACTGACCTCACCGGAAAACCCGATCCGACCCGAAAATTTAAACTCGTGACCCAGGTTCAACCTGATCAAATTGAAACCCAAACCTATTGGATCGGACCTGATTCATGGTAGTTTATAATTTTACGATATATAAAATTTATTATGTATGTTATATTTTATTGTAAAAATATATAAAAATTAATATTTTATTATTATATATTTTTTAAATATTGTATTTTATTTAAATTTAGTAAAAAAAAATCATACTCTTAATCTGTTAGGTTGATCTGATTCGACTAGAAAACCCGCAACAATCCGACCCGATTGACCCGTGATCCGTTACTGACCAGAACTTATTTCAACCCGAACCCGAAATGACCCAACTCGAACCCAACCAACGAAACCCGATTGCCAGGTCAACAATCAACATGATCATTGGGCAGGTAAGGGTTGAAATTCCTAACGATCAACTCAAACAGGTCAGGCTGAAATTCCTAACGCTATACAAGTCCGATGCACGACGTCTTTGATCAACAAGAATTCTACATTTCTACTCAATTTGAATGCGGGGTTCAGAATTGGACCTTATGCCATAACTAATTTAATTCATACAATTAGCTATCCCTATGATACATATTGCAAAGTGGACATCCTAGTGATTAGGATATATCGATGTAGCTAGGCTTAATAATTTATAGGTTTGGGAAAAAACCGACCCGGGCCGAGGAACTTCGGTCTTACCCGGACCTGATGGACCAGTCCGGTCCGGAATTGGACTGAGGCCAGCTCCTATTCGGTTCACTGGTGAAGAGCCGGCCTAGCCAGCTAGCGATCCATACGAATATGCATGTAGGGTTAGAGAAATTTACTTGTTGCAAGTGAAGTTGGTTGCAGTTTGACATATGCCCTTCCATTTGGTGGGCACCGGGCCTAACCCGGTGTCGTTGAAGCTCGCAGACTCGGGCCAGATTCCGGAGTCGAAGACGCCCACGATTACATCACTTTCGAGTTCGTTCCTCGCAACGTCAACGGGAAAGCCCATGAAGTCCCATGATCTCGTCGTCTGAAGCTCCATTTTCTCGTCCGGAAACACGGAAACCACACCTTCCACACCTTGAATCTGTTGCGCCTCTGCATCGGTGAGCATTGCCACGCACCCGTAGAAGCTCCTCTTGTATGTGCGCAGCAAATATTCGGACGGGTTTTTGCTATAAGAACTGCAATTGTACACCAAAAATACATGGTAAATTAAGTCAATGTGTATTGCAGACAAGGTAGAGTTACTTGGGCGGAGCATCGGTTCAAAACCGAAACCGAAATTCGTGAATCTGTTGAACTGAAAATCGAATCTATTTTTTTCGGTTTTTGATAAATATAATTTTTGTTCTTAAAATTTTTCGAGCCGAACTAAAAAATAACTAAAACCGAAATTCGTTAATCTGGTGAACCAAAAACCGAATCGAATTTTTTCGATTTTTGATGAATAAGTTTTTTTCTTTAAATTTTTTGAGTTGAACTAAAAATTAACCGAAATCGAACCAAAACTGAAATCCTAAGATGTATTAAATCGAACTGAACTCCGTTTTCGATTCGGCTCGGTCTAATTTTTCGGTTCCAACCGAACCGTGCTCAGACCTATGCAAAGCTTGACCGATGTTACAAGTAAGTTACCTGCCCACAACATTTGTCATCAATTTGTTGTAAAACGCGTTTGGGGATAGACCAGATGGGAGATGACTACCCATGTATACAATGTACATCTGCATTCATTAACATTATGGTTCAACAAAAATGCTACAACAAAGTATATATGTTAAGTACAAGATATATTTTAGAAACCTTTCTGTCATGATCAGCAGCAAAAGTTGAAGTTGGGATAAGAACAAGGCTCAGAAGGAAGAGAAGACATGTTGAAAGGGGTTTGCTCCTCATCCGATTCCTCATGGCCAATGCTTAATTAGCGAATTGATCAAGCAATTAAACTTGATAGATTGATAGTTTGATGGGTTAAAATGTTAGCATACTGGGTTGGTATTTATAGCAAAAAAGACATGTTGAATAGGCCGTTCGAATCTTACCATTCAAATCTATTTTAATGCTACTATTGCTATCATAATACGAGGCATAGTGTATGCTTTGAATTGATTTTATCAAATATCATACGAAGCCGGTCGAAAAGGCGACCATTTTGTGCTAGACGGATCGGGTCAAATATATCACTTTTCTTTTTTAAAAAATCTGAAAATGAAAGAGTACCTTCTTCATAATCTAGACAATATATAGTGTAGACTTTTAGCTAATTCAATTTGTTTGTTTGAATTGGTTCATTTTTAGCATAATCTGTCACTGTCAACAACAACAAAAAATGATTAAAAAGTAGGAGAACATTATAAGATAATTTCCTTGTGTTGGATGAGTTATACAGGCCAATTCTTCTACCAACAAAAAAGTATACAAGTCAAATGGATTTGAAAATAGGAAAGAAGAGATCGTAATTTCATAATGTTGATTTATTCTCTAATCATATCGGTCAAATTAGTAAGTGAATTAGATGATCATGTACGTCTAATAAATGATACTCCGTACTTCTTGAACTCGTTTCGAGAAGAGCATGCCAATTCTTCTTGAACTCGTATTTAATCCGGATCCTCAACTCCTTCAGATCTCTATAGGATTCTCGCTAAAATTCAACCCCCTAATATCTTTTCCTATCAAACCAAAAAATCATGAATTTGGGGTTTATCTAATTCTTCTTTCTTTATTAATTTTCATTTGTGCTTGTTAATTTCTCCTATAATAAATTAGGGTGTTTGTTGACCATGTTTTTCGGTCTTTTTTATTACTTAAGAATTATATAAAATTATAAAAATTAGATAATCTAGGGACGATAAGAATTATAAAAAATTGTTGATTTCACTACTGGTGAAAAGGGGAGACTGAGTCTCAAGAATTCCCCCCAAGTCTTAATCATATAAAAACGAGAGTGTGAGTTTCTCATTAAATTCGTTGAAAAAATTGAGTTAAATCAGTGGAAGATTGTGGCTACTACGAGTAATTAATTGAGTACACATTTTAGAAACTCACACTCGTCAACGTAGTACAGTACGTGACGAGTTTTGGTGACAATTAATTAAACAGGGAGGCATTATCTGACATTGCGTGGCCTTTTTTACGCTTAATCAAGTTCATTTAACAACACGTGTGTATTACGACACTCCGTAATCAAGAACGAGGTGTTTAATAGATAAGTTTTGACAAGTAAAGGTGCTCAGTAGGTCCGTTTCAAAGGCCAGGTGTCAAAATGACCAAAATCGATAAGTTCAGGTGTCTATATATGTTTTAGAGAAAAATCCCAGGATAATCCCCTTTTCAATTATGAATTCCAAAATTATACCCCCATGTAATATTCTTTCCAAAACTACACCTTTTAATTAGAAATACCAAAATAGCCCTATTAATTAAAAGATAATAAATACCCATTAATTAAAAAAGTTCTCTCATCCAGAATACATATTACAGAGAAGCCTTCCAACGCATTCCGACAACTACTAACGCACCACCACTGCACCGCCAACGACTCCGATGAGGTGTGTATTGTACTTCCTCAATTAGGGTTGCATAAAATTATGCTTAAGATTAAATTAGGGTTTGAAGAATTATTATATGTAGTTTACAAACATACTTGATTTTGAAGAACTTGTATGTAGTTTGATTAAACTAATTAAAAATCTGAATTTTAGGCATTATAAGTTCGATTTACAATTCGGCATGACCGACGTGGAGGTCGTAAATTTGATTTAGAGAAGCAGTGTTTGATTAAACTAATTTTGTTTACGTAAAGAGGAGAAGCACTACTGTTCGTGTTCGATTTACCTAATTTAACTTGTAGTAGGAGAAGCACTGTTTAATTAAACTGGTTTGATTACGTAAAGAGGAGAAGCACTAATTTTGTTTACATAAAGAGGAGAAGCTAGCATTGTTTGATTAAACTAGTTTGATTAGGGTTACATAAAAATTAATTTTAAGATATGATTACAATAAATTAATTTTATGTAGTTTCATCATGAAATTTATGTAGTAGTGCTTTTATGTAGTTTAATTAGGGTTACATTAAAATTAGGTTTAAGATTTACTTACAATAAATTAATGTACACTAAATCAATCAACATAAATTACTCTACATTAAATATTATGTAATAGAATCTTAACAACTTTAATTTACATAAAATCTAATCTACATAAAATTAATGTAACACATACACAAAATTAATCTGCATAAATTACTGTAATACTTAAATAAACTAGACTAAATCTAAATAAATCTTATCTACATACACTTAATGTAACAATTTAACCTACATAAATTATTCTACATAAAATTTAATGTAACAAGATGCTAGCAAATATTATGTAACAGAATCTTAACAACTTTAATTTACATAAAATCTAATCTACATAAAATTAATGTAACACATACACAAAATTAATCTACATAAATTAATGTAATACTTAAATAAACTAGACTAAATCTACATAAATCTTATCTACATACATTTAATGTAACAATTTAACCTACATAAATTATTCTACATAAAATTTATTGTAACAAGATCCTAACAAATATTATGTAACAGAATCTTAACAACTTTAATTTACATAAAATCTAATCTACATAAAATTAATGTAACACATACACAAAATTTACTTAGATAAATTATTGTAATGCCTAAATAAACTAAACTAAATCTACATAAATCTTATCTACATACATTTAATGTAACAATTTAACCTACATAAATTATTCTACATAAAATTTAATGTAACAAGATCCTAGCAAATATTATGCAACAAAATCTTAACAACTTTCATTTACATAAAATCTAATCTACATAATTTTTAATGTAATAAACCCTAGCAATATTAATGTAACATACCAAAGTTGCGAATTGCATGTTTACGCAAATCGACCTAGGAGGTGGAGGGGTGGCCGGCGGGGGGCTGGTGCGGCCGGCGGGAGGGTGGTGGCCGGCGTGAGGATGGTGGCCGGAGGGAGGAAGGTGGCTGGTGGGAGGATGGTGGCCGGCGTAGATGCGTAGATCTGGGCAAGGCTATGGCGGCAGTAAGGATACGACGGTAGGGCGGCGGCCGGCAGGAGGGCAGCGGTAGGGCGGCGGCCGGCGGGAGGATGGTGGCCGGCAGATGGAAGGTGGCCGACGGGAGGAAGATTGCAGGACGGAGAATTACGTAAAAACTGTAGAAGGGATTTTTCTAAATTTACGTAAATTGGTTGTAGAGGGCAATTTTGTCCAATTTTATGTATCAGGTTATTATTGTCCAATCTATTGTCTAGGGTATATTATTGGAATTCATTAATGAAAATAGGCTATTGACGTCTTTAACCCTATGTTTTAAGCCCTTAGAAATCATTTGGAAAACCTCATCCAATCTGCATGTCTAGCATACATATATTTTCATCTTCTTAATTATAGTATAATTTTGTTTTGACCAAAAAAGTTATATAATTTTGTGCAAGCAATGACTGTGTATCGTTATTTTTCTCTTCCATGAAAGCATATGGCTAATAGTTGGCGTCAGTCACAAAACTCACAACAAATAACTCGCTCATTCGTAGTCAACCCAAGTCAAAGGACAATATTATCAATATGACAATATGTATTACAATTTACAAGCGATATACATGTATACATTTACACATCAATTTCCTCCTCCTTTTTTGGTTTACCAAAACGATAAATTGATCAAACACTAGGACATGAGTTGCATTAGAGATGGAAACTCACAACAGGAATCCTCACCTTACGCACACCATCAGACCACTCAATAGATGAAAATTAGATTGATTCACTATTCCAACTATCAAAACCTAATTATACAAATACAATTCTATTGAGACCCAATTCAACTAAAAATTGATTTAACAAAAACTGATTCAGCCGAAACCGACTCAACCGAAACCGATTCAACCGAAATCCGATTCAATCGAAAATTGAAAAAACCGACTCAACCCGAAACCGACTGAACCGAAATCCGAATTAAATTAACCAGTTATAACCCGCTAACCCGACTTATCCGACAATTTGAATATCCGACCCGATCTGACCTGACCCGAATGCACCCGATTATCCGTTTATATCCAATACTGTTCACATTCGAATAACCCAAACCGGAATATCCGACCGATTGTTTGAGGAGGCAGAGAAGATATGCCGGCGGGAAAGGATTGTTTCTCCGGAATCCGTCGTCCGTTTCGACCTGATTCGCTCTCTGGTTCGTTCCGAATTCTAGGGCTCTTGTTTATCAGTTGGGTTGAAGAACTTGGGCCTGTTTAAAGACAAACAGGCCCGCTAGACTGAATTTTTTTTTAAATATTCTAAAATAAGAGGCTGTTGAGTGAAGACGACGATTTCCATTTTCCGCTGTGTATCAGTGTATGTGCTAACTCTTGAGGTTTCTCTGCCAACCTTCGATCGACATCCGAAGCTGTAAGAATCTTTCTTTCTCGCTCCGTTTTTCCTACTGGCTTCCAGATTTGATTCTAATTTTAGTGTTGTATAGTTTGTGCTAAACCCTAGCTACTTGAAACTTGAAACTTGAAACTTGTATAGTTTGTGTTGTGTCCATAAGTGTAGAATTCGGTTAGGGGCAGCACACCCAAAATCTTGAGCTCCAAATTAGTGTTGGCTTCGGCATTTTGAAAAGTGCTTCTCAGATTCCCTTGCAACGAGGTCAATGTTTCTGGATTTGGTTTAGGGTTTCTTCAACCCTTCTTGTTTCGATCTTTAATGTTTGTGCAATGCAAAGTTTTCATATCCTCGTTTCTTGTTATAGTTTGTGTTTCTGTCTAAGGCCATTGGCCTTTGGAACCATGTTACATGATTTGTAAGCACCAATTGTCCTTTAATGTCTCAGTAACGCCACTGAACAGCTGTCATGAAGAATGAGAAACTTGGCAAAGTATGCTCGAACCGACATCTTCCACTGGAGCTGTGGACTGAGATTCTCTGCAGGCTTCCTGTGAAAGCTCTCCTCAGATTCCGCTGCGTCTCAAAGCCATGGCTATCTTTGATCGAGGATGCTGGGTTTGCCCGCTTACATCTCAACAACTTCAAGAACAATCGCGCTGAAACCCACCTCCTCGTTGTCGAACAAAGGCGGGAAAACTGGATTGCGTGGGAAAACTGGATTGTGCGGTGCAGTGTCACCTTTGAACCAAATTCACAAGATTGCAGGAGGGAATTCTGGTGTATTATTAGCTCCATTGATGGTCTGGTCTTGCTAGAGAGATTTAAACCTGCCTTAAAATTCAGGGAATTAAAGGTGTGGAATCCATCAATTAGAAAGTTCCATGAGCTTCCATCCTTGCCTGAAATAGAAATATATACATCTCCTGCTAGTGGCTTTATGGATGCAAACATTGGCCTTGGCTATGACCCGTTAGCTCATGATTACAAGCATGTTAAACTTATCTGTGAAAATAACATTTTGCACTCAGTTGCAATTTACAGCCTCGGGAGTGTTTCTTGGAAGTTAATTCCATTTTAAGGCGAAGGATGCTCTTGGCACTGGCTTGGGTTTCCCAGATTCCAAGATATTGTCTATTTACAGGGTAGCTTGTACTTCATTGCCTTCAATGAGGAGCAAAGTGTTTGGGAGTTGGTTTTCTTTGACCTGAGCAGGGAGGTGTTTTCTTCCATAAGAACCCCAAGTGATAGAGCAGCTTGGAAGCTCGTGCTGATTGATGGTGGATGCTCATTGGCAGTGGTTGATGGGACTAGGACTAGACTTTTCTATGACCAGTCAGTGTGGGTGTTGGAAAGTTCTAGAGATGGAAGTGAGTCCGTGTGCTGGACGAAACGTTACTCGTTTCGTTTGGAAAATGGTGAAGACATTTTGCACATGAAGAAGAACGGTGTCATTCTAACACAGATGCATCATAAGGAGACCATGACAGGTGAATCTAGTGAGCTATCGCTACACTCAGCTCGGGTGGCATCATACAACCCTGAAACTGAAGAGCGCAAGATTCTGCAGGTGATAAAAGGTCCCTATTGTAACTTTATTAGTCCTGTATATGCCTACGTTGAGAGCTTGAATCTGCTAAAATGAAAGAGGGAATAGCTAACAACTCTTGCAAGTTTGTTTACCCATTTCCTGTTGCCTCTTCGATGATCAAGATTGACGGTTCATAAAAATGATAATTGCAGCTCAAATATGTCTGTTATGTTGTATGAGGCGATGAACCTGTGTTCCTTATAACTAGTATCATCCTTGTTGCCTTAAAATTTGGTTAATTTTGTGCTATGTATGTGCTCAGTACCATCAAATGGAGCTTATGAGTTATGATAATAGTTGTTAGATTATTTCGATCCCCCACTAGTCTCTTTGAGGTGAGGCATATGTAAATCCCCTTGTAAGAGCTCTCTGAGCCTTTGGGTCTTCCCTGACCTTGGACTGGGGCACCATCCCCTCACCCTAAATTTCATTGACAAAAAAAAAAATAGTTGTTAGATTATTTCTTGGCCAATCTACTTTGGCATTTTCCTTATTCTGGGTCTTCTGTCGTTTAAAATAGTTTATAGAGTTCACTTTGTGTGTCACACCAGAGGAAATCAAGATAACTATGTCAACAAGGATTTGCATAAATGGTTAATCACTTCTATCATGGCTGATTGACTGAACTAGTTGAACTTAAGCAATTCGGGTCACTGTCATGTACTTTAGATTCCGGAAACTGATTGCGAGCTTATCACTTCTTTGTTGTACTTTGGATTTGTGTCCCTTATTGGAGATTTATATTTTATAAATTGTCTTGGTTACAATTAGTAATTTTATCCAAAATATATTTCAAACATTTATAAAAAATATAATGTTTTTTTATCTTATACCTTGATATATTTGAAAAAACTTTATCTTTGTGTTAGAATTTGTAAATAGGATACTAACTATTAAGCAATAACCAAATCTATTATGAAATATCATTTTAAAATGGATAGATGAATATCAAAAGCTTATTACGCCAAATCCTATTTGCTTAGAACGAGTGGGATAATTTAAAAGAAACCTCTAACTTTGTCTAAATCTTATGACGAAATGATTCAAAAATGTGACCCCAACTCGACTAACCCAATTGACCCTATACTGCAAGAAATGAGAAGTAAAAAACTAGGGTTTAAAATTCAACCCCCTAATATCTTTTCCTATCAAACCAAAAAATCATCAATTTTTCTTTGGTGAAACTTAAAAAAAATCATCAAAATGGGCTTTATCTAATTCTTCATTCTTTATTTTTATTTGTGCTTGTTTCTTCTATGATAAATTAGGGTGTTTGCTGACCATGTTTTTCCGTCTTTTTGTATTATTTTAAGATTTAGGATAGCCTTATAACTTAGATATATAATTTAGGGACTATAAGAATTACTCCTTTTGTTTTGAAATACTTGTCCATATACATGATCACTTTTTCTTGTTAATTTCATAATACTTGTTCATTTCATATTTCTTCTAATCTCTTTCCATTTATATCCCTAATAATTATCTCTATCATAATCATTATACTTCTTTATATTTTTTCATACAAATAATTAACTCTACATTCGACAGGGGTAATATAGGAATAACAATTTTTTCTTAATATATGTGTACGGTTCAAATGGACAAGTATTTTGAAACCGAGGGAGTATAAAAAATCGTTGATTCCACTACTCGTGAAAAGGGGAAACTGAGTCTCAAGAACTCTGTTAAATCTCGGTGGGCCATACATGACGTGGGGGGTTCACACGTCGGTTCGTGCGCATATGCGCGGTAAGCCCGACACATAAGCACATGAGGTTCCACCCTAAAACCAATTGGCAATAGGGGAAGTAGCCCATGTACTTATATGGTGGGTGGTTTAGGTTCTAAATCCCGATGTGGGATAAGTTTAGTCTCAACAAACTCTTATCAAGTCTTAATCATATAAAAACGAGAATGTGAGCTTTTCATTAAATTCGTTGAAAAAATTGATTTAAATCAGTGGAAGATAGTGGCTACTGTCAGTAATTAATTGAGTACACATCTTAGAAATCATTTGGAAAACCTCATCCAATTTGCATGCCTAGCATACATTTTAATCTTCTTAATTATATAATTTTGTTTCGACCAAAAAAATTATATAAGTTTGTGCAAGCCATGATTGTGTCTCGTTATTTTTTTTCTTCCATGAAAGCATATGGCTAATAGTTGGCGTGAGTCACAAAACTCACAACAAATAACTCGCTCATTCGTAGTCAACCCAAGTCAAGTCAAAGGACAATATTATCAACATGTATTACAATTTGCAAACAATATACATTTATAATATTATCAACATGTATTTCAATTTGCAAACAATATACATTTATACGTTTACATATCAATTTCCTTCTTCTTTTTCGGTTAACTAAAACGATAGATTGATCAAACACTAGGATATGAGTTGCATTAGAGATGGAAACTCACAACAGGAATCCTCACCTTACGCACACCATCAGACCACTCAATAGATGCTGAGAAAACATCATCAACTGACCCAAACTCACCTTTCACTTGTACTGTGTACGTTAGTTCTTGCCCTTCATGCGTAAAACGCAGGGTCTTGGGCTCGACTTCGACACTCACACCTTTCGGGGAGCTCACCTTGACGTCGTACACATATGGATACGTGCCCTTGGTGACACTCGTGACCCTCCTTTGGAACATCGTATCGAAGCTGCTCGAGTTCGTCGCAACGCTGATGGAAGGATAGTTCAAATCGCCAACAAACCTGCTCAAGTCTTGTGGACAAGTGGTGTTGCTATCGCTTGAGATTTGTCGAATTTGGGTTTCGTTAAAGCCTTGGCCACATAGGAAGTTGACGTAGTCAGTCTCGGTAGTGTTGTAGACTAGACCCGGATCCACGGCCCCCGTATGCTAGTTCAGCTTCGGGAGTGGTGCTTGAACTCAAACGAGACGCTGTGAAAACATAACATTAAATACATTTGCTATAGGGAGACGGGCACAACTGTCAAGCCTAATGAAGAAAGTCAGTGGGCCCGGTAGAAAGGTAGAATGGGACGTGTCGGTACGACCACACATGTGTGTATGGGCCTAACAGATAAGTCCATGGGGTTCCACCCTAAAACCAATTGGCAATAGGTGGAGTAACCCAAGGGTTTATATACTAGGCAATTTCTTTCTTTGTTTCCAATGTGGGATAGCAATTCTCTACACGCCCCCTCAAGTGCAACTGGGTACGGCAGTTGACACTTGGACTTTGATAGGATACGGTGCAACTGGGAAAGGCAGCTTGCACACAATAGGTAGATAACGGGCGGATAGCAAACTGACTAAGTCCAACCCAGGTAGATAGTAAGGTAGATAATGGGCCCAAGACCAAACCCGCTCTGATACCATGAAGAAAGGTAGATAATAGGCAATTTCTTTCTTTGTTTCCAATGTGGGATAGCAATTCTCTACACCTAACTAGTGTGCATGCATGCATATAAACCAAATAAAAATACCGGTAGTCATGAGAGCAGATCGGATCGCAGCTGGGGACCAATCGGGATGGTATGATTTCACATACGCGGCTGCTGCAGAAGCATGAGGACACGCCACGGATGTACCCGATATAATATGGTAAGAAACGGATCTTGTATCGTTCACTATAGACACTTCTCTTTCCGGAGAGTATGCTGCCAAGATGTCGACGCCCGGGGCTGACAAGTCTGGCTGCACGTAATCATATCGTGTTTCTTAGCTCATACGAAAGACTAGAAACATATAATTGCAAGGACAAAGTTTTTAGTTAAGCACTCGATTAATCACCTTAAGAATGCTGGGAGAGATAGGGTTAGGGCCCCTTGAAGAGAAGAATGCAACATAAGGTGCCAACTTATCCTTTATAAAGTCGCTCCGTAATATAGTTGCCTCTGGCTCTAGGTTGCTGTTGTCAAGAACAAGTAACAAGTTTCATTTAGCAAATCGTTTTTTAATTGTGTGTACTAAGGGTACATAATAAACTTACTAAACACGGAAACTAAACTATTATGGAAAAAAATAGTAAACCTGTCACAAAAAAGATTAAAAAATCTCAAATTTTTAGATTTGTCAAAATTTTCTAATAAGACCATCTTATAGTGTGTCTTTAGTACATATTAGCAATTGACCCGCACCTTATACGGGGTGTTATTTATATATTTGTTACTTTATACATTGACTTTATAATTAATAATTACAGATATTATCATATGTATACTTTGTTTTAAAATGACACTTATCTTTTTTATTATAAAATAGTATAATTCTCATATATAATCAACTATTTATAAAAATAATTATATACTTTATTTATATATGAAATACTAAAAAATAAAAAATATATATATAATTAAATGATCGAGGAAGAATGCCATGAGATAAGATTTATTATAAATTTTATTAAGCAAATATAGGTAATAAATAATAAAGATAAAAAAATAAAGCCAAATTATCTTGTATATGCGGTTATTATGTATGAAAAATGAATAAAATAAGAAGTAAATAAAAAATAGGGATTAAATTATCCAAGCATGAATTTTATTTCCTATAAAAAACATTGAAATTAAGTTTATCCATCAAGTTTGTGGTTGTTCACTAAGGATAATATAGGTAGACAAACCGTTAAAAAGGGAAGATACGTATTTACTTTTGTACGTAATTAAGTTTGTTCAATGAGCTTAAAAAAAAAGTTTGCTCAAAATTTTGTTATTAGTGACAATGATCATCGTAATTAATACGGAGTATGTAATTACATGTTTGATGAGGTACGTAATTTAAGTAATATAGGTAGGCAATGAAATTAATTTTGGTGTTCATAATTTTATTCACTGTCAAAAAAGATAAGATAAGATAAGATATTCTACCAAAAAAAAAGATAAGAAAGAGAGAAAATTTTATAGAAATTATAACCTATATAGAGGATAAAAGATAAATTTTCCAACTAATAGAAAGATAAATTTTTCAATTCAATAGATGACAAAATAATTCTAATAAAATATATTATTTTAATAAAAGGGCTGATGTGGTGCAATATGGTGACGGAATTTGCTTCCGCTTTATTATATAGTAATAGATATATAATAGAAAGATCCTTAACAAATCTTGTGCCGATTTATCTATACTACCTATAATATAAAGCGGAGACAATGTCTTCACAAAAATTTGCGCCACGTGTCATTTCTATAATAAAATAATCAGTCGGAGCCTCCTTTATACAAATTAGGTAGTTAGAATCTCATATAATCTTATCCCGTAAAAATAGCTTGAAATTTATCAAAAATTATGAATTATCCCCAAAATTAAGAATTATCGCTTACCAAGAATTAGTTATAATCTTCTAATAAGTATTATTATTTAATAAAACATGATATTTACTATAAAGTAATTTTTAAACAAATCCAACTGATTTATATTATGAGTTGATTTACTATTGGTAAAAAAAACACTAATTACAATACGAAGATAAATATATATGATCCTATCATTGTAACGTGATCATTGACATTACATATCTATATTAAATTGGATTTATAATATCACCTTACCCGTACATGGTACGGGGGTTAAACTAGTTAAACTAGTTGTTGACTTTAAACTTGTTATATACATCATGACAACAAACAATACAACTAAGTTTGGAAAGTTTCCAAATAGATCCATTAATGCAAGGAAGGCGCCATTGATTTAAAAAGTAGTTACCTCGAGAGATTCCGAGCGAAGGAAATGACAGAATCCCCATCATCCAATTTAACAATGGTAAAAGGAAGAGGATAGGCAAAGGAACCATCCCTAAATGTGTTAAAGCCTGATAGAAACACGACTCCGACCGCGCCAGCCTCAATCGGTCCCTCCGCAACACTCAGATCGCACACTACGATCTTCCCTTGCACCAATGTCCGATTCAACGAATGGCAAGAGCTATGCCATAACACATAGCAAAGTTGAATAACCCGATTTTCGCCAATCGAACTTGAATTTAATACGGGTTGTGCTACATTAATGTTAGCCATCACAACTCACCTAGCTTCAGTTGGAAAGGAAGAGTTGGGAGCGTCACCACCATATACAATCGGGAGTTTCTTTCCATAGAGGTCGAATGTGTTGAGTGAACGTTGTCCCTGTGCCCCCCAAAATACAATTAAGTATAGTACTACTATTAGGTGCGAGTCTATGGATAGATTCGCGGAATTTATATCCTAAAAACAATTGATAATAGGAAAAGTAATCGATCAACCTTATACAAATTAACATTCGACGAGACGAAGTTATTAAATTACCCGGAAGACTTGGTCATCTTCAAGGCGCAAGTCAGTTATGAATTTCCGGTCGGTTGTAGACGCGGCCACAGACATTAGCCAAGGCGCGTTATTGCCCACGCCTGCTCTCCACGGGCCGCTGTTACCGGCCGAGAACGAGCCCAAAATTCCATTTTGCATCGCGTGAAATGCACCGATCGCAATGGGGTCCACGAAATAGGATGTCTTAGAGAAACTGAGGCCGAAGAAACTGAAGCCAACTGACATTTAGATGATGTCGACGCCATCAGAAATGGCGTCGTCAAAGGCACTAAGAATGTCCGCGACACTGCAGCCGTGGCCTTTCCAACAAACTTTGTAAACCGCAATCCGAGCGGACGGGACGCCTCCTCGAGCGGTCCCGGATGCGAGCCCAAAGAAGCTGGCCTTTGGAACCAACGCGCCTGCCACAGTGGACGCTGTGTGGGTCCCGTGCCCGTCAACATCTCTCGGTGTGGGGCCCTCGTTTATTGGAAAATCGTTATCCGCTTTGTAAAATCTTGCTCCAATTATTTTCCTACACGATGATGAACGTAACATCACTTCGACCAAAAAAAATGAACATAACATCACTATAAGCAGGCACCTTAAAACCCGACGACCCAAAAAAAAACCGACCCAATCCAAAAAATCGAGACTATTTGTTGGAAATTGTTTTGGGCGAATTAACTGTGTAAACACGTTACTTCGCTACAAAGAGGGACTCCTAGTCACAAAGTCGTCACGACGCGTTAGAAATGATGATCAGAAAATAATAGCAGAAATTATATGTAAAGAAAACAAAAGAATGGCGAGAATTGATGCGTATTTCGTGTTGATCTTCCCAGACGTCGTTCTTGGATACAACTAAAAGAGTACAATCTCAGTGTATTCTTAAAATAAAAAGGTTGCGATTGGATGTTTCTAGTGTGAGAATGGCAAGAATTGTTTTAGCGATGGTCCGAACGGTGTCTCCCTTTTGGTGCGTTTCCCTTCCTTTTATAGCGAAGATTTCCTCCTCTAATTGAGCCGTTGGCAGGCGTTACATGAGATCCCGGAAATCTCGCACTTGAAGTTACGATTCGGTGCTTGAAGATCACCGCCTTGCTACAGTCGGCTTTCCTCATTGATGACGAGCGGAATTATCGGAATTCATGGCTGGCGTGAACGTTGAGTTGGCGATGGGCCTTTTCTTCGTTGGGCCATGGGCTTGAACTTCCGAGGGCCCAACAATACCCCCTCAAAAAGCCCGGGGAAACCGTCCCGCTGGCGGTTTTGCTAGGGTTTTTTGAATTTCAAAAGTTGTTTTGGGAAGTTGTAGCGGTTTGATAGCCCTGTCCCATCACCTGTCTATTTAATGGGAACGATGATGGCCCTGCAGGTTTCACAACTATTCCTCCTTCTTTTTGCTGAGGTACGCTTCTCCGCTTTCTTCTCTTCTGGTTTCCATGGCTTCTCACAAAGTTCCTCCTTCCTGTTTGAAAAGTTCTACTTTACTATCTTTGTCTCCTTCCCACATCCTGACTCCGCCTTTCCAGAGGGATTCTACTTCCGAAAATCCCTGGGAATTTGCGTCGCTTATGGGTTTTCCTTCTAAAGCCGAAAATTTTCTCCCTCCTGCTGGTTTCTATGCTGATTTTTACGCCGATGATTGGGTTTGTCTTCACGAATACCCCTTCCGCATTGGTCATCGGTTCCCGTTTTCACCTCTTGTCGTTGATTTTTTAAGAAAATTAGACATTGCGCCGGGGCAATTACTCCCTCAAGTTTGGAGGCTGTTGCTCTCCGTTGAGCGGTTATGCTTCACTCAGGGCATTGCCTTTAAAGCTGAGGACTTTTTCTTAAATTATCGCGTTTCCAAAGGTGGCCCTAGGCGTATTACGCTAAAAACCCTTAGGACGAAATCGGACCTTGTGTTCAACATTTCAAAATCTGACCGCGGATGGGCAGATAAATTCTTTTTTGTGAGGGTCTCTTCTCTTAAAGGCGACACCTCCTTCTTACGAAGCCGCTGGAGGCCTATAGGTAGTGTTTTCCCCTTACCCTGTTTTTGCTCAGCCTGTGCCTTACTTGTTTCTTGGTTATTTCGACAGAAGAAGTTTGCTCTCTCATTCCGCGCAAAGGTTCCGCTGTCATCATCTCTCGGATTGAAGCACTTTCGGCCGCTGAAAGATCGTACCCAGATCTTGGACCTTCTTCCTCGACAGAATCTGACAAAATCGAGATGTCGAGTAAATGTTTTCGCACTTGCATGTTCCTTTTCTCTCATGTTTTCTTTATATTTGCGTGTTTGTTTAACGCGTTTATGCCTTTATGTTGTAGGTTCCAGAGCTACGCGTTCCACGGCTTCGCTTACCACCTCTGAGCGCCTGGAAGCGCGAAAGAAGAGAAAGGCCGAGACCACTTCCAGCGCAGACACCGAAACTGCTATCTCGCTCCCCCCTAAGGCTTCAGAGATCAAGAAGTCTGCTGTGTTTAAGAAGGATTCGGGCGTCAAAATGACCGACCTGCCTAGGACCATGATGTCGCCGGATATGGATCCCGTAAAATGCCTTCACTCCTTGGCCCCTTTGAAAGTTGACTGCTTCTCTGGGCGTCCGCACCCCCAGCCTTCCTATTCTGAATTGTTTGGTGAAATCGTCGCCGCTCAGTGGCAGGTATGATTTAAAAACATACTTTCGCGTGTTACCTGTCTTTTCCTTTGTTCTGAATTGTAACGTGCTGATGTACCTCCCCAGGGCCTTCAAGTCTCTTTTGCTACTTTTGACAAGTTCAAGGATCTTCCCGACCAACTGTCTATTTGCAACATGAACCTCCAAAATGAGAAGAACAAGTCTGCATTGTTGGCCGGGGAGAAGGCGTCACTGGAATCGAGGGTCGCCGAGTTGCAGGAGGAGTTGAAGATGGCTAAGCAGGAATCCCAGGTTTACCAAGAAGAACTTGAGAATGAGCAGAAGAAATCCGCTGCCCTGGCAAACGAGATCGAGGAGTCTGCCGACTTCTACTCCATCAAGGCCCGAGTGGAAACAATGGAGGAGCACTTTGCGGGGAGGTCTACTGGTTGGGACGTCGCAAAGGAGAGAGCAGACTTTATAGCAATGTTTCCCGACACGGCTAAGGCGCTGAAGAATCCATCTCCGATGGATGATATTCTGAAGGTGGCGCAAGAAGTGGCGCAAGTGGAAGCGTCGGAGAAGGATTCCCTGAAGGCTCCCGAAGACTAAACTTGTCCGTTTGTGTTTTCAAAGACTTCGTATTCTACCCCCAGTGTGTTGGGGCTTTTGAACTTGTTTTACCCCTCGCGTATTTTGGGGTTGGTTTGTAAAAACTTAAGTGCTCTGGCCGCTAGTTTAGGGCCTCTTGACTGCTTGCCCTTCGCTTTTTGGGGCCTGTTTAATTATTATTATTATGCATGCTTGTCTTTTCTTTGTCTGTGTTTGTTTTGCAGGTTTGAAGTCAAGCTGGGGGCGTAAGAGCCTGGTAGAAGATTTAGCTTAGTATAGAGATCTCTTTGCAATTTGTATAGCGCTTAGTATGTAAGATGCAGCTTATGAGGGCGAAGATGTAAAGGAAAGTTGTAACTTGTATTAATTTATGATCAGTTGTACAAGTAAATGAATAAAGAGCTCTTTTGTATAAAAAACTCTTGTTTGTCTCGTTCGCCTCGTGCATTTGGAATTCTTGACTAGTCAATTTGCGTGCACTTGTTGCCTGTTTGTAAGGCTTGGGCCTTTTGTTTTTGGCCTGTAACGTCACAAGGCGTCCCTTGTTAGTTTTCGTAGAACTGTGTATGTCAAGGCTTGTGTAAAGCCGTAATGTAATGGAGTCAAGTATCGTGTAAGAATGTAAAAGTAATGTCATAAATATGTACCTTGGCTCAGAAATGATAAAGCTTCAAGTTCATCGCGTTCCAGCTTCTGGGCACCGTCTTGCCATCATGCGACTCTAACTCGTATGCACCTTGCCCTACGATTTTAGTGATCTGGTAGGGGCCCTCCGAATTTGCTCCAAGTTTGCCTGCATTTAGTTCCTGAGTGTTTTGAAAGACTTTTCTCAACACCCAATCCCCGACTTGAAATGCTCTGGAATTAACTCGTTTGTTATAACTCCGTGCCACCCCCTGCTTGTATGCTGCTAATCCAATTGAGGCTTCATCTCGTAACTCGTCCACCGTGTCGAGATGGTGTAACGAGTTAGAGATGTTGGATTCTTCTGTAGTAAGACCATACCGAGTAGTGGGCAAGGATACCTCAACTGGTAACACAGCCTCGCATCCGTAGACTAAGGAAAAAGGCGTATGCCCAGTTGCAGTCTTAGGTGTAGTGCGATCTGACCATAATATAAGTGGTAATTCGTCTGCTCACTTTCCCTTGGCATCTCTAAGCCGCTTCTTGAGATTGTTAAGAATAACCTTGTTACTTGCTTCCGCCTGACCATTAGCTTGTGGGTAGCGAGGCGTAGACATAACAAGTTGAATGTTGTATTGCTGGCAAAAAGCTTTGGTCTTGTCGCTGATGAATTGGGAGCCGTTGTCGCATACTATAGTAGATGGTATCCCGAACCTGCTTAAGATGTTTCTGCGGATAAACGAGATAACTTGAGTATCCTTGACCTCCTTGAAGGCTTCGGCCTCGATCCACTTAGAGAAATAGTCCGTCATGGCAAGTAGATACACGCGTTGCCCTGAAGCTAGTGGGAGTTTCCCAACGATGTCCATCCCCCACTTCATGAATGGCCATGGTGAAGTAAGGGGATGAAGTAACTCTGAAGGTAAATGTGGAATTGGTCCATGACGCTGGCACGCGTCACACTTGCGGGCAAACTCCGCTGCATCTCTGTTCATGGTGGGCCAGTAGTACCCCATCCTGCTTGCTTTCTTCGCCAAGTTCCGACCCCCTGTGTGGTTGCCACATTCGCCGTCATGTATGTCTCGTAGCACTACCTGTACTTCGTGTTCTTGCACGCATCGTGCGTATATTCCTGACGACATCCACTTAAACAGAATGTTATCTTTAACCGTAAATGTGGAGGCTTTTACCTTAAGTCGTTTGGCCTCCTCCTTGTCTTTTGGCAGGACACCGTGCTGCAACCATCCCAGGTAAGGCATTACCCAGGACTGGTTACTGTCTGAACTGCTTACTGCTAACACGTCAGCTTCCTTGACTATTGATGGTGTATCGAGGTACACGAAGGGAATTTTAGTGTATTCTCGCGGATCTATGGCGGATCCGAGATTAGCTAAGGCGTCAGCCTGTGTATTAGCGTCTCGAGGAACCTGCTTGATCTCGAAATGCTTGAAATTCTTCACAATCTCACGCACTTTTTCTAGGTACGCTTTCATCTTTGAATCCCTGGCAACATATGAGTCTGTTACTTGGTTCACAATAAGCAACGAATCACAAATTACCTCGATTTCTTGCACGTTAAGATCTCGGGCAACGAGTAAGCCTGCTATGAGCGCCTCATATTCTGCTTCATTATTGGTAGCCTTGAACGTACACCGCACAGCCTGGGCTATCCTATCCCCCTGTGGTGACTTCAGAACTACCCCCAGACCAACACCAACTTGATTTGATGCACCGTCGGTGTGCATCAGCCACTTGTTATTACTTGCTACATTCAGCATCTCTTGTTCTTCTTCCTGTGAAGGGGTAGGGGTGAAGTCGACCACAAAATCTGCCAAGGCTTGCGATTTTATTGCTGTTCGGGGCTCATATGAAATGTCGTAGCCATTCAAGTGAATTAGCCAACGCGTTAACCGACCTGATAATTCTGGTTTGGACATGATACTCTTCATAGGATAGTTAGTTCTCACGATAATACAATGACTTTCAAAGTATGGACGTAACTTAATGGAAGCCATTACCAAAGAAAGAACTAATTTTTCCGTAGGAGAATACCTGGTTTCCGCGTCAAGCAATGTCTTACTTACATAGTAAACTGGTAACTGGTTACCATCTTCTTCACGGATTAGAACAACATTGACTGCAACTTCTGTAACGGCGAGGTAGACATACAATTTTTCCCCTCGCTGTGGTTTCGATAGTACCTGCGGGCTTGATAAATACTGTTTTAACTCTTCGAATGCCTTCTCATGCTCTTCCTTCCACTCGAACGACTTATTCTTTTTTAAGATGTCGTAGAATAGCTTGTTTCGATCTGACGAGCGGGATATGAATCTGTTCAAGGCGGCTATTCTTCCCGTTAACTTCTGAACGTCTTTCACACACTTTGGTGATTCAAGTTCCATTATAGCTTTGACCTGTTCCGGGCTTGCCTCTATCCCCCTTTGGGTGACTATATACCCGAGGAATTTCCGTGAAGTGACGCCGAATGAACATTTGGTTGGGTTCAGCTTCATCTTGTACTCTCTCAAGATTTGAAAGGTGTCTCGTAGATGAGTGATGTGGTCTTCCGCCTTTAATGACTTGACGAGCATGTCGTCGATGTAGACCTCCATTGTATCCCCCAGCTTTTCCCGAAACATCTTATTAACCAATCTCTGGTAAGTAGCACCTGCGTTTTTTAATCCGAATGGCATAACTTTATAGCAATAAGTCCCTTGATTAGTTACGAATGCCGTTTTTTCCTGATCCTCAGGATTCATCATTATTTGGTGATAGCCACTAAACGCGTCCATAAAAGTTAACAACTCGTGTCCTGCCGTCGCGTCCACCATTGCGTCGATATGAGGCAATGGGAACGAGTCTTTAGGACACGCTTTGTTTAAATCAGTAAAATCGACACAGACGCGCTACTTACCATTTTTCTTTTTGACCACTACTACATTCGCTAGCCATTCAGGGTATTTGACTTCCCTTATTTTTCCAGACTCAAGTAAAGATCTTACTTCTTCGTTTATTACCTGATTTCGCTCGGGAGCGAACTTACGCCTTTTCTGTTTCACCGGTGGCATCTTTGGATTGACGTTCAGGGCATGAGTAATCACGCTTGGATCTATGCCGATCATATCTTCATTCCCCCAGGCGAAACAATCTTTGTAAGACCGTAAAAACTCCACCAGCCCTTCTCGCAAAGTCGGTTCCAGATCTGCCCCCACCCGGACTTTTTTCGAAGGTTCGGATGGGTCAAGTGCTATTTCTTCTAGTTCGGGGGCTTCCGGCTTTACGTAGAAGGATGGAGTCTTACAGTCTTTTAGTTGCTAATCGGAGGTTCGCTCACTAGTTCCTGCCTTTGAGGTTGTGGAAGTTGTGGAAGTCGTCACTCTCATCGTCACTGAGTAACATTCTCTTGCAAGTATCTGTTCTCCTCGGATCTCTTGTATCCCCCAAGGAGAAGGAAACTTCACGCATTGGTGATACGTCGACGGGATTGCTTTCATCCCGTGAATCCATGGCCTGCCCAAAATAACATTAAAGGGTGAGGGATAGTCTAGAACTTGAAACTTTACTTGATAGTTTACTCCCTGAGCAATGGTTGGTAGGGAAATTTCTCCCAGCGTGTTGTGCGATTCACCGCTGAATCCTACCAAAGTCGTGGACTTTTTGACTATGTCGTTAAGTCCGAGACCTAAGCTGTACAATGCATCCAACATAAGCAAGTTAGTGGAGCTCCCATTGTCAATCAAAATACGTTTAACAAGGAAATTTGCAATTGTCAAAGATATTATCAAACAATCGTGATGAACTTCCTCTTCTTCGACGTCGTCGAAGGTGATAGGCATAATGACATGGCTGGAGCGTGTAGGAGCTTTGGGATTTTCTCGTCTGGCTTCCCTTGCGATTCTCTTAGCCGCGGAATAGGTTACACCACAGACATCCGACCCCCCAGTAATCACGTTGATGACTCCTGCATGCTTAGGGGAGTCAGGCTTTCGGGCTCTTTCCACATTCCGAGCTAGCTGCTCCCTGCCGCGCTCAGAGATCAGTTCTTTGAGGTAGCCTTTCCTCAGCAAGTCGACGACTTCCTTTCTTAGCGCGATGCACTCCTCTGTCGTATGACCGTGATCGAAATGAAAGTCACACCATCTCGACTCATCTTTACGATGGTGTGGTATGTCTTTCTTCCGTGGCCACTTGACAGCGTTCCCCATCGTGCTAAGGGTCCGAACTATCTCGGTTGCGCTAACTCGAAAGTTGTGCTGAGACAGCTCTGGAGGCAGCAGGGCGTTCTCGCTTCTCTTGGCATATGACGTGTTAACGGTTGGCTTGTTGTGCGGCGATTGGTGGGCGGCCGAAGGGTAAGGAGCATACCGAGCCTCCCGTTTCCCTTGCCGTCGATCATTCCGCTGAGGACTCGCCCCTTTGTCGGCGTAGAGGTCGTCTTCCTCAAGACGGACGTGTGCCAACGCTTTAACCTACACTTCATCAAAGTTAGAGCAAGGGTACTTTGTTAGTTCACGATACAATTCGGGTTTTCGGGAGGATATCCCTCGCCGGAAGGCTTCCACTGCCGTCGCTGCATCGCATCCTTCAATAGTTACAAGTTCCTCGTTGTAACGGCTAAGGAACGCCTTTAAGGACTCTCGAGGCTTCTAGACTAAGCGATATAAGTCGCTAGATCGCTTCTTTGCGTGTCGGCTGCTCGCGAACCTGATTCTAAACTTGTCAACCAACTCAGCAAAAGATGAGATACTCCCAAGTGGTAAATGTGAGTGCCAGTTTAGCGCGGGACCGCATAACGTGTTCCCGAACCATCGACACATAACGGTTTCTTTTATTTCAAAAGGGACAGTACTAATATTCATAGCTTGCTTAAAGGCTGCTATATGTTGGTCGGGATCGGTAGTCCCTTCATATTTTTGAATTTCCGGGACGTGATACTTTCGAGATATGTTAACTCTCGCGATAGCGGGTACAAAGGGTGCATCGGTATAACCGTCATGCCTTTCCACTGCAATCGGTTGAGGAGCCCCTGGGACCTGAGTAATTCGGTCTTCCAGGGCTCTAAGGCGTTCCTTGAGCTGAATAACCTCATTACTTTCTCGAACCGCCCCGGGTGTGCTAACAGTTACCTGATTACCAGTTGACGGTCCGGCTACGTTTGGAGTAACGAGATTGGGATCTTCCATGTCCAGGCGTCGGGCTACGTCGTTAATCACGTCGCTCCTTTGGTGGTAAGCGGGAGCCGATTGAACCTGAGATCGAAGCAAGTTACGCTCATTAGTTAAAGCCTCGATTTGTTTCCCATAAACTTCAGTAATCTTAGAGTTAGCCTCTCTTTGGCTATCTAAATCCTTCTGGAGCGCGAGCATGGTCGCGCGAATCTCTGCAATGGCGCTGGATTCAG
Organism: Polygonum maritimum; assembly: GCA_963924305.1. Lineage (NCBI taxonomy): Eukaryota > Viridiplantae > Streptophyta > Magnoliopsida > Caryophyllales > Polygonaceae > Polygonum > Polygonum maritimum. The sequence goes on from OZ002737.1 coordinate 810,245, forward strand.
CCGTTTGCCTCTCGGAGTTGTTGTTGTCGTTCGGTGGCTCTTCCCGAAGAGGCAGCTCTTGGTGCTGATTATCATTGTCGCTGTTGTTGATGGCGTTGCTAGGGTTGCTATTGTCGTTGAGATTTTGGTTGTCGTCGGAGTCGATGATTTGGTGGTTGTTTGGCTCGAGATCCCCGACGTGGCTATGAGTTGCCTCCATGCTTGGTGTGGATTCGATAGCTTGCTAAGTCGTGACTTCCTTTTTGGCTAGGGCCCCACGGTGGGCGCCAATTGTTTTGGGCGAATTAACTGTGTAAACACGTTACTTCGCTACAAAGAGGGACTCCTGGTCACAAAGTCGTCAAGACGCGTTAGAAATGATGATCAGAAAATAATAGCAGAAATTATATGTAAAGAAAACAAAAGAATGGCGAGAATTGATGTGTATTTCGTGTTGATCTTCCCAGACGTCGTTCTTGGATACAACTAAAAGAGTACAATCTCAGTGTATTCCTAAAATAAAAAGGTTGCGATTGGATGTTTCTAGTGTGAGAATGGCAAGAATTGTTTCAGCGATGGTCCGAACGGTGTCTCCCTTTTGGTGCGTTTCCCTTCCTTTTATAGCGAAGATTTCCTCCTCTAATTGAGCCGTTGGCAGGCGTTACATGAGATCCCGGAAATCTCGCACTTGAAGTTACGATTCGGTGCTTGAAGATCACCGCCTTGCTACAGTCGGCTTTCCTCATTGATGACGAGCGGAATTATCGGAATTCATGGCTGGCGTGAACGTTGAGTTGGCGATGGGCCTTTTCTTCGTTGGGCCATGGGCTTGAACTTCCGAGGGCCCAACAGAAATTTCAATGTTAAGCTTGATCAAAAAATTAATGGGTCTGGAGCGATCCGAACCCGATGTCCGCTTTTTTTTGAGGCTAGTGATCTATGCCAATATGCAAGTAGCTAGGGCTAGAGAAATTTACTTGTTGCAACTGAAGTTGGTTGCAGTTTGACAAATGCCCTTCCATTTTGCGGGCACCGGGCCTAAACCGGTGTCGTTGAAACTCGCAGACTCGGGCCAGATTCCGGTGTCAAAGACACCCACATTTACATCACTTTCGATTTCGTTTCTCGCAACGTCAACCGGAAAGCCCATGAAATCCCATGATCTCGTCGTCTGAAGCTCCATTTTCTCGTCCGGAAACACAGAAACCACACCTTCCACACCTTGAATCTGTTGCGCCTCTGCATCGGTGAGCTTTGCCGTGCACCCGTAGAAACTCCTCTTGTACGTGTAAAACAAATATTCGGACGGGTTTTTGCTATAAGGACTGCAATTGTACAAAAAAGTACATGGTAAAATATGTCATGTGAATTGCAGACAATGTAGAGTTACTCTATGCCTATGTGAGCTTATATAGGGTTGGGAATCGATTCAAAACCAAAACCAAAATTCGTGTACGTGTTGAACCGAAAACTCAATCGAATTTTTTCGGTTTTTGATAAATGTAAGTCTTTTTCTTTAAAAATTAACCGAGACCAAATCAAAACTGAAATCGTGAAAATTATAAACTGAGGACTGAACCGGTCTAATTTTTCGGTTCCGACCTTCGAGCTTGACCAATCTTACAAGTAAGTTACCTGCCGACAACATTTGTCATCAATTTGTCGCAAAACGCGTTTGGGGAGAGACCGGATGGGAGATGACTACCCATGTATACAATGTACATCTGCATTCATTAACATTATTGATTAACATTTTTTTTTTTTGATTAACATTATAGTTCAATGAAAAATGGTACAACAAAGTAATAGAAGGAATCCGTAATAGAAACCTTTCTTTTTTTTTTTTTTTGCATAAGGTAAACATTAGGCTCCCTTTCTAAAGTAGGGCCAACCTAGATCATCCTTTCGGATGATTTTACTAAACTCCTTCAGGAGAAATAATGTTTCCGGAGTCCAGGCATCCGGGTTTACAAACGTCCTTGATGAGGGGGATGAATCAATGAAGCTGTTGTAGTAGTCGAGGAAGGAGTCTGGAATATCATGTTTGGCCAAAAAGTCTGCGGCTTGGTTACATTCTCAAAAGCAATGGAAGATCTTGACTTGTATGAATCCTTGAAGGATGTTGTGGATGTCATAAAAGATTGTACCAAGTTCCCAAGGAACCTTCCAGATACGCTTCAAGGCATTGATGACTGTAAGGTTGTCACCTTCAATGATGATTTTGGAAAGATGAAGCTGATGAGCTTTGTTGATAGCCGCGAGAAGAGCCAGTGCTTCAGCTTCAAGAGCACAGCTCGCACGACAACATTTTCTAGAAATGGACAGCACCTTCCCATCTTGTAGCCGAACAATAGATGAGATGGATGCCCTCCCATCAGATCTGAAGGAGGCATCAAAATTAATTTTTGCCCAGTCAGCTCTTGGCTTCTGCCAGTGGAGGACTTGCGTGTTGGATTTTTTCTTGTTGTTCGGGGGAGCTTGTATAGAAGAAAGCCAAGTGAAGTAAGTCTTGGTAGCTGTATTTCCAACCACCTTGGGATCAGCATTTGGAGCATTTCTAAAAATGACAGAGTTTCGAGAGAGCCAGACCTGCCACCAAGCAAAACATAGAAGATGAAAGGAATCACTTCCAGCACGCGTAAGCTCCAAGTTGGTGACAAAATCATGGTTAGAGATGAGCGGGAGAGATCTCTGTATTATTCGTTCCATATTCTTAAGGGTATTAATAGTAAAAGGGCATTGGAAAAAAAGATGATTTAAGTCTTCATCTGCCAATCCACAAAGGCTACATTGGCTAAAGACTCTGTGGTAGTGACGATTAAGGCGTTCTGTAGTAGGAAGGGCATCCGAGTAGGCCTTCCAAAGGAATGTCTTAATTTTTGGTGGTGTTGGGAGCTTCCAAATCCAATTCCCACCAAAACAAGGGAGGGATCCTTGTTGCTGAAGGAGGTTCGCAGCAGATTTGACCGTAAAATTGCCATCAGGTGATGGGGTCCAGATTAGTCTGTCCGGGATCTCGAAAATATGAATACGAATACTACAAATTTTATTAACAAGATTTTGTGGAAGTATTTGAAGCGGTTTCTCTGTGTCCCATTGTTTATCAGGTAAAATGAAGTCAGAAACCTTTGCATTGATATTCGAGTCATCAAAATAAGGAAGCAAGGTATCTTCAAAAGCCCATCGGTCCGTCCAAAAGCAAATGTTTTGGCCAGAACCTAATTACCATCTAAGGCCCTTCTGGAAAGTGTCTCTAAGATGGAGGAGACGGCTAAACTGCCAAGAGAGATTCGCACCTTTTTCATAGTCTAGGACATTAGTAGAGCCAAGGTATTTTTCAGTAACGATTTTGACCCACATATTAGAAGGTTCGTTTAAAATTTTCCAAAGAAGCTTCATTTGGAGGGACAAATTAGTCACTTCCGCCGATCTAAAACCCAATCCACCCTCAGCTTTCGGAGTGCATAGGCTGTCCCACGAGATCAATGGGTGGTAGCTTGGGTTGTGCTTGTTCCAGAAGAAATTCTTGTTAAGCTTATCAATCTGATCCCAAATCCCCCGAGGCAGTAAAAAACATTGCATCAGGAAGTTGGTTTTCGATGTTAAATTGGCTTGGATAAGGACTGCTCTCCCGGCCTGGGAAAGCGAGTTGGCCTTCCATTTAGAAAGTTGTTTCTTGAGGTTTGCAATTGCATCATCAAAAACATGGTTCTTGACCCGTCCACGAACTATCGGAATTCCAAGATACTTCTCTAGGTTTGTTGTTAGTGGTATGTTAAGAAAACTGCCTAAGGATGAAGCAGTCGTCCGATTGATGTTGGCAGAGCATTGGAGACTACTCTTGTGGAAATTAAGTACAAGTCCCGTTTTTTCCGCAAAGGAGTCTAGAGTTGATTTTATAAAGCTCATATTCTCATAGGTTGCATTTGCCAATATCATAGTGTCATCCGCAAAGCTCAGAAAGGGCAAACAGGTACCATTCTTTGTTAGCTGAATTCCCACTCTATGAGTGGGGAGCCTCGCTTCCTTTTCCAAGATTCTGGCTAGATACTCCATTGCTATAATAAAGATGTAGGGAGCTAGAGGGTCTCCTTGTCGTAATCCTCTTGTTGGCCTAAAGACCGGCCCTGGTTCATCATTTACTAACACCGAAAAGGAAGCAGAAGTTATACATGTCATGACCCACGTGATCAATTTAGGATGAAATCCAAATTTAGTGAGGATTTGTTGTAAGAAATTCCAATCAACTTTATCATATGCTTTTTCCATGTCAAGTTTAAGGGCCATCCATCCTTTCTTTCCTTTTTTCTTACGATGAAAAGAATGGAAAATCTCATGTGCAATCAGAATGTTGTCTTGGATAAGGCGTCCTTCAAGAAAAGCACCCTGAAGCGGATGAATAATTTTCGGGAGTATGTTCCGCAATCTATTTGCAATCAGCTTCGAGATTATTTTGTAAACAATCTTACAAAGACTGATGGGACGAAAGTGGTTGATATTGAGAGGGTTATCAACCTTTGGGATCAAAGCAATGAAGGTATGGTTAATTTCCTTAAGCATCAGGGATGAGTGGAAAAAGGATTTAACAGCTAGGGTGACCGAGTTTCCAACTATACTCCAGTATTTTTGGAAAAAATCAGCTGGGAAGCCATCGGGGCCAGGCGTCTTGTCAGAAGCCAGATCGAGTACAGTCTCCTTGATTTCAGCTGTCGTTGGTTGTCGACAAAGACGCTCATTATCAGTGTCCGATATCAATCTTGGAATGATTTCTAAGTCTTGCTGAGATGTAGTGTTTATTTCATTGCTGAAGAAGCGGGTTTTAAGTTCCTTTGTAATCTCCGTCTTTATGAGATCATGGTCATGGAGGATCACCCCCTCCTGGGTTTGAAAAGAGTAGATTTTCTGCCTGTAGCTCCGAATTTTTGCTATGCTTTGATAGTACCTAGTGTTTTTATCTGAGAGTTGTTGATGATTGACTTTTGCTCTTTGTTTCCAATACCTATGTTGAAAGTCCAAAAGACCTTGAAACTTCTTATTATGTTGTTGAAGCTTCAAATAAAGAGTCGGGTCTTGGGGGTGCTTTAGGATGTCATTTTGGAGCTTAGCTAAATGGTCTTCTACTTTCTTGAGTTGTTCATGATTATGAGAGAACTTGGAATGAGCCCAAGATTTCGAGTACCTTTTAAGAAGCTTGAGTTTTCTTGAAAGATGAAACATATAGGATCCTTGCATTCTAAAGTGCCACACTTTTCTAACCAAATTTTCAAAGTCAGGTCGTGAGGTCCAGGCATTCTCAAAACGGAAGGGTATATTTCGACGACATTTATCATTCTCTAGGGAGAATGTAATCATATAGTGGTCCGAGGTGGTGAAGGGATGATGATGCACTGTGAGATACGGAATCTGAGAGAGTAGATCCGAGTGTATGAGTACTCGATCCAACCTTTCATAAATATTGTCTGTTTGCGAGGTTGATTTTCTCCAGGTAAAAGGAAAACCTGACGTGGCAGTGTTTAGGAGGTCAAACTCCGAGCAGAAATCCAATAGACGTTTAAATCTAGTGGTACTAGGAATTTGACCTCCCAGTTTATCATTAGGACAATCAATTTCATTGAGGTCTCCAACCAGCATAATTGGGAGGTTATAAGATACGATGATTTGTCTTAAATTTTCCCAGTAGGCCTCTTTGTCATCTTCTCTAGATGGAGCATAGATAAAGATCATGATAATTTCAATGCTTTTATAAAGAAATTTTGACACAATGCAGTTTTGGTCAATTTGGATAATTGCAAATTGTCGGGAAACAACAGAATTGTTCCAAAGGAGCCATAGGCCACCCCGCGATCTTATAGACGGAGATAGAGCATAATTTGAAAATCCAAGTTTTTTAAGAAGATTTTCATTAGGAGGGTTAGAGGATTTTGTTTCCGCCAAACACAATAGATTCAAGTGATTTTGTCTTTTAAAGAATTCAAGTTCTTCCCATAATGAGGGGCGGCGAACGCCCCGGACGTTCCAATAGCCTACGTTCATGTTATATTCGGCTCAAAAAGGACGACAATGTCTTGGCCAAGATTCATTTGATTTTGTGTGAATGTTTCCAGCTTCATCAAGAGCTCATAAAGCCCCAAGTATTGGAGAGGCATAGTAGTTGAGCCGTTGCTCCTGTATTGGTGACGAAGAAAATCAAGATCAACATAAACACTCACGATTTCGACACTAGTGTGAAGGGAAACATATACAATCATAATGTTCAAAGGCGGAATCTCACATAATAAGGTCATAGTTGCTTCATGATTTCTATTGATCATATGTTCGGTCGTTACAATGGGTACCAAACCACTGGAAAGCACAGACAACCAAGCAGAAATTGAAGTTTCAACATGAAAATCACAAAAAGTAACTTCAAAAGACCAAAATAGCCGATCAAGATAGGCATTCAAAGTCGGGTCAAAAATAGGGTTTGAGTCCCAAACAGAGAGATGATTTGGGGAAAAGATAGAGTCTAGTTGGGAAGCATAATCATTTTTTGTAGCGACCGTCCTTTCATTTTTCCATGGTTCAAAAGAATTTTCAGTGGCATAAGGATGCCAGATCGTCAGCGGAGAACGCCCAGTCATCACCTCCATCTCCCTAGCGGGGCTCCACCAACCACAGAGGGGCAGAGTACCATGCAAGGAGGAGAGCGCATGAACTGGACACAAACTCCACCAAAAAAATTCAGCAAAGCTGAAAACATCAGCAAAACTCAAGAGAAAAAGAAAGGGGGAAGAAACAAAGGTTAAGAGAGAAAAATAAGTGTCAAAAGCAATTGTCATCCAGAGCATCAAAGCTCTTTTGATCAAGCATATGTCAGAGAAGTTTTTCATTTGTAGTGTCAGCATATAAGGGATAACTGGGCACAAGGGATTCCACCAAAGGGGCCATCTGCTCAGGGTCACCCAAGCAGCCCCACATAGCGTCCATCCCACCCGCAAGATCCGATCTAGGGTTTCGAGATCCATAACCTGCAGCAAGAAGCCAACAGAAAAAATGTCAGAAGAGACCTTGGTGCAATCTAAAATCGAGAGAGAGGGAGTGATCATTAGGGATTTGATGGGGAAAGAAGCTAGATCGACAAGATCTTCATTCCAAAGCCCCGATAGGGCAAACCGCAACGTCATCCATGGCGAGAGAGGAGTCAGGCATCCAAGATCAGACTCATGTCTGGCGCCAGGGGTGGGTTCATAGGTCACTAAAGGGTTAGATCTAAAAGTTTCAAGGATCCGGATTAGGGATCGAGTTTCATGATTGCGGTTTTCAAAAGAGGTAAGACCTCTGATTTCATAAATTTGGTCGAGATTTCGGGTTTCATAGGGGAGATCGAGAGAAGAGAAGAAGGAAAGGAGGAGGGAAGGGAAGAGTCCCCTTTGGGGACGGAGAAGAGCAGAGCTCTCAATCAGGAGCAGCGGATTTTTAGAGAGAGGAAATTTAGAGAGAAGAGGGAGCGTTCATATGTAATTAAGAAATCATTTGTGTAATAGAAACCTTTCTGTCATGCTGATCAGCAGCAAAAGTTGAAGTTGGGATAAGAAGTAGGCTCAGAAGGAAGAGAAGGCATGCTGAAAGGGAATAAAACAAGCTGCTCCTCATCCGATTCCTCATGGCCAATGCTAAACTAGATAGATTGATAGTTTGATTTGATGGGTTAAAATGTTAGCATACTGGGTTGGTATTTATAGCTAGCAAAAAGACATGTTTTTTTTTTTTGATAAGGTAAAAATTAGGCTCCCACCTACGGGGGATAACCTAGAGCATCCTTTCGGATGAGAACCTTGAGTTCTTGGTGGTTCGCAATGTGGTCAATAAGGAGATCGTGGCCCAGTTTTGCAATTTTATCAGCCACGCCATTGAGAGCCCTATTCACATGCTTGAACTTGACTGACTCGAACCCTTGGAGAAAGGCCCAGATGTCCAAGATCAGTAGGTCAATTTGCCAAGGGCATTTTCTCGTACCCTTAGCAGCTTCGATGACTGTCAAGTTGTCACCTTCAATTTCAATATTTGTATACCCTAGTTGTTTGGCTTTCCTAACTCCATCTCGAAGCCCGAGAGCTTCAACAATCAATATCGAATTACTACCGTACTTTTTAGCCCCCATATAGATCACATCTGCCATGTGGTTTCTAAGAACAAATCCGGCTGAGGTTGATTCGTCATTCAATTTTGACCCATCAAAGTTAAGTTTGATAAATCCATTTTCTGGTTTTTTCCATGGTGCATTCTGTTTCTTTTGCTTTTGCTTTTTTTGCTGCCACTCCTCATCCTCCTCATTTTCTGTATATCTCCTTGATCGCTTCCAACTACTGATTTGTGCTCGAATGTATCGGGGTAAGTCTGCGATTTCGTTGCTTGGGTCTTGTTGGAACACCTTTAAGTTCCTTTGGTGCCATACGCACCACCAGATTACAGCAAGCTCTGTGAATATGTCTGTACCGACTAGATGGTGTAATTCTGTTATCATATTTCTTGGTGATTTGTCTGTAGTATCATAGTTTATTATTGCATCCGCTATTGCTGGGTTAATTTGTCGCATAATGCATTGTGTATGTGGGCACTCTATGAATAAATGGGCGATATCTTCAGTGGATCCATTACACAATATGCAATGTTGGGGAACTGCTACCTGTTTTGCTTGTAATCTATTCTTAGTTGGTAGACCATTCTTGTCAATTTTCCATAGAAAGTTCTTAACTTTTGGAAATGTGTCTAGTTTCCAAATCCAACTGTTCTGGCTCGGGTTCAAATTATCTGTTCTTTCTATTAGGTTAACAGCTGAGGCTGTCGAAAACCAACCGTTTTTACTTGGGGCCCAATAAAGACGGTCACGCAAAGGGTTTTGTGGGATTTGTATTGCGGTGATTTTATCAACTACATTTTGAGGGAGTAGTTGGGTGAGTTCTTCATAGTTCCATTCCTTATCGTTAGTTATAAGGCTACTCACTTTCATTTCCTCATCTATGTTGTCTGGGTGTAATGCATGATTCTTCAGTGGCTCATTTAAAGCCCATTTGTCCGTCCAGAAGTTGATTGTACTTCCGTCTCCCACTTGCCAAATCAGACCTTCTATAAATTCAGGTCGTAGTTTCATTAGTTGTGACCATTGCCATGATGTGTTTGCTTGTTTTTTATACGTGAGAATGAAGTTTTCCTTCAAATATTTTTCTGTTACCATCCTTACCCATATGTTGTTTGGTTCTGCGATTATTTTCCAAAGCAGCTTCATTTGCAGAGCTTTGTTTGTATGTTCTGATTTCCTTATTCCCAAACCTCCAAATTTCTTTTGTTTGCAAACTCTATCCCATCCAATTAGGGGTTTATGGTTTCTATCCTTATTCCATAGAAAGCATCGATTTATTTGGTCTAGTTCATTATGAATGCTAGTGGGCAGCATAAAGCTTTGCATAACGTAATTCGGCTTTGCGGTTAAATTCGAGCGGATCAAGGTAGCGCGACCCTCTTAAGAGAGGCCATTGGCTTTCCATTTGGTCAATTGTTTCTTTGTGTTCCCTACTACATCCCTAAATGTTTCTTTACTAACTTTACCATTGATCATAGGGCAACCTAGGTATTTGTCGAGGTCTGACATTTGTGTAATACCTAACGTTTGTTGGACTCTTGTTCTCCCTTGATTGTTTACAGATTTTGAGGGGTGAAAAGTAGACTTGTGATAGTTTACTTTTTGACCTGAGATAGCACAATATTCTTCGATTATTTGTTTGACCTGCTCACAAGAGCTTTGGTTCGCTTTGCTAAAGATGATAATATCATCCGCGAATGCGAGGAATGGGATTGAGGTGCCTCCGCGAGCAAGAGTGAAACCAACTGGGGCTCGTGGTCTGTTACTAGTTTGTTGGAGTTTTCTTGCGAGGATTTCCATTCCAAGGATGAATAGGTAGGGTGAAAGGGGGTCTCCTTGTCTGAGTCCACGAGCAGGTAGAAATGGTTCAGTTGGCCCGTTATTGACAAGAACTGAAAAAGATACAGTTTGAATACACTCCTTTACCCAGTTGAGAAAGGTGTTACAGAACCCAAATTTTTCCATTACCTTGTTGAGAAACTTCCAGTCAACTCGATCATACGCTTTCTCCATGTCTAGTTTGATGGCTAACCATCCGTCTTTTCCTTGTCTACCTCTAAAGGAGTGGAGGATCTCATGTGCGATGAGGGCATTGTCTTGAATTGCTCGATTAGGGACGAAAGCACCTTGCAATGGATGTATAAGCTTTTCCATAACTCGTTTTAATCTTTCAGTTATGATTTTCGCAATGGTTTTATAAATGGTAGAGCATAAACTTATGGGTCGAAAGTGGTTGTTTGATTCTGGGTAGTCTCTTTTTGGGAGTAGTGTGATAAACGTGTGGTTTATTTGTTTTAATATTTTCCCCGAATGGAAGAAACTTTTCACCGCTTTGATAACAGTGGGACCTACAATGTCCCAGTATTTTTTGTAAAAACCGGATGACATCCCATCAGGACCTGGAGATTTGTCTGATCCTATCTGCAACACGGTTCGATGTATTTGTTCATTGGTTACAGGTCTGATGAGTTCTTCATTGTCTGCATCAGATACTTCACAACCTACAAGGCTTAGATAATTTTGTAATAGTGTTTCATTAATTTGTTCGGACTTATATCGTAGCATGAAATCCTTGCGAATCTCATTTCTAATGTTCTCCTCCCCTTTTATCTGAGTTCCAGAATTTGTTCTAATTTCTTTGATAAGCTTTCGGTTCCTCCTGCCGTTAGCTATCTTATGAAAGTATCCGGTGTTTGCGTCATTCAACTTAATATGTTTATCTTTAACTCTTTGTTTCCAATAGATCTTGTGGAACCTGAGAATTTTATCTTTTTTCTCTATTAATCGGAGTTGTTTCTGGATGAGGTTAGGAGTCGGGGTCGTTTGTATACAATTTTGGATGCTGGTTAATTCTTGTTCCACGGTTTTGAGTTGTTCAAAAGTATTACCAAAAGTGCGCTTGTTCCATTTCTTCGCATGTGCTTTTAGTAGTTGAGTTTTCTTTACTAGTTGAAACATATTAGACCCTTGAAATTGAACTCTCCATGCTTGTTTAACCACATTGCGAAAATCCTTTCGCTGCATCCACATTTTTTCGAATTTGAACGGGAGCGCTTTTTGGGTTTGTTCATTTGTTAGCTCCGTCATAATTTGGCAGTGATCTGACGAAGAGAATGCATAGTTCCAAGTGTAAATGTTGGGGAACCATTGTAGGATGTTGTTGCTAATAAGTGTCCTATCCAGTTTTTCATATGTGTTTTCAATTTCGGTCTTATTTTCCTCCACGTGAAAATATTTCCCAGAATCGGAGTTTCAAATAATTCACACTCATTTTTGAACTTAAGTAGTCGTTCGAATCTACTAGGATTAGGGGGGTTGCCGCCCCTTTTTTCATTCGAATCTTGTATTTCATTTAAATCGCCCATTACAATTGTCGGAAGGTTTATCTGTTTAATTATTTCGGTTAACTGATTCCAGAATATATCTTTGTCCACTTCATGGGGCGGGGCATAGGTGAAGCAAATTATCATTACATAATTAGTAGCTAGGTTTTTGCACTTTAAGATGACGAATCTACCTTCATGGATCAGGACTTCTATTTGTTCATTTATTAGTTGATGGGCTTTCCACATAACACATAATCCGCCAGCTCTTCCCGACGCAGGGGACCATATGAAGTTGTCAAATCCGGCTTTTTTCCATGTGTTTTCTTCAGGTTCTTTATCGGTTTTAGTTTCCATTATTGCAATTATATTGATACGTTCAATCTTACAGAATGCGTCTACCTCCGCCCAGAAGGATTTACGACCCATTCCACGACAATTCCAACTACTAATCCTCATAAATAATGATGTTTATGTTGTGATCCGGGGGTTCTATACACCCACTGACTTCTATCCACAATCAGAAGTTTGTAAAAATTTCGGTTCTCTTTCAATATATGCAAGTCATACTTACAACTATTTTTACACCAATATTTATTACGTACAAACATGTTACCCCTTTCCCTAATCTTGATACAAAATGGGCATTTGATCCAACCAAGGGGTTGAGTTAAAGTAACAATTTGTTGTTGTAGAATCACTGGGGTGCAAGGAAACAATATGCGTTCATGGAAAATGTTGTTGGCAGGGTTCCAACCTTTCTTATTGGTCCAGGAGAAGGTACACATTTCATGGTTGGCTCGAAGGCACAAGCGGAGTGAAAAATTGTGTTCTTGGGTCATAGACAACAAAGTGTTTCTACTTCTGTTCTTGTACTTATAATTCCAGCTGCACAAATAGTTCCAACTGGTGTAAGCATGTTCTCCCATATAGAGTATATACAATAATAATAATATAGAGAGCAAATACATCGCAAATATGTAAAACAGCATACAAATCCAAGTTGTCGAAGTAGATGGATGTGATTTATAGTTTTTAAGATGGTAGCAACTACATCGAGGTTTCATACATTCCTGAAATATGGTATCTTGTTTTCCAAGGTGGATTACTAGATGTTCCAGAGCATGACAATGAGTTATGAGTAGGTTACACATTTCAACTTGATTATTCTTGGTTGAGTAGCTAGTAGAATGCAGGAGGTGCCTAACCAGAAACATTCTATGGTTTTCATGATTGTTGTCTAGAGTATAAGAACTCACTAATGGCCAAAGGGTGCTAGATATTCCACTAATTTGCATCACATCTAGATGGATTTCAACCAAAAACTCAATTCTCGTATAGAGAGAAATAGTCAACAAATGTCCTCGAGGGGACTTGTTCAAGAGAACGCCACCATTAATGGTTTTCTCAACCATGGTGGGTTCGGGTTCAAGCTGTTCGTGAAGTATGTGTTCAAAGTTTCCAAGTTCATCCACGGAAAGGAATTGTTCAATGGATACTTGTTCATTAAGAAGAAGCTCAGACAAAGTCGGGTCCATGATCCCTTCCACCACATAGCCAAGATTCAATAGCAAGTCTGGATTCTTATATAAGCTAAAGTTCCATTTCAGTAGTACAGAATCAACAAACCTGAATAAGGTCGATGATGTGTGTCTGGAGGGCTCTCGCCCTTTACATGCCGCACTGCCAGTAGCCTCCTCCTCCTCTTGATGGTTGGATCGTGTATTTTGCTTGGAGACGCCGCTCTTCCTCTCCCCTTTCCTTCTCTTGCTCGAGATGCTCGAGTAGTCTTTTGTGAGATGTAGCCATAGGAGAGCTACAATATCCCACAATTTATCTGAGATCCCCCTTCTATCTTCCTTTTCCTTGCCTTGCTTTGCCTTAAAATTGCTCAATTTCCATAGATCTCCACTCAATTCCTCTCGATTTGCATGATTGCAAATTCTAGGGTTTTTATCAATCAACTTTTTTGGCTCGGGGGATTGCAATCTTGGGATTCTTTTGTTCGTTTTGAGATTTTTGGTGGAGGATTGTGGCAAATACACACAGATTAGGGTAAGAACACAGCAGGATCCGAAAATTTCTGGGGGTCGAACGACAGTTTTCTCGAATGCCATGGAAGGGGAACGGGAGGAAAGGAAAGGGGGAAAGGGGTCGGGTTCTTTTGAGGTGTATAGCAAAAAGACATGTTGAATAGGTTTGCTTGCTAGGCCGTTCTAATATATCTTACCATTCAATTCTATTTTAATGCTGCCATTGCTATCATAATACAAGGCATTAATATGTACTTCGAATTGATTTTATTAGATATCATACGAAGCCGGCCGAAAAGGTTACCATTTTGGGCTAGAGGGAGTCGAATACATCAGTTTTCTACTTTTCTTCTCAAAAAAGTCCGAAAATAAAAAATGACCTTCCCCATAATCTAAACAATGTATACTGTAGACTTTTAGCTAATTCAATTCGTTTGTTTGAATTAGTTCATTTTTCGCATAATCTGTCAGAAAAAATGATTAAAAAGGAGGAGAACATATTTTAAATTTTAAAATAGAACTAGTACAAACCCCGTACCATGATGTCGGATTAGATTTGAAAGTAGGAAAGAAGAGATCCTAAGATTGACTTATTATACAATGATATCATCAAATTACTGATTAAGTTGTGCGGACGAGTACATGACTGACATTTTCAAATTTCATGAATCTGCGGGCCTGGTCATAGTCGGTTTATGGGTGGGTGGAGCTCTTCCACCACCCGACTCGTCACTAAATTGATCCACCCGCCTCACCCATCACCCACATAGCCTTGTATCCATATCCACCTCACCCATCACCTGCGGGTGGGACGGGTGACCCACCACCCATGAATTACTATGAACTTTAATTATGATTCATCACAAATAAAATACTTTATAATATAATTATTTAAAAGTCGATTGAATTCTAGGGTTAAAAAAACTAATTAGTTTTAAAATTCAAAAACACCAATGATAAAAGAAATGTTTTCAAACATAAGCTGACCAAAATCAATACATTGTATTAATTAAAAGCTATAAATGAGTGGTAAATGGTTGATAGGTGATGGGTCGGGTGAAATGGTTGCTAAATATTCCCATATATCCAAACCGTCAACCATTTCACCCGTCAACCGTCTCACCCATCAACCACCTTTTCATGGGTTTTCATCCATACCCGCGGATAATGTCCAGCCCTGCCGGGCTTACCATAATCTTTGCATGGTCAATGCTGTCAACGATGAGTGGATTTCTCCGTGGAGATTGAGATGATTATCTTCGATATACGATATGTCTTGAGCTCGTTTGAGCACAGTCACAACATCTTTTGAGAAATCAAGATATAATGAATTTTCTCGTTAAAAACGACCACAATTCCTTTCAACCGAATAAGATTTAGATTTTTTTTACCTGAATAAAAGTTTTAATTTCATTCCCAAAATATTTAACCAAACTCTCAGCTATGAATATGGGTTTTTAATAGGGTTGGGCAAAATCCAGATCATCCACTCCTCCCGATCTCTCTAGGATTCTCGCTAAAACTCAACCCCCTAATATCTTTTCCTATCAAACCAAAAAATCACGAATCTGGGGTTTATCTAATTCTTCTTTATTTATTTTTATTTGCGCTTATATAATTTTGTTTGAGCAAAAAAATTTGTGGGCGGGCATATTTCCATATCAATTAGTTAGCATTTATTTCTCTATCTTATTTATTTTTTTATCCATATTTAGTATGCTATATCCTTTGATAGGGTAGTTACTCTAGTTAGGATATTATTTATGGAGGAGAATCTTATCTTCGCTTGGGATAGAATATTTGGTTGACTTAGGGAGCAAGGCATCGCCCTAACCCTAGGCGCGCGCCCCCCTCTGTCCCTCTCCTCTATAAATACACATGTATACCATGTGAAAGGTAAGTTCTAAGCCATCGCTTTGCCTGACGCCTTTGATCAACATTGCCCTTACTGACTTAAGCATCGGAGGTGGATTGGGGGTCGCTCGCCCCTTGGTCCATTGTTTTGCAGGTCATTGAAGGCGAAGAGGCTGGGTGAAGAAGCTTGGAGAAGAAGGTCATTGAAGAAGGAGTTGAAACTTGTACACGGCATATTTTGTGTACTAACATTTGGCGCCGTCCGTGGGGAACGAACAGGTTTTCGACCTTCGTAAACCCTGTAAGAACCGATCTGAAGAGGCTATGAATCGCTTGTCCACAAGCCCGGATCGAGACCACCCCCAGGCGAATCAGCGCAATGGCCGCCAGCCCCGGGAACCGTGTGCGGCCGATGGCCGACCGACTTCGCCGCGCGACGTGCCACCACGGCAGTCGATCCGGCAAGGGTCGCGACACACGATGCGCCGGACCGCCACCATTGCGCCTACGCAGGGGCAGAAGCGGAGCCGATCAGTCGGGCCGTCGCCCGATCAAGCCAGTCCGCATCCAACAGCCGCGCGGATCGCCGCGCGACCCAGCGCGAAGAAAAGACAACCCGCGGGCGCGAGTTGCAGAACCGCGATCGCGGGTTCCATGCAGAACCCCCCGCTCGATTCCCGTACGCGAGCCGCGGGCGCGGCTCCGGGAACCGCGGGCGCGGGTTGCAGAACCGCGGTCGCGGGTTCCATGCAGAACCCCCCGTTCGATTCCCGTATGCGAGCCGCGGGCGCGGCTCCGGGAACCACGGGCGCGGGTCGGGCATCCGCGATCGCGGATGGGTCGCCGTGGGTATCCGTCGACGAAACCCTAGGTAATCTGACACGGGAACCTGCGTATGAGGTCCGGGGTCCTGCGAGCGCGGACCCGTGTCATGACGAGGGTGCCGGGATCAAAGCCGATCCCGAGGCTTACGAGGGCTTGTCTGCGGATTACCTTCAGAAGGTGACCAACGTCGGATCGCAACCTCGGGATAAGTCCATCGATGAACTTACCGCAGTTTCGGCAGGAGAGGATCCCGAAAAGGTCTTTTACGTCGGAAAGGGCCTATCCGCCCAAGAGCTCTCAGACCTTACGATCCTCCAGCAGAGAAACCGCGATGTGTTCGCATGGAGTCCCTACAAGATGCCCGGGATCAACCGCTAAGGCGACGAGGAAGGAGGAGCTCGCGAAGAATCGCAGTCTGGGCCAGAACCGCGGGCGCGGATGCCCCCGCCGCGGGCGAGGTTTCGCTCCAGAGAACGTAACCTTTGTTCTGGGGCAAACCGCGACCGCGGGTCCATCACGCGCGACCGCGGGTCGCAGACCGACAGGATGACCAATCGTGCTTCCGACTCACTTTCCGGGAGCTACGCTTATCGGATTTGGACGATCCACATATCGCCGGAAAGAGGAGGAGATAAACTACAAATTATCTTCAGAAGTCGAAGCGAGAATCCTACTTGAAGTCGGTCGAAACTGGGCACGAACAGCACAGTCCAGAAATCGAGTTCTTTGACCCCGCGCTGCGGACGAGCGCGCGGTACGCCTCCGGCCCAGTCGAGCCCTTCACCCGGCTCCTGATCCGTTCTACGCGACCGATCGAGCCGTAATATAGGGAGCCGGATCACGTAGGGGCGGCGGCACCCATTGGTCCACACAACACGATCGATCGCTAGAGCCCGTTGCGGGCAAGCGGTCGGTCCGATCCTTTGCGACGGCGCCCATCGGTCCTCACGACGCGATCGATCGCTAGAGCCCGGTGCGGGCGAGCGGTTGGTCCAATCCATTGAGGTGTCCGACACAGGGGCAGGACGAAGCAAGTGTTGGATCTTGGGAAGGCTCGGGGCCCACCGGAGCAAGAGATCGTGAGCATGATCGTTCGTCCCTTCACATCCAAGAGCCTTCGCATGACCATGATAGCTCGCTAGCCCACCAGAGCGGTGCGCGCGGAATGAGAGAGGCGGTCGGGCTGAGGGATGTCGCGGGACCAACGAGCAATGTGACGGGAAGAGATCGGGCGCATGGGGTCGAAGGGCTTGATCGCCGCTTAACGATCAACGCGGAACCTACGACGCTGTAATAGTCCGTGTGAGCTCCACCATAGTCGGAACGAGATGATTCAAGAAGCACTGGAGAGTAGACTCCGAATTCTACGTTTCTTGTTCACACATCAGAACTGGAGACTCGCTGCATCCGGGTCGAAATCGCGCCGCAAGAGACCGCAACCTGTTTCACGAACAGGATGGCGAGGCAAACTTCCGACCAGTCGTCCAGGAACTACGCACATCGGAATCGGACGATCCATATATCAATGGAAAGAGGAAAGAGCGATCTTCAGGCCATCTTTAGATGACAGCCCCAGAAACTCTCTCGAAGAGGGTCAAAAGGACGTCCGAAGGCTGCTATCCTGCAGAACGCGCAGAACAGGGAAGCCTGCTTCTAGCCCCTCGTTTGGGAGCTAGAGACGTCGAAAAATCGCGGGCTTGGCATCCCTGGAAAGCTGAAGAAGTCACCTACAAATCTTCCCTTAACGTCCAGACCCGAATCGCACCTCAACCGGCACGAACTTGTAGCCTAAGACAGAGCAGTCTCGCTCTAGTGTCAGCAGCGCACTGCTTTGTTGTGCAGGCTCGTTCGTGAGCTACGGTTGTCCGATCGGGACGATTCAAGATGTCTTGGAAAGCTTAGAGAGCGTACTACCTTTCATTTTCAGGAGCCAATGCTGGAAACTCACTCCAATTGTCTCGAAATCAGGTACGAACCTGCGGATCCCAAGCACCCCCCGGAATGACGGTGTGCCCACAACGAAGTAAGGACTCCAAGGCTTACGTGGTCGAGCGCCCGACTCCTGTGGTAACCGCTTACCCGCTCCAATCTCTGCCGACGAAGTCGAACCTCTTCGATAGAGTCATCAGGCGGTCCATCAAGCGGGGGCGTAAGACGTCAATTTACGCACCCGGAACCAACACTACGATACCATCCGCTTCGATCTCTGCTGTCAAAATCGGGTCTCTTAGAAAGAGTCGCGGGATGGTCTGTCGAGCGGGGGCAGTATGACGTCAACTTACATGCCCAGAGCCGACATCAAAAGACTGGCACCAACCGACTCTGTAACGCGATTCCCTACCAATTCAAGTTTGACGGCAGGATCAGCGAGACGACATCGAAAGACCAGCCTTGACTACCTCGAAACACGCTATTGGGTTCGAATCCGGCTACGAGAGCCGAGGAAGCGGGACCGGGAGCCGCGGGCGCGGGGAACCCCCGAGGAGCCTTGATTAGTCCTATGGAACGAACCGCAAGCACGGGCGGCACACCGCGAGCGCGAGGCCATGACCGCATGTCGCCGGGCCGCAACCGCGGGACACCAGGCCGCGACCGCGGTAGGTGCAAGGGGAAAACCACCAAGACGTGCCGAGCGTCCTACGGAGCGCCATTAAGTGGGTTATGTTGCGGTGCGCACACCCACGAGGGCCACGAACCTTCCGAGTTGGCAACGCGATGCCTCGATTAGCCATGGGGAGCGCATCCCGATAATGGCAAGGCTCGGAAGGGCCCGTGTGTTATGGCTGCGGAATTAGGACAGGGGCATATGGGCTAGTGCTTTGCACTTAAAACATCGCTATAAAAAGAAATTCTACCCTTGAGGAAAGTGCGAGGATCATCATGCTAGTAACAGCGCGCCGCCTTTTTCGTCTTCTTTTTATTCTCATTTCAAACGATTTTGTCTTTAATAAAAATCTCGGGAACTCTTTTTTCATACCTTTTTTATTTCAAATATTTTGCTAGCATGGAGGGCCGAACACTCAACTCAGGGTCGGAAAGGCGCCGTGTGTGTACCATCACACGTATGGCGCAGGTCGCGCGTGGACGCACGCGTTTGACCAACGAAGGCCCTACGATACGCATGCGTAGGAGTTGCACGGATCCCGTATTTATGAAATACGGATGTACGAATATACGAATATACGAATATACGAATATACGAATATACGAATATACGAATATATGAATATACGAATATACGAATGTACGAATATACGAATAAGAGCATCCTAATCTGCATGGCCACTCACCGCTTAAGCTCCGGCCCCTATACACGGGATAGTACAAGGTATACGAGTATAGGGTTCCGGAGGGGGCAATTGTGGGCGGGCATATTTCCATATCAATTAGTTAGCATTTATTTCTCTATCTTATTTATTTTGTTATCCATATTTATTATGCTATATCCTTTGATAGGGTAGTTACTCTAGTTAGGATATTATTTATGGAGGAGAATCTTATCTTCGCCTGGGATAGAATATTTGGTTGACTTAGGGAGCAAGGCATCGCCCTAACCCTAGGCACGCGCCCCCCTCTGTCCCTCTCCTCTATAAATACACATGTATACCATGTGAAAGGTAAGTTCTAAGTCATCGCTTTGCCTGACGCCTTTGATCGACATTGCCCTTACTGACTTAAGCATCGGAGGTGGATTGGGGGTCGCTCGCCCCTTGGTCCATTGTTTTGCAGGTCATTGAAGGCGAAGAGGCTGGGTGAAGAAGCTTGGAGAAGAAGGTCATTGAAGAAGGAGTTGAAACTTATACACGGCATATTTTGTGTACTAACAAAATTATATAATTTTGTGCAAGCCATGATTGTGTCTCATTATTTTTTTTTCTTCCATGAAAGCATATGGCTAATATATAGTTGGCGGGCGTGAGTCACACAACTCACAAATAACTCGTTCATTCGTAGTCAAACCAAGTCAAAGGACAACATTATCAATATGTATTTAACCAACGATGTACATTTATACATTTACACGATCAATTTCCTTCTTCTTTTTTGGTTGACCAAAACGATAGATTGATCGACCACTAGGATATATATGAGTTGCATTATAGATGGAAACACACAACAGGAATCCTGACCATACGCACACCATCAGACCACTCAATAGATGCTGAGAAAACATCGTCAACTAACCCAAACTCACCTTTTACTTGTACCGTGTACGTTAGTTCTTGCCCTTCATACATAAAACTTAGGGTTTCGGGCTCGACTTCGACACTCACTCCTTTCGAGGAGCTCACCTTGACGTCGTACACATATGGATATGTGCCCTTGGTGACACTCGTGACCCTCCTTTGGAACGTCATATCGAAGTTGCTCGAGTTCGTTGCGACGCTGATGGAAGGATAGTTCAAATCGCCAACAAACCCACTCAAGTCTTGTGGACAAGTGGTGTTACTATCGCTAGAGATTTGACGAATTTGGGTTTCGTTAAAGCCTTGGCCACATAGGAAGTTGACGTAGTCAGCCTCGGTGGTGTTGTATACTAGACCCGGATCCACTGCCCTTTTAGGGTTTATGTGCCCTGCCCCGTATGCTAGTTCAGCTTCGGGAGTGGTGCTTGTACTCAAACGAGACGCTGTGAAAATATATTAAATATATATTGTTACAAGGAGGTGGGTACAGTTGTCAAGCCTAGCTAGTGTGCATGCATGTATATAAATCAAATAAAAATACCGGTAGTCATGAGTGCAGATCGGATCGCAGCTGGAGACCAATCGGGATGGTACGATTTCACATACGCGGCTGCTGCAGAAGCATGAGGACACGCCATGGATGTACCCGATATAATGTGGTACGAAACGGACCTTGTATCAATATCGACAAGCGACACTTCTCCTTCTGGTGAGTATGCTGCCAAGATGTTGACGCCCGGTGCTGACAAGTCCGGCTGCACGTAATCGTATCGTGTTTCTTAGCTCATATGAAAGACTAGAAACATATCATTTCAAGGAAAAGAAAATGATTTAGTTAAGCACTCGATTTAAATTATTTAATCACCTTAAGAATGCTGGGAGAAATAGGGTTAGGGCCCCTTGAAGAGAAGGATGTAACATAAGGTGCCAACTTATCCTTTATAGTGTCGCTCCTTAATACAGTTGCCTCTGGCTCTAGGTTGCTATTGTCAAGAACAAACAACAAGTTCACGTTTTAGTATTTTTTTCATGTAAGGTAAGAGATTAGGGTCGCCGCAAGTAACACTTGGACTCGCCGTCTAGAGCATCCGCAAGAGATGAGAACTAATTACTAATCAGCTCTAAAGAGAATAAAACAAACCGCCGCCCTGGAGTCTCGAACCCCAGACCTCATGGTAGACCAATGAATCGGATTCGGCGCTTGCCGTCAAGTTAGTGTGCAGTCCGCCTAAAGCCACTCATCCTCTTTTTAGCCTGGCAAAGGAATGTCAAGGTTTCCTTACACGAGATTGGAATGCTCGTGTTATTCATGTCTTCAGGGAAGTGAACTCCGTCGCCGACTCGCTCGTTTGTTTTGCGGTTTCCTTTCCGTTTGGTTTGCATTTACTTTTTTTTTGGTCGAATTGGTTTGCATTTACTTGACGAAACGCCTTTATGTGTTCGGTCGTTATTATTGGACGATGTTGGGGTTAGGGCGCTCCCCCGACGTATCGCTTGTTAGCCCATATTTTCTATCTATTTTATAAGGGTCCGCCCCTCTCCGACCAAAAAAAAACTCGTAATGTGTAATGACAACAAACAATAGCTAGACCTAAGTTTGGAAAGTTTCCATATAAATTAATTAATGCAAGGAAGGGGCCATTGATTTAAAAAGTAGTTACCTCGACAGATTCCGAGCGTAGGAAATAACAGAATCCCCATCGTCCATTTTAACAACAGTAAAAGGAAGAGGATAGGCAAAGGAACCATCCCTAAATGTGTTACTGCCTGATCGAAACACGACTCCGGCCGCGCCAGCCTCAATCGGTCCCTCCGTCAAAGTATCGCACACTACGATCTTCCCTTGCACCAATGTCCGATTCAACGACGTGCAAAATCTATGCCATATCACGTAGCAAAGTTGAATAAACCCGATTTTTGCCAATCGAACCCGAATTTACTACGGGTTGTGCTACATTAATGTTAGCCATAATAACTCACCTAGCTTCAGTTGGAAAGGAAGAGTTGGGAGCGTCACCACCATATACAATCGGGAGTTTCTTTCCATAGAGGTCGAATGTGTTGAGTGATCGTTGTCCCTGTGCTCCCAAAAATACAATTAATTATGGTATTTTTTTAATAAGGAAAGGTATTAGGGTCTCTAGAAGTACTACTTGGGCTCGCCTAGATCATCCCCCACTGACAACCAACCAACCGCTGTCCTGGAGTCTCGAACCCGAGACTTCATGGTATTACTATGAGTGCTCAACCAATGAGTTAATGCGCCTAGGGCAATTAATTAATTATGGTACTATTATCAGGTGTGGAAGTCTATGGATAGATTGGCAAAACTTTATCCTAAAAACAATTCGTAATAGGAAAAGTAATCGGTTAACCTTATACCGTACAAACATTTAACGAGACGAAGTTATTAAATTACCCGGAAGACTTGGTCATTTCCAAGGCGCAAGTCCGTAATAAATTTACGGTCGGTTGTAGACACGGCCACAGACATCAACCAAGGCGCATTATTGCCCACGGTTGCTCTCGACGGGCCGCTGTTACCGGCCGAGAACGAGCCCAAAATTCCACGTTGCATCGCGTGAAACGCACCGATCGCAATTGGGTCCGCCATATAGGATATCCTAGGGGAGCTGAAGCCGACTGACATTGAGATAATGTCGACACCATCAGATATGGCGTCGTCGAACGCGGCAAGAATGTCCGCGACACCGCAACCGTCGTCTTTCCAACAAACTTTGTAAACCGCGATCCGAGCCGACGGAACGCCGCCTCGGGCGGTCCCGGATGCGAGCCCAAAGAAACTGGCCTTTGGAACTAGCGCGCCTGCCACCGTGGACGCTGTGTGGGTCCCGTGCCCGTCAACGTCTCTCGGTGTGGGGCCCTCGTTTACTGGAAACTCGTTATCAGCTCTGTAAAACCTTGCTCCAATTATTTTCCTACGAAGAAAAACAACACGTCAAAACCCGACCCAAAAAACTGACTCGTCTTGTCTGAAAGTTTTAGGGTAAAACCCGACCAGAAAATCAATGAGCCAAACACGACCTGAACCCGATATCCGCTCTTATTGAGCCTAGTGCTATACCAAGGCAATATGCAAGTAGGGATATATATTTAATTACTTGTTGCAAGTGAAGTTGGTTGCAGTTTGACAAATGCCCTTCCATTTGGCGGGCACCGGGCCTAACCCGGTGTCGCTGAAACTCATAGACTCGGGCCAGATTCCGGTGTCGATGACACCCACAATTACATCGCTTTCGATTTCGTTCCTTGCAACGTCAACGGGAAAGCCCATGAAGTCCCAAGATCTCGTCGTCTGAAGCTCCATTTTCTCGTTCGGGAACACAGAAACCACACCTTCCACACCTTGAATATGTTGCGCCTCTGCATCGGTGAGCTTTGCTACGCACCCGTAGAAGCTCCTCTTGTACGTGTGCAACAAATATTCGGACGGGTTTTCGGTATAAGAACTGCAATTGTACACCAAAAAATACATGGTAAAATATGTCATGTGAATATGGCAGACAATGTAGAGTTAATCTATGCCTATGTGAGCTTATATAGGGCTGGGCATCGGTTCAAAACATAAACCTAAATTCGTGAATTTGGTGAACCGAAAACCGAATCGATTTTTTTCGGTTTTTGACATAGATAAGTTTTTTCTTTAAAATTTTTGAGCCGAATCAAAACTGAAATGCTGAAATTTATTAAATTGAAGACACAACCGAACTCCGGTTTCGATTCTGTTCGGTTCGGTCTAACTTTTCGGTTCCGACCGAACCCTGCTCAGCCCTATGTGAACTTGACCGATCTTACAAGTAAGTTACCTGCCGACAACATCTGTCATCAATTTGTCGTAAAACGCGTTTGGGGAGAGACTGGATGGGAGATGACTACCCATGTATACAATGTACATCTGCATTCATTAACATTATTGATTAACATTATAGTACAATAAAAAATGGTACAACAAAGTATTAGAAACCTTTCTGTCATGCTGATCAGCAGCAAAAGTTGAAGTTGGGATAAGAAGAAGGCTCAGAAGGAAGAGAAGGCATGTTGAAAGGGAATAAAACAAGCTGCTCCTCATCCAATTCCTCATGGCCAATGCTAAGAGAATTGATCAAGCAATTAAACTTGATAGATTGATAGTTTGATGGGTTAAAATGTTAGCATACTGGGTTGGTATTTATAACAAAAAAGACATGTTGAATAGGCCGTTCTAATCTTACCATTCAAATCTATTTTAATGCTACTATTGCTATCATAATACGAGGCATAATATGCTTTGAATTGATTTTATCAAATATCATACTATTACCATTCAAATCTATATTTATTTTTTTGGTCGAAACCATTCAAATCTATATTAATGCTACCCAATTATCAAATATCATACTGTAGACTTTTAGCTAATTCAATTCGTTTGTTTGAATTGGTTCATTTTTAGCATGATCTTTCACTGCCAACAACAAAAAAAAAATGATTAAAAAGTAGGCGAACATATATTATAAGATAATTTTCTTATGTCGAATGAGTATACATTTCAATTGCATTTGAAAACAGGAAAGAAGAGATCTTAATTTCCTGAATATTGATTTGTCATCTATTCATATGGTCAAATTATGAATTAACTTTGTGGGATGCATGTATATATAGACTGACATTCCAAACGATAAGTAAAGTTGTTCACGAGGGATTGATCCGTCAATAAATAAAACAACAAATTTTTGTAAAATAAGATCGTTAGACTAATGTAGAAAATCCGTTTTTTTTTCTTAATTATCTCGCATTATATAAAAACTAGCTTTTTTCCGAAAATCCCCCAACTTTAAAGCATTCTTACAAAAAATGGCTGACAGTTAAAACAGTTATTAGATCATCCGCCCCTTTAAATTAGGTAATTCCACAAAATCGCCCAAAATCTTCCATTTGTTCCTATTACCCCCTGTCTTATCCATCCATCCTGAAACAAATACCAAACTCCACAGAAAATCCCCCAAACCCCCCAATTCATATCCGCTCTAATGTCTCTCCCCCTCAACCCCTCCACCGCCCTCGCCGGCGCCGGCGGAGCTCACCAATCCCTCCACCGTCAGCACCCCTTCTCGCTTTCCTTCGCCTCCGCCAGACCGGCCTCACACATAACCGGAGCCACCAACAAATCGACCCCCCGAACCGGAAAATTCGAGAGCAAGAACCGGAGAAACTCCCCGTCGGAGCAAGATAAGTCCGTAGGGCGCCGGACGACGCTCGAGAAGAGAGGGAACGTCGCCGGAGAGGACGCAATCGGAGCTCCGATGATGGAGTCGTTCGCCGACGACGGATTTGTGATGCCGGATCTTCCTGGCCGGACCACCGACTTCTGGGAGGGCTCCAAGTGGGACGGCCTAGGGTTCTTCGTTCAGTATATGTGGGCATTTGGTGTCGTTTTCGCCGTAAGCTCATTTCTTTCTTTCGTTATAGGAGTATTCTATTGGTGTGCTTTTGCTGTTTCAGCCTATGTTACCCGGAAACTGCAACGAGGTGGCGTTTACCGTTTCGGATGGAAACATGGAAACTCCGAAACTCGTTTTTACACTAAAAATACCAAAATCTTGTGTTTTCCGTTTCCGTGTAAGATAGGTTTCAGCTTCAGTGTTTTGAATTTCTTGCTGTTTGTAGCTTGTGGAATTGAAAATAGGATTTGAAATAGAATTTCTTGCTGTTTGTAGCTTGTGGAATTGAAAATAGGATTTGAAATAGAATTTCTTGCTGTCTGTAGCTTGTGGAACTGAAAATAGGATTTGAAATAGAATTTCTTGCTGTTTGTAGCTTGTGGAATTGAGAATAGGATTTACAATAGAATTTCTTGCTGCTTGAATTTCTTGCACCTTGTGATTCCAATCCAGTAGTATGTTAACCTGGGAACTCAAATAGAAAAATTCAGATCACAAAAATCATTGAAAATTAGTTATCATCTGGGGCCAAACAAAGAAAACTGGTTATTAGAATCATGTGATGTTATAAATAATTAGATATAGGCTCTGTTTTTTGGTCCAAAGATATAGGCTCTGTTAAGCTGTTAACACAAATAAATATATGTTAATTCCAAAGCAATTGAAGTCAAACTGAAAGACTCGCTCTGTTAAGGTGTTAACACAAATATATATATGTTAATTACATGATCTGTTTCACAGCCTTATATACACATATATGATAACTATAATTAACTACTTCTATAACTAGCTAATAACTGCCTTTCTTGACATTAATAAAACCAACTAGCTATAATATTCTCACACTGTGTTGTTTTTACAGGTGGCTGCTTGTGGAGTTGCTGTTGCAACATACAATGAAGGTGCAACAGACTTCAAATCCACCCCTGTATACAAGGAGTCGCAACAGTCAACAGAGCTTCTAGAAGAACCCGACGCCTCCGGCTCTGATGTGTTCGAGTCCAACCCGACGGAGGAGGCCCCCAGTTTGGAGTAATCCTCCTCCACCCATGTCGGTTTTTATAGGCTTAAAAACACAGTAAATTGGATCTGTTTCCGAATTTGGTAGCACATCTTGTGATTCAATTTCTTCTGAAATTTTAGTGTACCAATCATGTATTGAATGTTGCTATAGAAGATGCCTATACGTTTTTCGTCGATCTCCAAGCGATAACAAATTCGCTCTACCCAATACGTCTAGCTCGTACGGAATCGGACTGACCTGAATAGGTTGTATTCTGTTACTTGTTTAATGAAATCAGGTTCATTTCGGTCCCATTAGGATGATTTCTGTTATGCATTATAAGTTGGAGCCATTCCACCTAATCGATCACAACTGCAAATTTAAATTAATTCACTATCTAATATTCTAATATGCTATCAAAAGGCTGAAGTTCAAGTCTTCTTGTGCCCTGTATATGCTAATCTTACAATGACTGGAACATAGTCTTCTCTTGTTTTGAATCATCTTTTCCGGCAAATCGTCATTCCATCTCCAATGGGTACCTACAATTCACACTCTATATGAATTTGGACTGCGCTTCTGACATGCCTCGTACAAAGGCAAGGCAAAGAGGAAGACTTACCATACTGATGTCAACACGAGCATCCAAGAGCAAGTCCTTGTTGAAGTTTCTGATGCTGATAGTTCGCTTGTCATTCACCTATTTTGGTGGCGAGTGCAGGCAGCAAAATGTGATATTATTTAATTCAGGCTGCGAGTAGAAATCTGTAACAATACTAAAGCAATGGCTATGAGCAGGTGAATACTAACCAACGGATCAGCGACATTTCCATGCCATAGTACATTATCGACAACAATAACACCACCGACTCTCACCTATAATGTTTGGAAACCAGATGGAGATGGTCAAAACTGCATGAAAAAGTTTAACAGACAATTATTGTTTTTGTTTGAGGGTGTAGTAGAAAATCTCTTACAAGCTGCAGAAGTATTTCGAAGTATTCTGGGTACATCCTCTTGTCTGCATCAACAAACGCGAAGTCATAGCTGCAAACAGTCATAATCACCAAGACATCAGAATTTCCACTGAAATAACAGTTATGAGAAGACATAAGGAAACAAATGGGAGTTAGATCATGCTCACACTTTCCTATATAAAAAATAATTACAGATTATAATGAGGCAACTCAAATGTTGATCCTCATCTATAGGTGAAAAATGATTGAAAAAAATGCATCACCACCGCATATAAAATATTAATGTATGTCTTTTGCTCATTAAACAACATTAACTGGTTACCATTAACCTGCTAGCTTCTCCATTTGCAAGGAGTGCCTTGAGAGTATCAATTGCCATTCCATGTTTCACATGCACCTACATGAAAAATATGCAGGTTTATTGAAGATGTTCAGAAAACAGGAGGAATACAGTTACATGTGCAAAAAGTAATGCTATCCACATTCAAAGAGTTTGGTCTTTCTGCCCCTATCTTGAAGATTCAACTCTGGGATGCAGCAAATATGGAAATCTATACATCTGTGTCTAAAAGAGCAAGGAATCTCAAACCAAACAAACATTTAAAATGCCGACAACTAAGGCAAAAACCAAAGATCAGCACCCCAATACTGAAGATACCCAACCAATGATAACACAACCAAGCACCAACTACACAGAAAAAGGGCAGTAGTTCATACTGCAGGTTACCTTATGAAGGACTCCTGCCATCTCAAAATACCTTGTAGCAATCTCAAGAGCCCTTTCATCTCGTTCACAACCGACTAAACAACCTGAATCTGGCAGGACCAAGGCAATGGCCAAAGATGAGTACCCCTGAGAAATAGCATTGAATCAGACAGAAAGCAATCAATACAATGCATTTTCCAACTTGAATTAGGACCAATATTTGAAATATATATCATCAGGAGAGCTGGATCAGGTTTCAAACATTTGATTAGAAGGTTTAGGATAACATACAGTATAAACACCAACTTCAATGCATCTTTTAGCACCGAGAAGCCTAACAAGCATTGCAAGAAGTTGTGCTTGATCAGGAGAAACCTATTCATTACAACAGCATTGTAAACAAGACCAGCACCAAATTGTCATGTGCAATCCAAAAATATACAGTTTCTACTTTCTAGGCTATAGTTACAACAATCAGACGTTCAAAGTCTATGCTGAATTGCATCCTTTTATAAATAGCAATAGGTGAACTGACCTGCATTTGACTTCCTCTCATTTCTGCAGTCTCTTCTCTCAATTTCCGCAAGATCTAACTCAAAAGCTCAGTTAAATTAGGACAAACGAAAGCAAATTCACCAAAGAAACCAAACAGAGAAGAGAAATCCAACCTCAGGCTCTCGAACATTCTCAAGCACATAATCGTATAAGCGTGGAGTCATACTGATAACCTGCTTACTCCCATACTTGTCGTCACTGGCAACAACGCAAGCATTGCCATTGCTAGAAGAAGAATAGCAACAAAAAAGCCGTCGCTCAACCGGAAACTTGCGATTCCGATTCCGATTCTGATTTCTAATCAGCCGAATTTCAGAGCCGGAGCTTAAGACCAGACGAGTTGAGCTTCTTCTACTTGTAATTGTTCTTGCGGATGTGGATAGAGACGAAGAAGAGAGTTGGAGCTGAGGAAATCGAAAAGGAAAACTAGCTGGTGAAGCCGAAGGTCGGCGGAGAAGAACATGGCGAAGCATTTGCGAGTCGCCGAGAACGAATCAGTTTGGATGCAAACGAAAGTGAGTGATTTATCTTTTACATGAAAAACTTTTATTTTATTTTATTTTAGTAAAAATGAGGAACGGTTCAAAACCGAACCGAACGGAAAAAAATCAAACCGAAACTGAAATTCGGGGATTTGGTGAACCAAAAACCGAACCGAAGATATAAGGTTTTTCTTTAAAAAAATTGAACCGAAACGAAAAATAACCGAAACCGAAATCCTGAAATTTCTTGGACCGAAAAATGAACCGAATCGAACTCCGTCAGTTTCGATTTGGTTTGGTTCGGTTATTTTTTCAATTTCGGTTTGGTTTTCGTTAAATATAAGGTTTTTCTTTAAAAAAAGTAAACCGAAACCAAAACCCTAAAATTTCTTGAACCGAAAACCAAACTCAACCGAACCAAACTCCGTCGGTTTCGATTCGATTCGGTTCGATCCGGTGTGTTCGGTTAAATTTTTTTGTTTTGATCCAATCATGCTCAGCACTATTTTTTACATTATAAATATCATTGAAAATATTAGAATATATAGCTCTTTCAATTTTAAGAGGGAAAAAAACCTCACACCACATGTGGATCTTATCACCTCCGAATCCGAATGCGCTCTCGTATTTCTCCCATGGCAGCTTCTCTCATCTCCGACTACCTCCGACGACCAGTCTTAATCTCCATCTTCTTTCAAATTTCTCAAGAAGATCTTCTGTTCTGAAAACCAGTGCAACTCGCGATGTGAAAGACGCCGATTCGTCCACACAGCCTTCTCCTCTTCAACAAGGCCAATCAAACAGAGTAAATTCTCTCTCAGATCCTTGAAAACTCTGTGATTATTGGCTTGATCAAGATGATTATGCCGTTTACACTTGCTAGCAATCAAATTAGGCAAACTGAAGCGTTGTTTTTAGTGTTTGGTAGATTTGTTTGGCTGGATCTGTAGAATTGAAACCGTTGTTGATTTTCACTAATACCGAATAAATTGTAGATTGTCGTTAAATTCTCTCTCAAATTGTCGAATAAATTCTCTCTCAAAGTCAGAGTAAATTGTCGTCTCAAATTCAGAGTAAATTCTCTCTCAAATCCTTGAAAACTCCGTGATTATTGCTTTGATCAAGATGATTACGCCGTTTACACTTGCTAGCAATCAAATTAGGGCAAATTGCAACGTTGTTTTGAGAGTGTTTGGTAGAATTGTTCACCTGGATCTGCAGGATTGAAACCGTTGTTGATTTCAGGAGGTTGAGAAGAGCGTGGAAGTTCTTAAAAACGCTGCTAAAACAAGGAAGGTTCCTCCAAATGAGGTAATAGCTGCTCTATCTGCCATTGAGAAGGCGAAATTGGATCCTTCTGAGTTTCTTCCCACACTCGGAGGTTCGGAGTCGCCAGGGAGAACCTGGATGCTTGTATTTACAGCAGAGGTTTGAATATCATTGAACTTGATTCGTCTTGGCTGAATTCTATGCATCATGCTCACTGATTTTTTGCTTTCTGTAGAAGAAACTCAACGGTGGAAGATACTTTCCCATCACTGCTGTTCAAAGATTTGATGCTGCAGTGAGTTTAGTTTCGGTTTGAGCTTAATCCATGCAGTTTTTGAAGCAAGTATAACTTCTTGATGTTTTTTCTTTTTCAGGGGAGTAGGATTGAAAATGGAGTATTTCTTGGTCCGTTAGGGAGCTTGACATTTGAAGGCAGATTTTCTTGGAAGAACAGAATACTGGCCTTTGTCTTTGAACTGATTCGGATCAAGGTTGGACCGCTGAAGCCGTTGGAGGTGAGTCTAGGAAAGACTGAGGACCGAGAACCGGGCACCAAAGACCCGTTCTTCATATGGTTCTATGTTGATGAAGAAATAGCCGTTGCTCGTGGGAGGAGTGGAGGAACTGCTTTCTGGTGCCGATGTCAACGTGTCGGTAGTCCTTAAAGGGCTTTGGTTGGTCACATTTGGAGCCTATATGTAAGATGTACATCTTGTAGGTCTATCACTTTGTGTGCGAAAGGGATTTTTTGTACGTGAGCAGGAGTAAGTTTACAATTCCAAACAGTCCAAACACTACACCAATGAAAACCCTTATAGCTCAGCACAGAACCAATAGAAAACTTGATGATATTGATATCAACATGAACTGATCATACTCGTGCTCATTATCAAATATAAACTACTCCAACACTACAATTATTTTGGAGTTCAAAGTCAAATTATCTGTTCATGGATACCAATATGAGAACTGATTAGTCCATATTTCCCACTCCCATTTTGGTCACCAATGAAAACATTGAAAAGTGCATTTGCCACGGGTATCCCAATCACATTCTTAATAGCTAGAAATAACTTTAATACATATGCTAAATTCTTTCTTGAACATACAAATTGAACGTAATAATTTCATTTTACCGTTGAGTCTGAGCAATTTCACTATACTACTGTCACATCGTACAAAAAACAGAAACCGAATTAAACCGAGCAAAAATTTCTCAGAAGATCAAAACCTCACAATTGCTTCCGAGCTGGTGCGAAATTTTCACTAATACCGAATAAATTGTCGATTGTCGTCTGCCCCTTTTCTGCCGTATGGGTTGCTCTCGTTAAAGCCGTGCCTGCCACCGTCGACTTTGCGCATTTTCTTCCTTGTCTTGGAAGCGCTGCTGTCTATGTTAAGGTTCACCTTTGGCGGGCAAGAAAAGCAGAAGGAAGCAGCCACAGCCTGAAATAACAAATGATATTGTCAACTTCATGATTTCAAAAGCTTAACACTCTATGGATCACTCATATTCAACATAGCCTCCTCCACATGTTTGTCACTAGATTTAAAAATGAGTTTAATTACTTGAGACTTGTATATGGAGGGAAAACGAGTATCAAGTTCCAAATTCAAACCCAAAATTGTTGAATTTTACCAACACCTATATAGTTGATTGCAGTAAAAAAAGAAGCTGAATATATGGCCGCTCTTTCAAAAAGAAAATACTATACCAAATAGTTATTTAATAGCAAAAGAAAATAGCATACCAAGAAGAAAACCAAATTATTAACAGCATACATGTGAAAGTATCTTGTTACCTTTAGATCTAAGCGGTGAACATTAAACACGTCCTTCATTGAATGTGAATTATAGGCTAAGATGTAAGATCTGTATGCATCTTTAGCTGACTTGTTTAGGTGGAAATTTTTTTCAACAAGTTGCTCCTGCAAGAACCGAAAATCATTAGACTGTTCAGGTTACACTGAACACACATGGATAGTGTAGGAAGAAAGTGATACCAGTTTTGACTGCACGTTTGCCAATTTTTTCTGATCAAACTCATACTCCTTCACCGGTACTTTTTCACTCTGCAAATGATATATCATAAATTGGCTTCTCAATTAATTTAACTAACATTTCAATAATAGAAGTATGTATACTGTAGATCAATCTGATCTCTGTATCAGCAGCATTTATACCTTCAAATAGCTGAGAAACTGAAGCTCTTCTGGAATCAAGAAAAGAAGGGCATTTCCCTTGGCACCTTCTCCACGAGCTGTACGTCCAACTCTGTGAATGTATTCCTGATATATTAAAGACAAATTAGATTTTTAGCATCCAACACCAATTAACTTAAGACATATCCCAGTCAAATAACTGATTACACAAAAGTAAGAAAGAACAGCACCTTGGGATCATCTGCAGGGTCAAACTGCACAATCCAATCCTAGAAGAAGCAATTTAAACATCAGTCAAACTCAGTCTACCAATAATAGAAGAAAAAAACAGACAATTCACCTTCCAAGCATATACATTAGAGCACATACCACAGAAGGGATATCAAGCCCACGAGCAGCTACATCAGTGCACAGCAGTATACCCTCCTTTGCTTTGCAAAAATCAAAGAAAGTAGTTGTTCTCTTCTGTTGTTTTTGCTTTCCATGAATATCATAGCAAGGGATCTGAATGTACTGCAGCAGCTCTGAATGGAATTTAACTGAGTTGCATGAAGAAAAGAACACCATGATCTTCTTTGATAGGTTCCTCTTCAGGAAAGAATAAAGAAGAACAAATCTCCTTTCACTTGGAACCACAACATATCCTTGTTGAAGCCCTTCATTTGTAACCTAAAATACCAAAACACCAGTTAAGAGCTATTGAAAAGCTCAAATCAACTATGCGCCCCCCTCCAGCATCCAGCTAAATTATATTACCTTTCTTCTACCCTCGTCCACATCAACATAGATTGGTTTAGAAGGAAAGGACAAGCGAGCAAGATCTTCCACCTGCAAATATTGATCAATAAAAATAAGATTCAAAAAATTGCTTTCTTTTACATATGCTGCAGCAAAAAATGGATTTCAGCAGAAATGCTAGCAATAAAATGACAAGATGATACCTTTTTGGTTTGCGTTGCTGAAAAGAGAGCTGTCTGTCGGTCCTGTTCCAAGAAAACAAATGCAATCAGAGTAATTTTCTATGTTCTAGAAAATTTGTGCATGCATAATGAACAATGATATAAACATCTAAGATATTATCAGCAATATTATTCCTGGAAGGGGAAAAGATGAGGGAACTCATGAGAAATCAATTCACAATGACATAAGATGTAGCAAAACAAGAAAAACTGAGTTTACAGCACTGATAAGAAAAACACAACACTTCCAAACCAACAGCCATATCTTAAAAGGATGACATTGCTAATCGGCAAAACCTTTCAAATTCCACAAGTAGATGGGTTAGGATATATGAAATATACCTTTGGCAAAATCCTCAGAATTTTATTCATTTCTTCCTCGAAGTTTGCTTCCAAGATCCTATCTGCTTCGTCAATAATCAGGCTCTGCAAATGTAAACATATAACATGATCAATATATGTAACACTTTTTCAATGTTTAAAGAAGAGCCGGTTTATAAATGAAAAGAGGGAAGAGAAGAAGTGGTTCTATCTTTGAAGAGAATCAAAGAGAATGGAAGGTAAAAAATAAAATGATATCAATAAAATCCATGACCATGAGTTGACTTTGAAATTATAAAAAAAAATTATAGAGCCAGAAAATTTTAAAAAGTCCAGGCACCTGTTGGAAATTAAACAGATTTTAATTGGCATGCAATAATGCAATTCGAGGTAATGCCTTACGGTGCCTAGGAGATTCCTGTCTACAAGGGCCTTGCCTAGGTCTACAGTGCAAATTTATCAGCTTAAGGATGGACACAACTTACAAGAATCATTCCATTGTGCAGTCTATATATAATTGATAGCCAATATCCACTCCTACACTACTAACTTCATGAATATCTACTCCTAAAATGATCTTATGCAGTAAAAAAACGGGCCTACATCATGCTGGGTGAGAATGTAAGCATAAACGAGTCTCTCAAATAACCTTATGTAAAGTTGCAGAACCAGATCTGTTGCAATAATTTCGACTGACCAAGTTGGAACTCTTCTTTGTGAAGGCATATCATATATTCAAATCAAAGTTACCAACTCACCAACAAATTTTTATAAATAAAGCCCTTGGTATTCTGAAGGTGGTCAAGAAGCCTTCCAGGAGTAGCTACCAAAAGATTCACTCCTTTAGCAAGACGTTCAGCTTCCATCCTCCGACCGGCACCACCCATTACCATCCCAACAGTCTGAGAATGATGCTTAAGAAGGTCTTGCGCTACAGCATGTGTCTGCACAGCATGTCAACAAAGTAAATATTTGTGCATGAAACATTGAAATCTCTCCAAGAAGCAGAAGCAGAGCAACATATAACATAAAAAACAACATTTTACTGAAAAATGATATACAGATGCAGTTGCCTCTGGAAAAAGACCTACCACATTTAATTACAAAAACACATACCAAGTATAAATTTAAATTAAGGCTTAATTAAACAAGACATTCACATCTACACAGAAGAGCAGTACATAATCTCAAGTACGCTACAAGAGAAACTACAAATTTTACCAGTATAGATACAAACAAAATGTTCATATGTACCTGTATAGCAAGCTCCCTTGTAGGGCAGATAACAATCACACCCGTCCCATTACGCGGGCTAAAATGCGCATGGTACAACAGTTCAACTGCAGGAATCAGAAACGCAAGCGTCTTTCCAGAACCAGTTCTTGCTGCTCCAAGCACATGTTTCCCCTCCAATAGAGGCGGTATAGACCTAGCTTGAATCTGCAGGTTTGTTTACAAAATTAAACAGCCGAATCTAATAGCCACACTCAATTTCAATTCAAATCAAACTATTGAGCATCAGCTAGAGGTAATGACCTGAGTCATATTGACAAATCCGAT
Source organism: Polygonum maritimum (assembly GCA_963924305.1). Classification (NCBI taxonomy): domain Eukaryota; kingdom Viridiplantae; phylum Streptophyta; class Magnoliopsida; order Caryophyllales; family Polygonaceae; genus Polygonum; species Polygonum maritimum. The sequence goes on from OZ002737.1 coordinate 845,997, forward strand.
CTCTTTGATTGCGTTCTTCGTTGGCTCGGACAACGGAAGCGAGAAGAACGACTCCGTGGTCATAATCCCTAATCCACCGCTGTTCGAGCTCTTCTTGACAATCTGTTGTGGCGAAGGCTCCTCCGTTTCCTCTTCTTCTTCCTCTTCCGTATCGCCTTCCTCTCGAATCCTCTCACTGTCATCTTCGGCTTCTCTCCTCCTCTTCTTCTCCTTCTTCTTCTTCTCTTTCGTGCCTCCATCTCCTTCAATTTGAATCTTCTTCTTCTTGTTCTTCTTCCTCAGCTCTTCCATTGCACCGTTCTCTCTGTCCGAGCTCTGCTCGGCTTCCAATTGCTCCGCCTCAGAAGGCGAGGGCGCGTTCTCCGGAACATTCTTTTTCTTCTTCATCTTCTGCTTGATTGCTACCATGGCGGCGTGCTTGAAAAAGGAAGACAACCGAACGGAATGGGGGAATACGACCGCGGCGGGAGCGTGGTACAAAGTAACAGACGAGAGACGGCGGTGTGAAGGAGCGAGGCAACTAATTTCGTGAAAGAGGTGAGGGAAGGAAGAAGAGGAGGGTATATATTTATCGGGTTTTTTGGGCTAGACTCTTGTAACGGCCCAATATGGCCCACGAAACCATATAGTGTATATGTACGATATACCACCATAAAAACCTTTTTGTTTTTTTTATTAATCTACGGAAAGTAAAATTTAAAATAAAGGATTGCAGTGATTGAATAACACTGATAGCGCAGCAGTATTTAGATATTTTTTTCGTTAATACAGTATTTAGGTATTTGTTTTAGCTAATACAGTATTTAGATAAATTTTTTTAGTTAATGCACTGCTTTTCTGTCTTTAAACTAGTGTTAGTGGACATACGTGGATTTTCATACAAAAATAATAGTCAGATAAATGTAAAATTATGTACAATTTCTTCAATTTTTTATCTTATGGGATTTGAGCATTTGTTTATACTTATTTTTAACATGACATATTATGTATTATTTTCCAATTATGTGAATATTTTTTATAATTGAGAAAAGTTTTATATGATTGAATTTGAATTTATTTTGTATAAATAATGATTGAATTTAATGCTTGATCAATAAGTTTTCTTAGTTAATCATTATTTTTCACTTGATAGAAAAATTTTAAAAAAAATTCAAAATCCAAATCATATGAAATATTGAAATAATTTACATGCATATATCATATATGTATTACATTTATGTGTGACTATAATTAAATTTTAATCATTAAAATATAAGTCAATTAAATTTGAACCATTAGATTAGTTTAATAAAAGATAAATGATGTATTATGTTTCTTGGTATGTTTATATAACCCGTACGGTACATTAGATAGACTTGGCAGGTTAGATAGATTTTTTTTTGGATAAGATTATTCTATACTATTTGGTATATTAGATAGATTCGGTCTATTGGATAAGAATTGATCAATTAGTTGTGATTATTATTGTTTTATTTCGAAATCAAGATTGGGTGGCTAGATAAGATTATTTTCCTTGATCAAGATGACTACGTACTGTATGTTTCGAAATCAATTAGTTGTGATTATTGGATAAGATTATTCTATGCTAATATCATGCATATATGCGTTCGGTATATTGGATAAGATTATTATTGTTTAAAAAAAAGATAAGAAGAAATTTAATGCGGGGTCTACAATAAAATTTCAACCAATCAAATTAATTGAATTGTTTTATTAAAGATGGGTGGCGTGGTCCAATGAAAAAGTGCCACATGTCGGGCTAAATATTAAATCTAACCTCCGCTAGTAACGATGCATTTAAAAAAAACATTTTACAGTGTTTGGATAGAGACATTATTTTGATATTCTCAATTCTACTTCCAAATACTATATCACATTCATGACTGCAATAGATTTGTGTTTCTCTCTAAATCGTTTTTTTGAAATATCTAGAATTAGAAATATTTGAAATTGAAAAGATAACTTGATTCTAGCATTTGGTTTATCTTTCGAAATGTAATGTAAACATTTTGAATTATCTATTTGATTTGAATGTATTTATTATATTTTGATACAACATCCATGTAATACACGGGTACTAGTACTACCACTATAACTCACTTTCAAGGGTACTACTACTACAACACTAGTTTTTACTGTTACAATCACAAAAAAATCCCAAAAAAATGAGATCATACATTTTGAACCCAAGTCCGGGCTCCCTCTAACAATGACCCTTTTGGACCCAAAATCCTAACTGCAATCTGGTTTGATCTTCAACCATCTGATCAGTACTTTATCAGTGCAGGCAATGATGCATGAAGTTCAGACATACACTGAAAGATCCAGCTCAGGAGTTGATCTCGTGGCAATTCCAGAAGTAGCTTAGCCTGTTGTAAACAATTAGTTAATGTCAACAACAACAACAATAGCTCATGATACTCATTTCTAATCAAAAATGAGAGCACCAAAGTACTCACCGTTATTTGGCCGTCCTCAAAGTGAAGTGTACTAGGCAAGACATCAGAAGTCATGGACTCTCTTATCATTTTGAAAGCGTTCTTACTCATGTTGGTTCGCATGAAAACCGCCTTTCCAGACGCATAGATTTGACTGATCCCAAGATCCGCCGCCATTCGCTTTACGTAGAGCTTCTTCAAGAGAATCTCCATCGAGCTCGGTTCTTTCCCATATTGACGCCGTAGGTTCTCTGTGAAATTCATCAAACTCCAGATGTCTTTCTCAGCGGCTTCCTCTGCGTTCTTTATCGTTTCCATGGGGTTGTCCAGATAATTTATGTACTCGGAAGAGAGATGAGGGTTAACATTTACGTCGAGCTGGAATGAGAACCAATGTTAGCACTTTCAAATTCATAGTGTGCTGCATCTGTTCAGACAAGATTGTCATTTTACCAGTGTTACAAGGTTTAGTATAAGAAAATGCACATGGTTCTTAGTTGATTCCTCATATACCTTTTCAATCAAAAATCAGAATCTAGGAATTTTTCAAAACCCTGATCTCTTAAATCCCAAAAAATAGTAAGTGATTGCACGAACATACCTGGACTTGGTTGTAGGGTATAGACACAATACGATGCTCTTCTACCTGAAACCAGAAGTTTCCGAATGATCAGATTTGACGGCAAGTGACAAAAAGTTAGAACTGCTGCTTCCAGATCACAGGAAATTCAGGAATCCCTGATCACATAGACGAAAGAGCGTGTAGAGACAAAAAGATACCTTGGAAAGGCTTTCAAAGAGCATTTCAAAGAAGAGATCAATTCCCACATTTCCAATATCTCCAGTCTGTTGCTCCCCAAAGATATTGCCAAACCCTCTAATGCTCATATCTCTCTCGGCAAGCTGGAAACCTTGACCGAGATTACAGCATTCTTCGAGTGCTACAAGCCTCTCCTGGTGTAGGAAAAAAAAACAAAAAACATGAATTCTCTTTTACTTGGTGATTTGGTTATACTCTGTGCAGGTTCTTTCAATCAAATGATTTGAATGTGATCAGAAGAACACGTACCAGTGCTTGTTCAGTAAGCAGTGACTTGTCAGGGTAGAATAAATATGCATACGCTTCTTTGTCTGCCCTTCCCACCCTTCCACGCAACTATTGAGTTTAATTGGGAAAAGAATGAAAAAAAAAACAGTTAACAACAGTTCAAAGATAAGCATACCAAGATAGTGAGTGGACCATTTCATCCTAATGAACCAATGAACTTGAAATTTTTGCAAGCCTTCAAGCTTATCGTCGAATAATATATTTGTTGCATAGCAAACTTTCATATACAATGCAGATGTCAATGAAGATAAGAAAGATCAGCATGCCTGGTAGAGTTGTGCAAGACCAAATTGCTGAACATCCTGAATCACTATGGTGTTCGCATTTTGAATGTCAAGTCCACTTTCTACAATGTTAGTGCATAAAAGAATCCTTATCTCTCCTAGCGCAAATCTGTCCATAGTTTCCTCTAGCTCTTTTGAGTATTGCTGCAAAGGATCATGAAAACAGAATTGAGCAACAAAAAGGATATGTTATCGTTCCTTTACCGCAAACAAACTGAATTGGTAGCAGCCTGAAATGTTCTATGAGCAACAGAATATAAAGTAGAGCGAGTAACAAATGCGGCCTTTTTAACTCCACGCCTAAATGAGCAAGCTCAATTGCTATTCAATTTATCTCATTAAGAGTTTTACTTGAGGACAGAAAGCTGTTTGCAAGGTTTTGTGATTAATTGAAAAAAATGGTAAACACAGATATATAAGTATTCTTTCAAAAACCAAATACATCTTATCCAGAATAGGACAATCGACAGAGATAAATAATGCTCTTTGTGACTGGCCATTATACGGTAATTACATGTAAACATTACACTAAGAGTGCATTCGATCTATGGTTTACAGCAGCATAATGGATTATCTTGGGTAATCCAAACACACCCTGAGTGGAAAAGCAAGAACAAGTACCTTTCCATGTGCAATAGCTATTTCAACATCTGGAAATGACTCTTGAAGAAAACCCATAACTTCTTCAAGTCCTGCAGCAAAGAAATAATTCAATAAATAGCTCAAAACCGGTAAATGTGTGGACTTTCTTTAGTTTCATAAGCTTATGAAATAAGAGTCAGGGTTTGAAGTCTGATAAACATCGGTTTCCTGAAAAATATTTTGGTACTACAATAATGCTTCTTTAGGTTCCTAAATATGATAAAACATTCATAGGATTTTATACATTGAAGATAGGGATGCAGATTATGCCTAAAGTTGAAGGAAAGGTAAAAAAAAAATATCAACCAAAAAAAAGTAGTTGTATCACAAAGTCATAAACAGGATCTAGAACAAAGGCGTCATTACCTTTAATACGAGGCAGAACATAAAAAACTTGACCTCCTCGATCTAGTTCGTATTTGATTGCTGAAACTACCTTCTCCTTACCAAAGGCTGAAAGATGAGTTTTAATAGGAACTCTTTCAGGCGGAGGTGTCGTGATTAAACTGAAGGAGAAAGACAATTATTAGTACAAAATGTTGGAACCTTGAGTGGGTGAATCAAGGAAGATAAGGCAAATAATATCTTTTTCAGCAATATGCTAGCCTTATATCAAACATCTGCACCAATACTTCTTTAAGCCACAGCCATGGCTAAATTTGCCAAATGCATTTTTTAAAGATTACAGTTAAGATAACCAAACACATTCAAAAACTTCAAATAAAAGGCCAAAAAAAAGACACATTATCCAGCTGAAACAAGTCAAAAGATGGGTACTTTGGAGTTCTTGCAATTGCAACAACATTTATCATGCTTCTGAAGTTCCATAATACATAAGATGTCTATCTTGTATTAAACTACTTAAAGGTGTCCGAAGATAGGAATTTGCAGGTGGTATTTGGAGAAACCAGAATCCTTTACGGTTTTATATCTTTCAATCATGTTCTTTGCTCAAAAGAATGCCAAACATAACAGTGATAATTATCAGGCTTTTTTGTATCTTTGAACTACCAAACACTGAGAATAGACGGCTATATAAGCATATTTTCAGGAACACATTTCTCGTCTGGTTTAGATTTTCTAAAATGCATACATTTTTAATACTCTTTGTTCACTTTTGGATCTGGAGTCACTCAAATCCTATGCACTCCTCTTAGGCAGTCTTAATGCTAAATGATGCAGTGACCTAATAAAACTCATAGAATTGAATGGGTACAAACCAACATGAAAGATAAGAAGGAAACTTAATGAATTTTTTTTCCCATCTGATAGGAAGTTTCTTACCTAGCGTCACGAAAACCGGTCAATGCTAGATAAAGTGTTCTTGGTATAGGGGTTGCTGAAAGTGTTAGAACATCCACAGTAGTTTTGAAGGAAGCAATTTTCTCCTTTTGTTTGACACCAAATCTCTGTAATACAAGAAAATATAACGCAATTATCAATGGTATTAAACTGGTTAAAAATGCTTCAAAACCTGTAAAGGATTCAAAGATTATAACATCAAAGTCATAATATTTATATACAAAAAATATCATCTTTCCATTTCATTAGCTCATAATGAAACATACCTGTTCCTCATCAACGACAAGAAGTCCCAGATTGTTATAAACAACACGATTTCCAAGAAGAGAATGGGTACCCACAATAATATCCAACTCCCCACTTTTAATCATGCGAATATGCTCCTCTTTTTCTCCTTTTGTCTGCAGTTAGCATATGCATAAATTATATATTTGAGCTTGAAAATACACATCATATAGAAATTTCAATCAGCCATTAAATTACTGGTGCATTCCTCTACCTACATTACTAACCAAAAAAATGCATCCATCCACACAAATGAAAATATAGCTTCTTAACAAAATCTTAAATAAAATCTAGTTTCCTATTAAAATTGTTGATACAAGCAGCCAAATATTTAGCAGAAGAGGACCAAGTGATTTTTGGTCAAAGATGCAACCCTGAGTTCTTAGAAGGCAAGAGTTTGTTCAAGTGATGCATACTACATACCTGAAACCTACTTAGAAGTCCAACTTTGATACCGGAATACCTAGAAAATCGCTGAGAGACAACCTCAAAGTGCTGTTTTGCTAACACAATAGTTGGTGCCAAAACCATAGCTTGCTTTCCAGCTGAAACAACGCAAAAGATGGCACGTAGTGCAACTTCAGTTTTTCCAAACCCAACATCTCCACAAATCAGCCTGTCCATTGGAGTTTCCCTCTCAGTTAAATCCTTCTCAACATCAATAAAAGCCTGTGGTAAAATTCAATGAGGCTAAGAACACAAAAGGCATTATACAATCTTTATAATTTCAATGTTTGCGTATGCTGCCAATTGGAAGCAATACATTATGGAAAAGAGCAAAAGTTGTTAGGAAATTCATCAGTGAAGCATATATAGAGCCGTACCAAAATGACAAAAAAAACTAAAAGTTATAAAAGATTACTAGATCAGATATCGCCCAATAGGAAATAAACTTAGGTCTCTAAGCTGTAGTAACATAACAAAAACAGCATGCATGAAATGGCGTGCACTACAGATAGAAATGCAGTGCTCTATTTAATTTAACCAATTTTCAAGAGAGAGGGATAAGCAGCTAGCCCATTACCTGTAGTTGATCCAGCGTTGGTTGATAAGGAAACTGAGAAGTAAACTCGGCGATTGCAGGACTCGATGGATATGGAGGCCTTTTCTGTTTCAGCCTATGCAAATATAATTCCATCAAGTCCACTACCATTTTCTGAACAGCAACCTTTCCCTTTGACTTCCTCTTCTCCCACGCGCTTCTGTCACTGAGCTTACTGAGCGTCCGTGGTTTCTTTGTCTCATTGGGACTGAGAAATAGACAATAAAAACTAAGCAACGAACTTATCACCACTGAAAATGCAGGCATTAAACACACTCAGCAGCATGATATCCAACAGGGTCAATCCAAAGAGAAATTGATACTCACAAACGTGCAATCCATAACAGTCTATGCTATAACTTAGCTTACTTGGGTCTTTCCCCATATTGACACTACTCAGAACTTCAAAATCAACCACAAGACATCTCAATGCACTATCAGTAGTAAGGAGGAAAGAGCAACACATACAGACTATATCTGTAGAGCATACAAGAAGCCTGCTAAACAGGAAGTTTGGCCATTCCATCAGCATACTCAATGAACTTATGACCACTAAAAGTTCAGGATTTAAACACACCCTACAGCATGATATCCAAAAGGGTCAATCCAAAGAGAAATTGATAATCACAAATGAGCAATCCATAACAGTCTATGCTATAACTTAGCTTACTTGGGTCTTAGACCTCATATTGACACTACTCAGAACTTACTCAATAAAGCTCAAAAACAACAACCACATGACATCTCAATGCACTTAAAAAATAGTAAGGAAAAATAAACACATACAAACTATATCTGTAGAGCATACGGAAAACCTGCTAAACAGGAAGTTTGGCCATCCCATCAGCATACTCAATGAACACACTCAACAGCATGATATCCAAAAGGATCAATCCAAAGATAGACTGATAATAACAAATGTGCAATGCATAACAGTTTATGCTATAACTTAGCTTACTTGGGTCTTTCCATCATATTAACCCTACTCACAACTTACTCAATAAAGCTCAAAAACAACAACTACATAAAAGGAAGAAAAAACACATACAGACTATATCTGTAGAGCATAAGAAGCCTGCTGAACAGGAAGTTTGGCCATCCCATCAGCATACTCAATGAACACACTCAACAGCATGATATCCAAAAGGATCAATCCAAAGACAAATTGATAATCACAAATGTTCAATCCATAAAAGTTTATGCTACAACCTAGCTCACTAGGGTCTTTCCCTCATATTGACACTACTCGGAACTTACTCAGTAAAGCTCAATGCACTAAACAATAGTAAGGAAGAAAGAGAAACACATACAGACTATATCTGTAGAGCATACGAGACGCCTGCTGAACAGGAAGCTTGGCCATTCCATCAGCATACTCAATGAACACATGCTCAATCGAATCCGCATTCCCCTTCGAAACATCGAACTTGATCCCCACAAACCTCCCAATCCCCACCTTCTTATGCACCACATAGTCCCCATTCCTAAGCGCGTACGGGTCAACCTTATAGCTAAACTTCCCCCCTTCCTCCCCATTCTCACCACCAGCATTTTCCTTAAGCTTCCTGAGCCCCCTCTGTTGCTGATCCTTCACCATTCTCATATACTTGTCCGCCTCCTCGGCGTCCATAGCCGGCCTAACCGCCTCTCGTTTCCCGAGGTCGCGGCGAATCCTCTCATTCAATGCCGTTATCGGATCGCTCACGGAGCTCAGAACGGCGGACGGAAGCTTAGTGGAAACCGACGGAGACCGATTCTCTGTGTAAACGGCTCTAAATTGGGGAAATTGGGGTTTGGAGGAACTCGATTTGGTAAAAATTCGACGGCATGGACAACTCGAATTGAAGAGAGTGATGAACGTTGGCAAAGAACAGCCCGTTTTGAACGATGCGTCTGAAATTGGGAGCAGACATGGCGATTTCGCCATCTCAACAATTGTATGAATTTTGTTCACTTCTGGTTCGGAATTTGTTGCCTTTTGAATTCGAAGATTGCTGGTTTGGGGGAAAGAAGTTGTTCAGAAGTGATGAGTAGCTATGGCGGGAAGACGGAAGAGGTTTTATCTGTGGTGTTTGGATTGGGTTTTAGGAAGGTTTTTCGTCTTCCTTTCCTCCATAGCAGCTTACTGTCTTGTGGTGTTAATTTTGGGAGATGATTTTTGGTGACGGAGCTACGAGCCAATAATACAAGAAGCCAATATTTGTTTGATTTTCCCGTCATGAATTTAAATATTTTCTTTTGCAAGGTTCAATATTATGAATTGTTTTCTCAAAAAAAGGTGTTTTAAACATTGTTATATAAAATAAAAGAAATATAATCAAAATAAAAATATTTTTTTTGAAGGAAAAAATAAAAATAAAATTGTAAGTATGAGATGAGCCAAGACACATAATTATTCGAAAACGAATAGCTTTTGTATTGAGAAATTTGATTTGTATTATTCGAAAACGAATAGCATTTGTATTTAGAAATTTGATTGATATTCGACCAAAAAAAAGAAATTTGATTGATAATTTTTTTTTTTGTTCAATTCTAGGGTTTTTACTTTGACATGGTTTTTTAAATTTTCATAATCTGTTTTTGACCTTCTCCTCTGCGCCTCTCTTTCTCTTCTACAGCTCTACCCGACCGCCGCCGCCGGCGCCCTTCTCTTCGACCGGCGACGTTCTCTCGCCAGTCGCCAGTTCGCTCCTTCTCTTCGCCCGTTCGGCCGCTCGCCAACAGCTCATCCCCTTTTCGTCGAGTTCCTGTTCGGCCGTTCGCCAATCGCCTGTCCACACCGACCTTCTTCTCTTCCACCGGCGCTCCTGTTGTTCGCCTCCGGCCACAGTTCCCGGCGCCCGGTGAGTATTGACTTACTTTGTCACCGGCGTTAGTTAGTATTTTTTTTTTTAAAAAGTACTCGTTTTTTTGGTCAATAAAAGAAACTGTAACACGAAAAATGTCATAATATTGGCAACAAACTAGGAGTTAGTTTTGCACTCTTCCAAGAAATCACACACATGACATTAACACGTAAAAATCACCCGTATTAAACTTTATAATATATTTTCCATGTTTTATAATCGTCACATGTTCACCCATACATTTGTTCTGACACACGAAATTGAATCTCCATTAACACAAGAAATGTTAATAAATCATGTACTGTAATGTTAACCATTACTCAATCACCAATCGGTCCAATCACCAATCACCACCCGTCCATACATTTCGGTAAGCATCATTTTGATTGGGATTATATATTACTAACACGATTGTTAAGCTGTTAGTATTAATTACCTCCCCTGTTCCATCTCTCTTTCCTAACCAACTTTCCTTCGCTGCTCAACCACACCAGTACAACAAGCTTTCCGTTCTCCTGCATCTGGTTTTCTGATTCAGGCTTCAATCTCTCAAATTAGGCCTCGTTGATTTGTAAGAACTCCGCTTGCAATCTGTTCCTTCATTCTGATTGATGGTTAATTTGAAATTGGGGGATCATGAGCTTCAATTTAGGTTTCAATTTCATGAACATTGGGCTATGCATTTTACTTGGTTATCTCTCTTTGTAATTACAAATGTCTTTCTTCTCATTGATGAATTAATTTGTTGTAGATCCAAGAAGCAATTTTTGTTGGCCGTTTAGTTCGCCGGCAAGGATCTCCGGCCTCCGTTCTCCGGCGCCGACGATCTCTAGGGTTCCGGCCATGGCCCCTCGCTACAGCTCCCAGTCTGTCCACCGCGGAAAGGTCTCTTTTTTAAGTACTCCTCTCTCGATTGGACTTGAATTTTTTCTGGTGCTGTCCAAGTTTGCTCATTTAAAGTCAAGACCTTTAATTGCTTGTTTGCTTGTTTGACTTGTTGGCTTACAACTTGGTTGTCTGAGTGCTATCACAAGTGCTGTTTTTTTTTAACCGTTGGGTCAAATCTGTGAAACTTTGGGAACCAGTGGCTAGTTGCAAGCTGATAAGTTAACTGAGAACAAGAAGAAGACTTGTGGTTTCATGAGATATAGTTGTTTGATTTTCCATGCTGACATTACGTCTTTTGTCAACGCAGGCGACTCATTTGTTTGCTTATGTAGTGTGGAGCTGTCTACAATTCTTACTAGGCATATGGCACCAAGCAGTGGAAATATTGAATAAGGTTGAAAGCCATTCCATCTCATCTGGAATATTGAAGAAGTATAGTACAATCGATGTAAACAAGCTGAAATACTTGGCTGTCGTAGTCGAAAGTGAAGATGCTTGTGATATTCCAAAAATTATTGAGTTGCTACAGTGGTTGGCTGATATTGGTGTGAAGCATGTTTGTCTCTATGATATGGAAGGTATGTGATGTAGAGTTGTTCATTCAACAAAGGATGCCTCTTCTTTTATCTAGTAATTATTGATAGAACTACTTTTTGATGTTTCTATTTAGGGGTTCTCAAGAAATTTAAGGATGTCATCATGGAGAAGTGCAATAACAAATCTATACCATGGCAGGTAATCACTCTTTCTCCGTAGTGAAGGAACTTTAGAATCAGACTTAGAGCGGAAAGTATTGCAAAGAACAAGTCTTATTCATGCTACTACGGAGTAATAAATAACGAGAGATCTGAGATCTTAATAAATAGCTGTGCTATCATGGGTCATGTATAATATACACAACAAAGGTCACTGTGTGTTTTTTATCCTCAAAAACTTATATGGTCTGGTTCTTACGTCTGCAGGTAGTTGATGCAAGTAAAGCACTCCATGATCCAAGCCAGAGGACTTTGGAGTTTGCTTCATTTTCTGATGGAAAGGAAGGAGTAGTAAAAGCTGCCAACTTACTTTCTGTAAAAGGTCTGAAATCAAGAGAGGAATCCATAGATAAAGAACTCCCGAATTTCACCGAGAAGCTTATGGATGATGCTCTGGCTACTATTGGTCCGTTCTTTTTCAAAACTAACTTCATCCTATTGAACGTAATCGTATGGATTCATGGTTGCGTGTTGTCTTGTATACAATGTACAAACTTTTTCGGCTGACAGAGTCTTCTTTTGATGGTAGGCTGCAGAGGTCCTGATCCTGACCTCTTATTAGTTTATGGACCTGCTAGATGTCATCTAGGGTTCCCTGCATGGAGGATGCGCTACACTGAGATTGTGTAAGTTAGCTTATGACCATTTACAGTTGTGTATAAGAATGGGTTGGTTTTGGTCTTACTATGTACAGGCATGACCTGATTTTTAAGTTCCATGACCTGTTCTGCTGGTTTAGAGAGAATTAATGAGTGGGTTTTGTTTTACCGTTCGATATTGCAGGCATATGGGACCATTGAGATCCGCAAGCTACGGTTTGCTTCGCAAAGCCATTTACAAGTTTACCACAGTCCGTCAGAATTATGGTAATCTTCATTTCATGTTCTAGCTTATTTTTGTTCTTCTCCAACTTATAGTAAAAAAGGCCTCTCTCTGTTACAAGAAGTGTTTGTTCTTTCCAAACATCTGCTTCAGTCTTTTTCGGCTACCTTCATGTCATGGGTTCTTGATGCCTATAGCAATGGAACATTCGTCCTGATTTCTTTTTGCAATTACTGTCTCATCTCAGGTAAATAGCAAATGCAACAAAGAACAAATTCCTGTCATGCCGAATGAAAGGAAATCTTATATATGTTTCGTTGTGGATGATGTATGTGTGTGATTGACTGATTGGTGTAGCAAGTAAGTTATTTTTCTTGATATTGAGAGCAGTCCTTGGATTTGCATCTGTGTTGCTTACATTCAAGTACTTAAAATGTATTCTGTACCAACTGTGTAGTGCCAACTGAATAAATAAAGCGATGAGAAAAACACCAGTTTATAGCATATTGTCCAAAACATGCAATCCAATACGCCCAATGCAGACTACATGTGAAAGGTTTAGGTGAATTTCTGCATCAGAAACTAGTTAGCTTCCACGGGATAGAGGTGGATCCTATCGGACCAAGCGCTCTTAGCCGTCGGATCGATCTCCGACACACACTCCCAAACCACACTATTACACTTGAAGCCGCTCCCAAACCCCACCTGCCACACCTTATCCCCTCTCTTAACCCTCCCTTTGGCCTCCAAATAAGACAGCTCGTACCAAACCGAAGACGACGATGTATTACCAAACCTGTGCAGCGTCATCTTGGACGCCTCCACCTCCTCCTTCTGCAGCACCAGGCTCCCCTCCACCGCCTCAATAACCGCCTTTCCGCCTGCATGTATGCAAAAGTGATCGAACGCCTTTTTGAAGTCTGGCACGCGCACGGTCCTCTTAGTCCTACGAAGCTTCGCGACGAGTTTCGAGACCCCGAAACGCAGAATCTCAGAGTAAGGCAGCACGAACGGCGCCAGCTCGGATATGTTCTTCTTGAGTGCGTCGCCAGCGACTCTTACGATGTCCTTCGACAACGCGACGCCTTCGAACCCTTCGTCGTCGACGTCCTGTTTGAGAAACCAATCAAGTCACCTACTACATTTATCAATTAAGCTAATTTAAGTCACAGTTGAAACCTATGCTACACGGAAACGGAAACCGGGAAACACAAGATTTCGGTATTTTTTTTAGTGTAAAAACGAGTTCCCGAGTTTGAGTTTCCAAGTTTCCGTGTTTCCATCCGAAACGGGAAACACCACCTAGTTGGAGTTTCCGGGTAACATAGGTTGAAACCAACCCGGTTAGATGAATAAATAAAACATGCAATTAAGCTAATTTAAATCACAGCTGAAACCTATGTTACACGGAAACGGAAACGGGAAACGGGGAACCACAAGATTTCGGTATTTTTAGTGTAAAAACGAGTTCCCGAGTTTGAGTTTCCAAGTTTCCGTGTTTCCATCCGAAACTGGAAACGCCACCTCGTTGGAGTTTCCGGGTTGAAACCTATGTTACACGGAAACGGAAACGGGAAACGGGGAAACACAAGATTTCGGTACTTTTAGTGTAAATCCGAGTTTCCGAGTTTCCGTGTTTCCATCCGAAACTGGAAACGCCCCAGGTAACATAGGTTGAAACCAACCAGGTTAATTAGATGAATCATGCCTGATACACTGAAGCGTAAGCCCGGCCACTGGCTCCTGTGTGTGTACGCACAATCCGGTTCAGCCTATACTTAGCCCGACCCGAGTCGGAGCTCCGGTTAGACAACAGGATCCCGGCCCCGCCCATTCGGAAAAGCACATTGGGAAGAATCATGGACTTGTTCCTTCCAGAGTAGGCGTTGGGGGTGATGGCCTCCATGCTTAGAACAAGGGCGATGGAAGCAGAGCGTCGGCGAGCACAAAGGAGGTCGGTGGCGAGGGAGACGGCGACAATGCCGGCGCTGCAGCCCATGCCGGCGAGGTGGACGGAGCAGACGTCGGGGCGGAGGCCGAACCTGTGGATGATGAGGGAGGAGAGGGAAGGTGTTGGGCAGTAGAGGCTGCAGTTTGTGACGAGGATGTCGATGTCGTCAGGGGTGACGTCAGGGTGTTTTGAGAGGAGGTCGTTTATGACGGCGAAGAGCACGTCCTTCACCTCTTCTTGTGTCCCGGACAAGGACGTGTTCGGCGGTTGCTCGTGGGATGGCGCCGGTACGCACGCCTCGTCGCTTATGCCTGACCGCTCGTGCATTTTGATCTAGACACCAGCGTTTCGTTAGTGTTGTTTAGAAACGAGCACCTGACGCCTATGACAACTGGCTAGACGACCCAGACGGACGTTTAGGTGGATCGTGGGGCGAGACGGGTAGTGACTTGCTATCCTAGGTGGGTTTTTTTAGAAGAACGTTTTGAAATAATGAACAAGAACATAGTGAGTTGGATGATGTATGTGTATGTGTGTGTGTGTTTACCTGAAAGTCAATGGTGGGTTAATCAAGGTCGTGCATTTTAATCTAGACACCATCATTCCGTTAATGTCGTTTTAAAATGGTCAGGTTGTATAGAAGCTTAAAACCAGTGTTCTTAAAAAATGGTCACCTAACGCCTACGTGGTTTAGACAACAACTGCCTAGACGACCCAGACGAACATTTAGGTGGATCGTGGGGCTAGACGGCTAGTGACTTGATATCCTAGGCGGGTTTTTTAGAACAACTTTTTTAAAATAATGAACCAGAACATAGTGCGTTGGATAATTTTTTTTGGTCGGAAAAGGGGCGAGCCCTAATTAACGAAACTAAATAAAAAACGGGCTAACAAGTGATACGTCGGGGGAGAGCCCTACCCCCAACATCGTCCAATATATCAAAGACCGAACACACACAATGCTGGGTCGACAAGAGAATATAAACCAAACGGAAAGGAAAAAGCAAAGCTAGCAAGAGAGTCGGCAAGAGAATGTAAACATAGTGAGTTGGATGATGTATGTGTATGTATATGTATACCTGAAAGTCAATGGTGGGTTGATCAAGGTCCCTTCTGTTTTGGAAGTTCTCACTGAAGTTGGTCTTATTGACACGGAGGTGCTCGGCTGGCCGGTGACACGAGAAGTCGACGAGGTAGATGCAGGTGTACTTGATGCAATGCCGAAGTATGAGCAAGGCCAATGCCAAGGCCGCCAAGATATGGAGCTGGTTGAAGTGTAGGGTTTCTTTGTCAAACTGTGGCATGGCAAATGAAGGTGGTGAAATCATGTTTGAAGGATACTTGTTTAATCACTTGGACTTGGTTAGTTTGCATGTAAACTATAAGAATGCATTCGTTGGTTCATTTGTATTTAAGTAGATTGGCAACAAGAGAGATGTTTGAGAGAAATAATCCATCTTATGAGGGAGTTCAGCAAGCAATTAACTCATGTTAGTTACATGATTATGTGTGTGGTCTGAAATAACAGAAGGCCATTATGTGAGATTACAAGGTTTAAACGGTCTTCTTACCATTCGTTTCATATGATGTATCCAACTTTTTTCAACCATTGAAAACTTCACCTTCATAAAATGACAGTTTTAGCTGGATCGGATCATGTCATTCCACCAACACAAGATGAGCACAAACAAACAATTGTTTAAATGTGTAACATGTATATTCATCGCATGAAATAACATACGTTACGTACTTGGAAATAAACTTTTAAGACCGTGTGACATACAACGGCGGAAACGTAAAAGGAATGGAAACAAATCTAAGTACACATTAGTATCATGATACTTGATAAATCAACTCAATTTTCATACAAATACTACTGCAAGCCCCCTCGCAACACTCAATTTGTTTCCCTAATCTAAGGGTGGGGTAACAAACCACCTCAATCATTTCCTTCATCTCTTCTCTAAAGACATAAATTTCAAAGTTTCAAATTAAAATATTTTTTTCAATTAATACATATTGACACATATTTAGCCTAGGTTTGTTTCCATTTTGTTTATGTTTCCGCCATTTGATACCAAACGTTACCTTACAATTGACCAACGTTACCTATAGTTTTTCATTAAATAAGACAACTCACATGTGAGTATATGACAGCTTACAATTTCACATTTTTTAGATGAGAGTGACAAAAAATAAGATAATAATACCCATGCTATGATTTCATAATTTAAAATAAAAAATAGTCTATTTATTTAATCTTCATATAAAACAATATACATCCTGGAAATTTCCTGCAAAAAGATACGATTTTTATTTTTGAGGTTTATAAAAAAAGCTCCAAATGATAAGCGTGATTGATTATTTAATTACGTGGATATTGGACCAATCAATTAGGCATACTCAGTTCACAAATCTTCTCAGTTGTGCATCATCACTCTCCACAAATTCGATCAGCGTAAACGACAAAAAAAAAACATTCCCTTCATCGTCCAAATACCAATCCGGAGCTCTCCTCTCAATTTCCGCAAAGCAAGAAATCAGCCATGGCATACAAAGCCTTGGACGAAGTCACGGCCTCCGACATCGAAGCTCAGGGGATTCCTCCCCAATCCGCCGAGCAAATTCGCCGGAAACTTTCGGGTATCGTTCGGGCTCACGGGCCTGGGTCACCGCTGACGTGGCAGAGCGTTTCGACAGAAATTCTCAGGCCCGAACTTCCGTTTTCGTTTCACCAGATGATGTATTATGGCTGCTATAAGGACTTTGGCCCTGATCCTCCTGCTTGGCTCCCTGACTTGTAAGTAAAAGCTGCCAATTTTGAGATTGATTTTGTAGTCCTAGGGTTTTGTGTGTATTGATTGGAAGTTTTGTGTCATGGAGCTGTGGAATGAGTTGTAAGAACATAATGAAGCTGAGTAAATGGATAAGTATTAGGCATTAAATCTTCAGCCAAACAGTGAAATGATGCAAAGATGATTGACTGCAAATTCCTGGGTTGGGTTTGGTCATGTGGGACAGTGTGGTACATTTGCAAAAAAGTCTTATAGTTCTGTTGACAGTAATCAATTTAATGAAAAAGAATTGGTACCACCAACCTGTTGGCTACTTAAGCCAAAGTGATTTGATGGCTACACAATGGCAGGTTTAGTTTGAGTAGCTGTCTAAGGTAGTATTAATTGAACTTAACTGAGACTGTGAGTGTGGACTGTTTTGTAAGCTACATGAATATACGTCTGTTAAATAGCCTGTGGAAAGTGAAAAAAATGGTCTTCAGGAGAATTATCAAGTGTTTTCTGGTACAGCATTCAACATATTAGGACTCGGTTAGTCGTTTTATGGTTTTTAGCCTATAATTGGTAGTAATTTTTGTAGGCAGTAACTGCAGCTTCCTTGTGGGTTAATTGATTGGGGATCGTTATATATGAATTCGGTTTGTTGTGTGTATTGCTTAACTGTCTTGTGAATTCCACCTTGGGTAGTACCTACGTTGTCTTGGAAGTTGATCTAAACAGACTAATTTCTCATGCTATGTGAAGGCAAAGTGCAAGATTAACTAACATTGGCGAGCTTCTGGAGAGACATGGGAAGGAGTTTCTTGGTCCCAGATACAAGGATCCTCTATCGAGCTTCTCAGATTTCCAGGCATTTTCTGTCTCAAACCCTCAAGTATGATGATCTTCTCTGTTGCAATGCTGTTCAAATCTCATTTTTTGTATTTAAACTTCTCTATTCCTTTTTTATAATCTCCCTTCTTTATGTTAGTCAGGTTTACTGGAAGAGTATACTTGAAGAGATGGAAATTTCATATTCTAAGAACCCTCAATGTATCCTACGTGAAAACCCGGCTTATCCGGGAGGTGAATGGCTTCCTGGAGCATTTTTAAACCCTGCAAAGAATTGCTTGAGCCTGAATAAAAAGAGGAAGTTGAATGATATTGCTGTTATCTGGCGTGACGAGGGAGATGATGATTTACCAGTGAAAAAGATGACCCTCCAAGAATTTCGTAGAGAGGTGTGGTATGTTGATGTTTACTAGAAACAAAAATATTTTTTCTTACCTTGTGCACATTCTTGTAGGATTGTACCTAGAGGAAGTGAATTTTGAAAAGATTCAGCACCATTTTGCAGGTGTGTAGCACATGCACTTGACACATTGGGACTGCCTAAAGGATCTGCAATAGCAATAGACATGCCAATGAATGTTCACTCTGTTGTCATATATCTTGCCATTGTTCTCAGTGGCAATACACCAGTTTCCATTGCAGATAGCTTTGCTCCATCTGAAATTGCTACAAGACTGAACATTTCTAAGTCAAGGGCAATATTTACTCAGGTAGTCCTAGCACATCAATTCAACATTTTGTGATCATTAGCATGTCTGTTTCATAATTTCTTTCTTACTTGAGAACTTATATGGTTTATGATGTTTTTTCTAGGACGCAATTGTACGTGGCGGTAAAAGCATACCCCTCTACAGGTTTTGTTCATATAACCACCTTCCACTCTTCCATTTCATCATTCCTTTTCATTTTGGCCATGTTTTTATATATTATTTGTTTCTTCAATAGGAGAGTTATTGATGCCAAGTCTCCTTTAGCAATTGTTCTTCCTGCAAATGGCTCTCACATTTCCACAAGCTTACGTGATGGTGACTTGTCTTGGCATGACTTCTTAGAAAGAGCAAAGAATTCAAAGTACTTCTCTCTTGCTCTTACACTCTTTTCATCTCTTTTTATTGTGGCAGTATTTATTGAAGTTTCTCTTAACTGCAGATTGAATGAATACGTGGCCGTAGAGCAACCAGTTGAGGCACTCAGTAACGTTCTTTTTTCTTCTGGAACTACTGGTTCTCTCTCTTTCTGTTTTTTTTTGTTTTGCACATTAAGATTGGACTTCTTGATAAATTTGAAATGTATTCTAACTAGTCTATGTTTTTCCCCCTTTTTGATCAGGGGAACCAAAGGCCATTCCTTGGACTCAAGCTAGTCCTCTAAAGGCTGCATCAGATGCTTGGTGTCATATGGACATACATAAAGGCGATGTAGTTGCATGGCCCACCAATCTTGGATGGATGATGGGGCCTTGGCTTGTTTATGCTTCACTTCTAAACAATGCCTCCATTGCCTTATACAATGGATCCCCTCTCAGTTCTGGATTTGCAAAATTCATACAGGTAGAATACTTATTTGACTTCATTAGCCAGCTTGCAATAAATTCCTCTTGTAGATAGAATAGACGCATCGAAAAGCTACAATTGTCGTATTTAGGTGTAGCCTCCACACAGCCTGTGAACACATTAATCACTGTATATTGTAATCTTCATAATTATGTTTGTTTTATTTAACTTGCTTTCCTCTTCTTTACCATCTAGGATGCTAAAGTAACAATGTTGGGTGTGATTCCCAGCATTGTCCGGGCATGGAAAAGTACAAATGCTACCACTGGCTGTGATTGGTCTTCCATTCGGTACGTGCTCATTACTCAACTCTTATGTAAACTTATACTTTCATGGTTGAAGTGAAACAAACCTGTTTTGATCAATAAATTCTCTTCTATCAGCTGTTTTGCATCTACTGGAGAGGCATCAAATGTGGACGAATATCTCTGGCTTATGGGAAGAGCTCGTTACAAGCCCATCATCGAATATTGTGGCGGTACAGAGATCGGTGGTGGCTTTATAACTGGATCCTTGTTACAGGCACAAGTACTAGCTGCTTTCAGTACTCCAGCCATGGGTTGCGAGCTACATATACTTGGTAGTGATGGTACTCCCATAGTAAGTGCACGATTTCGAAATTTACGATTTTAGGGGAAATATTCTTATCGTTTTCGTGATTGCAGTTTTTCACTGTATTACCCATTTAAGATGTCCAAAAATCGTTCATTTGTTATCTGTAGCCAGAGAATACGGCTGGGTTTGGGGAGTTGGCCCTTGGACCTTATATGCTTGGAGCTTCGAATACGCTACTAAATGGAAACCACTACAAAGTATACTTTGAAGGAATGCCAGTTTGGAATGGGAAGGTAAATGAGTCTGCTCCAGAAACTCAAATGGGTATAGGCAAATTACTAGTGATTCAATCTTTGGTTTGTTGGGTCTGTAGACACTTCGACGACATGGAGATGTGTTTGAGCTGACTCCAGGTGGATATTATCGCGCCCATGGTAGATCAGATGACACCATGAACATTGGCGGGATCAAGGTACATGGAGTTGTGAGATTAGTTTATGTCATTTATCTTGGTTTATTTAGATTAAAGGCATATTTGTACCTGTTTACTACATGAAACAACACATTGATATTTTATAAGATGATTCTGAGTTTCCTTATGAATTGGTTTATCAGGTCAGCTCGGTAGAGATTGAACGGATCTGTAACAGAGTGGATGATAACGTTGTCGAGACTGCAGCCATCGGGGTGCCACGTGCTGGTGGAGGACCTGAGCTGCTCGTAATCGCTGTCGTTTTCAGGGATCCAAGTTCAACACCTGATTTGAGTAAATTGAAGATGTCTTTTAACTCAGCTATCCAGAAGCAACTAAATCCTTTGTTCAGGGTAATAGCTTTTATCTTACTTCAGAGACACCAATTTCCAATCCATCTTCTTTTGAAAAATAAGGCCTAATGGAGACATCTTTCTAAACAAGAGTTTGGTATCATTGTGATCTTCTTCTTCTTATTCTTTGTATAATTTAGAAAAAGGCTATAAGTGTCTTTATAATGGATAACGAGACGAACGTGTTGAGTGCGAGAGAGCAGGAGAACTAAGAATGGATTTCATTTGGCAGGTTGCAAATGTTGTTCCTCTTCCAACAGTTCCGAGGACAGCTACAAACAAGGTTATGAGGAGGGTATTGAGACAGCAGTTCACTCAAAGGCACAAGTTATGATGTCATTCAAGGCGTTGCATGTGTGTGTGTGTGCTTGTATTGTTTGTATCTTTGTATCAAAAACTCTTGTTCTATACTCAAATAAGATACATATATGGATGCCCACAAGGTGAATTTACATTGAGATAAAATTTGATGGTGTGTTGTATTACTTGTTAGCTTTAATTTTTTCAGCTCCATATGTACAAGGTTAAAATTTCTTGTTACATCGCTTTGTTTCAACTTTTGCTACAAAAAAAAATGGATAATTTGAGTTTAAAATCGAATAAAATGTCAACAACTAGTTGGAATTTCTTCAAGAGGGGCTGAATTGTTACCTGAACCAAGCTAAATGGTTGCATTCGACCATTACATATTTGCAGGTTAAAATGTTCTTAACACATTCAAATTCGTGCCTAGTTTATGGGCCTGTTATTTGGGCCTATACGTTTGACCGAGCCCATGTTGGCCCAACTCACCGGCCCACGAAATACAAATCACAAGCGAAAACGTCAGAAAAGAAAATACACAAAAGATTGAACAATTCCACAGACTCATCTCCTTCCTCTCTCTCCTGAGGTGCTGAATTGGGGTCGCTTGGTTCGCACCTCCACCAAACCAACCAAGTTCCCCCCAATTTCAATGGTGGTTTAGGAATTTCGTCGCCCTGACAGTAGACACTCTCCCTAGCTGCGTCGTCAACAATGGCTAGCGCTCTAGCCGTAAACCCTAGGCTTTCCAATCCTTTCCTTGGCACGAAGCTGTAAATTTCTCTCTCTTGTTCGCCTTGCAACTCAATTTGATTTTTTAATCGAAAAATCGGTTGTTTTCTGTCGATTTCCATCTTTGATTGTGGTATTTGGTGTGCAGTTCTATCCGTGAGAGCTTGAACAGGTCCAGAACGCAGGGATTGAGTTTCAGAAGCCCTAAATGCGCTGCTGATGCTCCCCAAGGTTTCCTTTCCGTTTTTGTGTTCATTTCGTTCTCCTTTCTGTTTGCTTCAATTATGTATTTCGTTCTTTCTTTTAGATTGATACGGTATCTGTTGGCAATTTGGATAAGTTTGAAATTTCTGACCTTTATTATTGGAAACGTCTCTTTGAAACTTTATTCTATCTGGCTTGCTCGTCAACGTTGCATTGTTTGAGTTACGATTTGATAGAGACCACAAATGTGAAATGAATGAATTCGTAAGGTATCACTCAACTATGAACAACTAATGCACCAAATTGAGCTCCAAAGGTCGATTAGTAGAATAGATGTCAACCCTAGGAGACTATAGGAATCAAAATTGTGACATGGAAGTAGACATAATTTGTGGGATGTAGCTCTAAGTTTGAAATTTCTGACCTTTATTCTTGGAAACGTCTCTTTGAAACTTTATTCTATCTGATTTGCTCGTCAACGTTGCATCATCATCCCTTGTTTGAGTTACAGTTTGATAGAGACCAGAAATGTGAAATGAATGAATTCGTAAGGTATCACACAACTAATGCTCCAAATTGAGCTCCAAAGGTCGATTCGTAGAATAGATGTCAACCCTAGGAGACTATAGGAATCAAAATTGTGACATGACTCATGAGAACTAGAGACTATGAGAAGAGCCCTAGAGGGAGTCACTGAGGATGGCTGTGTTAGTTATTTAGTCTTTTATGGAAGTGGTCAATGTGGTATCCGTGTATGGGGCCTTCAAAATGCCATTATAGTTCATATCTCGAGCTATTTGATACTCGGAATCCCTCATCCGAATGTTAATCAGCTTGAGGAAACATTTATAGTCTCATTGATCAATAGAGATGGTCAAAATCTCTGTCACCTTGGCTGGCTCAGAAATCATATTTGGTGAAGTTGATATGGCTCTGTAGTGAAGTATGGCTATAAATTTCTTATATGGTTTTACAATTGCTTAATGGTATTTAGATCTGATTAATTTTGAGTTATGCTGTAGCAAATTGCTGTTCTTTTTTGTGCAGTTTTGTACCATATTGTGATGCTGAATTACTAATTGGATTTAGAAACCATCTAGTACTTTTTCTTGTAGCTTCAACATTTATTTAACCTTTTCAGGTATCCCAAAGTTCCCAAGAAAAAATGTTTGGGACCCTTACAAGCGCCTTGGCATAAGTAACTATGCCTCTGAGGAGGAAGTTTGGACTTCTCGCAATTTCCTCTTGCAGCAGTATTCTGGGGATGAGCCAAGTGAGGAATCCATTGAAGCTGCTTTTGAAAAACTTCTGATGAAAAGCTTCATAGAAAGGAAAAAGACAAAGATCAATTTGAAAACTAGGTTGAAACAGAAGGTGGAGGAATCACCGTCCTGGGTAAAGAACATGCTCAGTTTTGTGGAGCTTCCTGAAAAAGTGATCATCTGGCGAAGACTATTCCTTTTCACACTCTTGGCTGGTTGGAGTATAATGAACTCCGCTGAAGGTGGACCTGCTTTCCAGGTTTGTACAATGCGAACACTACATTTTCCGACTAATTGTTGGTTTTCAGGTTTACTGGATTATTGTTTTAGCTGAATTATTTCCTTCTTCTCATGGAAATGCATGTTCATTGCTTGAATGGAGGCTATAGAACTTTTATCTAGCTTCACTGGGCTGTTTAGTCTTTATATGTATAATTCATGTATATAGAATCAATCCTAAAATTTATTTTTGTACAGGTTGCAGTTGCATTGGCAGCTTGTGTTTATTTCCTTTATGACAAGTCCAAGAGCCTTGGAAGGGCTTCTGCTTTTGGGTAAGTGATCTAAAAAATGAAAAGCATTTCCAATCTGTATGCTTCGTCGCTTTGTGTTCTATCATCTATCTCCTTCATTTCTTTTATTGATGGGTATTTTTTCCTTTGTGTCATTATAGGTTTGGATCACTTGTGGCTGGATGGATTTGTGGATCGTTTTTGGGTCCAATGGTGCCTACATTTATTCTGCCTGCGACATGGACCCTTGAGCTCTCGACATCACTGGTAGCATTTGTTTTCATGTTTCTTGGATGTACTTTTCTTAAGTGAACTAGGGTCTAGTCACGACAGTAATTGTATCGCTTCTTTTGACTGTTAAATTTTGTGAGTTTTATATGCAACTGCATTTTGCTCCTAGCTATAAAATTCTCAGAAGTCAGTGGCTGTTGTTATAAAGTTTACATAGTTTTTTGTTGATGGAGTGAGACAAGCTGGGATCAGATGAATAAATCCGGTTCACAAAAAGCAATGCAATTCTGAGTTATGGTTGAAAGGTTGTACTTAAGCTTTTTAGCATTTGTGTTTTGATGTTATGTACTTGTGTTCTGATGAGCCAAATTTTGTAATATATCCTTCAAAGCTGTGGGTTGTTTAACTCCACTTATGAAAGTTAAGCAAACATGTGTAACTCTAACTTTTAATTATCTAAATCACAAAACAAGGAGCTCCATCTGTGTAAGTACAACTTAATTTAGCGATGCGTTTATTTCCCGAATCTAAACAAATGACAAGTCAGTCAGTCTGAGGCGCGAGCCAAACGAATTGAATTTCTGTAAAGATGGCTCGAAAACGTAGGATCTCTCTTAACATGATACAACGACCTACAACATTTCTTGTATAATGAGTATACATAGTTAACTTCCGTATTGTAGCAAAAATGCTTCAGCAATTTGCAACCCATCTTCCAACTGCCAAACGTTAATGGCTCTGTCAGAAATCTGTCTGCAACGTGACACTTTTCTTGTACTCTGTTATTTCTGCTACCATGGAGGATGGTCATCTTCTGGAGTCTGTGGAGGCGCAGGTTTCCATCCGGGTTTCTCATCCCAATAGATATCATAGTATATGTGTCCTGGGGTGTGACCGGACACACAACACCATATGCCTAAATATTTCTTTACCCTTTTCCTGAATTTCTCTTCTACTGCCTTATCTGTGAACCCGGAAAAAGCATCTTGCATTGAGGAGAATTGAATGACTTTAACATCCTTGAATGGTTCCAACACCGTTTTCAACTGTCATTCAAACGCATAAGAGATCGTGTGAGCTGCATTTTACGAAACACACATGTTGATTAAGTAATAATGGACGAGGTTTCAAATTTGGGGCAAGAATGGAATACTGTTTCTTCACTGCTGTGCTTTGGCAGCCTGAGCAGTCCGGGTCTGCTTGAGGAATTGGAAGCTTTGCAATCTTTAGAGCCCACTTGACAAAGTTGAACATCAAGCCAAGACTTCTTCACCTTAAGGGAGAAGAGAAGGTAAATACACAAAGGTCAGGATGTGAATAGAGCTCTTTGGATGTCCGTTCAAATTTGGTTCTAAAGATAATCCAGACAAAGGAAATACCTCTGTTGGTAATAATGGGTTGTTCAGGAAGGAATACTCCCTGATACCAATTTGGGGTCCAAATTCCTCTTCTGGTAATTCTTTTAGCATGACATTCACCTGCAACAGATGAGCAAACTCTTAGACAGTAGAACTTGAAAACAAAAAATCCGTAGTGAAGGAAAAGGTTTAGAAGTACAAGTGAAACAAAAGAATAATTCAAATGGAAGCACAAGAAACAATTTGGTGATATTGACAGGGCCCCTATACCTCAAATACATGATCAAGAGGGCATAGAAAAGGTTGTGGTGTCAAAGAACCTTCTAACTTTCCAGGATGTGGAAACCAAAGCCTATCCAACCTGCACCATATTGGAGGCATGACCTATATAGATCACAAGGTAAGACATTTAGAGATATCAACAAGTAATCACACAGATCAATTTGGTTGGCAGATTCATATTTCTTACAATGTGTAAAATCATTTGGAAACTTCATTCTGACAAAAAAATTTCATATGTTTCAATCTCCAGAGAAAAAGTTGCTAGCTTATGTAAGGTAGTACAGTCCAAACCATTCACCAATATAAAATATTTCAAGAAGGTTAGATCACGTTAAAAGAGCAGATGTTCAGAGCATGTTGTAATAGAGGTTATAGCCCTCACCAGTGTACGGTTCAACAATGAAGCAATAGCTAGTGCAGTCCTTATCTGCTTTAACTGCAATGAAGAAATCGTAAAAAATAAATAAGATTAGATGCTCAAAAAAAAAAGATTAGAGGTGCAAAAATTTCAAATATTTCAGTAACTAAAAGCTGGGCAGGCTTACTTGGTGATTCACCAAACTGAAATGTGACTCAACACTATGATTGCCCTCCAATAACATACTTTTTGGGATGTTAAGCTTAACGGACAAGAAACCCCCTGTAATAAATCATCAGAAGGTTCAGTGAGAAGAATTGATTGCATATGATAGAAGCTCAACTCAAAAGCCAAAAAGAATACCTTAGGCACTAAAATAAATTACAGCCAGCGTATAACACAGTTGAAAAATTTTCTATCAACCTTCACAAGGTTGAACTTGGTCAATATAAGAAACAAAAAGAGTATGCAACTGTTTCCAGATGGAAATTCACTTTCCAGTCAACCAAACTACAGATACTAGAATGATGGGCTCTAGATAAAGGAAAACGGAATCAGTGATAGAAACTACCAAGCTGGTGGAAAATAATGAAATACTGTAAGTGTTTTAACGTAAAATATGAGTTTATTGTATCAAATCTGTAGCTGGGCATATGATGATGCAGCAAACATAAAGGTTTTAGGGTTCTATAATCAGTCAAACCAACCCTATTCAAGTGAACAATCCTTAAGGTGCGTTGTAATTTCCTGGGTGCATTATAATAAGTTACCTGGTGCATCATAATACTCTGGAGGATCATAAAACATCATTCCTTCCCTCAAACGATGGCGTTTTCCTGCAGTGCCAGCATACTGGAATGTTGTATGCACCGCATACGGCTCGAGTCTAAGTTGCTGATACATGGCCTACAGTGAGGTATGAAAAATGATCCTGTAAGAATCTAAGACAGCCATATTGTAGGATAGCTTTAACACAGTTCATAAGGGAGAAATCAGAGTTGCAGTAAAAACTACCTGAACAAAATACGTATGCCCACTACAAAATATGCTAACTGGAAGCATCCCCAACTTGAGGTTTCCATCGTAGGCATAAGCAAGGCCACTTTCACCCTCAACAGATGGTCCTAATTGCCTTCGTACAATTTCATTGAATCCATTCTGATCCCATATCGTGTCATCAGCCAAAAGTTTCTCTTTCCACTCTTTTGCTAATTTCTTTGCAGCTTCTGTTGGCCGCCAGTGAAAGATTCCAATATTGAATGCAGCACCAACTGCACAATAGTTTAAAAACTATTTCCAAATGAGAAAAGCTATGTAAGATAGCTCAAATGAGAAAAGCTATTATTTCTCTATTTTGTAGTAGGCTATTATAACTCATGGTAAAAATATGAAGCTTTGAGCTCTACTGAGAGCAGAAGAATCACATTTGTCGAGGAATTTATATTAGTAATTTTTGCTATTCCCTACATATAACCAGATAAGAAACTTTGAAATATCTAAACATTAAGTTCAAGAAACTTTCAGATGCAGATATATTATTGCTTTAAGAAGATGAGTACATGAATTAATTGTACTAATTTTTGTCTCACCTTGTTGCCATATATCCAAACTGTCATCAACAACTGTTGGTACAACTTGGTCAGTGGAAGTTAAAACATCAGCATCAGGATACCGAGCTAAGTAAGGAAGAGGATCCTGTTACAAATATAGGATCCAGATTTACTATATGCAAAAACTTTTAAATATTAGGTCATAACAAAAGATCAGAAAATAAGTCTTCATACTTCAGTGAAAAAAAAAATATAAGAGAAAGGTTAATGGGACCACCATTTACCTCTCTTAAGTTCCCTTTCTTTATAAATGAACCAACTTAGATAGAATAATTTGAGGAAAAATGGATGGAAGTTTCATTACATAAAAATTTACTGTACAGTAAGCAGATCAAGGCAAAAGTAGATGAGTACCTTTAACCAAACCATGTCAGTGTCGCACATCAGTAGCTCAAAGCCAAATGGGAGGAAAGAATCTATAAGAATGACTTTTTCTCTTCCCATCTTATGAAATGTAGGTGAGCCCCACCCAACATCAACCGTACTCATGTGACTGCCCATGTCAAAAACCGGAACACCTTTCCAGTATAGTGCCTCCAACAATTTAGTGTCCATTGCCCCTGCAATAGCACACTCACATGTTTAGGCATTCAAGCAATATGGTTTGAACTTTGGTAAGTGAACTGAAAGCAACTAATATTTCTTTTCATACTATGAAAGTGGAAGAAGAAAGAATCATATACCAAGTGAAGACTTACCGATAAGAAGATTGGAAACACCAAGGTCAGTCAAATGCTTAACCCAAGTAAGGATGAAGTCCATAAAAGCAAAGTTTCCAAAGGTCACTATGATGACATTATCTTTCACCCTCTGTTCTACCAACTCCTTTGTCAAACGAAAGGCTTTCAAAGGTGGCATCTTGTCATTTAGGGAGGGAGCCTCCCATATAGGCTTGACCCCATTTTTTGTAAGGTTCGCCAAATGTTCAGCAGACACTTTAACATTTTCAGACGGGTTTGATGCTGAGTCTGGCACGGTGAAAAGCCATCAGAATGAAACATTAAAAAGTACATCTTGAAACTCAGTTTTGTAAAGCTCAAGTTTTCTGTGTAGAGTTTCGATTCAAATAAAATTGGGGCCTTCCAATGCACATAATATATGAGTCAGTGAAGTTAATACTACAGTATTGAAGAATGACAGAGAACAAAAAAAAACGATACAAATAATCACATATCAGATAATAACCAATGGCATAAGAAACATACAGCCAGAAACCTATATACTTTCTAAAACAATGGGGAAATACAGGGAAAAAACACAGGATTAAAAATGATACTCCAGCAGCATTAATATTATACTAGCAAATACAAAGATTTAGAAATAATTCTCTTACTATATTCAGGTATAGGACAAGCCTAACTAGCAGGTAATAATTTATTCTTACAATGCATTAATCACTCAATGATTTCAACAAAAAAACAAAGTAATCATCACTCAAGGACTCTCATCACTGTTCAAAGTAACTAGCATATTACAGCATTGAAGATCAAATTTCACACAAACTCAAGTTTCGAATTCTCTCTCATTCATATCCACTACCAATCAACCAAACTAAACTGAACATTATACAGCAATCATCCGATCCTCATTTGCTAAAGATGACTCCGCTTCAAACACATTGGCATTGACATTAGCCATTTTCAACTAAAACAAAATGCATTCAAGTCAACCACAATACACAGCAACAATCCAAAACCCCTAAAAATTCACAAATTCAAGCTGACCGAATCCGTCAGAGCTTTGATAACTTCGCAATTGGCAGCTATCAATTCGACATCCAATTCAACGAATATCCACAGACAACAACGGCAGAAAACGAAATTCGGCCACAAAAAGATCGAGATAAAGAGGGATTACTTAGAAGAGAGGGAGAGGAGAAAGGGATGGAAGCCTCAGGCGAGTAGATTGCGGAGAAGACGTATAGAGCAGAGAGGAGTATGCCGATGATCACCGTCGTGTAGATTGTGAGGAACAATGGCTTCGAATTCGCAGCCTCTTGGCATGGATTTCGCCATGCCATTATTCTACAGTTTCAATTCTTCTTCTTCTTCTTGTTCCGGGGGTTTTTGGGGCTTACTTACATTGCTGATCAAAGTCAAACTCTTCGCTCTCCATTGAGATCTGAAATTTGTATATTTTGTACCATCTAATATTTTTTTACCTCATCGTGACTGATTGTCGTCTAATAATGGTGCTATTATTGTCGAAAAAACTACATATAATTGATTTTTTTTTTCGTAAATTGTAATACTACTTAATATTACTGAGAAATTGTTGCGAGAGAATTATACTAGTCTAATCACATATTGCATGTTATCCACCTGGATTACAGCAACTCGTGCACTTAAAATTATAAGTTGCATTACACCCACTTAATGCATTAAATCAAGTTATAAATTTAATACAGCTTAATACTCCGTAAATTAAAATGTGGTAATCCAAGCATACCCATGATTTACGAGTCCGATTTGGGCAATCTTTTGACACCTTAATCCAACATTCATCCAAGAGATCAATCTATACAGCTATTTTTGGTTTCGAGTAATCAGAAAAATACTCAGTTTATACACTAATGGTGCTTGCAGATAAGAAAGTGAAAAGGAAGCAACCACAATCATTATTATGCTTAAAGATAAATGCGGCCGTATGAGGAAAACTATCTCTTCAAGTTACTTCAAAGCTAGTAATCTGATCTGCAAAGATTTGGTCAAGTGTTAGAGACGTTGTTAAGAAAGCCAAGTTCCCAAAAAGAGATTAAAAAAGGAAAAACGTTGTTAAGAAAATCAGGGTTATGCGCGCGATTTCCAAGCCTTGCATAATTTACGAGTTAGATACTGTGAAGCTCCGGTAGCACCAACGATCATTAGTCCGGCTATCGCCTGCCTTGCGCTAGAGAACATGACCTTTCGCCTTAGGATGCTTTTCATGCAATTTGCAGCCTCTTCTCTGGATTTAACAACTACCTCTTGAGTAACACGGCCTATAAACGAAGAACACATAAGGAATGATCATTGCTTTCAGCAAATTCTTGAATGTATATACCCTGGCTACTAAAAAAGAAGGGAACAGGGGAACCAGACAGGAGAGTCAATACCTGAAACCATCATTTCTTGCTCGCCTAACTTCGTTCCCAAACCTCTTTTTACCGTTGAAGGAAGAAGAGAAACAAGGGATTTTACTCCAGGTAGATCACAGTCCTGGTTTTCAGAATATTTCATCAGTTTAAGAGCTCGGCTATTATTCTTCGTAGAATCCCTGTGTGAATCTGTGATTCTTTGGTTATTTCCAGCATACAACCATCAATCTTTTATCATCTAGCCTTAATACCTAAAAAGCGACATAGATATCATTATTCCTAAAGCAAACATGGTCCATCTCAGAAAAAAGGCTTTACTTGTTTGATGATTATCGGAAAGATAAAGGATTGACATTAAAGGCTGGTGATGGAGAGGTTAGATATTATGTATGGAATGAAAAGGTCCAAATTCTATCATATATGAGGGGAGGTGACAAAATGGCTGGGCCTTTTCCTAAAATTATGATCAGTTTAGGAGCGAGGTTTACAAATTTTGCAGGATCATATGCTGTGTTAGTACTATGCATTTCAAATACACACCTGTGATATCATTTCTGAGCCACCATTTGATGGGAGTGATAACAGATCTTTGGTTGCTAACTCTTCCAAGATCGGCTTGTACATTTTTCTGAATAGATCAAACTGGCCTCGGACAATCTTCTTGACCTGAATGAAATAGCAGGAAGAGGTTGGTCAAGTGTTGAAAAAAGGGTCTCACCAAGTGACCGCTTTCTATCACTAGAAATACTACTAATTATGAAGAAAGGAAAAAAGTAATCTCAAGACTCAAGAAAAGGTCACAATGGATACATTTATAAGCATCAGACAACATAAATCAGGTGATAATGTGACCTCTGCACAGCTAATTAAATTATCCAGCCAAATACAGTGCAAGCTCCAACATAAACTCGAAGAAAAAAAAGTCACTGCCAAGCTGATAAGGCTAAAAAATTTAGAGATCCTAGAGAATTCAAAATTTATTCCAAGTTCGAAAAGTTATGTCGTAACTTTAAGTAACACATTTCAAAAGCTCACAATTTTTTGGACAAATTGCATGAGGGAAGCTTACCTTGTGCCTATCCTCCGCAAACAGCATTCGTACATCACCCAGATAAGAGAGGCTACATATTTTTGCATAGAGATCTTCCTGCATTATAGTTCAAATATGGAACTTCAACAATTCATTTGAGTGAAGTTAAGATGACAAAACACACCTCAGTAAAGCTGCAAGGTAGAAGAAGCAATGCAGCTGAAGTTGCACCTCTCAGATTGATCGAGTTTAGCTTTTCAACATCCAAGTTATCAACAAGGATATTAACCTGCATTATAGAGCAGTTTGCAACTCTCAAACTTAAGTAATACAAAATAAATATAGCATGAACAGGATAAACCCCATACGAGGAGAAAAGTAAAAACTCAAGTGCATGTGAAAATTTTGAACATGTAAAAGAAGATTGTCTTTAGGGAAAAAATCCCAGCACGTTCTTTTCAATGAAAACAAATGCACTATTTATGACATCAAAAGTTGAGTACAGAAAAACAAATAAAACATACAGGCTTTTGCAAACGGCCGCTGAAATAAAGCTTCTCCCAATGCATTATATCTTGAATCAAGTCCTGCATTCTGACAACCCCGTACTTGAAAGTCTGTTAATCAAATTACATTTTTAGTGATTTATGGTTCCTGTAAAATAGGTTATCTGCTGACCTGAGAGGAGACATTTCAAAGAAATTAATGCTATATACCCTATCATTCCATTTGACAAAAGGATTGAAGTGTACCCCCACACCAATTGTATCAGCAACTCCAGTTACCTTACAAAAATGCAACCAATCTTCAAACTTCTATTCAGTAGATTGCATAAGCTTTCATATAATAGAAGTTCTAGCTGGAATATAGATTACCAGCTTTGCGCCACCAAGGTAAGGGACCAATGAGGCATAGTGATTCCGGTTCAGCTTCAGATTCTTAGTTTACGATAAGACATTTAGAAGAAAGGTATTAAGCCATTAAGCACCATGAGAGGCCATATGTGCAAAGTGCAACTGAATTTGATCCACAACAAAAGGCGGACTTAAAGCTGACCTCAGAATGCCACTTGAGTGGATCTCCCACACCGACAATATAATCAATCATTCGTGTCTATTGATATAATCACATAAAGAGCATCAATTAGGCAATCCAACCAATATTTCTAAGGTAAGCAAAGCATAAACCCAGGTGAAAAATCATATAAGGAAAACTAGAGCACTGCTTAAAAAATGGCACCTTATCATCATTATTTGGATGCAGAGTGGAGCCATAAATACAACAAAATTCTACCGGGGGGAGGGTACTCAGAAGACCCGGCATCTCCTCGCTTCTGTTATTACTATCCATTTCTGATCTGCAAATAAACCAATGACATTGTAAAAGTTACTTCCGAGGTGAAGTGTTTGACATAGAGCAGATTACAGTCGAAGGTTCTGAAACTATTTTCATCAACAAAAGTTAGCAAACAAATAAGCATAGCACCAGCAAGATCTCCCCAAATTAGCAAAACTCAAAACCCCTTATAAGCTAAAAATATGTGAATGAAAGCAACATCAACAGAGACACCCTAATAGTATATCAGGAATTCCCCAAAACTCATAACAGGCGAGAGAGTGTGGCCAATTGATCGAAAACGCAAGATGCAACGCAAGTTCAGACGAAAACAAGATTTTTAATACCGATGAAAACAATGTACCAAGTTTCATAACAATAGTTTATCAGTGTTTCTGTTAGGCATTTCATCGAACACGTCATGTGCAACTCCTGATCTCCTACTTCGGAAGACACATTGATCCAAGATATTAGAAATTCAACGATTTGCAAATTAGTGAGGCAAACATCAACCATCAATTATTGCATGCAATAGGAAATCGATATGATAGTAATCAAATGCTGAAGAGGAGCGTACCAAGAGCAATACTTCAACACAATACTTAACATATACTGAAAGGGCGAAGAGGGGCTGCTAGAGAAGATTCAGTCAGGGGTGTATTGGCGTAAACCAAACTTCTGAGCAGCGATCGTTGGCGAAGAAAGATGAGTTCTCGGTGGCATCGAAGAAGCAGAGAACAGCTTTACAATTATGGTGACGGTGACGGAGAAGTAATGGCAATCTTGTAAATAAAAATGAAAATTTTGAATTTTTTATTTTGAGAACAATGTTTTGAACTTCGGAAATTTCGTCGTGGTAACCCTCTGGTTAAGACAATTTCATGTGGTATCCACTTATTTACACTATTTTACGTGGTAACCCTGTAGTTTTGACAAATTTTGCCAAATAACCCTACCATTATTTTATGGTTAAAGCTTTAATTTTTATTAAAAATTAGCAATTTTAAATTCTTGTTTATTATTACAATTGGTGGATTTGGTTTAATTAATTATTGTACTTGTTTTAAATATAGAAATTTCTTATGTAGGATCATTTGTTGTCAATGTTTGAAAAACCTGGTTTAGGTCAAGATAAAAATAAACATTTAGTATATATTAAAATAAATTTTGAATCAAGCTAATGAATAATTTTTAGAAGTGAACCCATGAAATTTGAGGTTGGAATAATATTAATCAAGTTGAACAAGTTTAAGTTAGAACTTTGAAGAAGCTCTATCTCACATATAATGAAAGTAAATATATATTTCCGAATTTGAAGAATTCTTATTTCATCACTCATTAGCTTGTTATTAGCCTTTTAAATTTATAGAATTAAGCCAATGTAGAAAAAGATATTATACTTGTAATAAGGTAGTTATTCTATATAATTATGCCAATTGAATATAAAATAGAAAAAATCATAATATAAATATGTGGATAATATGTCATATATTCTAGTAATAATAACACAACCTATCTACTAATTCTTGCAAATATGAAAATTTTAAAAGAATATTTTTAAAAAACAATTTTTTCTCAAAAAAGAAAAAGTAAAAAAAAGAACCAATTTAACATTTTAGACTATAAAGTAATGGTAAGGTTATTTGACAAAATTTGTCAAAACTTCAGGGTTACCACGCGAAATAACATAGATGAGTGAGTAGCACGTGAAATTGCCTTAACCACAGTTACCAGGTGAGATTAGGTGAGATTTCCGTTTGAACTTTTGATAAAACCATCAACCAGTACTCCCGCCTCTGGCACTCGTGTTTTCTCCCGCCTAGCTCTGTCTTGTGGTTGCAGGGGGGGCGATTGGGCTGGGCGATCAGCGAAAATGGTGGCGGCAACCTACGAAGAATGCCGGAAGAAGCGGCTTGAGGAGAACAAGCGGAGGATGGAGGAGCTTAACATCCTCAGCCTCTCCTCCATTTGTCTGAAGAAACCGATTCCTCCCAAGCCTGCTAGGGTTAGTTTGTTAGAGTTCCTCTCGCGTTTTCTCTCTCTCTTTTGCCACCGATTAGTGTCTCTATATGCTGTTGAAGATCGATTTTGTAACAGATGAAGAAAGCAAACCCTAGGTCGGAGGCATTGAACCCCGTTCCGGTCCAGTCGTGTTGCCGATCAGCCCCAGCCTAACTACAAAGAGGTATTTCCTCCGACTTCATCGATTCCGTCCGTCGTCTTCTAATTGGTCTCTGAATGCGCTGTGTTCTTGCTGTAAACGAAGGTTGGATATCCCTTCGGGAGTTTTCGACCGGAGATCCGACCGGAGCAAGAAGTGGATGAGAGGCGGCGGAAGGGAAAGGGACTTCCCGGTGCGAAGCGTGAACTTCGCATGCTTCTCTCGGACAATCTGATTCGACCGGAGGCTGAATTTTTGGAGGTGCGTTTTAACATCCTCAGAAACCGATTCCTCCCAAGCCTCCTAGGGTTAGTTTGTTAGCTAGCTATTCAAGACTTCCTCTCGCGTTTTCTCTCTCTCTTTTGCCGCCGATCAGCTTGTATGTATATGCTGTTGAAGATCGATTTTGTAACAGATGCAGAAAGCAAACCCTAGGTCGGAGGCATTGAACCCCGTTCGCCGGTCTAGTCGTGCTGCCGATCAGCCCCGGCCTAACTACAAGGAGGTATTTCCTCCGACTTCATCTATTCCGTCCTTCGTCTTCTATTTGGTCTCTGAATGCGCTGTGTTGTTGCTGTAAACGAAGGTTGATGCTTTCGGGAGATCATTAGGCAGGTTAGTGTTTACTTACCAATTACAAACGAGGTGTTTCTGCGTTTTTCCGGGGTTAATGACTAGCACTGTTCTAAAAATTACTTCTGGGCCGCGTCTAGGCAACCGTTTAGGCCTAGGCGCTAGAAGGGATTTGTTGAACCGAAAATGCGCTTCAGACGAGGACAGATTGGATGCCGTTGAAAAAGCCAATGGCCTTGAGTCAGGCTTGGGCTCTCAGCATCCCACCTTTGTCAAACCAATGCTTCGGTCGCATGTAGGCTTTTTGTTGGTGAGTCTGCTCTACTCCTGCCTCCTCTTTTTTCAACTTACTGTTATAGTAACACTATCTTAATTAGGAACTCTTGCATTCATGATTCATTCATACATGGTTCAACCAGGGTCTCCCTGTCGAGTTCTGCAGGACCTACCTTCCGTCCCATGATGCAACAATCACTCTGGTGGATGAGGATGGAGTTCAATCCGAAATAAATTACCTCGCTGCCAAGAACGCGCTAACTGGTGGCTGGCGAGGTTTCTCTCTTGACCACCAACTCAGCGATGGAGACGCATTGGTCTTCCAGCTAATCAGGCCAACTGTATTCAAGGTTTTCTTCTATAACATCATAAGCTTACTTACATTACATACCCCAGTTTGAATTCTGCTCAACATGGTCGCCTGACAGCTGTAATTGATAAACAATCCAACAACAACGACAATTTGAATGCTCACAATGAGCAACTTTTGTTAGGTGTACATCATTCGGGTGGATGCAGTAGAATATGACGACAAAGATAAAGCCGACGTGAATGGCAAAAGTGATCATCGCCCTGCAAAAACTAGATCAGGTGAATTCATTTCCTGGTTTAAAAGTTTCAACTATCATTCTGTGTTTGGATGTTATTTCAGAACCGGGTCTGTTTCCTGCTCACCAAACTCATGCTTGGTAATTATCACGCCATGATAATTGTGATAAGGGAAAAGAAAGGTCATCAGACAGTTGACGATTCTTAATAAGATTTGGTGGATTTAACTCTCTTCACTAGCAAGTAGAAGTGCATGAACTAGCTTTTCTTTCTCATATGGTGACTATTTCCTCATTTGCTCTGGGTTTAAAATCTTTTGCATTCAAGCCACTAAGACATTGTCTCAACTACACAGCTTGTTTGTAATAACAGTGGCTGATGTACAATGCATACTTCTGAACATCTGTTTATGATTTTAAACGCCTAGGGAACCCTCATGCTTAAATTTTCAGGTAGGCTTGTTTAAACTTGTAACATCTTGTGTTGAATGACAGGCAAAAAGTAGCGGAACCGGAACTCATCCAACCATACATCTAGCAAGTAGCCCAGCTGCATAGGTCCTTTTGGTGTTCAAACTCGACTGACTGAACCGCGGTTTGGTTCACCATTATTTTGTTCGCATAGTCATCAATCTTAACTGTACTTTTGAAATCCGGTCGACCGGCCTTTTATAATGCCAAAACGAGTTTTGGATTGTAGGGAGTTTGACGAAATTCATACCGCCCAAAACATTTTTAGCATTATTCGTGTTATTCTAGGAGAGTATAAACCACTTCATCGAGTGTTTACTATTACATTTGATAATGCTTCTAACAACAATGTTGCTATTAATGATTTGATTTCCGATGTGTTTGCCAATTTCAAAATTATATGCTCAAGACGGGTTAAGTGCTTTGTGCCAAATCATTGAACCTATCAAATATGTTCTCAAAGAGAGTTGGCTCAAGACTAAGACACAAAAAGAGTGGAAGAAGTTTTGCACCAATAACAAGCTTTACCCGATATTTTTTGCAAAAGAGATTGAACATCGATGTAACTCCACTTATAGGCTATTTTATTGATGCTTGCAATGCAAAGATCTTTTGGATTCCTTTTCTGCTCAGCACATTCCGAATTCGTAAGCCATTGGACCCATTTGGGACCAATGTATTGAAATCTTTCAAATCTTTTGGCTTTCAATGATACAAGTTATCATCGGGATTACTTAGAAGAGAGGGAGAGGAGAGAGGGATGGAAGCCTCAGGCGAGTAGATTGCGGAGAAGACGTATAGAGCAGAGAGGAGTATGCCGATGATCACAGTGGTGTAGATTGTGAGGAACAATGGCTTCGAATTCGCAGCCTCTTGGCATGGATTTCGCCATGCCATTATTCTACAGTTTCTCGATCCTTGTTCTTGTTCTTGTTCGGGGGTTTTTGGGCTTAATTACACTACCAATCAAAGAAAGTCAAACTCTTCGCTCTACATTGAGATCTGAAACATGTATATTTTGGACCATCTAATAGTATTTTTTTACCCCGTCGTGACTGATTGTCGTCTACTAATAATGGTGTTATTATTGTCGAAAAAATTATCAGATAATTGATTTTTTTTTGTAAATTGTAATACTATTTAATTAATATTACTGAGAAATTGTTGCTAGGGAATTATACTAGTGCAGTCACATATTGCATGTTATCCACCAAAATTACAGCAACTAGTGTACTTAAAATTATAAGTTGCATGACACATTTACACCCACTTAATGCATTAAATCAAATTATAAATTTAATACAGTACAATTTAATACTCCGTAAATTAAAATGTGGTAAACCAAGCACACCCATGATTTACGAGTCCGATTTGGGCCATCTTTTGACGCCATAATCCAACATTCATCCAAGAAATCAATCTATACAGCTATGTTTGGTTTTGAGTAATCAGAAAATTACTCAGTTTATACAATAATGGTGCTTGAGGATAAGAAAGCGACAAGGAAGCAACCAAAATCATTATTATGCTTAAAGATAAGTGTAGCCGTATGAGGAAAACTATCTCTTCAAGTTACTTCAAAGCTAGTAATCTGATCTGCAAAGATTTGATCGAGTGTTAGAGACCTTGTTAAGAAAGCCAAGTTCCCAAAAAGAGATTTCATACCACTAAAACATTGTTAAGAAAATCAAGGTTATGCGCGCGATTTCCAAGCCTTGCATAATTTACGAGTTAGATACTGTGAAGCTCCGGTAGCACCGACAACCATTAGTCCGGCTATCGCCTGCCTTGCGCTAGAGAACATGACCTTTCGCCTTAAGACGCTTTTTATGCAATTTGCAGTCTCTTCTCTGGATTTAACAACTACCTCTTGAGTAACACGGCCTATAAACGAAGAACACGTAAGAAATGATCATTGCTTTCAGTAAATTCTTGAATATATATACCCTGGCTACGAAAAAAAAGGAAACAGGGGAACCAGAAAGGAGAATCAATACCTGAAACCACCTTTTCTTGCTCCCCTAACTTCGTTCCCAAACCTCTTTTTACCGTTGAAGGAAGAAGAGAAACAAGGGATTTTACTCCAGGTAGATCACAGTCCTGGTTTTCAAAATATTTCATCAGTTTACGAGCTCGGCTATTAATTTTCGTAGATTCCCTGTGTATCTGTGATTTTTTTGGTTATTTCCAGCATACAACCATCAATCTTTTATGATCTACCCTTAGTACCTAAAAAGCGACATAGATATCATTATTCCTAAAGCAAACATGGTCAATCTGAGAAAAAAGGCTTTACTTGTTTGATGATTATCGGAAAGATAAAGGACTAACATCAAAGGCTGGTGATGGAGAGGCTAGATATTGTACATGGAATGAAAAGGTCCAAATTCTATCATATATGAGGGGAGGTGACAAAATGGCTGGGCCTTTTCCTAAAATTATGATCAGTTTAGGAGCGAGGTTTACAAATTTTGCAGGATCATATGCTGTGTTAGTACTATGCATTTCAAATACACACCTGTGATATCATTTCTGAGCCACCATTTGATGGGAGTGATAACAGATCTTTGTTTGCTAACTCTTCCAAGATCGGCTTGTACATTTTTCTGAATAGATCAAACTGGCCTCGGACAATCTTCTTGACCTGAATGAAATAGCAGGAAGAGGTTGGTCAAGTGTTGAAAAAAGGGTCTCACCAAGTGACCGCTTCCTATCACTAGAAATACTACTAATTATGAAGAAAGTAAAAAAGTAATCTCAAGACTCAAGAAAAGGTCACAATGGGTACATTTATAAGCATCAGACAACATAAATCAGGTGATAATGTGACCTCTGCACAGCTAATAAAATTATCCAACCAAATACAGTGCAAGCTCCAACATAAACTCGAAGAAAAAAAAAGTCACTGCCAAGCTGATGAGGCTAAAAAATTTAGAGGTCCTAGAGAATTCAAAATTTATTCCAAGTTCAAAAAGTTATGTCGTAACTTTAAGTAACACATTTCAAAAGCTCACAATTTTTTGGACAAATTGCATGAGGGAAGCTTACCTTGTGCCTATCCTCCGCAAACAGCATTCGTACATCACCCAGATAAGAGAGGCTACATATTTTTGCATAGAGATCTTCCTGCATTATAGTTCAAATATGGAACTTCAACAATTCATTTGAGTGAAGTTAAGATGACAAAACACACCTCAGTAAAGCTGCAAGGTAGAAGAAGCAATGCAGCTGAAGTTGCACCTCTCAGATTGATCGAGTTTATCTTTTCAACATCCAAGTTATCAACAAGTATATTAACCTGCATTATAGAGCAGTTTGCAACTCTCAAACTTAAGTAATACAAAATAAATATAGCATGAACAGGATAAACCCCATACGAGGAGAAAAGAAAAAACTCAAGTGCATGTGAGAAATTTGAACATGTAAAAGAAGATTGTCTTTATGGTAAAAATCCTTGCACGTTCTTTTCAACGAGAATAAATGCACTGTTTATGACATCAAAAGTTGAGTACAGAAGAACAAATAAAACATACAGGCTTTTGCAAACGGCCGCTAAAATAAAGCTTCTCCCAGTGCATTATATCTTGAATCAAGTCATGCATTCTGACAACCCCGTACTTGAAAGTCTGATAATCAAATTACATTTTTAGTGATTTATGGTTCCTGTAAAATAGGTTATCTGCTGACCTGAGAGGAGACATTTCAAAGAAATTAATGCTATATACCCTATCATTCCATTTGACAAAAGGATTGAAGTGTACCCCCACACCAATTGTATCAGCAACTCCAGTTACCTAACAAAAATGCAACCAATCTTCAAACTTCTATCCAGTAGATTGCAAAAGCTTTCATATAATTGAAGTTCTAGCTGGAATATAGATTACCAGCTTCGCGCCACCAAGGTAAGGGACCAATGAGGCATAGTGATTCCGGTTCAGCTTCAGATTCTTAGTTTATGATAAGACATTTAGAAGAAAGGAGTTAAGCCGTCAAGCACCATGAGAGGTCATTTGTGCAAAGTGCAACTGAATTTGATCCACAACAAAAGGCGGACTTAAAGCTGACCTCTGAATGCCACTTGAGTGGATCTCCCACACCAATAATATAATCAATCATTTGTGTCTATTGATATAATCACATAAAGAGCATCAGTTAGGAAATCCAACCAATAATTCTAAGGTAAGCAAAGCATAAACCCAGGTGAAAATCATGCAAGGAAAAGTAAAGCACTGCGTAAAAAATGGCACCTTATCATCATTATTTGGATGCAGAGTGGAGCCATAAATACAGCAAAATTCTACAGGGGGAAGGGTACTCAGCAGTCCCGACATCCCCTCGCTTCTATTACTACTTTCCATCTCTGATCTGCAAATAAACCAAGTAAGAGTTACTTCTGAGGTGAAGTGTTTGACATAGAGCAGATTACAGCCTAAGGTTCTGAAACTAATTTCAACAACAAAAGTTAGCAAACAAATAAGCATAAAACCAGCAAGATCTCCCCAAATTAGCAAAACCCAAAACACCTTACAAGCTAAAAATAAGTGAATGAAAGCAACATCAGCAGAGACACCCTAAAAGTATATCAGGAACTCCCCAAAACTCATAACAGGCAAGAGAGTGTGGCCACTTGATCACTACTACAAGAGTACAAGCAACACTCATCCCATTTCACACTATTATGTTACCCGGATGGCGTTTCATGTTTCTAACGGAAACATGGAAACTTAGAAACTCAAACCCCGAAACTTGTTTTTACACTAAAAACTTAAAATTCATGTGTTTCCCCGTTTCCGTTTCGTTTCCCTTTCCCGTTTCCGTGTAACATACCTATTCACAGCAACCACCAAGATGCAAAGCAAGTTCAGAAGAAAAAACTAGATGTTCAATACTAATGAAAACAATGTATCAAGTTTCACAACAACAGTTTATCAGTGTTTCTGTTAGGCATTTCGTCGAACACGTCATGTGCAAGACCTGATCTCCCACTTGGGAAAGACACATTGATCCAAGATATTAGAAATTCAAGGATTTGCAAATTAGTGAGGAAAACATCAACCATCAATTGTCACATGCAATAGGAAATCGATATGATACTAATCAAATGCTGAAGAGGAGCGTACTACCAAGAGCAATACTTCAACACAATACTTAGCAAATATTGGAAGGGAGGCGAAGAGGGGCTGCTATAGAAGATTCAGTCAACGATGTATTGGCGTAAACGAGACTTCTGAGCAGCGATCGTTGGCGATGAAAGATGAGTTCTTGGTGGCATCGAAGAAGCAGAACAGCTTTACAATTATGTTTATTATGGTGACGGTGACGGAAAAGTAACGGCAATTTTGTAAATATAAGTGGATTTTATTTTATTTTATTTTAAGGTAAAAATTCGGAGTACCAAATAAATTTGGTAGTCCGAGAGGCCGTAAGGACAGCAGCCTTGAACGGCGAAGAAACTCAAAAGAGCCACAAATGACAAGAAAGATGGACGAAATGAAGTACAAATTTTCAAAAAGAAAGAGTAGAGGGAGTTTGAAATCGGGGTGAGTAAACCACTAAAATAATGCCGTCGGCATCAAGTCGACCCATCCTGGGGTGTGCGCCCAAATAAGTTCGACCAATAAGAAGGGATGGGACACGAAAAGGGACATGGGGAGGGGACGGAGGATTTGGATCCGCTGACATTGGATTCAAATCCTCTGTCCCGTCCCACGTCCCCTTCCTGTGTCCCTCCTTTTCTATTGGTCGAAACCATGGGTCCTCCCCTATATTTTCCCTTTAATTCTACTGAAATAAATAAGTTCGACCAATAAGA
Organism: Polygonum maritimum; assembly: GCA_963924305.1. Lineage (NCBI taxonomy): Eukaryota > Viridiplantae > Streptophyta > Magnoliopsida > Caryophyllales > Polygonaceae > Polygonum > Polygonum maritimum. The sequence goes on from OZ002737.1 coordinate 889,053, forward strand.
AGGGATGGGACACGAAAAGGGACATGGGGAGGGGACGGAGGATTTGGATCCGCTGACATTGGATTCAAATCCTCTGTCCCGTCCCACGTCCCCTTCCTGTGTCCCTCCTTTTCTATTGGTCGAAACCATGGGTCCTCCCCTATATTTTCCCTTTAATTCTACTGAAATAAATAAGTTCGACCAATAAGAAGGGATGGGACACGAAAAGGGACATGGGGAGGGGACGGAGGATTTGGATCCCATGCTTATACTCTATGACTCTCATTCAAGACAAACACCAGGAGATTATAATTCTTTATCAAATCTAACAAAATCTCAATTTTATCTCTTGAAGATTGCATAGAGTAAATTTGTTATGTGAGTATGTTAGAGTAAACAGACTTATGAAAAAGAGACAACAACACTATCATCAAACCAATCAATGGTGCACAGATGTAGCAACACAAAATATGTCGTTAATAATTAGCAGCCATCATCTAATGGTTACACTGGAAAGAAACAAAAACAAAGTAAAGAATTATGGGCATAGTCAAGAGAAAAAAAACAGTACCTCCATGCAATACTCATTGGTTCAAAATATAGGAAATGCTTTTGTCCATAACAAATCAAAAAAAAGATTATATAGGATATCATATCACCATCTGCCTCCTATTCTCTAACCTGCAATTAGCTCTTGCCATATAAAAGGTACACCTCTTTTCTATGGTGTATCCTTTATTTTAAATTGAGAAGGTTTGAACTGATATACTGTATCTGTACTTGTGTTCCATGGACAGAATACATTTTCTTTCAAAAGGGCCTAATAATAAGATCAATTATTCAAACATATTCTCAGTACTAAACAAAGACATACTGTAAAATTTATTAACAGTAAATGATGGCCTGTAAGCTAAGAAAAAAAAAAAAGCACAATGAACAATCAGTCAGTTACATAAAAACAGAACAGGCAATAAATGTTCTAAATCACTACTGGTGATCTAGCCAAATACGGAGTACTGTATTAGATAATACGGAGTAGAACAGACCAAAAAAAAAAATTACAACGCAAATTATTATACGAAAAGGGTAAAGCAGTGTTTAGCATCAACTTATCTATATTTTGGCTACTCGACTTTGCTCCTTTTCACCTAGTAGTCTACTAAACTACCTTAATAGTAGAACCTAGCTTCCTGAACTGTTCTCATGACAGTGGTCAAATGCTCTAACTCAACCACTTTTCCTCAGTCCACATTGTAGAAGCACAATTTATTTAAAAATAAAATCCATAACTTCATTCAACCAATTTTTCTCATAGTAAAACCCAATTTTAGCGAACTTTCCTTTTCATTCTTCAAGCGTAGTGTACTAATCCTGGAATCCCATTGATGTTGTACTACCTACGTAAACAAATTGTTTCCATATGCAAAATCCTTTATTACTCATCTCACGCAAAAAAAAAACACCATTAATATTAGACAATTACATCAAAGAGATCCCAACCATGCTCATATCAAAACCCTATCATAAAGTAATCCATATTAAAACCCGAGTCATATCACCTCAAAGCAAGATTAAAGTATTTTTCACTTATCCGTAAATTCCATCTGAAAAGGCCCTCGGAAAGATTCAATGAAAAGGCTCATCATAATGTCCATCGTAAAGTCCTTGGCAATGGTCTTTCGCAAAGCCCCTTAGAATGTCCCCACAAAAATGACACGCGGACATGTCTCTCGAAAAGTTCTCGAGATTGTTTTTCGGAAAAGTCCCTCAAAATGCCTCTCGGAAATATCGCTTGAAAATGTCACTCGGAAACAGTGTTCTAAAAAACGCTAGGCGGAGAGGGACCGCCTAGCGCCTAGGCGGCCTAAACGGTTGCCTAGGCGGCCTAAACAGATACCTAGACGCCGCCTAGGCGGGTTATAAGGCTAGGCGGACGGGGACCGACTAACGCCTAGACGGGGCCTAGGCAGGGCCTAGAACGGATTTTTAGAACACTGCTCGGAAATATCCCTTGAAAATGTCCTTTTGAAAAGTCCTTCAGAAATGTCCCTCACAAGCACCTCAGAATGTTCTTTGAAAACTCCATTGGAAATGTCCTTTAGAACGTCCCTTAGAAAGTCACGTAAACTAATTCAAAAAATCCCGTTAGAAAGTCCCGTAGAAACTCCCTCAAAATTTTCCCTCAAAATGTCTTTTGAAATGATACCTTATAAAGTCTTTTGGAAATGTTCCTCGAAATATCTTTTGGAATGTTCCAACGGAAATGCTCCTCGGAAAGTTCCTTGAAATGTCCATCGAAAAGTTTATGAATGTCCCTCGGAAGTAGTGCTTCGAAAATGTCCATCAGAAATGAGAATGTGTCATAAATCCTCATATAAATATTTAAGATAGAGGAAGGCTAACAATTAACTCATAATTATCAAAATTTTGCTATACATATAGGTTTGACAAAGATTTTCATAAGTAAAACGGATAATTTTATAGAACAAGAATCATTATTTGCATTCATGTCAATATTTAAACAACCAATGAAGGTTATATATTCTTATCTTATTTTTACTCTTATATATTTTTCAAAAAATGGTGAAGGTTACCACTTTAACTTCTATTTTGTTTTCTTCTAATCACGTATTCTAAAAGAAATCAATGGTGAAGATTCTCATAAGTTGTAGAATTTCATTAAAACAATTCAATTTTTGTTATCATAGATTGTTAATGATTGAAATTTTAAGAATACAAATAACATAATTTATTTATCTAGGTATTTATCTTACTAATTAATATTGTGAGTAAATTTTGATGAAATTGAAACTATTATATTATAAAAGCAATGCAATTCATCTTAGATTGTTTAATCATAAATCTTTTAATAGGACAATTATATATTAATTAAGAATCAACACAAAATACGGGTAGTTGACTGTATTAACTCATTGAAACAAAATATACTACTCCGTAATTAAGTATCAACACATGTGTTTTTTAATCAATTTAATTTAATTGAGAATGTGTCATGAATTATCTAAATTTTCAATTTTATATATTTTATAGATAGATTAATCGGATCGATTTATTATCCACTTACACACTTATATTATACGACATTACATATATAAGAGTTGCACACCATACTTCTCCACGATACCATTTTGTAATGATCAAAAGCATTCATCAAATGTTCTTTAATTTGTGATCAACCGGAAGTAGTCCTTGTAACGCCAACAAAGTCAGCACCCGAGCTCATGGAGCCCAAGTACAACCTCCCTTGATGATCTTGAACGTTACTCAACGACACCGTAACGCCAGCCGTTGCAAAATTCAGAACCTTCAACACCCGCCCGTTAGGATCAAGCAAAAACCCTAATGGAACCGCCCTTTGCGTGCCCCCAATCGAAACGGCCAACCAAAAATCTCCGTTCGGGTCCCTCTTTACGTTATCTGGAGCCCCGGGAGAAAGGAAGAAGATCTCAGACGTGTTGGCCCTAGGGCCTTTGAGCCAGTACTTTAGGACTCGGAAGTTTAGGAACTCCGACACGAGAATGAAGCTCCCGTCCTTGCTTAGGGCGGCTCCGGCTGGGCCGCCCAGGTTGCGAAGGAGTACAGTCACTTGCTTGGTTGTCGGGTCGTATTTCATGAACCTCCCGGAGGTGTCGTGGGTGAGAATTGCTATGTCTATATCTCTATAGTTTGTGTATGCACAAAAATATAAGGTTAGTACTAAACTTTAGGAAATAGTTTAAGAGTATTTTGATAAAGGGAAAATGACTTAAAATAATTTCAAGTATCAACTTTTAACCAAAAATAATCTAAAAATTGAAAATTATCACCAATGATCCGAACTATCACAATATTAACCAAAAACAATTTAGAATCATTTTCCGACAAGTTTTCCGGTGGAATCGATGATATGGTGATCGAAAATATTTCAACCAAATGTAAAATATAAAGTTGTTATGCCAGATTTTTTATCCGCGCATGATCTATTTCATCGAAAAACTCGTTGAAAAAAATTTCCGGATTATTTTTGGTTAATTTCATGATAGTTCGAATCCTTTTATAATTACACAAAATCACCCTTAAAATGTCTATCTTAACAAAAAAAAATCAGCCCTCTCTATTTTTCGTTACAATCAATACCTTAGAAGGCGAGGGATTGTGTGTGCTAATAGTATAGCTAAGTTATTAATAATTTACCATATTGTAAAATTAATCGAAGTTAAATTATAATCACTCGTTTTATAATGGGATCGACATACTTTGGTTTGATACCAATATACGGGTGATTTTCGAAGTATAATTTAGGGGTGGTTCTATGAAACTTTACCCATAATTTAATCTATAAAGCTTCTATGTATATTAAGAAAAAACATTTGATAAATAAAGGTACGTAATAAGAAAGCATTTGATAGTATGATTCATACTTTTTCTGATTTACCGAGCTAGCATCGGTGAAGTACACAACTCCGGTGTCTTGATCAATTTCAATGGCATCCAAGAACCTAAACGGTACTCCTTCAGCCGAGGAAGCAAGCAGAGAGGCGACTCCGCCGTCTATCCCAACCGAACGAAGACCATAGTAAGCGTCCGCAATGTAAAGTGTCTCGGTTTTGTTGTAGAACTCGATCCCTAACGGTCTCCCACAAGTCGGTTCGAGGCTCACGTCCTTCGACTCGCACAGTTGTTCTGTCCTGTAACATAAAACTATAGTCAAAACAAAATCGGAAATAAATTGTATCTCGGTTAAAGTCAAGTGGACCAATATTAATCAACGACATTTGTTAATGTGCAGATTCGGTTTTTCTATCGTGTGCTCTAAAAGAACACACTCTAAGCGTACTAAATATAGAAACTAAAACCTAAAAAAGAAATAGTGAACTCATCACAAAAAAGATTAAAAATATAAAAATTTAAGATTTATCAAATCTTTCTATTATTAGTTGTTTATAGTGTGGCCTTAGAGCACATAATAAAAAAATATCCATGTAGATTTTACCCTAAAACCGATTGACAATAGTTTTAAGTTTACCAGTTTTCAGAAGTCACGGCAAATTGAACGAAGCCCGTAGAAGGGCCAGTCCATTTGAGGATCCTGCCATTGGTGACGCCAGTGTAAGGACCCGCACCAGAACGATCGAACGCGATGGAATCAGGGCCTATTGCGTTCGCGGGCAGCTCGAGACGGTCGATTGTCGTGACTAGAGTTGCCAGCTCGAGAATGTTGGGAGCAGGAGCGATTTGGGAGTGAGCATTTTGGCCAAGAAGGATGAACAACAACAGAGATGAGAAGGGGAGAGTGAGTTTGGTCATGTTTGGTAAGTTTTAGGCTTGGCAATGTAATGTATGTGCACTGATTACATATTTATAGTCATCATCGATCAGTGTCTTCCAATTTAACGAGTGGTGATGCCATGCATACACGGGCAAACTTTTAAGATGAATATAATATTTGAACCTATGATCAATGAGTTATTAATAAACACTTTAACCACTATATTATACATGTTTTTTATATAGGAATTTTTGTGAGCCTTGTTAATGAGGGAAATAAACGGTGGTAAAACCCTCTCTTATATGTATATAAGACATATAAGATTTTTTTTTTGTCAAAATAAGACATAAGATTAGAGATCAAATTAACGTGCTTAAAGACATCTTTAATTTTAAGTAGGAAGAGATCGAAGTTAATTATGGACTTAATCCTTTCATGTACGTATGGTAGTTAAGAAAATGGGCCTAACTAGATGATTGACTTTGTATGTAGGCGCCTACCATAGTTTAAGCTAAAGAGAGCATGGGCATCTATTACATACGTAGTGGAGCCAACCCTATCATATTTTTTTTGTCAAAGATTTAAAAATTGTGATACGAATAAGCGACTCTATTATTTTTAATTTTAAGGATTTGTACTCTTTCTAGTCGTTTATATTTGTCATATATATGTGGTTCATATGCAGGCTTCTCTATATATGTGGTTCATATGTAGACTTTCCTCGTCGTTTATGACTGAACGACCTCTCACACTATTAATTTTACTTGGTAATATGAATTCTTACCTATATCCAAAAACACAATAACATTACTCGATCGTTAGTAAAATTTTACTTATTGGTGAATAAAAAATATAAATTTATTTTTCATATTTTCTAATTAGTAAGGGTATTGGAACCCAATTGGTTGCCAAACCCCATCCAATTTTGTTTTTGTAAGTGATTGATTATAATATATTGAAATTAATTAATAGATTGATTTTGCATCTTTTTTATTTCTATACAGGCGGATGCTATATATAGAGGCTGAGTCAAATTATAATGATCTAAATCTTGTTGTGATTTGATAGGGATGAGATTGGAAAGGACCACTCTTTATCCATACAACAATACGTATTAACCAAGTAATTCCTTTGAATATGCCATCCACAAAGTTTTTCTCCGTTAATATAGAATTAAAAGGCCATATTTCGTTACATGAAAGAAATACCGAATATTAAAACTTGTCAATATAAGGCACAAACGTGCGTGAAGAAGAATTAACTTTTTATCTCGTTCTAACTTTTCAATATCTAAGAAATCAGATATGGAAATTGTAGAAGTTTTATTCTCATGTTTCTATATCTTAGTTCATAACCATATATAATGAATTAACCTCGCCTTCCACGTACGTACGTATAGTTAACCTAACCTGTTACACTCCTTGTAACGCCTATATAGCTCAAATTCATTGAATTACTTACGTACAACTTCCCATTGTGCTCTTCAACATTACTTATAGGTACAGTTTGATTAAGGGCCTTGGCGAAATTCAAAGCCCTCAACACTTGACCATCTTGGCCAAGCAAGACCCCTACTGGAATCGCTTCTTGTCGGTTTCCAAACGACACCGCGACCCAAAAATCTCCATCCGCGTTCCTCTTTATGTTGTCCGGTGTGCCTCCTGGCGTGGAAAAGAAGATATCTGAGGTGTTCGCCTTGGGACCATTGACCCAATACCTTCGTACCTGACAAGCATCGAACTCGGAAATAAGAACAAAGCTCCCGTCCTTGCTAATGGCCGCTCCATTAGGGAAGGCAAGGTCACGGAGTAGCACGGTCACTTGTTTAGTTGTCGGATCGTATGTCATCAACCTCCCGCTCATTTCGCGAGTGTTGACTGATACTTGTGTGTCCCTACAAGCAAGCAAAAGAAAATTTGTAACGCCACAATAATAATATTATGTCAAACACGCATACTTGCGTGAGGACTAACATATAATCCTTACTGGGCTTCGTCTTAAAGCCAATTGACAACAGTGTGCACCTACTTGCTTTGAAACTGAGCACTGGCGTCGGTGAAGTATACAATTCCGGTTTCTTGATCAATATCCAAGCCATTTGGGTACTTAAATGGTACTCCCTCGGCCGAGGATGCGACAAGAGTTGCTACTCCCCCGTTCGGGCCAACGGTTCGGAGATTGTAGTAAGCATCCGCGATATATAGTGTGCCAGTTTTGATGAAGATCCCTAGACCCTCTGGCTTTCCGCACACCGATTCAAGGCCCACATCATTTGACTCGCATAGTTGTTTAGACCTGTAACACAACAAATGTTCATCTCAATATAGTCCTAGATCTTAAGCCCTACATCAAATATATATATATATATATAGCTTGATATTTCATCTAACTATACATGATATTGGTCTATATCAAAATGATATCTCGGAAAGAATTGATTATCTCCTTGTTTTACAAATTTATCAAAATATCATCGCATATCATTTATTTTTTGCAAACACCAAATATCAACACACACTTTTGTTGTACAAAATGTGCCAAGTCAATGGGCGGTAACAATCTATTTAGTCGGTCAATTCTTTTGGACCGTCTAGGTGCTAGACGGTCACTTTTATATAATCAAACTATTATTTAATTAATAATGTTATGGAGGTGTACCAATATTCCGAAGACACAGCGAATTCTACGAAGCCAGTGGAAGGGCCAGCATACTTCAAAATTCTACCATCGACGACACCAGTGTAAGGGCCAGTGCCACTTTTATCGAATGCAGTGGATTCCGCGCCATTTGCGTTTGAAGGGAGCGAGAGATGATCTAGTGTTGTGACTATTGTGGCATGATCAAGGATGCTATTAGGATCACATAGGACTTGATAAGCATTTGGGAAGATGAGGAAGAGAGCTAACAAGAACGAGTAGAGGAAGGATGTGATTTGGGTGGCCATGTTTGCATGCAACTATGCAAGAGATGTCTATTGATGAGTTTAAGAGGATTGGCATCATGCACTAGCTATTTATACACACAATTAATAACGTAATACACAAGTTACTAAACTATGTACACATTGTTAGGATAAATGAGTTAGCCCATCATTATCTATATTTGGGTTGTCTCCCACAAACTATATGTGGCCGATTTTAACCTGTTTCCGGGTGTTAGTACTTAGGTGATATGAAACTCCACGAAATTATGTTCCACATAAAGAAATTGGCAATACATATTAGGTGATGTGAAATTATGATACAAGAAATAAATTAACACAAATTGGGCAATATGAAATAGGAGTACATGAACTTAGGTAACAGGAAGTTATGTTGCAAGAAATCAGTACTCTGCCTCAAAACATGAAATGTGATTTTTGGTGTATAATTTACGATGATTTTGTGGACAATATTTATTGCAACTCGAAAAGTAGGTTAACGTGAACTGATTACTGATGTAACAAGAATTCGGTGTAAAGAATTACTAATTTAATCAAACACTAAATCAATTAACATACAAGAATTAATCTATCTTAAAATACAATAATGACTAAGATTAGTGCCCGTTTTGATTTATTATAGAAAGTTATTTCTGCAAGTTGGATGGGCCAATCTCTTATTTGAGCCTATATCAGAAGGTACAATTGGGCCCAAAAGTTATTTCTGAAAATTGTTATGAGCCCTTATACAGTACTTTCATTTGTTTTATTCTGTCACTGAAAATTCTGAAGCATCCATTTTGCGCTGTTCTGAAAATTTGCCAGGATCCTGCAAATATGTTCTTGCGGAAGTTTTAAGGGCGGCTTTTGATGATGGAAAGCAAAGTTAAGAAAAGTCATGGATCTGTTCTTACGGAAGTTTAAGGGCAGTTTTGGAAGAGGGAAAGCTAAGTTAAGCAAAGTCCGATCCGAATCTTCGGTCCCGCAAGCACGTCCGCTTTGTCCTCATTGGTCGAAATTTCAAATTTTGACTTTAAAAATCACAAAAAAGAGTGTAATTTTGAAATTCCGACCAATGAGGACAAAGGAGACGTGCAGCGGGATAGAGGATTTGGATCGAGCAACGTCATGGATGAGTTACAGACTTACTGAAGGGAAATTTTTTAGTCTTGTGAATGTTGAAAAAGGTTTCAATTAGAAGGGTCAACACTCAACACAAACATCATCGTATTAATCTTGAGCAGAGTTGCTTGTAGATTTGAGATTTTGAAAAACGAAAGCGACGGATATATAGTCAACACTTCAACTTCTTCTAGCATCCCACAAAGGAGTCGTTGAAATGGTGCTAAATTATGTGAAACAGGATGATGCACAACATGGGCAAAGTGGGAAACAGTGAAATTCTGATGGGATTAGAAACTTTATATGTAACAGCAAATATCGAAACTCAGCATCAGATTAACAGAGTAATTATGCCCTTTAGGGTAATTAAAGATAAACTTTGAATCTGAATCCAGCCCCTTGTTTGGATGAACAAGCATGACATGCATTATGCACTATAATGTCTACATTAGAAACTAAGTATTTGGATGGCATTCAAGTAAGCAAGGGCAAAGATGCACTAACAACAATAGTCATATCAGGCCACCACATACTGTGTACAATTCACAATCAGACCATATATGCTAACATCCATTTTATACCTAGAATAATCATAAACTTTTCTAGCAAGAGTGTCAACCATAACCAAAAAAATGGCCATATCAAACCAGAACCAGCATCAAACTTCAAACCTCTATTAACCCTTCAGCATCAATATCTAAGCACTTCTCGTTGCGTACCAATCACTGATCACGAGCAGCTCTTTGGTTCCTCCTCAGCTCATAATCAGGGTCATCAGTCGGCAACTCATGACGACAAACAGGACACGAGTTCCTGATTTCAAGCCACGGTAGGATACACTCACCATGGTAACGGTGAGAGCACGGCAACTGTTTTGCTTCATTTCCAACACCCATTTCATCCTTACACACCGCACATAACGCATTACCATTCTGCACATCAGCTTCCGTCAAACTAACCACAGGAAGGCTTTCGACAGCGAGCTTTGAAGCCGGAGGCTTCCCCATTAACACTTCTTCAACCTCTGTAAACTGTCCAAATGTCATCTCATCCTCGAGCGTGTCAATGTAATCATCATTGCTCTCCATCATCAGATTTCTTTCGTTCAATAGCACCTCCCACGGGGTGGCTCTCGATCCCACTTGCTGAACCTCGTTAATTTCGTCTTCCTCGGGCAAGATCAAGGGATGAAGTGCGATAGGCTCCTCGTGATCGACATCCTCCCATTCAAACTCTTCATTCCCATCTCTGTGATCATCTAGCTGAAGTGAATCCCAACACAGATCTATGTTTTCATCATTATACCTACTTGGAGATGCAAAATCATCCTCCAAATGCAACAACCGATTCCCGAGCAACTCGTCCGCATCGTCGTCCGAATCCGACTCGAAATCAACCACATTCAGCCCGCCAGAAAACCGATTAATCCCATCCCCATTCGCACTCCCACCACTATTGCCCCCGCTCTCTCTCCTAGACACATAGAACTCGTCTCCACAATCCGAGACAATAAAGCCCCCAAATTTATCATCTTCTTCATCGAATTCAGCGCCTAACCCTAACCCTAACCCTAACACTTCCCCCAACTCCAATCCCACGGAATTCCCCCCAATTTCCTCCTCCCTCCGTTCAACCACACCGAAACCGGACTCAAGAACCGATTCCAATTCAAAACCCCCAATCTCCACAGCCTGGGATTGCTCAACGCGCTGTTGCAATAAATCCATGACGAAACTTACCTGATTCTCCCGGTCGATTACTTCCGATCCGGACGAGTCGCCGATCTGATCGTAGGGATCATCAGGATAGAGATCATCGGTGGTGTGGTGGATGTGGTGGTCGTTGAGGGAGATAGGGTTTGAATCGGTACAGAAAGCGTGGGGACAGTATCGGAAACCGGAATCGAAGGCTAAGATCTCTTCTTGATCGAACTCGAAATCGAAATCGTCGACTGGTTCGTGGAGGCGTAGGAAGGAAACTTCCGCCATTGATGATGGAGAAAGAGAGAGAAAGAGTTGATGAGGGGAGGAGAGAGAGGGTGTGGAGATTTGAACGAGACGAATCGGTTTCCTTTTTCGAGCAGTTAATAGGAGGAGGTGAAGAGTTGTAGGTGGGTAATTACGAAAGTGCCCCTCGCGGTTTCTTCGGAATCGGGTTTGGTTTGGGTGGTTGGAGGAATTACGGAAGAGGAATGGTGGAGGTGAAAAAGGAGGACTTTATTGTTAAAAAACGTTTTAAACATACTTTAATCAAGTTTTTTTTTACTAGCAAAATTGTAAGTGGAAATTAAATTATCTTTATGAAAACTAAAAAAGTATACTCAATGTATTTCTTATTCTTATATAGATCGGTCTATTGTTTAACCTAAGACCAGAGACGGATGCATGATTTTCTTTAAAAAAAAAATATAGTATTTTGTTGATAAAATTTGACTTTTTTCTAAAAATTGTAAAGCCTAAAGTCTTGAAAAAAGACAAATAATCAATCAAATTTATTATTTTCTGTATATTGTATATATTTTTTTTATCTATTGGAGTAATTTATTATTCATCCTATTATATTTAGAGGTAAAAAATTTTAAAACACTGAATTTTTTTTTAAAAAAAAATTAGTTTAATACAGCCCACCCTGAATTCGGATCCTGGCTCCGTCCCTGCCTACGACATACTATAAGTAGCTCATGTTAGATAGATTTGGTAAATCTTAAATTTGGAATTTTTTATCTTATTTTGTGACGGATTTACTATTTCTTCTTTATGGATTAATTTCTATATTTAGTACGTTTATAATATTTTCTAAAGGGAGACAATAGAAACCCGTTTTTATATTTATTGCTTGGTTTTCTTGGATTATTTTTTTTTGGTTGAGGGCAGGTTTTCTTGGATTATAGATATCCCATGATGATGATAAATTGATAATAGATTAATAATTGATACATGTATAAGAAAACAAAACTAAAAAAATACAACTAAATAAATTAAGTTACATAGATCTCGAAACACCTACAAATTAAAATTGATGGATAGTTATGACTTTGAGTGACAAGTAAAAAAAATGTGGGGTCCCCTTGTTAACCTTGTGGGTAAAATATGTGTAGGTTAACAAGGCTAAAAAATGTGGAGTATTATTCAAGGTTAATAAAAAGTTTTCTAGTACAAGTCCATATACAAGACATATGGCACATGTGGAGTATTATACATTGTCAAATTAAAAATTTGACCAAAAATAGTACTTGGCTTAGGCCTTGCTATACTTCCCACAAAAAAATACTTTCCTCCAAAAACTACTTTTAAAACCTCTTGAAATACGTGTCATCTCTCTACTTTTTGAGTTTTTCAAGACGAAAAAACACTACTTTCATCCAAAAACTACTTTTTCACCTAAAGTATAGCAAGGCCTTAGAATTCAACATCGAAAATGTTCTTAGACGACGACAAATAACGACTCTAAAAACAGGTTCGACTCAAAATGTTGAACTTGAGCATCTAAACTAGATCGTTGTTTTAAATTATCAAAGCTCGTATTAATTTAAGGGTGCAAAACAAATCATAGTCATAATCTTGGACAAGTGACTCTAAACATAGGTTCAACTCAAAATTCTAGACACCTAAATTGGATCATTGGTTTAAAATTCCCATCGTTAGTAGAGTAATTTTTAGTACATGACTTTTATAGCTCGTGTACATGACTTTTAGAGTGAAATCGTGTTGATTTGAGAATGAGAAACAAATTTGTCTGGTCAAGAGGTTACTTTACATTATGATGATTAAAAATGTGCTTAGTAAAGGAGTAATCTTTTTTATCGACACAGTAGAGCATTTCCTCGTTACTTTGCATAGTTTATATTTTGGGGATGGGCATCGATTCTTCCCTTTCGTGCGACCTAGCACATGTCTCGTCCTCATTAAACCACCAATAAATCCGGGCGATTGGAGAAATCAAAGATCTCTCACACCAGGGATCGGGCAAAAGAGCGAGAATTACACAAAGTGATCTCGCAATCGTCGAGAAAGAGGAGATCGCTCTGTATCACAAATCCTACCGTTAATGGGGTGCTCGTTCTCAGGCCTCAATGCTCTATACGACGCCGTTAATGGCGGAGGCGATGTCTGGATCAACGAGAACAGGTTCAAGATCGTCAGGCAGCTCGGCGAAGGTGGCTTTGCCTACGTGTACCTTGTCAAGGAGCTTCTCATGGACAATTCCTCCCCTTCTGCCGGCCTCGTCAAGAAATTGAAAGATCCTTCTTTCGCATCAGGTTCGGGTTTCAGCTGACTTTGAGTTTGATGATCTATTGAGAGGTTTGGAATCTTGAATTGACTTTGGATTTTGGGGTTTTTTTTGATTGTGTTAGTAGTTGTAGTTTGGATTGCTTGTGATTTAACTGGTCTGGAGATTTCTGTAATGCGAATAAATGTTGTGGAAAATGAGTGTGATGTTTGGATTTTGGAGTCTTGGATTGATGACCTATTGGGAGTTTTGGAAGCTTGAATTGACTTTGGATTTTGGGGGGTTTGTGATAGTAGTAGTAGTTTGGATTGCTTGTGATTTAACTGGTCTGGAGATTTCTGCAATGCGAATAACTGGTGTGGAAAATGAGTGTGATGTTTGGATTTTGGAGTCTTGGATTGATGATCTATTTTTTTGATCAAGTTGGATCGATGATCTATTATTGAGAGTTTTGGAATCTTGAATTGGCTTTGGATTTTGGGGGGTTTCAGATAGTAGTAGTAGTAGTTTGGATTCCTTGCGATTTAACTGGTATGGAGATTTCTGCAATGCGAATAAATGGTGTGGAAAATGAGTGTGATAATTGAGATTGATCCGTGTAGATGATGGAACCTATGCCATGAAGAAAGTGTTGATTCAAAACACTGAGCAGCTGGAGTTGGTTAGGGAAGAGATCCGTGTGTCTTCTTTGTTCAGTCACCGGAATCTGCTTCCGCTTCTGGATTTTGCTATCATTCCGGTGAAGGTAATTGATGTTATAGCGTTTCTTAGAAACCTTTACTGTTAACAAATGCTAGCTTTGTGACTTTCTTCTGATACAATGAGCTGCATTCGTCTGCGCTTGTGCTAGAGCTGTTACTTTTAGGGGAATGACAAATTGACAAACTGTGATTATATTGATAAACTCCTGTTGAGATTGATTGATCAAGCAATGGTTATATGATGTTTACTAGATTGATCTAACCTAAATTGGCAATGGTGATACCCATTTCACAAGAGACAATCGTACCTTTTAAATGACGACGCCACGGTCAAACTGTCGTCCTAATTCCGAAAAAGACTTTCTTGTCATGCATTGGAAATTCCATGTTGTGTTGACTTGTGCATAAGGAAGATAAAACTAGAAAGAATGAGTCTTTTGCATGTCAAAGTTGCTGACCTTGAATGATCACCAGTCACTGTTTTGTGTGATAAGCTTGCAGTTTTAAATGATTAACATGCGTGGCGTTTGGCAAGACCAAGATGATAAGTTGTTAGAATTGAACCACGCCATGCTTTTGAAATATTAGGCATCATATTGCATCTACAACTTCTACAAAGTTTACTCCAACTGAAGGCAATGCTACAAGGCACTTTTTATGATGAATTGGATTATGGCACGTTTGAACAGTTTGTCCAATTTCTTGAAAGTTTGCTCCAACTGAAGGATTAATTACAAGTGAAATCTATTTAGGAATCGGATTAATGGCATTTTTGAATTACAATTTACAAGTGAACAGTTTGGCCAATTTCTTGAAAGTTTGCTCCAACTGAAGCACTAGTTTGAATGACTTTGTACAATTATGTATTGCTGGATTATATGATATCATAAACAAGTTTTTTGTTTGTTTTCTTTTTGCCTGGTGTGCAGTGATTTATTGTTATTACTTGTAAAGTTTCTGACTAATTACTAGAAATTTTCAATTCCACTGATTAGGCTGGCCAAGAGCAAACTTGGAAGCATGAAGCATATTTGCTGTTCCCAGTTCATCTGGATGGGACGCTAGTCGACAATGCAAAATCAATGAAGACAAAAAAGGAGGTGTTTTCTACTTCTGATGTTCTTCAGATATTTAGCCAGGTAGGTGAATGATACATCGGTAAAAAGATCTAACAATACTCTTGTTGTGGGTTGTTCTCATGATCATTGCCACTGGCAAGCCTTTTTGTCCTCACAATGCCAAATATTGCTATTGAAACTGGAAATTCTCCTTTCTTCCTCTTTCCTGCCTATAGCATTTCACCTTTTTTGCTTCCTCTTTACCCCTTCAATTTGTATCTTGTTTTGGTGCAGCTTTGTGCAGGATTGAAGCATATGCACAGTTTGGATCCACCCTATGCTCATAATGATGTGAAACCCGGTAATGTTCTACTCAGCTACAGAAAAGGACAAGCACCTTTTGCTATCTTGATGGACTTTGGAAGTGCTCGACCTGCTAGACGGAAAATTCGATCGCGTACGGAAGCTCTCCAGTTGCAGGTTTTGCTACTCCATTATTCTGCTTTCCTTTTCACCTTGCCAGTTTATTGTGCCTTTGATACTCCTCGTTTTCTTGTTTCGGCCTTATTAGGTCCTTCAATAAAAACAGAGATAATTATGTTAAGGTATTGATGAATAATGATCTATTTTGTGGTCAGTTGAGTGTACAAGTCTTCAGAACTTCAGTTTCACAAAATTGTTTCTAAAAAAGTTTCCTTCTCAACAAAATAAGGGAATTGATGGTTGCTACTTGATACTGATGAATAAACTATACTTGCATGCCGATAAAAGTTGTTCCGAACACTCATTTCAAATAACATATACCTTGCTGTTTGATATACTTGATTCGAACTTTAAAGTGCATACTGATTTCTATAGTCTGATAAATTTAATTTCTACCTTTCAATTCAAGGCTTGGAATACTAATTCCCTTCTCTATTGAATATAATTAAGCTAGTTTAATGATGCTGAAAAAGCTCTACTCTAATCCGGTGCAATAATATGGTTTCATTGAGCTCAATACTGAAGCCTTATTACGGTGCTTCCACAGGAATGGGCATCAGAGCATTGTTCTGCCCCTTTTCGCGCCCCTGAGTTATGGGATTGTCCAAGTCATGCTGACATTGATGAAAGAACCGATATCTGGTCCTTAGGCTGTACCTTGTATGCAATAATGTAAGTACTCACCTTCTCCCGCTTCCCTGCTTTTCGTTCCTTTGTCATAGTACATATCACATCATATCAAAATGTATTGAATTTTATTCAAGTTTCTTTCGCATACCATTTGGCTTGATTCTACTCGGCACTTCAAAACTTCCTCTGCATCACGTGTTAGGTATGGCGTTTCTCCGTTTGAGTATGCACTTGGAGAATCTGGAGGAAGCCTACAGCTTGCGGTTGTAAACGCGCAGGTGAAGTGGCCAACGGGCCCGGGAAGCCCGAAGTACCCAGAAGCACTTCACCAGTTTGTGACATGGATGCTTCAGCCACAGGCAGCAGTTCGACCCCGGATTGACGACATACTTATTCACGTGGAGAAGCTTGTTACAAAATACTCAAGTGAGAAATGAGTTACTGAGGGTTGATATTTTGTGCTGAGGACTAGGCTTTCACAGGTGTACCATGAATTATTGCCCTTTCTTGTTTATTGACAGAGATTGGAGATCATCATATGTCTTCTTGTGTCCATATTTTTGTTGATTTAACCTTCTACATTCACTGCTCTTATGGTTTACATAGGAACATCATTGTGTTCTAGTTGTGGTTTGCTGAACTTCAATATAGAAAACTACCAATATAGAATACCCGTAAAATATGCAGTTTGCATGCAACGCAGCCTTGGACTGATCATGGATTAATGGATAAATGTACTTTATTAATTGCTTCTAGAATACCCACCACCAGATTTATGTTGAACGAGAGTCTCCGCAGGCAACGCTGAGTGCCCACAATAAGTGTGTGAAATGAAATCAATCACAATTATGTTGTTGAGAGATGCCTAAAAGAAAGGGAGTGCAGGTGTGAAGCTGCAAACAGGCCAATTCACCTGAGGTTAACACTCTCAATCCATTGAAAATGCCAACTACTTCCTCATAATTGTTTGGTTTCTTGAATGTACATTAATTTAACAATTACTTGCACCAAAATAAGGAACTCTATATAACTAACTTTATGCATCCAACCTTAGTTAAGGGACTCTAAACATACCAACTCATCCACAAGCCAAGCTACATAAGACAACTAACTAAAGCGGATGGAGCCCGACACGATGTCATCATTGGAAGTAGAGCCACCAGCCGCTGCCACTTCCGGTGAGGGTGGCGGAGGTGACCGTCCGGTGGTGCGTAGCACAAGGGAGGCGGTGACAATCTTGCGGGAGGAAATGCTGACGCATTGGAAGCTGGCGGCACCGATAGCTCTAACGGTGCTATGCAATTTCATGGTGTACTCAATCACCTATATCTTCGTCGGCCACCTTGGCGAGCTCCACCTCTCCGCGGTGGCCGTTTCTTTTTCCGTCATCGGCACCTTCACCTTCGGAATCCTGGTACTTATATTACCAAATATAGTAACAAACAAGACTATACTATTCTCAATCTATCAGCATTGTAATTTGTACTTGCACCCTATATATAAGGCCTTGCTACACTTTTTTATGAAAGTATACTTTCTTCCCAAAAGTATACTTTCATTGTCTTGGAGTTGATGAAAATGAACTATATTTCATCAATTCCAAGACAATGAAAGTATACTTTGGTCGAGAAATTTGCTTTTCTTTAGAGAAAGTTATTTTTGATGGATTGGGAAAGGTAAAAATAGAAAGAAATGCACGAATTTCAATACAATTGAAAGTATTTTTAAGTTTCAAAAAGAACAAGGCCTATGTTGTTCATTGTTGAGAATACTTACTAACTAGTAGCTAGTCTTATATATACTCTATACGCGATTCTCGGTTCATCGGTTCGTAGAAGTTCAATACAAACCTTACATTTTTCGAACGCAGTTCGGGATGGGGAGCGCGCTCGAGACGCTATGTGGCCAAGCCTACGGCGCCGGAGAGCTCGAAATGCTAGGCAACTACATGCAACGTGCATGGATCACACTCTGGATCACGTGCGTGCTACTCCTACCACTCTACATCTTCTCGGGCCCACTCCTCCGGGTCCTGGGCCAGGACCCGGAGATAGCGGACCTGGCCGGCAAGTTCAACGTGCTGGTGATCCCACGCATGTTCTCGCAGGCCACCAGCTTCCCGGCCATGAAGTTCCTCCAGGCACAGAGCAAGGTCCGGGCCGTGGCCCTCAGCGGGATCCTGGGCCTGGTGGCACACGTTGTGCTCATGTGGGTGTTCGTGTCCAGGTTGGGTTGGGGCCTACATGGTGTCGCTATTGCGTACAATGCGTCGTATTGGTGCGTGGCGGCCACGCTTGTGGGCTATGTTGTGGTGGCGTGTAGGGATGTGTGGAAGGGCCTTTCTTGGGAGGCGTTTCACGGGATTTGGGGATTCGTCAGGCTTTCGTTGGCGTCGGGTGTCATGCTTTGTCTCGAGCTGTGGAACTCTATGAGTATGATCTTGCTTGCTGGTCACCTTCATAATGCCGTTATTGCCGTTGGCTCTCTTTCTATTTGGTGAGTTTTTTTTCTATGTTATACGGAAACGGGGAAACATATTAATTTTGAGTTTTTAGTGGAAAAACGAGTTCTGGGGTTTGAGCTCTAAGTTTCCGTGTTTCTGTTGGAAACGGGAAACGCCACTCGGTTGGAATTTCCGGATAAGGCTAAGCATAGTTGGACCGAAAACGGAAAAATTAACCAAACCGAACCAGTCTGTTACGGTTCGGTTATTTTTTTCGGTTTGGTTCAATTTTTCGAAGAAAACCTTATATTTATCGAAAACCGAACTGAACCACATTTTTTCAGCTCGGCTTTCGGTTCACCAAAATCTTGCATTTTGGTTATGAACCGATGCTCAGCCCTATTTCCGGGTAACATAAATTTTTTCTGTTTGTTGATTATATTGATTTGTGGTGGTTGAAGTTTTTGGTTTGAATTCTTGGATTGTTTAATGTGTTGCCTGCAGCATGAACATAAATGGGTATGAAATGATGTTGTTCGTCGGAATGAATGCAGCCATAAGGTATGTTCGTCGCATCCTAGCAATACCTAAGTTGGAAAATGGTGTTTTCTAAAGTGTTATACTAAGTACCTTGAGCAATTTGCGTGCTAATGGATATATGCATACACATGTGGTTGATCTTAATAGCATTCGCGTAGCGAATGAGCTCGGACTGGGACATCCAAGGGCGGCCAAGTACGCGATCTATGTTGCCGCATTTCAATCCATCATTATCGGGCTCATCGCTATGGTGTTCGCCCTGCTCATGAGGAACTACCTTGGCGCCATTTTCACATCCGATAGAGTGCTCCGACGCGCCGTAAGCAGCCAAGCTTGGCTTCTAAGCATAAGCATGATTCTCAACGTCCAGGTTGTTTTATCAGGTATGTAACATCACTATCTAATAAAGCATCATGTGGTTGTAAATTTTATGACAATGAAAACAAGTATAGTTCATTCGGGTACTAGATCGGTTCGGTTCGGGTCATATATAATTCGCCACCAAACGATCCCTAATGTCTTCTAAGTTTAACTTCTTGTTTTGTAGGGGTAGCCGTTGGAGCCGGTTGGCAAGAGTTACTAGCCTATATAAACTTGGCTTGCTATTACGTGTTTGGCCTTCCATTGGGAATCGTCCTTGGTTACAAAGCACATTTGCAAGTCACGGTACATAGTGTTCTAATGAATTGAAACATTAACTAGACAAATTAACTTAAATTTTTTTGTTGAGGGCGCTGCCCATAAGAGTCGAACCGGTGGCCTCTGAGTACTACCATTGGAGGCTTAACCGTTTGACTAAATGGCCGAAGGCAGACAAATTAACATAATAAAGTTCAATTCATCGAACAACTTTAATCTATGCTTGTTAAAAAAAATTGAGATATATGGCGTACGTACGTGTAGGGTCTTTGGGAAGGAATGTTGGCCGGACTTGTGCTACAAATATGCATTATATCAATCATGCTTTATAGGACAAACTGGAACAGAGAGGTGATTATTTAGTTTCTTGATTACATGCTTTTGATTTGATTATTTTTTAACCGCTTTTGTGATCGAGCTTGATCGATCTTATTTTTGTGTGAGAAAATTGCAGGTGAAAGAAACTGCAAAGCGCTTGCAAAAATGGGGAGGAGATGATATCAATTCAAGCACCAATGAAGCTTAGTTAATTACTTGATTAATCAAAGTCGATAATACTTAAATTAGGGACCATATATTGTACTCTTCATGCTTCCCTATGACTATAATATTATATCGACTTTGATCATTAGGGTTTCAATCCTACTTTTAATTGATGCAAGTGTAGGCCTGACCATCGGTTCAAAACCGAATCGAAATTGAAATTCGGGAATTTGGTAAACCGAAAAAAATTGATTCGGTTCGTTTTTTTCTCGATAAACATAAGGTTTTTCTTTGAAAACCGAACAAAAAAATAACCGAAACCGAACCAAACCGACACTTAAGTCCTGAAATTTATTGCAATGAGAACTGAACCAAACCGAACTCCGTTGATTTCGATTCAGTTCGGTTCGGTTCAATCAGTTCGGTCAATTGTTTTTGGTTTCGGTCGAATCATGCTCAGCCCAAGGTGCGTTAATCTCCTTGATATATATGAGCTCGATCCATGATGATTGAACAGTATCCTAAACTTTAACTAATTGACTTATTAAAATGTTGTAGTTGTAATTATTTAATACTAATAAACTATAAGCCAGTGTGATCAAGCTTAACCATCACCATTGCTTAGTATATGCTAGCTTGCTCCGTGATTCTCTGGAATTGTGCCCTGATAAGCATCTTGCAATCTCTTTAATAGTCGAAAAACTAACTTTGACCAACTTATCTCTAGTGGGTTTTGAGTTAATTAACATAGAAATTGCATATCTTAAAAATGGTGGCCTAACACAGCCAAGAAGAAGAACATTTTTTTAATTACAAAACTCATTGCATAACTAATTGGCTTCACATTCTTATACTAAAACCTCGGTGTACGTGGTAGACAAAGCTTTGGTTTTTGTAGCTGATGCTTCTTGGGGTTACAAATCCCATAACAACAAACTAACACACATACATTTGTTTTTAACACAAATAGAACACAAGTTAGACCAAAAGTCTACCCATTGGAATTGCATCTTTGACTTGGGTTTTCCATTTCTTTTTTCACCCTTCTAAGTTGTGGTGGTTTAATTCAAACTGTCTATAAATCCTCTGGTTTTTTTTACCCTTTTCATTACATGCTAATTGTAACCAAAAGAACAGAGCAAGATTCAAAGAAGGCAAGAAAAAAATGGTCTCAATAGGCCTTATTGGCTACATTGTCATTCTACTTACTTTGCTTCAAGCTATGGAGTCCTTTGCACTCAACTTTCAAGGTAATTTAACCACACAAGGACTAACTGCTCATCTTTTTACCTTTCTTCTACTTACTGTTGTGTGAACTGCTGAACAGTTGTAGACAAAGAGCAGGTCAATAATATGGCTGCAAAGAACAGAGCCATTGCACATGGAAACCATGGGCCCAAAGGCAGGAAAAGCTCAGAGAATCATTACAAGAAGGCCCATTTCAGAACAGAGATTAGGAAGTTGAGAGGAATGATGAAGTCTCAGCCTTCAAAATCAAGCACCATGAATGAGTTTGAGGCCTTGTGTGCAGACTATGGCCATCCTAATCCTCACCCACCTGGGCATAACTAGGTCAAATCCCCATGAAGCCTTCACAGTTTTGTAGTTGAGTAAATTTAGATTGGTAAGGTAGTGCTGAAAAAAACACTAGTGTGGTGGGATCATACTTTACTACTTCAGTACTTGTACTATGTACTTGTGCGATATGAGTGTATGTAAACGCAAGTTGTATAGTTTTATTAGTACTTTGCCCCATCTAGCTACTTGCTTGTCTGTTTATAATTAGGAAGCACCTACCACACCATCATAAGTTGTTAACAAAAGAGAGAGAATAAGAACCTACTTTGTAAATGGAGGTGACGGTGGATTTCCAACTGAGCACGGTTCGGTCGAAACGCGAAGCCGAAAAATTAGATCCAAACCGAACCGAAACCAATAGACTTTAGTTCGGTCCTTGGCTCAATAAATTTCAGGATTTCGGTTGCAGTTCGATCGGCTCAAAATTTTCAACAAAAAATCTTATATTTATCGAAAACCGAAGCGAAGCAAATTTGTTCTGTTCGACTTTCGGCTCACAAATTCATGGATTTTGGTTTCAGATTTTTTCGGTTTGGTTCGGTTTCGAACCGATGCTCAATCGTACCTAGATTTCCAAATGCCCAACAATAAACCAAGTGAAACTTCATTTCAAAATCAATTCTCATTAAGAAAATTAAGTAACATAGAAACTTGTATACTAACCTTGTTTGCTCTTTATTCTCGACGTAGAATACATGCTTTCACACACTACAATCGGATGTGCATTGGCACGTAATCCATAAGGGGGTTAATCTACCAAAGAACCAGTTTCAATTTCCGGTTTGGCCAGTTGGACCAAGTGTTGGACAAGCGTTTCCAAAGCCTGAAATGAGCTTCCACCTTCACTCATTGCAAGAATTGCATCCTTGCCAAGTTGCATTGTCCTTGCCCTCTCCTCTTTGTAACTCATCCGACTCGCAGATTCGCGCAAAACCTTAGCCAACTCGTCCGGGTTTGGGAGCACCCGCGTACCTTGGCCAACACGAACCCCGACCTTAAGCATATCAACCACAAATTTATCATTCCAAAACTGATCTTCCCCTAGAGGCCATGTTAGTAACACGACTCCTGCGGCGAGTCCCTTCAGAATCGAGTTCCATCCGCAATGAGTCAAGAACGAGCCAACTGCTCTATGCTTTAGTATCATCACCTAACACACATACATCGCCACATATTATTCCAAACACTTGTTATATATACTTAGTTACTTAGTTATCATGATGATAAATTACCTAAGTGCACATACATCCTTCAAGGATTGATTTTTCTATTATATGCTAAGGGCACACTATAAGCAGCTACCAATGAAAAGATTTGGTAAAACTATATTTAGTACGCTTACAGTATGACCTTATGACACACAATAGAAAAACCGATCATATAATTATTAGGGTTTGTGTCAAAATAGTTACCTGAGGAACCCACTCTGTGATGACTAGGCCTCTCCCCGCCACACGATCCGCAAACCCAGGTGGCAACTTCCCGAAACCCTGACCGCCCACGTGTCCGTTCGACAGCGCCTTGACCCTCCACACAAACCTGACTCCACTCAGCTCCAACCCAAGCGCCAACACATCAATCTGCTCCTGGCTAAGCATAGCCAAAGTACCAAAAGAAACATACACAACCTGGTCAACCTCACACGCGTCAAGCCACGACAGCACCTTTCCAGCAACCGGGTCAACGTGGACGTCGTGATCACCTGGCAAGAACAATGGGCCCACGGCCCAAACCCTATCATGACCCAATAAGCTCTTCATGTGGTCCACGTAGACATGCTCCAGCTCACTAAAAGTGTTGACCACAAACCCCCAGCTGGCGACGCTGTCCATCTGATTCCTTCGGAGGAGGCCCTGGTCGGCGTAGGCCTTACACGTCATCAGTAGCTGCCACCACGGGAACCCGGGCTCGCCGGGGAAGTCGGTGATCGAAACGACGTCGTTTTGGTCGTCGTCGTCCCCGGGTAAGCTAGGGCAGTGGTGCAAGAGGTGGATGGCGATGGCGAGGGCGAACGAACCCGAGGGGGAGAACACGAAGCGTTTGATGCCGAGCTGGGAGGCAAGGTGGTGGGTCCAGCCGAGGAACATGTCGGTAGGGACGGATCCAGGATTCCAAAATAGGGTGGGATAATTATTATCAAAATAATTTGGGTGGCTAAATTACTTTAATTTAACTAGTTTACTACTCCCTCCGTTTCAAAATACATGGCCTTTTAGACACTTTAGGTTGTTTCAAAATACATGACCATTTCATATTTTTTCCCTCTTCTTTCCGCATATGCCCCTCATGATTGCCTCTACAAACATGCTTTTTCTTTTTGAGAAAAACATGCATGACTTTTAGTTGGATTATTATTATGGTACAAGGGTAGTTTAGGTAATATGAAAACTCCTTAATATACGTGAAATGTTGAAAAGGCCATGTATTTTGAAACGGAGGAAGTACTAAATTTACCTTATTTTTTATTTTATTATTATTTAATTTACTCTATTTTTATTTTTTCTAATTTTTTAGGGTGAGTTGAAGCCTACCCCAGCCCACCGCTCTGTCCGTGCCTGCATGTCGGAGATGACGGCGGAGGGAGGGGAAGGGTGGGAGGCGAACCACCGGAGGAGCGGTGGTTCGAGGGCGGAGAGGGTGGCGAAGAGGGAGAGGAATGTGGACGGCGAGCGGTCGTTGGTGTGTTCTTGGCCGGAGGGGGAGGGGAGGATTAAGGCGGTTATGGCGGTGGGAGGGTGGCGGGCGAGGAGGGGTTCGAGGAAGGGGAGGTTTTTAGGGGTGACCGCCACCGTGATGGTGAGGTGGCGGTCACCAGATGTGGTGAGGAGGTGGTGGGCCAGGTCGAGGAGTGAGGCCATGTGGCCTTGCGACGGGAAGGGGATTACTAGGATGTGGGTTGCGGTTGCAAAGGCAGTGGTGGTCGATGGTGGCATTGTTTCTTTGATTTATGTGTACAGTGGCGGAGTCAGAAATTTGACGTAGATTGGAGCAGGTAGCAAGTTGAGATATAGAAGGTTTTTTTTTGGTTTGATAAGGTATGGAGGTTTTCTTAAAAGATGCCAAAATAGAATAGTAGGTATGTTACAAGCGACATGGAGAAGAAAATGGACTCATGAAGGGCAAATATTTTTCCAACCTAATTGCTTGGTGCATCTTGTGTTAAATAATTATTGTATGGCCTCATTTGTTGTTGGGCATTTGTTTAGGTAGGGCAATATGCAATCAAGCTTCCACAGTTCGTAGTACAATCAATTCTTATTCTAAGAAATTTTAACACGTTAAGTCATTGAGTCAGTACTTTCTTTCTTTCTTTGTAACCGGTTTGGTCTCATGAAACATGAAAGGATATCGGTCCGATAGGTTGCAGGTTCGATTCCCCTAATCTCCTTGACACGAGGCATATGTAAATTTCTATCTAAGTCCTAAATTTCGATGACAAAAAAAAAAGTACTTTGTTTCTTTGTCTTGGAGCTAATTGAAGAATTTCCTAAGAGAATAGCATCCTCTTGGGCCTAATTCTTTTCTTATTTTTTGGCCCATAGTCATGACCTCTTAATCAGAGAAAGCTAATGGGCCGATCTGAAACTTTTCATGGTCTATCGTATTTCAGTCGATTTTGCACTATGAATCTACGAAAGATATGCATCCTTTATTTTCTTTTCTTGAGCTAGCATTCTTAGGTTTCAGTTCGTACTTAACTCCATAAACGTAGAAATTTGAAGACTCATGACTTCCTATGAATCAGCTTTGCATCTCTCTAGATTATAGTTTGGTGTTACATCATTTTATTTTTTTGATCATAATTTGGTGTTACATTATAAACGTGAAGTAAGTTTTAGCCTAACCAATAGAATCTAGTTAAACGGTTAGCTAAGTCAAATAAACATATTTATTCTACTTTAGTACGTTATAATCCTTCGACCAAAAAAAAGTACGTTATAATCCGAGTCTTCTTGTATCTGAATTCTGAAAATTATCAACTAAAGGTATGATTTTTCATAGGTGCTTTTAGGTATGATTTTTTTTTTTTAAATAAAAATTCAGCAATGTCGCTATTACCTTTTTCATGTTGCTTAAATTTTCAAGGCAAATGGAAGAACAAACGTGGACAAATCAAAAAAAATCAGCAATGTCGCTATTAGCTTTTTCTTGTTGCTAAATTTTCAAAGCAAATGGAAGAACAAACGTGGACAAATCACAAAAAAAAAACACAAGAAGAAGAAGAATCGGAGATCCAAACAAGTCTCTACGGTTTAGGGCCACGTTGGTCCAGCTAGGACCAAGCAAGTCAAGTCACGAGCCCAAACACGTGACCCGGACCGACACGTCATTAATCTCCGACCTACTAACGACAGGTCACCTCAGAGACGAGAACACTTGCCCCCCCGCACTCGCATAAAGATGGAGGCCCACCTCACACCACACGCTATAAAAACTTTTCTTTTCTTTTTTTAAATATATTGGTGGGTCCCGCTACCAATCCCACGTGACTCCCGTCACGAGAGAGAGAGAGAGCAGGGGTAGGCCCCACCTTCTCTCCTGCACCCTCCTTGGCACGTGACCTCACGTTCACATGTTCAATTTCGCCGAATTTGTTGCCCATGCTGTATAATAACAAATTTAGTGGCGTTGTTGCGAACAAAGCGATTCGGAATTTGAGATCTTGGCTTAATCCTTAGAGCGCTCAGAATATCCCATTTACACCGACGTGTTAAAGGTTAAAATTTAAATTGATAAACTATTTCAAGATAAGCAATATTGGTTTGGTGGTGTTTAGTGTTTACATGTGTTGTGTTTTAGTATAGAGAAGGGGAAATGGTTTTCCTAAGTGGTAAGACCACTACTGATCTGCTACACACTTCTGTAGTGGTCGAAAATAGCAACAATCAACGGAGTAATTAGTGGTTAATAAGTTAGGGTTTACCTTAATGAGGGTAACGGAGTCAGGTGGGGAGTAACGGGCGTTAAAATAAAGAAGGGCGGGAAGCGTAGGTAACGGAACGGAAGGCCCCCACCGCACGCGAGGCGAAGCCGGCGCAGAGTGGCAGGCGGAACGGCAGGGATGGGCGCACGTGACCGGTCGCTCCCGAGCTCACGTGCGCTGTATGGCCCCCTGCACTTTTTTCTGGTTTCAGTATAGTCCCGCCAATACACCTACCTCCGTATTTTTTTGTTTCTTTTTTTTTTTGGGTTAAAAAAGTGGAGTACTACATTAAAATGGTAAGAATCTTGGTTCACATTTGCTTTAAAAAATGTATATTATGAATGGATTTTTCTATTATGTGTCCCCTAAGTTAATATTTAAAAATTTTGGTAAATCTTAAAATTTGTTTTTTTTTTTACCTGACTTACTATTTTTTCTTTAGGGTTTAGTTATGCTTATAATGTGTCCTTATGGCACACAATAGAAAAATCGATTATGAATTGGTATTTTGTTTTGCTAAGGCTATCATGAATGCCATTTGTACATGCATGAGGTTTGAAACGGTAATATCAACATATACAGTAAAATTTTGGGATTTTAATCGCTAAATCAAATGTGTGAAGTATAAGTTTATACATTATTCCTTTTAAATTATATGATTATGTATAATATACCGGACGAAATATAAGTACAGTAATAAATAACAAAGGCAAGTGTATGAGTACTTCATTCATGAGCAGTCAAGGCGGTGTTTTACTCCTAAATGAACTACTTAAGTAATTTGGTAGCTATGTTAAATCTCGGTGGGCCATATATATATGACGTGGGGGGGTCACACGTCGGTTCGTGCGCACATACCAGTTGCACTTGACGTCTTGTGCCTTAAGGTCGGCCAGCCCAATAGACCAGGAAGTCGGGACCCGGACCGAACAAGCTCTGATACCATGTTAAATCTCGGTGGGCCATATATGACGTGGGGGGGGGTCACACGTCGGTTCGTACGCATATGCGCTGTAAGCGCAACACATAAGCACACGAGGTTCCACCCCAAAACCAATTGGTAATAGGAGGAGTAGCCCATATACTTATATGATGGGTGGTTTAGGTTCAAATTCCCGATGTGGGATAGGTGTATTCTCAACAAGCTAATAACAGTTTAACCCTTATCTCAATTTGTATAAGGGTCCCTCATACTATTTTAACCCACAAGACTTTAGCAACCTCACATGATATATATTGTCTCACCACATTAGACTTGTGTATTGGGTCTAACACATCTATGCAAAACGGACTTCTAAGAGCTAGCCCTATCTTATATAGACGACCTACTTACCGGACTTCAACGTTACCAAACCAAACTTGAATTATTTTCGTAGGTTTAACGCGTATATGCACACACTTAGATGTATGGAACTTCCCATGTTACATGCACCTACCGGACTTTAACATCACCAAACTCGACTTTATTGAGTGATCAAATGGAAACAAAACTGTATACGTGGGTGTATAATCACATCATGCAAGTGGTTGTTAATGAGGAGACTAGAGAAGAAGGCGGTGCCGGTGTTGAGAAGTGTGACGTATCGATAAATATGTTACACTATCATCACATGCTAGGCCATTAATCCAACATACATTGTTCTTCTTCAATTCTCAAATCCCATCACCTTAAATTGCTTGCATTTTACTTTTTTCCCATTTAGATGCATACTAATGTGTTAGTGCTACATTCACATATCAATTCCAGAGCTTGAATGTGGTACGTTGGATATGGACGACAGCCTCATTATTATTCATTTGGCGCCCATATGCAAAGGACACAACTTTAACTTGTTTGGTTTGCATTTAATTAACTTTCCCTAAATAGTACTAGGATTTTCCACCTACTCTAAAGACAGTATATATGCTTGGCTCGCTCAATATCTTACGAAAAATTTACCAAAATACAAATTCATGATAATTCATTTGTTCAGGGACCACCTTCTCGCAAATTGGACGAGAGGCGTCTCTCAGATTAGCTCACACCGATTTATTTGTATAAATTTTCTTTTCTTTTAGTTTTCGATGAGGAACAGACTGAGAACCCGTCAATATACACGTTCTAAGATAACGGTTTAACAAAAGCATAACATCTCACAACTACCCTTAAAGCAAAGCATATGAAGTGTTTTGGTCTAAAATTTGATAATGAACCTAGACCGACCGCCCTTCACTTCTTTTTTTTGGCTGATGATACTACCCATGAGAGTTGAACATAAATTTTTTAAGTACTTTCTAGAGGTTTTAGCTGATTGACCGAATGTCCGAAGTATTTAAATTAGTTAGATTAATTGTGATCGATCGACAACAATCATGCATGATTAAGATTAATTAGCCAGGTAGAGAGATGATCGAATTTGATTCATTCCCGTATGGCATCGATTATATTCGCCTATACCTCATTATTTGTGGTTATATTTTGCAAATGCAAAATTCAATGTGCTTTCTCTTGCAATATTCCGTAAAATAAGGGCCGGCGCCCCCACCACGACGCCGTTACCGTAGAGAGGCGAAAACCGGATTTAAGTATAGAGGTGGGGCCCGCCACCCACCAAAAGTGAGTTGGCCACGTGATTTGGGAGGCGGGTGTTGTGGGTGCTGCTAGCCACTCTATTCTTTATATCACGTGACGTCTTGCATTTACCACGCATATGCCGACACGTGTCCGTTTCTCAATGCTCTCCCAATAAATAAACATATAATTCTATACGGAGTACTGTAGTAAATACTTTTTGTACATTTTTATAAAAAAATCTATATTTTTATTTAAGTAGTACTCCATCCGTTTCACAATAAGTGTCGTTTTAGCACTTAAAATTTGTTTCATAATATGTGTCGTTTTAGGTTTTTAAAGTGATTTAATAGGGGTGAATGATGATAATTTTTATTGGATTGTGTATTTGTTGACTAAAGTTGTTCATGCATTGGCCAAAAAAATGTAATGAATGGTAAGATTAAGAAAAAGTTGTAAGTTTTAAAGTGAATGATTGTTCTTAAAAACTGTGTTGAGAGCTAAAACGACACTTATTGTGAAACGGAGGGAGTAATAAATTGCTTAATACTCCGTAATAAATCGAAGAAGCAATATACCAGGTTAATTTGGTAAGAACAAAAAATGAGGGGACTGGTAATTGATTAACGACGTCGACATGTAGTACGGAGTAATTAAGTACTAGTAGATGAGATGAGGAAGTATATGATGATGATAATCAATTCTGTATGCACGTAATTAAGGGGATTAATTAACCGATCCCGAGATTGATTCCTGTGACCAGAGAATGTCCTTGTTTACCGGGATTCTTGTGCTTCTCTAAAATGCATGTCTTTAATTATTTATCTAAAACCCTTATCTAAGACTTTTTTTAAGTGATAAGTAAAATTGATTGATTAATGTAGGCAGACTGTACTTGAAGGTTGAACTTTCACCTTTCCCACCTTCCCGTTTTTACGGACTCAATTGATGTGGTAAATTGCGGGATTTGTCTCAATAGATCGGCAGTAATTAGTGTCCTCGATCATATGCATACGAAATTAGATTACCATGATAACCCGCTTTTCCTTTTAACTAATGCGCTGTTAAAAAAGCCATTATAAAAAGCAAAATGAAATAGAAGAAGAGTTAACAAAGATGCTAGTTTTACTTTCCGATCTTAGAACTGAAACCGTGGTTGCGGAATTTACGGGATCACTTTTACACTTTTTTTCTTTCCATAAAAAGGAACGATTAACAAGGATTAGACGTTGTACGACCAAAAAAAACTTTAAAGCTAACAACGAACTGTTGCTGTCGTAATGAGGAGTAAAAAACACTGAAACTTTGGTGAATACTTTCTCTCCCGTACGTAATAAACTTATTTTTAATTATACATTTAGTTGAAGGTTTTTCTCAGTAGATTTGGACTTGGTACGGAGTAAAAAGGAAGTGAAGAAAAAGTAAAACGTGACAACATATTGAGTTTTATGAAATTTGGTAGTATATCAAATCGATCTCGAATGATGAAAGAAGTAAACTTGGCAAATATTGGATGTATTAATCGCATATAATTACGACCGAAAGCATATTATAGAGCTGAATTTATAAGTTTTCGATCGATTAGCGATTTAAATTAGAAAATACTTAAGATTTAATGAAACTATATGAGAAGAGGAATCTTCCAGCCATGCACTCAGAAAGATAGTTCCACACAAAGAGCTTAGTTAAGTAACACACCCCCTTTAAACATGGCTTTTTCTTGCTGCGGCTGTCCTCCATATACTTTTATGGATAGGGTTTTTTAGGGCAACCCACCCCACCAAAAACAAAAGTCAATGCTAATCACTTTGCAATGGTAATGTATATTACTATTAACATAATATATAACCTCTTAATTCTTACCTTATCGAAAAAACGTATTAGGGGTTCAAAAAATAAAAAATATAGTAGATTCGACAAAAAAACATACTCCCTCTGTTTCAAAATACATGACTATTTGGACATTGCATATATATTAAGAAAAAAATGTTATTCCTATATTACCCTTATCAAATGTAGAGTTAATTATTTGTTTAAAGAAATATGAAAAAGTGTAATGATTATGATAAAGATAATTATTAGGGGTATAAAAAAAATAAGAAATGGTCAAGTATTATGAAACAAGAGAAAAATTTAGCATATGGTCATGTATTTTAAAACGGAGGGATTATTAGATTAATTTCCTTTATTATTTGTCCAGTTCGACTCTTTTCAAAAAAACGTATTAGAAAACTACGTACCTTCAGAAGGTCGCGCCCATTACACCCTAATCGGTTGAACAGAACGAATGATAAAAAAAATGATAAACAAAACAGAAACCAAGTGCTTTTTAGATGCCCTAACTCCCATAGAGCCATAAGCTTTGCATTTTAAGTTTGCTGCATGGATTTGTGTCGTTTCTTGGAAAGTGAAGATGAGATCAAAGAAGGTCTATACATACATAGGTCACCCTTTGTTAAGGTTATAAGATATATGGGAGTGACAGATAAGTTATATGCGTAGGGGACGGAAAGCGCACATGTAGCACTTAATTAACCCCGCTCTAAAGTTTACAACTCACACCCCCACCGCTCATTTCTCAATACCACACTAGCTCTAGCTAATTTCCTCTTAATAACACACTAGCTCTAGCTAATTTCCTCTCAACTTCTTCATATAAGAGGGTCCACTTACAACTAGATCCGCCAATGGGTTGGTTTGGGTTTGATTCGTCGCTGTTAGGATTCGATCATTTCGGATTCGAATTGAATATGAGTTGGGTAATGATACATTATCTTGCTTGTATAGATTAACCAACGGATCGATGATATCATTTTGTAAATATTATTGTTACTATCAAGTTTCTATAATATATACTCGAAAATATATAATTATTTTAAAAATATAAATAAAGCACATTTAAAACATATCTGATTGAGTCTTGGGTACGTCGGATTCAGGTCGCGTATTCTCGAGTTATTGTTAAATTTTGTTAAAACTGATCGAGATTCAGGCTAGTCAGACTGAGTTGAAGTGTAAATCGGCCCAGTTGGATCTCCATTATGGTCATATTTTAACATCGTTATCTATATTAAGTTAATTTATATCTTTAATTATTATAACAAACTAATATATGTTTGTTGCTGTAAATACTTGTATACATTGATTAATCCACAACGAGCATTACAAGTTTATAGTCTTTTCCCGTTACCACTATGAAAGCATTATTAATTTATAAAAATTCTCATTTTTAGACATATCTAATTAATCAATTAAATCCTTCTACCAAAAAAAAATAATCAATTAAATCTTTAAAAATAATATCCATAAATTATCAATTAGATCCCATAGACAATATCTTTAACCAAAAACAATAACATATTCCCCAAAATACATATGTCAGGCAAAATGGATCACATAACTCCGACCCCATATTTTATCAGCCCTATCTACTACCTAGTATAAGGAACAAAATAAAATTAAATAAACCATCGGGATCGCCAAAACCATAAACAAACCCAATCAAATCCACTCTATTATTAATTAAAAAACCATAAACAAATAAACAAATAATTAATTACATAATCTCCCTTCCCTTTCACGTCCAAATAGTCTCCGTTAAAGCGACGCCTCCTCGCAAACGGCGAGAGCCATAATAATAATATCTTCAATACCCGTTATCTATAGTACACTAACGCCGTTTGCTCCAGCTCAACGGCGTTACGGAGAACAATCCCAATCCCCTTTTCCGCACTCCCCCCTCCTCCCTCCCACTGCAAAAAACGCCAGCAAAACACAGGCCAGGGGAGAGAGAAACAGACTGCGTATATAAAACCAAACTTTTCCATCTCCCAAACGAGAGAGAAGAAGAACAAGACAGGTGCGTAGGGAGCAAGAGATCAGCCGCCGATAATCGAATTCTGCTAAGCGGACCGCGAAAACTGCTCGTCCGATCCGATTTCGAGTTCGATTTACTTGTTGAAGAAGATTCTCATTTCCGTTTAGGTCGGTTGAGTGTTGAGAGCTGTG
Organism: Polygonum maritimum; assembly: GCA_963924305.1. NCBI lineage: Eukaryota > Viridiplantae > Streptophyta > Magnoliopsida > Caryophyllales > Polygonaceae > Polygonum > Polygonum maritimum. Next base: position 922,612 of record OZ002737.1, read on the forward strand.
GATTGGCGGAATTCGGCTGGTTTTCTAGGTTTTGTGGCCTAATTCAGCTCCAAGGTACGCGTTCTTCGTTTGAGTTTGTTCGGTTTCTTCCTTTGCCGGAAAAATTGTTCGTCCGATCGGATTTCGAGTTAGATATAGTTGCTGAAGAAGATTCTCATTTCCGTTTAGGTCGGTTGAGAGTTGAGAGCTCTGGATTTGCGTAATTCGGCTGGTTTTCGAGGTTTCGTGGCCGTAATTCAGCTCCAAGGTACGCGTTCTTCGTTTGAATTTGTTCGGTTTCTTCCTTTGCTCTGGATCTCGATGGTTTCCGTTATTCTCGCACGTTTTTTGAGGCCGATTTCTGTTAGGTGTAGAGTCTGAGGCCGAATTGCGCTTTTCTGTCTGAATTATGGTGTGCGAGTTCGAAATTGAGTTGCCTTTGCGTTTTTCTGACTGAGATTTGCTGAATTTTGTGTTCAACCGTCGAATTTCCGCTTGCAGTTTGCAGAATTTGCTCTGCTCTGAGATACTTCAGCTTGGAGTTATTGAGCTGAAACTGTGCTTGATAAGAAGAGGTTTGGAAAGCGACTTTGAAAGAGAATGGGAGTTTGATCTCTCTCGCGGAAGGTAGCGAGGTTTGCTTGTTCGGATCTGCAGATCGATCGTCTTCGATTTGAATCTGCTGGTGTGGAATTTGAATTTTACCTCCGAAGAGCTTTGCAAAAGACTTCCGAATTTTATCAAGCGGAATTTCGCGGTTCCTCGTGTAAATTCCGTGTTCTTCTAGAGAATAAGAATTATTCGGTTAGATTTTTGTTCGTTCAGCTCAACGGCGGCCTATCAGTTGTCCATGGAGCTCCCTCAGCCATCTCGCCCCTTCGCTGCAGAAGGTAGTTCGCCAATCAGAAAATTGAATACCGCAATCGAGATTTCAATTTTAGTGTTTGAGAAGAAAAAAGAGTTTATTGATTAACTGTAATTTGTTTCTGTATTTTTTTTTTGTTTATAATCTCCTTTTCTCGTCTAAAAGTACAGGTAGGAAAGCAACGCATGATTTTCTCTCCCTCTACGGTCATTCACCTGTACAACAAGATCCACGACCCTCCTCTCATGGTAAAATTGACTTCTCCTTTTTATTGTTACAAACTACAAACAGTTTAGCTCCGTTCTATTCTTCTTTTTATTTTTTAGTCCTTTTAACTTTTCTAAAATGGTCTTTAAAATTCTGGTTTAATAACCTATTGTGGCTTTATGCATGTGATTGCTCTAAATTATGAGATTAAATCACTTTCTTATCACTTGCAATAATTAGGTGCCTAATTATTAGGCTATGCTAAGGGGCGCATGTGATGCGCAAATGCCTACATATCTTTTAACATAAAAAATTGCAAGTATAGCCTTCGGGCATTTAGTCAAAACGGTTAAACCTCCAAGGGTAGTACCCAGAGGTCACTGGTTCGACTCTCGTGGGCAGTGCCCTCAACCAAAAAAATAAAAAAAAATAAAAAATTGCAAGTATAGTGCACCAAAGATGATATGCAAACGCAATTAAATGGAAAGGCATTTTTGTGAGCCTATGGACCCGGTTTAGGACTTACCCCATGCTCTATCCAACTGCGTTTGTCCATGTCCAAAAAGGCGAGGTTACTTAATTAACAGTGTCAGATTGGCTTTTGTCATTTATTTATGGTTGGTAGGTTGTTTTGTTTGGGCCCATTAGGGGTTAAACTAGATTTCTTTGTTTGTTTTTTTTCCTTTTTTGTTGCGAAGGGCCAAAGTAGAACTCATTGTTAAGTAAACCACTTCTGTGGTAGGTAGATGGCAAGGACTATGCAACCTTGCGTCGTGTCTCATTCTAAGTCAAAATATGGGTTTACTGTTTCATTTATTACTCAAAAGCTTCATTTTGGTGCTTTTTCTCTCTTTTTTGCGATAGATTGGAGTTGTTTTCTAAACCCCTGCACCCTAATTCTGCAGTAGGATCATGATCAGAATTTCATTACAAAAGCGCATAATTGGACAATTTTTTTGAAGCTACTATTATAGGATTGATCTATATGTTGATGTTAGTAAACTATGAACATTGACAGGAGGGTATCCTACTACTCATAACTTCCTCCAGCCCTTGGAGAAAGAAGACAACACTGATGGGCTAAATGTCGAGAAACCTCCACCGCCATCAGCACCTCCTCCAATAGAGCCAGTTTTCCCTGGAGGGATACCATACAGTGTCAACCATGTTGCCTATTTGAATCCTAGGATTCCGAAGTCAGAAGGAACTGCCTTCAATATGGCTCCTGCAGTCAGCAACAATGATAGAAATGATGACAATTCTTACTGTAGTTCTTACACTGCTGGAAGTAGCTTCACCATGTGGGATGAATCTTCTTCAAGGAAGGGAAAGACGGGGAAGGAGAATTCCGATGACCTTAATCTCACAAAGGGTGAGCTGATTTTCCCTTCATGCTGTAAATGCATGATCTATATAATTTGTATATAGGATCCCACTAGAGTGTAGAAAAATCTATGTTAACAAATATTGACTTAAGTTGGCTTTGGATGTGATTCTCTTGATGTTAATTTTACAGGGGCAATAGTGAGAACTGGACAGTGGCCTATAGAAAGGCCATCAGAGTCGTCATCAAACCACCTTTACAGCTTGAGCTCTCGTTCTTCGTCCCAGTAAGTGGCTCGCCTTTTGTCACATAAATTTTCCTTTATCTTAATCTCTATGCAGCTGATTTCTTTTCCTGGAAAATATGCAAGACCTCCAGCACAGAAAAATCAGAGTTTTGTCCAGATGTTAATTGCTGCTAAGATACCCCATGCCAAGGAGGAAGAGGAAGACGAAGTTTTCATTCTCAGCAAAGAAGGCAGTTCTCAGAAAGGTAAAAATATTTGCGTTGCCACATTTTTTTCCTTCTTCCATCAACAACTTACAGCAACAGGTCTTTCTTCTGTTTCTGTATACTCCTACAAATGTTTTGGCTGCTAGTGATAAGCTTTGAAACAATTAATATAACTCAAATCACTCTAATATATTGGCCTGCTTAGTGCTAAGTATACCAAGTGTTGGGGAGAGTTTGCACTGGGTTTATGTAAAACCTGATAGTGTATGTGGTGTCTTACAGGGGAACTGCGAATAAATGTTGATGGAAGTGCAAGTAACGATAAGAAAGCTAATACACCACGATCAAAACACTCTGCAACAGAGCAGCGTAGAAGATGTAAGATCAATGACAGGTATGTTAATGTTTCCCTTGAAACAGCGTCATGTTCCGATATTTAGTTGTAACTTGAAAGCAACACTTCTATTATTACTAGAATATTCACTGTTTTACATTTGGCATTAGGACAGAGTAGTTGAGTATTTCACTTTTGGTACCAAGTTGGTTTATCTATTATAGAGTTGTGTTTCCAGAAATGATTGATCTATACTAGAGTTATGAATGCAACTTATGACCTACTGACGTGTAGAGAACTCCTTACAGATTCCAGATGTTAAGGAAAATCGTCCCTAATAGCGACCAAAAGAGAGACAAGGCATCATTCTTACTAGAGGTTAGTCATTACCCTTCTCATTCTATTATTACTAGATCATTTTGTAGCATAAATGTATGGACATAGAAATATGATATAGCTGTATAGTATATAGCGCACTATATCAGAGCAATATCTTCATTTTCCTTTCCTTTTCTTGTGCAGGTAATTGAATACATTCAATTCCTACAAGAAAAGGTGTCAAGATATGAAGGCTATCCAGGTTGCAGCAGTGAACCAACCAACTTGAACCCTTGGGTGAGTCAATTTCAGCTCTTACAAGAACAGCTCTTCCATTATCACTCACTTTAATATTAATTAAAGTGATCTTATTTATTTATTTTATTCAAACAGAGAAGCAATCCCAAGCTGGCAGGCAGCTTCATAGATCAGCCTGGGCCAGTCTTAATGTTTCCACCTGATGATAAGAATAATATCATTACCCCAAACTTCCAAAAGAAGCAACAAAATCCATCAACACCTGCCTCTAACAACCCTATTCCTCCCAACTCCATAAATCAACAAACTAATTTAACAAACACAGCATCATCAATCCCCATTCAGCTACAAGCAGAAATTTTCCCGTCCTTGCGAAACAGCAATGTAACCGTTCAACTTGCTTGCAAACCATCTCCCTCAGATGCAGACAACACATCTCTGCCACAGCTGCAGTTATGTCAAAACAGACAACACTCGGCCAAGATCAATTCCAACACGGGTAATGAAGAGATGGCGGCGGTTGAAGGCGGTACCATCAGCGTCTCTAGCATGTACTCCCAAGGGTAAGCCGATCTTCTCTGGTTGTAATCTAAAGTTAGCAGATACATAGATTTGAATTTCCCTTTTTTATTAATAAAGAAACATTGGTGACAGGCTATTGAATACTTTGACACAAGCTCTGAAGAGCTCTGGGGTTGATGTGTCTCAAGCTAACATCTCAGTTCAGGTTGACGTAGGAAAGCAAGCAAATCCCTTTACACAAAATGCCCACAAAACTAATAAGGTAACTATAATTTGTAGGATTGACCATGGTTCAACCAAAACCGGAAAAATTGACCGAACCGACCGAAACGAACCGAAACTGACAGAATTCGGTATGGTTCTCGGTTCAATAAATTTCAGGATTTCGGTTTCGGTTATTTTTCGGTTCAATTTTTTCAAAGAGAAACCTTATATTTATCAAAAACCGAAAAAATTCGGTTTGATTTTCGGTTCACTAAATTCACGAATTTCAGTTTAGAACCGCCACTCAGCCCTAATAATTTGGTGAATTGAGTTCTAGAAAATACACCAGCAAATGCCGTTTTATAAAGACTCTAATTCCTATTTTTTCACAGCATCAGGATTTTGACATCAACTGTGACAGCGCAGACACTAGCCAATTCGAAGAGTTTAATAACCCAGCCAAGAGGCTGAAGAATGGGAAGAGCTAGCTTGGAAACTCATCAGTATTACTATTACCTTCAGATTAATTGAGTTCTGAATCTGATTCACGATCACCTCCAATTCAACACTCTGTACATTATTCTTTCTTCTCTTGTTCGAGTAATTCGGCGGATAAGCATAGATTTTCGCAACCCAACATAGGATAATTCTTCTTATTATTGTTATTATTTTCCCCGTGCTATTTACGCCTTCCTCTATTGGGGTAAATTTTAGACAGGCTTCCACGGGTGATGAGAAGCTGCCATTTTACGCTTCCATTTACAGGAGATTTTTTATGTATATTTATTTTTGGAGCTGATGCACTGTATTCGTAACTTTATCTGGCATTAGACATTTATTAAGGAATCCCCTAGTGATTTTTAGGCGCATTGTTTTCATTTCCTGCTACATTCTTGTGGTTTGAATTGAACATTCATTCAGAATGTAACGTAGTTTAAACTTTCTGATTTCCCTGCAAGGTAGCCAAACACACTGTTAGTGTATACAACAGATAGGAACAACGCAAGGTCATTAAAAGTCTTGGTAACAAACCTAAAAAAGCTAGCACGGAGGGGTAAAAAGAAAAGAAGATCAAATGAAATGAAATGAAATGAAGCAATGTTCCTGAACAAATGACACTTATTACTACTACAAATTTGACTGAAGTGACAAACATGGACAGTCCTATATATCAACAGACTCCCATACCCCAAGAGTTTGTTTCCCATGTACGAACATCCAAGAAAGCAATGCAACAAAACAAGTTCGTAGCCGCAAGTATGAGAGCAGATCAGTGAAGAAACAAAATCATCACTTCAGATCTCCAGATGAAGCTTCAATTTACTTCTTTGAATCCTTCTCCCCCTCATCCTCCTACAGGCAGTCTCAAACAAATTAATATAATAATCAACATTCAAGATTTCAAGGGGTAGTTTTTATATTGCTCCTTAAGTCATTTATTGCTTGTTCTTATTTGGCTAATCTGATTATAAGAACATGGGTCACGACCTATGAGCATTTTTAGTCTTATATTTCCATAGATTCACTCTCTTATCAAATGTGACCTTACATCTTATATCAGACGTGTGCATAAGTTACATAGTAATGCTCAAAATAAATAGGATCTGCTATTTTAAGTATCTAACACTATAGAGTTATGGCTTCTGCAGAAATTCAAACTCTCAATACAGTATATCAGGAGATAGCAATAGCTACATTAATATTGAGCTTACCGAACTATCAGCTATCTTGTCGAAGTCATCATCAAAATCTTCATCATCACCGCCATCTCCATTGTCTGAAAGTAAAATGAAGAATTGATTGGATAAACATTAGTAGCAAAAAAACGGATTTGTATAAAAGCATCAAGCATTCACCTGAAAGTAAGAGGTTCACTTCATCCAGTCATATGGTTCCCCCAATTCATCAATAGTTCTATTTTATGAAATAGCTATATTGCTCACATTTTATCAAAGGGAGTTCAAAATATTACCAAACCTATTTATTCTGAATTTTGAATACATTAGCAAATTTCAAACTTCCAGTTTCACCCCACACACGCACACAAACATATACATACAAATAAAAACAAAATATGTGTGTCAAATATTTAATGATTCTATGCCCAGAATGTTATTTGAGAAGAACCTCAATGCAAGTCAATGTTTAAAGAAGCAACCATAATTGTCCTATGAAATGGAAAGCATGCGTCAATTTACAGGTGGCTTTAGCTCGAAAGAAATAACAGGTAAGAGACTAGCGGTTATTCCAGCTTTTGTCACACCAGGATAAGGGATACGCATATGTAAATCCTACTCAAATATCTTACTAGTATCAGGCGAACTTAAGAATAAAAAGATGTAGACAGATAACTAAAAACAAGCAGTAAAAGTTCGCATTGCCACTCTGAACATGAGTTAGCAGATTTTAATCAAGTGAATACAAGGCGTACAGGGGAAACATCAAAATTTCCCTACAATCCTATTATTGACAAATTATTGTGCACAGACATAAAACCTACACTTAGAAGTTGTAACACAATTCTTCTTGTCAATAATCTGGTGTAGGCATATCAAAAAAGAAATAAATAAGTGCTACATTATTTTAGCAGGGCGCTCTAAGGGTAGTTAACTACCAGCATATCCATTTGAAGCGACTTAGGACATATATGACTACATATATGGAAGAACTAGAACCCTTCAATTGCATAAATGGAAAAGAATGCATAGTGGCTATATAATGATAACATACCTGGGCCATCATCATCATCCCCAAGATCTCCCAAAAGAAATACATCTAAGTCTTGTTCAGCTGATGACTTTGAGCTCTTTGATTGCTGGCTGGTGCCTGTTCCATCTGATCTGGACACTGCCTCAATTTTTATAGCTTCCTTCGATTTTTCCTCTTTTTCTTGTTCTTCTTTTAGCTTCAACTTCTCCATATACTGCTTCTCATACCTAAATGATTCAATAATATAAGTAATAGCTAAATCTTACAAAGAAGGAGGCCAGAGTGAACTAGCTAAAAGAGGGAATGGACCACAAAAATATCTGAAAACTTTAGGATCTTACACTCAAGTTAATATTAGAATGAGGGGTAACCAAAAAACAAAAAATGGATATCATAGGAAGAACCAAGTACCAGTCTATCTCTAGAATTTGAACTTCGTTAATATAAGAAACCTCCACACTTGATGAATTCCAGGTACTTATTCACATGAACCAGATTCCCACGTCATCAAGGATGTATTTTGTAGTAATTAAGCAAGCTACATTTGAGCAGAAGTAAGAGAAAGTGGAAACTGCCAAATTGCAGATGTCCTATCCTGACAAATTCATTATCCACAGATATGAACATTCTCTGAGGATGACGAGTTGACAAATTCTTTCCAAATAACAATCAGCCTAAAACTGACTATGAGAATTCCTACTCCAAAGGTGTATGTATATACACCTTATCTTCTATCATTTTTTACATATTTTTATTGTTATTTTCTCACTCAAAGAAATGAATGGTTGCAATGAGACTTGTTCCCTCCTTTTGTAATAAGAGCAGAAAATATTTTTAAGACAATGGACATGGTTGTTTTTGTTTTAAATAGAGAAACCAAATTCAGATGCATCATAAAAACTTCAGCAGATCAAGCACAGCTGAAAAGTTAGTACATAATAATTGGATTTATTATATTTCTGCTAAGTGCCAAAGGAAAAGAATTTCTACTACCGCTGGTAGTTTGATGGTATGCATATAACATTGCTGAGTTCAGAAATTTTTTGGTATGAAAACTCAAGATAGCATAGAAGAGAAAAGTACTCACGGTGATATATGGCTGTTCACAAGTATGAAGTAAATTCTCCAGAATTGTCTATCCTTCATAAAACGAGGGCATAGTTCATATCTGAGCTTTGAAATTTCCTGCGATAACGTATACAAATAGGAAAAGCAATTAATGGCACCACACATGCCCAAATAACTCCTATATTGAAGGAGAGAATAGAAAGCCTTAACAAATACCAAGTGCTCTAAGAATACAAAAAAGAGCAGAAAAGAAAATGCCGACCTTGACAGTTGAAAGTACAAGATTAGCATGTTTAGCCTGCCATTCTGAAAGATCTTGCCGCACATTTGTAACAGTGGGAACATCAGACATTGGAGAATCATCTGAAAGAAAACATTGTTTAGTAGGCACAGATATGAAACAATCAAAACAGAGTTTTAAAAAGAACTCAATCGATGTTCTTTTCTCCTTAGCAGCATCTTTACGGCCTTGTATTCATCAATAAAATGACTTGTATAAATAAGTCCATACAAGAAAAATCATATACAGTGGGGTTTAAGAAAGATTTGAACAAGTGACAACTGTAATGCAACATTGCCGAATTCCTGATGCATTCCAATTACAAGCTTTCAAAGTTTGGCTGAAGTGTAGCCAATAAACACTTGACATATTGAGAGTGCAATACTACCAGTATGTCATATCAGGAGACAAGCTACTGGTGATCAGTCTTAGCTATGAATAACTTGGAACGAGATATTTTATCGGCCTTGTAAGTTGCAATGCACTTGATTTCTCCGGAGAGATCAGTATCAGATGATGTGTAATGCTTGTTGGCAAGGATATCATCACGTACTATAGTCTACAAACACTAGTTTAGAATACTGAATATTTGAATGCATGGAGTACTAATGATAAACAACAGACATTGTACATTGAGTTTTCTAAGGTTTGATCAGGTCTAAGGAGCCAAGGCATCAAAAGGTTGTGGTCACAGAAGTAAGAAGACCAACAACTGAAAGCTTAATAGCTAATCAAGAAGGACGACAAGCATTACACTTGGCTGAATTTAAGCTAACTATTACTCTAGCCCCAACATTTCAAGATCTTTCTCATTGCAATCACTACACAAACACAAACCGCAGAGCAGAGAAAATGGACAAGGTAAACCAACTATTTGGTAAATGAACATCAAGATCCACTTCTCTTTATTCATACACAGTTACTTGTCAGATACTACATCTAGAACCGTTCGGATAATCTTGATTTAGAGTATCAAACAAGTTTGACAACATTTCAAGTTAATTTCAATTCAATGTTCCTAGATGCTAATGGTAGAGGCTTAACTTCCATGTCAATAGTTCATCAATTGCAAGCCAACAGGATCTAGAATGAAGATTAAGCACAACACTATCAAGAATCATCACATCAAGCGAAAAAATCAGAACAAATTGTCCGTACTGATGATGTAGATCTAGAACAAAAGCACCAGCACAAGGCCAAAAGTAAGATTGCACTCGAATTGATCAATCGCAAGAGTAGGCAAATCAAAGAAACAACCGAAAATGTTGCTGCTACTCCTTCGCAATATAACAATCGCAAAGAGTAAGAGTGCACACGTACTGAAGTTAATTTCAATTCAATGTCCCTAGATGCTAATGGTAGGGGCTTAACTTCCGTGTCAATAATTGATCAATCGCAAGCCAACAGGATCTAGAATGAAGATTAAGCACAACACTATCAAGAATCATCACATCAAGCGAAAAATCACAACAAGATCTAGGACAAGTAAGAGTGCGCTCGAATTGATCAATCGCAAGAGTAGGCAAATCAAAGAAACAACCAAAAATGTCGCTACTCCTTCGCAATTTACCACAAAATCTCCCATACCTGGCAGAGGAAACTCCTTGAAAGTGTTCAACGTGATCTCCTGGACGAACTCTCTGAGCTCATCGGTAACGCCGAACGTCTCAAGCTCCTCGTTCGACGGCGCCGGAGCGGACGCCGACGAAGAAGTCTCGGTCGCCGACGAGGAAGAATCGATAATCGAGAGCGACTTGATCTGATCGGCGCGCTTGAGAGCCTCGACCTTGATTAGGTCAGCGCGCTTGGAAGCCTCGGCGGCTAACTCCATGGATCGCTTGGAGGCCTCGGAGACGATGTCGGTGAGCCGAGAGCCGCCGATTGTGATCTCCTGAGAGCGCTTGGCCGCCTCCATTGTCAGCTCCTGAGATCGCTTCGCCGCCTCCTGTGCGAAACTCCGAGCTTTGCTCCATATGTCCATCTTCGCGATGTCTCCAGATTGTTCTTCTTCTTCTTCGCCTTCTGTGTTGTGTTTGTTTGCTTAGCAGATTTGGCGTGGAAAGGGGAAGGGGAATGAGGACTTGATGAGGGTCAGGCGGTCAGCCACTCAGCCGACTCAGTCTAGACTCCTTTGGCTGGGCCCCACCGGGGTTCTTGATTTTTATTTGGGTTTCGAATTTTGTCGTTAGCCAATGTTATTATGGATACTTATTGAGTTATGGGTCCGTTTTCATAATACATTTTGTTTAATTTAATTTTTAGATTTAAAAAATCATTCTTGGAAATTAGTCAAGAAATATGACATGTACTACTTCTGGAGTACATGTCATATTTCTTGTACTACTTATGGAGTACATGACTGGTATGAGATCTTCTAACTCCCCAAGAGTTTACAATGATCTCTTCTTATTCAAAAATCGAGTCTTCAGGCTCGTATGGAGTTGATGATGATAACTATAATTTTAGCATAATTCTCCTAGAATTTCAAGTGCTGCATAATTCTCCCAAACATCTCTTTTGTCAACTTCAGATGACAATGAATAATTTATCATTATTATGTTCAAGAATGAATTTTCACAAATATTCTATTTGTCAACTCCAAGTGACAAAAAAATAGAATATATCTTGAACCATTAATCATCTACTTCGGGAGATGATTGCAAAATTGTCCTTACGCGGACAATGTCATATATCCATCCGCTTCAGGGGATGATATGTTTCAACTTTAAAAACAAATAAAATTATATGTAAACAATAACATGAATAATAAAATTGAGAAACATAAATAAAGAAATAAAATATAATAAAAGATTGTCAGCTTCTGGTGACATGAGATTGAATGTGAAGTCTTCCAGACCTCGAGACCTTTCAATCACATACTTCGGGATGTGATATATAAGACCACTTAATCGATCACATACTTCGGGATGTGATATATATGACTTAATAAGACTGCTTAATCACATACTTCAAGATGTGATTTAGTCTTTTTATTATCTATTCCAAGAGATAATATTTGTCATTGGTCTTTTATTATCTATTCCAAGAGATAATATTTGTCATAGAACATTTGTCATCTACTTCAAGAGATGACTTAGTATAAACTTTTATTATCTCATCCACTTCTGGGGATGGATTCATTTGTTTCATCCACTTCGGGGGATGAGAACTATCGCTTAGGATATAATGAGTGTAAACTTTTATTATCGCATCCACTTCTAGGGATGGTTTTTAGTTGTTTCATCCACTTCGGGGGATGAGAACTATCACTCAAGATATAGTATAGTATATTGATTATCGCTTCAGGGATAATCATATTCAATAATCACTTCAGGGATTACATAATGATATTTTTTCCTTTCTAGGAATGATAATTACCACTTTAGGGGTAATATAATCTTCGTCTTTCCAACTCTTCCGGAGTTGAATAAAATTGTACTATCTCTTCAGGAGATGAAATTATGACTTTAATTTGTCGCTTCAGGGACAAATTTATTTATGAACACATTCACTTCAGGGAATGCATTATATATAATTATAATTTATCCTTCCGGGATAAATTTTTACTATCATCCACTTCCAGGGATGTACTTAGAGTATACTGAAGATATCAGTAGCAGCATATTGATAACAAATCAGGTATATATTCATCGATCATGAATGTAATTAAATATTATATGAGCAATACGTATGCAAGTTCTATGCATAAGAACAATTTATACACATGCGCTCAAAAGGGTTACTTTTCTTCTTTTTCTTAATCATGAACTACTAAAACAACCAGACATGATCAATTTATATGCATACATTGACGACAATTAAAACAGTCGATCATGATTCATGAGCAAAGTACGTAGTATATATAATTCATGATGTGATCGACCAAAGTGCATGATTAATTAACAATTGAGAACATTTCACCAAATACAAAGTGCAATTACCAGATTCAAAAGTACAATTCATAGAAATCAAGAATTAGGATATACGTACTGTAAGTTGATCGAAAGTGAACATACAATATACAATACATTCAAATTGGAGCATGCATTGATTAGTATCGAACATATCGATCATGCAAATATCATTCAATTTGTTAGTCCATCAGATTCAAAAAATAGAAGTCTATCTTTGTGGAAGAAACAGATCGGTATCATTAAATAAAAGAACTGAGACTAACTAGATCTACCTTCAATCCGTATAGTCAAAGAAACACAACAAAGAAGATTGGCAAACCCAAGTTAACGAGATATGTAGCATGCAACAGAGAAGATCTGCAAACACGAATTAAGAGGATATGTACCATGCAATAGAGAAGATCTCCCACATGAAGCTTGTCTATAGAAGTTTAATTAAGAGATCGTGCACAGTGATCGTATATAAATTGAGTGAACAGGTTCATCAGAACTTCCGCAAATTAATTACATATTAATTAACGGGGATGTAATAGGCTATACGTATGATATATATGGATGACACGCACAAAGCAAATACATGAGACTCAATGAGAGAGAATCAAGATCGAACCATACGTATGCAAAAATAAGCAAGATCGAAATATGCGTATGCACACCTAGAGCAATTCGTGCTGATAACGTATTATAAAACTAGAGAAAATCATATGCAAGCAGAGAGAATTGAGAGAGGAGGAGAGATCAAATCTGTATTATTAGGTCACCCCTAAGGGTCTTTATATAGAGAGTACAAGAGATGGGATAAGATCAAATCTAGGGTTTTAAGCTTATCCATGTACATCCATATCCAATAATAATAATATTATAACATTATAATGGTTTTTGAGAATTATAATTGGCAATTTTTGGTTAGATATAGTGAGGAGATGGGATAATTATTAATTTATTAGATTAAATGACGAGCTAATATGGGGTGCAAATAATGTGCAATGTATGATTTTATATATTAACGTGTAGGATTGGGAGTGCATATCTATACTCATACACAACAACAACAACATCGAGTCAGACATCGAGGCAACTAGTTGAAGGAGTTTGTCTTTATTTATGTATTCATTTAGTTATTTTTGTCTCTCTTTTGCTGTTATAAAGCTAGTTGTTTTTCGACTCTTGGGTTTACTTGGGCGCTTTCTATCTAGGTCTGGATTGCCCCATCTTGACCCCCAGACCCTGCACACGCGGGATTCACTGGGTAATGTTGTTGTACTCTAGATACGAGTTTACATTTTATACAGGCGTGTGTATATAAGTGTATACTTATTGTGTTAAGGCGTACGATTAGTATGTTATTAATGGTGCATATCTAGATCTAGTAGATCTAGTATAGGATGAGAGTAGCATCCACCCAGTTGCGCCCTGTTAACGCCCTTTTTGCGATGTAATTTGAGTGCTTGGATTGTAGCTTCGGATCAAAAACAAATTAGGTCAGAATGTAAGAACGCTAAAGATTTTCTTGTTTGGATCCGGATGTTGATATAGCTATAATGTCCTGCATAGTATAAACTAGTTATAACCCCGGGCCTTGCCTGAGACTTTTTCAAATAAATAAAATATACCGATTTATATATGATATAAATTTTAAAAAGTTAAATACATATATTTTTTGAATTTGATTATGAAAACTAAAACATTTAGAATCAGTTAATTGGTTAATTTTAATGACACAATCCTATATAGAGCAACTCGAATTTGATGGTGTGAAATCTCAATCTTGCACTTAATAGGCTTATTTTAGATATATATTAATATCAAACCAAACTTATATTCAATCCGAACTTAAATGACCAACATACAGAATCACCCCTATTAATTGGTTTATTCCCCATACATAATGGTTCAAACATGTGCTCAATGTAAACTGAAATTGTCCAACCTTTTGAATCAACTTCGTCAATATGTTTATTCTCCATATATAATATCACAACCTTGTACTTAATTTAAAATCAAAATGACCGACTCATCAAACCAACTTAATTAATAGTCTTATTCTTGATATATAATTTTTATAAAATTTTCAACTTTAAAATCACCTCCATATATATTTGATAGCACAGAGTATTATGATAAATGTGAATATGTAGTAACAATAAATCGTGTAATTAAACATTTGCGTGATAAAAATATAAATTCACTTTTGTAATAATTTTAGTAATCAATATTATTCATATTGAACTTATCAAACGGTTCGGTTCATTAAGGTTCAGTCATTTTGTGTTAAGTGAAGGTTTAGGTCAATAACATATCAAAGTTTAATATGATTTTATATTTTACACCAATATCAAAAATATTATTTTTGGCTTGATTTCATCTCACTAATATATTTGAAATATATTATTTTTGGGTTGATTTTTTCTTAACTTATTTTATTATTTATATATTAGATCAGACTATCATAGATTTGTTAATTACTTTCGTCATCAATTTTAAATTAACTTTTAGAATTTCTAACACTATATTATTATTATTTTCATTCTTTTATATAGCATATTAAATGCATAATTAAATGTTTTCTTTTTAATTTAATATTAATTTTAAATTATTTTCTTTTATAAGATAAGAAAATAAATATAATAATATAATACTTTTAGATAGGTTTGTGTAATTTATAAATTTTATAGTTATCTTGTTTACAAAAATAATAATATAAGTAATCGATTATAATCTTTTTTTTTGAGCCCATTAATTGTAATCTTTTACTTTCAAATAGAGCTTTTTAAATATAAGATAATAAATACTTTACTTTAATGCAAGATAATATAGTCATGTACCACAATATGATATGAGATCATTACTTATATATTTAATTTATACATTATTTAGAAAATCAAGATAGAAGTATTAGATAAATAGGAGTATAAGATTGAGCACTCCAAACCTACCTTTTTGTGTGGACTAAAAATCAAATACTATGCTTTGCCATAATCTTTGGGGATTTGACTTCATCTGTTTCATCAACATGTGTTGCGTTACCATAAGCCTAAAATACATGACCTAGCCTGCAAATCATAATCACCAGTTTACCGCCATGATAAGTTTTAACAATTTTCCCAATTTATCTTCTCGGTCTTGATTTATGTATGAGTCGGTAATTAATTACGAATCTCTATTCCCATAATTTACCAGCTTTAACAAAACTGCCGACAACTAAGCTTCCTTCATAAATATTAATCTAATTAATGTTTAGAAGCATGGTAATTAGTTGATTGATTAATTACTTGGAGCGAGAGTTTGTAAATCCATCACCAAGAAGGAATGAGCGGAATTTTTTATGTTTGTGATATGTTAAATCTATTAAATATAAATGGATAGAAAAAATTGTATATCAATCATTTATTAAAAATATGATGAAAGGTTTATAAAACTGTAATGACAAAACTGCCCTTAAATGTTTTAGATTTAAAAATATAAATGGATAGAAAATTTGTATAACAATCAGTTATTAAAAATAGGATTAAAGGTTTTTAAAACTGTAATGACAAAACTGCCCTTAACTGCTTCAGGTTTAGAAGTATACTAGCAGATGACCCGTACCTTGTACGGGGATGTTATTTATTTATTTATTAATTTCTTTGTGTATGAATTTACTATAACAATTACAAATATTTTCATATGTGTACTTTTTTTAAATTGACGCTTATTTTTTGAATTATAAAATGACATAATTCTTGTATATCATTATGTATAAATAAATTTTATTTATATATATATATATATATTTTTATACATACATAAACATATATTTAAATAATTGAGGAAGAATGACATAAGATAAGATGCATTATCACATTTTATGTACAATTGATACAAATCTTTTGGCATTTAAATTAAATTACGTAAACTAACTTATATAATAAGATCAATAAGTTTAAATAAAAACTCGGATTAATATATTATATATTAAAGATATAGATAATATTTAGTAAGTTAAATAGAAAACCAAATTATCTCGTATATATGTTATTGTTTTTTGAAAAAAAAACAAATATATAAATATGTAATGAAAATGTTAACGAATTATTATCTTAATCAAGAAATCTATCTTTTTTTCCTAAAGTGTAATCAATATGAAATATTATTGATATATATATATATGATAAATATAACATATACTTTTTTATTGATATTTTTTAATATGATATGATAGTAAATTTATATTTAATATATTATTTTAATAGAATGTATGTTTTTTTTAAATATAGTGGTAAAATTTGCTACAATTGATGATTTTAAAAAATAGCATAATAAAATTACGAAAAATTATTTAAAGTTAATATGATATTTAATTAAATGGGTAAAATATTATGATTATGATGAAAAGAAATATTTTTGTAAATAAAAGGTTTATGATAGGTATATATATTAATTAAGTGAGTATAATGATAAGATAGAGATTTATATATTTGGATAGAATTATTAATTAAACAACTCAAATTGATAGAACTAATATCTTAATTAAATATGTATAAGAATATGATAAAATCAAGATTTAATAAGATAGATTTTTTCAATAAGAGGGTGATGTGGCGCAATATGGTGGCAGAATTTGCTTCCGCTTTAGTATATAGTAATAGATAGATAGATAGATATTGATAACCCTATCTATATTGCGCACACATTGTAGTTTTGTCCAAAGTTTATATCAGAAAATGAGACAAGAACAAGACCATATTTGCTTGGTGGCTCAAATCTAATGACATAAATGCGCCTCCTATGGAAAGAAGAATAAAGATCCAGTTCGAATATGGCGCAGCCCACTTCAAATAGTCCCTGGGCTCAACAGCCCAATTCGAATAAACCCAGATTTTTGTGCATGGACATTCGACAGCATTGAAGCCCGACCACGGACTAAAATTTTGTTTTATTTTGATAAAGAAATGAATTATCAACCAGCTTTAAAGAGAATAGGGCTAACTGACCACGGATTAAATAGAATACACTAAACTTTGCTAACGAATTTATTTTGATTTTTCTATAGTGTGATCTAAAGGCACATTATAAGCATCTTAAATAAGGACATTAAATCTTAAAAAGAAAATAGTGAATCCATTAAAAAATTATAAATTTTAAAATTTATTAAATCTTTTTAATACGATTATGATATAGTGTGTTCTTCACAATAGAAAAATCCATTTTATTTTTATTGTGGAAAAAGGGAGATAATTTGACGGGTACAAATCATAGTGTACTTTGACTGGATATAATTTGGAGGGTGGGCCTAGCCTTGGCTTGATTGGGCGGTAACGTAGTACAAATACTGAAATACAGCAGATACGAGCCCCCTACGGCCCCACACAGCATGGCCCCAAATTTGATGGAGGTGTTCATTTTTTGATTAAAAAAATTAGAAAGATTTGCATTTTACTCACTTCGTTCATGTACAATTTTCACTCTATATTTTTTATATGTTTAAAAAAGAAAAGTGAATGTATTTTTATTTATTACACTTTATTTTACTTTATTGAGATTACTTAGTAAAAGTACGCTTATTGCATATACAAAGAACCTAAGAAGTAATGAAACAATTGTATGAAAGGTATTAAGATACAAGTTAAGTTCAAGGCACATTACTGTGTCCGAAGAATTAAGAGCTTACCCTATCAAAAAGTTAAAAGAAATCACGATAAAGTACAAATCTCACTTATGTCGACGAGTTTGAAAATATTGTCAAAGGCCAAATAATAGAGATCCAAATGTCAGAAATGAAGCTAAGAAAAAGCCAAACCGAACCGAAACAAAACGAAATATTTTGGGAATCGTTTACGATATTAGAAGACACGAGCCCCTATATATCGATAGCTTCCTTAGTCATAGCCCTAATATGGGCTAATATGGAATTGGGAGTTTATATACGGTGTATACAATTTCAGAGAGATTTTGAAAGATTGAAAAACGATGGCAATGGAGCTTAGCTTAGCTAGAGATGTTGACAGATACCAGAAGTTGATGGGTGCCCCCATATTTGTCCTCGCATGCCAAGATGGCCCATGTGCATGTGCATGCATGTTGTCATGACCAATGTGTTTAATTTGAATCATCAATTTGCGCCATTGCAGTTGCCTCCTTATTCAACTGTTTGATGGAGTTAGTTGACTTAACTGTTTGTTTGTTAACTTACATTTTGATGGATGGAGCTAGATTGTTGATTAATTTGATCACATATAAGTTACAAGTCTAGCTATCTAGGAAGTCAAACTTCTAGTTGATTATTCAGTTGATTTGTAACCCATGTTTGATCGATCTTACAATGCTATGACTTTTCTTAACGGAGAATGGATTGTCCAATTTCGTTGTATTTATATGTCAAACTGATTGAGAGAGGTGCCATATTTATATATCAAACTGATTAATTAATTTCGTATTTTCAAGTCTTTAATTAGGCTATTAACGCATAAGATCGATAAACATTATAGACATAGGATAAAAATACCGTTTTTATTATATGGTACAATCGCCTTCCTTTAAACCGAAAATCATGTTTAGAGTTTTATGGAAAATGTTTGCCAAAATGTACTAGCAAGTTTTCCTACAAACTTTTTTCTTACACGTACTTTCTATGAAATTCAATTTTGGAAACAATTCTTTATATGTGCCTATGCATGTTTTATACTTATAGAAATTGCAGTACATCACTTGAATACTCCTACCTGCATTGAATTAAAACATGCTTGGTTAAGAATGGGCTTTGTAATTGTCAAATTTTACTCTTATCCAAAGTTAAATTTTGTTTCACTTTTTGACTTAAAAGTTTTTTTTTTTGTTGAAAAGTAAAGTTTTTTGGTAAAAAATTTATTTCAATAAACGTAAAAGCGGGATATGTACGGGATATGTACGTGATATGGATTGTAGAAACATTAAAAATAACTAGTACAAATCTCGTACCATATACGGATAATGTAAATATACCTGACTTAATCGATTTGAGGAATATTGATCCAAGCCTTTTTTATAATTATGTACAAAATAATTATGCAATTTTCTCCACAATAATTGTGTACGTATAAAATTGATCTTTGAGATGTACAAATATATAAGCAATATTCTAATTTCCTAATTGGTGCATATATAAGCAATTTCAAGATCATCCATTTTTCTTAAGTATTTTTCTCTGCAATTTCGGGATTATTCATATTATTTTAGTATTTTTTCCTGCAATTGTTAAGGTGGCATTAATAACAGTTTTTTTTATGTATGTTGATGAGGTGGTGCAATTTTTTCAACAGAAATGAGTTCTACTTTATACTTTATACTGTATTATTATACTAGATTTTTAGTGGAAAAAATTGTTTACATAAAAAGTGAACAAGGCCTTAATCTACATGATCGTTAACCAACAGGCGCAATTCTTAACACCGATATAACGTTAGGCCATTAATCAATCGTTCAAATTGTTGTATACTTGGATCCGGACGTTATCAACTTATCATTGATTACCCTAAAACCCACGTACCTCCATGGGACCATGTCTCCGTCGACCGCTCTCGCTCTCGTTCCATCGCCTTCATCCCGCCGGCCTGTCCTTGTGTGCGATCCTAAAGGCCACGTACGTACGTACGTTGCATAAGTCGTTGATATTCATCATGGCCTGATACACGCACGAGATATTTCACGATGTATAACTATGAGATTTTTTTTTTGGTGAATAATGATCGAGGCCAATTAGTACGTAGATGACATAGCATTATAAAGGTTTATGTCATTATCATCGTTTGTAATATGGTGTAACTGTGTACGTCGTCGTCTTCTTATTGGTCTTGAATTTGTGTAGAAGGTTTTGTAAAATTAATTTAAGTTAAGTAAGTTTAGAGGAAAATTTTTTTAAAAAAAGGGTCCTATTCAAGAAAACAAATCACAAGGGATAGTGTGTGTACAAAATTGTTATATATAGTCAACACTATAGTATTGGCTATATATGCATCTACCCTATATTAATACTGTATTTGTGATTAGTGACTAGTCCCTATACATCATGGCTGTTAGCTAACTTCCAATTGATACAAACTGTCCACTCTCTAATGATGTATTGATATTTTTAGACAACAAATCAATAAAAATGTACTACTCTAGAGTCTATAATTAACATAAAATTTTCATTCTTTAGAATATAACTAAAATTCCTAACTAAACCTAACAATGCAGAGCTCAAAAAAAAAAAAAAAAACCTAACAATGCAAAACTCTTAGCCAATAGTACAACATGAATTAATTATATATTATCTCTTATTTTATTCTCTAAAAAAGGCCAACCTAGGTCATTTAAACCAGCTTTCCCGCGTGATTTGTATTGCAATAATCACTATTAACAACTTTGCATGAAAATAGATGTTGCATACTCTTTTTGTTTTCTATCTTGGTGTTAATATACATGTTTTGAATCTTAATACACATTGCAACAGGCAGTACAATGTAATCTCTTCACGTGGACGTAGATAATATATCGTTGCGAACCGACTATGTTTATTATCCTCGTTCGATCTCTCGTTCGAAGACCTACCAATTAACAACTAACTATCAATCTGATACAAACTGAACAACGCGAGTGCTCGTTTGTTTAACTATTGCAAATCGAACGAATCCATGACAAGGGGGGATCGGAAATGGATCGATATTGGAAAGTAGCCAAACCTCATCCACTTACCTAAGGCGGGCAAGCCACAAACACCACAGACCAACCACGTAACAATAATCACTATTAGCAACTTTGCATGAAAATAGATGTTGCATACTCTTTTTGCTTTCTATCTTGGTGTTAATATATATGTTTTGAATCTGAATACACATTGCGACAGACTTATGTAATACAATGTAATCGTAGATGTAGATAATATATCGTTGCCGACCGACTGTGTTTATTATCCTCGTTCGATCTCTCGTTAGAAGACCTACCAATTAACAACTAAATATCAATCCGATACGAACTGAGCAACGCGAGTCCTCATTTGATTAACTATTGCAAACCGAACGAATCATGACGAAGGGGGATCGGAAATGAATCGATATTGGAAAGTAGCCAAACCTCATCCACTTACCCAAGGCGGGCAAGCCACACACACCACAAACCAACCACATAACGCCACGTGTCGATCCACTAGTCATTTCAAACTGGTGACCAGGGAGGGCCCCACATCCATCTACCACAGAGGGCTGTGCACTTGAACAGTGCGTTACGTACTGGTTAACTGATCCGACGCCTAAGGTGGCCGACAACTCGACAACTCTCCACCCTCCCCTTTGTTCACTTCCCCATCTCCAACCGTCCACGTGTCCCCATCCGACGGCCGATCTTTAAACCACGCCACTCGTACGGCCTTGTCCACGTCCCTCCTCCCCATATCCGCTGGTATAATCAATTCGAGTCATGGCACATTCCCCCTCAACTTTACCGAAATGCCCTTCGTACTCGTTGCCCATAATCTATGCGGATTTCCAGTAGGCCCCGTCCTTGTCCTCCCGAAACCACTCATGGTCAGGCGTCGGACTTCTTCCGTCCCCGATAATTTGTCTTTTATTCCTTTTTAGACGTCTCAAAAAGATTATCCTATTCTATTTCTTTTTATTTATACCCATTTTTTTAAAATAATATCCCTATTGAATCACATATATTATCCCCATTATCCAACTTTCTCATCATTTTTATCACTTTTCTCTACAAAATTGCAAATTTATCCTTACTTAATCTTACATAATACTTCTTCCGTTTCAAAATACATGACCATTTAGAAACTTTTTCTTGTTTCATAATACTTGTCAATTTCACATTTTTTACCATCTCTTTCCATTTATACCCCTAATAATTATCTTTACAATAATCATTACACTTTTTCATTTTTTTCTAAACAAATGATTAACTCTACATTTGATAGGGGTAATATAGGAATAACATTTTTTTCTTAATATATGTGCAATGTCCAAATGGTCATGTATTTTGAAACGGAGGGAGTAATTATTTATTATCCAACTTTTTCATCAACTTTATCACTTTTCTCTATAAAATTACAAATTTATCCCTACTTAATCTCATTTTTTACTTATATTATCCAACTTTTCATCCACTTTATTCCATTTTTCTTAATCTACGAGATTTTTGTCCTTCGGGACATTGTTTTGGGGACGAAGGGAGTAGATCACTCAATGAGGGCGGTAGGGGCATTTCCGTCATTCCGTGGCCCGCGCAATTGATAGGTGGTATGGGATCAGGACAGGTGATGTATCTCGAGTCCTCTCGCTCGCGGATATTTCTCAAAACCCCCCACTATGTAAATTTTCCGCCATTGTTGATCAAACAAAACCTCCATTCATCAATTCTCCTATTTCAAAAAATCGGTATGCAGGATGTACACGAGATCCTCAACGGCGGACGGATCTTCAACGACCGGAGGCTGAGGGCGGCGACGGCGCAAGGCCTCCACCACCACCAGGCGCTCAAGTGTCCTCGGTGCGATTCGCTGAACACGAAATTCTGTTACTACAACAACTACAACCTCTCACAGCCACGCCACTTCTGCAAAAACTGCCGTCGCTATTGGACCAAAGGCGGCGTCCTCCGTAACGTCCCCGTCGGCGGCGGTTGCCGGAAATCCAAGCGCTCCTCTAAGCGTAAGGCCTCCGCTTCGCCTCCTCCCGCCGGAAAACACCGCCATAACTCCGGCTCCGGCTCCAGCAGCGAAAGCACCTCCGCCACCGCCGCCAACAAGCCTCAGGCGACGATCGCCGTGGATAAATCGGCTAGCGAAGCTAGATCGGAGCATTCCTCGTTCAAATTCTCCGATCCGCCTCCGGCGACCTTCAATTTCACTTCGCCGCCGCCGATCGGCGTGAACTCGAGCTTCGATCCGTTGAGTAGCCTCCAGGCCGGTTCCGGAGGCTTCATTGAGGACGGATTCGGCCAGATCGGAACGGCGGCGTTCGGTGTTCAGCAGCAAAATCAGGCGAGTAACAGTAATCAGTTATTGTTACAGAATCTGAGCGCTCGGAGTTGGCAGAAGGAGAAATTCAACGGCGTGGGAGATGATTGGGGGCCAGGGCTCTTTGATCAGACGGTCTACGTTGACGGAGCACTCGCCGGAGCGGAGTGGCATGGCGTTTCCGGCGGGGGTGGGGGCCACCTAGGTATGTTTGATTTGACGCCTGGTAGTGATTGGAGCCAATCGTCTCAGTGGAATGAGAGTGATCATCATCTCTATCTTCCTCCATAGCACGCAACTGATTTTCAAACGCATTAAAAAACCATATCGTTACAAAATAATTTTTAAAAACCATATTATATAATATAGTATGAATATATTGTTTCGGCTAACTTCTCTGGTTTTTTTTTTTTTTTTTTGGGTTTGTTAGTTTGTGCAATTGCCCATATTTTTTTTAAATCGGGGCTGATTTGATTTCTCTAATGTACTTAATTGCTGGAACTTTATGTATGATAATTGATTGCATAGAGATGATATATATGATGTGTATTTTGCAGTTGAAACTTCCCATCTACTAGCACTTTCATTTTCATTTTTCCATATCAAACCATGCATGATTACGCAACTACAGGATTTGTTTGGGTAATATATAGAACATCGGCACATGACTAATTTTATCATGCTCTTATTTGGGCTATATGGAGGATAAACTAAATTTAATCATCAAATTATATTAGTATAATTTTGTGACGAAATTGTACTTTTCCGTATTTGCAATCAGACCGACAGTGTCATTAGGATTAAAAAATCTAGAGAAAAATCCCAGGATAATCCCCTTTTCAATTATGAATTCCAAAAATATACCCCCATGTAATATTCTTTCCAAAATTGCACCTTTTAATTAGAAATTCCAAAATAGCCCTATTAATTAAAAGATAATAAATACCCATTCATTAAAAAAGGCCTCTCATCCAGAATACATATTACAGAGAAAGTCTTCCAACGCATTCCGACAACTACTAACGCACCACCATTGCACCGCCAACGATTCTGATGAGGTGTGTATTGTACTTCCTCAATTAGGGTTGCATAAAATTATGCTTAAGATGAAATTAGGGTTTGAAGAATTATTATATGGACATACCTGATTTTGAAGAACTTGTATGTAGTTTGATTAAACTAATTAAAAATCTTAATTTTAGGCATTGTAAGTTCGATTTACAATTCGGCATGACCGGCGTTGAGGTCGTAAATTTGATTTACAGAAGCTAATCTACATAAAATTAATGTAACAGAATCTTAACAACTTTAATTTATATAAAATCTAATCTACATAAAATTAATGTAACACATACACAAAATTAATCTACATAAATTAATGTAATACTTAAATAAACTAGACTAAATCTACATAAATCTTATCTACATACATTTAATGTAACAATTTCACCGACATAAATTATTCTACATAAAATTTAATGTAACAAGATCCTAGCAAATATTATGCAATAGAATCTTAACAACTTCAATTTACATAAAATCTAATCTACATAAAATTAATGTAACACATACACAAAATTAATCTACATAAATTAATGTAATACTTAAATAAACTAGACTAAATCTACATAAATCTTATCTACATATATTTAATGTAACAATTTCACCGACATAAATTATTCTACATAAAATTTAATGTAACAAGATCCTAGCAAATATTATGCAACAGAATCTTAACAACTTTAATTTACATAAAATCTAATCTACATAAAACTAATGTAACACATACACAAAATTAATCTACATAAATTAATGTAATACTTAAATAAACTAGACTAAATCTACATAAATCTTATCTACATATATTTAATGTAACAATTTAATCTACATAAATTATTCTACATAAAATTTAATGTAACAAGATGTAACACCCCAAAATTATCTCGGGAATGCTACACGCCAGTGACCTTGGAATTCACACCCAAAGTTACCCAAGGCTTATACAGTACATAACAAAAAAGAATAATATCCAAAATTCATAAATAGATCTCAAAACTTATATTGTCTTACAATCCAAAACAGTAAATGTGAATAATTAAAACGAAAGTGCGGAAGTAATCGATAACAAACGATCCTTAGAATAAAAGTATCACATTTATTCTCAACTAAATCCAAATGAAAATAACCTTGAAAGAAATGCTCCAAGTCTTCAACTCACTCCTCTTGAGACTCCAACGGCTCGAATCCTGATGTGCCGTGACGTAAATACGGTTGACACCAGCCGACCATGCGAGGAAAGAAAACGGACGGTTAGTCTTGTGACAGACTAAGCAAATGGGTTTTAGAAAAACGGTTCTTATGGTTAGACTCCACTATTAGTATTGAAACCCGAATGAAAGCCGGTCAATAATCTAATAATGAAGTATCCCCATCGAAGGTAAGAAAGGAAATATGCTCAGGAAGGAAGATAGGACGCCACACGAGGTGGTTCCTTAAGAGAAGTATGCGATTTGTTGGGAACTTATTATTCACACAAGTTTTTGAAAAACCTCCGTCGAGTGATTGGGTCTACGACCAACCTCACCGCACAATAATTGTACGAATTCAGATTGGAAAGCAGACTTGGTCAATCGGGAGTAAGAACGGTTTTCCAAGTTGTACTAACCGCCCTGGTTCATTAATTATGTGCATAGGCACTTATCTTACTTACTTTCAAAACGGTACATTCAGGTTGATAGCTTTTAAAATAACGGATTCGACAATGGTCGAAACAAAACGAAGGAGATCTCAAGAATTCAATAAAGGCACTAGCTAGGTGCGATCACCCCTCATATTCGGATGAGGCGGCACGGTCATGACCAGGCACTAGGGTATAGGTCCATCCTAATGCAAATATTTTAAAGAGGCGTCCAGGGTCTAACCCACACCCCTAATACTACGCTAAGTCCACATCAAGTCTCAATGGAGACGAAACACATAAGGCCACAACATCGAGACCTAAGTCCAAGTTCTAGCGCAGTCTAGCAATATATACATCCTACATATATAATGAGGTCATTAATGCTATAACAATAAATCCTAGTTCATTTATTAGCACACAAAGTTCCCAACAATATTTAAAACAGTTATGCAAGCGAGAACCGTCCACTTGCCTTGATTCGAAGGCAAAAGAGAAATTTGTCAACGAGGTGAATCCTTACGAACAGGGTTCGTTTCCTGTTTCATTAACAACGACAAAATAAATTATAAGAATTTATTTTGGTTTTTCGTTATCTAGGAAAAGGTTGGATTCAAGATATATGCTAAAGATCTTATATGTATATAAATATTTTATTTATTATACATACTCATGTTCTTAATATATATCTTAATCATTATTTCATTCTTGATTTTAATTTCTTAAATATTACATATGTCTTAGCAAAACACTTTTGAAAATCTATTCTTTTAAATTTACCAACACTTAGTCATGGTAAAAATTAAAGGATCAAGAAACAATAATTTTATTTTTATGTTCATAAAGTAAAAATACATTCTTTTTGGCTAATTACAATCTACTAGTTAAATTACGATAAAATAGGCTATAATATACATAAAAAATTACGTAAATAATAAAAACATCTAAGCTACTTAGAAATACTTAAATCTGTTAGTTTTGAATTTCGTAATTATTTTATTTAATTAAAAATTGTATTCTTTTCTTTAATATTCTATAGTGTGATATTTGTTTTCTTTAGGCATCAAAAGTCGAATAAAATATTCCAAAATACTGTATATAGTTCATAAATCATATTTACAGAACATATATAGTTTATAGGAATTTATATAATTAATTTAAAATATAATACGAATTTATTTCGAAAATCAGGGTGTTTACTTAATCGAATTTATTAATTGGCAAAAACAACTTCATAAATTCTGAAATTTTTACAATTATTAGAAAACTTCATTATGTAATCATATAAATATTTGTATGATTTATAAGCAACTACAACTAATTCAAATCGATTTCATGAAACAATTGAATTTTCGGATTTTTAAAAGAATTTGAATTGGAGCAGGGATTTTACAGTGATGACGAGACGTTTTTGGGCGGCTCGTTCTCAGTGGTCCAGCGGTGGTTCGACGCGGAGTTGGCGACAGTTGGAAGAGGAAGTGCTGGCCTACTTGCTGTCGGCAGTGGTGGTGGTTTTGGTGGTCCGACGGCGGCGTACCGTGGCTGTAAACTTGCTTCGTCAACACAGATACGCTCTGTTTTTGGCTGAGCAGGTGCGTGTTTTCGATCGGATTTTTGAGGGATGAAACGAACACATTAAGGGATGAAATTTTGGGATTTTGAAGAGATTGAAAGGAGGATTCTAGATCTGGTTTCGGTTTTGAGTTTCGTTGAGTGGTTTAGGAGAAATTAAACTCCGAAGCGGTGAAGTTACACAACTAGGGTTCCGGGGTTTTGACTGAATTTGTGTGTGATTGTGACGGGATTTGGGGTTCGATTTATAAGGATTGGGTGGATTGAGATTCAAGGATTGGAGTTGTATGCTTTCCATAGATGTTAGGCCATGATTTGGGAATGATTCCTTTGAAAACAAATCGGGTCTTTCATGAAGAAGGAAGGTGGTTTGAAGAAGGAAAGAAAGAAATAGGAAGAAGATCGGCTGTCAAGCCACCTTTTAGGGTTAATTACAGAATTGGCCCAAGGTTTTTAAATTGTGATAAAAATACCCTTTTCCATTATAATTTATCCGAAAACAATTTCTTATTCTAGATATTAATTTTCTTTTCCTTACATATGCATGTAAGTGTGTTTATAAATTTCATTTATTGTTTTCTTCCTATTATTTCCCTTTAAATAAAAGTTCTTTTTTTTCTTTTTAATATAATATTATTTTGAAACAATATTATTGTATGAGTATAAAAGATTACCTCCCATTTTATTATCTTAATATACTCATTTTAATTTAATATAGCTTCCTAGTTTTATCTTCTCAATGATGTTTCATATAGCTTTATCTTAAAACTTTGAACACTTTCTTTAGCATAGGTTAATAGGTACATGACCTATTGATAAGAGTTTAAAAGTATTATCATGGCATTATCGGTTCTTATTAAATTTCCATTTAATAAATAATGCCAATACTTTTATTCATGGTGGTCAATAAGGGAAAATTACAATAGTACCCTCTATGAAAAAGAGGGTTATTACACAAGATCCTAGCAAATATTATGCAACAGAATCTTAACAACTTTAATTTACATAAAATCTAATCTACATAAAATTAATGTAACACATACACAAAATTAATCTACATAAATTAATGTAATACCTAAATAAACTAAACTAAATCTACATAAATCTTATCAACATACATTTAATGTAACAATTTAACCTACATAAATTATTCTACATAAAATTTAATGTAACAAGATCCTAGCAAATATTATGCAACAGAATCTTAACAACTTTCATTTACATAAAATCTAATCTACATAAAATTAATGTAACACTTACACAAAATTAATCTACATAAATTAATGTAATACCTAAATAAACTAAACTAAATCTACATAAATCTTATCAACATACATTTAATGTAACAATTTAACCTACATAAATTATTCTACATAAAATTTAATGTAACAAGATCCTAGCAAATATTATGCAACAGAATCTTAACAACTTTCATTTACATAAAATCTAATCTACATAAAATTAATGTAACACTTACACAAAATTAATCTACATAAATTATTGTAATACCCAAATAAACTAAATTAAATCTACATAAATCTTATCAACATACATTTAATGTAACAATTTAACCTATATAAATTATTCTACATAAAATTTAATGTAACAAGATCCTAGCAAATAGTATGCAACAGAATCTTAACAACTTTCATTTACATAAAATCTAGTCTACATCATTTTTAATGTAATAAACCCTAGCAATATTAATGTAACATACCAAAGTTGCGAATTGCAGGTTTACGCAAATCGACCTAGGAGGTGGAGGGGTGGCCGGTGGGGGGCTGGTGCGGCCGGCGGGAGGGTGGTGGCCGGCGTGAGGGTGGTGGCCGGAGGGAGGAAGGTGGCCGGCGGGAGGATGGTGGCCGGCGTAGATGCGTAGATCTGGGCAAGGCTATGGCGGCGGTAAGGATACGACGGTAGGGCGGGGGGCGGCGGCCGGAGGGAGCATGGTGGCCGGCAGATGGAAGGTGGCCGACGGGAGGAAGATTGCAGGACGGAGAATTACGTAAAAACTGTAGAATGGAGGTTTCTAAATTTACGTAAATTGGTTGTAGAGGACAATTTTGTCCAATTTTATGTAATAGGTTATTATTGTCCAATCTATTGTCTAAGGGTATATTATTGGAATTCATTAATGAAAATAGGCTATTAGCGTCTTTAACCCAAAAATCTATGGTGAATAACAAAAGAAAAAAAAAAAATGAAAGAGAGTTTTTTTTTCGAGGGAAATCGGCAGTTGAGTTTAGTAGCAGTTCGAAGTCGTAATTGGCGGAGAACGGAGAGTTTTGTGTCGGTGTGGAAGCGCCACGTAGCCCCTTAGCAGAAGCGAGATAAAACGGTGGCGTTTTGACGGGAAAAAAAAATGTTAATGAGCGCCGAAAACGACGTCGTGCTGAAAACGACTTTGGCAACAGGTGGGGCCTAGATCGGCGACTGAATTGATCGATGCAGGTTCGTCCACGTCGCCGTTTGATTTATACGTTCAACAATGCTTCGCTATGCGGAGACGTCGCACTCTTGGTGGGTTTGCTTTGTTGGTTATTCGCGATCTTGTTGTCTGTCATCAAATAGGATGGGCTGCATGTATCTGTGTACTCTCGTTTTCATTATTTATAGGCCAATTTGAATCGTTATAATGGAACTCTTATGAGTGATAGTAAAAAATGTACATGCATGTTAAAGTCCATTGGCGCCATGCATATATGGATGACAATTTCAGCCGTATCGGATGGATATCCGACCCGAAAAAAGGTAGTGATTCGGCTAGTAAAATAGGATGATGGGTATCAGTATGTATGGATGAAGGCTATTGACCCGTCGTAAACTCGAAATATACGTATACTGCAAAGTGCAAAGTGCAAACATAGGACTTGGACAAGTCTCCTATGTGCAAGTTTTTCATGAGACTATATTTTGAAAGTTTTTCAGGGTAGTATGAATGGATGACCTGGGCGGGATTTGTGTATTTGAAATTGGGCTTGGCCGGGCCGGCCTTATGTAGCCTTAGTCTAACATGAGTTGGGCTTAAGCCCGAATATAAGCTATAGTAATGTAAAATGTAGATTGTAGTAGAAAAAAAGTAAAAAAGGATCAAACTAGGTACGTTCATGGCACGCAGCTTGCAACATAATTTTATTTTAAAAAACTTAGTAAACATAAGGAAAGATCATGCAAATATTACTTAGAACTAACCCTTGATCTAAAGTACACCCATAAATGCTCAACCCATAAGCTGTGATGTGTCAAGCACATGCTACACCATTATTGGAACAACATACAGTTGGCAAAAGTGATAAACTATAATGCAAACTAGTACGCATAAAAATTTTGAGATAAATGAAGTTAGAAGCTCAATCCGGAACCAAGCAACTTCTCCTCACTAATCTTCTCCAACCTCTCAATCATCTCCGGCGTCAAGTAGTTGGCGGAATCTCCCACTTCACCACGACGAAAGAAGGCATTGTGCTTCTCTCCTGAATCTAACTCCCCGTTCCGATTCACCTCCAAGTTACTCAAATTCTCAAAACTACACAACTCAAGGATCGCATCCACAATCCCACCTTTCTCTTCCTCCTCCAAGAACGGGCACCCCAAGAACTCCGCGAGCCTCTTCACACAGAGCCTCGGATCCTTCTTCACTTCCTCGTACTTCAAAAACAAAACCTTAGAAGGATTCTCAAGACTCTTCTCCCAATACCCTAGAACGTGGTCCCAAAAGGGTCCGTAGAGGCTAACCCCTCTACAGAACCTCTCGAGCGCCTCTTCCAAGGGCAAGTGCCCATCATCAGGGTTCCTGAGCTTGTTAGCAAAGTGCCACATTGAGACAAAGGTGTCGCACGGGTCCCTACAAAGGTACACTATCTTGGAGCCAAAGTCAAGCACAGAGGTTGGAAGAGAGCCTATAGGGAGGTGGGTGGCAAAGAGCCGTGGGGAAGGTGAACTAGAGAGGTCAGGGATCTTGTTGTCGACGTAGAGATTGAGTTCCAAGAATGGGACTAAGACATGAGGGTTTTGGGTGGTCAACGGGTGATCAGAGCTTAGGGTATTGACCGGGTGGCGAATGTGGCGGTTGACTAGGGCAAAGAGTATGGCTTTGAGCCATGTGGTCCCGGATTTTGGGGTGGTTACAAGGAGGATGTCAGACTCGTGGGGCTTGAAGTTGGCTTGGAAGTTGAGCACGCCTTCGAGTTGGCGGGCGTTGTGCCAAAAGCCTTGGTATTGGAAGAGGTGGGTTAAAACCCAACCGTTGTCTTTTGGGAGGGTGAGGAGAAGCTGCTTGCATTCGTCGCCGATGCCGTCTTCCTCCAAGTACTTGGCATTTGAAGGTGGGGAGGAACGTTGATCAGACTCCGGTGACATGGCTTGATCAGCTTTGTAGATCACTTATTTTGTGTGTTATTGTGTAGTTTATGTGACATGCATATATATGTACACCATTGGTCCAATAAAAAAAGCTTGATTGGATTGCATTAATGCAATTTTTACCAACCCTTATGGTTTGTTTATATTATTATGATACAATCGAGATTCGATTGGGGGGCCTTAGATTATAAAAATTGGTAACTTATAATGATAAGAGTTCTTTTGGCATTTAGATAGAGTGAGTTGTTGATACTGTCGGCAGATGCTCCACGAGGAACCCAACTAACCGTACACCAATCATCTACACTATTAAATTCTACTCCCTCCGTCCCATTTGGTTTGTCCATATTTTCATTTTGGGCGTCCCATTAGCTTTGTCCATCTTCAAATATTTTCATTTTTATCTTTTGACCAAAAAAAAAAAAAATTTTCATTTTTATCTATATGTTTTTACACTTTTACCCTTATTCACTCTTATATATTACCCCCATTACCTAACTTTTTCAACACCTTTATCACTTTTTCCTATAAAATTACAAAACTACCCTCATCCAATCTTATATATTACCCCCAATTATCCACCTTTCTCATCAACTTTATCACTTTTCAACTTTTTATAAATTACCGTGTCAACCGTACTATTTGGACAAACCAAATGGGACGGAGGGAGTAATAGTCGGAGAGTCATGGGTGTCAGATTGTGACCCTATCCGAACTAATCGATCGAACTATCTAGATCGAAAACCGATCGAAGCCCGGAAAAAAATTATAAAATGATAATCAAAACCTTCGATTCAATCTGATCGAATCTAACCTGGAGGTATAAATAACCCGTTTAAGAATGGCACGAGCGCGGTTACATCCGGAAATCTCAAGCCGGTGTCAAACCGAAACCCGAATAAACCGACCCGAGTTACGTCCTGAACCCGAAGCAATCTAAACCCGAGTACACTTGATATCCGAAAGAACCGGAACCCGATCGTACCTGACAATTATTTATGATATCCGAAACAATCCGAGCATAATATAAAATAATTATACACTATGAATTCTTTTTTTGTCAAACACTATGACTTCTTTTATTATCCATTAAATTATTTTTACATCATGATTTCTCTTCTATGTGAATGGGTCATGGTGGTACAATTCTAATATTTTTATTCATTAAATTATATATATATGATATCCGAAACAATTCTTTTTAATCCATCACTGTTCACGTCCGAATGACTCGAAACCGAATTATCCGACTGAAATCTGATCGATTATCCGAATTGCCACCCGTACCATCAATGTGATTTTGACTTGGTCTCACGTCATTGGGAAATCAAAAGGATGATCAAATAGCCAAAGGGCACTTGGTCTAGCGGTAAGACCTCAATGGGGAGAACCCGAGGTTCCCGGTTCGATCCTCACTGGCGACGAAGCCACAAATTTGATTTTTCAGAGCTTAGCTCTCACCTGTTTATAGGTGCTCTAGGCTAGACCGAGTAGTACTCGGGCTACCCTAATTCTCACCAGTTCAAAAAAAAAAAAAAAAAAGGATGATCAAATAGGTATCAACTCTTTCATCACTTGCTGCCAAAAGGTTTACAATGGCGACAAAGTTATAAAGGCGAGAGATTAGCTGGAATATTATACTCCGAAGCATACATGGACACGACTCACGAGTCACGAGTGATCAATATTGATGATTGATGAAAACCTTTTTTTGGTCGAAATATTGATGAAAACCTTTTTTTGGTCGAAATATTGATGAAAACTTTGATTGGAATGGGATCATTAGAATAATATAAACATCATCTACTAGTTTAATTTGACGTTATAACACACAAAAACTACTTTTGAAAGAAAATGTTATTTTGATGAAAATACAATTGAAGTTCATTCAGATTGTCATGCACATAAATAATATTAATATATACTCCTCTTTGATTGGAATGGGATCCTTAGGTACATAAAATCTCTATGAATTTGGTTGGCGGGGGTTGAATTAGGGCGGGGCTACGAACTTGACCTTGCTGTAAGATCAAGGATCCTCCTCTTTAAGCAAAATCTCATTCTTGCACTTGGACCAAGTTGCAAGTATCATTTTATATAGAATCGGCACCACCTTCAACTATCAAAATGTGTATTTTAAACGATTCAATATATTAACTGAAAATTGATGAAATATAAACGTATAAGTTAAAAATCAACTATCAGATCATACCGTTCAATTCAGGAAATTTATACATGATTTATAAATTTATTACTTTACGTATAAGTTTTAGTTCGGATAATCGAAATCTATGAAAGATTTGACAATTGTCACGAACAAACCAAACTAAAAAATATGTAGTATGAAACCGTTACTCTATATGGTAAATTCGTAACATAAGAATTATACATTTATAGAGGCATGCTAAACATCACCACAAATAAAACATCACAATTTTTGTTTGAGAAATTTGCCGGAAATCACCCGTATGATAGGCCATATTTCGCTAAACCACCCTTTTGTTTCGATATTATTTTGAGACACCTCTATGATACCCTCCGTTAACAAATAACCACCTCCTCCCATTTTCCGTCAAAATTCCATCCACAGCGTGTGGCCACGTGGATAATAAATACTTTCCCTTTTCTTTTTCACCCTTTTACACATTAAACCCCATTTACTCATTATTTCCCCCAAAAAAACCTTTTACACATTTTTAAAAACCTTATTAAATGAATTCCCCACCCAAAAAAATCATTTAACACAAAAAAACCCCAAACCCGGATGAACCCTAATTTCCCAAAACCCCCAATTGGAGCCCGATTCTGCGATGGCTAAGAGGTGTGATTGAGGTGCGATTGAGCTCCAATTCAAGGGTAACAACATCGAAGGAGGAGACTGAGGTGTGATTGAGCTGCTTAGCTGTGCGATTCGATTCCAAAGAGGTACCTCACACATTCACTAAATACGATTCTCATCCCTAATTTTGAGTTATGAATTTCGAGAGAGGGATATGTGTTATGAATTTGGTTTCATGTGGGATATGTTTTATGAATTTAGAGAGAGGGATATCAGTGGGGTACGGGTTAATAGGATTGAAATTGTGTGGAGATTGAAATTCTGGGTTCCATTTCTGACATTGAAATTGTGTGGAGATTGAAATTCTGGGTTCAATTTCTGCTTAATAGGATGTCAAGCTCAAGCTATACATCAACCAATTCACATGGAAGGTCTTGTTTCTGTGGGCTTCAAGCAAGGGAATCCACTACACAAACTGACAGGAACTATGGAAGGAGATTTTATGGTTGTGCTCAATATGGATCTGTCAACAAATGCAATTACTTTGAGTGGAGGGATGAGCCATACAATGCAAGAGCTGTGTGCGTGATAAACAAATTGATGAATGAGAAGCAAAAGCTGAAACAGAGTCATAATGCATTGCTGGATTCAAACAAAGAGCAACAAGCTGAAATTGCTGCCATGAAGATCCAATTGGAAAAGTTGATGGTGGAGAAAGAGGCAAACAGAGTTCAATGTCAGGCTTGCACTAAAATGAAGATTGTTGATTCAAGTGGTATAATTGTCTTGGTTGTTTGTATGTTTGTGCTTATGTGCTTGAATGTTGTACTAGTTAAATGGTCTATGTAAGGATATGGTCAAGAAACTCAAGTTCCAAAATTGTCACTTTTGTTGACATCAATTTCAGGTTAATGTAATGCATGATGTTGTGACTTTTGTTGAGTTAAATTTCAAGTTTATGTAATGCATGATGTTGTGGCTTTATTTGTTTGTGACTGAACACAGACACCAAAAATGAGTTCAGAATTGGCACATAACACATGAATCCACTGCACAAAAGTCATGACACCAAAATCAATTGAGCACATAACACATGAATTGGCACCAAACTGAGTGGCTACCAAAACAGAGCCACCAAAAATGTGTTCAGAATTTGACACCAAAATGAATTGACACCAAAATTAATTCAAGCACACAGAGCCACCAACAACAATTCACACCTGACTCCTAAAACAACAACAATTCACACCTAAATTCAAGCACACAACCACCAAAGCTCAGCACACGAAAACAGATTTGGCCACAATTTTGGAAACACATAACACATACATTAAGATGCATTAAGCCTGTCATATTGGCATTACAACTGCTTCCTAATTGCCAAAAGATCATCCATCAGGTTGCACAAAATATGGAGTACCAAAACACTAAGAAACTGAGTTTGACAACAACATAGAAATTGAGTTTGACAACAACATAGAAACTGAGTTTAACAACACATTGAAACTGAGTTTGATTACATAGACACTAAAACAGCACATCTACTTGGGATGAGTGGCTCCACTGAGGTGCTTTCTTGGTGAACGCCTTAAATTCAGAGCAAGTGTACCCCTTGTTGCAATAACCTTGACTTTCTTGGTGTTTGTAACAGGATAGACTTTTTGAGTCTCATTCCTTGGAGCAGTCTTATCCTGCATAATTCAATCAACACACTAATTCACATATTCTGCATAACTTCACTAAACTAAGAATCCAACTAAAGGCATGAAATGTGGTTTACCTCGCTTGTAGGAGGCATAGAAGGTTGTGTTGGCACCTGGCCTGTAGGAGGCATAGAAGCTTGTGTTGGAACCTGGTCTGTAGGAGCCATAGAAGACTGTGTCCCTAAGCCTTCAACCGAATCAGCTGTCTGTTATTAAGCCAACAGATATGAGTTAGTGACACAAAATTACATCAAATGAAGCTTGTGAGAACTAGTGTGCACTTACAAAATCATATGAAGCTTGTGTACTTGCTTGGCCAGGCTCGGGGTGATTTGGTTTGGACTTTGTCTACACATTGAAAATGAGTACAAATGCTAAGTTAGAACCTCATCTAAATAATAGAAATAGATAAGAACAGGGTGAAGCACTCAAACCTTTTTATTGTACTGCCTCTTCTTGTGTCCAAAATCCACAGTTTGAGAGTTTGAAGGCCTCCCTCCTGCATTCTTAGGATTAGGTTGCTCAGGTCCTTTTGGTGGCTTGCTACACTTCCTCTTGTAGTGTCCCTTTTCCCCACAGTTGGAACACTTGAACTCTCCAGCAACTCTAATTCTCTTACTTGGCTTACTTGCTTCTCCAGCCTCTCTTTTCCTTGACTTTCTTGGTCTCCCAGGTTGCACAACATACTTGGGTGGCTCAGGGGCTTGGTTTGTGGTCTTCTCCCATTGATGTTCACCATGCATTGGACTAATGTAGCCATGGTAAGCCTTGAGGTACAGCTCCTTGGTGAAAAAAGGATGAATGAAGCCATCTAGGTTCCTCCTATCCTTCAGGATGCATGACATAGCATGTGGGCATGGAATGCCACACAGATCCCACTTACCACATCCACAACTCTTCTCAGCAAGATCCACTACATATGTGCTTCCATAACTGTCGACCTCAAATTTATCCCCTCCTCCATACACAGGTATGCAACCCTTGAAACATTCCCTCTTTGCATTCTCAATCCTCTTCATAGCATTTGGTGTGAAAACACCCTCATACTTCAGCATTCCCTCTCTTTTAGCAACAAATCTCTTCATCATCCATCTTCTGATCCATTCACACATAGAAAGTATTGGAAGTTCTCTTGCAGGCAAAATAACAGAGTTGAAGCACTCACACACATTGTTTAGCAACATATCACTCTTGGTATCATGTTTGAAGGCATGTCTTGACCATGTGACAGGATTTGCATCAATCAAATACCTGTGGGCATTAGGATCCAGCTTTCTGATCTCTTTCATTGCAGAGTTGAAGTCACAGAGGTTCCATGCCCTAGCAGCAGCCCATACAGCATCCTTATATGTCTTGCCAGGCCATTTGACCTTGAAATTGTTGTGTAGATGTTTGACACATACCCTTTTTGGAGCCATGGGAGCAACATCACTCAATGCCTCTATCAACCCCTGCAAAAACACAAAAATGATTAAGCAACAGAAGCAAGTTTGGTACAATTGAAAGTAGGCATGAAAGTGAGAAAACAACCTTCTGCCTATCAGACATGAAGGTAGGCATGACTTCTCCAATATGATTCATTAAAATCTCAAGGAACCAGCCCCAGGTTTCCTTCCTCTCAGCCTCAACAATTGCAAATGCAATGGGGTAGATTTTGTCATTCCCATCTTTTCCAATAGCAACCAAAATCTGCCCAGTGTATGCACCTTTCAAGTGGCACCCATCAAGTCCTATTATTGGCCTACATCCAACCATGAAACCTCTTTTGCAAGCCTCAAAACTGATATACATCCTTTGGAACAAGGGTTTCTCTGGATTGCTTAGACAAACATGAACATATGCTGAGCTCTTGTCATTCCATTTCTTTAAGATTGCTACATAGTCCCAGACCTTGCCATATTGTACCCTAGCATCACCTTGTGTCTTCAGCATTGCCCTAAACCTTGCTTTCCATGCTTGGTGGTATGAGATATCTACATTGTAGTCTCTCCTAACAGAGTTGATAAAGCCTGTCAATTTCCATTGAGGATCATCCCTGTAATGCTCCAAGTACTTATCAGCCAGCCACATTGATGTCATCTTAGTGTTCAAATGTTGCCACCCATAATCATGCTTTGCAACCACTGTCTTCAACTGAAAGCTACCATCCTTCCCATACTTCCTAACACATGCTCTAAAATTACAGTGTACTTTCTTGCACTTACACTTCTTCCTAGCATGCTTCATCCCACAGTCACACTTAAACTTGCATTACACAGAAATTCTAGTCTTGTCATTGTGTAGGTAGTAGTAATCTCCACCATTTTCAATTGACCACTGTCTCAAAGCTTGCCTAAAGATTTCATTTGACCCAAAAATCAATCCAGACTTGAGATTTATTTTCTTTTTGAAGTCTACTAATGGATTGAACTGTGGATACCTCACACGTGTGTCCCCATCTGAGCCACTCACACTCCTCAAGTCTTCAAACTCATCCAGTGGCATCTCATTGTCAACATAAGGTGCTTCTCCATCACTTGTTTCATTAATAGCACCACCAGATGTGAACAAACCTACACCATCATCAACATTCTGCACAAATAGATCATCATCCTCACCTTCACTCTCTATGAACTCAAAATCTTTGTCTGAATCAGAGCTTTCAGATCCTACCACCTCTTCATCATTTGGGGCTTCATCACCATCTGCCTCCTCCAATTTTTCCTCTATTTCTGCCTCTCTGAGATCTGGGATGGTGTTTGCAGGTTGGTTGTTCAGGTTTTGGCTTAGGGTTTGTTGTGAAGCACTCACACCACTTATACTAGATAGAGGTTGTG
The DNA here is from genome assembly GCA_963924305.1 of Polygonum maritimum. NCBI lineage: Eukaryota > Viridiplantae > Streptophyta > Magnoliopsida > Caryophyllales > Polygonaceae > Polygonum > Polygonum maritimum. The sequence continues at coordinate 961,913 of OZ002737.1, forward strand.
TAGTTGGGCTTTGGCTTCTCAAAGTTGTTGGACTGGTCTCATTTCCTTTGACCAAATACAAGTGGACTAGTCCATCTTTTCCAACATAACTGTGGACCATTTCCATTACATCTTTATCTCCTCTAATCTCTCTCAATCCAGTGTGAAGCTTTTTACCAGGTTCTGACCACCAAATCTCTCTCACATTCATCAAGCTGAAATCTTCCTTTAATATAGATTCAATAACCACTTTGGAGATCATATCTGGGTCAACACCTTTATAGAGTTCAACTTTGCCCTTTCTATATCATATTTCATTTGAGGGAGACAGATAAAAGCGACCATCATACTGAAACCTAAATGTTATACTCATCTGCACACAACAATAATAAATACACTTGAGGCCACTACCTAATCGTTATACTCATCTGCACACAGTTCAACTAATAAATACATTTAGGTGCACACTACCTAAATGTTCAACTAATCTGGATAAGGAACAGATGGCCACAATACAATACTGTTTTGGTGGGGAAAGTGACTTGTGTGGACAAAAAAGACAACATTGATGACCACACCAACCTATAGAATCTTCCACTAAAAAATCATATAAATATCATACTTTATCATGCTAGGAAAACACTAAATAATGGTCACATGCACAACAATGTAAAACGTGTCTACAGCTATGGAGTACTTATGCTCACATGGTGATTTTACACTGAAAAGCTATTGTGGTGCAGAGTTCCTGCTTTACCAAGCTATTCACATGGTGATTTTACACTGTATTTGATAGTGAGAGCATCCAATGTCAGAGATATGCGTACCTTAGCAGAGCAATGGCGCCTTCTTCACTTGCTTGCACCTTCTTCAGCTCCTGCTTTACAATGCTGCCTTCTTCACTTCTCCCCTTTCGTGCTTCTCCCCTTTCGAACCTCAATCGCCTTCTCCCAACCCAATCTCCTTTCCAGAAGCTTGCCCTAACTCCAATTTGTTGTTGATGTTGTTGTTGTAGCACGAACGAAGCTCAGTCCATGCTCCTAGCCATCGCCATCGCTATCGCACTGTCGGGATTGGGAATTTGGGTTGTTGGGAAATTAGGGCTAGCATTTGGGAATTGGGGGTTTTTATGAATTTCGGGTTTTTTTTTTGTTTTTTCTCAATCAGATTATCAAATTCATTTAATAAGGTTGGCTAAAATGTGTAAATGTTTTTTTGGGGGGGGGGGGGGGGAAAGCTGAGTTAATTGGGTTTAATGTGTAAAAGGGTGAAAAAGAAAAGGCAAAGTATTTATTATCCACGTGGCCACGCGCTGTGGATGGAATTTTGACGGAAAAAGGGAGGAGGTGGTTATTTGTTAACGGAGGGTATCATAGAGGTGTCTCAAAATAATATCGAAACAAAAGGGTGGTTTAGCGAAATATGGCCTATCATACAGGTGGTTTCCGGCAAATTCCTCTTTTTGTTTTCCAATTTTACCCCCAACAGCATATTAAAATCACCAACCAACCCACCACAGGACCACTCTAACAAAATTGATCTCTGTCCGTCCTCTATCTACCTTGAGAACTCAAACCTTCCATTACCAAATCTCGATCTCTCATTCCCCGATATTGCTCTGTACGCTTCTTTTTTTTTGATAAAACACCAGCTTCAATGAATTCAACCCGTCATTATACAACAGATCATAAACACAAGATGGATAGTGAAAGTTACTGGTGCAAGACTTTTGTTTTGAATTTGATTTGCTTTTCAAAATTTTCTGGTTTGCTTTTCAACATTTTCTTGTTTTCCTGACCTTGAGAAAAAAAATGGGGTTTGAATTGTTGGTCAGTGGGCAGGGAAACGGGAATGTGGATGGGTTTGGGGATGGAGATGGAGGAGGGAATTAAGCTCCATTGGCAGAAAGAGATGGAGATCGAGGAAAAGGGCCAGCTAGAATTTCAAATTGAGGAATTTTTTTTGAAAGAAAGAGAAAGAAGATTTGATGTGTTGGGATGACATGGATAATTACAGAGGAATTGGTTGACATAATCTTGGTATGGAAAAGGATTTTAATAGAGAAGCTGAGCTGGCATGTCGATGTATACAATTTAATTTTATACTAAATACTTACCATAAAATTGATATGAATTTCTGCATCAAGAGGGCAATTAAACCGGTGAGAGATATCAAGTAATTTTTTTTTATTTTTTTTTGAAACGGTGAAGATTAGGAACACGCCTTTAAGGCGGGTCACCTAGGGCATCCTTGCGGATGAGAGCATGAAGCTCGTGGAGGTTCCAAATGGTTTCCCATGAGAGACTGTGGCCCAAGGAAGCAATTTTATCAGCCACAGAATTACGGATCCTACTCTCATGAAAGAATCGTACTGACTCGAAGCCCTGAAGGGATACGAGAATGTCTGTAATAATCCTTTCTATTTCCCATGGGCAGCGAATTTCTCCGGAAAGGGCCCTTATGACAATGATGTTGTCTCCTTCGATCTCGAGTTTCCTTACACCTAATTGCTTTGCCTTTTTTACTCCATCCCATAATGCCATTGTCTCTGCCATCAACACCGACACTTTCCCAAAAGTTCTTACCGACCCACCAATTGGATGCCCTCTTTCGTCCCTTATAATCGAGCCTCCTGCTGCATTTCCATTCCCGATCTTGGATCCATCGAAATTTAATTTAGCATAGTGTTTAGGGGGTTTCTTCCAACTTCCTGCATTATTTCGCGACTTAAATTTTGAGCAAGTCCTCTTGTCTAGGTCCTTCTCCTCATCCTCCTGCCAATTTCTCGCTTTTGTCCACTGAGTCAGCTGATGTCGGATGTACTGGCAAAGGTCTTGAATATGGTCATTTGGGGTTTCTTGGAAGAGTAGTTTATTTCGTTGATGCCAGATGCCCCACCAGGCCACTGTGAGTTCCACTAATTCGTCTTTCTTTAATTTACACTTAAGGTCATATAATACCTTCCGTGGGTTTCTGTGTGTTGCGTTATATTCCCTTAGCACCTTTTCCGTATTGACATTAATTTTCTTCACTATTTCCCGTGTATGAGAGCATTCCAGCAGCAGATGTGTCGTGTCCTCATACGTAGTGTTGCACAAAAGGCATCCTTGCGGAACTGCAATTTGTTTTTCAGTGAGTCTCTGCTTGGTAGGCAACCCATTCATATCGATTTTCCAGAGAACATTTTTCACCTTTGGGTATATATCAAGTTTCCAGATCCAGGCATTCGGACTCGGGGTCATAGTGTGTTCTTTAGTTATTAAACTTATTGCTGAATCTGTAGAATACCATCCGTTTCCACTCGGGGCCCAGACCAGTTTATCCTCAATATCATTTACTGGGATAGGAATTCTTAGAATGTCTTGTAGCACATCATTAGGAACAATCTGCTGTAATTCATCTATTTTCCATGTTTTATCAGCCGAAATAAATTGTTCCACTCTGATTTCTAGGTCCACCATGTCGTCTGTATGTATTTCGTCCCTCAGTGGTTCATTTGAGATCCATCTATCCTTCCAAAATTTGATGGTCCTTCCGTTTCCTATTTGCCATTTCAAGCCTTTCTCAAATTATGGCTTTAGTTTCATTAGTTGCTTCCACTGCCATGAACTGTTGTGCTTGACTGTATAGTTTTCTAGAGGGGTTCCCTTTAAATATTTTTCTTTAACTACTTGCACCCACATATTTGGTTGATCAGTAAGAATTTTCCACATAAGTTTCATTTGGAGGGCCTTATTCATACACTCCGCTTTTCTAATACCTAATCCTCCGTAGACTTTTGGTTTGCATATTCGGTCCCAACTAATAAGTGGCTTGTGTTGTCTATCCTTATTCCAAAAGAACATTCTGTTTGTGGTGTCTATTTCATCTCTTACATGTTTTGGCAACATAAAACTTTGCATTATATAATTTGGTTTTGAGGAGAGATTTGATCTGATTAATACTGTTCTCCCTTCTTGGGATAACGTATTAGCTTTCCATTTTGTCAACTGTCGTTGTGCATTTCCTATTGTGTCTTGAAAACTCTCTCTGCTTACTTTCCCATTAATGATTGGACATCCTAAATATTTTTCTAGGTTCTCCATCGTGCTTATCCCCATTGTTTGCTTAATACTTTGTTTCTGGTGGTTACCCACTTTCTTAGACGTATGGAAAGCTGATTTGTGATAATTCACCTTCTGACCTGTAGCTGCACAGTATTCTTCAATAATTCTTTTCATTTGGTTGCACGCATTCTGGTTTCCTTTTGCAAATATGATAATATCGTCTGCAAACGCTAAAAACGGAATTCTCATGCCACCTCTAGCTATCGGAAATCCTATTAGCGGTCTTGGGTTCTCACTGGCCTTTTGGAGCTTCCTGGCAAGGATCTCTGCTCCAATGACAAACAAGTATGGTGAAAGCGGATCTCCTTGTCGAATTCCGCACTCCGGAGTAAATGGTATTGTCGGTCCGTTGTTGACCATAATAGAAAAGGAGACTGTGCATACGCATTCACGAATCCATCCAACAAACTTTTCATCAAAGCCGAATTGGCTAAGAATACGAAAAAGGAATTCCCAGTCCACCCTATCATATGCTTTTTCCATATCCAGTTTTACCGCAATCCATCCTTCCTTTGCTTGGCTACTTCTAAACGAGTGAAAAATTTCATGAGCTATCAGCACATTGTCTTGGATTGTTCTTCCTGCCACAAACGCTCCTTGGAGTGGGTGGATGATTTTGGGCATGACGACTTTCAATCTTTCTGTTAGAATTTTCGCTATTATTTTGTATATCGTTGTGCATAGACTAATAGGCCTATAGTGGTTTGTTGTCGAAGGATTGTCATTTTTTGGTAATAGCGAGATGAACGTATGGTTACTCTGTTTTAACATTTTTCCCGAGTGAAAAAAACCTTTCACTGCTTTAATTACTGTAGGACCCACGATATCCCAGTATTTCTTGTAGAACTCCGATGTCATACCATCAGGCCCCGGTGATTTATCTGAACCCAGTCGGAAAACAGTTTTCTTAATTTCTTCATTTGTTATTGGCCTCATCAAAAGGTCATTGTCGTCGTCCGTTATTTCCTTGTCAACCAACGTCAAATAGTCTTCAAGAATAGCGGTGTTTATTCTTTGTTTTCTGTAGCGCTTACAGAAGTCATTTCTAATTTCTCGACAGATATTTTCCTCTCCCACAATTTGAGTACCATCAGTTGACATGATTGTTCTTATAGTTTTGTGATTTCTCCTTCCTGTTGCAATCTTATGAAAGTATCCTGAATTTGAGTCAGACAATTTTACATGTTTTGTCTTCGCCCGTTGCTTCCAATATACTCTTTGGAACTGGAGGATACATTCCTTCTTCTGCAAGAACCGATTTTGTTTTTGTACGAGGGCTGGTTGCGGTGATACCATAATCTTCTGCTGCAGATCGAGGAGGGTGTCTTCAATTTCTCGTAGTTGTTCAAATGTGTTACCGAATGTCTTCCTCTTCCACAGCTTCGTGTGTGCCTTTAGTAGCTGCGTTTTCTTCATGAGCTGAAACATAAATGATCCCTGGTAACAAGCCCTCCATGCTTGTTTAACCACATTTCGATAATCTTTCCTCATGAGCCACATTTTTTCCATTTTAAAGGGCGCCGCTTTGATCATTGTACCATTCGTAATATCAATTGATATTTTACAGTGGTCGGATGATGTGAATGCGTGATTGTGGGTTCGGATTCCTGGGAACCATTGCAAGATGACGTCGCTCACCAATACTCTATCTAGTTTTTCATAAATATTGTCTATTTCTGTTTTGTTTTTCCGCCACGTGAATCTGTTTCCTGTGGTGGGAACATCACACAAGTCGCAGGTGTCTTTCAGGGTTCGGAGTCGTTCAAATCTATGAAGCGTAGGTACACATCTACCTTTTTTATCCCCCATCTCTTGGATTTCATTAAAGTCTCCTAGCATGATTATAGGCATTCCAATTCCAAGCACACAACTGGTGAATTCTGCCCAAAAGTTATCCTTCTGAGTCTCATTTGGCGGAGCATATAGAAAGCAAAGCGCTAGCACCCTTCCTGTCAAAAGGTTGACGTATTTCAGAATAATGTACCTTGGTTGGTGAACGAGAATTTCAACACTCTCACTAGTGAGCTGGTGCGCTTTCCACATTACACATATACCCCCGGCTCTGCCATCCGCCGGGGACCAAACTATGTTATCAAACCCCGCTCGTCTCCATACCTGGTCACTCGGAAGTTTATCTGTTTTTGTCTCAACTATAGCCATAATTTGAATTTGTTCAATTTTGCAGAATGAATCAATCTCTGGCCAAAAAGACTTCCTTCCTATCCCTCTGCAATTCCATGAGGCAACTTTCATTCGTAAATTATCGTATAGTAATCAATAACTCCCCTGAGTTGGTTATAACTTATGCTTATTGTGGCAATGTGGACACTTGGATATACAATCCCTTCGATGTAAATTACCACTTTTCTCCCATGGGCTCGCATTAAACAATGGGCTATGGGTTTTTGAGCATTCTCCATAGTTTCTGGCTTCGTGAGTTTATACCTTTTATGATTTTCAATTGATGCTCCGGTCAACAAATTCACATTTGCTGCGTTCATGTAATGTAGATTCATTTTGTTTTTAGTTCGAACCGCACGTTTTTGCATAGATTTCATATTTTTACAAACATTCCTAATTAACTTACAGACAGTCCTAACTTCAGCACTGGCCAAACAACAATAACAACCATAAGTTATCATATTTTTTGTACCCTCAGTACAGAGCAATTCAAGAGCTCCGCCGGCCTGGCCAAACAATAACTTCAGCACTGGCCAAACAACAATAACAACCAGCCTGTTTATAATATGCACATAGTACTTAGCTTTCCACGCATAGATAACATGTACCATATTCAAGAAGTACATATTTACTACACACATAATACTTAGATTTCCATTCAGAGATAACACGTACCGCATTCTCTCTAACCTATTTACCTGTCCTAAGGTCCAATTTCTTCTAGTGTCACCCTTGCTTAAGAAGCAAACCCAAAACGTGCATTGTTTGATACGACAGTCCATTATGTACATTCTTTTCATACCCTTAAATACATCTCCTACAGGTGCAAATTGACAGCTTAGACTTAAGCTAATACAACTACACTTGTTATTATACTCTTTATCTTGATCTCTTAGAGGTTGAATGTCTAGGTGCGCTTCATATATCAATTGCTTAACCCATTTCTTGGCCCCTTCATACTCCATTGACACATCAACTTCGCGAAACGCCGCCATGCATATGAATCTGTAAATGCAGCCTTGAAAGTTAGAGCTCAAAGATCTGCTTTTAATGTTCTGAAAGCCAAGAATGCTTTTATGTAGTGGCTTACAAATCAGATGCCAAGAACTATATATAATACCCATATACATTGAGAGCATCATCATATATGACCTTAAAGGTCTACTTGTGCGCTCACCAAAAATCAGAACTAAGCATTTCTTAAGAAAATTAATAGCATAAGCATCATACCAATCATAAACCCATTCATAGTTGTGCACATAATTCCTATCTAATGGATGCTCATTCATTCTAGTATTTTCTATACAAAAACACAAGTGCCAAACACCATCACTGTGCTTTAACAACAAACCATTTGTAAGAATGGATTCTGATTTAGTATTTGCTCTAACATCATTTGGTCTCAGTTTGCCCAACACAAATACCATGTCAATCTCATCCATTTCTTTGCCCTCTTTCTTACTTCTTGAAAAATCAACCGCAAAGGACTGTTGGAGATCATGATCCCCAGGGGGTTCATCACCCTTAAAAACACTACCCTTTAAGGCTTGAAAAGCCATGGTAGTTAGTTCTTCAACACATTCTGTAGATTTTTCTTTAATTAATTGTTCCTTAGGGAATGTAATGTCCAAGCATAACCAAAACAATCTCACCCTATCCATCAATTTACAGATCACATACACAGGCATAGAAATCCAATCATCAGTATTGAAATCAGCAGAGTAAAGGAAGGGGCATAACCTGATAAGAACTCTGTGGATCAATCCCGAGCAACCATCCTTTGGAAGGAGAGTGAAATCCTTCCATCTGTCTTTAGAAGAGGAGAGGTAGGAAGACCTCTGGATTGAGAGCCAACGCCTCACCCCCACCCGTCCATGGATGAATCGATTTAGACAGTGCCACAACTTCATCAACCCTAGCCCTTGTTTTGGTTGTGGTCGTTTGATGATCAGCCCGTTCCGTCTTTTTCGTCGCTTCCTAGAACACATACGAGTGGATTCGGGAACCCCTTGAACTCTACTTGTGCCTTCAATTGACAGACGACACACCTCGCAACTGTACGCCTCTTGCCAGTTTCCGGAACAATAGAGTACCAGATTCGCATTCTTCGCCTTTCGGTTTCTTTCGGACGCATTACAAATAGAATGGAGGATGATTAGCTTCAATATTAGGCAGAAATTCGATAGAAATCGAGATCTAGGGTTCTTAATTTGGGGGCTAGGGTTCCAATTGTTTGGGCAACAGTAACAGGTTTCGTGGGGGGGAAGGGAGACGAAAGAGAGCATTTTCTCTAAGGGTCGATAGAGAGATATCAAGTAATTTTTTTTTTATTATTATTATTTTTTTTTGATTAGATAAGAATTAGGAACCCCGCTTACGGGGGGCGTCCTAGAGCATCGTTTCGGATGAGAACTAACAGTTCTGGGTGATTCACAATGTGGTTGGTAGGGAGGTAGTGGCCCAGTTTCGCGATTTTATCAGCCACAGAATTAAAATCCCTACTCACATGCTTGATTTTGACTGACTCAAACTCGTGGAGGAAGCCCCAGATGTCCGAGATCAGTAAATCGATCTGCCAAGGACACTTCCTCGTGCCCTTAGCGGCTTCAATTACCGTCAAGTTGTCGCCTTCAATTTCAATCTTTTTGAACCCCAATTCTTTGGCCCTCCTCACCCCATCTCGAAGTCCGAGGGTCTCAGTGTTTAATATTGAGTTATGGTCGTATTTTCTGGCTCCCAAGGCAATTACGTCCGCTTGGTAGTTTCTAAGTACAAAACCTGCTGAGGCTGATCCATCACTCAGAGTCGAGCCGTCAAAGTTCAGTTTGATGACCCCGTTCACGGGTTTTTCCCATTTTCCATTTTGATTACATCGTTTTGGTTTGCTCGGTTTCCTTTCCTCCTTTTCCTCATCTTCTGTGTATCTCCTAGCTCTTTTCCAGTGTATGATTTGGTTCCGGATGTGTTGAGGTAAATCTATGATTGTGTTACCTGGATCATGTTGAAATATTTTTAGGTTTCTTTGGTGCCATAGGCACCACCAAATGACAGCTAACTCTGTGAATATGTCTGTACCAGTCATGTGGTGTAGCTCTGTTATTATATTGCTAGGTGTTTTGCCCATGGTATCATAATTTTGTATTACATCCGCTATGATTGGGTTAACTTGTTGGATTGTACCCCGTGTGAATGGGCAATCAACAAGTAGATGTCCGGTGTCCTCATTTGCTCCGTTGCATAGAGTACATTCTAGGGGAACCGACACTTGTTTTGCTCGTAGTCTATCCTTGGTTGGTAGTCCATTCTTATCTATCTTCCAGAGGAAATTCTTCACTTTTGGTAGTGTGTCTAACTTCCAAATCCAACTATTTTGGCTTCGGGTAAGTGTGTTTGTTTTCGCCACTAGGTTAACAGCCGAGGCCGTGGAAAACCAACCGTTTTTGCTCGATGCCCAGTATAGGCGGTCTTGCAGATGTGTTTCCGGGATTTGGATTGCAATAATTTTGTCAACAATGTTATGTGGGAGTAGTTTTATGAGTTCTTCCCTAATCCATTCCTTTTTATCATTAATACAACTACTCACTTTCCGTTCTTCATTTATGCTATCGGGGTCTAATGCATGATTCTTTAGTGGTTCATTGACAACCCAATTATCCGTCCAGAACTTAATTGTTTCTCCATTCCCCACCTGCCATATAAGCCCTTCCGCGAATTCAATCCTTAGTTTCATCAATTGTGACCATTGCCATGATGTGTTGGCTTGCTTTTTGTACTTGAGTAACATGTCATTTTTAAGGTACTTTTCCTTCACCACTCGGACCCAAATGTTGTTTGGTTCTGCAATAATTTTCCATAACAACTTCATCTGAAGTGCTTTGTTCATTTGTTCTGATTTTCTTATTCCCAGGCCTCCATATTCCTTTTGTTTACAAATCTTATCCCACCCGATAAGAGGTTTATACGTTCGGTCCTTGTTCCATAGGAAGCATCGATTTATCTGGTCTAGTTCATTATGGATACTAGCAGGCGGCATAAAACTTTGCATTATGTAACTCGGTTTTGCGGTAAGGTTTGATTTGATAAGAGTGGTGCGCCCCTCTTGAGAAAGAGCGTTCGCTCTCCATTTGGAAAGTTGCGTTTTTGTAGATCCTACAACGTCCCTAAATGTGTCCTTATTGACTTTACCATTGACCATAGGGCAGCCTAGATATTTATCGAGGTCTGACATTTGTGTTATGCCCAGTGCTTGTTGGACTCTTATTCTTCCTTGGTTGTCTACAGATTTGGAGGGATGAAAGGTCGATTTATGGAAATTCACTTTCTGTCCTGAAATTGCACAGTATTCTTCGATTATGTGTTTAACCAGGCCACAAGCACTCTGGCTTGCCTTACTAAAAATTATGAGAGATATCAAGTAATTATAACACGTACGGGTAGGCAAAGAGTATAGAAAAGTGGGCATCACTTCTTCTTTTTATTTTCTTTTAGGTATTTATTTATGGAGGGGTATTTAAGGGGAAAAAATGTAAATTGGTGATGAAGAAGTTAATATTTGGTGATATTTAGCAATTGTGCATTTATATTGGAGGTTAATTCGGTGATTTTTTTTATTTTTTTTATAAACTGAAAAGATGAACAAAATACATAAATAGGTTAACATCAAGATGAAATAAGTAAACAAAATAATTTTTTATTATAGATCGTATTAATATATATATACATAATTTCTCAATATCATGTATTATTACCCAAATTACTACACAATAACATAATAACACAAAATCACAAATTTTATATCTATTTTATGTTCACATATTTTCATTTCACTTCACAATAACATAATAACATAATAATAATTTATGTTCACATATTTTATGTTCACAATAACATAATAATTTTTTAGGTGTTCATTTCACTTTCACGGTTTCCGTTTACACTTTACATATTAGGTAAAGTTTTCCTTTTATTCAAATACTTTATATTGAGTATTACGTAGACATTTTGTGCCATCTTTGTAAATTTTAACATCACTCGTTTATAAAAAAAATTACAAAAAAAGAAAGAGAAGTTGTAATGTACTGTATTTTTTTCCCTTTAATACGACGAGGAAAGATTTCAAAAATCAAAACAGGTGCCTCCTTTACCTTCACCCCTAGTCCCCCACTCTCGTACACAACACTACTCTTTGTGGAAGAAGGAGAAGACGAGCGATGAACAGCAGAAGAATGTACAACACCAGCAAGAAGCAATCGTCTTGAAGCTACGCCGATTCCGAAGAAAATCCATCCGATTATGGCGAACCTAGATCCTCCCTTATTCCTCCTCTACCGGCCTCATCCGCCACCGCTCCTCTGCCACCGTCCTCTAATGTAGGCGGTCTAATGGACGATATCACTGATGTCGTCGCTCTGGTTGAATCTCTCATGGTAATTAGCTCCATTCTTCTTTATAGATCGTTTGGATTCTGTCGGGAAATGGAGCCTTAAGCTCATCGATTTTAGTGTTCAATTGGTGTGTTTTTCTGGAAGTAGTGTGGTGATTTTGACGATTTCCTGTACGAGTTTAACTGTTTGCTCTCAATTTTGGTGTTCTTTGCTTTCTCTGATTGCTTAATGGCCTTTGTTGTAGAAGGATCGGAAACCTAACAACTCGTTCACGCGGAGGAGTTCCGTGATTTACACCTAGACGCCTTCTAGGGATTTGTCCAAGAAGGTAATCCGTTTTTTGTTCAATTGCGTTGTGTTTTTAGTTCCTCAAGTAATTTGTGTGGTGGTTACTTCGAATTCTGTTGTTGTTGTGCTAGCGGTGTCTTTGTAAATGTATTCACGTGTTTGTTCTTGCTGTGCAACTTTGTTTGCAATCATTCCATGTGCAAAGAGAGCAGTTTTCGGCTTTGAACCACGTTGTTGGCATTAGAAATCCATGGCTAATCTGAAGTCCTGGTACTTGTTTTAGGAAACCTGGTCAATGGTGCTGTTGGCTCAACTAGGCTTCCACTTTAGAGTTAGTTGTTCTCCATTTGTGAAATAGCTGTGCAGCTGTGCTTGTTTAGATAAATGAAAATATTTCTTTGCATGGTCTTTTTATTTAGTTCCACTAGGTGTTGAAATTTCTGTTGAGCGTGCTAGTGATTGAGGTTTTGCATTCCTGTAAGCTATTCTTCCAGCCAATTTTTGTGCTTAGTGCTTGATTATTAGTGATTCGATCTCTGTGAACTGATTTGGTTGAAATGTTGTTGTTCTGGGCAACTTAGTTGTCACTTGTATGCAGAAATTTCTATTGGGATGTCTAGATATGAGGATGGGTTGCAGGGGTTGGGAGTTTGGAATTTAGGGTTCTGGGCTGAGAATTTTCAGCGTGCTGTGTGTGTTTCTGTTGTTTCCAGCTCTCTAGTGGGTAGAACTTCGAGAGTACTAAAGCATTCTGTTTACTTCATTAAAACAGTACCTTGGCATATAATGTCCTCTTTGTTTTTGTCCCATTCTGTTGTACCCACATGCTCTCAGTTTAGAAGGCATTGGTATATATGAGGAGGATGATACTCTTTTAGGATAAAGGTTGGTCTTTACCGGAACTTTACCAAGGACTTTGAGAAGAATCTGGTGCTCGAGAAACTGGTTAGAGAAACCAAGGTAAAGTGATGATTTTGGAAACGTTGTCACCTAAAGATGAACAGGGTAAAGATGAACAGTATTCTAGGTTTTGCCTTGAACTGAACAAGCTGATGTTCAGTATTTTTGTATGCAAGTGGTGTGTGGTTCAGCTGAATGCAGATTTTAACAATCCAAAGAACAAGTAGAAACATGTAGTAAGGTGGGATTTAACAAACAGCTGATTCACTAGTCATGCTAATCACAAGAGATTACATCTTTTTTTTCTTCATACTGAAGTCTGAAAGGGATAGGGATTGCAGCAGCAGCAATCAATTTCAGAAGATCCTACATTAGCAGAGATGGGTTTGCTTAGGTTGGGGATTTAGTAAAGGTAACGCCACGACGCATAGTAGTCTCCAAGAAATCACCAGTAGTAGCATCATCATCATCATCAAGGCCTAGTTGGGAGCGAGCCTCCCTTTCCTCCCTTGCAAGCTCCCTCAAAACCGAGATTATGCTGTTATGGCTGTACTATTGTAGTTTATGAATCTTTGATGTGCATTATGAGTCGCAGATACGGGGTTAAGCCTCGATTTATATTCACGTTACCAGTACACGATACGAGATTATTAATAGGTATATAATGAAGCATAGAATTGGAGACTAGGAAGATTTCTTCCCCTTAAATAAAAAAAAATAAAAAAAAAATTATCAGCTTTTGTCAGGTTTGTGCACCTTAAATAAAATAAAATAAAATAAAATAAAAATTATCAGCTTTTGTCAGGTTTGTGCAGATCATTATGTAGAAAAAATTTCTTGAAATAAGAAAATTTTCTCTGCCAAAAATCTGACATATCATCATTTATTTTGTTTTATTTTTTTTAATTATTAAGAAATATGGAGAGCATTTCTCCATTGTGGATGCTTCCACAATAGAGAAATTTTGGGGATTTATTAACTAAAAAGGAAAAAAATGAAAAGAAAACAATCTGACAAAATTAGAGTTTGCTGGAGAATTCTACAGAAAAAGTTTCTACTGCAAGAGATAAAACTGGAGAGAGAAGAGAAATCTCTCTATTTATGCCACATTTATCTAACACAACACAACCCCTTCAATTTTTTAGTTTAACTTTATTTTAATTTCTAAGAAATGAAGATAGATTGAGCTTCCACGATGGAGACTACTTATATTTTTTAACCTTAAAAATTAAAAATAAAGTCAGAAAAATATTTCTTATGTGAGAAAATTTTCTTAAAAACAAAAAATTTTAACAACAAATGGGAAAGAGAGAAGACTTTTTTGGTGTGTTGTCCATTGTGTGGATGGTTTGTGCTCACGCCATAAAGAAAGGGTTATGCTCACATCAACGCTTGGGTAAAAAAAGATTACTAGGATGAAGATTTTAAATTTGGACTCTCAACAAGCAAACCCAAAACTACATTCCCAAACGGCCAAACCCTAGACTAGATTTCCCCACCCTTTTGTTGGTGATCAGGCAACAGAGTTTGAAGATGGAAAATCGAAGTGCAGCTGATGGCAACTTCGGATTTGGGTTCAACGACATGGCCTTCTCCGACCGGGTCCTCCGTCTTGAGATCGTGGCAGCCAACATTGGTTCTGGTGGGGAGAAATGCCTTGACTGGTTTTCTTCACTTGACCCAGATGACCTAGAAGAATCTGGTACTGATTTCCAAGTCAAAAAGTTGCATATAAACTCTCTTGTGCTAGCTTCAAAAAGCCCGTTTTTCTACAAGGTAAAAGCTTCCTCCTCCCCCTTTTTCCATCACTTTGTGTGCTATCTTTGTAAGCTTTCTACATTATAACCATGCTAAATCTCTAATGTAGTTATTCAAAAATGGCATGAAAGAGTCAGAACAGAGGAACGATGTGACCGTTAGAATCAATGCATCTGGTATATATGTCCCATTCTTGCATTCGTTTGATTAATGGCTTAAAACATATCTAGGACCTTTTGGCTGAACCCTTGTCGAGGGAAATTGAGTACTCAATAGGAATATTGAGGTGCTTAAGTGCCAAATTTGTGCAAGCTCATGGGGCTAGATATGTTTTAAGCCTTTGATTAATGTAAGTTTTCAAGACAGTAAATTAGCTCACTCTTAAACAAGAATATGTTATGGTGAATAGAGGAAGCGGCTTTGATGGACCTGCTAAGCTTCATGTATGGCAATCCTCCGAGTGCAACCTCAGCTTGTGATTTGGTGGACGTCTTGATGGCTGCAGACAAATTTGAAGTTATGTCTTGTGTGCAGTGTTGTACTGATTTGTTGATGAGGCTGCCCATGTCAGTAGAATATGCACTTTTTTGTCTTGTGCTCCCGCCGAGTGTTTTGGCTGCTGAAGCTGTTAAGCCGCTAATCGATGCGGCCAAGATGCATCTTGTTAGCTATTTTAGGGATTTTAATGAGTAAGTACTCAGTCTTTACCACTCCCCTTATCTAGCCATTTGCATCTGAGATTGCACCAGGTCACACAACTGCTGTTTCCCAACTTAAAAATTGATACTGATTTGTGTCGGTTTTCATTCCTTTGTTGATCTTGAAGGGCTCGACAAGAGGAGGCGATGGCCTTGCCTCTTTCGGCACTAGGAGTTGTTCTTGGGAGTGACGGTCTCAAAGTGCAGTCGGAGGAGGATGTTTTTGACTTTATCTTGAAGTGGGCCCGTGCTAACTATCCTAAACTGGAAGTGCGTCAAGAAATTCTCACCAATCTCCTGGTGAACTACATATGTTTCCAATACTTGAGTAGTTTGAAGTTGAAGGAAGTTGTAGAGTGTCCTGACCAGGCCGACCTTGACTATAAACTAGTGTCAACGCTTGTGCTCAAAGCTCTCATCTCCAAGGACCAAGCTCTGCCCACCAGCAAATGCGGCTTTCCTATACGCATCTATGAATATCGGATTGTTAAGGTGGTGCAACTTGAGTTTGTTCGACGACGCTGTGTTGTCTACCTTGACCTAAAGAAAGAGGACTGTGAAGATCTGTTCCAAACAAAAGAACTCACATCTCAGGACTTCTGCCTAGGTGGACGAGATCTTTATCTCTGTGCTCAATGCGACAAGGAAGAATCGACCTCGGTTGACTACTTTACTCTATATGTGGAGATGACAGGATCAGAGTCTTGCGATTTAGATATTGAGTTTGCAGTGATGAAGAAACCATCGAACGAGTTCCAAACCAAGTTCAGGACTCGCAAGTGTGCCTTTACGGAGACAGAAAGTGTACGTGGCTGTAGGTTGTTCGAGTGGACCGACTTAATGAGTGACAAAAGCGTATATTTCATCAACGGAATCCTACGTCTTCGAGCCCAAATTACCATCAGCAACTAACTACCTGCAGCAGGTTTATTATGCATTTGTTGACAGTTAATGCGCTGATGAAAAAAAATGTTTATGATTAGTAAATAGTAAATTAGCCCTCTGAAGATATTTCATGCAATATATAAAAAGGTATGTGAACTTATATTTTCGTTAGTATTCTACCAAGTCTTCTTATGGTGCAGTATCTCTCAACTAGTTTATCCACGTGAATTTATGCATAGGTAAAGTTGTATTGATTTTGCTATGTTATGTTTGGTTTACTCAATCATAGGATCCTTGAAATTAGGATTTAATGGTAATCTGGAAATTTTCCCACTTGCGATATACTTTGAAATGAAGTATAGGAAACGATTGAAGCAGGCCAAATTAAGGATATCATCAGAAACTGATCTCCCACTCAGCAATGTTAGATCTAGTATTGCATTCATCTGAAACTGATGTTTTTTTTTTTTTTTATGAGGCTGACTGCTGACACTTTCAATGTTAGATCTAGTGTTTGTGTGCTTTGGTTATTCGCGGTCTTGTTGTCTGTCTACAAATAGGATGGGCTGCCTGAAACTGTGTACTCTCGTTTTCATTTTTGTATAGGCCAAATTTGAATCGTTATAATGAAACTCTTATGATGTTATGTATGAGAAGTGGTTTACGACTTTAAGGTAATGGAGTGATGGTAAAAATGTACATGTTAAAGCCCATTGGCGCCATGCATATACGTATGATAATTTGAGCGATATCGGATGGATATCAAACCCGAAAAAGTTAGTGATTCAGCTAATAAAATAGGGTGATGGATATGTATGGATGAAGGTTATTGGCCCGTCGAAAACTCGAAATGTACAATATAGTGCAAAATGCAAACATTGGACTTGGACAAGTCTCCTATTTGCAAGTATTTCATGTGAGGTGAAAATTTTGTATTGGAAAATGTGAAAGTAGAAATAAGGGATAGAGGTTAAAAAAAAGGTAAAATAAATTTTTTGAGTGAAAAAATTGTTTTGGAACAAAGAATAACAAGCCCTATATTTTCAATGGTAGTATGAAACTATGAATGAAATCCCTGGGCGGGATTTGTGTATAGAAAATCGGGCTTGGCCCAGCCAGCCTTATATAGCCTTCGTCTAGCATGAGTTGGGCTTAAGCCCGAATATAAGCTATATAACTAGGTGTACCCGTCGTGCCATGCACGACAATGACTTATGCTTCACATTTTAAAATTATTTTTATTATAAATATGATATTAATAAGTGAGAACATATAATGAAAATTTTAGCATATGAAAATGTTATTTTTTTATAGACGAAAAGGATTATTTTTTCAGATTTGTAGTACCACACGCATGAGATTCTGAAAATATAAAATATATTCTAATTATAATACAATTTAGTAAATAAAATTAACTTAAGTTATATAATAATTAAAACAAAAAAATAAATTGTTTGTAATGATTAATATTTTATCAATTTAGTTAATAATCCAACCGAAAATTATATGATCATATAATTAACATTTAATAATTCATTAAATATTTTAAAATTGTCTTAAATAAAAAATATACTCTTAAATTAAATATTATTAAATAATATTTGATAGGTAATATATAAATAATATCATGTTGTGTTAATTAAAATTTACTTAAAAGTAATATCATTAAATAATACTTTACAAAAATAACTTAGGTTATGCCTAATATTATAATATTTTGATAATATTCTCTTATATTTTGTTAATTCATATCATATGCATTATACTAAGGTTATATTGTTTATAAATTATATGATAATAATTGTATTCATGTTCCAATGTACATGGTATTTGATGAAAGAAAAAAACAAATCCAATGGCGTGCGTAATTCAAAGTATTGATTTGATACAAAGAATGGATACATACCAAGTTCAAATTGATAACAATATTGGTAAGAATCAATATTGTTGTTAATTGTGTTGAATTTTTTGATATTATTCTGATAGATTATTTTTTTCTTATTAAAAAAATATTTTGATAGATTATGGATATAGATATTATTCTAATATATCAATATATGTTAAATAGATAGATAGATATGAGAATAGATAATTGATTTATAATGAATTTGACCTGTGGTGGGGCCAGACTTAATGTGGAGGCTCGAAATTCTCCGGCTTTAATATATAGTATAGATAATGTTAGACCTATTGTAGTAGTAAAACTTAGAAAAAGAGGATCAAACAACGTTCATGGCATGCAGCTCACAACATAAGTTTTATTAAAAAAAAACAACATACAATTGTTGTCTGCTACTCGAGTTGCAAATTCCTCGAGTTGCAACGAGTACGCACAAAAGTTTTGAGATAAATTTCAACCAAACAAAATATGGGCCGCTCTCGGTTTTTCGAGAGTTTATATAAAGACTCAAGAAACTTTGGTTACAAATATGGGCCGCAGGCCTAAACAGATTGCGACAGACCCATAAAACAAAAAACATAGTATAGAAGCAGAGCAATTCTGAAGTTACCTGCCGCAATGTGTGATTCAGATTCAAGACGTCTTAACAACGAAGTTAGAAGCTCAAGCCAGAACCAAGCAACTTCTCCTCACTAATCTTCTCCAACCTCTCAATCATCTCCGGCGACAAATAGTTCGCGGAATCTCCAACTTCACCACGACGAAAGAAGGCATTGTGCTTCTCGCCCGAATCCAACTTCCCGTTTCGATTCACCTCCAAGTTACTCAAATTTTCAAAACTACACAACTCAAGGATCGCGTCCACAATCCCACCTTTCTCTTCCTCCTCCATGAACGGGCACCCCAAGAACTCCGCAAGCCTCTTCACAGAAAACCTCGGATCCTTCTTCAATTCCTCGTACTTCAAAAACAGGACCTTAGAAGGATTCTCAAGACTCTTCTCCCAATACCCTAGAACATGGTCCCAAAAGGGTCCGTAGAGGCTAACCCCTCTACAGAACCTCTCGAGCGCCTCTTCCAAGGGCAAGTGCCCATCATCAGTGCTCCTGAGCTTGTTAGCAAAGTGCCACATTGAGACAAAAGTGTCGCACGGGTCCCTACAAAGGTACACTATCTTGGAGCCAGAGTCGAGCACAGAGGCCGGAAGAGACCCTATAGGGAGGTGGGTGGCAAAGAGCCGTGGGGAAGGCGAGCTAGAGAGGTCAGGGATCTTGTTGTCGACGTAGAGCTTGAGCTCTAGGAATGGGACTAAGACATGAGGGTTCTGGGTGGTCAACGGGTGATCAGAGCTTAGGGCATTGACCGGGTGGCGAATGTGGCGGTTGACTAAGGCAAAGAGTATGGCTTTGAGCCATGTGGTGCCGGATTTTGGGGTGGTTACAAGGAGGATGTCGGACTCGTGGGGCTTGAAGTTGGCTTGGAAGTTGAGCACGCCTTCGAGTATGCGGGCGTTGTGCCAAAAGCCTTGGTATTGGAAGAGGTGGGTGCCAACCCAACCGTTGTCTTTTGGGAGGGTGAGGAGAAGTTGCTTGCATTCTTCGCCGACGCCGTCTTCCTCCAAGTACTTGGCATTTGAAGGTGGGGATGAACGTTGATCAGACTCCGGTGACATGGCTTGATCAGCTTTGTAGATCACTTATTTTGTGCGTTATTGTGTAGTTTATGTGACATGCATATATATGTACACCATTGGTCCAATAAAAAAAGCTTGATTGGATTGCATTAATGCAATTTTTACCCACCCTTATGGTTTGTTTATATTATTATGATACGATTGGCTGACTGAGATTCGATAGGGGGCCCTTAGATTATAAAAATTGGTAACTTATAATGATAAGAGTTCTTTTTGGCATTTAGATAGAGTGAGGTTTGGATAACTAGCGGTTGATAGTGTCGGCAAATGCTCCACGAGGTGCCCAGCTAATATGTACACCTATCACCAACACTATTAAATTCTACTAGAATTCATGACCCGTGCGTAGGAACTATTTTGACGCTTTATTAATCAACTTTAATTGAAAAATTGCATGAATGTGAAAAATGGACGAAGATATGGTAATATGAAATATAATAGACTATATTAAGCATAAAATAAATAAATATTCCATATGGAATAAATCAATTGAAAATATAATTCACTTGCGAGACAAACACTCATTATTTGCATCTAAAAGCCAATTACGTACATATGAAAGATATAGAAAACTATAAAAAAAAAACATATGAAAGTTTAAAAAATTCACATACTTTATGATTTAGTGTATAAACATATTTTGTGATTTACGTTAAAAAAAATATCCCCTAAGATTGTTTAAAAAAACATATTCTAGTTTGATATACTTAGCTTGCTGGAATTCATGACCCGTGCTAATTATATGGAAAGATGAAGCTTGTTGGAATGGTTGGACTCGGTGGAAAAATATCTGAAATGATATCTGTTAGGAGTTATAGGTTTGATCTAATTTACAAAAATATAATTTTAATTCACTCCATACTAATTGAATAGGTACAATCTTTATTGATGTAATCCATTTATCACAAAATAAATATGTAAATGATTTGTTATAATGGTGAATTATCATTGACAAAGTTGGCAAATCTCATGTACGCAAAAATTACGTAATATTATGTATAGGTAAGCTTTTAACATTTATTTATTTTGTTTAGGTTATGTAACTAATATAAGTTTTTTGCGGGATCTAATTTGAATTAATGTAAATCCTGTTCGTAGTAAGAAAGTAAAAATTACTCTCGAATTGATAATTATGCCGTAGGTTTTAAAAAGTATTTGAACAAAAATGTTGCTATAGAGGATTGAACCCCCGACCATTGAATAATTATAGGAAGGCTTTACCACTATGCTATTGTAGTTATTCTGATTATTATTGCATGGTGTTTATTATATAGGGAAGATTGCAACCATAACTAAATAGAGCAATAAATGAGGACACCACCTAACTTTTATATATACTAGCAGGCAGTGCCCGTCCTCCGGACGGGCCCATTGTTCTGTGATGTTGGGTGATATTGTTTGTATGTTTGGTTGTATTGTTGTTTTGTAGGTTTGTAGTTTTGAAGGTATGGATTTCACCGAGGTTGTTTGTATTTTTGAATATTGATTGAGAAAGAGGTTTTTTGTTTAACAAATGTGTATTTATTTGTATTATTATTATAAATTATAAAGTAATATAATTATCCATTTATTGCATAAATAAGATACTTTATAGTCGATTTTTCTTGAGTCGTTGATATTTGTAGTACTCAAGGCCATGGGCGATGTGGGTGGATGCTGTTCTTGTGGGCGTGCGCAATTCTGTTTGAGTCAGTCAACCTTATTTCGTAGGTACACTGGCTGGGTTGTTGCATTCCCGTTGGGCCGTCGTTTTGTAATTTTTTAACGATTGTACCCTTCCACATGGTGTTTGTCTCGTTCCAATCAATGATGTCGCCGTCGTTGTAGTGTAAATCCATTGCTCTTGCGATCAAACAAGTCGAAGATCTGCGTTACAGGACCAACAACAAAATTTTGAGTCGTTGGAAGCAACAAAAAACCAAGATCACAAGGATAACACGACACATGCCAAGATGATTACTAAAAGGACAATATTTGTGCATTGAAAAGATTCTGACCCTGTCTGCAAACAGATTGCTTTTCTTGTTCCTGAAAAGTGCAAGCTGAAACTCTTCCTGGTGACACAGAGTAAAAAAAATGACAATGAGCACACACTGAAGTCAGTATATATATAATCAACCTTCGTCGAGTTTGAGTTTTAGTACTAACCTGAACAAGAACACACCTTGTGAATACGCCCATCGTTGATTATGAAGCTGCTCAGCTTCCTAAACAGCACATACATGGCCTCTACTTCATTCACAGTAACTGCATAAATCCCAAACATGTTCCAAAAACAGTCTCAACAACTTTGGTATATCATGAATTACGACAAAAATAAACAGAGTATGCCAAGTTTATGATTGATGCTTACAAGGGGTCTCAGCTGCTAGAACTTTGGGATCCTCGTACCCGCAAGTTCGCGCAATTATCTTCGAGTAGCGGCAGCCAAAAAAATCGATCAGGAGAAACGAATCGCTGAGCTTTTTGTCTAGATTGCAGGGTTCATATATGTGAATTATGGCAAATAAGTACACTGAAAATATATATATACATAGCGAATGCAGCATTCTTACATTGTTTTTCTGCTAAACAGATGCTTGATCAGAGCCAACCAACAAAAATATGACAAAAGAAGAAGCTAATAGACGGATTAAAAACAAAAATCGTAACGCATCATCCCTACTTCCAGGACAAATGAAATTGGGACCATGCGTAAGAGTTTTGAGTTTAAATAAAGAGCTTGTAAATTATCCCTGGCTCAATCTCAAAACCCGTTGTAAATTATTAATATCTGTGAATTTTGGCCTTTTTTGTATATATTTAAATAAAGAAATCATCCCTGGCTCAATCTCAAAACCCGTTGGCATACGTAAGAGTTTTGAGTTTCATCATTTTCTATGTGTTTGCTTGCTTTGATTATTAACAACACCATGATCTTTTTCTAATTAGTAGCAGACCCGTGCAGTACAATTTGGAGTGCACTACAAGATTTTAGTTACAAAGACTTGCATAAGATATGAAGAAGACTTACTTCCCATCAGACATCAAATCAGTTGTTAGTAGAAGTATGTAGCAAGCAATATTCTCAACTCCAATATTGTTGAAGAAGCCAATAAGTCCTGTGAAAAGCCCAATGAGCAATGCTAGTCCCCACTTGAGAAAAATGGCTATACAAGCTTGAATCGAGCATCTGATTATTTTCATAATTTATTTAGAATTCTTGTGTTATTTTAGTCCTACTTACATAATCGAGAAAAATGACTATACAACCTAACAGAAGTTGTTATCAATTCAGGAGCCAATTTTTCTATAAATCCCATTACTGATTTGATCAACAAAACAAGAAATCTACAAACAAAGCCAATAATCTGTCCTTATACTGTTGCTAACAACTTCTGCATTAAAATATTTGACTTCATTGCTTTGTACCTTTTAGAATTCATCACCATGAGCAATTCAAACCATTTATGCATGTGAAACTCCAATGCAATGTACAAATAGAATCAGTATAGACATGATTGGGAAATTAATCAACAAAAATAAGTAGAAATGGTAGAATAAATTACCCTTCTTTGTAGAATCGCCACAGCGATCTCATATCTCAGTACTCTCTAGCTAACGTTACAGAAGATGTAGGGGTCATCCATATAGCTATTAGGTTGGGCGCCGGCTTTTTGACATCTTGATGATCTTGTCTAACTGGCCAATGATCTTGTCGATCCGATCGAGAACCACCTCTTCAAAGCTCTTCCTTTGTCCACAAGTTGCTGCTTCCTCCTCCTTCTCAGGATCAACGTCTTCCTTCTTCCTTTTCCTTCGACTCCGGCCTTATTGACACCCTATATATGCATAATAGCAGGCAATTTCACATGAAAATCAATTTTAAAAGTCTTAAACACCAGACTCCAGAGCCATTATCTCAACTGAAACCCTAGAAACAGATAATCTGAACTTGAATTGAACAATTTCCACAAATTTCACGCAAATCTCTTTCTATCAACCAAAGATCTTCAGCAATTAGTTTGGATCGCAACTTACCTCTTCAAAATCGGAGCATGGCGGTGTTTCTTTCTCGTCGGAAGCCCTTGTTGGCGGCGGCGCGGGGGGGGGGGGAGGCAGATGAAGATCCGTCGCCATTCTCGGCTTCAAAGTCGGAGGTGGCGCGTGGGGATCAGAAGGAGGGGGATGCGGTGACTAAAACTCGATGAGTGCACCGCCATTGAAATCGAATGCCGATTGGTGTTGAGAAGAAGATTCTGCGCCTTTTCAAGGGGAAGCCCGATTGAGTTTGGTGGAGGGATAGACTCTGTCCTCTATGGATGAGGGGTTTCAAGGTTTTGTAGGCAAGGGAGATGGAAGCGAAAAAGCATATCAATACATGGAGAAATAGAAGGACGAAAATGATACAGAGGGACGCCATTCAGCCAGAAACGGTGGAAGAGTAAAAGAAGAAATACAAGGAGACGAAATAGCTCTACTACCCTTAATAAAAATACCAGCCTTAATCAGCCACATTTACTCAATAACCTAATTTTATTTTTAAAAAAAAAAGGAACTGGAGTGAATTGACGACATTAAAGCTAAAGGCTGTGTTACCTTTTTCAAGTTGTATAGATATAGACTAGTCAGAGATAGGGGCAGTGGCGGATCCAGGATTCGCCGAACGGGGGGGCGGACTTACAAAATTTTCGATAGTTTGCTATTAACAATAATCGTAACATAGTGTTCAATTTAAGGTCAAATTAGTTAAAGATATTGCTTATTTGGAGTTAATCTTCTTCTAAAAATGCCTTAATAAGTTGTTGGATGAGAAATGAATTTCAATTAGTAATACATACTCCCTCCGTTTCACAATAAGTGTCGTTTTAGCACTTAAAATTTGTTTCATAATATGTGTCATTTTAGGTTTTCAAAGTGATTTATTAGGGGTAATAATGATAATCTTTATTGGAATGCGTATTTGTTGACTAAAGTTGTTCATTCATTGGCCAAAAAAATGTAATGAGTGATAAGATTAAGAAAAAGTTTTAAGTTTTAAAGTGAATGATTGTTTTTCTTAAAAACTGTGTTGAGAGCTAAAACGACACTTATTGTGAAACGAAGGGAGTATTTTTTAAAAAAATTTGGTCGGAAAACTTTAAGAATTTTTAGATAGTAAATAACTCTCTTATATATATAACAATTTATTAGGCTATGAAATGTTAAACAAAAAATAAATTTTAATAGAATATACTTTTTAAATATTTATTAACAACAAAAATATCACCCATGTAAAGCTTATACAATTCATTAAAATATGATAGATTTTTTTTTCGGTGAGATTAAAATATGATAGATGCATGTTACTAGTTACTACAGATTTTAAAATGTAGTAATAAAGTTGCTGCAATGCAAAAAAAGAAAAAAAAAAGTTAATTAAATGCTTCAGGCCCACTTAAAACAAAATGCAGAAAAAGAAAAGAAAAGAAAACTTCATATTGGCCCACTTCAAACGTAAAACCCTTCTTCTTCATCCGTCTTCTGGCCAGCCGCCATTGAAGGCTCCATCTCGGCCGGCGACTCCTCCGTCATCTCGCAGCCCGCCCTCACGCTCCACTGCTCTCCCTCGTTATCCAGGGCCCGTCACCATCCCACTTCGCCCCGATCCGCCCCGCTCAGATTCCATCAAATCGACACCGCCCCACTACGTTTACTAGTTCCTCCGACGCCATGGGGGGCGGCCGCCCCCCTCCGCCCCCCCTGGATCCGCCGCTGGATAGGGGTGACAAAGCTCAATTTGAACTATTCAATCGAATTATCCGATTTGAGGAGTGACCGACACTCGAAACTGATTCAATTTGACCATATTTGACCCGGAGATATAATTGACTCGTTTATAAATGAACCGAACCCGATTACATTCGGAAATCTCAAGCTGGTGTCAAACCAAAATCCGAATAAACCGACCCGAGTTATGTCCGAAATCCAAAGCAATCTGAACCTGATATCCAAAACAATCGGAACTCGATCATATAAGTTAAACAATCTCACGTTATTAAGAAATCAAATAGCTATCAACTCTTTCAGAGGATTTGGCTTAGAGCAGGGAGAGATGGAGGGAGAAAATCAGAGTGATAGACTGCTAGCCAGCTGGGTGGGGGAGCGGTTCTTGTGGAGACCATCGGTTCTTGCTTTGTCGTCGAGTTTGTGTGGGTTGGAGTATGTTCTTTGTTTGATTGTTGGGCTTTTATTTTTCCTTTTGCTTGTCTTTTTAGTTGGAGCTTTTTAGGTAGTTTAGTTTGACCATCTGGGTTGTATTGGGCGCATCTCATCTAGGTCTGAGATGTCCCCATCCTGATCCCCCAGATCCTACTTTTGCGAGATTCCCCTGACTAAATGTTGTTGTTGTTATAAGACATAAAAAGTACTTTTGAAAGAAAATGTTATTTTGACGAAAATAAAATTGAAGTTCAATTAATTAGATTCATCTAGACCAAAACAAAATCAATTAGATTAACGTGCACATAAGTGATACTAATATAGATTTATTTGATGAAAACTCGAACCCGAAAATTCCATTAACATAATTCCAACACTCGGTTTTTCTCATACAACACATAAATTACATTTATATGTGTTTACGTAGGCATTACATTCGCTTACAACTACCCGGGAGACATTACCTTCGCCCCCGTTACAACTCCGGAACGTACCTTCGTTCCGATCACCCGAGACAATGCCTTTGCCCCTCCACTCGGGACGAAACCTACGCCCGATACTGTGGGCAGTTCCTATATAGTACAAACTCACCACACGTATATATATAGTAGATAGAAGTAACTGCACTTTAACTTCTATCAACTGCACTACTTGACAGTTTGATCCATGTATCACACGACTAATGACATAATTTACTAGGAAAATACATATATTAATTATAACCCATTAAACCAAGATTATATTCTAACATTATTTAGGTACATAAAAATAAAATCTCTATGAATTTGGTTGGTGGGGGTTGGATTAGGGCGGGGCTCCGAGCTTGGGCTTGCTGTAAGATGAACGATCCTCCTCTTCAAGCAAAATCCCATTCTTGGACTTTGGACCAAGTTGCAAGTAGTATCATTTTATATAGAATCGGCATCACCTATCTATCAACTATCAAAATGTGTATTTTACATGATTCAATATATTAACTGAAAATAAATGAAATAGTTCACCTTATTAAAAATCATCTATCAGATTATATCGTTCAATTCAGGAATATTTATACATGATTTATAAAATTTATTAGTTTACGTATAAGTTTTAGTTCGAATAATCGAAATCTATGAAATATTTCACAAGTGTCACTAACAAACCAAACTCTATATGGTAAATTCGTAAGATAAGAGTTGTATATTTATATTGGAGGTTAATTCCGATGAATTTTTTTTCTTATTTTGTAAACTGAATACATGAACAAAATAGATAAATAAGTTAACATCAGGATGAAATATGTAAATAAAATAATTTTTTGTATTATAAATCGTATTAATATATATAACAACACAATTTCCCAATATCATGTATTATATATTACCCATATTACTACATATAATAACATAATAAAACAAAATCACAAATATTATATCTATTTTATGTTCACATATTTTCATTTTATTTTCACGGTTCACCGTTTACAGGTTAAGTAAAGTTTTTATTTTATTTAAATACTTTGTATTGAGTATTATGTAGACATTTTGTGGCAATTTTTGTAAATTTTAACACGAGTATTTATATAAAAAAATTACAAAAAAAAAGAAAGAGAAGCTGTAATGTAATTTTCCCTTTTAATACGACGAGAAGAGATTTCAAAAATTAAAACAGAAGTGCCTCTTTTACCTTCACCCCCATTCTCGAACACAACACTACTTTTTGTGGAAGAGGGAGCGATGAACAGGAGAACAATGTACAACACCGGCAAGAAGCAATCGTCTCGAAACTTCGCCGATTCCGAAGAAAATCCATCTGATTATGGCGAACCTAGATCCTCCCTTATTCCTCCTCTACCGGCCTCATCCGCCGCCGCTCCTCCTCCGCCGTCTTCTAATGTCGGCGGTCTAATGGACGATATCACTGATGTCGTCGCTCTGGTCGAATCTCTCATGGTAATTAGCTCCATTTTTCTTTATAGATCGTTCGGATTCCGTCGGGAAATGGAGCCTTAAGTTCATCGATTTTAGTGCTCAATATGCGTGTTTCTATGGAAGTAGTGAGACAATAGAGTTGGTGATTTTGACGATTTCTGCACGAATTGAACTGTTTGCTCTCAATTTTGGCGTTCTTTGCTTTCTCTGATTGTTTAATGGTCTTTGTTTTAGAAGGATCGGAAACCTAACAACTCGTTCACGCGGAGGAGTTCCGTGATTTACACCAAGACGCCTTCTAGGGATTTGTCCAAGAAGGTAATGCGTTTTTTGTTCAATTGCGTTGTATTTTCAGTTCCTCAAGTAATTTGTGTGGTGGTTACTTCGAATTCTGCTGCTGTTGTTGCTAGCGCTATCTTTATACATGTATTCACGTGTTTGCTCTTGCTGTGCAACTTTGTTTGCACTCATTCCATGTGCAAAGAGAGCAGTTTTCGGCTTTGAAATTACGTTGTTGGCATTAGAAATCCATGGAATTTTATGCAGGCTGAAGTGCTAATCTGAAGTCCTGGTACTTGCTTGTTTTAGAAACCTTGGTCAACAGTGATGTTGGCTCAACTAGGCTTCTACTATAGAATTAGTTGTTCTCCATTTGTGAAATAGCTGTGCTTGTTTAGATAAATCTAAATAGTTTTATTATTCCTGGTCTTTTTATTTAGTTCTACTAGGTGTTGAAATTTCTTTTGAGCATGCTAGTGATTGAGGTTTTCCACCCCTGTAAGCGTTTCTTTCAACGAAAGTTTATGCTTGGTGCTTGAATATAAGTGACTCGATCTCTACGAACTGAATTGGTTTAAATGCTGTTGTCCTGGGCAACTTAGATGTCACCTATAGTGCAGAAAGTTCTATTGGGATGTCTAGATAGGAGGATGGGCTGTAGGGCTTGGGAGTTTGGAATTGAGGATTCTGAGCTTAGAGTTTTGAGTGTGCTGTGTGTGTTTCTAGCTCTCTAGTGTGGGTATTGTTTGCAGTGTGTGCTCTTTTTCAATGGGTTTCTGAACTGCATTATTTTTGCTCTTTGACTATGCTTTCTTCAAACACATTCTCTTGACTTGCTACAACTCGACCCTCTAACCCCTACACGTGGGGTATACATGGGAAGATGTTGCTGTTGGATCTGAGGCTTGAGATATTTCATTCAACCCTGGTAGTTATAGATTGGGTCCAGCCTTGGTAGAATAGTCTCACTTCATAAAGCTTGATTTCAACATGCAGGCAATTGACAGCTGAATCTTCAAATGGGAAGTTAATTGATGCTCATAAAGTTCTCAAACTACACTCTTTTTGATATCTATAGCTGAATTTGTTAGTTCAGGCATTCAATGAAAAACATGTATTGTTTTCAATGGTCTGACAATTATATCATTTCTCAAGGCTCTCTACCTTCAAAGAAACAGATAGTGTATTTATGCTGTTGTTAATGATTATAGATTTTGTTGTTACAGAATAACGATGCAAGAGGAAAAATTGCTGCTAAATCTGTGCCTGGAAAAAAGCGAGGTGACCCTACAGAGAAAGACCAGAGTAAGAATTCTGACAATGATGCAGATGGAGCTGATGGTTTGTCGCTTCTCAGTTCATTAGAACAAGACTCAGACGAGCTAATTGCACTGAAGCAGCAGGTAGAAGATCTGCAGAGAAAATTATCAGAGAAAGATGAACTTCTCAAAGATGCAGAGGAGGCTAAAAGTCAAATGAATTTGCTTCAATCAGACTATAACGATCTCAGGAAACAGGCTGCAGAGAGGGATTCTTTAGTTCAATCTACAGAACTTGATTTATCTGATGCAAAGGTGCATTTTAACATATATGTTTTCCTAAAGGTGCTATATGGACAATTGGATCTGATCATCTTCCTTCTCTCACTTGCAGATCAAGCTAGCAGACAAACAAGCAGCTCTTGAAAAGGCCCAATGGGAAGCGATGACATCTAAACAGAAAGTGGATAACCTCCAGGAGGAAATAGATTCCTTGCAAACACAGATGTCAACATTCACAACTCTTTTTGAGAGCTTGTCAAACGGTGACCAATCTTTCGATAGAGAAGATTATGAAGTTGAGCCTTACTGTATGAACCCTCTTCCTGGCATAGTAAGTATACTGTATACACTCACTCCAACTTCAAAACTCATGAAAACTGTTGAAGGACTGCATGTACAAGACGACATGATACAAAATTATGGCATTAGGCCATTATTACAACGCTTGTAAGAACTGAAGTCTGTAATTCTTTTTTTCCAAATAGGATGATATGGATGAGAATGAGATGCTGGAAATGGAGGCAGCCTCGAAATTGTATCTTGCCGCCGTAGCTTCAGCTAAGGAGAAACAGGATGAAGAGTCTCTCCAAGCTGCAGTGAATGCAAGGTTACACCTTCAGTCATTGGTCTTCAAGTAGATCTTCTGTAACTGATTATTGGCTAGAAACCCTGAAAGGTCACTCCTACTATATTACATTATTAGCTAGTTTCATCCTGGTTATGTCTATATATTCACACAGTTCTTACATTTGTCCATGAGTTGGGTGTTGCATGAGTGATGAGTGTATGACATTACAAGTTTGGAAAAAGAAGATTCTATCTTGAATTCTTGATTGTGTTTAACTTCTAAGCATACAAACAAACTCAGAATGGAAAATTGCAAAGGTTGGTTGTCTTTGAAGAATGCCTGACTACAAAAAAAATGTCAATATCAGTAGCTCTAGTTGTCAACAGATGTCAGTACTCACAACTATGACTTTCAAAACTTCTTGATTGGGTCATAATCTGAAGAAAATTAAAATCTACAACAGCGAAGGCACACACGTCTAGATTTGGGCTTTCTCAGACGTATAGAATGGGATCTTGGCCATTTCACTGGACTACCAATAGAATCCCATTGCAACCTGCAAGGCAAAACTGCTATCAGACTAGACTCTCATGTACAAGAAAAATGGTTCCTCAATTTTGCATATGTTTTGTACCATCTGAACTTACACTGGAAACTGAAATGAGCTTGAACTACTTGTGCTGCATATCGATTGAGCAGAATCCAATGCTGCCTCCTCGTCCTCGTCGTTTAAGTGTTCGTCATAACCTTGGCTTCCTCGTTGTGACTCTGGGCTCAAGTAGAGGCTTTCTTCATCATCAACCTAAAACCCAGCACGAGTAATGATTAAGTATATACATTTTGCATTCAATTATGAGACATTGATCAATATCATAGGGAGAATGTTCACCCAATCTAAATCTCCATTTTTGCTTTGTGAGGGATCACCCTGAGCTTGTGAAGAAGACGAAAGACCGAGCTCTTGATCAGTTTTCGTCACCTGAAGCTGTCTCACCCAGTCTGATTGACTCGAACCGGAGGATTCAACAGAACCGTCTCTACACTCCATGGATGTTTTGGGAAATTCAAGATCGTCTTCACGCGAAATTTCTTCTTCTTCTTCTTCTCCTTCATTGCATTGGACTCTTCTCTTGATTCCATCAAGTTCTTCATAGTCCAATCCTTCGTCCACCCTACCTCGAGCTTTGACCATCTTCATGTCTTCAATATCGACATCCGCCTTGAACCGAGTAAGGCTCTTAATCCCATCTGATTGTAATCTTGGACTGAAGTAGAAACTCTCTTCCTCTACCTGCAACAACAAGATCATCATCATTGCTCACAAGAAAGAAAATTCATGTAAGACAATAACCCTTCATTTCTTAGTTCTTACCGCTTTATTGGGTAGCAAACAGTCTCTACGATTCGCGCCCATGCTATCATCCTCATCTTGAAACTGTAAAAGAACAAACATAAATATCAAATTCAACATGTCAAAGAACTCTTGAAAGTCAAACAAACAACTTAAAAGACAACCTCTTGGTCCAAAGTCCTTGGGCTATGTCCATGGTCAAAGCAATCTTGAGACTTGGAGTTCTCATCCATAACAACATGAAACTCGCCGTCCTCTTCAAAGCAGAACACAATGTAATCCTCGTCGGTGAAAGGAGGCCAATCCGTCTCATCACCAACACCAACCTCAACATCAGCTAAGCTACTAGAGCCACTCGACGTATGGTTTGACCCTATGGTCACTTTTCTCTTATGTTTTTTACCTCTCCTGACCACCGAGATTCTAGAAGGCGCCAAAGCTGTTTCATTGTTCCTAGGACGATCTTGTCTTGTGATCAAAGCCGTGGCTGGTCTGTCTTGCCTTGGGGAGGCCGCGGAGGTGGAAGGTTGTGTGTTGTTGGACTGCGACGGTTGGATTGTCGCGAAAACCGTATTGTTTTGGTTGTCTTCTGCATTTATGTATGCACATTTGCACATTATTGAAAAGAGGAAAGAGTTGTAATGCATAGGAGAAAAATGCAAGAGATTGTTGTTTATGAGCATTACTTGATAGGCATTGGAAATGGAAGACTGTTTCTATCATGAATTATAAAACCCTTTTGCCATTTGGACTCTTAATGAGTTATGGCTGCCATGTTTTGAAATCATGGTTATGAAGTTAGAATTATTTTAAGGATTAAAATAATCCAGGATCAGTTTAAGGAGTACTCCCACTTTATTGTAATGATGAAATTCAATAATCCATTAGAATGGGAGTTGTTAGTAATCTTGCTTACAGTCTTTATCTTTGCAAGTGATGATTCCAAATAATATGGTATATGATTGGATTGAAATCAGAGAGATTTGGATTTCATTGATCTATCAAGCAATTACGTGAAGTGTGTAAATATGATAAAAATCTAAGAAATTATTGTACAACATGAATGAACCACAAACAGAAGAGGGTGTACAATGAAATTAAATCTAGATAAGATTCACGTTTAAATTTGAATTACCTAATCGAGATCTCGAATTCGATAGATCGAGACGTCTATCGTTCGATTGATGTCCAACGTGAAGCAGCCGTCGCAAGGTCCATGGAGTGCACATTTTAGGTGTGTTTGCTTGAAGAGATGGAGGATAAAGTTTGTGTCTTTGTTTGTATTTGTATGGCGGTAAGAAAGAGTCAATTGATGGCAGGTGCATTGTACAATTAGGGGAAAGGAAAGACAAAATTTGCAAGTGTTTGAATTTGAATCTAGAATGGTTTGTGAAGTTGAATCAGTGTTTTAATTCAAGCATGGTAGTAATTATTATGAGAGTAAATCAAGGAACAATAAATTGCCAATTTATGGTGGCCATGGATCTAGATTTGAATCATGTATTTTGCCTACTTTTTTTTGGTTTAAGCATGTATTTTGCTTACTTGCCTCATATAAGTTGGGAGGAAGAACTTATCTAAGAGAAATTTAAAGCCGGGCTAAAAAATAATAATAAAAGCCAGGTCATTTGTCAAAGACTATGTAGTTTACTAGTAATTGAACGTATGGAAAAATTGGTTAGTTACCCAATATATTTATAACATTTTTAGTGACAATCGATCGATAGATAAGTAGTAAACTAGTAATTATAGTAATTACTAATTAGGAATGTAGAAGTACAACCCTACCTCATAAATACGATTGCACAGGCCCAAAAGAAATTACCCCCCAAAAGCATTTTTTAATTTTTCTTTGGGTAATTTTTTTTTGGTTGAATTTTCTTTGGGTAATTTTTTTTTTTGAGCCCTCTTTGAGTAATTTAGTTAGACGGTTGAGACTTGATTCCATCTAAAATTATCATTTTTTTTTTTTGGTTGAACATCTAAAATTATCATTTAAGATTAGCCAAGCTTAAGAAAAGTGATTTGATCAATCGTATTAAGATTAGCAATCCCCAACAAAAGAAGTTAATTTATAAACGAGCGTTTGGTCATATCTGCCATATTTATAAATTAAAAAGATAGTTGCCATATTTATAAATTAAAAAGATCTTGCAAGGTGTTAAAAAGATATACGTAGCTCAACCAAAAAAGAAAAGAAAAGATATATGTAGGTTTCGACCAAAAAAAAGAAGATATATGTAGGTTCTACCAAAATAAATAAATAAAAATAGATGTACGGTAATTTCATAAATTTTAACCACCGAGCCGGGTAAACAAACTCTCTGTAATATCTTGTTTCAAGATATTAACAAGATTTTGACGTTAAAAAACGATACATTGACACCGTATATACACACACATAGGCTTATATTTTCTGTCATCAAACCTATATTAGATACTTGCACTAATCACCCCACCCTGAAAACTAATCCAGCCTGCGTAACTCGACCAGCCATGGCACCCGATCACGAGACCTCATACTCGACCGACGCGATCCGCTACACGATCCGAGCCACCGAGAGCCTGCGCCCAGACCACAGATCAATGCGGCTCACCGAGCGATGCCTTGTGGCGCAAGTAACCATATGCTCGCCCCGCCGGGCTCGAGTCTGCATCCGGTGCCCTAACTCGACCGCCCACGAGCCCGACTACGAGGCCCGGCTAGCCAAGGAGCTCCAACGCGAGTACCTACCAAGAGCCATCCCGACGAGCTCGGCCACGAGAGTCGCTGAAAGTGTCATGTTGGTAATCCGCTCGGCGACCGGGGCCCACCAGTGCAAGGGAAAAACGCTGCTCGAGGTTTGTGTCCACGTCACTGAGTTTTTGGTGGACGAGACGCCGGTGGAGAGGGCGCTCAGGATGTGCCTTGAGGAGGCGGCAACGTCGGCCGCCGCTCGGTCCGTGGCCAGGATCATTGAGGACTATTTGCTTCTTAGGGCTTAGATATTGGTCTTGTTTTTTTTTGTTTTTTGAGCAAACTAGGGCTTGATGCATGGTTTGGGTATTGCGTTTCAAGTTTAGATTGAACCTTAGCTTGATGTATGTGAATGATGACTGTTTCATGTTTTTTCAAGATTAGTTTACACTCCTCATAATTGTAATTTAATGTACGAGTAGTATTAAAATTTTGATCCAAGTGATATATATGAGATAGATTTGGTTGAATTTGTTCTTGATCAGTCTAATAGGAGCAATAGCTTTGCATGGTTTATGATACTGTGGCTCGGTTAGTTTTAGTCCTCTTTTGTTTTTTGTTTTCTCCATTTTTACTTTCCTTTTAGTTTTAGTGGTAGTTTTTCTTTTTGGTTTTGTTCTAGTCTTTTCGGTTTAGTTTATTGAGGGGTTTGTTATTTCATGTGTTGTATTGGGCATATTCAATCTAGGTCGGTTTTTCGCGTTTGCGGTTTTTTCATGAGTAAATGTTGTCGTTGTTCTTAGTCAGTCTAAACACCTAGTGTTCTCAGCTCTAGCATGCACGTGGTCTCAGCTCTAGCATGCATGTTGATTGGAATTTGGTCGAGCTCTTTCTAATCGATCAATTAAAATTGATTTTTCTAGTTTGTTTCTCTGTTAGTTAGTCTATTTACCTTGTGCAGATTTGTTGGGCTGGGTTTTATTTGTTTCCTCTTAAAATTGTTGCATAAATTCATTTTATTAATTGCCTTGTCATTAGGTTGCATATCGCCTTTCAAATTTAGATTAAACCTTGATGTGAAAGATCCATATGAACCCACATTAGAAAATTGGATGTTCTTCCGAATTCCCAGCAGAGATCAAACAGGGCTCGGTTGTAATTGTGTGAATGCAAAGGCCTTGGTTCCACTCTTAGGTTTCCTATCATCGGCTCAAAAAACCGAACCAAAACCGAAATTCATGAATTTGATGAACTTCGGTTCGGTTTTCTCGGTTTTCGATAAATATAATGTTTTTCTTTGAGAAATTCAAACAGAAACCGAAATTCTGAAATTTATTGAACCGAACCGAATCCTACTCCATTTGTTTCAGTTCGGTCTATATTTTCGGTTGGGACCAACCTTGCTCAGCCCTAAAAACAATGGGATTACATGTTGAATGCCCATGAAAGCAAAGTGAATGCCAATTAAGCAATTCAGTTGAATTATTGGAAATGTAGTGGCAGACATTAAGCAAAGGGGTTACATGTTGAGTACCCAAACAACCTTGGAAGTTGGCAAGGCTAGCTCAGCCAGTGAATCAAAACACGTACATGAGAACAATTCTCATTACATAATACAAACAAACGACGTCGATCTGATCTGGCTCGATCATAAGGTCAAGCCCGAGCCAGCAAGCTTTTCAAGGGTGTGTAACGTACTCAAGTTAGGGATAAGAGAGGAAAGGGAGAAAAGAGATAGAAAGAAAGGGATTTCTGTTATTGATTTCAGATACCTTTCACAAAGCTGAATCGAGACTTAAATCTGTTCCAACAAACTCAACAACTCTCCTCAATTTACATTTCGGCCCACATTTATAACATTTGCACTAAACTGCCCCTGCACCCAACTAACAACAATATATGACAAATACCTCGCTCCTATAAAACTTTGACCTCAAAGTTTATACAATTGACAGACCAACATTACTCGCAAAATTCTGGAAATTGACTCAAAACATGCCTAGCAGCTTCCCATGTGGCCTCTTCCATAGACAAGTTCTTCCACTTAATGAGCCACTCGGTAATAGGATCTCTGTTTGCCAGAAACGTCACCCTTGTATCCAACACAGCTTCAGGGGCCACTATTATTTCACCAGAATCAGTAGCCAGAGGAGGATCACTCACTGATGTAATAGCAGGACCAACTCTTCTCTTGAGTTGAGAAACATGGAATACATCATGTATCCTAAAAGTAGAAGGAAGCTTAAGCTTGTAGGCTACCGAACCCACCCTACTTAGCACCTCATAAGGGCCATAAAACTTAGCACTAAGCTTCAAATTCTTCCTTAGTGCAACAGATGCCTGCCTATAAGGTTAAAGCTTCAAATACACAAAGTCCCCCACATCAAAACTGCGTTCAGACCTTTTCTTATCAGCATAGCTCTTCATTCTAGCCCGAGCCTCTAGCAAATTATGCCTACATAAATGCAATACTCTCCTCTTCTCTTGCAAAAAATCATCCACAGAGGCTGTCCTAACATCAGAAGAGTTGATTCCCAACTGAGGAGGAACAAAACCATACAAAGCTTGGAAAGGGGTCATACCTAAGGAAGTGTGTGCGCTTGTATTGTACCACCATTCAGCTAAGTACAACCATTTGACCCATAGTGAAGGCCTGTCTGAAGTCATGCATCTTAAATAGTTTTCCAGACATTGATTAACCCTTTCCGTTTGTCCATCACTTTGAGGATGGTAAGCTGAGCTGTAATGTAATGCAGTCCCCATAATCTTCCATAACTCCTTCCAAAAAGTACTCAAAAACACCTTGTCCCTATCTGACACTATGCACTCAGGAGCTCCATGTAACTTATACACATTTTTCATGTATTCCTGAGAAACTGAAACTGCAGAAAATGAATGTGCTAGAGCAATGAAATGTGCATACTTTGTAAGTCTGTCCACAACCACCATAATAACTGACTTCCCCTGAGATCTTGGCAACCCTTCAATAAAATCCATACTCACTTGAGTTCATGCCTATGCAGGAATTGGTAAAGGCTGCAGTAATCCAGGATAAGGAACATGTTCTCCCTTACTCCTTTGACAAACATCACATTTTCTCACAAATTCTTCCACTGAAAACTTCATTCCTGGCCAATAAAACAGACTTTTAAGGCGACTGTAAGTTGCATTCATACCTGAATGACCACCAAGAGGCTCTTCATGCATAGCAACTGACAACTGCTTCCTCAATGCCTCATGCTCACCAATGTATAGACGCCCCTTATACTTAAGAATCCCTTACAGACTTGCAGCTCAGAATCCTTCCCCACAGCAGCTTTAGCCAACAACTCTTGTACCTTGTTATCCCCATCATAACTCTCAAGAATCTGAGTCATCTACATTGGCACTCCAGCTGTCACCATAGCACATACATGCTCCTTATTCTCAAACCTTCTGGACAGAGCATCTGCAACTACATTTTCTTTGCCCTTCTTAATTATAAGCAATTGAATAAGACAATCCCAATAACCTCCTCACAGCCTTTCTCTGCAAATGAGTAGTAACCTGCTGCTCCAACAAATATTTAAGAGCTTTATGATCTGTCCTTATGAAGAAATGAGCAGGTTCCAAATAGTGGCGCCACTTTTCAACAGCCAGTAAAATAGCCAACAATTTGATGAACTTTGGTTCGGTTTTCGATAAATATAATGTTTTTCTTTGAAAAATTCGAACCGAAACCGAAATTCTGAAATTTATTGAACCGGAAACCGAATCCAACTCCATTTGTTTCAGTTCGGTCTATATTTTCGGTTGGTACCGAACCTTGCTCAGCCCTAAAAGCAATGAGATTACATGTTGAATGCCCATGAAAGCAAAGTTTGAATGCCAATCAAGCAATTCAGTTGAATTATTGGAAATGTAGTGGCAGACATTAAGCAAAGGGGTTACATGTTGAGTACCCAAACAACCTTGGAAGTTGGCAAGGCTAGCTCAACCAGTGAATCAAAACACATACATGAGAACAATTCTCATTACATAATACAAACAAACGACGTCGATCTGATCCGGCTCGATCATAAGGTCAAGCCCGAGCCAGCAAACTTTTCAAGGGTGATCTGATCGAGCCTACTCGCCATCTCCGGTGTCAAGTAGTTCCTCCAATCGCCCACCTTCGCTTTCCTAAAGTAGACGTCATTACGAATCGTGTCCCTATGCTTCCCGGTTGTGTTCACCTCTCAACGTTCACTTTCACGTCGCTCATCATATCCTTGTACTTCAAAAACAAGATCCTTTCAGGATGACCTAGGCTCGCCTTCCAATATCCCACCACATGATCCCAATAGCTCCCATATATCGATCCTTCCCCTTTACAGAAATCATCAAACAACCTTTCCAAAGTCACGGTCTCTAGCTGATCACTAGGAACCATCTTTTGTAAGAAGTGCCAGTACGAAACAAACACGTCCTTAGGGTTCCTACATATGTACACAAGCTTACACCCCGAATCGAGAACCGGCCTAGGTAAGGACGCGAAGGGCATGTGAGTGGACAACAAGGGAAAACCGGGCTCCCGGGGAGCCCGGTTTTGGGCTATGTCTATCTCTATGAAAGGGACGAGGTCGTGGGAAACCGAGGCGAGAAGAGGGTGGTGTTTGGAGAAGGGGTCGAACCGGGTTCGGGCTACAATGGCAAAAGCTAAGGACTTTAACCATGTTGTGCCGCTCTTTGGGCTGCTACAAAATGATTGTGTCGGATGGAGAAAGGGGTAGCTCAGATGGGCTTAAAGCTTTCACTTTGATGATTCCTTCTACCATTTGACGATACACGTCATTGTTAGATGGAGGTTTGTTTCTGGTTTCTTGAGAAGCCATGGATGTGATGAGCAAGGAGCTAGTACTATATGGAGGGATATATGCCATTGTGTTTGCCCTCCATTGAGATCTTATACACAAAATGAAAAGACACTGCAAAATAGTTGGTCAAATTCATGGGTACCATACGTGCTATGTGGTGGTGAAATAGTAGTTGGAATATGTTCATGTGCACCTTTCAAAACCAATTAACTAATCAATTATCATCTATCTATACAACTTGAATAAGGCAA
This sequence comes from Polygonum maritimum, assembly GCA_963924305.1. Taxonomy (NCBI): domain Eukaryota; kingdom Viridiplantae; phylum Streptophyta; class Magnoliopsida; order Caryophyllales; family Polygonaceae; genus Polygonum; species Polygonum maritimum. The sequence goes on from OZ002737.1 coordinate 1,001,277, forward strand.
CACCTCTTTTAGCTTGTTTTTAATTAACTCCATTTCCTTTTTTTTTGAAATCAAATCTATCTTTACAACTTGAAAAATCCAACACATCCAATAACTTAAATGTTGTGAATTTACCCCAAATCCTCCAAATCTTTTAAATTCCTTAACAGTTGAATTCCAAATTCACCACTTTGGGCTTCTTCGCCTGCCAGCCATCATTATTGGCTGAATCCCAATTGCTTTAAATTGGCAACAGTTTGCTTCCATGTCTCATCAGTTTTTGATTCTTGGCCTGCCACCATTATTGGCTAAATTGATGCACCTATACTCCTCCACCAGTTCAGCTACACCAAGAGCCACCTCCACACAGTATATATACACACCCATGGTCCTCCGAACACCCATAGTCCTCCGAACTCCCACGTCTTGGTTTCCAATTCTTTCATTTCAGAGAATCTTAGAAACTCAATGCAGACCAGGAATCACAGACCAAGGCATTGGAATTCAATCACTATACCAAAACAGTACCAAAAACAACAATTAAAGGAAGAATAGAACAGAAAATCCGCCTGAAATCTGCCGTGCGAGCGGCGCCGGGAATCGGGTCAACGGCGGGCGGACGATCGCCGAGGACATCGCGAATTGCATGATCAGCATTCGCATCGTCGCCTTCTTCGTGGTCCCTAGAATTCCGAAGATCCTCTTGATAAACCCCATCTGTGTGCGAAAGCAATTGGACAGAGGAGGGAGGCGAGTTTAGGGGAGGTGACCAAACACAGCGAGCGGCCGGCAGAGTACAGCGGCGGCGGCAACGGACGGCGGATTTGTACGGAGCGGTCTGATTATTTGGGTCCGGGAGGAGGTGGGGGAGAAGTGGTGAATTGGTGAATTGTGGCTCATAGAAAGCGTGGCTTGCCTTATGTACTCTGTGTATAAGACAACTAATGTGATGTAAATTAATTGGACCTCCTTTAGTAGTACTTACTCTTCTAAAAAAAATGTACCACTTACTTTCAATATATGTTATTAGATTATTACAATTATTAAACACACGTTATGATAAGACTCTATCAATATATGTTATTAGGTTATGATAAGACTCTATCAATATATGTTATTAGATTATTACACCATGCATTCGGATCACTTTACACGTTTAAATTATATTTTCACCAATCAAAATATTTGAAATACGGATACAAATAATATTGCCCCGTACGATACAACATAAAATCATTATAGAGAAATAATATTTACATGTTTAAATTATATTTTCATCAACCTAAAATCTAAGGTAAATTATTATAGCTCTTTTGATACAAATTATGAAAACTTAACAATTGAATTATAGAGAAATAAAATTTAAAAAATAAAAACAATACAAACTCAATTCAACCGCAAATTATAAAAAAACAAAATAACTATGAACTTTTGAATATATATATAGCAAAAAAAAATAGAAAAAATTGGCCCGCGCATAGCGCAAGCATCACACCCTAGTAATAATAGTAATAGGGAAAACGAAAAAATTAATCATATCAAATCCTATCAAATCCAAAAATTAGCATTTTTTATTAGGTCAATGATAAAGGCTAATCTAAAGCCAACTCAGTGTTTTGTAATATTCTATCGTAAAAATCATAGGGAAAACGAAAAAATTAACCACTACCACGTTATATAAGAGACTAATAATAGAAATATTTTGTAAATCTTAAACTTTTGGTTTTTTTAATCATTCTTATGAAGGGTTCACTATTTCATTTTTAAGGTTTTACTTTCTGTTTTTGATATGTTCATCGTGTTTTCTTAGGTCATACACTAGAAAAACCGAATTATCATTTTCTAATCTAGCATTTGTCATTGACCTAATAATTGTAATATTCTATACAAAAATAAATCATATCCGATCCACTCTTAACATGTGGACAAAAGATGGAGCGGATGATTTAGGCTCGTCCTACTCTGGTTAGAAGGCCTAGTGTTTTCCTCTTCGTTTAAAAAAAAAAAAAAAAAAACTGTGTTTTGTAAACAAGTGCAAAACTGTTTCTAATCCCATCAAAACCTGTAACTACTAACTACAACCTGCTTCTAAAGAAACAACACTTACCTCAACCAATTCCTGCAACAATCAGCCAAATCATGGTTGCCAAAGACTCAAAGATTTACCAATAATCTCCACAGGAGCAACTTCCATCCTTAAAATGATGGAACCTTTTACCATCCCTAACAACAATCTCCCTCTGAACCACCTTTGAAATAATCTTAATAGCGTTATGGCAATCTCCACAGATCCTAAGGTTCTTGAAAACCCTGATTGTCGCCCCCGCCGGTAGCCTCAACAATCCATAAGCAACAGCAAGCTTCTCACTATGAGTTGACAAACTACACTCCTTCTGGTCCAACTCCACATCATGTAGCACATACTTCGTCTGCGGAACGTACCCGAGTTCCCTCATCTTGAGTCCTAACTCCTTGAGATAAGCATACACAGCTTGCACTTCCGGATGCACCGTGTCATCCACCAAGAACACGTGGACATTGCTTTCGACCTCGATCCAGCTACACCCGGGTTCCTTTTTAACTCCTCTGTCTCTCATCATTTTCCTTACTCTTGCCTTGTCATCCCAGTAGCCTGCCTCTGCATACATGTTTGACAAGAGCACGTACGTTCCGTCGTGTTTAGGGATCAGTTCCAGAAGCCTTTCTGCTGCTTCGATCCCGAGCTCCAGGTTCCCATGGATCCTGCAGCCAGCAAGAAACGCTTCCCAAACGGGCGCGCTTTGTTCAAAGGGCATCTTTTGAATCAGTTCTTTAGCTTCTGGGAATTTACCAGCACGGCAGAGTAAATCGGTCATACGAGCATAGTGATCTTCACCAGGGGTGATTCCATAAGTACTGTCCATGGAGTCAAAGTAAATTTGGCCTTCTTTTACCAGCCCGGCGTGGCTACAGGCTGTGAGAACGGTTAAAAATGTAATCCTGTCAGGCAGAATCTGCTCTTCAAGCATCATTTCATAGAGTTCTAATGCTTCATTTCCGTGCCCATGTTGCCCTAGACCTGCAATCATTGCATTCCAAGATACGGAGTCAACAAAAGGCATAGTGAGGAATAAAAGCCGAGCAGAGTCCACAACACCGCATCTTGAGTACATGGTTATGAGAGCGTTTCCAGCTGAGAGGCTTGATTCGAATCCAAACCGAACAATTTGACCATGGAGTTGTCTCCCGTGTTCCAAAGCTCCTAAAGAAGAGCAAGCGGTAAGTGCACCGGCAAAAGTATAATCACAAGGCTGAAAGCCCTCCATTTTCATTTGATTTAGTAACTTAAGGGCTTCTTCACCACATCCATTTTGAGCCAGAGTTGATACCATCACAGTCCATGTTAAGATGTTCTTCTCAGGCATTTTGTTGAATATTTGCTTGGCTTCACCAATGCACCCACAGTTCATGTAACCTGACAAAACCGCATTCCACGAAACTAGATCTCTCACAGGCATCTCGTCGAAAACATACCTTGCCTTGTCAATTTCACCGCTCTTGCAATACAAGGTGACTAAGCTGTTGTTTATGGACGACGAAGCATGAGATTCATATTTAACCCCTTTTCGCAATATGTATGCGTGCACGGATTTCCCAAGATTGAATAGCTTGGACTCGGCACAAGCACTAAGCACACTGGTGTAAGTGAACTCATCCGGTCGAATCCCTGTGAGACACATTCTTCTACAGAGAGCCAGTGCTTGTGAATAAAGCCCATGGTGGGCATAGCCCGAAATCATGGCATTCCAGCCGACGACATGCTTGTCGCTCATCATACTAAACACCTCAAATGCTGAACTCAGGTCATTGCTCCTCACATACCCTGTGATCATTGTAGTCCAAGTCAGCTCATCCCTCTCTGGCATCTCATCAAACAGCCTCCTAGCGGCCGCCAACAAATACTTAGACGAACCAGACGGATACGAAGCGCATGTCACATAAAGCGCCAAAAGGGCATTCAACACCGAAGTGCAGCATCCCGTTCCGGACTTCAGAACCCGAGAATGTAGCTGCTCGCAGTCTCGTGCACCCTCTGATACAAGCCTTAGAGCACTAAGCAGAGAAGAACACGTGAAATTGTCCGGCTTAAAACCGAATCGCACCATCTCTTTGAACACTCCAACAGCTCCATGCCCATCACCATTCTGAGCATAGCCACTGATCAAGGCATTGTAGCACACAACATCCCTCATTCGAACCGGAGTCTGGTCGAAAACCTCCCTCGCCTGTTTTAAGCACCCCCGGGAAGAGTGGGCGGTGATCATGGTCGTTCTTGCCACGACATCTGGTTGGGGAATTTCGTCGAACAGGTGGTGTGCATAGGTCAGCTTGTTGAATTTGACATAGAGGTCGATCAGGGTGTTGAGGATGTGGGCCCGGGGATTGAACCCGGATGTGATCATGTGCGCGTGGACGGTCCGGGCGAGAGAATACGAGGTGGGTAGGCGTCGCCGGCATTGTTGGAGGTGGCCGGCGTAGTGGCTGGCGAGTAATTGGGCGTCCTGAGCTTGACGGGAAATGCGATGGGGAAGGTCTATAGCACGAGCGAGATGCATAACGACTAGGAATCGTGATGTATTGAATTGAAAATCTGAACGGAACTGAAGAATCGGAGTTCAGGCAAGTTTTCCGGTGTCAATTTGTTCATTCTCGTCGGCGTTGTGGAGAGCGACGGTGTTTGTAGCGGGACAGCGTCTTTAACTGCCAAGTCATACGGGGAATTTTGAATTTTTTTACTAAATACGGAATTTTTCGGTTTTTTTTTTTTTTTTTTTTTTTGAATAGGTAAGAATTCGGAGTACCAAATAAATTTGATAGTCCGAGAGACCGTTAAACGACAGCCTAGAAAGGCTAAATGGGTCAAAAAAAAGCCCCATAAGGCAGGCAGAATTTACTAAGGATATCACAAATTCTCAAAAAACAAGAGCAAAAATATTGGAATCGGGGTGAGTCAAGCACTAAGAAAAACTTAGCGTCGCAGGCATCAAGTCGACCCATCCTGGGGTGTGCGAAATGGACAAATGACGTTCCCTCCACCGAAATGAAGGATCTTCAGATGCCCCAAGCACCAAGCAACCTGGCCTAGCACAGCTCGATCCGAAAAAACCAACAAAGCTCTTGCTCTTCAAAAATTTATATGCAATTAAAGAACAAATAATTCTGCCAAAAAGCATTATTATTCAAAGGGTGATGACTGAAAGACACATGCACCACCATCCTTGTTCACAAAGGACTGTTTGGTGGTGGGGGTGGGATTGTGGAAATTAAGTAAGCAACTGGTATGTAGGTTGGTCTAAAAGCTAATAGAGATCACTAATTCACAATTATCTTGGTAGAAATTAAGTAAGCAATTGGTATGCAGGTTGGTCTAAAAGCTAATAGAGATCTTAATTTCACTAATTCACAATTGTTCCACAAAATAACCAGGAGAGCAGAATTTGATCAAAGCAAACATCATGATGCCATTTTTGTTCCAAACCGACAGTCGAAGAAAACATGCAAGAGTTAGATAATGTTCTCATAGACACCACATAACTTATCCAGCAAATCTGACAAACCAATTGCAAGTTTCCATTGTTCTTGTTCTTCTTAATTGGTACCAAAGGAAAGGCACCAAAAATTGTACACAACTGCACTTTTCATTCTCCTCGACCCGTAGTTGTCCATGCTCTATACTTCCTGAATCATTTCATATTTGTTATGTTGGGCTGTTACTAAATGTTCTGGGACAAAAAAGAGTAATGGAAAACATATTGTCAAGATAGCAATTTTTGGGTGGTATTTTCATCAAACATTCAACAGAGGTCTTTCATGCAAGTAGCCCAATTGTTGTTCACAAGAGTAGTACTACTACAGGTCTAGACAACCGTAGCATACTCGGACTCATCTTGTTCAAAAGGGCAGGTTTTCCAGAAGATTGTTCGTGTTGTGATTGGTCAAATGTATAGAGATGGTACTAGCAAGCAATTGTTCAAACTCAATAAGAACTTTTCTTGACAACAATGTAAGATACAACCTTTGTTTGTTCTGAGTATGGTGGTTGGGAGAAAGGAAGTTCCTCGGACGGCGCTCAAGCGCCGTCCTTGAGACCCCCACAGACTTCCACCGCTCGAAGAACGAAAGGCGAAATTGAGAGATCTTTGAGCCTTGAGGACTCAGATCTGGCAAGAAAAAAAGATTCTAGGATAGATTTGGAGGGGATTGTTCATTCTAGCTTGAATCAGAGGAGTTAAGGTATAAAGATTTGGGGTTGAAATTTGGGGCTTGAGGAGTTAGGGTAAATACCACCTTCATATTGTTTGCCTAGCTAATTCCTCATGTACAAAATTTGGCTGTCAATAACAATATTGTTTAAAATTCGGCTAAAATTAAAGAATGTTCAATGATCAAGCAAAATGACACAAAAATTCGTTGTTCGGATTTCGGAATTTTTCGGTTTTATTTCCTCAATTAGACTGCCGTGAAAAATAATTTCGGTGTTAGGAAGCATAAATGTTAAATATCGGCAAAATACATGTACGGCCCCCTGTACTTGTCGTTTTTTTGCAAACGGCCCCCTCTACTTTGAAATATTCTATTGAACGCTTGTACTAACGTAACCCTATTCTATTGAACACCTTCGGACTCGGGTTCCATTGCGTGAAATGCACTCGCGCACACCTGGACATTTTTAATTTTTTGTAAAGCTTATGTGGACTTTTTTTAATGCCATGTGATATTTTTGCTTAAATTTTTGAGATAAAAACAATTTCCACATGTATAATGTTATATGACATGGACTTTATTTTATATTTATTAGAAAATAGAAAAAACAAATCCTATAATCCTCCTCTCCATGTCCGCGGCCCATCCAAACCCTTTACTTCCATCTCTGCAACTCGGAGCCGCCACTCGTTCCGATCGCCATCGACGGCGACCTCGTCTCCCAGGTTAGGATCGGACCCAAGTTCATTCAACTGAACCAAAGAGGTCGAGATTTAGGACGGATACGACGGAGTCGGGAGAAAGAATTCTTCACCGAAGGCAAATCAGAGTCGGGTCGAGCGGGAAATTGGGTGAGCGGAGGGAGCGAGCTAGAGCAAGGCCGATTGGAGCGCTTGTCGTCGGGAACGGCCGGCGGGATCGAAACCCAGATCTGAGGCTTAGTGCGAGGGCGAGAGAGAGAAAGAAAGACGGTGGAGGGGCGGCGATTTCATCGGGGTCGGATGTAGCCGAACGGGAGATGTCGGGGCGGTGCTGCAGTTTAGGGACCGCCGGCGCCGGGTTGAGCGAAGCAAGGAAGCGGGATCGAGAGGCGTGAGCGGAAGCGGAGCGAGGGCTGGCCGGGTGGGGAGCCAAGGCAGGTCGTCGGGGTCGGAACCGGGCGAGCGTGGGCGAACCCAGACTTGGATCCGGGAAAGTGGCCATGGGCGGCGTCGGGGCAAAACCGGAGAGAGAGGGAGAGAGGCGGAAAGGGGTCGGAGTTGGCCGGTGTGGTGGCTGCGAGCGTCGCCGTCGGGATTGGGCCGGGGTTCGGGTGTCTCGGTTCGTCGACCCATGGAGATGATGTCGGAGCACGAGACAACGCCGGGGCAGACGAGCTCGAGAGTGGTCTTGGTATGGACGAGGTCAAAGCCGTCGTCGGGGAGGGAGAGGTTGAGGTCGGTGAGGAGGAAGGCGGCGCTCACGCAAGGAGGATGAAGACAATCGACAGTAGCAAAATAGTTAATCAATTTACTTTTTTTTTTTTTGCCTAGAAAAGCCATCTCACCAAGTTTTCCTTATTCAACTCTCTATTGAGAGGGTGTAACGCACGCGAGATGACAGGGAGGCGAATAGGTATTCAATAGAATAGGGTTACGTTAGTACAGGTGTTCAATAGAATATTTCAAAGTAGGGGTGGCTGTTTGCAAAAAAACGACAAGTAAGGGGGGCCGTACATGTATTTTGCCGTTAAATATCACCCGAGTTTTAACTCTATCATCACCGATGTACATATTTTAACTTAAATACCCTTCAATAAATAAAAATCCAAAAAAACGGGAAAAGTAGCAAGACAACACCGATGAACGGATTTGCCTGAATCCTCACATGCCGGCAGATCGGCTAAGCAATAGGAGCACAATTTGGAGAACTCGACGAGATTGTAGCAGGATTTGCAGAGGAGGACGATTCGTCAATGGCTGTTTAGGATCCGAATCCGGTTGCTAGGGTTTGTGGTGTTGGTTCGGCGTTTACAGGCATGCGGTCAGGTTTGGCAATTCTCTGGTTTTCTTCTTCCGGATTGTCTTGTGGGAGGGTGGCCGGAGGTCCGATGAAGCCATGGAAGTCCGACGTCGCCGCCTGAGCACCGCCTCTAGAGTTCCGCCGTAGAGTTTGGTTTCAATGAGCCAGGGAAATATTGTGCAGTCAAAAGGTAGAAGAAGGGACACTGTGGGTTTTTTTGTAAATTTAGTATGCTTTTGGGGTAAAGTTGGAAAATAAAAATGGTGATATGTTTTTTTGAGTGATGTTTAGCATCCCTAGTTAGGAAGAGACAATGTCTGTGACAAAGGTTTTGCTATTTATTCTTGTCAAATTCTAATGTTATTTTAATTTTTATCTTTTTATTTATTTGTAGGAAAAATGACTTGGAATAATCCCAAGTATCAACATTCTACCAAGAATAATCTCATGTTTTGATATTGCTTTTAGCAATCCGAATTATGTTAATATTAACTAAAATCGATATCGAAAGATTTTCCGGTATATTTTCCGGTGGGTTTAATGACATGGCAGTCGAAAATGTGACGTGGCGAGGAATCCTTATTATTTTAATGTTTTTATGGTCCATGTCACTCATATTTGCCATGTCAACCTATTATAATAAGAAATTAAATAAAAAAATTTGACCAAAAAAAAGAAAAAAATAACTAAAAAAATGAACAATTGAAAGAATCTAATTAATTAAGTTCCACGACATTTGTAATTATGAAAGTATCTATTTAACAATTGAAACAAAAAAATTATAACCTATAACCTGCATTTAAGAACAAATACAACGATGAAGATGAAGAATTGTTGGGCTGGTGGCGGCAACCCAAGACGCCGCCGTTCCGTTCGCGGACAACCCTAACTCCGCCCAACATCTTGCAGAGAACGCGAATCGGCCGTCGTTCGCCCGGACCGCCGTCGTTCCGTTCCCGAACCCCACCACCCAAGTCGCGTCGAACACGGCCGGCCAGATCCCGTACCCTAATTTGGCCGCCGCCCCTCAGTTCGAGCCATTCGCGACCGTCGCGTCGCCACACCAGTTTGCACCGCTCGCCGACCAGTTTTCGGCGATTTCCGACCCCGCCCTACTTGTCGGCGATTTCCTACAAGCAAACTGCGTCGGCTATTTCAGATCTGCTTTCGGGAACCCTACCGTCCCCGTTCGGCCAGAGATTGCAGCAGCGGCCTTCGCCGGACAACAGCCGCCGATTCCTCTCCAGGCAGCGCTCGTCGGGATCCCTCCACCAGCCCAACAGTTCTTCATCTTCATCGTTGTATTTGTTCTTGAATGCAAGTTACTGGTTTTACTTTTTTTTTGTTTCAATTGTTAATTAGATACTTTCCTAGTTTCCTAATTATAAATGTTCGTGGAACTTAATTAATTAGATACTTTCAATTGCTAAATTTTTTTGTTAATTTGTGTTTTAATTTTCTTATTATAATAAGTTGACATGGCAAATAATGTGTGATATGGACCATAAAAATTTTTAAATAATAAGGATTCATCGCCATGTCATATTTCCGACCGCCATGTCATTAAAACCCGCCGGAAAGTATACCGAAAAATCTTTTGATATCGATTTTGGTTAATATTAACATAGTTCGAATTGCTAAAAGCAATATCAAAACATGGGATTATTCTTGGTAGAATGTTGATACTTGGGATTATTCTAAGTCATTTTTCCTTTATTTGTATGAACTTTTTTTGATATTCAAGATTTTATATTTATTAACGTTAATTATCTTAATAAAAAATTAATATATAAATATTTTCATCAAATACTCTAACATGTTTCGTGAGGAGCGGGTGCTCTTCCAAGTAGTGGTCAAAACGGGTTCGTGTCGTAATTGCACGGGCTAAGGCCTTGAGCCAAGTGGTTCCACTCTTAGGGATGTTACATATGATTACGTATTTTAAGGGCTCTTGAAATGCCAAAACTCCTCTAAGTATAGGAACCCATTACCAAAAACCTTGGTAATTAAAGATTGTACAATGTGCAATACCAAAACTCCTCTAAGTACGCCGGTCAAGCCCTTTATAAAGTTTTTGTTTTTTTTTTTGATGAAAAGCCCTTTATAAAGTTTTATTCATGGAGACTAAAACAAAGAACTCTAATATATTATACAATCTCCAAATTGGACTACACATCTTTACAATCCTTGTAACATTACTTATCACAAGTAGTACAGTACGTACGTGATCGAGATGATCAATGTACGGTCCATCATTATTCTTGTTCATCTAATACTACATGTTACACAAATGTTAAGCCATAACTACCAAGCTTCTCAACCGTGATCTGGTCGATCTTATTTCCCATCTCCTCTGTCAAATAGTTTCTCCAGTCATTCACCTTACCTTTCCTAAAGAAACACGAATTCGGCATACTGTAATCCTCATCCCTTACACGCTCCTCGCGATGCCTCCCAATCTTATTCACCTCCAAGTTACTCAAACTCCCAAAGCTACACATCTCGACGATCCTCTTCACAACGCCGTCTCTCTCTTCTTCTCTCGAAAACGGGTAGCCCATGAACTCCGCCAACTTCCTAACATATGACTCTGTACCATTCATCATATCCTCATACTTTAAGAACAAAACCCTACCCGGGTGATCCAGACTCGCCTTCCAGTACTCTAGCACATGATCCCAGTACGGCCCGCATATTGAAACCCCTCTACAGAAGAGATCAAACGCCTCCTCCAAGGGAGAAGACTCTATCGTAGCTTCAAACTTGTGCATGAAATGCCATGTTGAAACAAAAACGTCCTTAGGGTTTCTACAAATGTACACGATCTTGCACCCTAGAGATGAGGTAGATTCGGGTAAGGCCGAGTAGGGCATGTGGGTGGACAACAAAGGAAGCTTGGGGTCTCGTGGTGTTCGCTTTAGAGCAACATCGATTTCTATGAACGGGATCAAGTCGTGTGGAACCGCGGCGAAAAGAGGGTGGTTTGTGGAGAAGGGGTCGAATCGGGCTCGAGTTGCTATTGAGAAAGCTAAGGCCTTGAGCCAAGTGGTGCCACTTTTCATGAAGCTACATATGATGATATCGGACGATGAAAGGTTGAAATGACAAGAGTCTAACTCTTGGGCTTCTAGGGTTCCTTCTAGGTATAACCGAATGTACCAAAAGCCTTGGTATTTGTATAGAGGGAAGCCATTGTTTGAATCAGTTTCAAGATTTGAGATTAGGGTGGTGTATTTGTGGGTTAGTGGGTCCTGTAGTTTGTTTCCTTGAGAAGCCATGGATTCTATAATATGGGTTCTCTAGCTAGATAGATGTGAAAGGAAATTGTTTAGTTTAGAGACAAATTATGTACTTAAAATAAGTTCAAATGTGTCAAAGATGTGTAAGTAGAAATGAAACGTGTGCAAGGGTAGCTTGCTAAGTGTCCACTTGTTGTACAAGTGTTGCAAAAATGGTTACACGTATTAAGAGTTCATAATGGATGTTCGTGTCGGCAAAAGGTCATCCACATCATCAGTGACATCAGAAATTTGAGCCACTAGCTAGGTGAAGAGGTTTTTTGGACTGTTCTTGAATCTTTTGACATGTCAATGCTATTGGACTTATACGTAAAACTAATCTAAAGTCAGATACGTCACCCGTTTAATCACACCTCATCGGAATTTAACGAAAACCACCCTTTTTAAGTTTACATTTTTTTTTAAGTTAAACGGTTAATTGTATTAAAAACAGCTAGTTGCAAAATTGGCTAGGTTAATGCTAGCAAATTACATGTTCTCCACTCTCAAGTCTCTCTAAGAATTTTTTAAGATCTTTCGACCTTCTCTTCCATCTTGCATTACAACAATTTCTAATATGCCTTTCGCACATCATGATACACTAATCTACATCAATTGTTTGCTAGTTGAACAACTTCATGTTTCTAGCTTTCCAAACAAAGTAATCAACTACACTGCAGTGATTCCACAAGTTGTCATACCATGAAAGCTTTTTTGGTCATGGTCTACCATTTGAGTACGTTTACAAAGATAATCCAAATCAAATATTGCACCATATTCTACAGTTGGATCGACGACATCTATTCTTTGTTTAACCTTAACTCTCAAGTTTTCCCTTGAAAGGTTTTTCTTACACCAAACATTCAACCAACTCTCTCAAAGGTCTCACCAAGTACGTACACAAAATGAGGCTCGGATATTATTTCCTATTCAATTAAAGAGATCGAATAATAATTCCTCGACCTTAATCTTCTCATAATAATGATCACACACTTCCCCTGAGAAAGGGTGTCTTACATAAAGGAGAAATTTGAAATACAACATTGAACTCTTACACAACGATAATATTGAAGTACACATTACACAACGATAATAATACACAGTACTATAATAAGTACACGTTACACAACGATAATAATGAAGTACACATTACTTATGATAGTAAGTGATCGAGATGATCACTATACGGTCAAACATTATTCTTATTCATCTAGCACTACAAGTTACACTAGTGTCAAGCCAGAATTACCAAGCTTCTCAACTGTGATCTCGTCGATCTTATTTCCCATCTCATCCGTCAAATAGTTTCTCCAATCATTCACCTTACCTTTCCTAAAGAACATCGAATTCGCCACACTATAATCCTCATCTCGTATATGTCCCTCACGATGCTTCCCGGTTTTATTCACCTCCAAGTTGCTCAAGCTCCCAAAGCTACACATCTCGACAATCCTCTTCACAACACCGTCTCTCTCTTCTTCGCTCGAAAACGGGTAGCCCATAAACTCCGCCAACTTCCTAACATAAAACTCTGTATCATTCATCATATCCTCGTACTTTAAGAACAATATTTTGTCAGGACGATCCAAACTGGCCTTCCAAAACTCCAAAACATGATCCCAATAAGGCCCACTGAGTGAAACCCCTCTACAAAAGAGATCAAAAGCCTTCTCCAAGGGATAAGACTCGTTCTTGGATATAGCCTTCTGCATGAAATGCCAGGAAACAAAAACGTCCTTAGGGTTTCTACAAATATACAAGATCTTGCACCCTAAAGACGATACCGATCCGGGCAAGGCCGAGTAGGGCATGTGGGTGGACAACAAAGGAAGGTCAGGGTCTCGTGGCGTTCGGTTAAGAGCAATATCGATTTCTATGAACGGGATCAAGTCGTGTGGAACCGCGGCGAAAAGAGGGTGGTCTTTGGAGAACGGGTCGAATCGGGTTCGAGTTGCGATTGAGAAAGCCAAGGCCTTGAGCCAAGTGGTGCCACTTTTCATGCAACTACATACGATGGTATCGGACGATGAGAGGTTAAACTCAGATGGGTCTAACTCCTGGGCTTCTAGGAGTCCTTCTAGGTACAACCGAACGTACCAAAAGCCTTGGTATTTGTATAGAGGGAAATCATTTGATAGCCAACTGCCTGAATCGTTTTCAAGGTTTGAGATCAAGGTGGTGTATTTGTGGGTTTTTGGGGCTTGGAATTCGTCTCCTTGAGAAGCCATGGATTAAGGGGTAGTACGTACTCTGGCTAGATGTGGAAGGGGAGATTTAGGCAGTTTAGGGACGGAATAGGTACTTATTAGTCAGAATAAGTTAAAATAAGGACGAGTAGATATGATAGATATGAAACGTGGGCAAGGGTTGATAGCTATCCACTACCATCGATGGGTACAGCTAGAGCTCATTAAGCATGTTCGTGTCCCACATGTGTTTTTTGGACTGTTCTTGAATCTGATATGTACAAGAGTACACACATTGTTATACCAAACCTTTGGCCACAGAAGAAATGCGTTATATGTACAAGAGTACACACGTTGGTAGACCAAACCTTTGGTATTATATATCTCTACTACTTTACTGTAGTATTTATGTCACGTATTATTTATATAATAAAATAATTAATTGGACCCTTTTTTATACAAATTAGTTAATTATAATTTCATATAATCTTATCCCGTAAAAATTGCTTTAAAATTACCGAAAGTTAGGAATCATCCCGAAAATTATGAATTATCTTTTACCAAGAATTAGTTGTAATCTTCTGATAAATGTTATTATTTAATAAAACGTGATATTTATCGTAAAATAATTTTTGAACAAATCCAACTTATTTATATTATGATTGAGTTGATTTACTATTGATAAAAAACACTACTCACAATACGAAGTCTTAGATAATATATTTAGGCGGTCTAATGGACGATATCACTGATGTCGTCTCTCTGGTCGAATCTCTCATGGTAATTAGCTCCATTTTTCTTTCTAGATCGTTCGGATTCCGTCGGGAAATGGAGCCTTAAGTTTGTCGATTTTAGTGCTCAATTGGTGTGTTTCTATGGAAGTAGTGTGGTGATTTTGACGATTTCGGTACGAATTTTTAACTGTTTGCGCTCAATTTTGGTGTTCTTTGCTTTCTCTGATTGTTTAATGGCCTTTGTTTTAGAAGGATCGGAAACCTAACAACTTGTTCACGCGAGCCAGCACCACTACTAACCCCATACAAGAACATCGATCTTGACAGTTTGTTGTTCATTTGAGTTAACATAGACCGTCACTGATCTACAATCAAAGTGTTCATGCATTAATTGAGTTATGTCTTGCTCAATATTGTCAGTCTTCTTAGTTTAAAGGCTGGTCTATCAAGCCTCAACTATGGAATGCTTGCTAGATAGTTGTATTTCACTATATATTTCCTAAAGAAACTCGTGTTCACCACACTATAATCCTCATCTCGTACACGTTCCTCGTGATATTTTCCAAACTCGCCTTTTCAAAATTCACATGACATGCCACATTGAAGCAAAAACGTCCTTAAGGTTTCTATAAATGTACATGATCTTGCACCCTAAAGATGAACTGATTCGGGCAAGGCCGAGTAAGGCATATGGGTGGACAATAAGGGAAGATCAAGGTCTCGTGGTGTTCGGCTGAGAGCGATATTAGTTTTCACGAACGAGATCAAGTCGTGTGGAATCGAGGCGGAAAGAGGGTGGTCTTTGGAGAAAGGGTCAAATCAGGTTAGAGTTGCTATTGTGAAACCTAAGGCCTTTAGCCAAGTTGTGCCGCTTTTAATACAACTGCATATGAGGATATCTGATGGGGAAAGGTTGAAATTACAAGGGTCTAATTCTTGGGCGTTTAGGGTTCCTTTTTTTTGGTGTATATATAGAGGGAAGTCATTGCCTGAATCAGTTTCAAGATTTGAGATTAGGGTAGTGTGTGGGGTTTTGGGGCTTGTAGTTTGTTTCCTTGAGAAGCTATCTCTAGACTCTAGCTAGATAGATGTGAAACGAATTTTTAGAGCATATGCATTAGTGAGATTGTATGATTAAAATATTAAAAAGCTGATTTTGGACTGAAGTTTTATTAGCTTGAGTTTTTTGTGGGAAAGCTCTTGTCTAATTATGTTTTTTATCCACACAACAACCTAACAAAATCTAACTTCTTTTTTTTTTTGTAAAAATAGCTAAGAAACTCACCATCTCACAGTTGTAGATGCTCTTAGCTAGTTTGGAGACAAATTAGATACTTATAATAAAGTTGAAATGTGTCCAAGATGTGTGAGTAGAAATGAAACGTGTGCTGGGGTTAGCTTTGCTAAGTGTCGACTTGTTGTACAATTGTGGCTAAGTGTCGACTTTGTTATACTAAGAGTTCACAATGCATGTTCATCGCGGCAAAAAATCGTACACATCACACATCTGAGCCACTAGGTGAAGAAGTTTTCTGGACCGTTCTTAAATCTTCCGTTCTTGAATCTTTTGATTTTTTAAATACTATTAGTTTTTTGTATTTTTTTTTTTTACGTTGCTTGTTTGGTTGAAAGTACGTAGTATAATTTTTAGGAATTTATCTCATGTCGAATTGATTTCTAAAAATCTACATTTTATATGAATTTTAAAAACATATTTGATTAAAAATCTATTTCCCGAGAATTTTAAAAGAAGAAAATTCATCTATAATTATGAATTTTCAAATTCCCATGGGATTTTCAATAGAAAATAATGAACATTGTGAACCAAATAATTGCATTTTTGCAAATTATATGAGATTTTTCAAATTCATTTGATAACCAAACAAGTAATGGAAATTTGTATCGATCAACTGAGCATTCGAGAATCCTAAAATGCGATTGGAACGAATCACACAAAAGATATTGTATATAATTATGTATGGCTTAAATGATTTGGAAAATTGTAAGTAGGTCATATGATTTGGAAAATTGTATACATGGCTTAAATGATTTGGAAAATTGAAAATGATAAAAAGCTTCAAACTTAAGTTTGAAGCTTCACCCCCATAACTTAACACAACTCCTTCTTCCAAAATGTCTAAAGAATGGCTTGCCTCTTCTTCCTAACACAAAATGCCATCGTCTATTTTAATTTAGATACTTACCATTCCATTGAAACTTACAATATACATGTGCCCATCAAAAAAACTAACGGAATGATGAAATCAAGATGAATTCAACAAAACTACCTATGTACAAACTACAAAATGCATGCTTAGTCGATCCCCTTAATAGTCAAAAATAAAATTAACAGTAAATTGCATTGATAAGAAACTTGAATTAGTTTCACTAAAGTTTGTGAAACCGTAGATACAGTCATGAAAAACATTAGAAAAATTCATAACCCATCAAACAAACAACCGATAATAAGAAAGCCCTATTAATTGAAGTCTCAAAAATATCGACAATCTAGCTACTTGATTAGGGTAGAACTAAACTTGATAATCAACATGATCTACAAGAAAAGCTTGCCTTGTTCGTACCACATATTACTTGTGGGACTAGCCTCACTAATGTACTGCTGAGGCTCAAACTTAACAAGCGCCGACGAGCCCACATGGCCAAAGTCATAGCAATTAGGCCCCATTAACATATTCGGTTTATGATCATAGCTCGAACCACCAACATGATCGCACCCTTGATCGGGTTGCCACATGGCGATAGGCCATTGCATCATCCTATGATCAATCCCGACACTCGGGCCTGTGGCCATCCTAATCCTTTCCTCCACTTGGTTCAACTTATAGTCCAAACTAGAGCGCATCTTAACGAGCTCGTCTCTACTAAGCCCGTCAAGATCGTCACCACCACCAAGACGTTGATCGTTGACGCCTTTCTTTTTCTTGCCTAGTTCAAGGCCCTTTTTCAAGTTAATGTTCCTCTTGGGATTGACCTCTCTTGACCCCGACTCATAGCGCTTGATAACTGCCCTAACCTCCTCTTCCTTCTCTGGGTATGTCACCGGAGCCGAGCCCGGACCCGGGTAGACCACCACACAAAGGGGCACGTCACACAATGTCGCCAACTCATAGGCCTTCTTTAGCAAACCTTTCTTCCTCTTATCATAGGTCGTGCTCCTTTTCTTGTCTTTCGTGATGAACTCAATTGGGATTTTACTCCGTCCCATTAATGAACAAGTTTGATTTTAAGACTCAAGATTGATGACAAGAATTGAATGAACTTGATGGATTCGTTTTATATATATGGCACCTACCACATCAAATTCAAATTCAAATTCAAGATTGTGTCTTAATGATTGTGTCTTAATTAGGGTGAGAGATAATTATTTCATTCCTTATACGGATAGAGTATTATTGCATTATCTATTATTGTATACGGATAGAGTATTATTGCTGTGATATTGTTTCCTTACTAGTGACTTAATAGTGACAAAATGAGTAGTTGTTTTCAATTGTTAATATTGCACGGTAGGTTCAGGTTTAGAAACTCAGCGGATATGATTAGGCAATTCGGCACCAATGAATTCCGGGCACCCCATTTAATAGTAATTTTCTAATTCGAAAATCTATAAAATGACTAACCATGATCAATTAGAAATGGATAGAAGTAATAATGTTGCCATGATCAATTCACATAGGGTTTAAAATGACCCGGTAGATAAAAAGATCGTGTTGCACAGTTGCACGGTATAGAGAAATATTTTCTCTATAACATGTTATTTTGGTAATTACCCCATATATGTACTGTATACAATAGCCAGATTACAAGAAACTATTAAAAATGAGTTTATATAGGATACCAGGTTTATTAGGCTAATGTCGATTCTACCCGTTGCAGGTTACTACGGGACAGAAGGGTTCTGGCTCCGCAGACCAGAGCAGTGGAGAGGCATGGGGTTCGGCTTGGGGAACCGGATCTGCTCACATGAATTTCGTTGAAAGTCAAGAGTTTTATCAGTTATCATCAAAGATATGTAAAATTGAAAATGAGCAACATTAAGCCCAGTTCAAGATGGTGGGCTTTGTAATTAGCCCAATATGAAAGCAAATAGAAAAAAATTCTAGAAAGTAGGATGTAGCAAAGTAGCCTAGAAGTGCACGTGGTTAAAGACTCATGACTGTGGCTATGATTAGTTAATTATTCCCTCTGTCCCATTTGGTTTGTCCATATTTCCGTTTTGGGCGTTCCATTAGCTTTGTCCATCTTTCAAATATTTCCATTTTTATCTATATGTTTCTACACTTTTACCCTTATTCACTCTCATATATTACCCCCATTACCCAACTTTTTCATCACCTTTATCACTTTTTCCTATAAAATTACAAAACTACCCTCATCCAATCTTATATATTACCCCCAATTATCCACCTTTCTCATCAACTTTATCACTTTTCAACTTTATATTAATTACCGTGCCAACGGCACTATGCGGACAAACCAAATGGGACGGAGGGAGTAGTTAATATTGGGGAAAATTGAATTTAATCACTCCTTATTTTACACTTGTACATTTAACCATTTTTTATATTATTTTTTTACATTTAACCACCCTTTATTTACAAATTGTTGTATTTAACCACCCTTTATATTTTTCCGGCACTTAACCACCTCTTATTTATAAATAATTGCACTTAACCACCCATTGTTTATATAAAAAAAATATTATTCCCTCTATTACATGTTCGGGTTGGTTCACTTCGAGTTCGTACGAATTTGGATTGACCTAACTATTAATAGAATTACTTTTTTATTATTATAATAAAATAAAAAATATTATTTATGTATCCATCTTACTAATAAAGTACTTAGATTATTCAATTACGAATACTATTTTTACAGAACAGTGTTTCAGGTAAACCCATCAAATCTTGGGTTTTAAATTTTATCCAATAAATGACCGAGTCAAGTCTCTCTTTGACCCATTGATTTCGGATCGGGTCTCAACACAAAAAACTATCCAACATTAAAGCAGTGTTAGGATTTGAAACTATTTTTTTTGTTGGGAGATACAATTCGAGAACCAACTGTACAACTTTAGAGGAGTTTTAGGATCCGAAACTATTTTTTTGAGTTGGGAGATACTATATGAGCTTAATAATTCTTTTATTTTTATAAAACAAAAATTCCAAAAAAAAGGACAAAAATGTCATTTATTTTTGAGAGAATACCATTTTTGTCAAATGGGTGGTTAAATGCAACCATTTACAAATAAGGGGTGGTTAAGTGTAGAAAAAAATATAAAGGGTGGTTAAATGCAACAAGTGTAAAATAAAGGGTGGTTAAATGCAAATTTCCCTTAATATTGATGAATAATCTAGAAATGTCTTTTTTTGGTCATAATCTAGAATTGTCTTTAATTGCACAAAAATATCTAACATTTTATAAATATTCAATAAAACATTAGCCTAGAAATATTTTTGATATTTTTGTCTATGAATCTATGATTAGTTAATTAGTTAATGAAATGCTAATTAACATTTCATAAAAATATTCAATAAAACATTTCATAAATATGAAATGTTAGATATTTTTGTACAATTAAAAACATTTCTAGATTATGACCAAAAAAAGACATTTCTAGATTATTCAATAGTGTAATCCCAGCTGTCAAGCGTCACGCTTTTATAGTAGTATGGATATAAGGAGAGTTTCTTATTACTCTCAGGGTTATCTCATGTAATATGTACAAGATTGGTACACCTCATAAATAATGTTAAACCCTATAGTGTAGAATTTCCGTTTTTAATTTTATTGTCACAAAGCCTGACCAGTATGAACGAAGGGGTTGAGACCTTTTTTTCTTACTTGAGACAAACTAATACTGCCCTAACCTCCTCTTCCTTCTCCGGGTACATCACCGGATCGGAGCCGACCCCAGACCCGGGTAGACCACCACACAAAGGGGCACGTCACACAATGTCGCCAACTCATAGGCCTTCTTTAGCAAACCTTTCTTCCTCTTATCATAAGTTGTGCTCCTTTTCTTGTCTTTCTTGATGAACTCAATTGGGATTTTACTCTGCCCCATTAATGAACAAGTTTGATTTAGACTCAATATTGATGACAAGAATTGAATGAGCTTGATGGCTTTTATTCGTTTTATATATATGGCACGTACCACCTCAAATTCAAATTCAAGATTGTGTCTTAATTAGGGGAAGAGATAATTATTTCATACCTTATAGGGGGAGAGTATTATTGCATTAACTATTATGGTACTCCCTCAGTCCCATTTAGTTTGTAACAAAGGATAAATTTAGCTTTCATCAAAAAAAAAAAAAAAAAAAAGGACAAATTTAGTGATAAAGTAGGTATTGAGATATGGGAAAGTGGGTAAAAGTTGAAATTAAATGGGAGTAGTTTTGTAATTTTATATGTTTTATATGTTGAAAAGTGATAAAGTAGAACGAAAAGTTGAATTTTGGGTGTAAAAAGTGAGTTTGAATAAGGGTAATATGGTAAGAAATTGTTTTTTTTTTAGAGCAAACAAACACCTTTAATTAATCACCAACAGAAGTCTGCAATACATCAGAGTGAACAATTGAAACTAAATCATTTGAAAAGCAATCAACATCAGATGAAAAAAGGGGAAATGAAGGCCTAATGCCAGCAAGAAGATGAGCAACTCTATTTGCACTCCTCCGAACGTGCAGCCAAGAGAATACTTCA
Source organism: Polygonum maritimum (assembly GCA_963924305.1). Classification (NCBI taxonomy): domain Eukaryota; kingdom Viridiplantae; phylum Streptophyta; class Magnoliopsida; order Caryophyllales; family Polygonaceae; genus Polygonum; species Polygonum maritimum. Next base: position 1,022,427 of record OZ002737.1, read on the forward strand.
AAGTTGTTACAGCCCGACAGAATACAATCAATCAGCCTTCCAAGTTCACCTTTGAGCAAGGCTTTCCTTGAAAGCTTTGACACCAGCGCCAAACAATCAGATTCAAAGCAGACGTGTGACAACCCCAATTCAATGCAGCAGCTAGTCGCCCATAAAATAGCTTCTGCCTCAGCAATCTCGACATTATTTGTGCGTTGGATCCGTCTCGAGCCAAAGAAGCAGACCTCACCCATCTCATCCCTTGCAATATAGCCTACCCCGCAGCCCTCACTTAGAGACACAGCAGCATCACAGTTGATCTTGATCAATCCTTGATTCGGTTTGGACCACCCTTGAACTACATTTCTGCCACCTCCTCTGTTGCTAACTTCAACTCCATTGTAGTCTCTAAAGTGGTCAACAAGCTCCTTTGACAAACGCACCAACTCATGACTGTCTGAGAGAAGGTTCTCAAACACCCTCTTATTCCGAGCAGCCCAAATTTTCCAAGTTACAACAGCCCACAGTTCAATATCCATAGCCTCAACATGCCTAAAGAGTTGATCAAGGAAGTCGGGAACCGTATTGACTTGACAACCCCAGAAACGAAGCAGAGGGAGTTGCTTCCACACCTTTTGGTGTACTTATGCCTTCTAGATATGATAACATATTGACAATAGTAGTTCTAATGAATCTAACCTATGCAATTTAGTTACTCTGGCAGGAAACCACTACTATTAACAAACATTTAGGGGAAATTATCAATCATATCAAATATCTCATTTACTTCTTCACTCTGACCATATACAATGAGTCATTACATCAGCTACACCACTTCTGTGCCTATGGGATTGGCTAAATGAATCTTAAATTGTACCCAGAGCATGTTTTGCTATAAAATCCCAATCCTGATCCAGCACATAGTTGAATATAATAGATCCTCGTTTGTGTAAATTTCCTTATTACTAATACATGTATGAATACCATTCATTCACATAAAGCATCTTGTTAAAAATGTGTAAAGAATTTTCAAATAAATTCTAAAATGCCTGACAATGGTTATCACGTCAAGTTCACTAGTGTCTGTGCCCCGGAGCCAAATATCAAGCAACTCGGGTTAAACAAAACTCTCCCTAAGACCAATTCCTCCCCTCTGCTGCAGAAACATTTGAATCTGGATGCTCCACGAATTAGCTCATACTTGTATCATCCCCACATCACATGTAGGAATCAACATATGTATTCAACACTAATCTAACATCCATATCTATTCAACACGAATTAGCTCATACTTCTATCATCCCCAAATCTTTTGTAGGAATCAGCATATCTATTAAACAATAATCTAACATCCATATGACATACTACTTGTTTGCTCACCACTCAACACAATGGTGAGTTTGAGATGCTGAATCTTTATTCACAATTAGACCACTAAAAAGACTTAGAACGACTACAACCACACTTCAAATTAGTAACAACGGATGTTGTAGGAAGGTGGAAGACAAAGTCAAACCCTTTCTGAGAAATGAACTCCAAAGTTTGTAGCACCAACGAGTAAAGATACTCAACTTTTCGACTGTAAACATGTATTGACCCTTGAAGCAGTAGAGCAGCTACAATACCCCAAAAGACCAAGAACTAAGAAAACTGGAATTCGGAAGTGAGGAAAGCAGACGTTCAGCGAAATTTATGGAGAAATTGGCAGCTTCCCCACCAGAGATTTCACCGGAACAAATCTTCAAAAGGTACTCTTCGAGGCTTTTGGCAAGGTCGACGCCCCAATTGGATTCCAAGTCACGAAGCGGTTGGAGAATGTGGATCCTACTTCCTTCCCCATCAATTGGGGGATCTTGCCCTTCGTCAGTCATCTTCTACCACAACAACGCCATTAATTCAGCAGTGTAAACGTAATCACAAATAAACACAAATGAACGGAAGTAGATGTAGGAGATTTTGTTAGGTTGTAGGAAATCATGATCAACTAAAACTCTATTCATGAATTTAAAGTCACCATTCTTGAATCTTTTTTAAATTTTGTTTTTGAAAATGATGAAGGTAGTTAAAATCAGTTTTGTGAACACATCCCGTTGCCAACTAAAATGAGGGAGGTAGTTAAATTTTGTTAGGTTGTGGTGTAGTGTACTTGTAGGGTTTGGGGGCTTGTAGTTCATCTCGTTGAGAAGCCATGAGTTATACGGAGTATATTGGATTGTCTAGACGCTAGCTAGATGGATGTAAAACGAATTTTTAGAGTATTAGTGAGATTGTATGATAAAATATTTAAAAGCTGATTTTGGATGGAAATTTTATTAGTTTGAGTTTCTTGCGGAAAAAATCTGGTCTAATTGTATTTTTTATCCACACAACAACCTAACAAAATCTAACTTTTTTTTTGTAACAATAGCTGAGAAACTCACCATCTCACCATTGTAGATACTTATAATAAAGTTGAAATGTGTCCAAGATGTGTGAGTAGGTAGAAATGAGACGTGTGCTGGGGTTAGCTTTGCTAAGTGTCGACTTGTTGTACAATTGTTGCTAAGTGTCAACTCGTTCCACTAAGAGTTCACAATGCATGTTCATGGTGGTAAAAAAATCGAAAAATCGTACACGTCGCACATCTAAGCCCACTAGGTGAAAAGGTTTGTTGACCGTTCTTGAATTTGAATCTTTTGATATTTCAATACTATTAGTTGTGTAACCTTTCTTTTTTGGTTTTATGTTGCTTGTTTGGTTGAAAATACGTAGTACTATAATTTTTAGGAATTTAGCTCATTTTGAATTGATTTTTAAAAATTTACACTTTATATGAAGTTTAAAAATATATTTGATTAAAAATCTATTTCCTGAGAGTTTTAAAAGAAGAAATTTCATCTATATTTATGAATTTTGAAATTCCCATGGGATTTTCAATAGAACATTGTGAACCAAATAATTGCATTTTTGTAAATTGTATGAGATTTTTCAAAATCATTTGATAACCAAACAAGTAATGGAAATTTGTATCGATCAACTGAGCATTCGAGAATCCTAAAATGCGATTGGAACGAATCACACAAAAGATATTGTATACATGTCTTAAATGATTTGGTAAATTGTAAGTAGGTCATATGATTTGGAAAATTGTATACATGACTTAAATGATTTGGAAAATTGAAAAAAAAAAAAAAAAAAAAAAGCTTCAAACTTCAGAAGTTCAGAGATCAATGGAGCATGATAATGTTATCAATTGAGCATTCTAGAATCCTAAAATTCTGTTTATTGTTACAGCAACCTGTTACACAAATGCAGAATAAATAGAGGATTCTAGGACTTATTAGTAACAACTATGCATGGCAACAAGAAATATTTTCCTTCTCAAGAATCACATCAGCTGAAGTCAAATCTTTCATCAACACATAACACAAAATGCCCTCCTCATTCACCCCCATAACTTAACACAATTCCTTCTTCCAAAATGTCTAAAGAATGGCTTGCCTCTTCTTTCTAACATACTATATCCAAACAAAAACAAAATTGAATTTGGCATAAAAACAGCCTCCCTAAGTCTGTGATTGCTACAATCACGATGTTTCTCCTGTGTGAGCCCACATAATTGCAAAGCAGTTGAAAAATTATATTCAGCTTGATACACAATGTTGGAGATAAGAGTGGCTTTGGTTAACATACCGGTCCCATAACGGTTTGTATTTTCCGATTGCTAGTTTCAGCCAAGGCTTCATATTCCCATTGAAGTGAACTACGGCTGCACTGTCAGTCAAGCGACTATCAACATTTGGATCGTATCCCAACCCAAGAACATGCCATCGTCTATCAAGAGGCTCAGTGAGTCCATAGAAGCTAAGAAGACCAGGAGGGAGTGTCCCGAGTTTCCACAAAGACCGATCAATATTCTGCTCCATCCAGTAATGATACCGTGAAGTCACATTGGCTTTTCTCCAAGCGATCAGATCAAAGATGTTCATTCCGAAAGCCCACCCACACGCTTGTGGGTCAAACTTTGAGCTGATTATTGGATTTGAGAAGTTGAGGTACTTGTAGTAGCGGTGAAACGCTTCCAAACAAGTCTCAACAGCTCCGTTCACATTTCCGTGCAAATCCAATGAGAACAGTCGTGTGAGATCTTTCTGCACAACAACATCGTCATCAAGAAAGACGACCTTCTGCAGATGAGGATAGATTTCAGGGATGTAGAATCTCAAATGATTTAAGAGTGACAAGTATTTCGGATTCCGAAACTTCGGTTCAATGCTGAGATTTTCTGATCCGCTAAAATAATATGCCTTTGCATCTGGCTCAAGAAGTTGCTTAACAACTGGAGAGTAAGAAGCATTTAACCAAGAAAACTCCTCGATATTCTGAACATCAATTGTAGCACCCTTGAAGTTGTTACGGAGAAACCAAGCTTGCATAGCCCCAAAGCTAACGTCATTTGTAACAATGTGGAAGACTAGCTGCTTTGGGTGGTCAGCATTACACACTGTAGAGTTGACCACCACAGACACAGCCAAGACATTATCTGAGAATACACAGAAATGGTACAGATTATTGTCCACAAGACGTGGAGAGTTTTTCCGCTCCTTTGCCAATTTCTGTAGAGACCGTTTTTGAAGCCAATCAGCTGTGAGCTTGATTTTCAAGCAGTGGAGGTTTTTCGGGACTGCCTCAGCCGCCAGCTGTCCAAACATGGTGGTCTGTACGTTTGCTGCATGAGTCCGGTCTTCAAGCGCTTGAATATGGGACTTCAAGGTCATTATTGTGGTTGCTATGTCATAGTGTGCGTCTTGTGCCTTGTATATTAAGGATGATAGGGACTTGATTATTGGCTCTGCTTCATCCAGTGATACAGGCTCCTCTTTCATGGCGGATTTTGATAGCAATAGTTGGCAGCTTCTGATTCTCGAGCTTAGCTCCCAAGCAAGCTGTAAGTCGTTGTGTTCTTTTGCAATGATGACATATGCCTTTGCAAGGGTCATCTGTTCAGATAATTGTCTGGGAAGTGAAGCTACAGTTTGTAACTCTCCAATGGGATTTACATGTTCGGGGAGAGATTCAGATTTCTTAATCTTATCCTGTCAAATGGGATCGATTTGATGAAGAAAATCGTTAGAAAACAGTTATTTCAAGAAATGTCACTGCGAAACCCAATCTGAGAATTTAAATAGCATATTATAGAAAGCAGTTGAACTATTTTGGAATGAAAATGTGAGTAGCTGATAGGTAAGACACGCATCAGTTCACAGCTAAGAATATTAATTTCCTTAAATCTATTCCTTAGAGCAAGATTTCAATATATATCATCCAAGTAGAGCTAAAATAATCTTTAGCAAACAACTCCTGCACTTCAGGCTATAAACACAGAAAAGGTTGAACACTATCTGCTCCCATGAAAATACATTAAAACATGTTTCCAGCTCGAGGATCCAGAAAACAGCATATTTCCCTCCCCACTTGTACAAAGACAGAGACAAAGCACAATCTTGCATTTGTCCAAAATATAAACGTACGACATCCAAACCTCTCCCACACAAAAAGAAAGCAGAAAAAGGCACAAATATTTACCATGCAAAGAGTCCAAAGAATGCTAATAAGACACATTATAAGAAGAGGATACCACAAAAAGTTAGATACTTGTTCATGAACCAGCAAAGATGCCATGAATTCTACAAAGACAATCAATGAATAAACAACAGAGAAGGTATTTCCATTAGCCAAGCTCCATAAATTATGTGAAGGTGTCATTCAGAAGATGGCATTGAGCAAGGTGTGGTCTTTAGAGGCTCAATATTGCACCAGCACTCATGCCACTTTTCAGTTCAGATATCGGAGTCCGTTAGTTTAAGAACAGGCCTCTTCATTGAGTAGACCAATATCACCTTACAGCCCTCACCACCCACACCAGTTCTCAGAATTCAATCACTTCAATCATATTCCACCTCTATAACAGTCTTTTATTACTACAAAGTCAATCCACTACTCATGTGCATAAAACCTACAACTCTCCTGAACCAACCTAAATCGACTGAGCATCCCTACATACATCTCTGAACATATCCTAATTTCTGCTATATCATACAAGAAATCACCAAACTGAGATAAACAAGTTTCCTAGTATGCAACATATCTGATGAAACTAGCAACAAAATTGATGCAAGTACTGAAAAAAGCCAAGCTCCATAAAATTATGTGAAGGTGTTATTCAGAAGATGGCATTGAGCAAGGTGCGGTCTTAAGAGGCTCAATATTGCACCAGCATCATGTCACTTTTCAGTTCAGATATCGGAGACCGTTGGTTAAAGAACAGGCCTCTTCATTGAGTAGATCAATATCACCTTACAGCCCTCACCACTCACACCAATCTTCAGAATTCAATCACTTCAATCATATTCCACCTCTAGAATTACATTTGACCTACAACACTATCAACTATAACAGTCCTTCATTACTACAGAGTCAATCCACTACTATTGTGCATAAAACCTACAACTCTCCTGACCCAACCTAAATTCACTGAGCATCTCTACACACATCTCTAAGCATATCCTAATTTCTGCTATATCATAATCATACAGGAAATCACCACACTGAGATAAACAAGTTTCCTAGTAGGCAACATAACTGATGAAACTAGCAAAAACAAACAGTTCAGCAACCTGATTCAGCGAAAGCATACAGAACAGTGAATATAGGAATGCAGAAATCAAGTGAGTAGTCAATTACTGACCAGAACAGGCTTGGCAACTTCATCCTGAACATGATTATGGTGAAACACGAGCAGAAACAAGCCTGCAAAGGAAAACACTCCAAACAGCGCCCAGATCCAAACCGAAATCCGCCTTCGTCGCCGATGATCGGCAACCCGTCGGCGCATCTCAATTTCGATAAAAAAACCACAATTGCAAATTGCAATTAGTGCAATTAGTGCAATCAGAGCCTTCTCCGCTGAAAGGCGGTCGTAATTTGATAAAACCTAAATTCAGAACCCCCCCTCGATAGAATGAAATAGGGTTGATTTGGGGGAAATTGAGAATGTGAACAGAGTGATAAGTTGTAATGGAAGATGGAGTGTGTGGAGAGCAAAGCAAAATGCTTTCTGCTCGGAGTTAAATATTGATTGTGGAATTGTGAAGATCTGTACTTTGAATGAGGATTGAAAGTTCAGTCTGGCATTGACGGAAGAAAGGGAATTTCAATTTGTAGGAGACAACTCGAATTGGAGTAGGGTTTTTTTTGTTTCTATTTCCATCACAAGTCTAATCACAAATCGTCGGTCTCCACTTAGATTTGACCATGTCTCAAGTCTTAACATTTAACTTGACTACAAAGTTACATTTGATATAGACTAAAATTTAAGTGACATCTTATAGAGAAGTAACGTCCTTTGCTAAACAAAATTTTTGTGAAAAACATGAAATCTTATAAAAAAAAACCCATTAGTATAGTACTCTTCATATCCTAATTGAGGATTTTAGGTTTTATAACGAAATTTCCAACCGATTAACGAAATCTTGGACTCTTAAACGTCACTCAAATGAGCTCGTCTTAACGTTTCTTTTGTGTATTTAGGTTCAAAAACAAGAACTTTAAGCGTCCTTTCGACACTGCATGTAGCGGAGAGTGAGACGAGCAAGACGCTAGCGGAAAGCCTAAAATAGGTTCATTCTGCTTCCTTGGATGCAATTTTTTAACTCATTCCACTTTAACTAGATGAACCCGCTCCAAAAAAAGCTACTGTCGAATGGAGCCTAAAATAGGTCTGTAAAAAGTATTTTATATGGTCAACTACATGACTTCTATTGTATTTGTATACCCTCAAAGAATTTTTTTTGGTTGAAATACCCTCAAAGAATTTCACTCTACAAACATGTAACCTTCCCTTTGCATATTAAATCTGGCTAATCTAATCCCAAACCCAGTAATTACGCCGCTAATCACACACACCGACACCGGCTCTTAATCAAGCTAAAAGCCAGAAATTCTTATGACGCTTAGTGGTAATCAAATACCCACCAAGCTTCTTGCTCTTCCTCCTCACAGCAATTGTCATGCACTCTGAATTCTCTATGCAATAGTCTGCAACCACACTACTACTCTGTTTCCTCGTCCATTTCATGATCAAATTCCATGTCTTGGATCGCCTTTTGTGCCCTAATACCAACAATGACGCTTTCTGCAGCTTAGCTTCTTCCACTATCAATGGCCCTTTCTCTTTCCCCTTTAGCAATACTGATTCAATCTTCACCTGCTTACCCACAAAAAAGTTAGCTCAAAAACATGATTTTTACAGCTCAGTTAAGGCGGTAAAAGTGAAGATCATGTTTACTTAGGACTTACCCCAGGTCTCTTGGCCCGGCAAACGCTCTTCATGGAGTAAAGAAGCCCATAAGTCTTCGGATTAACTTTACTACCAGAGTCTGGACCTGCGATTGTTAAAGTTTCGAGTAGAGAATTTAATTTGAAGCTCGTCTTTTGACTATGTAATAAGATCAATGTTCTTAAAAGCGCTAGGCAAATGGTCTAAAACGGCTTGCTAGGCAGCTCAAACGAACGTTTAGGCGGGTTGGAGGGCTAGACGGGGCTAAGGCCTATCGACGCCTAGGCGGGTTTTCTTACAAAAGCGCATAATATGCATGTCTTTTAACTTATAGTAATATGTAATAAGATCAATGTTCATAAATACGATACGCAAATGGTCTAAACGGCTACCTAGGCAGCTCAGACGAACGTTTAGGCAGGTTGGAGGGCTAGACGGGCTAGGGCCTACCAACGCCTAGGCCGGTTTTCTTACAAAAGTGCATAATAAGCATGTCTTATAAGTTCTAGTAATATGTAATAAGATCAATGTTCTTAAAAACGCTAGGCAAATGGTATAAACGGCTAGACGGGGCAGCTCAGACGAACGTTTAGGTAGGTTGGAGGGCTAGACGAGACTAGGGCCTATCGACGCCTAGGCGGGTTTTCTTACAAAGGTGCATAATATGCATGTATTAGTAAGTTATAGCAATGTGTTTTTTGAGTGTCTCACCTCTCTTTTTAGGCTTTGCAATGAGCAAGAGAATGATAGTGTCCTCCTTTTGAACGGTGTGAGTAAGAGCCCAGTTTAGTGCACCTTTAGCTTCTTTGGTTGAATCAATCACCACCATGATTCTATTACCATTGTTCTTGCCACCATCAACACTCTTTGGTGTGTCTCCATCTTCAGTGGTTCTAGGCGTACCCCCATCGGCACTCAAATCACACTCATTCTCGTACAAATCGTTCGTCTTCCTATCAGCCTTGTGGATTGAGTTGTAGGCAGGATTCGATTGCAAGGGCGGCGCGCGAACCCGGATCCTGGCCTTGCTTAGTTTGAAGCACACTGTGGGGAATTGGGGACGGACCCGGACCAACTTCTTCATGTTATGGTTGTTTGTTGAGAGTCTTTTTTGTTATGAATGAAAGAGGGGGTGGAAATTGAATGATTGGGGCTAGATTAATGGACTATAAAGGGATGGGATGATGGTGTAAGTTTGACTTGGTGGAGTTTTCTTGTTTGTTTCTTGGGTTTTCTCAAATGGAGCCCATTATTTTAAGTTCTTATGACGTGATCTCCACTATAAAGCTTTTCCCGGGTTTGAAGGGGTCTTCTACTACTACTACTAGAAAATTAGGCTTATGGAATGCTCTTTGGACTTCTTCTAGACTAGATGGGCAAATCAAGTTTATAATGTTGAAATATAAAGTTATAAAACTACAATTGTTACACTAATTAGGTCGATTATGTGACGTTGATTCTCATTAGGTTTATATAGTGGGTTTTTGTCGTTCTTTATATGCACGACTGTCGGTCTATCAACCGAGAAACTTTTTTTTTTTTTGGTCGAATATCAACCGAGAAACTTTAATATTTCGTATATTTGAAATAGCTATAAAGAGGTACATTATGCTTTGTTATAGTACAATCATGTTGATGGTAAACAAAAACAGGGAAGATTGGACTTTTTGAAGTAGTGCTAGCTGTTATGAAACATATTAAATTGGGGATTGACAAGTGTAGTGGTCACTTATCAAAGAAAGGTGTATGTGGCCAGCTACACTTACTTAGCTGTATGAAAACAATGGCAGGGAAATTTGACTCCTTCCAAAGGAATTTCCCATATCAAGAACTAGGTAGTTTGGCTTTGGTGAGATTACAAATTATCCTTTTTTTGTTAGCCCTCTTAATCATGACTTGCTTGCATTTCGCCTAGACTTAATGTAATTAACCACCAATCCACCTTAATGCAAAATATTTGAGTCAAGTTATTCAAGGTCTTATTAATGGAGAGCACATTGGAGTGAAAGATTGCACATTTTTGTGATGGCACCGATGGATGATTTGGTCCGAGAAATTACTTAAAACCCATTACTTAGATTGAGTTGTGTCCGACTTGGACAAACCTCCAAGGACAGTACCTAATGGTCATCAGTTCAGCTATCATGGATAGTACCTTCAACCAAAAAAAAGATTGAGTTATGTCGGTAAAGTTAGGTAAGCTGAATTATTTTATTTGTGCAGATGACATAGTATGATTTACAAGTCTAGAGCATATTGTTGTATCTTGTATGATAAATTGCGATAGACCGTAATTAAATGTGGTGATGTGTCGAAATCTTAGCAATTTAGGCATAGATCGGTTTCACCTCTTCTTATATCCTATATGTTAGTATATTTTCCACTCTCTTAAGTTATTGTGAGAAGGGCGTCCTTGTTTCATCTAAAGCAATGTCTCAGTCGGGAGACAAGTCATACCGGAATTTAACTATTTTTAATATAAAGTCGGAATCCACAGTTCAATTAAAAAACTTTAGATAAATGGTATGGAATTTTGTACTTGCAAATTGTGTTTTTTCATGTAAAGCTAAAATCTACAGTTTAGCTGTTTTTACATCTCAACAATGTATACCTCTTAAGATTATAAACTATTATGTGATGAATTTCGCAATGCTCTCACATAATAATACATTTAAATGTGCATATGCTTATTCACCAACATATGGCATATGGGCCTAAACACAAAATGGGCTCAACCTTCACACGAAAACACTCCATGCAGATAGATTGTAAGTTCTAGAGACACATGATACTTTTCTTACATGACGACACACATCCACCATATACACATATACCATATTTTTATAGCACATAGTAATTTGGACATCAAGATTTCACAGCATTTAAACCCTAAAATCATGCATATCCATATGATTAAGCTCGTAAAACCGGCCATAAACGCGCTTTCCATGCTAATCAAGTCCCACAGGGCGCATCCAAGAAGGCATCTGTGTTCCGATCTGGTCCTGCACTTCGCCTCCTTCTTCGTCTCCAGCCGTCTTGCACCCATAGCCATTGCTTCCGCTGCGAGTTCATTTTGGATTACTCGTATGTTTTCGTCATTAAAACGGACTACGAAATGTGAGTAAAAGACGCAAAAAACATACCCAATGTCGCGGTCACAGTCTTTCTCATTTGACTCGGCCTCTTGAGCTAGGTCCTTCTTCTTCTCCTTAACCTAATGCACATGATCAATCATAATGAAGAATTCAAAGTCATTTGCAAAGTGTGTAACAAGCAACATTAAGTGATGTTTTTGAGCTAGATCAATCAATTTGATACCAACATTCTTTGCAAGCACATTGTTCTGCTCTTGAAGAGATTTGGTCTGCCATCAAAAAAACATAACCAAGAAAAACAGATAACACAGATTGACATCATTTGTAATTAATCAAAATCTCTATGATTAATAAGTTCTTAATCAATCAAGATTTTCTACATGCTTACCCTTTTCTGAAGCGCAGAAATTGATTCATGCATGTTCTGGCTCTGCAATCAACAACAAACATCATAACTAAGTATTCACATTGTGTCTCATAACTATAACGATCGTGTACGTATCATAGAGACCGCGTACTTTCTTCGATCTTATGTGCTTAAGAGCGCTCTCGAGATGATGTTCTAAGCTCTGGAGCTCCTTGAGACCCAAGCTATCAAGTTCTTCTCCTGCATAATGCCTGCAAAAACCAAGATTAAAACTCACCTAATTAACTACCTCCATTTCTCTTGATTAGCTTCAAAATGTACATCAACATTAAAATTAAGCTTGATTTACTTTAGTTTTTTCTGAAGCACCTCCATCCTTGCATTTAGCTTCGCCTTCTCCAACGCCCAGCTTCCCTAGAGATTATAACGATAGCGTTTTCAGATCGACATAAGGTATTTGACATGATTTAAACCTTGGCATTTTGTTTGGTCAATGAACAAAATGTATGCATACAAGTGAGATGGGGTCAGGTGGGTTGAGCTGCCTCTCTGAGTATGAATATCGCTCGTATCGTTCGAGAACCCTTTCCATGCTGTTCACGAAAAGTGAGTCGATTAGATCAGTTTGGTTAGGATGTGACTTAGATCTCAAGAGCAACATGTCAGAATGTATCAAAAATGTGTCAGAATGTTAGACCATTAGCATATCTTTATGTACTTAATCAATAGCAATGTTACAAGCTATGTTACACGGAAACGGAAATGGGAAAGGGAAAGGGAAACGAAACAGAACGGGGAAACACATGAATTTTATGTTTTTAGTGTAAGTAACAAATTTCGGGGTTTGAGTTTCTAACTTCTAAGTTTCCGTCGGAAACGGGAAATGCCACCTGGTTGAAGTTTCCGGGTAACATAAATTACAAGTGCTATGAAAAGTGAAAACCCAAACAGTTTGTGCAGTTCATGTATAATCAATCATTTTTAGGCGCTTAATCAACGAGGTGTTAAGATGCTTAATCTGCATAAAACCTCTCAATTGGCAATGTGATTATGTCAATTGCATAGGATTATTCACCATGGTGATCCGTTTTTAGTCAATTGTCACTTGGAAATGAGTCAAATGACAGATTTTGGTTAATTTGTAGTAATAGTGAAATTAATTACTCAAATTAGTAGTATTTCACATGTGTCCGTACTTAATTGAAAGGTCATAGTTGATCTATGCACCGAAAGATTCCCCGGCCAACGAACAATTCCTCAAGGTAAATTTCTAGTATCTTTTACAGTAACATTTTTCTAAAGTGAATAAAAAAATCAATCAAACCTAAAACAATAGTGAAACTAACTGAAAATTTATTTAATTGATAGAAAAATAAAAACACTGTATTTCGCCTATGCATGAAATATTGTTTCACAATTACACACATACTAATTAACCAAATAATCCAACAAAAAAAACCACTGAAATAAATAAATAAACAAAACAAAACAAAAACTTACCAAGATTCAGTAGAATACTCAAAGAGCTTGCCCTTGGAAGAGAAAACGATAAGCGCGACATCGGCGTCGCAAAGAACCGAGATCTCTTGAGCCTTCTTAAGCAACCCGGTTCGACGTTTCGAGAAGGTGACTTGGCGATTGATCTTGTTCTCAATCCTCTTCAGCTCAACTTTGCCTCTTCCCATTTTTCTTGATCTTGATCTTGATTTGCCTTCTTAAAATGGGTATGTTTTTTTGTAGCTCAGAAGAATGTCTGTTTTTTAGTAATTTGGGAGAGTTAAAGGAAGGCTAAGTTTTATACCGGAAATGGGCAGGTTTGTGGAGTTTGGAGAGAAAAGAGAGTAAATTGGGCAAATTTATGGTTAAGCTTAGCTGCAGGCTGAAGCTACTCACCTTATAAATGACCTTATTCACCCACCAACCACACACTTTCTCATTATTTTTTTTATAGATTTTTTTTGGTCGAAAAAATAAATTAATTACTCTCTCATTATTTTAGGAAAAAAAATATTTTTTATGTTGATTTAAAACTATGTCATATTGTAAAATTTATTTCTTGACAATGTATATATAACTCATTATTTTATTTTTATATGGATTAATTAGTTCTAAAATACAAATTGTGAAAAAATGTCAAATTTAAATTAAGGGTATTTTAAAAAAAAATAAGAGGGATGCATTCTTTCGGATAAGTAACGCTAATATTTATGCTTGGCTCATTTTTGGTATTGAATTGTACTTTTTTTTATGAATATTAGTACAAAGTATAGATAGATTAATTAACTTCTTTTTATGGTAACTGATGTGTTTGTTTATGCAATAATTTAGTTACAAATAAAAAAGGTGATTAGGACACAAAAAAGAGGCTCTGTGAAATATGATTGTGTATCTAAGAAAGGCGGTTTTTGTAAAACAAGTAGTGGTTTCCCGAGATGCGTTGTCGACCTGACGTATGGGAAATTGCACCAGATTTGGAAGTACAAGCTGTTTCGGAAAACCAGGGTGGTTTTGAGAAATTGGTTGTCGTGTTTTGATTGGCTGCTTGTTTAAATGCGATATCTGATTGGATAATAGAGGCTGAAACAGGGTTTTTCGTTGCTATATGACCGGACAATTAAGTAAAATGAAAAGGAAAGAGAAATATGTGGACGCTTTTTTTCAAAGGAAAAGTGGATAAAAAGAAAAGATTTTTTAACGTAATTGTCACTTACTCATATTTCATTGGTCAAGATTTGCGCACTCCATTTTTTCATTTTCGCACACCATCTTGTACGGATCCGCAATCCGTACAAGGTTTTTTTAGGTTTTCTTGTGCGGATCCTTAATCCGCACAAGTTCGCGTGGAAACGGCGATCACATAGTTGAACCGGTGTGATCTTGTGCGCATACAATACCCGCACAAGATCTCCGCACAATATATTTAAAAATTAGTAAAAATGCGAATTTTAGAAGACCGCATAAAAATTTTGAAAATTGCACTTGTGCGGATTCGGGATCCGCACAAGTAATTTACTTTAAAAAATAAAATTAAAACCTTGTGCGAATATTAGAAGACATGCAGGTGAAATTAAAAAAAAAACTACAACTTCTGCGGATTCCCCATCCCTACAAGAGTTGGGCTTCAATTTTGCCTTTCGACCTAGGTTATACTAGTAGATGACCCGTACCTTGTACGAGGGTGTTATTTATTTATTAATTACTTTGTAATTGAATTTACTATAACAATTACAAATATTATCATATGCGTATTTTGTTAGAATCACATTTATCTTTTGGATTATAAAATGATCTAATTCTTGTACAACATAAAATATTTATATAAAAATAAATTTTATTTATATATTAATTTTTTATACATACATAAACATATATTTAAATAATTGAGAAAGAATTCCATAAGATAAGAATAAGATGCATTATCACATTTTATTAAAAATTGATGAAAATTGTTTGGCATTTAAATAAAATTGCGTAAACTAACTTGTATAACAAAATAAATAATTTAAGTGAAAACTTCGATTAATATAGTACTACACTAAAGATATTGATAATATATAATACGATAAAATACAAAAAACATATTATTTTGTACATATATTATTGTTTGTGAAAAAATAAATTAAAAAAAATATAAAAATATTTAATGAAAAATTAAAGAATCATTATTTTAATCAAGAAATGTATCTTTTTATCTAAATTTTAATCAATATGTAATACTAATGGAGTTGTCAAAACCTGACCTGACCCGAAAAATCTACCCAAACCGACCAAAAATTTTTGGTTTGAAACCCGACTCGAATAGTAGCAAGCAAAGGAAAAAACCAAACCCAATTAACCCGTGTTGAAATCCGAAAACACCGAGTGTAGTGTAACGCGATGAGAGCAAGAGATTTGAACTCAACCGAGTCAACGGGCGGAGAGATGGAAAGTATTTGGTCGCTTGAAGTGTTTAACGCGATGAGGGTAGTGTTAAGAGTGCCTTTGTATTAATTGTGGGATTAAAATAGCACACAGATGATCTCTATCGCGTTTAGGTGTATCGGGTTACAACAATGATCTTAGCTCGAGATCTAGTGTATGTGGTTCGCGAGGTTTTCGATCCCCGTTCTGGTGCATTGAGCTCGCTATTTATAGTGGAGGTTCGAGCTGGGCTGGAGCGAGATGCCGATGTGGGACGGGTGCCGCCCAGGTACGTGTCGCTCTATCGTTGGCTCTTGGGGCGGCAGCCGCGGAGCTGACCAATCAAAGGCCAGGATGGGACGTCGCCGCCCACCGCTCGTCCGATGGGACGTTGCCGCCCACCCACTTGCGTGGATGGGACGGGGAGATGAGCGCGGTGGGCGCAACCCCCGGGGCCGGGCCTCCACTTTGTAGGGAGTCTGCCCTGCAAGGACCCATCGGTTTGACCGCGGCGTAGCAGAGCGCGATGGTCGTGGGGTTTGACGACATCTTTTGAGAAGTCTATACTTGGTCATATTTTGTTTTGGTGGGGTGCCTTACCGCGTTGACGGTTCCTGGTATCAACACAACCCCATGGACCGGGACTCGATGCCCTTTTGAGGACGGGTCCAAAAAGTACCTCGAACCGGAAACGTGATGAGGGGAACGCGCTAAAGTTTCGGAGAGGGGTGAGCAAACGAGGGCGACAGGACGAGGAGCGTGGCGAAGGAAGCTGTTTGGGCCGTTTTTGCTTCGTGGGCCGCTCGTCAAACGAAGCCCAAATCTTCACGGCCCGCCGGGATCCGAAATGAAAGAGCGGTTCCGCTCCTCATCTCCCTCGTTTCTTCACTTCAACTTCTCGCACACGCCATTTTCGCTCTCAAGCCCCGCTCGCCCTCCGTCGCCGGCAACTGTCTCAACGATCGCCTCCACCGCCCACACACCGTTCCTCAATCCTTCCGGTATGCCCTCCCTCCCTTTCTTCTTCCCCATTTTCCGCCTTTTTTTTGGGTTTTCGGGCGAGCCCTAGGCCCGGCGACGACGGCGTCGCTGGCGCCTGTGGCTTCGAGCGCGGACCTCCCCGAGGGCCGCCCCGCCGAGGGTGGGTTTTCCTGTGTTCTGGGCGGCGGTGGTCGTCACTACGCCACTGCCCTAAAAAAACTGTGGGCCAGGCTGGGGTTGCGCGTCGCTCCGACGGTCGCCGTGCGCTAGTGGCGACGCCGCGCCTGGCCCCAAGGGTTCTGTCGGGGAGACGAAAAATCGTGGGTAGGCGAAACGGTGTGGGTAGGCGAAACGGCGTGGTTCGATAGTGTGGATCATGAAGTCACACAAGAACGACTCCGCAAACCAAATCAAACTCCGCACAAGAATGACTTCGCATGATAACGAGCATAGGGAATTCGGCTGCTCATCCTGGATCGGCACAAGACAAACTAAATAGCGAATTCAGCTGCTCTTGTGCAGATCCTAGATCCGCACAAGAACGACAAGCAAACTCCGCACAATAAGCTTGATTTGCACAAGGTGCGGAACCCTAGCTTTGTGCGGCACAAGGATCCGCACAAGAGCTAGTTTTTTTCGTGTCCACGTGTGGGCCCACTATGTTTGTTGGGCGGTATTGAAAAGCCAACTTGTGCGGGTTATAGATGCGCACAAATGGGCCGATTTTTTTACAAACCGCTCATCCTTACCTGTGCGCCTTAGCGTGCGCACATGGTTCATGATAAACCCGGTTTAACTTGTGCGGATCCGCAATCCGCACTAATTGGTGTGCGAAAATGAAAAAATGGAGTGCGCAACGGAACGGCCTATTTGATCCTTGATCTTTGTTTTTGTTTGTCCCTCTAGGTTGAAAACCTTAGGTCACATATTTTGTCCCATCCCATTTACATATCCCATTTACATGTCCTTTTAATTTGATTGGTAAATATAAATTATTTTATTAAAATAAAAATAATTTTGAATTAATTTTTTTATATATAAACCAATGAGATTTGATGAGATATTTAAATGGAACATGAAAATAGGACAGAAGATCCTTAACCGAAAATGATTCTTATCTTCGTCTTGGTTGGAGCATCTTAACCCTGTATACTATTTCTTGGTTGGGATTTTCATTCAAGTCTCCATCCTAGTTTAGAGAACAATTGATGTATTTAAAGATAATATTTTGAATATCTTACATATTTATATGTTGTGTATATTATATCGGTAGCTTATTTAGAATACGTTATACGTTCAAGATAAGATATGGTATTTTTTTTTAGGGAAATTTGCATTTAACCACCCCTTATTTTATACTTGTTGCATTTAACCACCCTTTATATTTTTTTCTACACTTAACCACCCCTTATTTGTAAATAGTTGCATTTAACCACCCATTTGACAAAAATGGTATTCTCTCAAAAATAAATGACATTTATGCCCTTAGTTTTATTTATTTTTTTATAATAATAAAAGAACTATTAAGCTCATGTAGTATCTCCCAACTGAAAAAATTAGTTTCGGATCCTAAAACTCCTCTAAAGTTGTATGGTTGGTTCTCGAATTGTATCTGCCAACTAAAAAAATAGTTTCGAATCCTAACACTCCTCTAACGTTGTATAGTTTTTTGTGTTGGGACCCGATCCGAAATCAATTGGTCAAAGAGAGACTCGACTCGGTCATTTATTGGATAAAACTTGAAACCCAATATCTGATGGGTCTACCAAAAACACTGTTTTGTAAAAATAATACATCATTTGAAACTGAATAATCTAAATACTTTATTATATATTAAGATGGATGCATAAATGATATTTTTTATTTTATTATAATAATTAAAAAAAAATCTATTAATAGTTAGGTCAATCCAAATTCATACGAACTCGAAGTGAACCAACCCGAACATCAACAT
The DNA here is from genome assembly GCA_963924305.1 of Polygonum maritimum. Taxonomy (NCBI): domain Eukaryota; kingdom Viridiplantae; phylum Streptophyta; class Magnoliopsida; order Caryophyllales; family Polygonaceae; genus Polygonum; species Polygonum maritimum. The sequence continues at coordinate 1,041,023 of OZ002737.1, forward strand.
GTAATAGAGGGAATAATATTTTTTACGGAAATTCTACGTGGTAACCCTAGGGTTTGACATTATTTACGGGGTGTACCAATCTTTTACGTATTACACGTGGTAACCCTGAGATTAATAAGAAATTACCCTAATATCCAAAATATTAATTACCCATTGAAATTGATTTTATAAGAAAAAAATTTAAAATTTTAACAAATACCCCGTAGTATAAAACACCATGGAAGTTACAATTGTTATGATTCTGTCGAAGTAAAGAAGATCAAATTGGTCTCCGAATATCAACCCTAATTCGAGGTATGTTTTTTCAAAATTTTGAATCTATAAATTAGTTAGGGATTGGAGTACATATTGGTGTTTAGCAGATGACGATCGTAAATGGATTTGACTTAATAGTACTTTCCAGTGTTCTGATTTTGATTCAAATCTAATAGTTCATAATCTACTAAGCCGTCTAGGCATTCTTAATGAACCTTATAGTAATTTGCTAAGACTTCTTAATATGCCTAGAATGTAGCGATTTATTGCTTCCATATAGCTAGTGTGGTTTGAAATGAATCCCATCTGATTCGGAGCTAACTTGGTTGTGATCATCTTATTCTGAACTTGTTTAGTCTGTGTGATTTCTTGCTTGTGAGCTTATCTTTTAAGATTCCTAGAGTCCAGTTCATTCAAATAGATTGAGTCAGCTTCCTGTCAGTTTATTGTTCTTGTACAAAAGTTCTTATCTAAGTTAAAAATGGAGGCTTTCCTAGATTAAGAAGCTCTTAATATTTTGAGTTGCTTGACATTTTCTGTAAGCATTCAAATAGATTGAGTAATGCACTAATGCAATGCCCTTGCAAACAAACATGATGACCATTTTGCTTTTTTTTTTTTTTTGACTTGATGTCTAATTAATTTCATCTTGTCTGAGGGTTGTGTACTCTGCTGCAATCCTAGAGTACCTCACAATCGAGGTGCTTGAGCTGGCTGGAAACACGAGCAAAGATCTGTAGGTGAAGAGGATCACTCCAAGGCATCTCCAGCTTGCAATCAGAGGAGACGAGAAGCTCGACACCCTTATCAAAGGGACCATTGCTGGTGGTGGTGTGATTCCTCACATCCACAAATCCCTCATCAATAAATCTACCAAGGAATGAACCATTGTGGTTTTATAGTTTGCTGAATATGCATTTAAGTAGCGCAAATGGGTTTTTAGTTGTTGTGGTTTGTTGATCCTAGTATGAGCTTAGAAACAACTCTGTTTAGACAGCCGGTATGACTTTAGGTGCTCTGAAAGTCTGACTTATTAGCTTCAGTCTGTATTTGTGTGAAGGTTGTTTGAATGCTTGCTTATTTATGTCTTGTGTGGTGTCGTCAATCCTTTGCATCTAATGTTTTTTATTTTATTGATCGGAAAAAAAATGTAATGTTTTATTTCAGCGACGGCAAGACCAGAGAATGAAAAGGTCCACCAAAAGATTAGATATACGGGTAAGCTTGGTGTCTCTATATGGTATATGGCCACCTCTATTCCCACCAACACTACAAAAGAAGAAAAATAGAGCAAATTATTTCATATTAATCTTTGGAGGACCTCAAACCATTTACACTATGGCTAATTTTTCTTGATCGAAGAAACATAATATATAGCTCACACGTTAATCAAAAAACATGATACAGTACACTATGATCATAAGTATTAAGAGCATGGTCAAAGATATCCTGTGGGTAGAAAGGATGACCGAAATCACATCCTCAATGACTTGCATCTGTGAATTCATTCTAAGTTCAGGCCTCCTTGGTTTCTTAGATGATAATCAGTTCATGCTCAGGCTACAGTATTATGTTATGAAATTCTAGTACATCAGGCATGAATTTTCACACCAGCAAGAAGGTCCATGAGAGAGAGAGAGATAGGGAGACATACCAGGGGCCCCATCGGACGGAGGGAGTAGAGAGATCGAAGGCCATGCGAGAGGCCATCTCGGACTGCAACTTGCTCCGCAAGAGCTCGGTCTCGGCCGTGACGGCTCCGCAAGAGCTCGGTCTCGGCCGTGACGGCTTCCATGTAAACATCCATGTGCTTCCGACAATTTACGTGTTCGTATTTGTTAAAGATTTTACTCCGTATTTGTTTTCCTTATAAAAACAATTTTAACGGTTAATTTTAATATGTTTGGATATTAGGGGAATTTTTTTATTAATCTCAGGGTTACCGCATGTAATACGTAAAAGATTGGTACACCTCATAAATAATGTCAAACCCCAAGGTTACCGCGTAGAATTTCCGTATTTTTTATATAAACAATGGGTGGTTAAGTGCAACTATTTGTAAATAAGGGGTGGTTAAGTGAAGGAAAAAATATAAAGGATGGTTAAATACAACAATTTGTAAATAATGGGTGGTTAAATGTACAAAAAAATATAAGGGGTGATTAAATGCAATAAGTGTAAAATAAGGGGTGGTTAAATGCAATTTCCCTTTTTTGTATTGGTGTGTTACAACGAAACAATATAGACTTGTATACTCTTATAAGAATCGATATGTACCCATCTCTTACTTGGAGGGTGTGCTAGAGAGATCCAAAATAAAAGACAAGCAACCCGAATAAAGGTACAATCCTCTTGAGCAGTTATAATTTTTTATTATTTTTGGATATTTAATCAAACGGTTAATCTTCAAGAATAATAACCAGAAATCACCTCTTAAACTCTCGTGAACGGGGCTCTCAACCCAAAAAAAAGTTATAACCTCTTAACCTACATCATGTATTACTTCATTGGAGCATAAGACACATTTGGTTGGACCGCCATTTATTTTGTAACTCAATACATTAGATGTGCACTAAAAGTCTATAAGCAAAACCTTATCTTCGCTCTATTTTTTTAAAAATATCTCATAATTATAAAAAGATTAGATTAACATAATTCTACATGTTATACATAGCTTGATCCCACTTCAAACATCACATTTAATTTTCTTCTTCTCCAAACTCGAAAAAAATACAATATCATGCATGTCTACTCATCCTTATAAATCTCAATTATGCTAAACGAGTAGTAATTAAAATGATACCAAAATTACCAACGTTTAATTTCTATTTGGACTACGTTGAGAAACTGAGAAGTATGCTGGTCGTTGGCCCACGTACGCCTAGCTAAAGGTTAATGAACACGAGATCAATGTGTTATAAAATATATGTACGACGTGCAGACAAGAAATTTATTCATTGTCCTTTGCCATTCGAGTTACGTGACTACTCATCCTTATAAAACATTCTGGGTGTACGTGTTTGGATAGAACATTTTAATTCACTATGTTGTATTATAATGTGTAACTAAAACACACCTATTAAGATAAGTCAATACATATTTAAGCTTTTCTCTTAAACCATACATTGTAATGTCATTCATCTTCATGCAAATTAAGCTTAACTGCTTAATTTGCATAAGGTCGATACAGAATAGAGACACTTCAAAAGACCACAAGGCAGAAGTTGTTGGAAATAATGTTTTAAAAATATTAATTAATTAATTTTATTTAAGCTGATATTTCTCAACTTAAAACTCCTTATTCCCCAAGTTTCTCCATGGTTGTTTATGTTGTGTTTGTAATCTATGCTTGTAAAACTCAAACAATGTAACACACACACACATAAGAGGCAGGTAGGAGCCAATTGGCTCATTGGCAGGATGAGCCTAAGTCAGCTCCAACCCACTTGAGCCATGCTTGGCGCCATATCTTGTTGATGTTGGTGCTAGCTCGAGCTCATATGTGTTGTTGAGGAATGACTTGGGCTCTACCGCTGGATTTCTGTTTGGTTGGGCTTTATCAGCGTTTTGGGCCAAACGGCCCAAAACCAGTGAAACGGCTACTTTGTTCTGAGCTGGCGTTTGTTGGACGACGCCGTTTCAGACTTAGCCTCTTCATATAAAAGCGATGAACAGGAGAAATTAGGGCACGACTTTGCTTCATTTCTGCGCCGTTGAGAACTCTTGAGAGCTCGAGCTTCCAACTTGTTCCTCTTGTGATTTCTCCTTGGTTCACCAGATTTGAGCGAGGTCTAGGATAGGGATTGGAGTTTGGGTGAGGAAGAAGGCCACAAGGTTCTCAGTGAACACGCTTGTGCAGCCTTCGCTCCCTGTGCTTAGTGCATCTCCATAGTTTCCTGTCTTTGAGCCAAACTCTTGCCGTCTCTGTGTGTTCTTGTGTGTGTACGTTTGTGCTTGTTCTTTTTGCTTAGTGAAAACTTGGTTGAGTCTCCCGCTGAGGCTCCGCAGAGTAGGGTTTACCCGAACTGCGTTACCAATCTCTGTGTTCTCCTTGTTTTCGATTTCCCATTTTGTTCTTTGTTGATTTCCAAACGAGTAATCGAGGTAGATTAGAAATCGAGCTTCACAATTGGTATCAGAGCCAGGTTGTGTCTCTGATCTGTTCTTCCGCTGCTTGTTGTGTTCTTGAGTCTAGGGTTCCTACTTCTTCCCTCTTTTCTGGTCTTCAGGGTGACTGCTTGGGTTGAAAAGCCTAAGTCTGATGCCGGGACTATAGATCTGAGGTGAGTAAGACCTGCTCTGGTGACTCTGTGATTCTCACAACAATTTTTCAAAAGTTGCTTGTTTTTCTATTCGCTCTTACCCGTTTGGTTTCAAACCTAAGTGTGTGAAGCTAAAGATACAGCTTTACACACGTATCTGGTTGAACAAAAAATTGACAGTGGAGTCTTTGTGACTTGGCTGGTGATCCATGCCCAACTAGTGGTGAGTAGCTTAAGCTATCTCTACCCTTGGCGGATCATACATAATCTCTGCAAAGAGATTTGCTTGGTGCTCTTTCTCTGTGTCTTTAATAGCTCAGAGCAAAGGGTTGTGTGTTTTTTAGAAACTGCCTATCCTTGCAAAAGGATTCCTCTGCTTCTTCTGTCTAAGATCACTATCTTAGATTGAAGGTTTTTCTTTTACTCTTGCTGCTTCTCTAATCTGTTGTCAAAGATGTCTGAGAACACTCCTAAGGTCAAACCTTATGATGGTGTTTCAGATTTCTCAATGTGGCAGGTGAAAATGAAGGCTCTGTTGATAAAGGAAAAATGTTGGAAAGCTATAGAGGGTGTTTGGCCACCAAACACTAAGGCAGAAACTAAAACTGAGGCCTCTGAAATGGCTCATGCTGAAATCATGATGAGATTGACAGATGATGTGGCTAGACAGGTATTGAACTATACTGATGCTAAGACTCTGTGGAAAGCTCTTGAAACTCAATACTTGAAAACATCTCTGCCTAGTAAGATATCTCTGCTGTGTAGATTGTTCTCTTTCAAAATGGATGTCAATGTGCCTTTGAATGATAATCTGGATAGATTTCTTAGGATGACTCTTGAACTTGAAAGATGCAATGATAAAATAAAAGATGACCATCAAGCTGTGTTATTACTTAGTTCTTTGCCTTCACAGTTTGACACTTTAAAGGATGTGATTCAATATGGTAATGATAAACTGACTAAAGCTAAGATCATGGAAGCCATTATTGAAAAGAATGAAGTTCTGAAAGTGTTTAAAATCAAGGGTGAAAAGAAAACTGAGTCAAAAACTGAGGTTTTAATGACTAAAGGCAAGACTAAGAATAACAAGAAAAATGCAAACAAGAAGAATGAGAAAACTGACAAGAATGAAAAGGAGAAAAAGGACAATAGGAAGTGTTATCACTGTGGAAAAACTGGACACTTTATTAAAGACTGCAAAAAGAAACAACAGGAAGAAAAAGAAAAGAATTCTGGTGATTTTGTTGCCTTGTTTGAGTCTGCTCCAAATTATCCTTTTGAATTGCTTGTGTGCTCATCTTCTGGAGATAAAAATGCTTGGATTCTGGATTCTGGTTGCACTTTGCATGCTACTTTTGACAAATCCTTGTTTGATTCTCTGCATGAATATGATGGTGGTGAGGTTCTTCTGGGTGATCATACTGTTTTGCCTATTAGAGGGGTTGGGAATGTTCCTCTTAGGATGTATGATGGGAAAATTAGGGTCCTGCAGAAGGTTAGGTGGGTGCCTGATTTGAGAAGAAACCTAATGTCTGAATCTGTGTTTGATGATCTTGGTTGTCATATCATTACTCATTCTGGTATAAGGGAAGTAATTAAAAATGGTGCTACTCTTATCAAGAGTGTTAAGGAGGGAGGGTTATACAAAGTTATTGCATCTCCTGAATTGAATTTCTCAAGAATGTGTAATATTATGACTCCTGATCTGACCAAACTGTGGCATGTTAAGCTTGGACACATAGGAATGAAAGGCCTAAATTATCTGTTTAAAACTGGTTTGATTGATAGAAAGCCTGTGGATCTGAGTTTCTGTGAAAGCTGTGTGCTAGGAAAGAAAGCTAAGCATAGTTATGGCAAGTCTGCATATGTTGCTAAGCATGCTCTTGAATATGTTCATTCTGATTTGTGGGGTCCTGCTCAAGTTGCTACTGTGGGTGGGAGGAAATATTTCATGAGTCTGATTGATCATTATTCTAGGAAGGTGTGGATTTACTTGCTGAGATCTAAGGATGAAGCTTTTGATGCTTTTAAAACTTGGAAATTGCTTGCTGAAAATGAAACTGATTTGAAACTTAAATGCCTTAGAACAGATAATGGTCTTGAATTCTGTAACCATGTTTTTGATGATTTTTGTAGGGAAAATGGGATAAAGAGACATCTGACTGTCCCTGGCACACCTCAGCAAAATGGAACTGCTGAGAGGATGAACAGGACCTTGCTTGAAAAGGCAAGGTGCCTGCTCATAAGTGCAGGGATGAAACCCTCATTATGGGGTGAGGCTGTCACAACAGCCTCATATCTCATAAACCTGTCTCCATCTTCTGTGATTAATTTCAAAACCCCACAGGAGATGTGGACAGGGAGGAAGCCTTCTCTGGCACACTTGAAACCATTTGGTTGCACAGCCTATGCTCAAATTTCCCAAGGCAAGTTGCAACCAAGGGCTCTGAAGTGTGTCATGCTAGGCTATCCAGAGGGCATTAAGGGTTATAAACTTCTAGTGTGTCAACCTCATGGATATAAGGTTATCACATCTAGAAGTGTAACCTTTAATGAGTCAGAATTTTATTTCAAAGTGAAGTCTAATGCCTCTACTGAGTGTGCAGGTACTAGCAAAGAAAGGGAAAATGTGAGGTTCTTCCTTCCTCATGAGGCAGAAACTGAAACTGAGGATGAGTTTGACAGTGCCTTGCCTCAAAATGAGGAGGAAAACAATGATGGTGAAGGAGAAAACTCGAATGACACTGTAATGGAACACCAGGAAGCTGAGGGAGCAACTCCACCCACTGATGTGGGTGTTGATTCAAGTACTGAAGACCAGTTGCCCCACCAAGCTGGTGGGGAGGTAATTTCTGAACATGATATGGGTGAAGAACATGTAGAATTACAGCATCCTTTGCATGATTATCAACTTGCTAGGGATAGAGAACCTAGGGTTAGGATTCCAGCTAGGAGATTCATGTTATATGCTGAATTCTGTGAAATTGCCAAGCATGATGACTTGATTGAGTATGCTTTCCTTGCTGCTGAGCATATTGTTGATAGCTTTACACCTGATACTTATGAATGTGCCATGAGATGTGTGCATGCTAAAGACTGGACAAAAGCTATGCAAGAGGAAATCATGTCTATGTATGCTAACAATACTTGGGTTCTGACTCCCAAGCCAGCCAATGCTAGACTGATTGATTGCAAATGGATTTTTAAAATTAAAGATGGTGCTCATATAGGTGATCCCCCTAGATACAAAGCTAGGTTAGTAGCTAAAGGGTTCTCTCAAAAGGAGGGCATAGATTACAATGAAATCTTTGCTCCTGTGGTTAAGTATAAAGCTTTGAGATTATTACTTGCCATGACTGCTGTGTTTGACTGGGAACTTGAACAAATGGATGTTAAGACTGCTTTTCTACATGGTGATTTGCTTGAAATAATTTATATGAAACAGCCTAAGGGCTTTGTGGATTCTGCTAAACCTGATCATGTGTGCTTACTTAAAAAGTCTATATATGGTTTAAAGCAGTCCCCTAGGCAGTGGAACATTAAATTTGATTCTTGCATGAAAAACTTAGGTTTCATCAGAAGCAGCTATGATACTTGTTAATTTATACTTTAAGGGCATAAGAACCAAAACTCCTTTGTTTGTGCTTCTGTATGTGGATGACATACTCTTGATGTGACAGTCTAAAGTGATGATTGCTTCTGTTAAAAGGGATTTAAAGCAGAACTTTGACATGAAGGACTTAGGAGTTGCTAAAAAGATTTTAGGCATAAGTATTAGAAGAGATAGGAAAAAGAAAATGATGTGGTTGTCTCAATCTGATTACTTGCTTAAAGTATTAGAAAGGTTCAACATGACAGATTCTAAACCCACCTCTGTTCCTTTAGGAGGCCATTTAGAATTGTCTAAGAAGTCTTGCCCTTCAACCCCAGATGAGAAAGCTAAAATGAAAGATGTGCCTTATGATGTTGCAGTAGGTTCTGTCATGTATGCTATGCTTTGTACTAGACCTGACTTGGCTTTTGCAATTAGTGTGCTTAGTAGATTCATGTCTAATCCTGCTGAGTGTCATTGGATTGCTATGAAGTTCTGTCTGAAGTACATCTGTGGAACTAAAGATTATTGCCTTGTTTTCTCTGAGCATAATGCTAAAAATGAATTATTTGGATATTGTGATTCTAATTATGCTAGTAACAAGGATAATAGAAAGTCTACTTCTGCATACTATTTTACATGGGCAGGAAATTGCATATCTTGGAAGTCACAACTACAATCTGTTGTTGCACTTTCATCTACTGAAGCAGAGTACATTGCTGCTACAGAAGCAGCAAAAGAAGCAATTTGGTTGTCTGGAATTGTCAAGGAGATACAGCCTACACCTCTTCTTCCCATTATCTTCATGGATAGTCAAAGTGCTCTCTATCTGTGTAAGGACCCTATGCTACATGAAAGTTCCAAGCACATTGATGTGAGATACCACTTTGTGAGAACTAAAGTTGAAGAGAAGGTGCTGGAAATGAAGAAGATCAAAGGAGAGCTGAATCCATCAGACTTTGGCACCAAGATTGTTACAGCTGACAAGTTCCATTTCTGCAGGAATTTCCTGCATATTTGGGACTCCAAATGAGCCTCTGGAGCTCATGGGCCGGTGATGCTGGGGATGTCTTGACCTTGTTTTTCACTACTGGTAGAAAGAACTTGTATTTACTACATAGATTAGGAGGGCAATTGTTGTGTTTGTAATCTATGCTTGTAAAACTCAAACAATGTAACACACACACACATAAGAGGCAGGTAGGAGCCAATTGGCTCATTGGCAGGATGAGCCTAAGTCAGCTCCAACCCACTTGAGCCATGCTTGGCGCCATATCTTGTTGATGTTGGTGCTAGCTCGAGCTCATATGTGTTGTTGAGGAATGACTTGGGCTCTACCGCTGGATTTCTGTTTGGTTGGGCTTTATCAGCGTTTTGGGCCAAACGGCCCAAAACCAATGAAACGGCTACTTTGTTCTGAGCTGGCGTTTGTTGGACGACGCCGTTTCAGACTTATCCTCTTCATATAAAAGCGATGAATAGGAGAAATTAGGGCACGACTTTGCTTCATTTCTGCGCCGTTGAGAACTCTTGAGAGCTCGAGCTTCCAGCTTGTTCCTCTTGTGATTTCTCCTTGGTTCACCAGATTTGAGTGAGGTCTAGGATAGGGATTGGAGTTTGGGTGAGGAAGAAGGCCACAAGGTTCTCAGTGAACACGCTTGTGCAGCCTTCGCTCCCTGTGCTTAGTGCATCTCCATAGTTTCCTGTCTTTGAGCCAAACTCTTGCCGTCTCTGTGTGTGCTTGTGTGTGTACGTTTGTGCTTGTTCTTTTTGCTTAGTGAAAACTTGGTTGAGTCTCCCGCTGAGGCTCCGCAGAGTAGGGTTTACCCGAACTGCGTTACCAATCTCTGTGTTCTCCTTGTTTTCGATTTCCCATTTTGTTCTTTGTTGATTTCCAAACGAGTAATCGAGGTAGATTAGAAATCGAGCTTCACAGTTTAGAACAGTTTTAGGCCTATTTATTAGCCTAATTTCTGATTTTTGAGGAGAGAAAAAAACAGATGTTTATCTTGAAAACTCTCTGATTTCAAAATACATGAAGGATCTAAGAGTTCCACCTCTTTCGATTTGAGTGTACACTTCGATTGAGGGCAGAGTTAACCCTGGAGTGACCCACCTTGCAAGATTTACACCAGGATTTAGGCGGTTTTTCGCTCAAGTGCAATAGACTTTCTACGACTCTGCAATTCCTAAAATTCTTTTCAAATTCAGGTTTGATTTAATACGATTCTTCGGTTCTCTGACTAATTATTCCCACAATCTTGAGCGAAAAAGCATTATAAAGTTGGATTACTGGAGAATTTAAGGTATTTGAGTATTGAAAGGTGATTATAGATATGAAATTGTTCGGCAGTAATTGTATTGTATCAATTCTATTCCAATTTGATTTTGTCAATGAATTTTAATTCAGATGATTAAATCAAACTGTAATTCATAATTGACAGTTGTAAAGTAAAATTAGTTTATGCTCAATTAGGCTTTGATTTTGATTGCTTAGTTTTGAGTGTGCTTCAATTAGGCCTAAGTATGTTGAATTGAGTTGAATTAATCATGTAATTCAGTTGGGGAGAAGGTAGGTTCGTACTGCTATGGATTTAAGTACTTGACTTAATCTTCTTTACGCCTTTGATTGATTAATTTATATCTCTTAATTCAACCTTGGATGGGTTTAATTGGTGATTGTTGTTGTGGTGATTAGTCAAGGATGTGCTGTGTATCATGCATATATAAATAATATATATGGGACGAAAACTAGTGATTAGTCTATATCTAGAAAATCTCATTCCACATTAAGGAAATGTGGGGGGCTATCATGTTAAATTTGAATGATCATGTTATTTTATCTGATTATGAGATTATGCTTAAGATTTTATAAGCAGTAAATTTCTAAATTAATACTAATTGTGTGATTGCATACACTTGTATATGCTAACTAGTCATTTTGTGAGTTAGTGTATGGTTTTGCATGATCAAAGTTGTAAGTGTATTTTCTGTGGGAATGTTATACAACTTTTGAATGAAATTTTTTATTGTATTATATATACGGCTTCATTGTTATTTAACGTATACGGAAGTTTTTCTTACATGGAGAAAATATGGGGACAATCTTGTGTGTTACAACTGTATATATGATTATATGATAATCATGTGGTCATATTGAGATTGAATTTCAAAGATTTGTAAGTGGTAAATGATATAAACTAGCATTGATGATATGCAATTGCCCGATTGGTCTTCTTTGATTTATATAAGAAAATTATTTGAAATTGTGGGTTCAGGTGATTAATAATTCCGAGATTACAGTGTTGGTAATTTGATAGTAGAATGTGTTCTCAATGAACATATGAAGCGCTAATCAATCCCAATGGGCATGGAAATAGACTTGTATTAAAGATTTATGAAATCTAATGTTTTGTTTGGAGGTGACAGGTCTATATGATTGGTTTTGGGCACTGGACAAGTGTGTATTAATTTCCTCCTAAAGGGAAAATATTGCAATGAGTAATGACACATCTTAGACTGTGGAGGAATTGGTCCTGGACACATCTTAGATTATGGAGGAAATGGTCCTTGACACAGTTTGTATTGTGGAGGAAATTGGTCTTTGACACAATTCGACAATAGTGTGATGAAAATTGTTCCTTGAAACAATGTTGAATATGAGACTAATGCATGCCTTATTGGATAGTTCGTTCCGGATACCCAACTAGGAAATCCGTCAACGGTCAATTCCTAGTTTAATGTGGTCAAACGAAGGTGCGAACAATATCTGATGATTGAAAGTCTCATGTATGTTGTTGGTTGGAAGGTTGAGACAATTGGTCTCTTAATGAACTCATTCCTGTATGGGGGTGTGAGACAACACACACTTGATGAGTCACCTAATTGAGTGTCAAAGGTTAGGTCGCCTACTATAGGAGCCTTTGGCAAGCTTCCTAGGACACTCATGATGCAGGGTAGAAGCACAAGACCTTATAAAGTGTTTATCAGATCGCGGAACTCTTAGTAGATTTTCTTGTGTTGTTGTTGATTCAAGTCGAAAGACATCAACACATTATTTTTTATGTTTTTAAACCATGTGGGGGATTGTTGGAAATAATGTTTTAAAGATATTAATTAATTAATTTTATTTAAGCTAATATTTCTCAACTTAAAACTCCTTATTCCCCAAGTTTCTCCATGGTTGTTTAGAACAGTTTTAGGCCTATTTATTAGCCTAATTTCTGATTTTTGAGGAGAGAAAAAAACAGATGTTTATCTTGAAAACTCTCTGATTTCAAAACACATGAAGGATCTAAGAGTTCCACCTCTTTCGATTTGGGTGTACACTTCGATTGAGGGCAGAGTTAACCCTGGAGTGACCCGCCTTGCAAGATTTACACCAGGATTTAGGCGGTTTTTCGCTCAAGTGCAATAGACTTTCTACGACTCTGCAATTCCTAAAATTCTTTTCAAATTCAAGTTTAATTTAATACGATTCTTCGGTTCTCTGACTAATTATTCCCACAGAAGTAATTAATCCCATGCATATCCAATACTTATTTTTCACACATATATATTGGACATCAATCAACCACAAGCAAATTAAGGTCGGCCTCAAACTAGTTATATATCAATGGTTGCTTAATTCATCAATTGAAAGATCCATATTCAGGAACAAATCCGTTCATATGTTGGCTCGAACAGCCCGTTGCTTCCTCGCCTACAGTGTCACTCGTCTCATTCGAATTAAACGTTTCGTTGAACCTGCGTATGTGCGAATTGAATCAAATGTAGCTAGAACCACAATATGAAAACATATAAGATCAAAACCTCACAATTGAAAAAATAACTCTCCAATTGACAGTATTCAAAGATCACCAGTTCGACTATTATAGACAGTGCCCTCAACCACGAAAGAAAAAGTACGTAACGTTTACCCAATTTGTAAAGGAGTGCAAAAGGGTTGGAGCAATCCCTCTGAATGACAAGGAATATGGCTCAAGGAAATGCCGTTGCCATGACTACGTTCTTGTAACTGCAACTTTGTGATAAGATAAAACCAAATTACAATATAATTAGTTACGTGTCGAGCTAGATTAGTGTTTTAAACTTTGAATTAAGCGCGATGCAAGACAGATTTAATACCTTCTTGATCAAATCTCTGTTTGCCTGAACACTTGATTGGTACTACATTTATGAGTTAATGTATCATATCAATACTTTTACAAGAAAAATGTATTGTCCAAAAATGAAAAAATATTGCATTTCATGGGTTTTTTTTTTCTTCTTATGTACCTTGTGTTCCTGCCCTGAAAGCTGATCACGCATGTGTTGATTCTGCAAAAAAACATCGTTGTGAAACTCAAGTGGACCGAGAGAACGGAGTGACTTGTCGGTTAAATTTAACCACTTAGACATACATAGTGGAAAATTGAAGGGTTTTCTCTTTACAGTTTTACTAGTGTGTCATTTCTCATTTATAAGTCTAGCTCTAGCTCTTTAACTTGACCTAATTATGAAGTCCATAATACTCCGCCTATTTATCTATCTTAAGCATTATATACACTTGAACTCTTATCTCTAAACTTTAAACAAATTTATTCAATTTTCGCATATTACTTGGTGTGTGTATATATAACATATGTTAAGCAATGATTTTGCTCACCTTAGTACACCTTATTTGCTTGAGTGACATCTCTAGCTGGTTCTCAAGTTGTTCAAGGTCCTTCGAACTCAATGGCCCCAACTCTTCCCCTAGCATGTTCCTACATTATATATACCATACAACCGCTATGAAATCGATCAATCATGCGAAATTAGTTAACTTTCGAGTTTCGAAGCATGAATGTACAACCTATCCACTAAGTGTTCAATTCTAATGGGTCAAGATTATTTGAGTGACATGTCAGATAAATTTAACTAGCTTGCATGTAAGATTAGGTTGAGATCCATCTTTTGACTCAACAACTTAAATTTAAATAATGGGTAGATGTTTCACCTTACTTAGATATGTTAGTGGGTTTTCTCGTTTCATTTCAACATGAGATCATATCGTAGTATAAACATACCATATCCCATCAACTAAAGAAAATATGCATAAGATCATGTATGTATTATATGGTTCAATAAAATATATACCTCTGAGATTTTTGCAAGACTTCAACTCTACCTTTCAGCTTCAAGTAGTCCTCATATCCACTCTGCATTATATTTACTTGTAATTACTGGTTTTAAGTGTTAATACACTACTCCAACATGTGCTTAATATATTGTAGTATGACATAATGATATGATTAGATATAACACCTGAGAATCAGGAGGAATGGCTCCTCCAAAGGCGTAGCTTTGCCTTTGGTACTTGTCAATTGTCTTCGATATGCTGAGGGAAATCATTGAATTACTAATCTTTGAATTCAAATACAAAATGTTACTAATATACATAATTGATTATATATGCATATTTTCTTTTAAAGGGGATAATATATATGTGTATGAAATCATTGTTCCTTGCAACCTGAAACTTCTGTCTCCGTATAGTGAATTGACGGAACAAGGTCAGGAAAATTGGTAAAGGAAAAAATGTAATTAAAAAAAATAGAGCAAATACTGTATATAGTATATACTCCCTCCGTCCCATTGAGTTTGTCTCAAAGGACAAATTTTGCGGTTATTAAGGAGATGATAAAGTAGGTATTGGGATATGGAAAAGTGGGTAAAAGTTGAAATAGAATGGGGGTAGTATTGTAATTTTATATGTGTAAAAAGTTAAAAAGTGATAAAGTAGAAGGAAAAGTTGGATTTTGGGTGTAAAAAGTGAGTTTGAATAAGGGTAAAATTGTAAGAAATTGTTGATATAAAAGGAAAGGGGACAAACTTAAGGGGACGCTTAAAATAGAAACGAGACAAACTCAATGGGACGGAGGGAGTATATATATATCTGTATGATCAGGTTGGCCTGCAAAATGAGAACAGAAGAACAGCCTTTTCTTCTCTGCAGATCACTGAATAACTGATCTAAGCCTTGAATGTATTAAATCAAATCTCAACAGTTAAGTTACCGGTCCTTAATCAGTTCTCTTGTCTTTGTCCTTTTCATTCTTCAATTTTGTGGGCTTTCATTCAATTTCTTATAGAATTAATTAAATTAACACCGGTATCTAACGGCGGAAACATATATAAATGAAATGAAAACGAACTAAGTCTAATTATATGCTTTCATTCCGTTTACGTTTCCAATTACATGTTTTCATTCTGTTTATGTTTTCATTCTTAATTTGCCGAACAATCAGTTTACATTCTTCAATTTAAAGCCTAAATTCGTTTTCATTTCATTTACGTTTCCGCCATTCGATACCAAACAACCCTTAATGTGAATCCAAATTAAGAATGAAATTTACAAGCAAGAGCCAGAAAAGAAGAACAAGAATCATTGAACACTTACAACATACTTTAACAATTCCAAGAAGCCCTAATTCAATGATACTTAATTTCTTTTATTTTTTTTAAAAAACAAGGGCTACCAACAACAACAATTCACTTTCAAGTCTCAACATCATGATCTCATCATGGATAGCTAACTTGAAAAGATTTAATTGAACATCACAAGTGAGATTCATTAGATTTTCACTTGTGCTCATGATCAAGATCTAGAACTTAACACCTACTAAGAAGCCCAGGAATCATACATACATGCAGATTAAAGTAGTAATTAAGCAAGCTAGGGTTTTCCCATAATAATATAGTGAAGAAGAAGAAGAAGGAAATCAAAAAGAAGGTGAGAAAATAGTAGTAATTACTTGTTGGTGCTAGAGAACTCAAAAAGCTTTCCTCTGCTAGAGAAGATGATAAGAGAAACCTCAGCTTCACAGAGAACAGAAAGCTCATAAGCCTTCTTGAGAAGACCATTTCTCCTCTTTGCAAAAGTCACCTGCCTGTTGATCTTGTTGTCAATCCTCTTCAGCTCCACTTTTCCCCTCCCCATTTTCTCAAGTTCAATTCTTCAACAGCTATATAATTAGTTTATAACTATGTTTCTTGTCTCTCCTCTGTGAATTTGTTTGGTTTTTCTGGCTTCTTGTGTACCTTAGCATGCCATTTTTGAGTACTTGTACAAACACACCTAGCTCTCTCAAGTTCCTTGTGAGGGTGGAGAAAGAGATAACACAAGAAAAAATGGCATGGAAACCCTAGTGTGACACCACTAGCTTTTTTAACCACTCATATGTAGGCCACTTTGTTTTAGTTTTAAAAAAAACGTACACTTCGCTATCGAGCCGACGATATTTATTTAATTAGGATAGCTCGGTTAGTTGACCCTCCATCTACGCTTCTCTTTTTGGTAGAGGGCACTGTCGTCCATGACAAATAAACAAAAGTCTATTGATACGTACTCTTGGAAGCTTAACAGTTTAACGTACTCAATGTTTGAAGGTCATCTACTTGTACGATATTTTGTTTTTGGGGAAACAGTTAAAACGACGCCGTTCTGGTTAAGTTTATAAGACAAGGGTGGGTGAGAGCACATGAAGAATTTGTATCATCAGAAGTGGTGTCCAATACTAGGCCCCTGTCCAGGAGATGTAAGGCTAGCTCGATCGTACTTGGTACATGAAGCTAACATCAAACGTGGTGTCATACCACCATGCGATAATTGTGGCCTGTCATGTGTCAGGCTTGTTAACTAGTTAAAATATGTAATCACGACCTAATGTTTTTTCAACGACCTTAATATCTTACATGATTAAACGGTCACATATCTTCTAACCCAAAAACTTATTGAGTTTAAAATCTTCCGTCTTTATATATAAGTAGACACATCAACTCACCTTTTTTTCGATAGAAGGATGCAACGAGAAACAAATATTTCATATAATTAAGATTGAGCACAACTAGGCAAACGAATTATATAAATTTCATAGTTTCCGGACGTCTCGTTCTGTAGATAAAGACCGTTTGGGTAGTCTAATTAGAAAAGTATCCTTCTTGAATGTCATAGACGATGGTTTGTCCTTTTCTTACAGGATTTGGACTTATTAATGAGACACGACTCCACGATTTCTTTCATGTAAACTTTGTACGTTCATTGGTTCCTCTTAAGCTTTATGCACACATTATTCCCATACGTACAAAGAATCATGTAATAAGGAAGGAGGGACGTTAAAATGTCTATTGGATGTTAACACGCACCTTCGACATACATTGTCAAGGGACACGTGTCGGTCGATAATTTGATTATGCGCCTACGCATTCAATGGTCTGGTATGTCGTCATCACTCTCATCAACGTGTGTCATCTTCATATGAGAAATTATGAATTCTATTCTTCTGACAAAAGGAGGGGGAAAAAAAGAAGAAACGCCCACCGTGGGGCTCGAACCCACGACCACAAGGTTAAGAGCCTTGCGCTCTACCAACTGAGCTAGACGGGCTTATTGCTAAACAATCATGACGTGGATATTTAAGATTATATTAGGCTCCAATATTCAAGTCTTTTAACATAAACAACTCTAAATAAGTAAATATACAATGCTCAATCTAGCTAATACACAAATTTGGCCCGTTTAATAATGTTATGCGCGCAATAGGATTTCGGAATTGCATAGTATGTAAGTTTGACGTAAGTGCATGAACCTAGAGATCGATGTTGTAAATAAATGATGAAAATATCAGTTTTTTTCTACATTGAGCTCTTCGAAGTATATTTATCGAGGTTTCATATACAATAAAAGTTACTACTGTATTATGAAGTTATTGAATTAACTTATAGCCCTAACCAGTTTTTCTTTAAAGAAGAAGCTAGAATTATCACTGCTTAACTAATAACTACTACTCGTATAACAAATAAGCCGCTAGCGTTATATAGCCAACAAGCCATAAACAAGCTCAATTTTTTGTTTGGTAGAATATACAAGCTCAAAATTAACGTAAAGTTCATTCCACCAGAAAAATAAATTATAAACCTCACAAGACGTACTGTATGAACCTGCAATTTGGTAGTAATAGTAACAGAAAAGTTGGTAGTAATAGTTATTCTCATGAAGCACTAAGTTCGGCACAAGATCAAATTAATTGCTTGATCTTTGCATCTAAAATAGGCTCTGTCATCCGACAAAGAAATCATTCGACCAAAAAAAAAAAATAGGCTCTGTCATGTGTAGATGTTTCTATCCAGTTTGAGTTCAAAAAAGTCGTTGTAGTATAGTGGTAAGTATTCCCGCCTGTCACGCGGGTGACCCGGGTTCGATCCCCGGCAACGGCGATTTTAGTTTTTCTTCCTGTGTTTTTCTGTTTCTTTTGTTAAGTCATTATAGTGCCGGTATATCTGCTAATTGCCATGACCAAGTTCGATTCTCGGTAGTCGCTGGTTCATTCGTCGTTTTAATTTCCCATCATCTTTTTTTAGATGAAATTAGTTTTATTTCAATGCATAAATTGACCTACTATCATACATAAGTTACCATATTTAAGATATATAGTCCTAAATTCACTTAATATATTGAAGCGAAAAAATATCGAAGCATAATAATAGCATAATGCAATAAGTTTGTAAGTTTCTAACATATGTTGGAGATACGATCATAATACAATCAGATCTTAGCAACAACTTGAGCAATGTTAAACATACACAACTTTGTTGCTTGTGCATTGTCAAAATTACCCAATTATTATGTTGATTTCAGTTTCGCCTTGGTCATTTCTCACCTTATTTTGTACTAGTACTTGTTCATTTCAGTTTTCACTTGATGATGCTGATTCAGAACATACCCAACACACTAAGTTGGACTTCAGTTTGCACTAAATGTAAAGCTTGTAACATCCGATGCTTGAATTGGTATAATGAAATGCACCAATTAACCAGTAAACACCACCAGATGACACCAAAAATCAGAATCTACGTTTCACTATAACACATCAAGAGCCCATGAAGGGTCTCACAAAATAAATAACTCATTTTTAAGTTCAAAATACTAAAAGCATTGCTATTGTAAGGATCCCAGGAACTCAATGAAAACTTGCTAGTGTCTCGAATCAAAAACAACATATAGAATGAAAGCAATAGAGGATAGAGGACGCTGACGAGCCTCAGCTGGATAAGGAATAGCGACGCCCACAAAGAATGAACTCATTCGCTGTCTAACTCACTGACTCACTCACTCACTTTGTGGTCCCGTTGGCAGCTGATGTAGATGGGTTAAGCTCATCCCACGCCTCGATCCAGGTGACCATGGCATCTGCAAGCTTAACGAAGTACTCATCAACCTTGCCGAGCTTCTCCTTCACTTCCTTTGAGAGCTCAAGGTAGCATTGTTGGACGGTGGTGCACTCCTTGGGGAGCTTCACGTTCTGGAAGAACGGGATTGCCTCTTCTTGCCAGAAGATGCCCTTGTATTCCTTCTTGAGATTGACAAACGGGTTGCTGGCTTTGCTGTGCCAGATGTATGGGAGACCCGTCTTCACACCCAATCCAAGGTGATCACAGATGACCTATATAGCATCATTCATCGACAAGAGTCAGTTTATAAGGTCTAAGCTTCTCTGAATCTGAATCAGGTAACAAAAATAATGCATGTTACAGTTTGATCATTGACCCATATCAAAATCTAAAAAGTACAAAGTAAGATCATTTGTCAAAAGTTAGACCCATGGAAAACAATGAACATAGGGTCCACTAATTGACATGCAAACAAAATTCTAACTTTTAATCATAAAGGAACAGTTTTGGAACTTAAATGAAAGGTAACCTATAGCATCAACGATCAAGCAACATCAGTCATTTTCACAAGATTCAAGAGCCATTAAAAATCAATCAGGAAACTGATTATAAAGTAATTGATTGATGTGGAGGGATACCTTGACACACCATCCAGCCCACATGTCATCGTAACGACCAATTGGCTGACCATCACCCATCAAACCGAAGTACATGGCCGGGCCAATAAGGTCACGCCTGAAACCCAGGTTCATTCCACACATAGGGAAGAGGGTTCCCTTGGGAATGGTCATGACCATATCAACATACCTGAAATTCAAATGTGCAAACAAATGGTCAGAACTAGGTTCACATGTAAGTAAGTAGTTCAAAAGGCGTGTTTTTTTAATTGAGGGACTTGTTTCAGTACCTGGTGTTCCTCTCAAGTGGCTTAACAAGTTGTGTTGGTGCATCATAATCAGGGATGTTCAACCAGAGACCATGGGAGACAGCAGTTGGGATACCTTCACGTAGGCTGAAAGGGTATCCACGAACGAAATCTGCACCTTCTCTGTATGGGTCATAAAGGGTATTGAAGAACAGAGGTGTTGATGGAGATAGAAGGTTCTGAATGTGCTGATGGAGAGCGTTGATGTCTTTTCCAGATGGATCCTTGGCAACCTACACAAGAATGGAGATATTACAATGAGATCTGGAATTGGGAAGCAATGTGATGGGAAGTAATACATAAATGAACATTTTCTGGCCAGAGTTAGACAGATTGACTCATAAACAAATGTTAGGAGGACAGCTCTGTTGATGAGTAGATGAGAAGAGATGCACTAATAGAGTAATGAGATCAGTACTTCAAAGTAAGATCACAGAACTACAAGATCTTTTCCGAAAAGTAACCAGAACAATTCACACTCAGAGGGAAGTGTTCCAAAGACGGTTCTTTTTGAAGACTTTAAGACCCAAGATTTCTGTTACCCTTAATGCATGGTCAACAAGATTATATAATTATACGAAGAAGTTCTTGAATTGTAAGGCTCTCAACTAAACCAAGATATAATACTCAAAAGGGGCCCAGAATTGCAATCAAGAGGAGTACTAATGAAGAATCAGACAAGTCTATTTCAAGAATAAATTAAGAGCACAGATCACAAGTCAAACTCAAATCCAAGGCAGATCTGGTCCATCATGATAAAAAACAAGCTTAAAAAGTCTGAGATCCAATCTAATGGAGTGCTTAACAGTTCTGGAACAAAGACAGATTGGAGATCCAATCGGTCACAACAGACACACTGAAATCCCAACCACCAAATCAATCAAAAGCCAAATCATTACAAATCGAGACCTAAAAAGGCAAAATTCAACCACCAGAACTCCAATCCGTATCAGATCAAGTGACAAAAAGGCAAATCTGAGACACCGACTTCACACAAACCCTAACAGAACTCAAATTCAAAATCCGAAGAGACGGAACACTCACAAAGCAATCGTCATCAATCAAAAGCCATATAATCACGAAATCGAGACCTAAAAAGGCAAAATTCAACCACCAGAACTCCAATCCGGATCAGATCAAGTGCCAAAAAGGCAAAACAACTTCACATCTGAGACACCGACTCCACACAAACCCTAACAAAAACTCAAATTCAAATCTGAAGAGACGGAACACTCACCAAATCAATCAAAAGCCAAACAATTACGAATCGAGACCTAAAAAGTCAAAATTCAACTACCAGAGCTCCAATCCGGATCAGATCAAGTGACAAAAAGGCAAAAACAACAAATCTGAGACACCGACTTCACACAAACCCTAACAAAAACTCAAATTCAAAATCCATCAGAGACAGAACACTCACAAAGCAATCGTCATCAATGGTGTAGATGTACTTCTTCTTGGACACCATGTATCCGAAGCACCTGCAAGCGGAGTCCTTGAACGAGATGCAGGAGGCCTTAGGGCCGAGGATCCGGTTGATGTCGTTGCGATTGTAGAGCTCGTAGTCGAAGCCCTCGGGGACATGGATGGTCTTGGTCGGATCTCCGTCTTGGACGATGATGAGATGGTAGGGTTGGAAGAACGGCCTCCACATCTCCAGGAAATCGAGGTTCCTGATCGTCGGGATGACGATGTCGAGCTCGTCTTTCAGAAGAGGCGTCGCCGGAGTCGCCATTGGAGAGATCTAGGGCCTGATCTGAGAGATGTGAAGAAGAAGAAGGGGATGGGCTCGTCAACGGTGAAGAAGAGGGTCTGCGTTGAGCGGTCTATTAATAGGCAAGAGGGATCCGAATTGGGAGGTATTATGCTAGGAGGATTCCTATTTCTCGTCATTATTGCTGGAAAAAGGTGGGATTTTTCTGAAGGTGAATTTCATGAATATAAATTAAAGTTTTTATTATTATTATTATTCCAGATTTTCAGTTAAGTCGGTGTGATTAATGTGAGGTAAATTGTGGACAAAATTCACATGTTATCTCTTCTTCCAAAGTCCTGGTTTGTAAGTGGGAATTGATTTGGAATAATTTGATTTTTTAAGCCTGTTACGGAAATAATGGATTTTTTAATCGCATGGGAAGGATGGTGCCATAGGACTCAGCATGGTTGGACCGAAACAAAAAAAAAATTGATTGTACCGTTGGAAAGCGATAGAATTTCGTTCGATTATCGGTTTAAGAAACTTCAAGATTTCTTTTCTCGTTCAGTTCAATTTTTTCTAAGAATCACCTTATATTTATCGAAAATCGAAAAACTCGAATTTTTTCAGTTCAACAAATTCCCGAATTTAAATTTTGGTTCGGTTTTCATCTTTTTCGGTTCGGTTCGGTTTTGAACCGATGCTCAACCCTAGTGCCATATCAGAACAAAATAAATAAATAGTTAGACCCATGGGAGGCACTTGTTTTCTTAGGAAATGTATGTGAATGTAATAAACCAAACATTTAATCGAAGTTAATTGTTTTCCCATTTATATTATTTTCTTCCATATATGGAGCAAAATGAGGTCCACTTATTGTCATGCAGGCAAAAATACAAAACTTGAAATTAAAAGTTACCAAAGAGAAGGACGAAATGTATATAGTACATAAAAAAATAAACAAATCAAGGAGCCCTTAAATATGCAATAACTACCAATTTTCCCATTTGCTACCAAAAAAAACAAACCCTTGCCGACACTATATTTTGGGTGAGCTCTATGTTAACTCAAAGTTTTAGTTTGATATGATAATCTACCAAACATTACAATTTTAATGAGTTTAAAGAACATCTTAAGGGCTCCCACAATGAGGAATTTTAAATAGTCATCGCAAAATACATAGTTCTACATTTTCTTATATGATGGTGGTGTTTTAGTCCATGAAATCAACGTGGGATTCTAACAAACTATAAAAATTACATAATTCTTTTGTACACTTGCATAATATTGAATCAAACTATGACTTTGTAGTTTGTACACTCATATACTCAGAAGTAATAGCATTTGCTTTATTTACACTTCAAATGTATTGACAT
The DNA here is from genome assembly GCA_963924305.1 of Polygonum maritimum. Classification (NCBI taxonomy): domain Eukaryota; kingdom Viridiplantae; phylum Streptophyta; class Magnoliopsida; order Caryophyllales; family Polygonaceae; genus Polygonum; species Polygonum maritimum. Next base: position 1,064,322 of record OZ002737.1, read on the forward strand.
TCTTATATCTTGATGTATACTACGAAATTTTTGATAGGACAAAAGTAGTTTTTAATCGAACACCATCAACATTATTATTGACCAAATTGATCAAGCTAATAGCTACAACATTAGTCTTTACGTGCATAGAGTTGTTTTTTTTAAAGAACTTGTTCAAGGTTCGTAACTAAGTCGATAAAAACAACAAAATTTCAACCAAAAAATATAAAAACAACAAATTATGTAAATCAACTAACATCAATCGAACGCGCGCCGCTCAGTCTGCGGAAGCGCACCGCTTTTAATCGCGGTAGGCTCGATCGCGATCCACGTTCGCGAAAAAATAAATAGCGATCGAATAAGCTGACGTGTCGAGTTTTGATGGGTCGACAATGGATAATCGCGGCCATGCGTGCCGCGATCAGGGGAAACGAAATTTTGCCTTAACAGATGCATTCCTCCTCTCGATACCTTCGATTCGATATATTATAAGCTCAATTCTGACACCCGAGTAAAAAGTTATGAATATTTGAAGGATTAACGTAAAATAAGCCAAAGATGATCGATCAGTTTGGTTCACTTTTAAACGTAAATTGGAACGGTCCAAATAGGGTTGTGCATCATAATATATTTAAATTAAAATCTATTTTTTTGAACTTTTTATATTGAAAAATTAATTTTATTTATAGATTTACTTCAATAGGTTTATACTTAATTTAGATGCGTTTTATAAATAAAAATATTAAAATAATCAATAATAATATGTATATGTCTATATTTTATAAATAGAATATATTCCGGTATGGACAGGAAATTTACGGGTTTAGACCACATCGGAATAGATACTTTCGGTCCGGGTCCAGTCCGATCTGAAATGCATTGGCCTAGGCCTAAACCGGATCAGAACCGAAACTAAAAGTTTGGCTCGGTAAAGGTTTGGATTATGTTTAAGCCAAGAGTGAACCGCCAAACCGGTGGTTTGGCTTGTTCAAAACCGGTCAATTCATTTCGGGATCGAACCTTCAGTTTGTAGTTTTGTACGTACTTAAAAAACATTATGCTAACATGTGTGGATATCCGGTTAACCGGACAAACTAACGGTTTCTAGTCGTTCAAATCGTCAGTTATTTCGGCTAATCACAACTACTTATTTCGGACCGCCCTCTTGTGAATCGAGACCCCGACTAACTTTATGGCAATCATTAGTGTTGCTCAACGGGTCGATCCGACCCGACCCGTAACCCGGATTAAGGGTCACGAGTCAACCCGATGACCCGTGATTTGAAAAACTTGACCCGTGAATACGGGTTACGTGTCGGGTTACGGGTCGACCCATTTAACCAAGTCAAACGGGTTATTTTGGTATTTTTAACCCATTTGACTAGTTTTCTTATGGAATATTTTTTCTTTTACTATTTTAAATCAAACAATTTGTTAAATATTAACGAAAAAATATTTATATCCGTCTTTGATCCAAAATCAAGACCGAAAGCCCGATAATATTAACTTGTATAAAATATTTACGGGTTGATCCGTAACCCGTAAACTCTAAAAAAGGTGACCAGTGACCCAACCTATAATTTACGAACCGGGTATCCGACCCGTATTTTACGGGTCGGGTCGATTTGGGTTACGGGTCACCCAAACCTTTGAACATCCCTAGCAATCATGGTTGTGGTACACCGAGTCAAAGTTGGTCTATAATTATATGATATAAAAAATAAAATCCAAACTGACCCAAAATTGGAGTTGGAATACTAGGAAGTGTGATGGTTTGGGTCTAAACCCAAACCATAATCGGCGGTTTTCGAACTGGAATCGCATGTTCGATTAACGAGCACACCTAGAGAATTGGTCAAGGTGGGTCCGAGTGGGTTCGCTGCTAGGTTCATAGTCATCCATAAAAATAATTTCTTAAAATCCATAGTCACTTACCGCATATATATCAGTGTCCGATGGTTGTGGTGGTTAGGGTTTAGGGTTTAATGATTAGGGTTAGCGGTTAGGGTTTAGGGTAATATTAATATAAATAAATTAGGGCTAGGGTTTATGGTTAGGGTTTAGGGTAATATTAATATAAATGTAAATACATGACCGGTTAGGGTTAGGGTTTATTGTTTGTAAAACGCACCCTCACCCCATGCAAAATGACCGGTCGCTTCATGGTTTAAAAAATAGTAATGTATGCATTGTTTAATTATAAGTTTTTTAAAAAATATAGATTTGGACAGCCTTGAGGTGCTACAAAGGTTCGCCGCTTCGTTTGAGCCACCCTCCTAGCTTTGAGCCACCCCGTTATAGCATGCCCAAAGGATTTGCGGGCATCGGTGGCCAATACTATGTAACCGCTGAAGCTTCGCGTTCATTTGAGCCACCCCGCTACCGCTGAACCCACCCGAACCCACCCGGACCCACCCGAACCCACCTTGATCACCCGAACCACCCGGACCACCCGGATCCACCCGGACCCACCCGGACAGTTTCAACTTTCAAGTGATTGTGGTTGCGTGGCCCGTCGTGATTGGTTGAAGCTGGTGGCAACGGCCATTCGTCGATCACGTCGACTGTCTGGCAGATGTAAAGCTGCTTGGAAATGAGCGGTTTATAACCCGACAATTTAATGAATTCATACAGCGACCTTGGCCATTAACTTATGGGATTCTCTTTGGGCCACCCGGACCTACCTGGACCACCTGAACCCACCTTGACCACCCGAACTAACCGGACCACCCGGATCAACCCGGACCACCCGAACTCACCCGGACCCCCCTTGACCACCCGGACCCACCTTGACCACGCGAACCAACTCGGACCACCTTGACCACCCGGACTTACCCGGACCCACCCGGACCCACCTGAACTCACCCGGACCACCCGAACCCACCCGGACCACCTTGACCACCTGGACCCACCCAGAACCAACTCGGACCCACCTTGACCACCCGAACTAACCCGGACCACCCGAACTCACCCGGACCCCCCTTGACCACCCGGACACACCTTGACCACGCGAACCAACTCGGACCACCTTGACCACCCGGACTTACCCGGACCCACCCGAACTCACCCGGACCACCCGAACCCACCCGGACCACCTTGACCACCTGGACCCACCCAGACCCATCCGGACCCACGCGGACCCATCCGGATGCACCCGGACCACCTGAACCTATCTCAACCCACCTTGACCACCCGGACCTACCCGAACCCACCCGAACCACCTGGACCCACCCGGTCTATGAATTCTTTATTCTTGTAATGTGGTTCATGATACGCTACTTGGTCTATAAATTCATGTTTCTCCACAGACGGATTGTACGATGAAAGGGACTGGACCCAAACCGAAAGTACCTATTCCGATGTGGTCTAAACCCGCAAATTTCCTGTCCAGATCGGGATATATTGCTATTTATAAAATATAGACATATACATATTATTATTGACTATTTTAATATTTTTATTTATAAAACGCATCTAAATTAAGTATAAGCCTATTGAAAAAAATCTATAAATAAAATTAATTTTTCAATATAAAAAGTTCAAAAAATAGATTTTAATTTAAATATATTATGATGCACGACCCTATTTGGGCCGTTCCAATTTACGTTTAAAAGTGAACCAAACTGATCATCTTTAGCTTATTTTACGTTAATCCTTCAAACATTCATAACTTTTTACTCGGGTGTCAGAATTGAGCTTATAATATATCAAATCGAAGGTATCGAGAAGAGTAATGCATCTGTTAAGACAAAATGTCGATTTCATTCCACTTGATCGCGGCACGCATGGCCGCGATTGTCCATCTATTAAGACAAAATGGGCAATAGTGATTGTCCATTTTCGATCGCGGTAGGTTTGGCCGCGATGACTGATCTTCCCTTGATAGATAATCGCGGTATGAGTGGCCGTGATTGGTAAAGCGGTGCGCCAAGAACCTCTGACCGGCGCGCCTCAGCTCCCCGTAACACTCCAAGATCTCCCCATGACATTGAAGCATTTCACTAACCATTGTACTACCAATGGCCAACACAAGCAATTGCACGTACTAGAGGTACCCCATCGTCGGTGGTAAAAAGGGTTCGGGTTCAAATTCGAATTTGAACGATTTCGAAGCATATGATTGAAGGTAGAGACTACTACTCTTGTCAATGTGTGATAGGGACACGTAACACATCTTGAATGCTAAAAAAAATAAAAACAAAAAGGTACATTTTTATCATTATGATATTCATTTATGTACCGTACTGTTCACGCTTTTACACTTTTTCATGGTATATTTGATGCCCATTCCGAAAGCTTACACGTGGCAGCGGCAAACCCTAATTAATTAGGCGCAGATCGGGGGGAAGTGGGGCCGGTCAAAGTCACCGGCGGCCGGCGTAGGCGGTGGTGATGGGGTGGAATTTGGAGTCACGTTTAGACCATTTAGTTCATTGGGGTGGGGCCTACCAATATACATAGAAAAGGTTAAGACGTGTTTGGAATGATAGATCTCACATGATAGGTTCTTTTCTCAGATCGATATCTTATGTTCCATGCCCGTTCTCAAACCTGTCCCACTTATTTTGATTGGTCTAAAATTTAGAATTATACTTTTTTTGTGTTTTTTAAAGTTGCAATATAAAATATGGACCAATCAAAATGAGTGGGACGAGCTTGGAGACGGCTTCGGGACGGAAGATTTGAGTCCATTTTTCTCAGCCTGTGGAAAAAAGCCCAGGTTGGAAGTTTTGATTATCTCTGACAATGGAGTTTCCCCGATTTAAATGTGAAAGTTAAGGGCATTTATTTTGCCCTGAATCAGCAATTAATTCATTGACAAGGTCGAGGAGCAATGCAATTTCTACGTTTCTACGTAAGTGAGGAATACGCCAAATGACCCTTTAAGCAAACTTCACAACTTAAACATTGGGTAACGATGTATCAATCAATGTCAACGTTAAAAAGGGAATCAAAAAGATAATTGGTACGTTACATCGTGCAATTAGCCATATTTTCCCGGTTTTTTGACCATTTCCTATTAATGATGATTCCTGCATTTTCTATATGGTTTCTGTAATTTACCAAACCACCCCTTTGTGTCGAGAAATGTTTGAAGGGATCATGAATTACAGCGAATCATACACCTATAAAGTAGATAACACGTTCCTTTTCATGTGTTGCCACATGACACACACACACACATAAATAAATAAAGCACTCTCAAAATCATAAGAAGCAATTTGATCTCCAAATTCTAACTGCACACATGGAGGGTCAGAAGCATATACCTTAGAGATGAGAAGGTTGCACTCAAAAGCCCTTCAAACTAGCGAATCGAAGAGTCCATTCGGCTGCGATTTCATCATGCTTAGTTCTGTCACCTATGTACAGGTGCGCAATGCCAGGGGAAAGCGTGTTATCTGCAGAGTGTTGATATTTTCTTAGCAAAAGCAACACACTATATCGAACAAAAAACTTCCTGAGGCATTTCTCAGCTGACCATAGTGGCAATTCATTCAGCAATAGTATTATGGATAGGAACTTACATGGTTCTGGATTAAGGAATATTGATCTCAAGGCGAGTAGAACCTTGGAGATTGTTAAGGCCGGGCTCCAACCGTCTTTCAGGATGTTCAAGCTGACATTGCCCGAAGAATCCACATTGCAGTGGTATATTCGAGTTTTAAATACCACCTATTGTTAATCCAAAGTTTATTCAATTGCTTTAGAGCTGAAAGTGGCAGAGAATTATTGTAGTTTTACTTTCTAGTATAGTGACCCTTGTGCTGAAAATGACGGAAACTATACTTGACTGATCAGTACACCTGAATTAGTTACTGCTTAAGGAATACCAGGCAAAGGCTTGAAAGGATAGACGTGTAGCATTTTCACATATTATGGTTTTTTAGGCCTAAGAACATACCTCTGGGGGTTTGAAAGGATAATCATTGGGAAACTTGATGTCGAGAAAAAATATGCCATCTCGGTAAGGTGTTCCTACACATGATAACATGAATATAGCAGAAATTTAGCAGATATTTCACTATATCTCAAATTTGTGGCACCAACAATGCTGAAAGCCACATAAACACTAGCATAGCAGTATTCTTTAAGGTTCTTATGACCTCAGTAGTAACTGATTTCACTCAACTTCAGATCTCAATATGTGCAGACAAAGCTCCATAAATTGCAATTTTTTTTATTGGGATGAGAACTTTTCTTCTTTGAAGCTGATAGAATATAGGGTTGGTGTTTGTTACTCTGGTGTCTTTCATTTTTGTTCTCAAATGTGCTGTTAGTTGTGTTAGAGCTTTGCTTAGTCTGCATACAGGAAGACTGCCCTGTTGTATTAACTATTAACACAGTGCATTAGAAGCATCCCGAGAATCAGAATGAAATAACAACTTTGTTTCTCAAGTATCTATGTTTCATTGTTAATGTTCTTCCACTCCTTCAATCCTATATTCGTCCCTAAAAAATCATAGAAATCATTAGAAGCAAGGTATGATAGCTTAAGATAAACATGAGATTGACCCTAAAGTACCGAATCTCGTATTGCCCGATAGCCAAAGCAACAAGTTTACTGGTCATAAATTATGAATCAATCAACACTACTACCACTATACAGAAACATGATTTAGGGAAGAATGCAACCTCAAATCTAGATCAACCAATCAATCATCATGTTACGCAACGAAAAAAAAGGATAGGTTAATGAGTCAAGATAGTCACAGAAGAAGTATGGTTTGACCTGCAGGGCCAATGATGGTTGCAACCCAGTGATAGAGGTTATCACCAATCGGACCAGCAGAGCAATCAGCTGGAGGAAACAAATGAAGTTCTCCCATTTCTTTCTGTATCCTCTTTCCCGACGTGGAAACCGACGTTGTTGATGGCCATGATCGCCCCGCTGCGCCCACGCCTGAGCTGCTTGCCATGTTCATTTATAGCAACACTTGCTACTGCAACGGTGTAGGATATTAGCTGCCATTGCAGATATTCCAACTATAATTCCGAGCGCATGTATCTCAAAGTATAATCAACTTTCTACAGTTGGAGTACAATTGAAGCTACTAGAGTTCATCTGCATCAGGGGAATACTAGTTCTTGCTGAACATATTATGCACCAGATAATGGACAAGCATGAATCTCATTAGAATTTGATCAGTTTTGACATAGATTTTGATTCACCGACTCGAGGAGGGAAGTAATTGGTGCTCAATTAGAACAGGAAGACAGGATCCTGAGGATTTACAGACTTGAAAGATCTGAAAGTTCAAAGGAATTTTACCGACAACAGTAACTTCTCAACGTAAGCTGCCCTAACACAAGTGCATCATCTAACCAAAACTAAACATTCTAGATGCCACTATTCTCAATTATCACTCAAAATCAGATTGCTATTATCCTTAGTTGCTCAAATATGCAGAATTCATCTCAAAGTATTATCAACTTCCTACAGTTGGAGTACAATTGAAGCTACTAGAGTTCATCTGCATCAGGAGGATACTTGTTCTTGCTGAACATATTATGCACCAGATAATGGACAAGCATCAATCTCATCAGAATTTGATCAGTTTTGACATAAATTTTGATTCACCGACTCTAGGAGGGAAGTAATTGGTGCTCAATTACAACAGGAAGACAGGATCCTGAGGATTTACAGACTTGAACTTCTCAATCTAAGCTGCCCTAACACAAGTACATCCATCATCTAACCAAAAGTAACCATACTAGATGCTACTATTCTCAATTATCACTCGAAATCAGATTGCTATTATCCTTAGTTGCTCAAATATGCAGAATTCATCTCACGAAGACGAAACCTAACTCCTACGTTTTTCGATTTTACTGTAAGCTAGTACAAATTCGCAGTTTACCACAGAGGTTTTATCAGTTCAAAGATTCGGAAAGGAAATTCAGTTACCGTAGGACCGTAGAATCTCGATTTGAAGAAGGAGAGATGGCCGCTGAAAGAGGAGGCGAAGGAGGAGAGTCGATTTCGCCGGTGGCAGAAGAGATTTGGATCGATTGGTTTCCGTGTTACTCGTTTGTAGAAGATTGGAGAAGAAGCTTCAGAAAGCTGACGCAAATTTTCAGAAACGAGACTCTTTTTTTACGTAATTGCTAAAAATAGCCTGACATTTCAAAATTGCTGAAAACAGCCCAAACTATATTAACATCCTTGCATTCTATCAAACTTTAACCTTTACTAGAGTCAATTTTTTAAAATTCTTATAATCATGCTTAAAAAACTTTATTTCATATTAATATAAATTTACATGTCATTATTTTCCTATTTAATATTATAATTTTTATAAACTTTGTTTAGGGTCAAAATATACAAAATCTCAATCATCATAATTAGGATGGAATGTCATTGGACTCTTAAACAAAGAATGAAGTTAACTAAGGGAGAGTTGAATGGATTGAGATTTCACCTAAAAAAGAAAAGATGAAGTGAAGTATTGAAAGCATGCACCTACATTTATTTGACCTTATTTGGGGACAAAATTAAGAGTTATATAGATAGATAGATGGGTCAAAACTGAACGACGAGTCAATCTCAACAAGATTTGTTCTTAGAAACCACATGATAGATGTAATCCGAATGGGGGCTAAAATGTACGATAATAATTCGATTTTGATCGTTGAAGCTCTCGGCCTTCAAGATGGAGTTAGGGAAGTCAAACATCTAGGGTATACAAATATTGAAATTGGAGGTGACAACTTGACAGTCATCGAAGCTGCTAAGGGTACGAGAAAATGCCCTTGTTAAATTGATCTACTGATCTCGGACATCTGGGCTCACATCACGGACATCGTCTCTCATCTATTGATCTCAAAGTTGTTAAGGGATTTTCTCAAAGGGTTCGAGTCAGTCAAATTCAAGTGAATAAGGCTCTCAATGACGTGGTATATTGCAAAAGTGGGTCATAATCTCCACATTGCGAACCACCAAAAACTCAAAATTCTCATCGGGAAGTATGCTCTAAGGGATTGTTCTTTTTTACACCCAAACAATTTTCATTCCAAAAATTTATTTTATCTTTTTCTAACCTGCATACCTTATTTCTAATTTTTATCTTTATAAAAAACAAAACAAATATTAACATTCTTGCATTCCTCTGAGTCCGAGGTCACCAGTCTGGCAGTCTCAGCAGGGAACCCTCTCGTGCTCATTCGATTGGATACTATTGGAAACGAAATTAGGGTTTGTACTTTGTACGTTCATCACCAGCTCAGACAATGGGAGTCGATTCCAATTTTGAGCAATTAGTGGTGGAAGGAGAGCTCTACCGCCAAGTGAACGCGCTAATCGTCTCTCATCTGCGCGAAAATGACTTCAATCAAGTAGCAGAGGCCGTTGCCATGGCGACAATGACGCCTTTGGATGTCGAATCGCCTCCCAATCGCCTTCTCGATCTCGTCGCCAAGGTTTGTTTGCTGTTTCTTGAACTTTCTTCCTCTTCTCTGTTTTGCAGACTTGAAAATGTTCATACAAGCTGCCTGTCTATGAAAATAAATGCATAAATGTTGCTTTCGCCATTGTTGTACGGAACGGGGCTAAGATGTGAGCAGGGCCTTGCAGTGGAGAAAGGCGAGCCGGTAAGAGGAGTTTCTTCGTCTACGAAGCATGGTTTGGGTGGATCCCTGAGTGCTCCTCCAATGGCTGCCATTGATTTCAGGCAGGATTTTTGTGGATTAAAAGCAAATATGATTTTCTTGGAATGTTTGTCAATGATCTTGTTTCTTTTCTCCTTGTACTGAAACAGTGCCTCTCAGGATGTTAGAGCATTGCCTAAGAGCTTCAGAGAATACGAGACGAGGAATGTTTCGGAGCATAAAGTATGTTCAGTGCTTTGGTTTATCTTGTAGTTGCTGTCCAGTGTCTTCTTCCAGGAAATTTGTTGAATTGTGGTCTAATAGCTAGGCTGGGCTGAGTGTTAATGTTGGTTTCTTGGTTTTTGAAGAATGTTGCTCGATGTGCAAGGTTTAGTCCTGATGGACGGTATGTTGCAACGGGGAGTGCCGACATGTCTATTAAGCTCTTTGAGGTGTGCGTGGTGAACATAAAGGCAAATATGACTTTTCTTTCTGTGGGATTTCACTTAGATATGGGCGTGCGTTATTTTGTGTTGTAGGTTGCAAAGATCAAGCAGATGATGGTGCCAGATTCTAAAGATGCACCTGTTCGACCTCTTATTCGAACGTTTTATGAACATACACAAGTAATTCTCTTCTAACTTCCTGGAGTTATACTTTTATGGTGGCCTTTCAAGTTGTGATATGCTCCCATTCTCATGTGCTAATCCTGACTGATTGCACCCTATAGTTGCCAATATGGTAGTGCATTGTGAAATTAAGATTCTAGCTTTAGTGTAGTAAGTTGCCTATACAGTTTCTGGAATGAATGTTGAGCTAAAGACAGTTCCATGGTAAGCTCAATAGTTTCTTACTATGGCATTGCAGAAAAAAAAAAAAATCTTATATATTTAAAAAACGTTGGTGTGTTCATTTTGTAGTTTTTGATACTTGAAAAACTTCAAATAGGAATTGGCATGCACTTTCTGATTCGTCAATTTTTGCTATATGATTGATAGATGTGTGTCAAGAAGGAAAAAAGGAAAGAGAGATTATGAATGAGATGTATAATTGCAGTGGTTATATTGTAGTTTAGATTGGGTCAGGGACCCAGGGTAATTACAGTATATATGTTATTTCTGTATTTTCTTGGTTACTTCAATATGCTTTTCTTGTCATGTTTTGTAATATCCTTGCTGCAAAATTGCTTCTTTTTTCTTTTTCGTGTGAAGGGTCTTTACTCTGTCAAGAACTAATATTGGTCAAACTTGGGTCAAGCAACCTTATCCATTAGTAGGAAAAGGGTCTGTGCTAATCTTGCTGCTTTCCTGACACTAGCATATTCTTTATTTGCAGCCAGTAAATGATCTAGATTTCCATCCACATAACACAATACTGATATCTGCAGCCAAAGATCAGACAATAAAGTATGGGATTTCACTATGCTCGAATTCCTGTTTCATTCGATTGCCTCTTTTTTTTTGCATACTTTTCTTCCTTGTATTACATTTTGTTATTACTTCAGAGACGAAAACATTACCTTTTTTCCCCTCTCCTTCAAAATTACATCAAGACATAAGCATTGGGCAGCTGACATTACTTTCTCCTTATTTTGTTTATCCAGGTTCTTTGACTTCTCAAAAGCTTCAGCAAAAAGAGCTTTTAGAGTCATTCAGGTCTTTCTGTCTGAGTACATGCTGCTCTTGCCTTTCAACATTCTACCACTATCTCTTCTGCTTTCATTCAACATAAATAAAAATTACTTTCCTGAACTATCTGATATGTTGCAGGATACTCACAATGTGCGCTCTGTATCTATCCATCCTTCTGGAGACTACCTTTTGGCAGGTATTTGATTACTGGATCCATTATCTACTAGAACACTTATTTTATTTATGGGAGTGTATCAAATTGTATTGGACCAAAAGAGTTTATGAGTGTAGAGCGTTTTTTTTCAGGTTGAATCATTTTGGAATTGTCTTGATATGCAACTTACTATGTTTCACATAATGGACCTATTTTGATACTCTAATTCAGAAGTTTTGTTTTAATGCAACAACTTGCTGATAGTAAAGGGATGTGCAATCTGCAGGAACTGACCATCCGATTCCACACCTGTACGATATCAACACTTTTAAGTGTTATCTATCAGCAAATGCTCAAGACATTGGAGCAAATGCTGCAATAAATCAGGTATATCAGCCCTCGCGTTAATCCGTGTTTCTAGCTCCTCTCTGGAGACATAGGAGAATTAATGCAGTGATTTCATTATGCAGGTGAGGTACTCTTCCACAGGGGGTTTATATGTCACAGCATCTAAAGATGGAATTATTCGGTTGTGGAATGGCATCAATGCCCATTGTGTGCGCACTATAATTGGCGCACATGGAACAGCAGAAGTTACCAGTGCAATCTTTACCAAGGATGAAAAGTATGAAGCCCGTAGTCTTCAAGCAGATCCTGAAGTTTTGAAGCTTTATCATTCTCATGCTTTTTTTTCTCAGGTTCATTCTTTCTTCTGGGAAGGATTCTACAGTAAAGCTATGGGAAGTTGGCACTGGAAGAATGGTAAAGCAGTATCTGGGAGCCACTCATAAACAGTTGCGATGTCAGGTATCTGCTTTTTGTGACCCTAGACGATTAAATTACCGATTGCTGTAATTGAAAGGGAATGTTTAACAAACATAATAACGTTGTATGTGTTTGGACTATCTTGCAAAGTGGTAACATTTCTCAAACATTTTCTCCAGGCTGTTTTCAGTGTGACTGAAGAGTTCGTCCTAGCAGTAGATGAACAAAGAAATGAGGTGAGTTAAGCTTCTGTCCATGTATTCAATTAATTCCCTGTGAATCAATTTCCCACTTATTTGGTCAACGGTTCAGATTGTCGTCTGGGATGCATTGACTACAAGTGAAGTTGCAAGACTGCGTTCGAACCACTCGAGCGCACCTCGTTGGATAGAGCATGCCCCAAATGATGCAGCTTTCATTACTTGTGGTACTGATCGTTCTGTGCGCTTCTGGAAAGAGGCTCTTTAGGATCTAGCACTCTCCCCATGCTTGTTTAGGAGAACTCTGCTTGTGTTACATTAGAATCCTGGTTAGCTCTAAAAACGTAATTTATGCTTCAAAAGGAGAACTCAACAAGCCTGTGATACATAAAAGTTGCATCTCATTTGTACCATGAACAAATAAATGGGGCACGAACTCTCTGAATAGTACATCATAAATTACATTTACAAGTATTTATTCAAATCCATTCGAAGTACTGATACAATACAACTGAGTTTTAATTTAACTGGAAAAAAAAAACACTAAGTTGGAGATTATTAATCATCCCAAATGCTGTGTGTATACTCAGATACAATGCTCTGTGTAATGCTGTGTATATTCATCTGCCCACCTCTCAAGTCTCAAATTTTCATTGCTCAAGGTGATCTTCTGCTGGTTTGAATTTGATCTTTTAATGTACTCATATTGTCAATGCCAAATGATCCATCCAGTGCTAGTTTATAAGCTGCGCTACGCGCCTGAATGCGCATTCCTTTGTGCTCTTCGCACCTCTTTCGTCCTTTAACCGGATCTCTCTTACAGTAACTCCCAGAGCTTAAAACAACTCCACAACACTTGCTATCATCTTCAGACCCTCCCCTCGGCATGGATTCTTTCTCCATTACAGCATTCCCAAAGCCAACATCAATGCTAGACCATTCCTGATGATAACTTACTACTTTGGGCGTCTGAATCCTCTTACCCTTGTGCTCCTCGCACCTTTTTCTACCCAAACTCGGGGTCTTTGGGCAAGGCGAGCCATCAAGCAAGATCACACCACAAATTGGGACGAACTGTTCGCCATTGAAACTTTCCAGTTCAGCCTTCTTCTCCTCATTTTCATGGAGATCAAGAACGCCCACACCAGAATGCTTGCTTGGTGAACCGAGATCAGATAAATTAGCAGCGTTTTTCTTCATACCCTTATGCTCATGACATCTCTTTCTCCCTTCAACTGCTCGGTTCCTACAAACCGACCCATCAGCCAATGCAACCCCACAAGCACTATCATCATCAACATAATCCTGAGGGACGACCGGCCTTGGCAGAGACCGTCCAAACTTGAGCACCCGAGCCAAGAGACCGAGTTTCTGCTCAGCACCTTTCTTGGGCAAAGATGAGCCGTTCGGTTTGATCGGGATGCCCACTTTCCTCTCCGTGATCGCCTTCAGCACCTTCAAAACCTTGGGCGTATTCGACGCCAAAACCTCGTCTATTTTCAAGAGCACATCCGTGGGCCGCTTCGCCCCGTTCACTACCTTGTTCCACGCATAATCAAAGTGTCCAAGCAGCTCAGCTTCAGTCCTCTCCGCATCCTTCTTACTACTCATCTACACACAAAACTCGGTCATTTCATCAAACAGTTGGAGTGCACAAAACAAAACAAAAACTAGGCTGAGCATGGTTCGACCGAAACCCAAAAAATTGACCGAACCGAAACCAGAAATTTCAAGATTCGGTTTCGGTTTCGTTATTTTTCGGTTCAATTTTTTGAAAGAAAAATCTTAAATTTATCAAAAACCGAAAAAACCGAACCGAATTCAGTTTTCGGTTCACCAAATTCCCGAATTTCGGTTTCGGTTCGGTTCGGTTTTGAACCGATGCGTAAACACATGTGGTCAAATTAGAGCTTACAGGAGCCCAACGGAAGAGAATGGGAAGACCCCTAGCAAAGACGTGTTTGAACAAGCCACTCGAAGAAGAATCGTCCAAATGAGCACCTCCTCGGCCATAGCTCTGAAGCCTAGACCTCACATTCTCAGCTTGCCCCAAATACACCACCACGATCCGATCCGGATCCAATCTCCCCAGATCCCGACCCGACCCGGTCTGACCCGCCCAAATCCCCACCCCGATCTCGTACACCCCCGGCCCCGGACTCACCGGAAGATTCTGGATCCGGTACCTCTCGGCGCCTTCTTTTCCCGACGAGTGGTGCTCCCAATCACAAGCTCCGATCAAGATCTGGTCCAATTCACCATAATTAGTTCACGATTAGTTCACGAATTGAGGTAATTAGAGATTTTACCTTCCATTTGGAGAAAGACGAGTCGTGTTTGGTACGGCGGAAGTCTTCCCGTTTCAGGCGGGTCGCCGGAGGTACCATTTTACGGCGGCGTAACCGCCCGCTCCGCAAATCTGACCGTTGGGTTTTTGAGCGTGTTTACGATGGGGGGTTGTTCATGGTTTGTTTTTGTGAAAAAAAAGTTAATGGTGAAAAGACTAATTTGCCCCTGAAATGGTTCAAAATGCCCCCGGATTTACGCGCCTTTCCTTTTACGGTTTACTTTCAGTAATTACGTTACCAAACCAGCCTTTGTGTTGGGCTGGACAACTAATTGGGCCATGAGCAATGGGCCTGCTCATATTGTTAGATTAGAAAAAACAAGCCCATTATCAAGGGTAAAAAAAAAACCATCCCGTGTTTAATACGCGTTTAACCAAGGCCAAGACGATTGAGAAGAAGTTCTCAGGAGAGGGTCGGCAGCGACCAAGGAGAGGTCGGCCGCGACCAGTTTCAGCATAGTGGTACCTCTCAGCAGGGGGTCGGCGGCAAGGCAGGGCAAGGTGTTGGTGATCCGATGGACTACACAATGAGCTCCCACACCGACATGGTTCCATACTTCTCCAATCCTTATGGTTTCGAATGGTCCGGAGGTCCTCAATTTGGCGGTTCTATCTCCCAAGCTCAACCCGATATCAATGCCCTTAATGCCAAGATGGACACCTTTGCTCTTCAACAACATCATATGTATGCTTCTCTCAACAACCACCACACCCAAAGCATGGCTCATTATCAAGAGGTGACTCAAAACTTCAACACTTTCCGGAACAATTACAATGAAGACCAACGAGCCCAATTCGAGTACAACGCTTGGCTCGCTCAAAAGATGTTCCCGGATTCTCCATTCCCTCAACCTCCCCCAAGGTGAATCTTTTCCAACAATGCTCTAAGACCAAGTATGTTTCTCTTTTCCCTCTCTTTGCTTTTTAAATCAATGGGGACATTGATGTCTTAAGTATGAGGTGGTTTAAGGGAAAATACGTGTTTGTGTTGTGTGTGTGTTTGCATATTTGTTGATGTGTTTGCATCTTTATTTGAGTTTCTAAGCATGATTGGGTCTTTTCTTTTTGATTTTTATGATGGAAAAATGCCTCTTCTAAGATGTCCTTGGATAGTGATTATGAGCTTCATCATGTAATTCCTTATAACTTGCTTTGTAAGATTGTCTAAACATGGCCTTGCTTTTATGAGTTTTGAGCATATAATGGACATTGAGCATGCATAATTCTATGAGAAAACAATCCAATAAAATTTGACCCTATGTGAGATATTTTTTGCCACAAGGAATGAATGTTTTATTCCTTGATTTTTCATGTGTGATTTTTGCTCTTCCATATGCAATTTACCACTTGACAATGACATGCTTAATCTAAATTTGAAACCAATGGGGATATATTCATGACTTGTTAGATCAAATGATATTGAACTTGTTTTCATTAGCCTATTTTCTTTCCTTTTTATCCTACCTATACATGATCCCTTGTTTGAAACCCCTTGTTTGAGCTTGAACCTTATTTCTACCCTCACAAAAGTATCCTAGCCATTATAAGCTTGACCCCATCAAATTCGGGAATTAGGACTTAGATTGGATTGTGATGTTGTTGTGGATGAGGGGTGAGGATGAAGAGATTGTGAAGGTGAAGATAAAAAGAGTTGTCTTAAGAAAAGAATGGAAAAAGAAGTACTTTTGACTCGGGTAGCACAAGTGTAGTGGTGAGGAAGCTCTCAGAGATAGGTCGGGGCCAACCCCCATGAGGTCTTAGCCGACCCATTCCAGTGAAGAAAATTCCCAGTAAAAGGTCGAGGCCGACCACAATAGAGTCTCAGCCGAACCTCCTCTGAGCAAGAAAAATTGTCGTGAAAAAAAAAGAGGGAGAGAGAGAGAGAGAAAGAAGTGAAAAAATTTTAAAAAAAAGAGGAAGTTGTTTGAAGAAGTGCAAGAGCCAAGATCTTCTAAATAAGAAGAATGACAAAAGAATAGGTGAAGTGAAGAGTGTGCTTGGAAAGTTTAAAGCGTTTGGTGTTTGGAGGAAGAAAGAAGAGTTGGTTGAGTTGTTGTGAAGTCTAAGAGTCTACGTTCCTGGATTATTAGCACCACAAAACCAAATGATTCCACACCCTTTGAAATACCGAGCCCCATTACAACCCGGCCGAATGAAACTTCTTTGAAGTCTTCATTGAGCCCCTTAAGTTCTTTTGATGATTTAACTTGTTTTGATTTCTTCGATGGAGAATTTTGAATATAATTTCCATTGACTATGAAGTTTTTGCATATGGGATTGAGATTGAGTGCATATTGATATACCTTAAACACTTGAGAGTTGAGAGAAACACATTGCCCTTGTGAGGTTGGATTGTTATTACTTAGAATATATACATGTGTGCTATGATATTGAAATTGTTTGATCATTCTTCTATCTTGTGCTTACTTTTTCTTAGAGGCATTCTTGGACTTGTTATTTGGTATTGATGCATGTGAATTATTGCTTGAGGATAAGCAAGTCAAAGTATGGCGTGTTTGATGTCATGCTTTCTAGTTGATTTTCATAGGATGTTTTCTAGAGTGATTTGCATGTTTTCCTATCTATTTGTGTGTTTTGCATGAGATTTCAACTCTCTTTCGAAGGTTGGAGTCGTTTGTGTGTTGTCTTTGTGTTTTGTAGGTATTTGGAGCATTTAGGGGAAGTTTTCAATCATTTCGGAGCATTCTAGGAAGTGGTAGTTTGTAGTGGTTTCTCAAGAGTCAAAGTTATCAAGAATTCATCAAAGTGCTCAAGAGACAAGTTTGCAATAAAAAGTGCCTTAAAAGAAGTACAAGAAGCTTAAAGGAATCAAGGAACAAGAAGGAAGAAACACCGACGAAAAGATCCAACACTTGGAGCAAGACAAGAAGAATTCCAACTTATGTTGCGTCAAAAGGCCCTCATATGGGATCACCTTGCAATCCCTACACCCTCCTTTATCAGCTCTCCCAACCACAAAGAAATCAATCTATGTGCTACTCGAAGCGCATCTAACGGAAGCAAAAATGAGAAATAGAGGGGGGTTTAGAAGGAGAAGAAGAAAGTCGTGGATTCCTGTAAACAGAGTGGTGGTCGATTTGGTTTTCGTATTTTAATACTAAGTCGGAGAGAGACAACCGTTTGAGATTTAAGGGAAAGGGGGAGCACGTCCAACGGTCGAATACTTGATCCGACGGCTGCTATGAGATCGGTGTGTGATGAGTGTAGTCTTAGCCTTGTCGTTGTATTGTGTAGATTGTATGGTACACAAATGGGTTCTTTGAATAATATTGTTGATTTGGTGCAATGCATTTATAATTTTACTAGTTTAACCTATCGTACCATGTACGACTATGTCTCAAATATTAAAATTATATTTAGATATATTATAATATAGAATTTAGACACGTTTAATTTCAATTACTAATAAAATACACCCTAATTATTTTTAGTACTATTATATTAAATTCAGTTTAACTTGTCACTCCAAAATTAATAGGAGTGGATGGAACATTCTGCCAAGAGCATAAACCTACCTATGATATTGTAATTTGTATATAAAAAACGTAGTGATCCTAAAGAATGGATAATAAGTATTTTCATACTATGTTTATAAATCACGATTTTGTACTCAAAATTAATTATTCCATGTAGATAAATATAAAATCTTTATTGAAAATTTCGTTAATGAAAGATATTTTTGAAGTATGGATAGATTGAAAGATAAATAGTATAATTTCAAAGATAGATATTAGATGATAAGAAAAGAGATAAAGTTACAGATTAGATAACTAAGGAAATTTTAAATATAAATTGTATGGCTTAGAAGATGGATATTAGATGAGTAAGAAAAAAGATAAATTTAAAGATCAGATAATTAAGAAAAATGAAAGATATAAAGTTATTATTTATCTATTTGAGTTGCATAAGAAAAAATATTAAAATCAATATATAAAGTGGGGTCAAAATCAATATATATACTGATTGATTCATCATATTTGAAGGATGGTAATCTTTCATATAATTATGGGTAACAAATAAAATACCTAAAATAGAAAGTTAACAAGATTGCAATCAATAAATTTGACCAAAAAAAGATTGCAATCTATAAAATCTAAAACATAATCTTTTCTAATATATTTTCTTAACTAATTATGATCACTATAATTATTTTTAAAATTTATTAAAATAGAAATTAGTAGATAATATAAGATTTGTAATTATGATAAAGTTACCTTTACTCACCAAAATCGTATTTTGTTTCCTTAACAAAAAGCATCCAAACATTATCAAAATTATTCAAATAACTTAACATGATTAGCTATAATATTTTTTTGTAGTGTATGATAATGCTAATTATTTATCCAACCTTTTTCAAAATAAATTCATTTTTACATAATCACGGTTAAGTGTTTACGATGACAAATATGGTACTCTTATATTCTTACCGCCTTACCATTTTTAATAGAATTAATGAATAAAATAAACTAATAAAAAGGTGGAAAAAAAGTATACCACTTGAAAAGTAAAACAATGTATGAGTTTCACTTTAAGTTTTACTAGTAAATGACCTACGTCTTGAATGGGGTGTTATTTATTTATTTATTACTTTGTATATAAAGTAATATAATAATTATAAATACTGTCATATGACTCATATGTCTACTTTGTTTTAAAGCAATGCTTATATTTTAGATTACAAAAATAACATAATTCTCGTATATTATATTTATATAAAATTATATTTTATTTATATATTAACCTTGTATACATACATAAACATATATTTAAATAATCGAAGAAAAAAGTTATAAGATAAGACCATTAATTTTGCAAAACCGTTAATTTTTTACGAGAGACCATTTTCTCGTTGATTCTTTCAAAGAAAAAATGGTCTCTCATAAAAAAAATGTACTTTTAGTGAAGAAATTAAACTTTTATCACCATTGAGTTAGGCGGATTTTATATGATTTTCCGGCAAATATATAGCAACAAAGTAATTATTTCCTTGTTGAATATTTTTAACGATGACAATATTCCTCGATAAATGCTTTTAAATTTGTCGTTGTGGACCTTGCGATTTACAAGACCAAATTATGGTACAAATAGCGATGAACCAAAATATTTGTCGTAAAAAGTAGTATATAACAACAAATACAAGTTTCTCACTAAAACTCAAGCCAAATTTAATGAGAAGTCAATATATTCATCGCCAAAGTAACATATAACGAGAAAAATAAATTTCTTACAAAAACATTAGTCGCAGTAAAGCCTTTTTATTGTAGTGGTTTAAGGACTCAATTAGAATAATGTAAAGTTTATGGTCCAATTTAAAAATATCTCAAAATTCAAGGACTAATGATTTAATTTACGCTTTTGAATTATAAGTAGAAAAATCCACTTGATTATTTTCACTAAAAGCTCATCGTATAGCCACGTGAAAGAGACATGACTTAATTGCCTACATCATGCATTTTGGATACGTTGTAAATGTGAGTAGGTCCATGCTTGGAATCTGAAATCAACGTTATCGATCAATATTCAATTTCTTATGCACTCTAAAATACTATTGAATTGGCTTATACTTTGTCTCGCATATTATCGTGTCATATGATTAAAGATTTGCACACTTATGCTCCGAAAAATTTGAAGAATTCTCCACGGTTAACCAATAAAATCTTTTTATAAGCACAATCTACTATAATAATACAGTATAAATAGTATAAAGCAAAATTCAATTCTTTGTTAAAATTTGTGTTACATCCTTCACCATGAATAAAATAATAATTATATTTTTTAGTTGTATCCTTTAAAGATTATCTCTATATCCACTTCAAATCTTATTCAATTTTTGATATCCTACCTATTTTTAGTATTTTAAGAAAATATAATTTTTATTTAAATTATTAAAGTGTTTTTTATTTTTGCTAAAATATTTTTTTTAATCTTTTATTAAGATTCTAAATAATTAATTAAAATAATAGATTTTATAATTTAAATTATTATAAAATAAAATACATATATAACTTACTACATACTCCCTCCGTCCCTAAAAGATTGTCCAGTATTCTATTTCGGGCGTCCCTCTTTGTTTGTCCATCTTTAACAACTTTCCATTTATATCACTAATTTCTTCCCTTTTTACCCTCATTCAATCTCTTATAGTACTCCCTCCGTCCCAGAAAGTTTGTCTCGTATTCCTTTTTGGGCGTCCCAAAAAGTTTGTCCATCTTCATTTCTTTCCATTTATATCTATTTTTATTACAATAATACCCTCACTCAATCTCACATATTACCCCCATTATCCAACTTTATCACCAACTTTATCACTTTTCCCTACAAAATTACAAAATTATCCTTACCTAATCTCATATATTACCCTCCACTATCCAACCTTCCCATCAACTTTATCACTTTTCTCTACAAAATTACAAAATTATCCCTACATAATCCCACTTTTTACCTATACTATCTACCTTTTCACCCATTTTATTCCATTTTTCTTAATCTACGAGAATTCCGTCCTTTTGGACTAACTTTCTGGGACGGAGGGAGTATTACTTAATTATCCAACTTTCTCACTAACTTTCTCACTTTATCTCTACAAAAATACAAAACTACTCCTATCTAATCTCATATACTACCCCCATACCCAATATTTCCATCAACTTTATCACTTTTTCACTTTTTCCCGCTAACTTTTAACATACTTTACACATTTTCTTAAGAATCGCAAAAACCGTCCTTTTGGACGATCTTTTAGGGACAGAGGGAGTAATCACTAAACAAAATAATTCGTTCTCAAATCAATTAAATGAGGTTTATATAATCACGTTACGTATACATTGTTACATACACGATTTTATTACGAAAACAAACACACTCGCAATATGAAAATACAACACGTAACTCCATCCTAAAAGCACCTTAAGAAATACTAACTACTCCCTCCGTCCCTAAAAGATCGTCCAAAAGGACGGTTTTTGCAGGTTTTAAGAAAATGTGTAAAGTATATGAAAAGTTGGTGGGAAAGAGTGAAAAAGTGATAAAGTTGATGGGAATATTGGATATGGGGGTAGTATATGAGATTAGGTAGGGGTAGTTTTGTATTTTTATAGAGAAAAAGTGATAAAGTTGGTAAGAAAGTTGGATAATTAAGTAATACTCCATCCGTTAAGAAATACATGTCGTTTTAGGATTTGTCTTAAAAATTAAGAACTCAAATGAATTGACTTATATACCCTCAATCTTAGGAAGATCTTTTATTTTCTAGTATAGATTTAAGTAATTATTTTCAATTGGTGGGGATAATATTGGAAAAATGGTGTTAAAGTATCTAGAATGACAAGTATTTCTTAACAACTCAATCAGCCTAAAACGACAAGTATTTTTTAACGGAGGGAGTATAAGAGATTGAATGAGGGTAAAAGGGGAAGAAGTTAGTGATATAAATGGAAAGTTGTTAAAGATGGACAATCAAAAAGGGACGCCCGAAATGGAATACTGGACAATCTTTTAGGGACTGAGGTACAGTATCTCTTAATTATTGCCATCAATGCAAATCAGGACAAGATTTGATGATATCACTCGTGACGTCATCGATTGACTATAAGTAAACGCCCGAACTCCCTAACTTCAGTCTCCAATGAGTGAACGAGAAGCCCTCTGAAAATTGTTGGTTTCCCCATCTTTGGGCTCTGTTTTATCCATACTTTCGTTGGTTCCCACCTTAGTTTTATCTCCGAAAATTCGATCAACTACTTCCAATTCACATTACTCACCATGAATTTCGGAGGAGGAGGCGGAGGAATGCACGGGTTTCGTGGTGGGGAAAGAATTCCCCTGCTACGTAGAGAGGTGACCAACTTTTTTTGTTTTTTACTTCATTGAGGCATTTTGTCGAACAGGTGGTGTGCAGTTTCACAAATCTTGCTCAGTTCGGTACAAGAATGAATTTTGAGTTCTGGGTTGTGAATGATTTTGCAGGGAAGAAAGAGGGATGATACTTTGGTGAATCCTAGCTTGGCTGACTTAGAGCATGGAGATGCTGTTCCGGTAATTTTTTTTATCAGCTTCTAAATGAATTCTCTCTTATCTGTAAAGGCTGTTTCTGAATTTGTCAATTTGACCCTTGTTGATGGTTTTGGAACTCCTTAGGCTGCAAATGTGGGATTTGGGAGAGTCTTGTCACTTGTAAGTATAAATTTGCTCTGAGTTAAAAAACTGTTCTTGATTTCATGAATGCTGAGGTTGAAAATGTCTTGGTTTATAATAGGCAGCGCCTGATGCTGGCAAGTTGGTTCTTGCAACTGTTGCACTCTTGATTGCATCCACTTCAAGTATTATGATTGTAAGTCAATTGTTATGTTCTTAGACTCCTTTTTTTCTTCTGTGATTTGTTTTGCTTTGGGCTGTTGGTTACAATCTGGATCTTGTTTTCTGCAGCCAAAGTTTGGTGGAAATGTGATTGATATAGTGTCAAAGGACATGAAAACACCAGAGCAGAAGGCTGAAGCTCATAATGCAGTTATGAACACTATTCTTGACATCTTCCTGATTGTCATAATAGGGTATGGTTTGTTTTTTCTTTATTTCAATGATCAAATACATATTGAAGTTGTGTGGTTGTGCATCCTTTCTTTGAAAACACTTTTTACAACTTTACCTTCATCAATGGAAGAAACATATATATGGTTCTTTTAGTTGGTCACCATCAACTTATTTGTTCATGTATATATCAGCTCGGTCTGTACAGCACTCCGTGCATGGCTGTTCTATTCCGCCAGTGAGAGGGTCGTTGCAAGGCTCAGGAGGCGTTTGTACTCCCATCTCGTTAACCAGGTACATGGAACTATCCCTTGATTAATGAAGAATCTTGAAGTTTTATGCTCCATGATATAAGATGGAACTCATGGTTTCTCAATATGTTCAATAGGAAATAGCCTTCTTTGACGTCACTCGAACTGGGGAGCTTCTGAGCAGACTATCTGAAGATACACAAATTATCAAGAATGCCGCGACAACCAACCTTTCGGAGGCGTTAAGAAATCTCTCAACTGCTGCTATTGGTCTTGGTTTCATGTTTACGACGTCATGGAAGCTAACATGTAAGCGCCTGGGAAATGAAGATTTCTTTATTAGAGGCAGGCACTTATTTTTTGAGTACATTTTCTCATAATGTGTCCAATGATTCAGTGTTGGCTCTGGTTGTTGTCCCTTTGATTTCGGTCGCTGTTCGCCAATTTGGTCGCTTTCTTCGCGAATTGTCTCACAAGACACAAGCCGCAGCCGCAGCTGCCTCTTCAATTGCCGAGGTTTGCTCTTCAATTTCCGAAGTTACTTGAAGAGAACTTTATGCAGCATTAGAGCTGACACAAAATGTTTGATCATGTTCAGGAATCTTTCGGTGCAATTCGCACGGTAAGGTCCTTCGCACAAGAAGAATACGAGATCGAACGTTACTCTGAACAAGTCCATGAGACGCTGAACCTTGGACTCAAACAAGCTGTAAGCTCTCTTCAAATACCACAAATTTAACCCTTCCGAGTGCTGTTTCCGTGCTCCTTTGATATCGGCATGATCTTCTGCAGAAAGTAGTGGGGCTGTTCTCTGGTGGTTTAAATGCAGCGTCTACTTTGTCAGTCATCATAGTTGTGATATACGGAGCTACCTTGACCATCAACGGAACCATGACCACTGGTGCATTAACGTCGTTTATTCTCTATAGCCTGACAGGTAATGTGCAGTTGCTCTTGAAATTCAGATCATATGTTTCATCATCCAAATGAACTCTGATGATTCCTTCTGCAGTTGGATCTTCTGTTTCTGGGCTATCTGGATTATACACTGTGGCAATGAAAGCCGCAGGGGCCAGCAGGCGTGTTTTTCAGCTTCTGGATCGTAAGTCATCTATGCTTAAAAGTGGAGATCAGTGTCCTTTGAGGTTAGAAGTTTCTACTTCACTTCTCAGGGTAAATTAAGTTCTATGTTATATTGATGTTGAGGTGACAAAGTGGGTTACTTCTTACAGCTCACAAGATGCTGAAGTTGAGCTGGATGATGTGTGGTTTGCGTATCCATCCCGCCCAAGCCATATGGTACTCAAGGTAATGAGCATGAATCGGTTAAGATGGCTGATGAGAACGTCAAAAGAACTAGAAATGTAAGTGTTACTAAAAGACCTTATCTTTGGAATCCCAGGGAATCACATTGAAGTTGGAGACAGGTTCAAAGGTTGCTCTCGTCGGTCCTAGTGGTGGTGGCAAAGTAGGTTCTTTTTTTCTTTTTTTCACAATGTGTTGTGTAGTCCCTTTCTTCCTTCATATAGTTTCATAATATGACGCAGATCAGTCTTAACATTTCCACAACACCTGCAGACAACTATAGCTAATTTGATAGAGAGGTTCTATGACCCTATCAAGGGGAAGATCTTGCTAAATGGCGTTCCTCTCGTTGAAATATCTCATGAACACCTCCACAGCAAGGTATTTCTCACTTAAAATATGGTTATTGAAAATTTTCTATAAGATGGGTACTTGTGATGTTGGACTGACGAAATGGCAATGGTGTCGTATCGCAGATAAGTATTGTAAGCCAGGAGCCTACTCTCTTTAACTGTACCATAGAAGAGAACATTGCCTATGGACTTAATGGCAAAGCAAGCATTGATGATATAGAAAATGCTGCAGTAAGATTGCAATAACTTTTATTTAACTCCTCAGACTATGAATATTGTATTGCCTCTACATGTTCACTAATTTCGGACATTCGTAATTTTGCAGAAAATGGCAAATGCCCATGATTTCATATCAAAATTCCCAGAAAAATACAAAACACATGTTGGAGAACGCGGAGTTAGGCTCTCAGGAGGGCAGAAACAAAGAGTAGCAATCGCGAGAGCATTGTTGATGGACCCGAAAATTCTCCTTCTAGACGAGGCAACAAGTGCTCTCGACGCTGAAAGTGAATACCTAGTGCAGGTTCAACACTTATATAAACTTTGAATATTGTGTACTTGTTTTATAAAGATTTTCTTAGACAAACACACTGAATGTCAGAAATTCATTATGTGTATTATTTACTTGCAGGATGCTATGGATTCTTTGATGAAAGGGAGAACTGTGTTGGTGATAGCCCACCGGCTCTCAACGGTCAAAAGTGCAAACATTGTTGCCGTTGTGTCGGATGGTCAGGTGGTTGAAACGGGTACCCATGACGAGCTCTTGAACAAGGATGGGATATACACTGCACTGGTGAGAAGACAGTTACCAGGAAGCAAAACTGAAGTCTAGTTTTGTAGTGACCCAAATTATAGATGAGGAAGTTCAACTTATTCAATAACCAACCATAGAAAGAAATTGGTATATGTTCCTTAACCAAATCTGGGTGACAGGTAGTTGCATAAGTGGAAATGTATGGCTGGAAATATGTTGTGAACTAGGCATGCTATGAATGCCATTGCAATCTATGACAGGGCAACTGTTTCATATCCTGTCATTTCTTAATACAAAACCCAAAATTGTGATGCTAACTCATTCTAAATTAGATTTCTTTTCTAATACACACCATATAAAGAACAAATCCACTTTACTCCAAATGGCAAGTATCCATAGCTCATATAAGCTTCTTAATACATCATCAATTGTGACAACCACAATCTGCATTCTTACAAATCTATTCTACTAGTGTTCCATGAAACCCCTTATGTTCTTTGCATCTTCCTTTGACATTGAAACCGGTGGCGGTTTAAAAAGCTTCCAAAGCCCGGGAGGATGACGACTCTCGGCTTCAGCATTGGAAAATCTTCCAAACATCTTCTCACACTCAGGATATGGCTTCACAAAGAAGTTGTAAAACTTGAGCCTACTTGGTTTGATAATGTCTCTTAATCGCACGTCAAACCCAAGCCCGCCTCTTGATCTCAAATACTCAATCACATTGTACCTTGGAACAATCTGTTTCTCAAAACTAACACCAAGATATTCAGGCACCTCAACCAAACAACCAATGTCATATCTCATGGTCTGTACAAGAAACTCAATCTTCTTCTTGACATCCTCTATCTCATACGCAATAGCTCTCGGCTCTCTCCTTAGCACATTCAGAGCATCTCTTCGGATCAACCCGTATCCGCACAACAAATCAATTCTCAACTTGACAGCAAACCCGGCTTTCAGCTCTCCCATTCCGAAAATCTCTTCTCTAATCGATTCCCGGCATCTCAAACCCTCTAACAGCCCTACACACCGTCCTAACTCGCCCAATTCAAGAGTAAGCAGCCTCGGTTCGCAAACAATCTCCCGCCTCAACAACCGCCCTCCGAACCCCATTTGCGAAAACTCATCAAGAAGTGGCCTCAATCTTTCTTCTAACCCAAACCCCAAAACCTCTGGGCACACAAGATAAATCCTGTTAACCTCATCTAGTCTCACTCCCATTGATGTAAAAACCGATACACGCCTCCTGACTTCACTCTCATCAGCCACCATCACCTTTGGGCACTCACTCAAAATCCTACTTATAGTACCATCACCAAACCCTAAACCCTTCAAAACCTGAATGCAATTGAGGAACCTTTCAGGGCCTATCTGAAACCTCTTGGAGAACTCTATTACACTCCTGACAAGCAATGGGGATTTCGATTTCCCCAATGTGTCAGACTCCAAGATGGCAGCTTCCCATTTCTTCAAAAACCCTAATTTCAAAACACCAGGACAGCTGAAACTCAATGAAATAACATCACTCTGTGGAAGCTTAAACGAAAACAGCAATATTTTCAAACATTTCTCAACCTCTAATACATCGGAATTGAGCAGGAACTGATTTCTGGAGAGTAAAGATGGGAGCTTGGAAACCGGAAAGCCGAACTTGTGTAAGAGATTAGCGAGCAGAGACTGTTTTCTGTATTGGGATTGAGAGGGGGATGAAGACAGGAATTGTGGTGTGTAGCCAAAGGAATGGGATTGGGATTGAAATTGGTTTGGAGGAGAGAGGAATTGTTTGGGGAGAGAGGCTAGGTTGCGCACAAAGGGTCTTGTTAGAGCCATTTTAGTTTCATGGAGCTCAAATCATGAAGAAGACCTGCTATTAGGGTTTCAACCCTTCAGATTGCTATTGCCCTTAGTTGCTCAAATATGCAGAATTCATCTCACGAAGACGAAACCCAACTCCTTCGTTTTTCGATTTTACAGTATGCTAGTACAAGTAGCAGTTTACCACAGAGGTTTTATCAGTTCAAAGCTTCGGAAGGGTTGAATGGAGAAAATTCAGTTACCGTAGAAACGTAAAATCTCGATTTGAAGGAGGAGAGATGACCGCTGATAGAGGAGGCGAAGGAGGGGAGTCGATTTCGCCGGTGGAAGAAGAAGGAGGAGAGTCGATTTTGCCGGTGGCAGAAGAAGGCCTGTTTGGCTCCGGTTTTTGTTCGTATTTGTTTTGAGATTTTTGTGCCGGTTCGGTTTCGAACCGGTATTGAACCGGTGTATCTCGAGAAAGAGCAATTTTCAATTTTGTGCTATTTATTCACGGTGTTGGAGATTTAAGTCATTAAGTGTACTTTGATCAAAATTAGAAATTAAAGGTTGATTTGATGAACCTTCAAATACATATACGTAGGTGATGATTTTTGGGTAAAAAAATCTCATTATTTAAGGGAGAAAACCCTATTTATTATGAAAAGGTAATTTCTTGAAAATAGTACTCCTTAGTATATGAAAATAGTACTCCTTAATATATATTGTTTTAGGGTTTTTTATAAAGATTTCTAAATTAAGAAAATCTAATGATTTTATTTAAATATTCTCAATTTTATGAAGATATTTTATTTTGATTAGATAATTCTTTTCAATGAATTAAGGTAATATTGAAAAAATGCATTAAAATATCTAAAATGAACAATAATTTTTGTAACTCAATCATACTAAAATGAAGTATTATTGAATGGAGGGAGTAATGAACAAAATAAATATTCCAAGGATGATCTAGGAACAAAAATCAGTAAATCACACATCCAAGATCCCAATTCCTCCAAGATCTACAAACTATCAATATTTATTTTGTACCAAAACTTTTTGTTATTTATTTCTAAAATTATAAATTATAAATTAATACTATAAATGAAGTATCTTTTCTACCCCACCTTCTCTCATTGGCAGACTCTTCTCTGTACTCCCTCTGCTTTTCCCTCTTCCAGATCTCTCTCTGTATCTCAGCCTCTCTCTCCACAGAATCCGCCATCGTCAACGCATTTCATCCTCTCAAATCCTTCAAGGTACGATCTCTCACCTCCTCCCATTGCCGAATTTCCTCAGCTTGTTCAAGCTTAAATGTATTTCTACTTTTCTTCTAGTTAATAGCAATTCTAGTCTCGTTCATTCATGTGGTCTTTTCGTAGTCGGTTTATGCTAGCGATTTGGCAGGCTCTTGCTGTTTATGCTAGCGATTAGTTGAAATGTGTTCGTTTATGCTAGCGATTTGGCAGGCTCTTGCTGTTTTGTAGCTGATCCCATTCGGATCCTTGAAGTTTCTAGGTTTTCTGCCCCCTTTCTATGGGGTTCGCTTTGTTAGGTTTGTTGTTTTGTTAGAGTGGAGGATTTGAAGTTCAGTTGCTATAGGCCTTGTTGTATCATCACTGATTTTATGATAAATTCGGCTATTTTGTGTTGTTTTCCCACCAATTATGGCGTATTTTCCACACTATTGCTTTTGTAGCTGCTACTTAATGTACTTATGGCGGTTGCATATGGTAGGATTGTTTCTGTATGCAGCTCTGTACTTAATGTAATCATTCATGTGGTCTTTTGGTGGTCGGTTTAGCTTCTGGATTTGGTCTTCACGTCCTCCGTTTTCCGCTTTGTGTCTGAGATTAGTTGAAATGTGTTCGTTTATGCTAGCGATTTGGCAGGCTCTTGCTGTTTTGTAGCTGATTCCAATTGGATCCTTGAAGTTTCTAGGTTTTCTGCCCCCTTTCTGTGGGGTTCGCTTTGTTAGGTTCATTGTTTTATTAGATTGGAAGATTTGAACTTCAGTTGCTATAGGCCTTGTTGTATCATCACTGATTTTGTGATGAATTCGGCTATTTTGTGTTGCTTTGCACACTATTGCTTTTGAAGCTGCTACTAAATGTACTTATGTCGGTTGCATATGGTAGGATAGTCTCTGTATGCAGCTCTGTATTATGTTTTTCCTCTGAACTGATAGTGTTATATTCTTTAGATTGTTTGAGGGTCTTTGGGGGTCTTGAATTTGTTGAGTTGCTAAACTAGACCTTTCAGATTTAACCCTAAGCCGTGTTATATAATCATCCCAACTAAATGTCCCTGAATCCTACGAAAAGACAATCGAGTCAAAGCCTATCTAAAACCATGATCTTAACATTATTGTGTGGTGTAAGATTTTAACATAATTGCTTGGCAATTATGGCTTTGGTTACCTATGTGGTAGTTAAGTAAAGTCAGTCTTCTTTTGAGAAAGTTACTGCAAAAGAGTGTTATAGTTAGAGGAGATTCGGCCATTATGGAGATCTCCATTCTTTAAGACCACGATCTCCTCCATCAATCTATGTTTCCTGTAATTCGAATACTTCAATGGATTATTTTGCTACTCATATCCTTAGATTGAATTTCAGATGGCAATGCAGGCAGATAGCCCTGCTGCCCCCCCAAGTGCACAAGTTGTTGGTAATGCTTTTGTGGAGCAGTATTACCAGATTCTGCACCAGTCCCCAGAATTAGTTTATAGATTTTATCAAGATTCGAGTGTGCTAAGTCGGCCTGATGCACGTGGTGTCATGACTTCTGTCACCACTATGCAGGTAATCTTAAACTGAAAAGCTTAGTTTTCCAATTGATTATTAATAATTCCATTAGGAAAGCTATACTTCTTTTGCTTCCTTCTGCATGATATATAGTTGATCATTTAATAACAAAACTATTGGGCGATTATGCATTTATTGCAAACTGCATAGTATTCCTTAATAGAATATCTCTTCTCTGGTGTATGTAAAAGTTGATAGATTCTGCACTTTGTTCAAGGAATTTACTTATTAATCTGTACTTATCATTGGCGTCAATCTTATCATCTTATTCAATCAAGAATTTCTATAATCAACACTCAAAATTTTGTTTCATGCTTTGCCGCCAGTTGAAGGTGATGTTCTGTTACCTGTGCTGCAGGGAATAAATGAAAAGATCCTATCATTGAACTACAAGGATTATATGGCTGAGATCAAGACCGCAGATGCTCAGTTATCTTTTAAGGAAGGGGTGCTTGTTCTGGTAACTGGGTGCTTAACTGGAAAGGACAATGTGAGGAAAAAATTTGCACAATCATTCTTTCTGGCACCTCAGGAGAAAGGCTACTTTGTCTTAAATGATGTTTTTAGATACGTCGAAGAAAATGAGCAGGTGAAAAGAACTCCAGTTTCCACTAGTGCACCCAGTGAAAATACACCAACAACTACTCCAGTGCCAGATCCAGGTTAAAATTTAAGTTAATGTTTATGATATTGTCTATTTATCATTTTGCTGTCATGGTTAAATTTAAATTCAAATGGCCTTTTTATTTTTGTTTCTAGTTCCGCCAACACATGTTCCTGAAGATCCTATATCGGTCCCTGAAACTGTAGAGCAGGATGCAAATAATGGTGCCGAAGTATGTGATCCTTCAGATAATGACGGGTCAGCTGTTGAGGATGAGGTTGTAGCTGAGCCTCCAGCTTCAAGTCAGAGTGAGCATATTGCAGTAGAGTCGCTGTCTTCTGTTCCTGAAGACGATGCACCCAAGAAATCCTATGCGTCAATTGTAAGTTTTCGTTGTGTCTTTCAGCTTTTAATTATCCATCTTGCTTGGAAATTATATTAATGTCTTTCTTACAGGTGAAGTACAGGAAAGCCAATCCAACACCTGCAAAAGCCCACGTTTCAACTAATGATATCAGGGTGCCTCCTTCAAAAGGTGAACATAAATCACGTGAACCCGTGAAACCTGATCCTGTTCCAGAGCCGATAGTTTCTGCAGTTGAAACTGCATCAGAAAGCAACAATGTGCACGATGAAGGTAATGCATTTTATCTGACAATTTCTTATTGCCTTATACATTATTTATACATGCTCAAGAAGTTAAATTGTCTTTTATATGCTTAATCTTGTCCGAATAAAGCTGGTTTTCAAGCATTGAGGTTCTAACTTTCTTGCAGTGCTATTCTTCCTTGTAAGAATTACTTGTAGTGTTATGCGGTGTAGTGTTATATATACTCAAAAAAAAAAAAAATTGCTTGTTTTTAGCTAAGGTAGTAAAGAATATACTTTTATTTCTGGCAGAAGGCCACTCAATCTACGTGAGGAATTTGCCATTAAATGCAACTTCTGCACAATTGGAGCAAGTTTTCAGTGAATATGGATCTATTAAGCAAGACGGTGTCCAAGTCAGAAGTAACAAGGTATACATATATTATAATTTTCTTACTGCATTCTGTTTCGTTGTTTGATTTTTGTATTGCCTTTGATCATGTCAATCTTCTGTGTGCCTATTTCCGCCCCTGAAGCAGCAAGGATTCTGTTATGGTTTTGTTGAGTTTGAATCCGCGACATCCATGACAAGTGCACTTGAGGTCAGCCTCTTACTGATATTTGAACACATTAGAACTACTGTCCATTGAGGTTTCTGTAGAATAGAGTTTCCCATACAGCAGACATGTGATACAATTAAAACTTATAAAGTACATAGGCTACTATTTGATGAACAATAAGGCTTTGATTGCAGCTGTTTTTTTTGAAGGATTGAACTACATGACCTTGCTTGCTACTTTTTATGTCATGCTGTGTTCCTGGCTTGATAATTCTTCTTGATGGTGGGATGATGCATCAAGTTCAATTATTCTTGCTATGATTGAGACGTCCACTACTTTTCGTTGTGTTTGTATGCTAAATTTTGGTTTGACTCCAACGCCCTTTCTTTTCTGTAATTCTTCAACATTATTCTAGTGCATTTTTACTTCATAATTGCAACAGTGAGCTATTATTAGATTGCACTAAATTGATATTCTTTGAAAAATAAATAAATTTGGAGGCGAATTTAAGGGTTTTTGTAATCCTTTTGCTAAGCCTTTGTGGGATAATTTATAAGCATAATTACACTCCAAAATTAGAAGTAACCTACCAACATCATATTCTGTGCATTCTCTTGCCTTTGGACTTCACATATCTTTCTTTGCATTGTGTTCCTCAGCTGCTATTTTCAATATTTTATCTATAAATTCATAAATTTTAACATGGCAACTTCATATCAACTCCTTGAATCCTTGCAAATAGTTTGAGCCAGGATTTGACAAGGCTACACACAGAATAATAGTCATGAAAGTGAAATATGGAATGAATAATTAGAATCATAATGTGGAAACAACACGAGCTATGAAATCTACTTCGACTTTTCTGTTGAAGAGCTTGATTTTGTTTTCCCCCAGGCCTCCCCTGTGATGATAGGGAACCGCAAAGCCGTTGTCGAGGAGAAGAGAACAACAACACGAGGCAAGTCATTAATCTCCTTGAATCCACATTACCCATAGCTAAACACAACTAAATCCCGTCTAATCTGTTTTTTGGGCCCTTTCAGTGGGACAGAACACTGGTGGTGGAGGAAGAGGCAGGTACCCTACTGGTGGCAGAGGAGGTGGCTTTAGAACCGACAGTTTCAGAGGACGCGGTGGTGGGCCCCGCTCTTACGGTCGGGGTGAGTACGTTCCCCGAAACAGACGGGCTCAAGAGACGTACCAAAGGGTTGACCATAACGGACCGGGTAGGGGCAGTGGAGGTAATTTCGAGCACCAAACCGGGGCGGAATAGTCCCGACAATGCCGCTAATTTTCGCCTTACAGTTGAGAGTTTGACAGGTTTTGTTGCCCTTGATATGCTTATATTAGGCTAATGAAGCAGGTAGTTCTATAGTTTTTTTTTTCTTAGTTCATCTCTATTTTTCAGCCCGCCAATAAGTTGTTGCGCTGCTCTTTTTTTATCTTTTCAGTTATGTTTTGTTTATCTCGAGAATGTAGTTGTAAATCAGGAGCCTAAGCACGAATCTGAAAATGTCGTCAATAGTTCCAGTCACAGGTTTCTGTCTCATTTTATGGTGTTTTGGTGGTCTTTACCATTTGTTTTTAGTGTTGGCTTTGCCTTGAATTGAAGTTTTTCTGAAGAGCTGTATAATGTAACTTACCTAGTTGTTCAAACATTGCCGAATGCAAATTACAACTTTTATCTTACTGATCATTATTCATGGCTTATTGTATTTTGGAGTCTTTCAACGTTCGATCAGGTCTTAAGATATTTCAAGTACTCAATCATGCTTCATAAAAGGCAAAATTATCATAATCAAGAAGTTTTATACTAGGATATAGGATTATTTCAAGTACTCAATTATGCTTCATCCGTAGATTATGGTGTTAGCTTTCAATCATGTACTTCCAATTTTGAACAAGGTCACACAATATCAAAAAACGAAGTAAGAATAGCTCAAACCTCAAACAATAGAGACCAAATACATACGTTAAAACACAAAATGATCACAAGAAATCACTCTTAACTAAGCACTACAACTTACTCTCTTGTTGAAGTTTCTTCACAGCCTTAAACTTGACCTCCAACTCATAATAGTCAGGCAACTTTGGATGTAGGTGTCTAGGCGACAACAAAGCGCGCCTGTTGAGCTCGACTGGACTCTCCGAAGGAAGTGAAGCCGACCTACCTAAGTCGCTCTCTTCGCTTTCTTGTTCTCTCCGCTCAGGCAAACTCGTCGCCCTTACTAAATTTTCGGGTTTTTCTTCAAGCTCACTTCCTCTTGCTAAATTCGCAGCCTCGTGAGCTTTCTTTACATGCTTTCTTTCAAGTACTTGTGGAGAACGGTTGTATTCAATTGCAAGAAGGCGTGGTTGGAACAAGGATTCTCGGATTATATCGTCGAGCAACCTGTTCTTCGCGCAGTCTGATACCGAGTTCATCGACAGCTTCTCTATCATCTTCATTGATTTCACAGTACACAATCCAGAACAAAAGAAAATCAGTAGCTGAAAGTAGTTCAATTAATTAATTCAATGAAAATAATAATAATTACAATTAAAATAAGAGCTCCCTAAATTTAGGAACTGAAACTAAATGACTATGTCCTCAATGAGCCTAACTGCCACTTTATATGACACTGATGTAAAACTAGAACAATTTTTCACAACTCAATCTCTCGTTGTCTCTAGAATTAAGGAATTATATGATTTTCCTAAACTATCCTCAAATCTTTTAAAGATCTTTTTCCTTTTAGTATATTTTTATGTAATTTTTTTAATCAATGGGGATAATATCGGAAAATTTGTGGTAAATGACAAATATTATTGAAAAAGAGAATCAGGCTTAAACGACAAATATTTTTGAACCGAGGGAGTAAGAAAAAGGGGCATACCTGGAGGTTGACGAGGTTTCCGGGGAGCAACTCGACTGCTGACGTGGCGAATTTGCCGAACAGCCTGCGGATGACTTGTAACTCCGGCAAGTCTCCGAGTCTCGCCGATGCGAATACGAGACTCGAAACGGCCTCGTTTAAGTCGTGTGGACAATCCCTGAACGTACACCAATTTCAAAGTTGAATAAATCAGAGCTATGCTAGTTCAAATTTCCAAACGCCCTCAAATTGAATGAATGGATTGTAGATAGAAAATTAACCTGTGTTTTCGGATGTATGAGAGTTTCATCAGCACAAACTCGCAGAAACTGTCGAGCAATTCGTACACTTCCTTCACGTTCTCGTCCATGTAGAGCTGACCCAATTAACTGCATAATAATGATGATGATCATTACTCACCAATAAGACATGATAATCGGGTCGGGTCGTTCCGGGTTCGGATCAAACGGGTTACCGGTCATTATGAGTTTTCGGGTCGAGTAGGGTCAACCCAACTGGTCAAGGGTATCAATTTTTTTACCAAAATTCAAATAAAATATTATTTAAATAATAAAATATAATAATAAGATATTATTTTTAAATATTATAATAATAAAATATTATATAATTTCCAGAACAAATTTTATATATTGCAATATAATTTAAACTGTAAAAAAATGGGTCAGACCCAACGGGTTCGGATTTCAATCGAATCGGGTTGAAACTGTTCACGAGTCTAAATTTTCAAATCGGGTCCGGTCGGATTTGTCGGTCTACTCAACATAATTCAAATAGAATATAGATTTAGGCTCGTTTTTTTTTAAAAGGAATATCGAGAGAGAGTGTTACTCTGCTGAAGGCAACGTGTGCATGGCCGTTTCGCAAGAGCAGAGCAATGTCCTCTCTCAAAATCTTGACAATGGCGGATCTCTTGTTCCTCAGAAGCTTCAAACGACATTGCACCTTCTTGATCAGCTTCTTACTGCACACAAAATCCCATTTTATTATTTGGAAAATTTAAGTAGACATAAAATTGAATGATCTTGTTTTGGTTACGTACCACTTGGAGGCCTTTCTCCATCCAAACAAAACGCCGAGCATGTTTGGAGTTAAAGATTGAGAAGAGATTAATTAGGGCTAATTGTTGTGGATTAAGGTGGTAAATCTTTGCAGGCGGGTCTCTTCTTAGAGACGGTAAAGCTGGAAAAACAAGAATAAATTACTTGCTTATGTTAGGCTAAATTAAATCTTATAACTACATAAACGTTAATTACCTGAAGAATCTAAGAAACTAGTTTGAACTCCAAAAATTGCAACGTCTCCTAGATTGAACGTGGAATGAGTCAATTATTATGGTAGGATTTATGAAGTGGTGCACCAAAAGAAATTTTTTTATGCTAAGTTCATTAACTTCCTATAGTGAACAAGTTAAGAACTCACAAAGATCATATACAATACAAGGAAACAAAATTATTATAGAAGGCAGGAGTTTAAAACGGGCAAATTTTGAAATTGGAATAATATTTATTTAATAATGTAATAGTCTGCCTATCGTGTGGAAAGTTTTCGACATTTTTTTTTTTTGGTGAAAGAAAGTTTTCGACATATATGTAGGCATGTAGCTACTATAAAGATGTTAATAGCATTGTTTTAATCATATTTAGCATCGTGTGAAAATTTGGGACTACATGCATGCAACGTATAAACTTTTTTTTTTTTTAAAGACCACCACAATTTAATCTTGGGCCGTAATAACATGCTTATATGGAAACAACATTCGGTTTTTTACCTAATTGGCCGAAATAACATGCTTATAAAGTAATCACACTCCGGGCCGGTTACCTTACTTTGAAAATGCTTAATTATTTGTAATATAATCACCTAAAAAGTGAATACATAACTATAGTATTAACTAGTGACAGTACCCGTGCCTTGAAGGCACGGCTTTTTTGTATGTATAAAATCTAGTATTTTTTTGGTCCATATCTTGTAATTTAGTATATATATATTTTTGGATGAAATTCTGTTTATTTATGCTAATTTTCGATATGTTGAAATTTATAATATTTTTGGGCAATTGATGGTTCTGGAGACTGGTCGGTGTGTGTTACTATCTCGTGGTTCTTTTTTACAGGGGAAAAATATTTGTATATTTTTTTCGATATATTTTTTGGCAAATCTTCTCAAACAAAGATGTAGTTCGAGTTTTGAGTTTAAAGAACCAATACTAGAACATGTGATCGTTACTATGAATTAAAAGAACCAATATTAGAACATTGATGGGAAGAACCAATATGAATAAGGGTACATTTATATGATTGCGTATTTATAAGCTTCAGCTCTACAACCATAGTATAATCCAAGTTTGTGCCTCAGTAACTACTACATCAGCTAAAGGGCGCACCAAAACTGTCTCTGTTTGGGAATCACTTTTGGCTATGAAGGACTGAACTAAATTCATAAGAACGAATTCCTCTGAAAAAAATCCTCTGCTTTTTGGGACTTGTGGCAAATTGATACTGATCAATATCAATCAATATCGATAATTGTTATATTGCAGAGAATGTAGTCAGAGAGTATATACACAGATTCTGTCACTACAAAATGCAAATAGAGCAATAACATCCCCAAACTTTGTACAGAAACCGGAATTTTTTTACAGGATGAAAAAAATGAATTAAATCTCATTCCAAACAACACAAAAGTTAAAAGAAAACCTTATAGAATTAAGAAATCAGCATAAGACAGTTTAGCCAAAACCAACTCTTGCTAGAGATTGTCCTCTGTTGAAGATTTTCCATAGCAGAGGAGACTTGTTGCAGAAGCATAATAATTTTTTTTTGTAAAGAAAGGCCTTTATCACGCTACACTGTTACATTGATGAATTGCAAAACATTAGAATCAAAATATACTTGCATAAATGGAATATTATTATAAGAGTTCATATTGTTTAATTTTTTTTTGGCGTGAGTTCACTAAGATGATTGTGATTATTATTCATCGTTCACTTGAAACACCAGATCAAAATTAAATACACAAAACAATTTTAGTATAACACGTGATCAAATAAAAAGCATACATATAAAAATTATAGACGTAGAGAACATGTAAATATGGACATAGAGAACATGTAACCGTACAAATGATAATCCACATACGTAACAATTTGAGTGAATACACAAACAATTTGTGTTAGCCTTGAACATTGTTATGTTTATATAACCTACGTAAATTAGGTTTTTTTTTGAATAAGATAATCCTAATAGCTTTATCTAATGGGAATACGGTAGAATTTGGGCATACTAATCCTAATAGCGTTATGTAATGGGAATTTTATAATAGATTATGATACGGTAGATTTCAAAGGTAATTTGTTTCATACGGTAGAATTTGTTTTATAAGATAGAATACGGTAGTTTGGTAAGTTAGGATTTGTTTTTTTTGGATAAGATAAATTTTATAGCATACGATAGTTTGTTTTATTAAATTTAAATTAATTAAAATGGGAATTAGTAGATAAGAATAAATCTAATGTGAGGACTACAATGAAATTTCAACCAATCAAACAAATTGAATTGTTTTATTAAAGATGGGTGACGCACTCAAATGAGGAGGTGCCACGTGTCGGACTAAATATTAAATCTAACCTCCGCTTTAGTATATAGTTATGATTCCCGTGTCTTGAAGGCACGATTTTAATTTAACAAAAATTTTACTTTAATTTTATATAAAGGCATTCAGAAAATAGTTTGATATAAAGTATTGTATAATTTAATTTAATTTATTTCTTATGAGATTTATTTTAATGATAAATTATTTTATTTATAATATATTTTTTTAATCAAACAAAAATTTATAGGTTACCTTATAGATATAAGAAAACTTTATAGATATAATTTCAATGATATATATTCTTTCCTATTTTACGTACATGTGAGGTCTACAATCAAATTTTAACCAATTGAATTATTTAATAAATATAGATGATGCAGTCTAATGAAGAGTTAATACATGTCATGATAATTATTATTTTTAACCTTCACTTTAGTATATGGTTACTAGTATTAATCCCGTGCCTTGAGGCACAAACTTGATTTAGCTAAAATCTTAGTTTAAATTTTATATAAAGTTTTTCAAAAGAATAATTTGATATAAAATCTTGTATTAATGGTTTGTTTCTTATGAGATTTATTTTAATGATATATAACCAAATAAATATTTATTGAAAATTATAAAGAGTGAATTTTCATTGTGTGTACAATTTTGAATAGTTTTTTTAAGATTTGGATAGATTTATTATGTGTACAATTTAATGTGAGGTTTACAATCGAATTTCAACCAATTAAACAAATTAAATTGTTTTAATAAAGATGGGTGATGCGGTCTAATGAGAAATCGACACATGTTTTGCTAAATATTATTTTTAACCACCACTTTAGTATATAGTTATGAGATGAGATATGAACCACTTTAGTATATAGTTATGAGATGAGATATGATAATGATGATAAAAATTGATTTTGTTCAAATATTTCTTATTATTTTGTTCAAGTTTAACTATACCTTTTTAAACGAGATTAGACCCCAAAAATTAGATTTGTTAGCCCGACCGGGTCCGGTCCGGTCCACAAGACGAGAATCCGTTTAATAAAAAGTATAAAAACCCTCAAGAGTTCATAGATCGCGTAGTTTTCCGAAGCCCTGCCTTTTCTACCAAACCCTAAAACCCTAATTCGAACCAGCAAGCAGCCATGGAAAAATCAGCGATGTCAATGGAGAAACTTAAGAAATTGTGGCACTCTCAGGTCCACGACGAACAGAATTGGGCTCTCAACATGGTAATTAAACCCTAATCGTCTTATATCCGTGTTCCCCAATTTCGAATTCCTTTTCCTTGAATCTTCTCACCGC
This sequence comes from Polygonum maritimum, assembly GCA_963924305.1. NCBI lineage: Eukaryota > Viridiplantae > Streptophyta > Magnoliopsida > Caryophyllales > Polygonaceae > Polygonum > Polygonum maritimum. Next base: position 1,104,318 of record OZ002737.1, read on the forward strand.
TAAAGATCTCAACTTTCGGCCGATTTGGCCTTTTTCCCTGCCTATATCTCGTGGATTTTTACTTCAATTTCTGCGCTCTCGTCTACAAGTGTCGTCTCTGTGTGATTTGCTTCTGAGTGTATCTTTCCTTCTGTAAATGTAGACCTTTCTTAGAGGAGATTGGGATGAAATTATGGTATCTGGAAAAGAAAAAAAGAGGACTTCTTTTCCCCTAAGAAACTTGAAATTTTGTTGTTTAGAAACTTTTCTAACAGAACAGGAAATTTCCTAGCTTTTGCTTGTGGGTGATATACATGTATCTCAAGACAAATAATATTGAAAATTTCCTTTTTTCTCTTAGAAGCTATATGGTTGGATTAACCAGATTTTCCTGATTCCTTTAGCTGTGAATTACATGTTTATATGATTTTCTTATTGCCCCTGACTTTCTCTTGCAATACACAAGATTAGGGTGACTGATTAGCATGTTCAATGTGGGTGCTGTTGTGACATGAAAGCTGGGATCTTTTAAAGTTTTATCAAATATTTGGTAGAACTGTTAGAAATTGTCATAAGGGGATTCATTCATTATGGACGACAACATTGTATAGTGTTACGGCTATGTTTATGAAGCGAATGTGACTTGTGAACTGAAAAGTGCCAAATTTTAACCTCTAATTACTCTTATACTTCTGTGATTTACAACTTGTTGACTGATTTAGATCTATCCTTTGATATGTTTCTTAATCTAAAGGAGCCTACCGATAGAGTTTGCTGGATTTTGTTGTTTATAGCAGAGTGAGATTCGCTATTCCATCCGAAGGAAATAGGTTTCTTAGGTGCGTACTTGTACGAAATTAACATTCTTAAGTCTAGGAAAGCTGAGATCTTCAGAAAGTTTTAGCAAGTATTTGGTAGAACTGTTAGAAATTGTCATAAGGGGATTCATCAAAGAATTCCAGACCTATGGGCGGCGACATTGTATAGTGTTACGGCTATATTTATGAAGCGAATGTGGATTTGTGAACTGAAAAGTGCCAAGTATTAACCTCTGATTACTCTTATACTTCTGAGATTTACAACTTGTTGACTGATTTAGATTTATCCTTTCATATGTTTCTTAATCTAAAGGAGCCTATGGGTAGAATTTGCTGGATTTCTAGAGCGAGATTCACTATTTTGTTGTTTATAGACTGCATACTTGTATGAAATTAACATCCTCAAGTCAATAAGAAAGCTGTCACTGAGGAGATGATGATATGAATTTGTCATCAATAGTTTGATGTTTGGTGCACCTTGTAATGAAATTTACCCTTGTGCTTATTATAGTCGCCTTAAACTCAAGTAATCCAGTCTCATTATTACCCCTTTATATTACCATTAGTATGCAACTAAATGTTATGCACATTGCATGTCTCATTACCCTTGTTCATCTGAATTACTCTGCAGAAACTGCTACGAGCCGCTGGTATGTTTGCCGGATCCATCTTTCTTATGCGCAATTTCGGCGACATGATGGCTGTTTGAAGACGAGTGATCTCAAATCAATTAGCCTTTTTTTTTTGTCATGCATGTCTCTTTATCATAAGCTTCTAATGTTATTCTTACCCTTTTCAAACTAGGAAGAGAGAAATACATCAAGGATTGATATGAAACATAATGTGCCTCCTTTGTTGTTGTTTTTTCAATTATCAACTCGTAGTGGTATAATCTACAGACTACCAGATTGCTGGTCTCTCAATTTCCTTTATTTTACTTTCATAACTAGTGTGGCCAAGGAAATTTTGCAGTGATACCATTACTTCTAGAACTGGACCCTCGTCATGTTTTCTGGTGTTTAGAAATAGGATTCCTTAACTTGTGCTCTAGAAAGCTTGTTCATAAATAATTGAAAAACAAAAAGCATTACCATGGATAAGTGTAGGGTAAGCACGCCCTCTAAAGGCAAATAATGGTATCAAAAGTTGCTGTGAACCAAAATACAAAAGGCCATCTAAACCAATTTGTTAAGGAAAAGCCCAATTTGTTAAGGCCATCTAAACCAATTTGTTAAGGTAAAGCCCAATTTGTTAAGGCCATATAAACCAATTTGTTAAGGTAAATCCCAATTTATTAAGGGTAAAGCTTAGAAAGGGTAGCACCTAGATGTCACCAAGATAAAACGAATGTTAATCAATTAGTAATTCAACTTCCAACGAAGAAATTTTTATAAAGCATCTGTTGCGTTTAGATTGTCACATTCAATTTCTATTAGCACGCATGTGATTATCATCTTCTCATATATATGCTCATTTATTATGTCAATGAGTATGAAAATTCGCTTTTTGTATGAAGAAAAAAAATTTAATGAGGGTAGGATTACCGTCTTAGTAACTATAAAGACACTAGGCTATGGTAGATCATAAACGGGGATAATAAATTTTCGCTTTGGGGTACAATTTGCACATTTATCATAATCTTTTGTCGTCTTATAACGCAAGACAAATTTGCTCTTTTTCCTTTTGTCGCTACAGAGAGAAATTCATACGACCAACCTCCTATAAATCGGTAACAAACAATTTTCAATCATCCGTAATTATGGAGAAGGGCCATCCCACATTCTATCATTCAAATATCCATGATTGGAGTTTGTCGACTTATTAGTGAAAGCATTGTCTTTCCATAATGCACGTGATAAAGAAGAGCTAAAGAACCAACAAGACGACGAATTTCACCGCAACTGGAAACATTTACATCTGTTTCCATTTTTGAGTGCCTAAATACTGAACATTTTTATATGTGCTCATTTAATTTCGCGAGTGAAACAAGAAGTCGTTTTTACCGTTAACCGGTTGGGATATACATCTTCACCTATCATTCAAATATCCATGATTGGAGTCTGTCGGCTTATTAATGGAAGCATCCTCTTTCCATAATACATGTGATAAAGAAGAACCAACATGACGACAAATTTTGCCGAAGTTGGAAACATTTACACCTGTATCCATTTTGAATGCCTAAAAACTGAACATTTTTATAAGTGCTTATTTGATTTCGTCAATGAGACAAGAAGTCGTTTTTACCGTTAACCGGCTGGGATATGCATCTTCACCTATCATTCAAACATCCATGATTAGAGTCTGTCGACTTATTAATGGAAGCATCGTCTTTCTGTATCACACGTGATAAAGAAGAACCAACATGACGACAATTTTGCCGAAGCCGGCCGGAAACATTTACACCTGTATCCATTTTGAGTGCCTAAAAACCGAACATTTTTTATATCTGCTCATTTAATTTCGTCAACGAGACAAGAAGTCGTTTTTACCGTTAATCGGTTGGTATATACTTTGTAACACCCCAATTTCGTACTCTGGGTATTACTGCCAGTGACCTCGGCTTTTCTCCATCCAAAGTCACCCAAGGCTCGTTATTTGCACAGAAACATTATCGTAACGGGGAATTCATTCGTAAATATGGAAAAGAGTGCGGAATTAGAAATGTTATTACAAGTAGTTCGTTTGCTCCAAAAGATTATCACCCTTCTAGTATTATACAAAACGGTAGTTTATCATAATAATAAATACAGAACGTTCCAAAAGTGCTTCTTCTAGTCCTTCCATGATCAAGCTACGACTTCGTCTTCAGCCTTCAATGACCTTATTCTTGTTCCCTGATATTTCCATAAAAGCAAGAAATACCAGCCGACCAATGTCGGGAAGAAAGAAAGTGGTATTAGTCTAACGCGAGACTAAGCAAGTGGTAGAACGTGACTTGGTTCTAAAAGAAAGGCTAATTAAATGGGATTTTGTTGGTGACGAGAGTCGGGATATTTTTAGGAGAATGGTATATGAGAATTTAAATGGAAAGGCATATAATGCTTCTTCTGGAAGATAGAATACGGTTTTCAGAGATTATGAAAGGAAAGGATATATTGTTGGGAACTTTATTAATTCACATTAAATTTTGAAAAGCCTCCGTCGACTGGAATATTCAAGCCGGGAGCTAGAATGGTGTACTCACCACCCTCGTTCATTAATTATTTGTGCATAGGGCACTTATCTTTCATTAATGACAAAAAGTGCATTCAGTTATCGATTTTTAGATGTAGCAACCCAAAACGGGTCAAGGGCCACATCAAAGAAGGACGGAGTCCTTAACACCTAGCTAGGGTGTTGTCACCTCTCTACGCTTGTAGAGCAGGCAGAGTCATGACCCAGTATTAGGGTATAGGTACATCCTAATACATCTTTTTAAGAGGTGTAGCAGAGACGAGTCTCTCACCCCTAATGACTATCCTAGTCCATAGCAAAGTCTCAAACGAGACATTTAAACACATGAAGGCCGCAAACAAACGGTCCTAAGTCCAAGTACTAGCGTAGTATAGGAATAATAACAATATGAACAGAGAGGTCATTATCTCTAACAATAATAATCCTAGGTTTGTTTTATTAGCAACCAAGGGGTTCCCAACAATTATATAGATATTAAACGGAATAGAAGAAAATTTACGTTTAATCGTAAAGAGCAAGAGAACTATCCACTTGCATGTACGAAATCGTGAAGAAAAGAACCAAACCACTTGCCTTGGATTTTCGAGGATTGCGTCCTACGGAAATTGTTTCTCGGCTCTATGACGATTCGGGGACCCGACCTAATTTATGCGCGATTTTAAGACGAGCGAACACAAATTAAATTAATATTTAATTTACTTCTCGATATAAAGAAAAATATTTCCTTTTAATATAAATCTCGTAATGTCCCGAGAAGTGAAGTTAACTATTTTTTCGTTGATGATGTAAAATTATTACTCAACGATTACCAAAAATATTACCTTATATCCTTTATAAAATGATCTTAAAACTTTAATATTAACAACTTAATATTTCACCATAAAAGTAATTTAAATAAATAAATATTTAGTTGATTTTCTAATTACAACTTAGTTACCATTTTACCTCTTAATAATAATTTTATTAAGGCTCTTTTCAAATTTTTCTTAGGAATAATCCTATTTTTATTAGTACCCAACTCTACCATTGGCAGTCCATTTAATTGCTAGAATCTTCGGATTTTAGTCGCTAACTCGATGGGCTTTATTTATTGAGTAAATTAAAACCTATACTTACGCGTATAGATCAACCCAAAAATAGAAGTCCGATCCATTAACAGTATATAACGAAACGGAGGGTACCTTCCTTACCCTTGCTCTGTTTTCTATGTAGCTTGGCCGAACAACACAACACACAACAATGGCCGGCAACAACACGACACCCACGAACGACCACCGGCGGTGGCGACTCGGTGGCGGGCAGAGGCGATGGCAGGAGCGACGTTGGCCAGAGAACGAGCTGGCACAGGGGCGGCGACAGCGGTCGGGAAGTCGGCGGAATGGCGACTGATGGCTGGCGGCGATGACGAGCAGGAACCGACGACGACGTCTAGCTGCGATGGTGACGGCTTGTCGCGATGGTGATGACGAACGAGGAGGCGGAAGAGGCGAACCGAAGTGAAAGGGGGGGGGGGTCTCAGTGCAAGTGTGAACAGAACGTGAAGGGGGTTGCTAGTTTGAATCAGACAAACTACCCCATATGTACATATATATATTATAAACGTGGTGTAATGATGGCAAGATTTCTCGGCTGATTTCCTCTGTTCAGAAGATCGATTTGCTGGCAAACACCCATTGAATGGCAGAATTTTGATCTAATCTTCTTTCAGGCTTTCCGAAAAAAACGGCTGCGTTCCAATCTCAACAACGAACTCCCGCAGTTCAACTGGTAAAAGAAAGGAAAGGGGTCGGAAAGGTTGGGGTTCGAGTCCTAATTGCTTCCCTTAATTTCCCTTTTTATTTAGGGCTATTAATAGGTTGGTTTTTAATTAATAAAAGAAATAACTACCCGATTATTGTATCTGTTACTCGTCTGTTAATTATTTTCTTTTTCATTAAATTTCTTCTTTCTTAATTCTTTCTTTTTATATCCTTAAATAATTTATTTCAAAATAATAATTTAATATAAGGACTTGTTTTTCCGCAATTTAATTTGAACGAGTTTTAAACTTAATTGAGCGAGGGATTTTACTATTGACGACATTTTGTTCGTTGTACGCATGAAGTTTTCGAGAAAAGTTCATTTTCCTTATTTATAAAAATAGCGGTTATTACAACAGTACCCCCTTAAAAATAGTTTCGTCCTCGAAACTAGGAAATTCTAGGGTACGATGCACAGAAGAACAACTACCGCTCACAAGGACTTAGTTACCACGAAGTGATCTAAGGCTAGTACCCCCTTAAAGAACGTCTGGTTCTTTAAGTCAACCTATAACAACTCCGGGAAACGCTTCTGCATTTCTTGTTCGGTTTCCCATGTTTCCCAAGTGGTCTCCTCGCCACCATCTTTCGACCACAGAACCCTGACTAAGGGTACTTCCTTGTTGCGAAGTTTCTTTACTCGCCGCTCTAGAATTTTCACAGGTCTCTCCTCGTAGGTACCATTCGGCTGAATCTCCACGTCATCATAATTAAGCACATGAGAGTCATCGGGTACATACTGACGTAGGAGCGACACATGAAAGACGTTGTGAACAGGATGTGCTGATGGTGGTAGTGCAAGGCGATAGGCTAGCTTGCCTACCCTTTCCAGTATCTCGAAAGGGCCCACGTAACGAGGATTAAGTTTTCCTCGTTTTCCAAACCGGAACACGCCTTTAGAAGGAGATACTTTAACGAAAACTTTGTCGCCTACTGCGAATTCAACCTCTCGTCGCTTCAGGTCAGCATACGACTTTTGTCGACTCTGAGCAGTCAACATCCTCTGGCGAATCAAAGCGACTTCTGCAGCGGTCCTCTCGACTAGTTCGGGTCCTAACAGCACCTTATCTGCACTGTCATCCCAGCAAATCGGCGAACGACACTTTCGTCCATACAGGGCTTCAAAAGGAGCCATTTTAATGGTTGAGTGCCAGCTGTTGTTGTAGGTGAACTCTATCAAGCTCAGGCTGACATCCCAACTCGTTGTGCGATCTAGAACACAGGCTCGAAGCATATCCTCAAGGGTTTGAATTGTTCTTTCAGACTGCCCATCTGTTTGAGGATGAAAAGCGGTACTGAACTTTAACTGGGTTCCCATTGCCTTATGGAGTTCTTCCCAAAATCTGGATGTAAACCGACCATCTCGATCAGAGACAATGGTCTTTGGAGTACCATGGAGGCGGACAATTTCATGGATGAAGACTTCGGCCAGCTTTTGGACTCCCCACGTCATCTTGATGGCTATGAAGTGAGCGCTCTTGGTGAGTCGGTCCACGACCACCCAAATAGCGTCCTTCTGCCCTCGAGTCTTGGGCAGTCCTGTGACGAAGTCCATCGCGATGTCTTCCCATTTCCATTCCGGCACTGGCAGCGACTGTAATTTTCCTCCCGGTCTTCTATGCTCAATCTTCACCTTTTGGCAGACCAGGCATTTCAGAATAAAATCTGCTACCTCTTGTTTCATATTCGGCCACCAAAAGTCCTTGCGCAAGTCTTTGTACATTTTGCTTGCCCCTGGGTGGACGGAATAGGCTGATGAATGCGCTTCCTTCAATATGGTCTTTCGAAGCTCATCCACAGCAGGTACACAGATGCGATCTCTGAACCACAATGACCCATCATCCTGTATGATGAATCCCGGTGCCTTACCTTCCTGCACTTCGCCGCTAATCTTGATTAACACGATATCGTCTGCTTGCTTCTCCTTGATCTGGTCGAGCAGGGTAGGTCGAATCTCTAGAGTGTTTAGACTACCCTGTTGTCTCCCGAACCAAACCTCTATCCCTCCTCGTATCAACTCTTCTTGTAGTTTCGGTTGTGCAGTCAACATCGAGATCAAGCCTTCTTGAGCTGTTTTACAGCTCAAGGCATCTGCCACCACATTGGCTTTCCCTGGGTGGTAGAGTAACTCGATGTCGTAGTCTTTAATCAGCTCTAACCACCTCCTCTGCCTCATATTCAGCTCTTTCTGCGTGAACACATACTTTAAGCTCTTGTGGTCAGTGAAGATCTGACACTTCACACCATATAGGTAGTGACGCCAGATTTTCAAAGCGAAGACCACAGCTGCTAGCTCTAAATCATGTGTAGGGTAATTCACTTCGTAGGGCTTGAGTTGACGAGACGCATAGGCAATGACCTTCCCATTTTGCATTAGCACGCATCCTAGACCTTGCTTAGAGGCGTCACTGTACACTACATACCCCTCGTGTCCATTTGGCAGCGTCAAAATTGGGGCACTAGTCAAACGTCTCTTTAGCTCCTGAAAGCTCTCCTCACACTTATCATCCCACACGAATTTCATGTGATCTTTTCGGAGTAACTTGGTCATTGGCAGAGCGATTTTAGAAAATCCCTCTACGAATCTACGATAATATCCAGCTAGTCCAAGGAAGCTGCGTACTTCCTTGACATTTTTCGGTTGCTTCCAATCAGAGACTGCCTTAATCTTCTGAGGGTCTACCATCACTCCTTCTTGGTTGATTACGTGGCCTAGGAATGCCACCTCTTTCAACCAAAGCTCGCACTTGGACAGCTTGGCATATAGCTTATTTTCTCGCAAAATTTGCAGAGTGATCCTCAGATGTTCTTCATGCTCGGCTTCACTGGTAGAGTAGATCAGGATGTCATCGATGAAGACAACCACGAACTTATCAAGGTAGTCGTGAAAGCAACGATGCATCAAATCCATGAATACCGCAGGTGCATTTGTTAATCCGAACGGCATCACCACGAACTCGTAGTGTCCATAACGAGTATGGAAAGCAGTCTTTGGGATGTCCTCCTCACGAATCCGAAGCTGGTGATATCCTGACCTCAGGTCGATTTTGGAGAACACCTTGGCACCTCGCAATTGATCTAGTAGATCATCTATTCTCGGTAGAGGGTACTTGTTCTTGATGGTGACCTTGTTCAGTTCCCTATAATCGATGCACAGATGGAAGGTCCCATCCTTCTTCTTTACGAATAGCACAGGTGCTCCCCATGGCGACGCACTAGGTCTAATGAAACCTTTCTCCAACAACTCTTCTAACTGACTCGTGAGTTCCTTCATCTCGATCAGTGCCATTCTGTACGGTGCCTTCGAGATGGGTGCAGTTCCGGGCTCTAGATCAATCGTGAATTGCAAGTCACGTTGGGGTGGCAAACCTTGGAGTTCCTCGGGAAACACATCTGGAAATTCTCTAGCCACTGAAATTTCCTGAACACCGACAACTTTCTTCTTTACTGGTTCCAAATAGCACAAATATCCAACATTCCCTTGTCGGAGCAATTTTACAGCTTTCATGGCGTTGATCAGTTTTCCGTTCTCTTCTTCACGTCTCCCCTTGAACTTGCACACATGCTTACCTCCTGAATTAATGGTTACTGTCCGTTCCTTAAAATCTATTACAGCTTCATGACGAAGTAACCAGTCCATCCCTAAGATGATGTCGTACGGAGCCATGGGAATGCATATCAAGTCGGAGTTAAATTTCCGACCTTGAATGCTTATAGGGAAATTGCTAAGCTGCTTTGTCCCTACAAGCTTTTCTCCATTAGGAAGATTCACCACGAAGGGTTCGCAGATGTCACGACATTCTAAGCCTAACAGTTCTACACATCTTTCAGAAATGAAGGAATGCGTTGCACCAGAATCAAATAACAAGAAAGCAGTAGTTGAACGGACATATAATGTACCTTGGCAGACCGGGGCATTTGGCTCATCACTACGACGCATCTCGTAGAGACGCTGTCCTTGCCCTTGGGAAGTCGCAGGTGCTTTTCCCTTGTTCTGAGCAGTGGACTGTACAGACGTCGTCCCTCCTGACCTACTCGGAACTCTGTTACTCTGAGCCATTGATGCATTTCTGGTCTGACCTGATCTGTCTTTGCCTTGCGGACAGTAGAGGCGCATATGTCCCTCCTTTCCGCAGGTAAAGCACTTCTTCTGACTCTTAGTACAATACCTGTTGATGTGACCCTGCTCTCCACAGTTAAAGCAGGTTGGGGGACCCTTACGCTGTCCAGACCCATGAAAGAGATTCGTCGAAGCTGAATTCGATTTGCCTTTCTTTGACCAGTTAGACCCTTGAGGTGATGCAGGTCTCTTGAATCCACTGTAACCCTGAGACCTTCCACCTCCATGTTTCTTCTTATTAGCCTCCTTCAAGGACGTTTCCAGGCGATAGGCAGCCTCAACATACTGCTCTAGGGTCAGAAACTCCCGTTGTTCCATCCAAGGCCTCAGTGTGGGGTCCATCCACTTGTGAAAGCGACGGATCCTCTGAGCCTCAGTGGAAACTTCGGGTCCAGCATACTGCAACAACTGATTAAACTTAGTGGCTCTCTCCAGCACTGACAAACCCTCGACCTTAGGGTAGAGAAGCTCTTCCTGTTTCTCGTCTCTCATGGATTCAGAGAAGAATCGGGACATCATTTTGTCCTTGAACATGTCCCAACTCAGCATCGGGTGATCAGACAAACGAGAGTTCTCCCACCATTCACTAGCACCATCTCTCAGCTGCAAGGCCGCGAGGTGCACCTTCTCAGTCTCAGTGCATCTGACATTCCGCAGCAGCCTCTCGATGTGAGTGAACCAGTAGGAGATTTTAGCTGGATCCCCAAGGCCATTGTAGGTTTCTGGCTTCAGCGAGGCGAAAGTTTTGAGCGCCTTAGAATAGTTGGACCCGTCATCCTGGGCATGACAGTCATCTTCTCTTCGGCCCACGGGCGGATTCATTCTGTCGGCGTTGGCCTGAGGTACAGCAGGAGGCGGGACGGCTGCCTGGATCATCTGTTGGAACATATTCTTAATAACTTCTAAGGTCGCAGGATCCAACGTGGTCGTTGGACGGGGATCCTGGACTCGATTAACTCCAGAACCTTCGGCTCTAGACTCGTTCTCCTCTTCTTCTTCTTGAGGATTAGGTATGGTCGGGGCACTTCGGTTTGTTCCACGTGTGTTAACCATCTGAACAAGAGAGTCGCAATCGATTGAATTCGTTAATACTTAAGGCAAGATTACTCAAAGGAGGATTATATATTCATAGTGCCATCCAGGCTAAATATACAACATAGTCTGTTCGGAAGGAAGTACGATTATATCTACATACAAGTCATAGTAACATAATCGTAGCCGACTCGACCCTTCGAGTGGTACCAAAAATAGGGTCGAGTTTCTCCTACACCGAGGGATATATATAACAAAAGTACAACCCTTACTGAGTTCGAACAGCGGACAACGTCATAGACCTAGCTATAGTACAGACGAGAAAACCTAGATAGAACTACAGAGGTGGGTAGCAGTACTTGTCGAGGAATCCGGTTTCAAAGAGCTCGGGTCGTAGGATCTGACCAAAATGGTCGAGGAGCATGTCTGCCTGCGATCGCCGTTGGTTGATCCAATCAACGCGACGTTGAGCTTCCTGGGCCTCAGCCTTGAGTTGGTTGAGATTGGCCTTCTCTGCTCCAATCGCTGCGTCCCACACTGCTTTGTCTGCGTACAGGTCTTCGAACTTCGGCATGATAATCTGAGGAGTGATAGGCCCCATCTGAGCCCGCTGGGTCCAAGTGAGGCCGTACATCGGAGGGTATGTAGATGCCGGAGGGATCCAGTTGGAGGGCCCCTCAGCTGGCGGTGGTGGAGGTGGAGGCGGTGGGTAGAAAGAAGAGTCCGGCATATAACCCCAGGGGTGGACCCCCGGCCATTCCATCTCAGTCGACAACTGATCAGGCATAACCGTCGGCGCGGAGGAGTCTTGGAAACTAGGTTCTCCATGCTGAGAACCTCCTGAAAAATCGTACTGGACCGGGTCTGGTGTCGGAGGTGGTGGCGGTCCCTGCTCTGGAACCAGCAGGGGTGGTTGTTCCTGAGCAGGCTCCTCGGCTGGAGCCACTTCCTCCTCTGGATCCTCTTCCAGATCCTCCTCCCCCGGATCCTCTTCTGGGTCCTCCTCCTCCGGGTCCTCTTCCGGATCCTCCTCCTCCGGGTCCTCTTCCGGATCCTCCTCCTCCGGGTCCTCTTCCGGATCCTCCTCCGCCTCGGGGTTCACCGCGGCCGCCTCTCCCGCGGCCTCTCCTGCGGCTTCTCCCGCGGCCTCTCCCTCATAAAGATCATCCAGGTACAAGTCCGGAGCCTCCAAAGTCGGGTCCTCTGGCCAGTTGGCCAATAGCTCCTCATTCTCCTCATACTCTTGCCTTGCGTTCGCTATGAGGCGAGTGAGACTCCTCGTAAATACTACCATCTTCCTGTTAAACAGGGAAAGAGAGGGTTAGTATTCGAGATTGCAAATCCATGTGCAAAAGAGTAAGAACGCTTAAAAGATGAAATCTTTTGCGTCTAACGATCGAGAAGGTTTGAAACGACAAATCCTTGAATTCTGTTACAAGAACTCGTCCGAAGGAAGCAAAGGAATGACTAGGAAAACCTTTGGCTCTAATACCACAACTGTAACACCCCAATTTCGTACTCTGGGTATTACTGGCAGTGACCTCGGCTTTTCTCCATCCAAAGTCACCCAAGGCTCGTTATTTGCACAGAAACATTATCGTAACGGGGAATTCATTCGTAAATATGGAAAAGAGTGCGGAATTAGAAATGTTATTACAATTAGTTCGTTTGCTCCAAAAGATTATCACCCTTCTAGTATTATACAAAACGGTAGTTTATCATAATAATAAATACAGAACGTTCCAAAAGTGCTTCTTCTAGTCCTTCCATGATCAAGCTACGACTTCGTCTTCAGCCTTCAATGACCTTATCCTTGTTCCCTGATATTTCCATAAAAGCAAGAAATACCAGCCGACCAATGTCGGGAAGAAAGAAAGTGGTATTAGTCTAACGCGAGACTAAGCAAGTGGTAGAACGTGACTTGGTTCTAAAAGAAAGGCTAATTAAATGGGATTTTGTTGGTGACGAGAGTCGGGATATTTTTAGGAGAATGGTATATGAGAATTTAAATGGAAAGGCATATAATGCTTCTTCTGGAAGATAGAATACGGTTTTCAGGGATTATGAAAGGAAAGGATATATTGTTGGGAACTTTATTAATTCACATTAAATTTTGAAAAGCCTCCGTCGACTGGAATATTCAAGCCGGGAGCTAGAATGGTGTACTCACCACCCTCGTTCATTAATTATTTGTGCATAGGGCACTTATCTTTCATTAATGACAAAAAGTGCATTCAGTTATCGATTTTTAGATGTAGCAACCCAAAACGGGTCAAGGGCCACATCAAAGAAGGACGGAGTCCTTAACACCTAGCTAGGGTGTTGTCACCTCTCTACGCTTGTAGAGCAGGCAGAGTCATGACCCAGTATTAGGGTATAGGTACATCCTAATACATCTTTTTAAGAGGTGTAGCAGAGACGAGTCTCTCACCCCTAATGACTATCCTAGTCCATAGCAAAGTCTCAAACGAGACATTTAAACACATAAAGGCCGCAAACAAACGGTCCTAAGTCCAAGTACTAGCGTAGTACAGGAATAATAACAATATGAACAGAGAGGTCATTATCTCTAACAATAATAATCCTAGGTTTGTTTTATTAGCAACCAAGGGGTTCCCAACAATTATATAGATATTAAACGGAATAGAAGAAAATTTACGTTTAATCGTAAAGAGCAAGAGATCTATCCACTTGCATGTACGAAATCGTGAAGAAAAGAACCAAACCACTTGCCTTGGATTTTCGAGGATTGCGTCCTACGGAAATTGTTTCTCGGCTCTATGACGATTCGGGGACCCGACCTAATTTATGCGCGATTTTAAGACGAGCGAACACAAATTAAATTAATATTTAATTTACTTCTCGATATAAAGAAAAATATTTCCTTTTAATATAAATCTCGTAATGTCCCGAGAAGTGAAGTTAACTATTTTTTCGTTGATGATGTAAAATTATTACTCAACGATTACCAAAAATATTACCTTATATCCTTTATAAAATGATCTTAAAACTTTAATATTAACAACTTAATATTTCACCATAAAAGTAATTTAAATAAATAAATATTTAGTTGATTTTCTAATTACAACTTAGTTACCATTTTACCTCTTAATAATAATTTTATTAAGGCTCTTTTCAAATTTTTCTTAGGAATAATCCTATTTTTATTAGTACCCAACTCTACCATTGGCAGTCCATTTAATTGCTAGAATCTTCGGATTTTAGTCGCTAACTCGATGGGCTTTATTTATTGAGTAAATTAAAACCTATACTTACGCGTATAGATCAACCCAAAAATAGAAGTCCGATCCATTAACAGTATATAACGAAACGGAGGGTACCTTCCTTACCCTTGCTCTGTTTTCTATGTAGCTTGGCCGAACAACACAACACACAACAACGACAACAATGGCCGGCAACAACACGACACCCACGAACGACCACCGGCGGTGGCGACTCGGTGGCGGGCAGAGGCGATGGCAGGAGCGACGTTGGCCAGAGAACGAGCTGGCACAGGGGCGGCGACAGCGGTCGGGAAGTCGGCGGAATGGCGACTGATGGCTGGCGGCGATGACGAGCAGGAACCGACGACGACGTCTAGCTGCGATGGTGACGGCTTGTCGCGATGGTGATGACGAACGAGGAGGCGGAAGAGGCGAACCGAAGTGAACGGGGGGGGGGGGGTCTCGGTGCAAGTGTGAACAGAACGTGAAGGGGGTTGCTAGTTTGAATCAGACAAACTACCCCATATGTATATATATATATTATAAACTTGGTGTAATGATGGCAAGATTTCTCGGCTGATTTCCTCTGTTCAGAAGATCGATTTGCTGGCAAACACCCATTGAATGGCAGAATTTTGATCTAATCTTCTTTTAGGCTTTCCGAAAAAAACGGCTGCGTTCCAATCTCAACATCGAACTCCCGCAGTTCAACTGGTAAAAGAAAGGAAAGGGGTCGGAAAGGTTGGGGTTCGAGTCCTAATTGCTTCCCTTAATTTCCCTTTTTATTTAGGGCTATTAATAGGTTGGTTTTTAATTAATAAAAGAAATAACTACCCGATTATTGTATCTGTTACTCGTCTGTTAATTATTTTCTTTTTCATTGAATTTCTTCTTTCTTTTTATATCCTTAAATAATTTATTTCAAAATAATAATTTAATATAAGGACTTGTTTTTCCGCAATTTAATTTGAACGAGTTTTAAACTTAATTGAGCGAGGAATTTTACTATTGACGACATTTTGTTCGTTGTACGCATGAAGTTTTCGAGAAAAGTTCATTTTCCTTATTTATAAAAATAGCGGTTATTACATACTTGTTCACCTATCATTCAAATATCCATGATTGGAGTTTGTCGGCTCATTAATGGAAGCATCGTCTTTCCATAATGCACGTAATAAAGAAGAACCAACACGACGACAAATTTTGCCGAAGTTGGAAACATTTACATCTGTTTCCATTTTGAGTGCCTAAAAACCCAACATTTTTAAATCTGTTCAAATAAAATTTTGTCAACGAGACAAGAAGCGATAAGAAGTCGTTTTTACCGTTAACCGGTTGAGATATAATTGTTCACCTATCATTCAAATATCCATGATTGGAGTATGTCGGCTTATTAATGGAAGCATTGTTTTTCCATAATACACGTGAAAAGAAGAACCAACAAGATGACAAATTTTGCCAAAGTTGAAAACATTTACATATGTTTCTATTTTGAGTGCCTAAAAACCGAACATTTTTTATATCTGTTCACTAAATAACGTCAACGAGACAAGAAGTGACAAGAAGTCGTTTTTACCGTTAACCCGTTGGGATACTCTTTTAGATACTTCGTTGCCTAGAAAAACGGTAACGACTCCTTAAACGGTTTTCATATTTTTTTTATATATGAGAATACGGTTATTCTAACGACCATCGAACCCTAAAATCCACACAAAATAGCAAAAAAAGGGTAACGACTCCTTAAACGGTTTTTATATCCGAGAATACCGTTATTCTAACGACCATCGAACCCTAAAATCCACACAAATTAGCAAAAAAACGGTAACGACTCCTTAAACGGGTTTTATATCTAAGAATACCGATATTCTAATGACTATCGAGCCCTAAAACCCACACAAAATAGCAAAAACTCCACAAAAACATCACCCAAGTCACTAGCACAAGATTAACAAGCCCAAACCATGCATGAAATCACTAAATTAATTGCAAGGATCCGATACTCAGATCCATTTCAACGTTAACCTTGACCGATGACTAGACAAAGAAAAAGCATTGAAACTCCATCCGCTCAAATACGTACACTACTCCCCATAATCCTTCCCCATAATTACCCCGATCAGTAAAGCACCTGGAGGGAAAAAGCACACGAGATTCTGCATAACCGCCACGTGTCAGACGTTGTGTGGAGCCCAGACTCGGACAATTTTCACCTCTTCCCCATTCCACTCGAGAAACTCCCCACGCCAATTCATCCCTCGAGCCTCCCCCTTTTGCCCCAATTTCCTTCTTTCTCACCGGATTTCTTTCCTTACACAATCCCCGAATCTTCCTGAAATCCCCAAAATACCCCTCTTATCTTCGCCTATTTACACCCAGTGTTCTAAAAAACGCCACACGGAGTGTAATTCATTTTTTATAAGGAAATGAATTAGAATCCCCACAGATACTATTTGGACTCGCCTAAAGCATAGAACGGGTTACTAATCTGTTATAAAGAGAACTAGTTTTACCCCCGTACCATGTACGAGCAATGTGATTATAAACCCGATTTAATATAGATATATAACACTAATGATAACTTTAGAATTATAGGATCATATATATTTATCTTCGTATTGTGATTAGTGTTTTTTGACTAATAGTAAATCAACTCACAATACAATTAAGTTTGATCTGTTCAAAAATTACTTTACGATAATTTTCGGGATAATTCATAATTTTTAAACAATTTTTACGGGATAAGATTATATGAGATTCAAACTACCTAATTTGTATAAAGGAGGGCCCAGCTGATTATTTTACTATAGAAATGACACATGGTGCAAATTTTTGTAAAGACATTGTCTCCGCTTTATACTATAGGCAGTATAGATAGGACAAACCGCTGCTATGTAATCTCAAACCCGAGACCTCATAGGCATACCATAAATGCTCAACCAGTAAACTGATACGCCGAACGTAGGGTAATTCCTCGTAGTCTCTCTTACTCCCCCAACTGTAAAGAGTGATCATGGCATTTTTCACAAACGCTCGCCTTAATCCACTCTCCCACGTCATTCTGCCACGTGGCACCACGCCCTACACGCCACCCTTTCCCTACTATAAAACCCCACACACCCCATCGCTACTCCTCACACCAAAATCTCACCTTTCTTTCCCTCAAAAAAAAAAAAAAAATGTCGAACGAACCGAAAGTGTTCTACGAGTTCCTCGGGCCGGCTCCCGGGTCGAGGGGCGAGTCCGAGCGCGTGGAGCTCTCGCTCGCCGTCCCCGCCCCCAACCAACCCTTCCCGGCCGCCGCCGCCGCCAGGAACGCGAGGCGCATTGCGCTCATGAGGCGGGACAGGCAGCGGGCCGGGCCGGAGGCGAACCGGGTCCCGGTCCCGTTCGCGTCCATGCTGAGGCCCGGGTCGGAGCTTGACCCGGCCCGGAGGCTGGTGCCCGCGCCCACCAACGACCCGTCTGGTGGGCTGGATCACCTCTTGTCAGCACGTGGACGGGCGTTCACCATGCTAGGTAAAGTTTTGTTTTTTGTACGCTGAACCCGGTTCGTGTTGGTTTATTGTTGTGGGATCCGGTTCGTTGGGTTCGGTTTGTTTTGCTCATTTGGTAACGTACTGTGTTTTGAACTTTTGATGATGAATGTTTGCCTATATATGGTATGGACTTGTTTAGGCAATACTCCGTATAATAGTACTATATATATACTGCGTATTCCGATTATATAAGTATTTTTATGTCCCGACCAAAAAAAAAATATAAGTATTTTTATGTGTAGGTGGGTTGACCTTGATTGACTTGTGTGTTTTCTAGGGTACGATCATACCTTGGTTGACTTGTTTACTACTAATAGATTTCAAATTATTTATAAAATAAATCATTTAGAAACTTATGAAGGAGATTTATTATCTGGGTCAGGACGATTATATTATACTACTCCGACTAGATCTCAATATATATATATATATGTTTATAAACTAATTTTTTGTTTTGGTTGAAAGTCTATAAACTAATTTAATTTAGAATTTTATGATAATCCGACCTAATCCAAATTTCTATGGAAAGTTGCACGGCTTGATAGAAGTATAAGAATATTTTTCCCTGTAAATAAATAATATAAAATAAAATAATGTCAGCTTTTTGTAGAGAAATTGGTAGAAGTTCGACCAAAAAAAAAGAAATTAGTTGAAGAAATTTCTCTGACTTTACAAATCCCTCAATTAATTATTTTTTTTAAAATAAGAAATCAATCTATTATTCTCCATAGGATGCTCTAATATTTTTATAGGTTATAGTTTTTTTCTTCTAAATCAATATTTTCAACATTAATTGTTTTTTGGTCGGAATATTTTCAACACTAATTATTCCTGGTCGAATATTTTCAACATTAATTGATGTCATTGTAACTCTCAGATCCGTTGACCATATAATTTGAACAAGTATAAATATTTATTCCAGTATATGGCACGATAAAATGCATGTCAACCCAAACTCTACTTTTTTCTTACGTAATAAAATTCAGCGACAGGACCAAGAAACCGAGCTGAAAAGAGGGAGATGGGCGTCGTGGTCGACCCCTCAAACAAAGTGGGCTCGGCCATGGAAGAACACGCCTCCTCATCTGATCCTAACAAGAGGCCCAAGGCAGCCGACCAAACTGTTGAAAGGCTGATCAACCCACAACCAAGGCCCATCATGCCCTACCCAACTGCTCACGGACCCGGGTCCGGGTCCGGGTCGGGCTCACCCGGGTCGGAGGATGTGATCCTCAAGGGCTTCCTGAGGAGGAACAGCACGGGCATGGTCCGTATCGCGTGCCTGTGCCATGGCCGGGACCACACTCCCGAGGAGTATCTGAACCATGCGCGTTCCTCCCGCAGGATCAGCATCGGCTCTGAGACCACTTGTTGTTACGTGACCGTCTCTCTTGGCGCGCGCCCTCGAGCTCCTCGCGAGTGATCGGACTCGAGCCCGAGTCGGGATCTTCTGCTCCGGTTTGTGTAACGTTTCTCGTCTCACCGTTGTAATAAACGGTTAGACGAGGACTGTTGTAGAGAGCGGTGTAGAAGATCCTGACCGTTGGAAGCTGGAGGTGAATAATTCGCCTCCAGGCCTTTGACCATTGGAAGCTGGAGGCGAGTTATTCGTCTCCGGCTTTTTAATTTATCCTTATATATAGTATGTATGATAGAATAAACTTATCTTAATTTTCGGAATTGTGGGGTTTAATTACCTGAATGTTGGTCAGATGGGAGATACATATATAGATATGTGGAGAAACCCATTTGGTTGAAGACTTGAAGTGCTAGTTTGCAAATTAATGTAATTTACTGCAGTTATGCAGTTCAGAAGTAAGCACTGTTTTATTAACCATGATCTGATATTGTAAATTAATCATCTCATGCATAATGTTTCTTAAATGATTTTTTTTTTCGGGTCGAATTTGTAAGTGCATGGGATCGAATACGTAAATGATTTTTTTTTTTCAGGTCGAAATGGTACGGTAAATGTATTTTTTTTTGATCGAATTCGTAAATGAATTTTTTCGGGTCAAATTTTATTGTTATGTTGTTCATAGGACTATTATTTTTTTCGATAATTTTATTATTATTTTTTAAAACCAATATATGGCAGGTTAATAAGATTTTTGATAATTCTATTATTATTTTGTTGGTGGCTTAAAACATATTCAGACATCCGAATTTGTCAATTTTAGTCACTTGGACACCCGACCTTTGAAACGCACCTATTGAACAAACCAACTTACTACCAATTGAACGCCTCTTGTCTGACGTGTCTCTGAGCGTGTAATTTACGCATGAATACGCGAGTAATTTAGAAAACAGTCAAAACACTACTTAATTTTTAAACCTTACGTGTCTAAACACATAAAAAAAAAAACTAATGTCTTTCTTCTTCCTCTTGACTGAAATTGATGAACAAAGCCATTTCAACGAATGGCATGGACACAAACCTGCAACACAGTAAACAACATTAGAATAACTAATCGAACAACATTACACTAAACTCACTAAATTGCATGAACACTAATTAAGTACACAACCAAACCAGAATTTTAATTTTAAAATTTGCAATTACATGCCTGCAACTGAGCTTTTGGTGCAGAAATCCTAAATTGGATGAACCCTAGATAGTAGATACATATCCCGAATTACCCAGCAAACTTAACACAGCAAAATCGCATGAACCACCCTAAACCCAAAAATCAGTTCGAAATTCGCACTATAAGGGCCTACAACTAACCATTCCATACCGAAATCCCATTTTTGCACCCAAACCCTTAAATCTGAGAAACTTGTAACCCCAAATTCCAGAGTATTGTACACAGAAATTGGACATGCGATTTCGAAACCCTAAACCCCCTAAAATTGTTGATATCGACCCCCAATTCGATACTTTTCTCTTCAGAAGCCCTAAACCCCCAAATCGAACAAGAAACCCCAAAATTCAAGTAAAAACACCCAATTAGGCGTTTTACATCACATTACTTTTTTTTTCGATCAAGTTTACATCACATTACTAACCTCGTTCTTGATGTTCAACTAGATTCAAGACTTCAACGGGGATTTCCCAATGTTGTTTGGTTCGATTTCGCAATGTTCTTTGTCGCCTTCGCAATGGTGTTCCCCAACTTGGTTCCGACCTTCGTGTTTGTTGATTTTCCCTGTTAATGGCTCTAAATGGGGTTTACTTGAAGCTTATGTGGCATTACGTGGAGGTTTGTGGCAAAAATGGCATTACATGTCATTTATTATATTTTTATATTAACATGTAATAGCGCGTTCGTGTCACGCTTCATCATCAACATGGAAGAGGTGTTCAATAAGTAGACTTTAGCAAGTTGGGGTGTTCAATTGGTGGGTTTTAAAGGTCAGGTGTTCAAGTGACTAAAATGGACAAGTTCAAGTGTCTGGATATGTTTTAAGCCTTTTTTTGGTTAGTTGATAATTCTAATTATGACATTGTTCTTGGCACTCAATCAACTTGTAAGTTCAGAAAAAAAAATTATTGAATACCAAATTCTCCATTTAAGTTCTGGTATTCCAAATTTCTCATGTTAACTTAGGCGACATGTTTCTCCATGTTCCTGTATATTTATCTACTGTTGCTTACTTGCTTTCTATGCTCGATCTATCCTGTAGGTTGACCCAATGCTGGTGACTCTAGTTTACATAAAATAAAATCACTTAATTAAGCAGTCTTACCGTATTCGATCATAGTTTGCTACTAACACAATTATCTCATTCATTTTACATAATGTATTGATTGAAACACCTAAAGTATATTATAAGATATGCAATTAATATAGTGTATTATATCACCGTACCATTAAACATAAAGAATATAAACCTTTTTGTTGGTCGGATAAAGAATATAAACATGGATTGAATCAAATGAAAACTTTTCTTGATCTGTAAACTATAAAACCGTGAACATGAAATAAATATACGCGAACCCAAAACAGAAATACGTGAGCTCCAAAAGATGTTTGTGATTGCATGTTATTATGTGTAATAATCTGACTCATAACACATGATTGAATTTGTGTTATTAATTCAAACAAATGTGAAAATTAAAAGAAAAAAATCAATCCATAATAAAAGTTGATTTTGTTCACATATTTCTTCCTATTGTTCGCATGTTTATGTATTTTGTTCACGTTTCTATTTATACGACTAAAAAAGTTTTCATTGGAATATAATCAACCTCATTAGATAATTTTATTCACAATGATAAATTTGTTCTTTTAATAGTCGTTTTGTTCTCACTTCTTACCTTTAGTAATCATAAAATGGATGTCAATATTGTATTGCTAGCTAACCAAATGTTACTCGGTAGGAGGTCGAATGCATTTGGATATTCAAAAAGAAGAACTCAATAGTCGAACCAACTGATCTAGCTCCATCGAAAGCACAAAAAATTTATAATTTCAACTGCAAAACATATTTCTAAATTTAAACTTTTATCATATGCCCTAAGAATATATAATATAAAAATCGATAAAAAGATAGAAAGTGGACTCATTCAGCATTGGTCGTAAATTGTGGGCCTTTTGAGGCCCATACCATATAGAGCCACAACTCTTTATTCTAGGCAAGAGTGATGTTCCGAGGACATGAAAAGATTGAAGAAACTAGAGGAACAATACGACCCTCCATCAATAATCGATTAAATCTTGTCAGTTTCGGGCGAAATGAACTACTACATTTGTTTTATCAAAAAAAAAATACTACATTTGTCATCAATCTTGGTGTAGGCCAACCTAAGAAACTTCCATTTTTTTAGGTGACATGATAATCTTATTTAGTCGGGATAAAAGTTAAGGCTCATCGATGAATTATTTTGATCGTTTATATATGTTATCATGTATACTTTCAAATTAAAAGCTAGAAATTCTCGTCGACACAAGTGAGACGATTAATCACTTTCCATGATACAATACATAATTACCCTTCTACAGGTTAATTTACAGAAACTCACCTTTAAATCTAATTTCTCTCTCTTTTTGGTTGATTAAACCTAATTTCTCTTAAGCACCCTTCACTGATATTTTCCAACAAATGGCCACACTATAAACAGTTAGTTCAAAATTACCCATTAGATCTTGAACAAAATGATACCCTTCTTGCATAAAATGATCACCCAATGGTTTTAATTTATTTAATAGAAAATAAACGTAAACAAAATTTAATCTTTATACTTAATTCTATATATATACATATAAAATATCTTATGTACAGATCTGTCCGTATTACATGACAGTATATGTCACACCGCTCATTGGTTTCTAAAAACTAAAATCCAAATACGACCAAACCTGGCCTTACACACTGCTGGAATTCTTAAAATACCAAGAACAACAATTCACGGGCCTCAAATTCACAAAACAGCCAATGCAAAACTCCAAATTTCATGCATAGTTGCACCAAATAAAAATAGCAATAAACCCCTAATTAAATCTCTCCCATTACCCTAAACCATCATTATATCTTCTTGCCAGCTCTATGCTCACTGATTACTACGTGATCGATTTCACATGGGCCTCCCTAAAACTAAGAATAAAAATTGCCCATCTCTCAAATTCTTCACTATAAAAACCCTAGCCAAACCCCTCATATTTCCCATCACAAGCTCAAACTAGCCAATCTTAATTACATACTAATACCAAAAATAGTAACTAAGATCATGGCTTCCAAGTCCTTGGCCTCACTCGCCCTCCTCCTATGCTTCAACCTCATTTTCTTCACCATGGTCTCGGCCAACGTGCCATGCCCACCACCACCGTCGAAGCACCACCACAAGCACCACAAGAGCCCACCTTCAACCACCCCATCCACTTCAGCCAGCTGCCCAAGGGACGCCCTTAAACTAGGCGTGTGCGCCAACTTGTTGGGCGACTTGGTCCACCTTGTTGTCGGTACTCCTCCCAAGACCCCTTGTTGCCCACTTCTAGATGGCCTGGTAGATCTAGAGGCCGCGGTCTGCCTTTGCACTGCCATCAAGGCTAATGTCCTCGGACTTAACCTTAATGTCCCCGTGTCGTTGAGCTTGTTGCTTAACTATTGTGGCAAGAAGGTGCCCGCTGGGTTCCAGTGTGCCTAAGTCGCGTTGCGGTTTCGCCCTCGGCTTTCTAAGTGTTCTTGGATTATTTTTTTTACCCCTATGTGTTTGATTCTTTGTTGAATTTGGTGTTTTTCTTTTGTGAGTTTGAAGATGGATTTGTACGTGATAAGCGATCGGTCCATCGGCTTGATGATTGATCGGAATAATATTCATGCGTACGTTGTTGATTGCTTTGATGATTAATAATAAAGTGATGATTTGTTACTCATGGATATGTTATTCTTTTTGTTATTTTTTATTCACGTGTCTCTACTAGCTAGTATTGATTTGTTTTGGTAAGTTTATAAAAGTTAATTATATAATAAGCATATTAATCAATCAAGGGAGGACGAATACGATCTTAAATAGTTATCGATGGGTCAACTTATACGTTGATTGTTGATGTATAACATGAGCTTTATTATTAATCTTCTATCGATAGGAAAAGTATATATATACTTGGATCAAGAGGTGTTAGTTTTTTATTCTTCTTCTAGTAACAAGGAATTAGGTCGAATTTACTAACATGGGATGGTACGAACACTTGCTAGCTAGTATATATACACAAACATGATTTCTGCACATGAGCATATCTAATATATACTCCCTCCGTTTCAAAATACATGACCATATAGCAACTTTTGCTTGTTTCATAATACTTGACCATTTCACATTTTTTTCCATCTCTTTCCATCTATACCCCTAATAATTATCTTTATCATAATCATTACACTTTTTCATATTTCTCTAAACAAATAATTAACTCGACAATTGATAGGGGCAATATAGGAATAACAATTTTTTCTTAATATATGTGCAATGTCCAAATGATCATGTATTTTGAAACGGAGGGAGTATTTCTTCTCGTGATTCAAACACCGATCACCAGTAAAAAAATACAAAAGTTTATACAACTAGATCAAGGAATATATATTCTTCACCCTTGTTTCTTGTCTTAGCCTCAAGGATTCAAGCTAGGTTAACAACTAAGTCTTAGCCTCAAGGATTCGATTAAGCTAGCTAGGTTAACAACGTACTAATAATACTATGCAAATTAAACTAAATTACACTTGGATGAAACTAAATCAAATGTTGATAATCACCGGCCTATATCGTCATCGTTGTCGTCCTCGACGTCGACTTCCATTGTAGCCCTAGACCTAGAAGACTCCAATGAGTCCATCTTGTGGACAATGAACCCGAGATCACCGTCTACCCTAAACGACCAGACTTGAATGGCGTCGCCGGTCTTAAGGCCATTGCATTCCACAAGCCGTCTCCATTGACTATTGATCACGTACCACATCATAGCCTTCCAAAAGCTTAAGCACAAATCATACTCGTTGAGATCAGGCCCAATCACCTTCACTGAAATCCTATGGTTCCCCTCGAGCAAGTCCACCTTCTCTTCCGTCGTCAAGAACTCCGTGTTCAGTTGTGCCATGAGTAGGCGGTCCTGTTGAGCACTCGTGTCGCTTTTGAAGAGTTTCTTGGTGTAGACGAGCTTCACTTCGTCAGCCCCTTTCCTCGCGAGGACGTCGCCATATTCGTAGGAAGAGGTTGTGGCTTAGGAAGGCTCTTGATGCTTTTCTTTTTAGGGTTAGGAGACGGTTTCTTGACGGGCAAGGTTTTGGTTTTGGTTTTGGTTTTGGTTTTGGGTTTGGGTTTTCTTGGTGTGTCGTCGCAAGGGAGTTTACCCGCGTGCCTGCGAAACTCCATGAAGGACTCGTACTCTCGCGGTGAGAGTTCGGATTTGAGGGGTTTGTCGTGGAGTAGAGCTAAGAAGATCTTCACTCCAAGTCGTCCGGGCTCCATGGAAACTTGAAGAAGAAAAGTATGTAAGAGCGTACGTAGGGAAGAATTAGCTAGCTAGGTTTGGCTTTGGGGAACGAAGGCAAATTTGGCTACAAACTTTGGAGGTAAAACTTGTATTTATATCTCAAGAATGAAATTACTATATCTAATAGGATTGTGTGAATAGATATATATAGTCTCCCTTAATGATATATTTTGATAGTGGATAGATTGATTATTCATCAAGGAAGTAGAATATTTTTATAGAAAATAATAATACTTGGAAATATGTAGTAAGACAAAGTAGAATATTTTTTCAGATACATTACGTAAAACAAGAGAAGAAATTTAGTTTTGTATATATCTTTGTTTGATTTTGGATATATGGAGCTACATAAAAGGAAATTAGTTATTATTTTTCCACCAAAAACAGAGGAAGTGTTTAAGGAATCTTTGGTAAATCTTGTTCATACGTGATAGTCCATCAAAATCTAATAAAATATATATGGGAAATTATGTGATTAACAAAACTTTTGTTGCTTGGTAATACTAATAATAGTCCATAATTGGATGAAAGTAATTCAATTAATACTCCTTGTATACGAACGGTTTTTTAAAAACTAGTTGGAAATCGAGGGTGGTGCCCATAATGTGGGATAATGTCGATCCAAACATGCCCTAAATCTATTAATTTTTCTTGAAAAATGCTGGATTTCTCCACAATTTGTCCTTAATTACTTGCCTAATAACAACTTTTTATTTTGATCAACAATCGACTTGACCCATCTCCATTTCGTTTTTTTTGGGCCAGCAGGCCCTTTAGGAGCCCAGCCCAAAATTTGTTTTTCCCCTATTGAAAACCCAAGCGGTTTTTTCCCTATTGA
This sequence comes from Polygonum maritimum, assembly GCA_963924305.1. Classification (NCBI taxonomy): domain Eukaryota; kingdom Viridiplantae; phylum Streptophyta; class Magnoliopsida; order Caryophyllales; family Polygonaceae; genus Polygonum; species Polygonum maritimum. Next base: position 1,130,766 of record OZ002737.1, read on the forward strand.
TTTGAGTTTATGATATTAATTATTCTAAGTACAGCTTAATCACACTTATTGCAACATTATATAGACTCTAGATTGAATTTGATGATCGATAGTAATATCTAAGCATATTATATCACTTGGGTCCAAATTTAGACTATTTAGTCCAAGTCAACGTACAATGTAGATCTTCTATAAATATTCTAGCTATGTATCTATATTTGAATATTTGATATTCTTTTGTTCAAGTTTTAGGGGGCAACATCAACATCACATATAGATGGTGCGCAGAAATATGTACACCATATTAATACGAAATCTCAATGACCAATGACCGATTAATGTTTAAGTCATGTACTTCTATGTATTGATCTTGGAAATGTCAATTCAAAGGGATTGCGAATCCATTTAGAATTCTTACATTATACTCTCTCCGTTTCATAATAAGTGTCGTTTTAGCACTTAAAATTTGTTTCAAAGTGATTAATTAGGGGTGGGTAATGATAGTTTTTATTGGAATGTGTATTTGTTGATTAAAGTTGTTCATTCATTGGTCAAAAAATGTAATGAGTGGTAAGATTAAGAAAAAATTGTAAGTTTAAAGTGAATGATTGCTTTTCTTAAAAAGTGTGTTAATAGATAAAACGACACTTATTGTGAAACGAAAGGAGTAGATTTCAACCTACCAAACTAAACAAGGCTAACTTGTGTCACCTAGTCAAAAAGTTAAACCGCTAAGGGGAGTATCCAGAGGTCATCGGTTCGATTTTCATGGCCAGTATCCTAAAAAAAAAGACTTGTGTAGGATTATATTAAATTTAATTTCAATGGTGATATTGATAAATGGAGTTTTTTTAAAATATAAGTTTATACCAAAAAAAATACAAATTGTCAAAAATACAAAGAGAAACTAATCTCATAAATTGATTATAAGAAATGGATTTTCTTTTATGTTAATTCTTTTTTAATTGCAATGGTCCAAACTTATTCTAGTTTAAAAATATCAGCCACTCAATCCAGTTTGGGTGTATTTATTTATGTCTAATCTTATGATTAGTGTTTGGTAGCCATTAGCTAGTAAGGTCACGATCGCACAACGTTTCCGCATTAAATATGGTGTGATTAGTGATATATTGGATGGCTTATTTATTATTCTAAAAGGTTTGTTAACTGGGTTTCATGCCTAATTTTCTACATTGTTTCTTAAAGTTTTGTTCAACCAGCATAACTCGACCAGTTTTTCTAACTAGTGCAAGACAACCCCACACACAAACTATGGTAAACTGTTGTTCTTAATTAATCCAATTTTTGACACACTTTTGTGACAACTTTCATTCCTTGTCGGTTGTTCCTCGGACAAATACCAATTCAAGCCTCAAAGATTTCTCACATTTTTTGAGTTCTATTTTCTTAAGACTTTAACAAGTTCTAGGGGCTCAATTAGAGCCAAATTAGAGCGGATTCAGACAAAGAAAATATGTACTCCCTTTCGTTAAGAAATAGTTGTCGTTTTAGGCTGATTGAGTTGTTAAGAAATACTTCGTACTTGTCATTTTAGATATTTTAACGCCATTTTTCCAATATTATCCCCATTAATTGAAACCAATTACTTAAATCTATACTAGAAAATAAAGACTTTCATAAAACTGAGGGTATTTAAGTCAAATCATTTACAATTTAAATTTTAAAACAAATCCTAAAACGACATGTATTTCTTAACCAGGGAGTAAAATTATAAAGATATATTTCAGTAGTCTAACCCAAATCAATTACCAACCTGAGATCATGGGTTAAATTTTTATGTCAAGATTGGCTCATGACCGACTGAACCCTGAAGATAATTTTAAAGAACCTCTTAAACCCAATAATTTCAGATTCTTTTGTTTGTCGGGCTCAATCATTTTGTATTAGAAAATAATTTTAGAGAACTTCTCAAGCCCCCAAGTTATATGCACGCTTAAAATGCCCTATTTCTTATTAATTGATTTTATCAACTAGGGTAATTCAAAAGTCCAAGTCCAACACAAAAAATTATACCAACTTAAATCTAAGGTCCAAGTAAAGACACAACTAGTCAAAAGCCATGTTGTAAACTCCGGTTCGGTTGGCAATAATATTAATATATGCGCTAGACCGGGTTTTGCCTGGATATTCATTTAATACAACAAAGCTCACGTACAAATGTACAATTGGGCCCTTTGTACGAGTATAAACCCTAGTGGAAAAAAGCTCTTGCACTGGAAAAAAGCTCCTCTCTTTAACACAAAAGATCGAACGGTGATCAATTAGCGAGCCCGTCAAAGTCAGTGATGAATGTTCTCCGAACCAATCACAAACATCAAAAGGCGATTGCTCCTTCTTTAAGTCTTCACAGCTGAGCCAAAAGAAGGTTTGAGTTTCCTGGAAAAGTCTCACAATTGTTTTTGGAGTGTTTTCTTGTTCAGTGTTCACTGTTCTCGAATTGGGTGGTGGGTTCTGATCAAGTTGTTGTCTTTGATTTGTTTTAATGTGGAAATTGTTGCTACCCAAAACACAGTGATGCCTGTTCTTGCAAAAATCGGATGAGCTAGGGTTTCGGTAATCCAATTTGCCCCTTTTGGTCTGCTCAGTGAAATCAGGTGTGTTTTCATCCACCCTTTGTTTGTATTGTGATTCAGCGTATATTGGATTGTAATCTGATATAATCTAAAAGAGGGCTTTTGTTGCTCTTCTTGTTTGAATGAAATTTCCTGGCTTTCATGTCAATTTGGAAGATTTAGCTGTCTGAAGGTTAAATCTGGGAGATTTTTATTCTTGGGGAATTGTCACTTCTACTTTGCTGAACTTTAAGATGATCATTCTTTACTTGGTGAATAGTCAAGTGCTAAATTTTTCAATTGCTTATTCTGTATTAGTACATCTAGCTGACCTAATTGTCATTGTTCACTTTTGTTGCTCTTCTTGTTTGAATGGATTTTCCTGGCTTACATGTCAAATTTTGGAAGATTTAACTGTCTGAAGGTTAAAATCTGTGAGATTTTTATCTTGGGAAATTGTCACTTCTACTTTGCTGAACTTTAAGATGATCATTCTGTACTTGTTGAATAGTCAAGTGCTGAATTTTTCATTGAGCCTTTACTCTTTGAGCTTTGGTGTTTTAGAACATATACAATCCAATTGCTTATTCTGTATTAGTACATCTAGCTAACCTAATTGTCATTGTTTCCTTTCTGCAGAATTTCAAAGAAATATTGTTCACTTTTGAAATCTCTTCTTGTTTGAATGAAATTTCCTGGCTTTCATGTCAAAATTTGGAAGATTTAACTGTCTGAAGGTTGAATCTGTGAGATTTTATTCATGGGAAATTGTCACTTCTACTTTGCTGAACTTCTAGTTGATCATTCTGTACTTGGTGAATAGTCAAGTGCTAAATTTTTCATTGAACCTATACAATTCAATTGCTTATTCTGTATTAGTACATCTAGCTGACCTAATTGTCATTGTTTCCTTTCTGCAGAATATCAGATAAACATTGTTCACTTTTGAAATCTTCTTTCTGAGAGCCTCTCTTCATGAATCACCAGCCAAGCTTGCAAATGGAAGAAAATTATGAGGACTTGCCTTCTCTCTACACCAGAGAGGAAAACATGGTTTCTGCAGCTGAACACATTGTAAAGCTCCTCGGGACCCACAGACACGCAACCGATCATCTCAAACAACTCCTGGCTGATCTCAACACTGAATTAGCCGCCATGAAGTTGCTCGAATCCAACAAGGAAACAGAGCTGAACGAGATCAAAGACCGGCTCACTTTAGCCGAGCAAAAAATCAAGGCGTGGGGATCAGACCCGGGGATGACATGGGAATCCTGTCCTGAGCTTTTTTCCGACTACTTGAAATCCGTTGATGAGGTTCATCGGTTGGCGGAGTATTCTAGAACCTTGGCTTCTAAGGAGAAGGCAGACAGTGAGGAGGTTATTAGAAGAGCCGAAAATGTTCTTCAGATTGCAATGGTGAGGATTGAGGAGGAGCTAAGAGACATATTTGCTCACAGCCTTCAGTCTTTTCTATCAAACTTGCCGTCTTCTTGTTGTGAAGAGGAGGTGGCAGATCGGGGTTCGTTTATCTCAGACGAGTCCCTTTTAGGAAGCTCTCGTAGAGAAAGCAGCAGCAGCAGTTCTGATCACTACGTGGGCGACTTTAACTTAGTCTGCCCAGATTCCATCCCGGTCATAAAGTCCATTTCCCGTTTGATGTTCTCTGCAAACTATGAAAACGCGTTTCTCGAAACTTTCATAGCTAGCCAAAAAGAAGCATTGGATGAGCTGTTATTGGATCTTGGGTTCAAGAGCTTCAGCATTGAGGAGCTGATCAAGATGGATTGGAAGGACCTGGATAAAAAAATCAAGACTTGGATCCGAGCTGTCAAAATCTTTGTCCCAGTCTACCTTGTTGGAGCTAAGCGGCTATGTGAGCAAGTCTTCGAGGAAGTGGGGCCCACTGATCCTGCCTTTTTCGCCAATATTGCAAGCTCAACGATGACTTGTCTATTGAGCTTTGGTCAGGGGGTTGCCATGGGAGCTAGAAGGCCAGAGAAGCTCTTTTCCCTCCTTAACATGGTTGAGGTTCTTAGAGAGGTTAGTCAGGATGTGTATGATCTGTTCTGCAAAGAAACCGCTTCTTCTGTTACCGTGGAGTTAAAGGAGCTAGCAAACAATTTAGCTTGCTCTGCAAAAGGAACATTCTTGGAGTTTGGTGATTACGTCCTCTCTGATCCGTCGGTTGAGCCTTTTCATGCTGGCAGGATTCACCCTCTTACGAAATACGTCATGAATTACCTCTACACGCTTCCAGCATACCACAACGTCCTTAATAACCTGATTCTCGATGGATCTGATGTTCTAGCTGGCGGTGGCTCAATTGATGACGAAGAACAAGAAGGATCCATTGTAAATGATACGGAAAGTCTTCAAAGCTGTACAATGGCGGCTCAAATTCATTCGATAGCCGACATGCTTGAAACGAACCTTGAAAAGAAGTCTCGGCTCTACAAAGACGGCTCTTTAAGACACGTCTTCCTCCTGAACAACACCCATTACATAGTCCAAAAGGCGAGGGACTCAGATCTCAGATCCTATCTTGGTGACGATTGGATAAGGAAAAGGATGTCCAATTACAAAAACCATGCCACGGGCTACATTAGAACGAGCTGGAGCCCGATTGTGCCTTTGCTTTTGGATGATGCGGGCTCGGGCTCCAGCTCGGGCTCTGCAAGAACCGCTATCATGAAGGAGAAGATGAGGAGTTTCGCATCCGTGTTTGAGGATGTTTACAAGGTTCAGTCCGGGTGGATTGTTACCGATCACCAGCTAAAACAGGAGCTGAAGATCTCGATCACTCAAGCACTCGTTCCGGCTTATCAGGGCTTCTTGGTAAAGTGTAAGAACCCTGGTCTTGAGAAGTATGTCAAGTATGAGGCTGATGATCTTGTGGATCTTATTCAGGATCTGTTTGAAGGGTCTGTGAAATCCTTGAGCAGTAATTGGAGAAGATAATGTTGGCATGTGTGGCTTTGCAATTGAAGATGATGATGTCAAAAATGTGTTTGGTGTTGTAGTGGGGTACATAGATGTTTTGTGCAGCTGAATGTATTGTGTTTGGTGTATAATGGACTCCATTTCTACATGCTGATTCTTGCAGCCTGCACTCCTCTAAATCTTTTTCATTTTTCTGGGGTGAATCTTCTTGTTCATGTATGATCATTTTGAGCATTTTTCTGTAAATGCCAGATGATTTTGATCAACAGATTGCATTGTCAAATAGTGTACTTTCACTTGTGCTCTGATTTGTACTCTGTAGTCTTATTTGCTAATTAAAGCACTAAAGCATTTTTATAAATTGAATTTGATTGAATTGATTTGAGGTATACTAAAGTCAACTAACTCCAGTACAATTCATTAAAACCTGAAATTTAAGGGTATAAATAGCTGGTTTAAGAGATAGACTGCTAACAAAATGGTTTCTAAGGGTGACTTTGTGTCATATTTGTAATTTAGAGGTGATAAATTCGCTAAAAACTAGAAAAAGCAGATTTTAAGGATAGTTCTGTGGAAATTTATCATCAATTTAAGTGGACTCTAGTTTTCTTGTTGTTCTTGCTGTAGGTAGTTAAATATGTGATCAAATTAAGTCAATCAAATCTTTTGAAAAAAAAAACATATAAATTTGCTTACAATATTCAAGTCTTTCTCGATCTGTAATTGTTTTCATCCCAACTTGTCTGTAGTCTTCGGTCTTCCCTCCTTTGACTGAAATGCAAGTGTTTCAGTTAGCACACAAATATTATTTTAAAAGAAGTTTGTTAGCACCTTTTATTTTTTTGTGTAAAGTTCATTGGACATTTAAGCCTTTAATAAAGCCATGAACTCTAAAAATTTCGGATTTGAATCTAAATATAAATATAGGCTAATTAGAGATGCTACACAACTAGTGTAGAGCTCATGATATATAATAAAATCGATTTAAACAGTCTAAAATATTTATATATTTGGAAAAAAAAAATCAACTTTGGCTAGAGCCTATTGTGTATTGCAAAAAAAAAAAAGCAATTAATTAAATAGAGTTTATATCATATGAGAAGAACTCTGAAGATAAATAATTAAAAGTTGGGATGACCATTGTAAATGATACAAAGTTCTTCATATTAGAGCTCATTGTTTCAGTATATATACTAGTATAATAAGACCCATTCTATGCAGGACTATTAATAATTAATACATTCTTAATATGTGGTTTTCAACATAGCTTTTAATCATTTTGCAACTCTAAAATTGAAAAAATAGCAGATGATAGTAAGTAGAAATGTGGAGCAAGTGAAACAAATCAGAAATGAATCTAATCATACAAACTTTAACTAACTGCCTCTGCCTTTTCTTCCTAATCCCTCTACTCCATTTTGTTTAAACCTTTAATCCCATAATAGTATTAAAAGCAAAGCAAGAACAAGCTTTGAAAGAGTTAGTTAGCACTCAAGCCATATGGAGTTTTGCAAGGCACTTGCTCATTATGAAGAAGAGTCTTCTGCCTACTCCTCTTCCTCCTCTCGCTCCTCCGACTCCGAGTCTTCCTCCTCCGGCTACGAGCACCACAGCTCTACAACTAGCCCTCTGGCTCTGCCTCGAGATGTGAGCCACCTCGATCAATGGCTGAGATTCGTCGACGATGGGATCCATTGGAAGGACGTCCACCTTCGGTTTCACCGGATTGTCTCTCATGGAGCCTTGTCTTCCCCTTGCATTGACGCCTCTTCTTTCGCCTTCGCCATTGGTAAAAACTTAATCATCTAAGCGAATGATCTTTAGTACTTTTATTTTGTCTTGTATCATATAAGTTTTGATCATTTATGGCTACATAGTCTAGTTAAAATATCTCAAACATTGAACATAAAGTTTTTAGTTAGGTGAATCAAGTTTGTTCTGCTCTCTAAATGGTGTTACAAAAGTTTTATGATTTCAAGTTCTTGCAGATTTTGGGTCATTTTAGTTGAAACAGATATCTCATATACAACTAAACACACACGTTAAATTAGGTGGTTTTCGTTATGGGTCAGATTTGCCCAATACTAAAAAGTCTCTTCTTAGGCTTGTTCATTTTCCTTAGCTTGTTCAAGTCTGTGTTGCTTGGTGAATGCTAATCTGAATAGAGAGCTTCTTTCAAGCAGGGATGGAGCGAGAACCCGAGTTCGCCAAGGAGCTCTTGGCCGCGTTGAGAGGAAGGAAGAACTTAGCCATGAGCATCACCGAAACTGAGCTCCACAGCCATTGGATTCGGATCACGAATCCGTGCTATGATTCCAGATTACAACTTTTCTTTGACATGTAATTGGGTCTTGTCTAATTCAAATGACCCATTTGTGTACTTCAAAAAAAACTGCTTGATTGATCTTGACATCTTGTTCAGGTGTGACAAAGACATGAAGGGTAGGATCACAAAAGCTGATTTTATGCAGGTTCTTCAACACTACTAAGTACTGTCTTTGAACTTTTCAAGTGATTTATTTTATGCTAAAACCATGGATTTCCCTCAGATGATTGCATTGAGCGCCTCAACAAACAATCTAACACTTTCGAAGGAGGAAGCCGATTGCTACGCATCTTTGATCATGCAAGAGCTAGGTGCCCAACACACTGGAAACATTCAAGTAAACAGATTCATATCTCTTGTTTGAATGATCATTTTGGTAAGTATAAAAAAAAGACTATTTCAAAATGTCTGACTGACAAGTTCTACAAACTTTTCCTTGCAGTTTTATCAGCTGAAGTCTCTTTTGAGCTCAGTCTCAACAAAGAGCTCAGGCTTCATTTCTTCTGGTCCAGTTTCCGACGAGCATCTATACCGCGAGCCAAGGACAATGCCTGACATTCTGTTTAGGACTTACTGGCGACGCGTCTGGATAGTTTCGGTTTGGCTGATTCTTTGTATGGTGCTTTTTTCTTGGAAGTTTGTTCAATATAGCAATAGGGCAGGCTTTCAGGTGATGGGATATTGCCTTAGTACTGCTAAAGGAGCAGCTGAGACTTTGAAGCTCAACATGGCTCTTATTCTTCTGCCGGTTCTTCGAAATACTATCACTTGGATGAGAAGGAATCCTTGCATCAGCTCTGTTGTCCCTTTCAATGATAATATCAACTTCCATAAGGTAAGTGGTCTTGGAAGTCTTAGTAGTTTGTTTGGATGTTATTTAGTATAAATAATGACATTTGATAAATCTTCAAGTTGAAGCTCACATTTGTAAAGCAAGGACATTAATTAAGGCTTCGTTCGGCTAGACAATCTTTTTAGCTAGCTTGAGTTTTTTCGTAGCTTTTCAGCTAGCGTTTCAAGAATCTAACCCCCCTAGAGTGTGAATTTTTAGCTGAAAAAGCTAAAAAAAACGCTAAAAAAGCTCTAGCTAGCTTAAAAAAAAAAAAGTCGAACGGAGCCTAAGAGTTGTATTGGTTTAGCTTATTGCAGGTGGGATAGTAATAGGAGTCATCCTACATGGTGGAACTCATTTAGCCTGTGACTTCCCAAGGATTGCCCAGAGCGACCCTCTGACGTTCCAACTAACCATTGGAAGTCGGTTTGGAAGGGTCCAGCCGTCGTATATTCAAGTCATGTGCACCACAGAGGTAGCAACCGGTGTCGCCATGGTCATACTAATGGCCATTGCATTTCCTCTCGCAACGAAAATGCCGCGTAGTCAATCTGCATCACTTCCAAGCTCGATTAGGCAAGTCACGGGCTACAACACCTTCTGGTACTCGCACCATTTGTTCGTATTCGTGTACATACTCCTCATCATTCACTCTGTCTTCCTGTTCCTCACTAGCAAAGCATCTGAAAAAACGGTACTATCTCAAACATTCACTTATGATAGTGCATTATCAAGCCTCTGACTTTATATTGAGCCTCTAACATAAGCTGTTTTTGTTATGTGTAGACATGGATGTATGTCGCGATTCCAGTTTTGCTGTATGCTGGTGAAAGAATCTATAGGAGCATAAGATCAGAGATCCATGATGTTGAAATCTTGGAGGTAAGCTGAAACCATTCATATGGGTAATCAATCAATTAGTTTAAAGTAATGAATTGTTTTTTCTTAATCTATGTTTTGGCAAGGCCAAAATGTATCCAGGAGAAGTTCTTTCACTGAAGATGTCCAAGCCAGAAGGATTTTCTTACAGAAGTGGAATGTATATATACATCAAGTGCCCTGAAATCTCCCCTTTTGAGTGGTACTCTAGATTCTTAATGCAGAATCAAGCTGAAATATGGATCACTCTTGGGAAGACTGTTGTTTAACTCTTTCTCATTTCAGGCACCCGTTTTCGTTGACTTCTGGACCCGAAGATGGCTATCTTAGCGTCCATATACGAACTCTTGGCGATTGGAGTCATCAAATATACAGTCTTGTTCAAGAGGTAGGGTACTAGAAAGAGAATCATGAAAACTGTTTTGATCAACAGAATATGAAGTAAAAAATCCATTTGTAGGCGGAATGCGCGGTCCAACCTTGCTATCCAAGAGTATACATTGATGGTCCATATGGATCAGCTTCACAAGATCATGTTAAGTACGATGTTGTCGTGTTAATTGGACTTGGCATAGGAGCCACTCCATTCATTAGTGTTCTCAAGGACATTTCAAGTAGTCTTCATAAACCTTCACTAGATCATGTAAGTTTCTCATTAGTAGTTTGAATTATTATTATTATTATTACCTATTCATTAGTGCACTAATTGTTTCCTTGTCTATCAGGATGATGTTGAATCTGGTGATGTAAAGGGTCCATTGAAAGCATACCTTTACTGGGTCACAAGAGAACAAGGCTCTCTTGGATGGTTCAGAGAAGCCATGAATGAAATCTCTTCAGTGACCAACCCAAAGCAGGTGACATTCTCCTTTCCAAGGACCCAAAAAGTTTAGCCAACAAATGAAGTGTTTTTGACCATCTTTGGTGTTGCAGAAAGTGATAGAGATGCATACATACCTAACAAGTTTGTATCAACAAGGAGACGCCCGGTCGGTTATGTTGAGTGTGATCCAAGCATTGCACTCTTCCAAGAACGGTACCGACATCTTCTCGCAAACCCAGGTATGACGTCGAACCATGTATCAAAGTGTTAGGATAGGAGGGGGTAATTGCTGAATTGAAGAATTTCACAACATAGCTAGATGAGCAGAGAGAAGTTTAGGACTAATAATAAGTTTTATGGTGTGTTACATGATATGAGAAGGATGTAGCTTCATAGTTTATGTTAGTGTATGACACATGTTTGGGTGTTCGTGTAGGTTCATACACACTTTGCTCGGCCAAGCTGGGTCAAAATCTTCTCAAATCTTGCATGGAGGCATTCAGGATCACAAATAGGTGAGGCTGCAAGCAGATGTCTTAACTATTGAAATTAGTAGTGAAGTTGTGAGTAGGGCCGAGCACGGTTCGGTTCAAACCAAAAAAATAGACCCAACCAACCGAACTGAACCGAAGCCGACGGAATTCAGTTCAATAAATTTCGGTTTCGGACTGTCGGTTCAAAATTTTCAAACCGAATCACCAAATTCACGAATTTCGGTTACGAACCGATGCTCACTCCGATTTTTGAGAACGTATTAACATCCAAGATCTTGCTTTTTGGCTTTTGCAGGGGTGTTCTACTGTGGTACACCAACATTAGCGAGGGAACTAGAAAGATTGTGCACAAAATTTTCAACCAAAACTGCAACAAGATTTGTTTTCCACAAGGAGAACTACTAGACCTTAGACATTTCATCCTCAAAAATGTACATTTTTGTGATTCTTACCTCACAAAATTGATCAAGATATTGTACCTATGGCTCCATTTACTGGACACATTGGGTGGTATGTGTAAAAGGTGAATTCAAGCCAATGTTACCAGAAAGTCACAAGACGCAGCTTCAAATGCTGTAGCAAATACAAAAAAAGGGCTTTTAAAAACTTCTTGAAACAAAAAGAGAATGGCAGATCTGCCCAGAATCAGAACCGAAGCTCTGTTTTACAGGATGTTTGGAACCAGCAGAAGAAATTAACCAGAATCAACAAAAATGTAAAAAAAAGTTAACATAGAAGAGCAAAAGATTCATTATCCTCCCATTTTAGTAGCAAATTTGGGATGTTATTTTTTCAAGGTTCTACTTTGCAGACCCCATAAAAAGGGACCGAGAACGCAAGCTCAAGGAAATAGTTTATTTCATCACCATCTGATGGATTGAGAATACAACTACACAAATTAGCCCTCCAGAGCTGCTGCTCCGGAAATAATCTCAGAGAGCTCAGTTGTGATGGAAGCTTGACGGGTTCTGCAGTAAGTTATTTTTAAAAAATATTAGGAAAAGCAACAAACTTACATATATGATCACCATTTGAAACAAAGGAAAAAAAGAAAGAAAATAATCCCAGAGAGAGAAAGAGAGACCTGTTGTAAGTAAGAGTAAGACGGTCAAGCATGTCTCCGGCGTTTCTGCTGGAGCTGTCCATGGCAGACATCCTAGCTCCTTGCTCACTGCAAGCATTCTCCAAGACTCCATTAAACATCACCTGATACAGAAAGTCAAATCAGTAGTGAATCATGGTTTAAGGGTCAGGACTCTGGATTAGGATCTTGTCAACAAGAGGACGACCACAATGTACAATTGTACATCAGTTTGGGGAAGATGGAAGAGATAAAAACAATACATTAGATGAAAATGAAAAACCATGGAAGCTAGTGCGTTTTCACATCACATAAGGAATAAATCCGGCTTAAATTGTAATTACTTATAGTCAAGGACAATAGCTTACACATGAAAATTGGAACTCAGTCAAGTTCTGGAGAATTTCTGACTTTGAGTCACCACCCTCAATTTCATAAGCATCTAGATCAGCAAGCTTTCCACCAGCTTCAGACTCTTTCTCAACCATCTGATTAAAACAGCTACAGTTATGAAAAATTCAAGAAGAAGCAATTGTCATGTCACCCACATGAACAGACTACTACCTCAGGGGATAGAACAGTTGACACAGTGGGCACAAATTGGACAACGGAGTTGAACTTGTTGAATACAATTCTTAGAGCGTCAAACTGAACATTCTTCAAGATCTCATCTGCCAGCACTGAGACCTACAAGACAGGCAACAAAATTAAACACAGTAAAAATTGGGGAAATTCTACAGCAAGACAGGAATAATATATGAATTTGGATATTTCAGTTTTAATAAGACAATCTATGTCAACCATTTCGTGAAAATAATTTTAGAAACAGGAGAGGGGGAGGAAAAGAATCAGCAGCAAAATCATTTAGGGATTTAATAGTTCTTTTTCCACTCCATGAGTTACACAAAAGCTTACTTCATCAACACAACACATGTTTAGAATAGTTTTCACAGTGGCAACTTTATTTCCAAGATAACAGAAATATAGCCTACATGGTTTTATACACATTTTTAAATGACAATATTGAGGCAACTTTTCAAACCCTTGATCCCTAGCATTTAAAATGCATGCCTAACTTGGGATTTGAAAAGGCAAAGTAACTTAGCCATCAATGCAAGGGGGTGGAGGTGGAAAAACAACAGTTTTCTTAAAAATAAGATAAGGTCAAAGTGAAATCCAAGAAAGAAGCACTCCTGCTAAAGCCAGAACTATAGCCTAATATTCATGCTTTTGCAGATTCACATTTCGCAAATTACAAATGAGATTATTAAGTCTATGTTTCACTATTTGAGAGCTTTATTGACTATGAAACAATTTCTTTACATTCAGTAAGGAATTTAACCTGTGTATAGTTCAGAGGGTTCTTCTGCAACTCAGTAAAACAACAATCAATATCTTTCTTTGAGTCACGAATCAGTTGGGCTTTTGCCTTTTCCCCCAAGATGACATATTTTGCTTCCTTGTCAGGACCTATTACAGTAACAGTAGATTGAATTTAAATCCAAGATAGGAAGTGAACAAGAACATTATCTTCCCAGCCAAAAATGCTTCTTAATGCTTAGGAGATACCAGAGTTCAACTTATGAATTCCTCTGCTAATCTTGACCGAAGTTGAGTTAATTCCACCACAAAGACCCTTGTCTGAGGAGATTGTAACTACAACAGTCTTCTTGACGTCAACACCTAGAATGACAACAGAAGAAGGGGATAAGAAACAAGAACAGCAGAATAATAGATTAAACTAAGTGATCTGAAAAACTACTATTTTCATGACCATGACGGAATGTTTAAGTTTATGATCTTTATGTTGATACAAAACATGATTATTTTGCTTACACTGCCCTGAATTTTATAGGAGCAATATGATAATCAGAAACTTGAAGCTAACCTAGCCCAGACATTATAAATCCTACAACATTAAAGGTATGACTGAATTTTATCGTGCAGATTCATATTTATCCACCACTTCGACTAAAACAGATTATACAACGGTACTCCAAATCCTTATTAGCAAGAAACAGCAAGCTAACTAATTTGAGCCACCTCCTTATTTAATCCTACATATGCAAATGACAGGAAGGCAGGAAGCAATAACAAACAACAACATTTCATTACCAACAACATATGTACAATGATTTACATACTTGGAGTATCCCCAAGAAGAGCAGTGAAGGGCTGCCAAAAGCCACGGGAGTTCTCAGCATTCCTTTGAATTTGTCGCAACTTGGATGCTGCAACCATCTTCATAGCTTTTGTAATTTTCTGAATATTCTTAACACTCTTCATCCTATTCCTCACTGTAAGCAACACCATAGAGTTTGATCAGAATACCTCAGGGCACATCATAGTGCAATTAACACTTAAAAGAAAAAACTCAGCACTACAACTTGAGAGTATCACTTACCAATTTGAGTTGAAATGTAACGAACACCCACTGTTTCCTCCCTGAACAACAAGGTAAATAGTAATACATCAGACTAAATTCATTTATGTGCATTGACCTATCTAACAACTCAGATAGACAGATGCAGCTCCCAAAGTAACCTCTAACCGTATGTTAGGCAAAAAATGCAACAGATATACAACCATAAACACCATATTCATACTCAAAATTGGCCTATCATATATAACACACCCTCTGGTTTCTCTACTACACAGCCAGAGCCAAACAGGAGGGCAGTAAGACCCTCATTTCATTACTCAAATTTGTCCGAGCAACAACTTTAGAGAAAATCCATCAAATTAGAATTCCGAAAACTTATCAGACGACCAAATCGCAACACAAATGCACAAATCTACATTCTATTTTCACGATCTAACACTGCAAATCAAAACAAGAATTCAACATCGCTGAAATCTGAGCAATTGACCATCTGTCCTCATCCAGAAACCCTAATTTAACGCATTTGTTCAAAATCGCCCAAATCTGAGCAATTGACCAGTTATCCCCATCCAGAAACCCTAATTGACCACATTTTTCATCCATCCATTGACTCCGAATCGCAAATTAAAAATCCAACGAAAGACAGCTGAGAAAAACACAAGAACAACCGAAAAGCAGACATTGGAGATCATACTCTGCAGAAAGGAGGGAGGATCGGAGGGCGTTCATGGGGTTGGGAGAGAACAAAGGATTCATACGCCTCCCCCCCTCTCTTCTCAACGCCGCCATTGCCATTTCTTGTGATTGCACTCGCGAACAGGGAACAGGGATAGCTTAGTTCCGAGCTTCTCCGATTGGATTGGGAAAGATTTGGTTCAGCGCAGCGGCCTTGTGCTCTGATTCTTTGTTCTCTCTTAACCTCCTCCGACCACAGGGTTTGAGAGAGGAGATGTGAAAGGGCTTGATACGGCGTCGTTTCGGATATGGGCCTGAGTTTCTTAGTGAAATCGGGTTTGGGCCGTTTATGGCCCATTAAGCTCCTCAAGCATATTTTTTACCAGAATTGTTTTTTTTTCATTTTCTTCTCTCTTGTTCTGTGAATTGGAAACTGAATTCTTGCTCAAACCTGCCTACTAACAATTATGGTATGAATCAAAAAAAAAAAAACAATTATGGTAAATTTACGCGTCCAAATTATAAATGCTTTGATGTTATATTAATACATTCAATAGTGTGTCTTTGACGCATCAGCTCACTGATTGAGCACTCGTAGTACCCAGGTGAGCCCAAATAGTACTTGTGGCGACCCTAATTAATTTCCTTATCAAAAAAAATATACAGTAGAGTGACTGTTTTCCAAATGCTTGACTAGGTACTGGTCTACACTTTCAAGGGATGTGCCTTTTGCTGGATTGATGGTGAGTAGTGAGTAACTGAGTATCAATAATGGGAATTCATCATCTTTTGAAAATGTTGCAGTTTTTGTTGGATATGAACAATAGAACGCCCTTCAAAATGAGTATGTTCATGTGTTGCTATATACTAATACGAGCGCGTTTCTACGATACCATCGCCTTCGTTGATATGTTTCTGCTCCTTAAAACCTTCTCAAGTCACATATACTACAACTTTCTTCAGGTCATGTTTTACGTATCGCTGAAAGAAAGGACTGACGGGCTGAGTATGGGACGAAAAGGTGGGCATCCAACTCAGACTATCATCTGAATAGTTCTATGCAAGGACTTGGGAGTGTCTGGTGGCCTGAGCGCATAGATCACCACGCCATTAGACGTTATCGAAACGAGATTGCAGGTGCAGGGACCATCCTTGAGGTATCAACAGCTAAAGCTTCAGTTTGGTGATCCATAATTTTCGAATCTAGCCTTTTCTATGTAGTCCTGCTCATGATTTACTCAAACTGGCAATAAATCAATAGCCATTGTCATAGCAATCATGCTGAGCATGTGTCATCATTTCCTATGCTTAACATTGTTCTAAGGATAATGTGCTTAAACTTTACTCAAATTTTGACTTTGATTCCATTAAGAAAGAGGGAGGCAAATAAACCAGAACAGTGGGAAGGGAAAACTGATAAGGCAAGCATTTGGTTTCTCATTGTAAATTCAGCTTCAATTATATTGGATCATTGGCCCCCTTTTCCATGAATTCACCTTCAAAACATACAGACTGAAGTCGCACAAATCACAAAATGGAGGAACTTCTTCCAATTCATGGTTCCGTATGAAGAAAATATCAGAATCAAAATCAGATCCTATACAAAATCACAGCACTGCAAAACTCAATTGATCTCATCCTAATAGTAACATTATCCCCAGACTAGACAGAAACACAAAAAAACTCGTCAATTTGA
Source organism: Polygonum maritimum (assembly GCA_963924305.1). Classification (NCBI taxonomy): domain Eukaryota; kingdom Viridiplantae; phylum Streptophyta; class Magnoliopsida; order Caryophyllales; family Polygonaceae; genus Polygonum; species Polygonum maritimum. The sequence continues at coordinate 1,147,447 of OZ002737.1, forward strand.
ATTTCAGATTTCGGAAGAAACAAAACCTAGGGTTTACGTTTACATCCGTAAGAAGGAATGGAAACAGGCCTGATCCTGATCCCGATCCCTAAGCAGCGTCGTCTTCTCCGTCTTTAGATCCTTTATTGTTGCGCTTCCGGTAGGTCTGCTCGGCGACCTTGGCGCCGTCCATGGCGGTGTTGACGAGCTTCTGGATGTTCGGAACGTTGTAGTTTTGAGCGAGGTACACTCCCAACAGCGTCCCTGATAGGAATGAGAAGGAGCTCCGAATTATCCCCATGGATGATCTGCACAATCGCTTCCTCTTCGAAGGGGATGAACGAGAAAAAATTGTGGAGGATTTTTCGAGTAGCAGACTCCTCGATCGAACAATCAACCCCGCGATATATATACACACACGAACATGACCTATTGAAGAGCGGTCCGGATCCTCTGTCCCTCTTGAAAAGCCCTTCCCTTTTTTTTCCTTGTTGCAAAAGTTGAAAATCGTAAAAAATTTTTTATAAATATAATTAGCAAAACTTTTACGAGGTTGATTCCGATAAATATATATATATATATATGAATAAATATTGTAAGGTGAAAATGTAAAAAAAATGCATAAATATATGAATAATTGGATAAAAATATATAAAAAAATGCATAAAAATGCATAAAATATATATATATATATGAATAAATATTGTAAGGTGAATATTGTAGGTGAGCAACATCTTATGGATCGTATTAATATATATAATTATACAATTTCTTAATATCATTAGTTATAGATCACATTATTACACATAATAACATAATAGTACAAAATCACATATTTCTACTATTTTGGGTTCACGTATCTATTATTTTGGGTTCACGTATATCTATTTACGAGGTTAAGGTATTTCTATTTCATCTTCAAGATTTATCAGGTATTTCTATTTCATCTTCAAAATATACAGTTTACATTTTAAGAAAAGTGTTCATTTAATTCAAATTCAAACTTTATTATCTATTTTAACATTTTGTTATATGTAAAAAGTATACAAATCAATGTTGCGGAAAAAGTGTGAACAAGTCAAAATGATCATCTGAGTGTTCCATCGTTTAATGCATATCGATTAGTTTGGAACTTCGGATTATGGATATTTAACATGTTTTGGAACTTTCAGGAGCGTATAAGTCCACGAATTTTCATGTCAGTTAGTCAAATGTACCAATTCGAACAAAACTTCACTCCTACTCAAACAGGTATCATCACCCTTCATTTCTCTAGCAAAAATAAGCAAACACATGCATTAAACAACAAAAGCTATATCAAGATAGGCTTGTAGTTGTATGAGACAATTGCTCCATCCTCATGTCAAGTGTAAACTTAACCATCTTGCTCCTCTATAAGACTATAACCATCTTCCTCATGTCGACAAGCCGAGTACCTACTCACGCACTTCACGACGATGGCGCCTCTTTAGTTGTCTCATCAACTGGAAATGAGTCAAGGTATGAAATCACGTGCTCGGCTGCCTTGTATCCTGACGCTATGGCCTTTCCCACTGAGAGTCCATCCTTGTGGTTACCTAAGTAAGTGATACACAAAGATACACATCAAGTTGCTGCTTATTACCATTAATGAATATGCTGTTCCTGGATTTCCATATCACAAGGATATGGAGTAATGAAGTGTGTACAAGTGGATCATTATGTTTCAGACTTAATTCTCTGTGTGAAACTCCTTAGGAATTTGTCAAAAAACAGGGATCCAAAAATAATTGAAAACAGACAGAGACTAGAAAATTGCTTACCAGCATAGAAGAATCCAGGAAGCCCTTGTTCCATCTTCGTTATTGCATTAATAACTGAGTCGTAGTTTCGCCCATAGAGGGGAAACGCTTTGTTCCAAAAGCAATGGCTGCAGTAATGTGTCTACTTAGAGTTCATTTCTATGAAAATGTTATGCAGAAAGTAAAATAAAACAAAGAGAAAGTATATAAATCATAATGACCCTCATACTGGATAAAAGTTGGCTCGCCCTCTGTGCCTAACAGCTGATGAAGATCAGAAGAAACTATTTGCTTCAATTCATCCCTAGAGACATATCATGAAACTTGCAACATTATTTCCATAGAGAAACAAGGTCACAATGAGAATGAGTTGTTAATATTATCATGAAATGGAGATTGGATTACGTGGAAGCTTTAGCAAGTTCTCTGTTTCTGCTTCCTCCAACGAAAGTCGCATAAAGGTGTAGGTCACTCGGTGCACGGTCTGGAAACATCATTGAAGAGAATAGTGTACCTTTACAAACAAAATATTTGGACAGTTAGGCCCTATATTGTGAAGTACAAGTAGCTTGGCAGGAAATACTAGCACTGATGAAATACCAAGAGTTTTTAAGCCGTTTTGCTGTTCCTTGGAGGGAATAAGAACTCCAAATCCCTCTAGAGGCCTCTTCACATTGGCTTTCTTGAATGTAGTAATTATAACAGACAACGGTAGGCAATCTACCTGCACAGTGAATAACTAGTTAGGCACACAACATTTTTTTCCCTTTGGAAAAATTGTAGCTCTATTACACTTAACAGCCAACTCTCCTCTTTTTCATAAGCATTGAAAAATAATCCCGATATTAGTATAATGTAAACCAAATTTACAAGATTAACATCATTTGGTTCATTTTCTGCAAGAAGCACAGGTCAAAAGGCAAAGTTATATAGCATCAAAAAGTGTTGTGGCACCCAGAGGAGCCTCAAAATTGGAGTGTAAAGAGGATTTCTTGGTCTGTGAATTTTAAATTCTCCAATAAAGGGAAATAAATCAGATCAGATTAACACCCATGAAACGGGAGTATACACATACCTCTGGCAGAAATTCAAGAGAAAATGGATTCCCTCTTCTTGAAATCTGCATTCCTTTAACATCATTGATTGGGGCCTGCCATAAACATATCATCCTTTACTTGCTAAAGTTTGAAGTTTCCACTAGTAGTGATACGTAAAACCTCCGAAACCTTTGATCTCATGGTAAATGATGAGATTTGTGTACAAAAGTATATGAACTTTATACATGAAAAAAAGCAGTTATTATAAGAAGAGAGTGACACTTTCTTCATCAAAGGGAACAACACCCTTACCGTCATGACTACAGCATCAAAGGGTAGATCTTGCATGTTGTTGTTAGAAGTATAAGAGAGGGACCATTTCTGCAGTTTTGATAGCTCATCACCACTGTAAGACAGTGACAACACCTTTGCTTGGAGTTTGAGCTCCTCATCGGAGAACTCTTTGCATATTGTATCAATGAGTGTCTAGAACAGATGAGGACAGAAAAGTCACAACCAGGCATTCAGCAAAATCATTAGTATTGTATCAATTGAACCTTTTTCTTTTTTTTACAAAGAACTACTTATCGGTTATTAAAGAAAAATGAACGTGTCTCAGCTTTTTTAATGCATAACTGAAGAAATATGTTCAAATAGATGACTACTTTGTCAATAGAGTATCCATCATTAATAACTTGATACTTCCATGTTGAAACAATGTTTTTGCAGACCTATTTTTTTTATGGACATTGTTAAGGTACAAGTACTCTCTGACATGGTAGAATGAATATTTAGAGTGATAGGATAGACAGCATTAGGGACATGATCAAAAAGAGTGCATAAAGCAATAAATACCTGCATTCCACCTTGGAATGAAAAAGAACCACGTTGACGTGATGATTGCTTAGTTTCTTTGCTTTGGTCCTTTTTGGATGCCAATTTGGACCGAACAGCCCCCACTATAATTGAACCAAACCTGCTCAAGATGAGTTAATGAAATATCGGACAAGGTACATCATGAATCTGGTTAATATTGACTCAGATATATAGGAAGATAGCTTGGAGACTTCATAGCACAGTCAAATTCAGTTAAAAGCAACAGACCAACTATTTCATAAATCCAGCTGCTTTACAACCTGAAATCGTGTCCACATTTTTATATCAGAACCGAAGTGCTAAATTGCTAATAACCCTACTACCTATGAGATTTCTGTTGCTTTACAGACATCAACTTCTGCTTTTAAATCATCACAGTACACAGGACAGCAAAGAGAAATCTTTCAGGATATGACCAGGTAGACCCTGATATATGACCAGGTAGATCCACGAAAGGGTGTAAACTGCATTTTTCCCATTCAGAGATATTAACAGGTTCTAAGAGCAAAGATACCTCAGGGAAATAAAAAAATGGATAGGGGTTCTTTGCCAGTGAGCATATGTATTTAACAAGTGATTGCATTAGAAACAATGAAGTATATAAATTTTACAATCATAAATTTCCAGGAAACCAAAATCCACTATCTTCACATCCTTATCATGCAGATTAGTACCTTGTACAAATTATACACCTTATCTCTTCCTGGTAGAATTTAACCCTTCTTCAACAGTCCTGACTTTGTTGGAAAAACTAAATGCTAGATGGATAGTTGAAGGAGGGTTATTATTCATGCACTAGAATCCATATCGTCTAGCTGAAAATCATATCCAAGCATGCATAAATGGACATTCTCACATCAGATGATACCTTTTCTCTATGTTCCAGATCTCAGGAAATGCATGGCGCATCTGCCAAGGTAAAAAAAACATAACATCTAAAATCAAGATGGCACAGTGTACATTAATGATTCAAGAAATAATGTGGTCACAGACTCACAGGTGAATCCCATAAGCATCAATTAAGTACATAGATTCAAAAGTCAAGAACATCTTCCACTACTTTATGAAGTTAAGATGGAGATCACTGGTAAAAAAGATCAGGGAAAACCAAAAAAAGAATCAAAAGAAAAGATAAAATTGCAACAAAAGATAACACTTACTGAAACAGATTCAGGATCTCCACCACATGTACCAGCAAGGAAAGGGTCCATAAGATAGTCAACAAACTGCATGAAGATATAATTAATTATAAGAACCTAGAAGTCATGCTAGCAGGAGTAGTAGCTCACAAGAATGTAGCAACTTATTTATCATCAGATCACAAAACAAATACCTCCTTCCCAAAATGACGCTGGAAGAATTCGCCCACACTGAAATGGAAGAAATGATAAAATAACAAGGACTTACATAAGACAGGTCAACCTCAAAACAAAAGCACCAGGACCGGAATTCGGTCAAGTTGACAAACATGATCAAAGATTCCCAAACCCCTAAACATCAATGCCCTAGTCTGTTCCCTTAGGGCAACTATTTCCTCAGAAGAAATACAAATTTGTCTTGCAATTTTGTTTTAATGCTCTTTAAGTCTTCCGATATTTGTTTTAAAGGTATATTCAGATAAAGTTTGAACCTGACACCTAAACTCCAATAACTTTATTCTGTCAAGAAAAAGTACTTTTGTACAACATCTGCAGGAACTGGCATAAAATTGAAAATGGACCATAACAAGGACACATGGGCAAATAACAGAAACTGGAATTTGGACAAAGTGCATGGATTATTACATAAGGATAGAATGACAGTGAACAAAAAAGTGTGAGGCACAAAAACAGCAGCTAAAAGTCCATTACCTTTCAAATGTTTGCTCATCTGCCACCTTAGAACTCTCACCTTTCTTCCCCGAGAATGGCTCCATAACTATTTTAAACTGGAATTCGTTGTTGAAATTAAAATTCAAACATTTTGTGGTTGAAGTTACTTCAAACAATGCAAGCAAGTAAAAAGGCCAATCCTCAATTGGCAAACTTTACTCAACAACTGAAATTGCTGACTATGTTCCAGAATTTGAGGTGCACATTTTACAGTTTAAGTTCAAATAGCGCATAGTGCTTGTGGCCCTGAGCTATTGACATGTTCACCCTGGAGCTAATCCATCTTTCAAGCTTGACAACATGCTTGTTTATTCCAAGGACAAAAGTAACATTATGGATGGTTTTCAGATGGAGAAATGTGAACGATGCTATCGGCATTTTTTTATAGAACATATATGTTCAATACTACAATGAAGACACTTTGATGTAAATTGTAAACTGGACCTTAGGCAGGTTGCAGGAATCTAACCTTTGATTTGGCAGATAGAATACTGCTTTGGAGCAGGGCAATAGGATTGGAAGGGAGCTGAATGAAGCAAAAGAAATTTAACTATTTACTGCCACTAAATTCTACTGAGCATCTATACAGTTGGACTAAGCAGGACTTACCAACAACGGTGATCCATTTCTTGCGATGTACCGCAAATTCTGGGAGATTGGCTGTCCAAGGAAGTATGTCAGCACTCATATAAAAGCAACATGGCTTAGATAGAAAGATAATCAATTGGATTTCCATACATGAAAAGCACATACAATGAAGGGTAACAATAAGCAAGCAGTAAGCATTTCAGTGCAGTGAAAGGATTACCAGTTGTTGCTTCTCCCGAAGGCCAAGATCATTAATCAAATCAGTCACCTCCCTCTCACTTTCTGTCTGCAAAAAGAGACTCAACTCAGCAGAAAATAAAGCCTCAGGAGACGAAATCAACAACAACAAAAGACACTAACCATCGTATTCGCTCCCTCATCCCAAATCAAGCCACCTTGTTTGACAGTTCTTATTTTCCCTCCAGCTCTTGCATCTGCCTCGAACAATGTTACATTTACACCCTGGGATTTCAACTTGTGTGCTGCAGCAAGGCCACTTCAATGAACAAACATGCAAAAACCACTTAGCACTCACTCTACACTCACTCTAAACAGCTCATGCCATCATTGCAATGAAAATCCTAAAATGCAGTTCACAATTGAGCAGATTAACACATAAGAGGCCGCTGCTAGGAAGATAACAAAGGCATACCTCACACCAGCCCCCACAACCGCTACTCGTTTAGCATTATCTGAAATCCACAAGATCACAAGTCCTCTCATTAACTGATCGCTAATCACAACCTAAATGAAACCATTAGCTAACAGAAACCAAAACTTAGCACCCGATTTCATCATTTTACACAGCAAGAGCAACCAGTGAGCAAAATTCAACGAACACAAGGCCCGAAACTTGCGATTTCGGACTATTCTTGTGCTAATGTGATGTCGTATAGTAAATCGCGAAACTGAATTCCTCTCATTAGCTGATCGCTAATCACAACCTAAAATGAAGCCATTGGCTAACAGAAACCAAAATCTAGCACCGGATTTCATCATTTACACAGCAAGAGCAACCAGTGAGCAAAATTCAGCGAATACAAGGCCCGAAACTTGCGATTTCGGACTATTCTTGTGCTAATGTGATGTCGTATGGTAAATGGCGAAGTTGAATTCCTCTCATTAACTGATCGCTAATCACAACCTAAATGAAGCCATTGGCTAACAGAAACCAAAATCTAGCACCGGATTTCATCATTTACACAGCAAGAGCAACCAATGAGCAAAATTCAGCAAATACAAGGTCCGAAACTTGCAATTTCGGACTAGCCTTGTGCTAATGTGATGTCGTATAGTAAATCGCGAAATTGAATTCCTCTCATTAACTGATCGCTAATCACAACCTAAATAAAACCATTAGCCAACAGAAACCAGACTTTAGCACCGGATTTCATCATTTTACACAGCAAGGGCAACCAGCGAGCAAAATTCAGCGAACACAAGGCCCGAAACTTGCGATTTCGGACTATCCTTGTGCTAATGTGATGTCGAATAGAAAATCGCGAAATTGAATTCGGAAATAAATAGCAAGAAAGGCGGGGAATGTATACTTGCGCTGTCTTGGTCGGTGGCCATGGCGACGAAGGATGAACGGCTTGTAGGATTTGGTGGCTCTGAGATTCGATAAGGAGGAATTGATGAGCGGAAAAGAGACAGCGACTCCATTTGAGACAAAAACCGGGGGCTTTATGTGCTAATCCAGATTAAGCTGCCTGATAGTGATAGTACTGGAATGCTCAGGCCGCGTAATGGTTTGACTTGATAAGAGTTGCTTGACAATTTTGTACTGTATTGTTTAATTTTAATTCAGGAATTTATCATTTTTTTTTTTGGTTTAGGTTTAACTAGCAGATGACCCGTACCTTGTACGGGGATGTTATTTATTTATTTATTATTGCGTGTATGAATCACAATTACAAATATTATCATATGTATCCTTTGTTTTAAAATGATGCTTATTTTTTGAATTATAAAATGACATAATTCTTGTATATCATCATATTTATAAATAAATTTTATTGATATATTTACTTTTTATACATACATAAACATATATTTAAATAATTGAGGAAGAATGAAATAAGATAAGGTGCATTATCACATTTTATTGACAACTGATACAAATCTTTTGGCTTTAAATTAAATTACATAAAGTAAAATCTATAATAAAATCAATAAGTTTAAATAAAAACTCAAACTAATATATTATAGAATTAAAAATATAGATAATATTTAATAAGTTAAATATAAAACCAAATTATCTCGTATATATGTTATTGTTTTTTGAAAAAATAGTTAATTAATAAATATATAAATTTTAATCAAAATGCTAACAAATTATTATCTTCATTAAGAAATCTATCTTTCTCTTAAAGCATAATCAATATGCAATATTAGTGATATAAATGGTAAATATAACATCTACTTTTTTATTGGTATATTAACATGATATGATAGTAAAAATGTATTTAATATATTATTTTATTAGAATGAATATTTGTCTTAAATATAGTGGTAGAATTTGCTACCATTGATGATTTAGAAAAATACCATAATAAAATTACGAAAAATAATTTAAATTTAATATGATATTTAGTTAAATGGGTAAAATACTATGATTATGATTTATAGATTATGACGGAAAAAATATTTTTTAACTTAAAAGGTTTATGATATATCTATGTATTAATTAAATGTGTATAATGATAAGATAGAGATTTATATATTTGGATAGAATTATTAATTAAACAATTCAAATTCTAAGATAGAACTAATATCTTAATTAAGTATGTATAAGATTATGATAAAATCAAGATTGAATAAGATAGATTTTTTAAAAAAGGGGGTGATGTGGCGCAATATGGTGGCAAAATTTGCTTCCGCTTTAGTATATAGTAATAATAGATAGGTAGAAAAATTATAAAATGAAAACAATAGAACAAAAGGAATGATTGGTAAAATACCATGCAAAACAAATAAATTTCACCATTGGAAAAAGATGCACAAATATAATAGAGCAACTAGTTTAACCCCCGTACCATGTACGGGTAATGTGATTGTAAATCCAATTTAATATAGATATTTAATTTCAATGATCATGTTAAAATTATAGGATCATATATATTTATCTTCGTATTATGATTAGTTATTTTGTCAATAGTAAATCATCTATTAATATAAATAAGTTGGATTTGTTTAAAAATTACTTTATTATAAATATCACGTTTTATTAAATAGTAATATTTATGGGACGATTATAACTAATTCTTGGTAAATGATAATTTATAATTTTCAGGATAATTCATAATTTTTGGTAAATTTTAATCAATTTTTACGGGATAAGATTATATGAGATTCTAACTACCTAATTTGTATAAAAGAGGGTCCAACTGAATATTTTATTACATGTGGCGCAAATTTTTGTGAAGACATTGTCTCCGCTTTATACTATAGGTAGTATAGATTCATAACACTTAACAATATTTATTTGGTGATTCAAAGGAAGCCTAAAGACTAGGACTTGTTATCAAATATTATAATAGTTTAACCCGTCGTACTATATATGACTATATCTTAAATATTAAAATTATTTTGATTACATTATATTATTGAATTTATATACATTTAATTCCACGTATTTACTATGTGTTGAAGCACGAAAACACCGATTGTAGAGTATCGCGATGAGAGCAAGAGATTAGAACTCAACCGAGGCAACGGACGGAGAGATGGAAAGTATGTGATCGCTAGTGTTCAACGCGATGAGGGTAGTGTGAAGGATCTTTTATATTAGCTGTGGGATTACAACAATAGACAGATGATTTCTATCGCGTTTAGGTGTATCGGGTTACAACAGTGATCTTTAGCTCGAGATCTAGTGTATGTGGTTCGCGAGTTTTTCGATCCCCGCTCTGGTGCATTGAGCTCGCTATTTATAGGGGAGGCTCGAGCTGGGCTGGAGCGAGACGCCGATGTGGGACGGGTGCCGCCCAGGTACGTGTCGCTGTATGGTTGGCCCCTGGGGCGGCAGCCGCGGAGCTGGCCAATCAAAGGCTAGGATGGGACGTCGCCGCCCACCGCTCATCCGATGGGACGTTGCCGCCCACCCACTTGTGTGGATGGGACGTGGCGATGAGCGCGGTGAGCGCAAACCCTGGGGCCGGGTCTCCGCTTTGTGAGGAATCTGCCTCGTAAGGACTCGTTGATCTGGGCGGCGGCGTATCCGATCGCGATGGCGGTAGAACTTAGGGCCGGACGCCATCTTGAGAAGTCTATACTTTGCTATATTCTGTTTTGGTAGGGTGCATTACCGCGTTGACGGTTCCTGGTATCAACACAACCCCATGGGCCGGGACTCGACGCCTTTTTGAGGAGGGGTCCAAAGAAAGTACCTCGAACCGGGAACGCGGTGTGGGGAACGCGCGATTATTTTGGAGACGGACGAGCAAACGAGGGCGTCGGGACGAGAGAAGTGGCAAGAGAAGTCGTTGGGCCGCCATTTTTACGGGCCGATGCAAGACGAAGCCCATTTCGTTAATGGCCCAACGAGATTTTGAACAAAAGGAGCGGTTCCTCCCTTCGTCTTCCTCATTCCACAGTTTTCATTTTGCAAGTTATTCTTCGCCCTCGAACTCGCCCACTGCTCTCGTCGACCGGAAACCGCTCTTACGCCAGTGACGCCGTTCGTCACAAGTTTGCCTCCGCCTCCTTCCGACCACGAGGTACGCCCTTCTTCTTTCTCTCCCTCTCCTTTTCTCGTTTTCTGGATTTTCTGGGTTTTGGGGGTTTTTTTGGGGATTTTCCGGGGTGTACCTAAGTTCCAGCGGCGGCGCTGCCGCTGGGTACCGATGGTGTTCGGAGTGGTGGAGAGCGACGGAAGTCCCCGACCCAGCCCCGGTCCGGATTCGGCCGTGTCCGTCCTCTCGTGCCTTGGGTGGCGGAGTGGCCGAAAAACCGTGGGAGGCGAAACGCCGTGGGAGGCGAAACGCCATGGGAGGCGAAGCGCCATGGGAGGCGAAGCGTCGCGGGAGGCGAAACGTCATGGGAGGCGAAGAAGACGCGCTCAGCGCGACGTCCCGTCCCGCCAACGTCCCGTCGCCTTGGCCCATTCCTGGAGACGCGTGTCGAGAACGGCGGAATGTTCCTCTGACGCGCATCTCGCGCGCCCCTAGGCCTTTTTTGACAGGGCTTCCTGCCTTATTGCGATATGACACTTGCCCGAGGTTGGGGCACCGCGCTTTTTGTCTTTACTTGCCTTTCTTGCTCATGAGCTTGCTCACTGTGTATTTATCGCGCTACATGCCTCTCCTTTTTTGTTCTCTTCCCCGTGCATATCATCTCCTTTTTTTTTTCTTCTTCCAGGAGCCTCTTTGCCTCCGTGCCCTGGATTTGGGGTTTTCCAGCGACTCCTGCCCCTCAGGCGTGGATCGCGGTGACAGGATAGCGAGTTGGGACGACTTCTACACGCCCGATCCCTCGATTGAATACCGGGAGATGTCCGCCAGTGACTCCTAGAACAACTTCCGTGAGCCTGCCGGCCTGAGCAAAAGCGACCCTACCACAGTGTCTGCCGCCCGCACACGGAGTGCCTCGTCATCGCGATCAATGGCCCGGTGCAGGCCCTACGACCGCCAGGACGAGGCTGGTGACGAGGCCTCCACCTCTGGGACCGCGAGAAGCTTTCCCTCGCAGTACCTGACGCGGGTCAAGGCAGAGGTCCTGCGCTTCCGACAGACCAGGCCCGAGCGCCTGGCCGAGTAGGAAAATCCGACGACGCTGGCGAAGGGTTGTGCCTCCATCCTCACTCTCGATGAGCTGGATGTTATCGCGTCGGAATACCCCTGGCCGGCCGGGGTGGAACTCTTGTTGCCGCTTGACGGGGGAAACAGTTTCGCTGTTTACGAAGCGGGTGTCGTCATGTACGCGGCGAGCCTTGTTGCGGGTTTTCGGGCCCCGTTACCGCGCTAAGTCGCGGAATTCTTGTTTCACTATGATCTTGCCCCGGCCTCGATGGCGCCCAACTGCTGGAGCGTCATCGCGGCTTATCACATGCGGTGTCTTGAGCTAAGGCATCCTCCCTCCGTGGAGCACATGCTACAGGTCGTGACGGTAAAGTCGGACAGCAGGGGCATCGTGAATTTCAGCCTTACGCATTGCAACCTGCTGATCACTCCTTCCAACGTTGGCCCAAAGTGGAAAGAGAAGTGGTTTATCGTTCACGACTTCTCGGGCAACGAACTGTTTTGCCCCATTGTCCCTGACCGGTTCCGCCCACATAAGCGCCAACGCGGTGAATCAAAAAAGGCCGCCGCGGCGAAGAAAGCCTTCGCCGCGCCCTTTAAAAGGGAGCAAAGTGTTTGGATAACACAAGAGCGTCTCGAACGCGCTGGGCTCAGTCTGAGGCCGGCACCGTCCCGGGAAGACGTGGTGCCCTCATCGGCACCCTCGTCCCCGGTGCCCGAGGGCGAGGGTATTCCTATTTTCCTTGGATTAGTCTTATTTTATCGCATGCCTTATTAGTGCTTTGAACGCGTTTAGTCTAACGTTCGTGACTTGTTTTTGCAGATATGGATGTTTTTGACGCTCTCACCGGCAAGTCTGCCGCGACAACCTCTGGCGCACCCACCACAGCCAAACCTGGGGGCCAGAAGGGAGCCACCGCGAAGGGCGCGCTCGGCCCAAAGAGGAAGGACCCCCCAGCAGACAACAGGGGCAAACGCGTGCTGGGGGATGCCCCGAAGCGCAAGGGGGCCGATGACGCGGACCATGCCGAGGGCGCGCTCGCCAAGAAATCCAAGCGGGGGTTGGTCCGCGTTGAGGAGGAACCTCCTGAGCCCGTCGCGAAGGGTCCTGCCCAGATTACGACGGGCACCGGGAGTCGCCGCCACTGGTCCCGAAGGGCCGAGGTGGCCGGTTTCGCCTGCGCCGGGCCGGCATGGGGTACCTTCCAGGAGGGGCAGTACCCCTACGAGGAAGAGAGGGAATGGTTCCAAACCCTCAACGCGGCAGAGGTCGGAGGGGAGTGCATGAAGTACGGCCATATGGTATGCGTCCCCTTCGCTTTTGGTGCCGACCCTTTATAACCTTTACTCGGGCTAAAGATATGCTTTTATTTGCAGGTCAACGCGTGGCTGAACTACCTCCCCGACCGCTTGTGCGTTGCGGAGGCCAATTTGGAGGAGGCGACCAAGGCCAAGGAGGCGGCCGAGACGACCCTCGCGGAGGCACGCATGCAGGCGGAGCGGGACGCCTCGGAGCTTGAAACGGTCAAAGCCCAACTTGCCGCGACCAAGAAAGAGGTGGCGGGGCTCAAGGCAACGTGTGCGAAGCAGCGGCGTCAATTGGAGAAGGCCCAGGCCAAGGCCGAGAACGCGGTGCCTGAGTTTCTGAAATCGGAAGAGTACATGGACCGTCGCGTTGAGGATGCGAGAGCGGTCCAAGCTCTTAGTGCAGTCACCGCGGCCCTCCAATATGTTGAGAGGTATAAGGTCAAGTACTTCGCTCCCGATCTCCATCGCAAAATGGGGGTTGTCTGGGAGGGCGGAGTGGCGAAGCCGCCGCCGGGCATCGAGGGGGACGACGCGGAGGGTCATGATGATCCGGAGGGCCAGGTCAATCCGGAGCTCCCTGCCGCCGATCCCGAGAGCGAGAAAACCAATGAGGCTCCCCCTCCCTCCGAGACCGCGGCCGATGCCAACGTTGATGCCGATGCCAATGCCTAATGCCCCCAGCGCGTGAATCCTTTATCTTTGTGTGTTTTTTTCTTTTTTTTTCTTTTCTAAGCTCTGACATTACTCTCTGGCCGCATGGGCCCAAGTACTTTGGTGTTTGCCGCAATGCGGCTGTAATTGTATTTGATCTTTGACGCGAAGTAGGCGTCGTAACTTTGTTTGCCGCCATGCGGCATTTGTGATTATTCCTTGTTTGTTTTTACTGTTTTTTAAACTCTGCAAACTCGCCACCCAACCCCATGCCAAGCTAGGTGCTAGGACCGCGCTTGCGTAACTTGGATTTTTGCGAAAACTCGCCGTGCCCAACCCCATGCCAAGCTAGGCGCTAGGACCGCGCTTGACACTAGGCTTGCGTAACTTGGATTTTTGCGAAAACTCGCCGTGCCCAACCCCATGCCAAGCTAGGTGTTAGGACCGCGCTTGACACTAGGCTAGCGTAACTTGGATTTTTGCGAAAACTCGCCGTGCCCAACCCCATGCCAAGCTAGGTGCTAGGACCGCGCTTGACACTAGGCTAGCGTAACTTGGATTCTAGCGAAGTTTTTGATGTTTTAAGGCTTTATGCAACTACGAGGGGTATAACCCAACCCGAGTGCGCCTATGCGCATCGCGCGCGTTAGCGGACAACCCCAAGTGAGGACGGCAACTCGGGTTTCCCTAACGACTCTGTAGTTTTGATGTTTTAAGGCTTTATGCAACTATGAGAGGTATAACCCAACCCGAGTGCGCCTATGCACATCGCGCGCGTTAGCGGACAACCCCAAGCGAGGACGGCAACTCGGGTTTCCCTAACGACTGGAGTTTTGATGTTTTAAGGCTTTGTGTAACTACGAGGGGTATAACCCAACCCGAGTGCGCCTATGCGCATCGCGCGCGTTAGCGGACAACCCCAAGCAAGGACGGCAACTCGGGTTTCCCTAACGACTGGAGTTTTGATGTTTTAAGGCTTTGTGCAACTACGAGGGGTATAACCCAACCCGAGTGCGCCTATGCCCATCGCGCGCGTTAGCGGACAACCCCAAGCGAGGACGGCAACTCGGGTTTCCCTAACGACTGTGGAGTTTTGATGTTTTAAGGCTTTATGCAACTACGAGGGGTATAACCCAACCCGAGTGAGCCTATGCGCATCGCGCGCGTTAGCGGACAACCCCAAGCGAGGACGGCAACTAGACAGCTTTCCGTAACGACAAATCCATTATTGGGACAGCGTACGGTAGTTGTCCCGTTTTATTCATATGATAGACGGTAGAATAAAAACATTACAAACCGCCACAACGCGGTGATAACCCTAGCTTATTTACACATAGTACTTCTTGAGGCGTGCCTCATTCCATGTCTTGGTGAGGGTTTGTCTCGTCGTTGGATCTGTGAGTTTAAAAGCCCCCGGGACGACCTCCTTGGAGAGGAGGTAAGGTCCTTCCCACTTCGCGTCAAGCTTGCCCCCGTCGGTCCTTCGGAGGGCTAGGTCGCCCTCCTTGAGGCCGCGGGGCCTGATCCTCTTGTTGTAGTATGCCGCGGTCCTTCTCTTGTATTCGACCGAGCGCAGCTCTGCCGCCTCCCGGCGTTCATCGCGAAGGTACATTTCCACCTTGAGAGCCTTGTCGTTGGTGAACTGGTCGTACCCCGCGACCCGCTCCGTGGGTAACATGGACTCAACGGGCACGACGGCGTCACTGCCGTAAGCCATCGCGAATGGTGTTTCTCCTGTTGCCCTACGCGGCGTGGTGCGGTTTGTCCATAAAACAAGAGGCAACAGCTCAGCCCACCGGCCTTGTACGCCATCCAGCCTGCGGCGGAGGTCGTCGAGTATCCTCGCGTTCACATTCTCCACCAGTCCGTTGGACTGAGGGTGTGCAACCGAGGAAAACCTCAACTCTATGCTCAAACTTGCGCAAAAGTCTCGCGTCTCCTCACTGTCGAACTGAGGGCCGTGGTCTGTCATTATCGCGATGGGGACGCCGAAACGACAAACCACATTTTTCCAGAGAAAGCCACATACCTTCGCGCTTGTGATTCGCGCCATAGCCTCGGCCTCCACCCACTTGGTGTAGTAATCGACCAGAACCAGGATGAACTGTACCTGCCCGGCGGCTTTAGGAAAGGGACCTAGGATGTCCATGCCCCACATCGCGAAGGGATAGGCCGGCTGGATGCCGCGTAGCTCTCGTGCGGGAGCGTGCTGAATGTTTTCGTAGCGCTGGCACTTGTCACACTTTTGTACGTATGCCGCCGCATCGCGGCGCATGGTAGGCCAATAGATCCCCATCCGGACTATTTTATGGACCAGAGTCCGCCAGCCCGGGTGGCCTCCGCAGATGCCCTCATGTACCTCCTCGAGGACCTCGAAGACGGTGGCCTCATCTACGCAGAGCAGGTTGGGCTCCGCGTAGCTGTGACGATACAACTTGTCGCCTTCGATGCAGTACCGCGCCGCCCTGAGCTTGAGTTTGCGTGTGCTCATGGCATCGTCCTGGGGCAACTCCCCGGTTTGGATATATCGGACTATGGGAGCCATCCACCCTTCCGTGGCCAGCGCGAACACTGCCTGAGTGACACCGCGCTGCATCTTCCTCTCGATTATGACCTTGTTGCCGACCTCAGGTGGGAGGGCCGAACCCATCTTGGCCAGTGCGTCGGCCTTGGCATTTGCCGCACGCGGTATGGATTCAATGGCAAAAGTCTCGAGGCACGCGATCAACGCTTTGACCTTGGCGCGATATTGGGGCAGAAAACCCGTGGTACACTCGTACTGGCCACCGACCTGTCGCGCGACAAGCTCAGAATCTGTGAAAACCCTTATTCTCCGCGCGCCCACCAGTAGGGCCATCTCGATTCCCGCGATCACTGCCTCATACTCGGCCTCATTGTTGGTTGCCTCGAAGCCGAAGTTGAGGGCATGTTCGGACGCGTAGGAGGGTCCCTCAAGGACCACCCCCGCACCTGACCCCAGGTCGCAGTGCGAGCCGTCAACAAAGACCTTCCACTCGTCGGGGCTCTCGTCCGTGTCGGGGAAGGTGACCTCCACCACGATGTCCGCGAGGGCCTGGGCCTTGATCGCGGTCCGTGGGTGGTACGAGATGTCAAATTCTGACAACTCGACCGCCCACTTGGTCATTCTTCCCGACAGCGCGGGCTGATGCAGGATTTGGCGCAGAGGGAGGTCCGAGAGGACCTGGATGGGGTGCGCTTGGAAGTAGGGGCGCAACTTTCTTGCCGCCACCACAACGGCCAGAGACATCTTCTCCGCGGGTGAGTATCGTTGTTCTGCCGGCTGAAGCACCCTGCTGGTGGAATACACCGGGTAACTTAAATCGCGGGTGAGGACCGCGCTGACAGTATGCTGGCTCACGGCAATATACAACTGTAAATCCTCTCCCGGGACGGGCGGGGAGAGCGTTGGAAGATTGGCGAGGTAGACCTTTAGAGCCTGGAACGCGCTCTCCATCTCCTCTGTCCAGGTGAAGGTGGTGGTGCTCTTGAGACAAGAGAAGAAAGGGAGAGCGCGGTCCGACAACCTGGAGCAGAAACGGCCAAGATAATTTACCGCACCCGCCAGTCGCTGGACTTCGTTGCGCGAAGCCGGTGAGCGCAGTTCCAACACCGCGGCGACCTTGGCGGGATTGACGTCGTCTGTGGGGAATCTGCCTCGTAAGGACTCGTTGATCTGGGCGGCGGCGTCTGTGGGGAATCTGCCTCGTAAGGACTCGTTGATCTGGGCGGCGGCGTATCCGATCGCGATGGCGGTAGAACTTAGGGCCGGACGCCATCTTGAGAAGTCTATACTTGGCTATATTCTGTTTTGGTAGGGTGCATTACCGCGTTGACGGTTCCTGGTATCAACATTATGTAGTCTATTTTTTATTTATAAATTTCTCCTAATATCAATACTTAATTTATCTTATAAACCGACCTAATATAGTAAATATAATAATGATGTCTTACTTGATTATATTTTTTTTTATCAAACTTTACACAAATAAATACAATACTGATATCCTAGCAGATCATATTTCTAAATTATATAAGTTTACCTATAGTCTAAAATCATATTTTCTTATAGATAAATATATATATAATTATATATTTCATGTAGATAAATCCATTCGTATGCTAATATTTATATATTCTCTTAGGGTAAATCAAAAATTTTTCTTAATTAGTATGATATTCATAGATTTTATATATAGATATTATTTGGATAGATTGTAAATAGAGATATTATTTCGATGGGTTCTCTTAGGATAAATATATAGATTTTCTTGATTAGTAGGATATTTTTATAGATTGTAAAAATAGATATTATTTGGATAATTTATAAATATAAGATCTTATTTCGATATATTATGAATATAGATGTTATTTTGATTTTTAATACGTGGTAATTAGATAAAAATAACTCTAGGGTAAATCTACATGAGCATATGACTATTAAAATATACTTAATTTATACTTAATTTAATATGATATGAGACTATAATTAACGTAAAAGCTCGAAAGGTCTCGACTAGATGCTTGGGAAATACAACCATATCAACGACATCTAAAACACTAGAGTAAGATATCAAATTTGCCGAGCCCACCTTTAAAATCTAAAACAAAGTTAGTTAATTATATTTGTCACATTGTTAATGATCCAAGGATTATACTCAAAAGCAATGTTATCAGAATCCCGACTCGATCCTACGATTCTAACGATTCTACGATCCAAAAGTTATAAATCGATTCACGATCCTAAGTAGGATCTTATTAAAGTAGGATCTTAAATGATTTCACATAAAATTCTAATTGGATTTTGATTTTACACACGACTCTAACGATTCTACAACGATTCTAACGATCCTACAAACGATTCTTGTGATCCTAAACAATCACTATTAAATTTATATTTTATTACTAAGCTCAAAGTTTATGTCTCTTTTCCATTGAATTATTAACTCGATTCAACTTAAAATATTTTTACTCATCAAATTAATTATGTTTATAAAATTTCAGAGTTTATATATAAGAAAATATACAATATATTAGTTATCGTATATTTTTTAGTTAAAATGTAGGATCTTACGATCCTAACGATCCGATTCTACGATCCGATCCTGCTACCCTCATCCGATTCTACGATTCCTAACAACTATGCTCAAAAGTAATATGCCAAACATTAGGTACACATTAAACACAAAAAAACACGTCCTAAATTTTCACTCTTAATTCTATTTTTTAAATTCTACTCCGTATGAACACCATAAAATCATAACTAAAATATTAAAAATAAAATTCCAACCAAGTTATTTTTACAAAAAAAAAGATCTTATGACTTATGAGATTGACACATAAAAAGATATAATCGTAGAATAGATAAATCAGTAATACTTTAATTCACCATTCCTTTTTAATGGAAATTTCTACTTATCATATCTAAAAATAAAAGTAGTTGTTTTTTTTTTGCGCAGGTAGTTGATTTATATCTTTATTTTTTTGGTCAAAATTCGATTTATATCTTTTTACCACATGAAAAGATATTTATACTCGAACATTATTAACTTCCGTTTCCCCCGTTTGGGACTCGCCCTCTCTCTCTAATCAGCCTTCTTCGCCGGCGACCGGAAACCGCCATCGCCGAAACCCTAAAAACACCTCCCATGGCGCCGAAGAGATGCCTCTACGAGGTCCTCGACCTCCCACAATTCTGCACTCGGGACGAAATCCGGTCAGCCTACAGGAAACTCGCTCTCCAACGCCACCCTGACAAGCTCGTACAATCCGGAATGTCCTCCGCCGAGGCCACCGCCGCCTTCCAAGAGCTCCTCCACGCGTACGAAGTCCTCTCCGACCCCAAGGAGCGCCAGTGGTACGACTCCCACCGCTCGCAGATCCTCTTCTCCGATCTCTCAAGCTCCGATGCCTCTTCCCTCTCCGGTATCCCCAATCTCTTCCCGTATTTCTCGCCGTCTTGTTATACTGACTACACGGATCCGAAGAAAGGATTCTACAAGGTTTATGGAGACGTGTTTGATAGGATTGTGGCGAATGAGGTTAGATATGTGAAAACGCTAGGGTTAGGGTTGGGGGTGGTCAAAGAGGCGCCTTTGATGGGGGATTTGAAGAGTCCGTACGCGCAGGTGAATGCGTTTTATGGCTATTGGTTGGGGTTTGGTACTGTGATGGATTTTGGATGGTTGGATAAGTGGAATGCCTCGTCCGGGGAGAATAGGAAGGTGAGGAGGTTGATGGAGGAGGAGAACAAGAAGATGAGGAAGAAGGCGAAGAAGGAGTTCAATGAGACGGTTCGAGGCTTGGCTGAGTTTGTGAAGAAGAGGGATAAGAGGGTGATTGATATGGTGGTGATGAAGGAGAAGGAGAGGGAGAAGAAGAGGAAGGAGGAGATGGAGAGGAAGAAGAAGGTTGAGAGGGAGAAGTTGGAGAAGGCGAGGATGTATAAGGAGCCGGAGTGGGCTCAGGTTCGAGAGGATGAGGTAGAGGAGGGTGAGGAAGAGGAGGACGAGGAGGAGGAGAGGAAGGAGTGGTATTGCGCGGCGTGTGGGAAGAAGTTTAAGTCTGATAAGCAGTGGAAGAACCATGAGCAGTCGAGGAAGCACAAGGAGAAGGTGGCTGAGTTGAAGGCCGCGTTTGCTGAGGAGGATGAGGAGTTTGAGGATGTAGAAAGTGATGGGGTTGATGGAGAGGAGTTTGTGGGACAGAATGAAGAGGTTGAAGGCGATGTCGGTGATGATGGGTTTCAGTCTGCTGAGGATGAGGTTTCTGATCTGGAGGAGGAGTTTAAAGATGGACTGTCGATTGAGGAGGAAGAAAATGGAGGTGAGTCGTCACCAGGAACTGATGATAATGGTGTTGAGGAGCCGAGCAAGGAGGAGCTTAAAGAAGAATTGTCAAATCAGGAGGAAGAAAGTGGTGGTGAATTGCTGTCTGGGACAGAAGATAATGATGTAGAGGAGCCAAAAGGGGAGGAGAAGTCAATTGAGTCTGATGATGAGATCAGTGTTCTTAAAGCAATGATGTATGGTCACAAGATCAAAAAACGTGGGACTGTAAAGAAACAACCAAAGCCGCCTTCAACCGGCGAAGTTCATATTGATAGTGAAAACGAAGAGGAAGTTGTCATGGAATATAATAACAGGAAAAAGAGCATCAGAAAGAGTAGAAGAGCCAAAGGTGGGAAAGCTAAAAAATCGGAAGAGGCAACCATGGAAGCCAATGGAGATAATAATGCAAATTCACATAATGAGGAAAATGGTGTGCAGAACGATGCAGAGGCTCACCATGGTGGGATTAAAAGTGAAGAGAATCTTGAGGATGATGTGAACTATAAAGCTAGCAAGGGCGACAGATTCACCAAAGGCAAGAAGTCATCTAGAAGTACGAAACAGAAGGTAAACGCTATGAAAGTTTGTTGATTCTTTTTGTTATTTACTATTAAACAAAGAGCGCATCTTGAAGTACAATGTGAATTAACATGTATGATTAGCTATGTTGCCATAATTTGAACCTGATATCAAAACAAGGAAAAGGTTCTGAATTCTTTGCATCATATATGATTAGCTATGTTGCCATAGTTTTAGCTTTGATATGAAATATGCAAGTCAGTCTTTTTTAGTATTTTATAATGTTTGCTATGTTGGGAAAATGTTATATCAGATTATTTTGCTGATGTTATATTCTAGAAAAAGTCTTCACCTTCAGTGGATGAGGTATCTGGTGGATGCCCCAATGTACATGTGAATGTTTGCATGGACTGTATAGTTCATTTCAAGTATGAAACATTGTTCATGACAGATTCTGCACTGAATTGGAATGTTTTGGCATAATTGTTTTGGTTTGGGTCTCGTACAATCTGCCATAGTTGAATATGTAGTTTATTTGCTTGTGGTAAGGAGATCTTTGGTGGATTATATTTCTCAATCCAATATGTTTCTGTTTTGAGTTAAAAGAGTTATATGCATATCATAGTATTTCATATTGCTGGTAAGTGGTATGGGAATATTCTCATGTATCTTCACCAGAATCAAGTAGTCACAAAATAAGTTTAATTTGACTTGCTTTGAATATGTGCATCTTCTTTTGTGTACTATTTGCTTGTTATAATGTGTCTCACTAAAGGGGTCCTTAATTTATTTGTTTTCATTGAAGGGTAAAACAAAGCAATCAGAACCTGTATGCGAAAAGTGCGGGGAAGAATTCGAATCAAGGTGAAGTATTTTGACGAAACAGCTACTTAAAATGACTCATGTTCTCTAAATACAATCCAATTCTCTACACGACTACACATCTGACTCTAAGCATTCATTCTTTTTACAGAAGTAAACTTCATAAGCATTTGAAGGACACAGGTCATGCGTTAGTGAAATCAAGATGATGGGGTGTTTTATTGAAGCCTGGATTTAATGCATATTCATCAAAGCTATTTGTCAGACATTGGGGTCATGTTGTGATGGGTTATTTATATTCTTTTTTTTTTTTTAATATGAGAGAAAATACTTCAATTCTAAACCTATATTTCTGTGTTGAATTTACCCATTTTTGGTCTGTTGTGAGGGGTTCTTTATAGTTTTTTTTTTAAATATGAGAGAAAATACTTCAATTCTAAACCTATATTTCTGTGTTGAATTTACCCATTTTTGGTCATATTAGTAAGAATATTCAATATTGTATCAAGTGTGCAATGTGTCAAGTTATGGAATCATTTAGCTCTTCATTACAATTCAATATTGTATCAAGTGTGCAATGTGTCTGTAAGTTATGGAATCATTTAGCTCCTCATAACGTCATTAGTACGTTTCAACTATGTTTTCATGCTTCCAAACATGCCTAAAATATAGAACAGTGCCCCCCTTTTTTTTTTGGAGGTGTTATCACACAACTTTCAAATTTTAAGTAGTACTCCCTCTGTCCCACAATATTTGTCCATAAAGCAAAAATGCACTGTTATTTAGGAGCTACAGTACAAGTCAGAAGGGGAAAAGAAGAGCTACTTTACATTTAAAACTGATCCAAGTGGGTGGCTCTCAACCAATCACAGAAAAGCATAACTAAAAAACGGACCAATAGGAGGGCTGCATTTAATTCACACGGATTGCCAACAAAACCACACATTAAAGAGGAGCTATAAATACACACCAAACACAAAGCTTACAGACTTTAACACACAAAGCAGAACATTCCCTTACACAAGAGAATTTACAGATCTGAAAATCTCCCAAAAAAAAAAACAAAAATCTGGAAAGTTACAAAAGCATCACTGCTTCAACCTGATGGCCTCAGTCTTTAACACCCATGAAGATTCGCCTCTGCAGTTCGAAGTCCCACCACAACAAAGCCAGCACACCTTTGATCTCAATGAGTCAGCAGAGGAGATGGAGGAAGAAGAGGTACTACACACAACAGAGAAGCCAAATCAGCAACCAACAGAGGAGGCAAATCAGCAACCAACAGAGGCAAATCAGCAACCAGCAGAACATTTGCATCATAGGCCATCAAGGTCAAAGCTCAGCAGCGAGAAAAGGTTCCAAATACTCATGAAACTGCATCAAATTCCAACACAAGGAGGACAACTTAAAAGAGGAGCAATGCAGGGGGTTGCTACAGAATTTAATGTATCAACAAGAACAACCTCAAGAATATGGAACATGGCCAAACAACAAGTTCTAGCAAACCAGAGGCCCAATGTCAGCACAAAGTACCATAATGGAGGGAGAAAGAGAATAGAGGTTGACATTTCCAAAATCACAGCATTGAGCATGGGAGACAGAACATGCATAAGGGACTTAGCAGCCAAGATAGAAATGTCAAAGAGCACAACACACAGACTACTCAAAAGAGGAATCATAAGGCCACACACCAATGCTCTCAAACCAGGACTCAAAGATGCAAACAAGACTACAAGGTTAGAGTGGATCATTAGTCTTTTAAATGGAGCAACACCTGAAATAAAGACCCACTACTACCCTATGTATGACTTTGTGCACATAGATGAGAAGTGGTTTAACTTGAGCAAGAAATCACAACGTGTATATCTAGCACAGCATGAGAGGGGCAAGTACAGGTCAGCTAGCTCTAGCAAATTCATACCAAAGGTTATGTTCACAGCTGCGGTGGCTAGGCCTAGGTTTGATTCAAGAGGAGCATGTACATTTGATGGCAAAATTGGGATATTCCCATTCACATACAAGGAAGCAGCCAAGAGAAACTCAAAAAACAGAAGCAAGGGTACAATGGTGACCAAGTTGGTTGAATCAATCAACCAAAAGGTTACAAGGAGCATGTTAATAGAGCAGATAATTCCAGCAATCATGGCAAAGTGGCCACAAGAAGGTGAAGCACACAGAGTGATTTTCATACAACAAGACAATGCAAAAGCACATATAACTCAGCAAGATGCAGCATGGCAACAAGTTTACAAACAACCAGGTTTTACATTCATCTTAGTGCAACAGCCACCAAACAGTCCAGATATGAACATTCTTGACTTAGGCTTTTTTAGGAGCATTCAATCTCTAATGCATAAAAAAATGCCTAAAGATATTGATGGAATGTTAGAGGCTGTGCATGGTGCTTTTCATGAGTTAGACCCTAAGACTCTAGCTAATGTATGGATGTCACTACAATACTGCATGAATGAAGTTTTGAAAGTTAAAGGAGGAAATGATTATGAGCTACCACATGTGAACAAGAAAAGGCTAGAGACCCAAGGAAATCTCCCAACAGTGGTTCAAGCACCAATGTGGGCTGTACAAGAAGCATGGGATGTCATTCATGCAAACAAAAATGGAGTGCAACCACAACCAGATATGCAGGAAAACAGCATGGCAGTTGAAGCAGAGGAAGGAAGCCAACAAGATCCATTTGAAGAAGTAAACTAGATGTAAGGAAAGTGTAGGGAAAGTGTAGTTTTTTGTGGTATAAATTTTTTGGTATATGTAAGACTGCAATGCAGTATGTAAAACAGTTTTTGGCAATCAGAATTATGAAGTTCTTAGAATGCAATGCAATGAGTAAAACAAGAAAACAAAAGTAAAAAATGATCTCAGGGCTCCTCATACATCATCAATGCATGTTCTCCTCACATTAAAACTGACAGCTACTGGCATGCCTAAGCCATTAACATGGCTGGCTTCCTTGAGAATGTCAGAGGTATTGGATCATCAAAGAACATGCATCTCAGTTTATTAAGGTTTCATCATTGATCAAAAAAAAAAAAGTTAAAAATGATCTCAGAGCTCCTCATACATCATCAATGCATGTTCTCCTCACATTAAGACTGACAGCTACTGGCATGCCTAAGCCATTAACATGGCTGGCTTCCTTTAGAATGTCAGAAGTAATGAGTCATCAAAGAACAAGCATCTCAGTTTACAAAGGTTTCATCATTGATCAAATGGAAAAAAAAAAGTTTAAAACAAAATCATGCTCACACATACACACACAACAACATGCATCTCGGTTTACAACACACAGTTATCAACAGAAATGTGAAACAGTTTTCTATATTTAAAAACAAAAAAGCATGCATTTCAGATTTGAATTCAGAATCATGCTCACACATACACACACAACAACATGCATCTCAGTTTACAACAGATAGTTATCAACATAAATCTGTGAACAGTTTTCTGTATTTAAAAAAAAGAAGCATGCATTTCAGATTTGAATTCAGAATCATGCTCACACATACACACAACAACATGCATCTCAGTTTACAACACATAGCTATCAACACAAATCTGTAAACAGTTTTCTGTATTTAAAAAAGAAGAAGCATGCATTTCAGATTTGAATTCAGAATCATGCTCACACATACACACAACAACATGCATCTCAGTTTACAACACATAGCTATCAACACAAATCTGTAAACAGTTTTCTGTATTTAAAAAAAAAAAGAATGCATTTCAGATTTCAATTCAGAATCATGCTCACACATACACATACAACAACATGCATCTTAGCTTACAACACATA
This sequence comes from Polygonum maritimum, assembly GCA_963924305.1. Lineage (NCBI taxonomy): Eukaryota > Viridiplantae > Streptophyta > Magnoliopsida > Caryophyllales > Polygonaceae > Polygonum > Polygonum maritimum. The sequence goes on from OZ002737.1 coordinate 1,173,279, forward strand.
GCCAAACACATCCAACAACAACACAAATCAACCAACATACAAGGAGTACACACATCAAGCAAAGGAATTGAAATACTCACAACATTATTGAAAAGAAAGGGCATAGCTGAGGAGACTTAGCTAATCATCCCCGAGAGAAACAGGGGGAAATTCATAATCATTAGAGGGCGAGTCAGCAGTGCTCTCCTCTGAATCAGGGGCCACTTCACCATCCGAATCATTATTTGGAGCATTCACCTCAACAGAAGCATTTTTTTGGAGCATTCACCTTCTCTGTTTCAATCAATGGTCGTTTGTTATATCTTGGAGGAGTTGGTTCCAACCTCCATTGACTGTATGAGTGTTCTCCTTTGCAAGAAGGTCCCCAGTCACACTTTCCCTCTTCAGAGCATATGTACTCTCCTGACTCATCTGAGCTAGCATCTGAATCATCTCTGAATATTACATCAGGATCCAATTCCATTTTGATTAGAGGAGCAAAAATCTGCAAACAAACAAAAGAATATCAGTATTAATTGAACTACAAAAGCCCCAAAAAGAGAGAGATAAAGCCCCAAAAGCAAATTTGGAATGACTCACCACAAGTGATTCAAGATGGCTCGATCTTAGGAACCTGCATGCATGTTCACACAAGATAACATGTTAGCAGCAGAAACTTGTTTATATATACCCATAATATTCCTCTTTCCTAAATAAACTCCAAGTTTCAGTACAACTTCAGTTTGAAGTGCGATGAGTACATTTTATCACTTGATGCATTAAAACTAGCAAGTGTGAAAACAAATTCTAAGTCAGCAACAGATTAATGAATTGACTTAGTTTTACCTGATAATCGAGCTTGTAATCATTGAATTAGCAAGGAAGCACTGCCTTGAGTCTTCACTGTCTGAAATTAAACATATTTCAATAATTTTTAGATGATTTGTGCCACTGAAAGAAAAAAATATGATCATGAGTTGAAAGTTTCACCCGACAATTTTGTCTAACAAGAAAAAATACTTCACTCTACTACAATATCAAACAGGTTACTCATATTCGACAATCAACATTAGAATAAGTTCAACTAAATTCGTGTAAACAATAAAAGAAGCAGACTCTTGGAGCAAAAGTTGTTCAACTGAAGTCTGTTAGTACTGAAAATGGCAGATTGAAAATCAGCAGCAGAAACTTGTTTCGTGAGTGAAAATCAGCAGCTTGAAAAGAGAGCTTGTTTCATGAGTGAAAATCAGCAGCTTGTTTCGTGAGTGATAATGGCAGATTGAAATAACAGGCAACAACCTATATTATTCTCATTTTTCAAGTAATCATCCGAATCTGAAGAAGGAAGAATAAGAAATTAAGTTGATAGTTTACTCCTCTACTTCAGACAAAGGTGCAACCGAAGATACATGCATAGACAAGATCTAAGATAGTAGTCGCATACTTAACAATTAGAACAGGAAAAACAATTTATATGCAAATCAACAATAAGAAATGTATAATCAAACTCATTAGTGTTTCTGTCACATCAATTTCAATCTGAATTTCCACTTGCTGAAAATGGCTGAATTTCTTATGCAGCAAAAACTTCGAAAATTAGCAGAAATTTCGAAAATCAGGTAGAAAAAAAGGCATAACAAATCAAACAAATCCAAAGAAACCTCTTGACACTTGCTGAATTTCCACTCTACTCAAACAACAGATGCAAAAAATTATACAGAAATAAGAAGCGACAGAGAGAGAGAAAGGAGCATTGCATTGGATACCTTACAAACAACAAGTGATTCAATAAGGCTCGGTCTTAGGAACCTGCATGCATGTTCAAACAGTATCAGGCTCACACATACACACCAGAGATCTAGCAAGAACAAGTACTGAAGAGGGGCGTAGATCCATGAATATTAGACCCAAACAAAGAAACAAAATCAAACCACAACAATAAATACGTACCAGAGAAGGGAGAAAGCTCTCGATCCAGACAAGAATAAGGCAAAAGCGGCTTAATCGACAACTTCAAGAACAGGTAGCACAAGCCTTGAAGCCAGCGGAATCCAAACAAAGATCCCACGTCACAAATCCTAACAGATCTCGAGCCACCTTCAACAACAACAAAGCAAGGGCGAAGGGAATGGCTTCTCTTGGATCCCAAGCCAGAAATAAAGAAAGAGGAGTGTGTGAGAGACAAGGGAGTGGCTTCTCTTGGATAGATCTAGGGTTTGAGAGAGAGAGAGATGGAGGTATGAGAGAAATGTAAGAGAGGAGCGTATGAGAGAGTATGAGAGGAGCGTATGGAGGTATGAGAGGAGCAGGCAAACGGCGCAAGCAACAATGAGAGAGAGATGTAGGGTTTTTTGCCCTTATATGTGAGGCAAAGAGGCAATTGGATCCTCAATTGGATCAAGCTCAGCAGCCCAACGGCATTAATGCCCCCAACGGTAACATTTCAGTTGAGCAGGCCCGAAAGAGGCCTCAAAAAAACGGCCCAAACCCAATGGTGACCGGTTTCATTAGATAGCAAAAAAAAAAAGAAAAATTTTGATTATTCAATTTTTATGTAATTTTGTGTCAAAATTTGGCTAAACTTTTTTTTAAGTGTGGTGATTTTATGTTTTTAAAGATATAGAGAGAATTAGTGGGGAAGAAAGAGTTGGTAAGTATAGGTATTTGAGGTGATTGTGTAGGGGTAAGAGTGTAAAATTGTAGTGATATAAATGGAAATATTTGAAAGATGGACAAACTATACGGGACGTCAAAAACGGAAATACGGACAAATATTGTGGGACGGAGGGAGTAGTATTCAACAAAACCTAGAATCTTCACTTAGCAGTAATCAACCTTAGTTGCAAATACATTGCAAACCCAGCTAGTATTTACATTCAATCTCCAACTTTCCACCCTAAATCTCAAAAGCTCAGGAACTAAAGCATAATACTAACTTATACAACCATCCATCAAGAGTTTCAACAAAAGCTTGGGTTTTTCCCACCCAACATTGGATCAACCAAATAGTTTCAAGCACTTTACAGGATTAATAACAATAGAATAACCATCAATCAATGTCAAAGAGGTTTAGCAGCAGCTTCCGCAATGTATTTCCTAGCTTCTGTCTCAGATAGTTGCCCTCCTTCCAACAGCCCCTTGACCAAAGTGTTGGCGTACTCGAACGAAGGTGCACGTACTGCTACTTTTCCAGACTTGAAATCCTCGACGTCAGAACGCTTACACCTGGAATAATACGATTAACCAGCCAAAGATGGGAATTAGTAGGAGTTCTAGATGTGGTATTATGCTATACAAGAGATCTTATAAAGTACAAGATGTAATGTGATCATACGTCATGGTGAGAATAGGAATGCCACACTCTTCTCCCAAATACACAACGTTGTTGTACCACCCAATCTGCACATCACAGGAGCAGACATATATCATGCAATATAAAGGAGCTTATGCATGATCAAGTACTACAAAGTGAAAATATAGCATTCGATTTAAGATGTTTTATCTAAAAGCTAGTGGAAAATTTTCTGATTTTTCGGGGCATCCAAATACCCACAGTACATATTATGATGCAGAATACATGCGTTGTACCATATGATTTATGCATCCAAACAGAGGCTAAGCAGAAATGGCAGGTACCTCTTTAGCATCAAGTGAAACACTTTGGTTTGTTTTGATGTTCTCCAAATCTTTCCCATCAAACAAGGGAGAAGACACGTCAGTACTTAACCTATTCTCTTGATACAGAATATCATTAAACTGCTCTAGCCTGTGAGGAAAAAGAAGAAAAACAAAGAATTTTAAAACTTATTGGTAAACTTTATTTAGTATCTATTCATAAGATGATAAGTCACAGGATAACTGAATCAGTCTCCTATACATAAACCAAACACTTTTAGGAACCACTTACGTAAGTCTGTACATGGTGATGTAGGCTTTATCCTCTGGCATACTTTCAGGATGAAGGAAAGCAACCCCACCAGGGCCCCATGTAAAAGTATGATCATGACCAAAAAATAGTCGATGAGAAACAAGCTTCCGCACTGTCTCTTTTGGTGGACTCTTATCCATTGATCCAGAACATGACCTGTGCATACCTTCCACCTAGAAGTAATCAGCAGAAAACAAACATTTATCATGTGATATATTCTAACTATAAAAGATTCACATCAGAAAAACCTAGAAGTTTAAAGTAGTTGCAGAGACTCAATATTCCAGTAGAAGTTTGTTAATACAAAGGGATGATGGGAATAAAGCAACAAACATGTAGGCAACAAAATGATAAATTGTAGCTCCCTTACCTGTCCACCTTCAATGTAACAAAGAAATCTAGCTTTGTACATGTTTGAGCCAAAAGAGGCATACCAAACGTCAATCTCTTTGAGCTCTTTTCTCCAGGAGGAAGGAATTATATCAATTTGACCTGTTAATGAAGAGAGAATTTGAGAAACTATGTATAGGAGGACTTGAAAAGGAACAGATAATGCCAAGAAACTGAAGCTTAGAGAAAGTTAATAAATTTACCATGGTCATTTACACTCAGCTCTGAAAGGGACTGAATAATATCCTCAGAGACCTCATCAACCTTTTCACTTCCAGAATCAGAGCTCAGGTCAAACAGCTGTTAATCAAAAATAGATGACATTTCAGATCAAGTTTAATTGTAGACTTTATGCTATACTACAACATACATAACCAAAAAATAAATAAGCTAACAAAAGACATTTTGTACTTCATTGAACTACAACGAAAAAAATGTCTGTCCATTTTTTTTACTGCAAAATCAGTCATTCATAAATACCACAGTTTCCTGTTCCTGTACTATATTCCAATGCATTCCCAATCCCCTAGCTGAAATTCCCTACAGGCTGCATTAATTGTTTTACTAATTTCCAGCTGTCTTCCTGATTATCACATATACAGATATCTCCTGATTTATTCACTATTACCCCTGATGGAAAAGGGAGTCATAAGTGGTTTCTGAGATTCAACTTAATACACCAAACTTTCATTTGGATCTCCTATCAAAATAAAGTCCTTCTTTGACTTATGTTTAGCACATATCATTCAAAAAAAATTTAATGTGGGTGTATCAGAATGATGACAGAACATTACCTTGTGTAAAGGCATTGTCTGAAATATCAAATTTTCTGGTAGCTCATTAGCTAGGCTTGGCCAGTATACCTTTAGAACTTGGCGAACCTGTTACATTCATAATTTAATGAGATGTAGCAATATCATAATCAATACTTACACTTGTTACCATCAGAATCTTACAGCTTCAATAGTACGCCAAGTCGACTCAAAAGGATGCGCCTCTGCAGATCCAGGAATTGGTTTCCCTTCTAGCAAGACCTCAACACATGCAAGTGCTGAATTTGCAATGGACTGGAGATTATATCCTCCCTCCAAAGCAAGCACAATCCTCCCATGAGCAAAATCCATCAGCTATAAACATAAACAAGAGACAGTCATCAATGAAAAGGCATGAATAAAAAACAGATGAATTTCCAATATGCTTTTGGGAGATCTAAACTAATTTTGAGCAATTTAGATTAGGCAATAGATAAAACAGATCTTAATATTCAACAACGTTCTTGTCACATAGAAAAATAAAAACTCATAATATATGAATACTGACCTTCCTTAACAGCACAGAGTATCCATATGGCGTAATACAACAGCCACCAAGAGGGTCATTAACAGCTGCTCCAAAAATTACATAAGCAAGAATTAGATTGTTAATGAATGTGCAGCCTGCATATTCTATATACTCATAAAGACCCCTAATAGACCCTGTCAAAAGCAGCTACTCAAAAATAGAATAGATCAAGTGAAGAACCTGCATCAAATCCAGCGGAAACAATGATCATATCTGGATTGAACTCCTTCACAACTGGAATCAATAGATGATCCCAAACAGCGAGATAGTCAGAGTCACCACATCGGCCATGCTCCCAGGGGACATTTATATTGTATCCGGTACCAGGTCCATCTCCAATCATATGATAAGAGCCATCGTCAGTAGCAGGATAGAAAGTTCCAAAATCATCCCTGCCAAAGCATATTAAAAGCTAGATTAATAAATCTGTGATGCATGGAAGAGAAAAGGCAAAATAATTTTCCGCTATAGGGATAGGTATCTCTGTTCAACTTTTAACGTAATTCAGTATAAACAACAGAAGTCTTCATAAATTTATATTCAGATATGTCACAATCACAGTAGTTATTTTTGGTAATTTAGAAGCTTCCAAAAGGATAATCAAGAGAGGAGTTAAAGCATGGAGCTAATACCTATGAACAGAGAAGAATAAAACCCGGGAATCCTTCCAAAACATTTTCTGTGTGCCATTGCCATGATGAACATCCCAATCCACGATCAATATTTTACGAATACCTAAATCAGGCTACAAGAAGAAAGTCATATGTTAACTGTCATAATATTTTATAATGATCAAAATTCAACACTGAAATTCATTACAAAAATAATTACTCAGATATCAAGGTTTAAGCTCACTCTGTTATTCAATATGTAGCTGGCTGCTAAAGCCACATTGTTGTAAAGGCAAAATCCCATAGCTTCATCCTCTTCAGCATGATGACCAGGCGGCCTCACAACAGCAAAAGCAGAATTTAGATCCCCACTGGCTACTCGTTCGACAGCCTGCTTACGCAATCACACGGAGTTAGGACATAACATCAAATATAATACATATTTATTGCAATCACATCAAACATCCATTAAAAAAGAGCAGTCCTGCTTACCTCAATTACGGAGCCAGCAGCAAGATAAGCAGCCTCAGATGAGCCTTTGTTAAGGTATATGGAATTAAACTTGGATGCAATCCTCGCCCTTTTAGAATCGAACCGTTTGTCACTTATGCTTCGGATTAAATCAGCATGCTTCTTAGAATGAACCAATTGTATGGCATTGTACACTTCTTCTGATTTCTTGCCATCTAAAACAACACATCTGAAACATGTATGTTAATTGTAGTAAGTTTACACAGCGGAAACTTTCACGACAGATTGCTAGGAATTAAAAAAGATTGCTAGGAACTACAATTTAACTACAATCCTAGTCATGAAATTTAGATTCGAAGAAAGCTTTCAACTTCCAACTGCTAGAAACCAAATTAATCAGAGCAAGAACAAAAATCGAGCACAAAATCAAGAGTAACAAAAGAAGAAATCTTTAGTATGATCTGCTAAACCAGATTCGAACAGGAAAACGAGATTAGAGGCGAAAGAAGAAGACCGTAAACCTGTCAACAATTCCAGCGCTCTGGAGCTTGTTCCAAATAGCCCTAATTCGATCGGGGCACTCGGGATGGTCCTCGCCATCAGGCGTGCTATGAGCGCACATTTTCTCGTCGTAAACCAGGCCTACACGGCTCCGCTCCGCTACAACTCCCTGAGTAGAATCCGCCATGGTTGGAGAAGGCCAGAGGTCAGAGCTTCTCAGTTTGAAGTTCAAACAGAAATGGAACGGGAGAGAGAAAGTGGGAAAGAGAAAGGGGCTTGAAGAATTTTTGGGTGAAAAGAAAAAGGGAAATAGAGTTGAAATTATTCTACTGGAGGAAAATTTGGGTTGCAGAATAGAAGAAGCTCTTTAGGTGGTCAGTTGCTTACGTAGTCCGGAGACTTGGTAACCAATCATCTTGTGACACGTCGACATTTTTGTTTTGTGTCATTCTCTGCTAATAAACTGTGATCAAGTTCATGACTTTTTGTGATATTTTGTCACTTTTAGTAAAGATGCAGCGTCTGTTTTGTAGTCTGGTATTTTTATGTGTTAGTGTCATTCTCATGCCAGAGTATTTTATGCAAGATACTAGAATGATTAAACACATTAAATTGTATGCAAATGGACCTTTAAAGAAGGTATGACATTCCTTGAAAACCCAAATTCACATGAAGACAGCAGTGTGCTTTGTTGAAGCCTGAAAGCCTAATACTTGTACATTTCAAAGTATCTATAATCAACATTTTCTTATAGTGTTTTATGAAAAATGGTTCCCCTTGAAAGAGGGAGGAAACTTGACCGAGATATCAGTGCTGTTTGCCCCCTTTCTGTCTTGTGCAAAACAGCAAAAGGCTTCAATCCTCGTCGCTATCATAAACGACTGCCATTCTACGATGAGTAGTCGGCTTCCTACGAGGAGACTCTTCATCCGACTCGATCTCTTTTCGTTTGAGACTGCCTCTAGATCCCTTAAATGTCTGCTGCTGCTCCTATGAACAAAACAGATACACTTTTATCAGATTTCTCCAATGAACCATTTGGTGTGTTAAACCAAGATCATGCATTATTTCGCACTAAATCCAATAACACTCTTATAAATTAAGGAGAATTGGATGTTTATTATTACCTCAGCTTCCTCTGAAGCTCCATCATCTCTTGCCACCTCTTCTTCCTGCTCCTCCTCTTCAGAATCAACATACTCTGGCTCGGAGTCCTCGTACCGTTTCTGCTGAGGAGATTCTTCGGCTTCTCCTTCCGTTTCGTACTCAGACTCTTCCCTCTCGCTCTCAGAGAAATCAACTGGGCGCCGTGACGATTTTGCAGCGGGTATTGATGATCTACGAGGAACGTCTTTGGGGACACGTCCCTGAAAACGAGACAGGAACCCATCAAGATTAGACTAGATTTCAATTTGCAAAGCAATGACATTCTCAGTTCATGAGGGATAGTAACAAAACCTTCTTTGCATTGATAATACGACTCTCGGCTCTAGCTTCTGCTTCGAACTCGTCTTCAAACCGACGCCGAGAACCAGAACGACGGTCATAGTACTGTTCTTCATCCTGTTGAGAGAGAATTTGATTAAAATTATTAGTACTCGTCCAGGTTCAGACATGTTCTCTATATACTTCAAAACTCTTTTTCTACTGTAAAGTGTACACTTGTGTCTAAAATGTCTCTGCAACATCTGGCTAGCAGCTTGGACAACCAAGTTTGATATGCACCAGAAGGGGCATGAGCAAAATATCGACATCAACTTTGTAAATTATCAGTTCCGGCCACTCATGTATGTAATTAACTGCATGCTTGAGTGCATATAATGTATGCTATATGCATCATTAGTTTTGTGAACACGAGAAAGGCAATAAACTTATAAACCTCATCAAGGGCATCTTCCAAGAAGCCAGGTGAGAGTTGTCGTCCCCTATCTGCTGGTTTTGAATACTTCCGATTGACCCTTTCCCGCTTTTTACTCAGCAGCATGTTGGCCCGGATAGTTTGACTCTCAACCTACATATGCAAAAAGAATGAATTGGATTTTGGCAGACATTAAACCAGAAGCCATATTTTTAAATAAAATTAGGTCACCTTAGCTTTCTGCTCCTTCTCCCTCTCAGGGTCCACATCAGTGACACAATTTTTGACTTTATAGACCTTCTTATGGCGTGAGTCAACAAGAGCAGTCAACAAGCGATGGGAATTTGATGTCAAGGACGAGGGCATAAATCTCATCTTCCTCATAAGCTTCCCTTGTGATTGTAAGATACCCTGACTCATATATAACAACATCAGATTCCTAACTCCATTATCAAATTATGATCATCATGCAGATTTCAATGAGCATAGAATAATTCAACATCAACTATGTACAATATGGCTGCCTAGTGGCAAAGAGAGGAAGCTTCAGAGATCCACTGCTATATCAAATCCATTTGTGAGATTGAGCTTTGTACAACACGAGTTGGCAAATGCCGACATAAGCATATACTGATGATCTAGGGATATATCTATAGCATGACAACTCCAGGAAATTCCAAATCCAGAGAGCAGTTAAGCCATAGTAGTAAATCCTAGTGATTACTTCAACATCAGATTAAGGGCATCATGAACTGAAAGGTCCACTCGCCTGCCTCTTCATTGAATTGAATACTAGAGCATGTGAATAGTTTGTGGCTTTGCGCCTACTAAGACATGTAGATTCAGGATTTCTGGTACATGTGCAATAAACAAATTATTATGCTGTATTTATCACTTAATTTATTTAATTCTCTTCAGGACCTCTTGTAACTTTTGTCTGTTCTTTTCAATAAGAAACTTCTTGTCTTGATGACTGATTCAATACTTTAAATCTTCAAGCATTCTAGAACAGAAAATAGCAACTAGCTAATGTGTGATCTATGACATGGTTGGAGAGATGACATAAATTAACCATGGTTCCACTGAGCCATGTGCAAGCTCACAACAAATTAACATATTCTGCGGGTTCTTGAGTTAGGTTACCTTCCCATGTCTAAGAAAAAGCGCTGCATGATCATGATGTGCATCTTGTACTGATATATCAAGAACTTCATTTCCAATTTGAAGCTGCAGACTTCCATCGGACCACTTCACAAATCGAGCATTGCTTTCATACTGAACATCACAAAAGTTTTTAAAGAGTAAAGACGGGTTCAAAGTTCCTTCTCATACTGAACATCACAAAAGTTATTAGATTAAAGACGGGTTCAAAGTTCCTTCAAAAGCTCATTTATTTGAGGGACGCATTCAACTATTTATATATCTTTTTGTATAGTAGTTGTACCAATACATATTCTGGAAGGAAACGAGTGTCTTAAGGTATGATAATAACAAAATACAATTGTAATAAGATTAGAAAACAAGCTGGCGGTTTACACTTACATTGAACGTGCCATCTGCCTTCTTCACACTTCTCCAACGCACAATATTATTCTCCAGACGAATTCTCTTTTTTGTTCCAGATTCATCAGTCACAAAAACATCTTCTTCCACATATGTCTTGGGATCAAAAGGCTTAGGATCGATGCCCATTATATTGGAAACTCTGATTATGTTCATCTACCAAAAAGAAAATCATGTCATATCAAATTCCTAACACTTAAACAACATATAAATCAGGTAAACATAAAGAAACGACCAGTTGTATAAATACTTAATTTGATCAAACAATATACAGGCAGATACCCTTTCTGGTTGTGCAGGTGGAGGACGTAGTGGTATTTCATACTCCACTGGGGGGCCAGTTGGTTTATCTTTGGATTTAGCCTCAATGTTCTCTTCATCTGACTCATATTGAGCCTGACGTGATTCATACTGATCCTGATCAAATTCATCATCTTGTACTAAATCATCTGCTCTGAAATTCTTCTCATAGCTCTCTTCCTCTTCCACAGGGGATTTCTGAGCAATTACAATAACATTGCCTCTTTTACTCTTGAAGTTCTAGAAGTTATGTTATAGAGCAATGATAAAAGAACCACCTTGTAAAGTAATTAATGTGTAAGGCCTTACGTTCATGTAATCTGGCTCAATGTTATTTTGCACTCCATATTCAGCCTCTTCTTCATCAGAGTCCCCAAATACATCACGAATCTCAGCAACTGGGTGTGATACGTGGTTCTCATCCCTCTCCTCTTCAGCAGATCCTCTGATTAAAGGCAAGAAATATGTCTTTAGACCCTAAATAATTGAAACTAAGGTCCTTAATAATATATGCATGTAAATACTAATTAAAATTATGAAAATAAGTATTGATAAATACAGCATACATTACAGGCAGCACGTAGGTACAAATTCAATGGACAGATTATGCCCTAGGCTCGCAGTAGCATAAATTATGAGATGCATATAATAGAAAGGCTAAAGAATTTTAAATGCACCCTGAACTTCTAGCTTGATCGCCCTCATCGTCTTCTTGATCAACATAAACGTGCTCTTCAGACCTCTCTGATCCACTATCAACTACATCTCTCCTCCTACTTGTTGCTCCACCTTGAGCATATTCTCCTTTAGAATCACTATCCGTTTCTCTTGCCTCGCTTTCTTCTTGCTGCTCACCACCTTCCACTTCTTGGGAGCTTTGTTCTCGTTCAGCCTCACTGTCCACAGGTTGTTGTTCTACTTCATGCATCTCACCTTCACTCTCCAATTCCGCCTCACCTTGTCCCTCCATATATTCTTCACCCTCCACTTCTTGCTCCTGCCCTACATCACCTTCATCCTGTTGAAACATAATTCAGAACAGAAACTAACAGCTGACATCTAAACCTAAAAAAAATCAATATACACTTCATGAATCTTGATGGAGATAGCAACAACAAGAGATTTAAACATGCATCATCAAAGACACGAGTAAACTAGACACATGAAGCACAATTCATTCTAATTTCTTGTCTTTTTTCCCTCTGGTATAACAAGGAAAAATATTCAGACATTGTGAAATTTGAGACACCCATGTTCAGTCATGCCAGAAACTAGACATAAGCCGTCTCTTCTCACGACGACACTATACCTTGGTACATAAAACAGGTAACTCTCCTGATAGCCAGAAAAATCGGTTTTCTATAACAAGGATAAAGATATTCCAAATAAACAAGTGACTCCATTAAGTTCTGTTATCTAGGATACCAGATTAAAGACTCTTTTTTGAGGGGTTGGAGCATGAAGATTCTACTGTATCACACATATAAAACATTACAGCACTTCTTTTATTCAAACTCTCATGATTTTGACCTAAAATCCCTACACTTTATGGTGTACAATCAATCATCCCTGAATTCCATCTAACAGAAAACTCAAACCCTAAACTAGCAATTCGAACAAAACGCAAACAGATATCCTGCATCAATTGATAGATATCAGCAATCGTTCAACAACAATTTCTCACAGCTCGGAACCTCTTTAGCACAAGAAAACGCATAAAAGCTCATTCGAGAAAGAGAGAGTTTGATTACGGAGAGGTAATTAGGGTGGCGACTGGATTCGTGCTCAGAATCGATATCAACTTCCTCCTCGTCTTCGGATTGATCTCCGAAGAGATTTTGCATCATCTGATGCCTCTTCTCTTCCTTCTTCATCCTTGCCCCGAGCAACGCACACCGCAAACGAGAGGGAGAGGAACTACCCTGCAATTTGCAACTATGGCTTTGCGACTGTTGGCAGATCGGCGTTCTTCTTCTTTTGGTTCTGTTTTGCGATTATTGATTTGTATTGGTGCAGATAGATCAAAAACGTATTTTTGTTATAAAAGTTTTAATTACGGGAATATATCACAAACCGACCTTAGCTCAGTTGGTAGAGCGGAGGACTGTAGTGGTATCACAGCAAATCCTTAGGTCACTGGTTCGAATCCGGTAGGTCGGACTTTTTGCTTTCTCATGATTTTTTTTAAATGTTGATCAATAATCTATCTACTATACTGTATCGTTTTTCTTTATTGTGTCATCTGAAAACACGTTAAATAAGGGAACTAAAACCATGTACAAAAATAAAAAACCCATCATAAAAAAATTTAAATCCCAAATTTACCAAATATTTCTAATATTAGCATTTTATAGTGTGTGCTTAGGTACATAATAAAAAAATCCTTGTTATATACGGTGCTGAAAATTCTGAAATCGTACAGAAACTGGTGTAGGCTTTAGGTAATGCTGATAATAGTAATCAAACTTGTTGATTTCTTACACCCTATAACAAAACCAACCATCTGAAGACTCCAGAGCTGTTTTCAACGTCTAATTCTCTCTCCCTTGGATTGAATTACAACGTTCTAGACATCTTGAAGACTTGAACCCAAGACACTTCTAATCTAGGTAATTGCAATAGCTTCAAATAAACCCGTTCGACGTCGTCTCATAATATGGAAGTCAAGTCATGAGCTTTCATTAGCCGGAGGAAGAACGGTCCTTTCAGCAGTCGAATAGAGCCGAGATTCCAGCTCCTTCATGCTAGCAGCTGCTTCTTCCCCAACCGTACCCAATGCGCTCTCCGTCTGTTCTGCCAGCTGATTGAACTCCTGGATTCGTCGGTCCACATGGTCATTCAAACACGCGAATCCCGAAAAGATTGCAGTTTGCTTCAGCTCGGACACCAGTTTCAGTAATGAGTCCGCCGCCTGGACCTGTCAGTTAGGAACGCAGACACATCATCGTTCAGTGTTTGACGCAGAACACTACCGAGAAACACCATGAGCGAAAGATTCAACACTTATAGTAGCACTTGCGATGGCAATCTCACAAAATGGACCAGTAAGCCATGAGTGCAATTGTTTGTAATTAAGGTATGAGGTGTGGATTAGAGCATCAAACTACAGGTCCACAACGGCGATCAAGGGGAAAAGACGCTACGAATCGTACCATTCTGGCTGCGCGCACTTCCATCATGAAAGCTTCTTGAGAGTTTCTGACAGGGGGATCATTCACCTATACATGAATTTCGGCATACTATTAAACAACATCATCAAACTGTAAAAAACTTGATATGATCATTTACCTATAGCATTTTGTAAATCAACATCAGCAACTCAGTAAGGGACCTCTAGCAGTTGGCCTAAAGTCAGTTTCTGAGCAAATTTTCACCAATCTGACAAATTAAGCATACAGAGAAACTGTATTGCAACATATCATGGTTGGACTGAAACCGAAAAAATTAACTGCACCGGAACTGAAACCGAAACCGACGGAGTTCAGTTCGGTTTTCGGTTCAAGAAATTTCAGGATCTCGGTTTCGGTTTTGGTTTTTTTCAAAGAAAAACCTTATATTCTCGAAAACCGAAAAAACCGAACCGAATTTATTCGGTTCGACTTTCGGTTCACTAAATTCCCGGATTTCGGTTCGGTTCGGTTCGGTTTTGAATCGATACTTAGCCCTACACTAGCAACATATTCTCATTCTCAAAACACCAAACAGGCACATGAGAATATGAGATTTGATATGAACATGGTTCCTAGGTTATGGTCTATGTGAGACCTATAGCTCAACAAATTGCAAAGAAACCAAAACCGCAGATAAAAAGGAACAAAGTGCATAAGAAATCATCGAGTAAGGGAAAGGACGAACTCGAGCAACATTGACGAGATTGGTGAAGTTGTCGACAAGGCTGGAAACATCGCCTTCAACTCTCTGTAATAAAGTTTTCTGCTTTTGAGCGGCGGTAGAGGCCGCCGCTGCCGTGGGCCCACCTACGACCCCTCCGGAGCCGGCTCCTGGTTTGTTCATAGCTCGGAATTAGGGTTACGAGGCGAAGAAATTCATAGATTTGTATTTAGGCAATGGATGGGTAGTTATGGAGGCGAAAACCCCAAATGTGGTTTTTTTTCCCTAAATAATGTCTTATAAAAAAAAAATCTTACAAGAAAAAAGTTGTATGAACTTTAGTGATTGTTTAAGAATTTTTGCCTGAATCAAACATTTTTAAAAAGTCTAAAATTTGTGTAATTAAGTTAATTAATATCTGAAATGTCTAGATTGTAGGAATATTAGATCTTTACTAGCTTAACCTGTCGCGACTATTTCACTTAAAAATATTAAAATAAAATTATATATTTATATGAAAAATATTATATAAGTTTTATTATATGAACATGTTTTTTTATTTTTTAAAAAGAGTGATATTGTTTTTGAAGTTCATATAACCAAAAAAATATATATAAGACATAACATTTCACTCATTTGTATATTTTTATAAAACCTGATTATAAGAATTTGAATTTATATTTTACTTAAAATTTTTATCATATATTAATAACGACTATCATAAATGTAAATGTTATTAAAAATATTCATCAACTAATAAATTGATAAAGTTTATAAAATTTAATAGAAATCGTGTGAAACCACAAATTTACTTGTATTAAAGAAATAAGTTGAATCCAATATTCATAGACTTTTCTTAATTTGTTTGTGAAAGAAAAACGGGTACATAATAATTTGACTTTAATAATGTATGACTTTATTTTATAATTTGTATCATATATTAATAACGACTATCATAAATGTAAATATAATTAAAAAAATCATGAACTGATAAATTGATAAAGTTTATAAAATTTAATAGAAATTGTTTGAAACCACAAATTTACTTGTATTAAAGAAATAAGTGAATCCAATATTCATAGATTTTTCTTACTTTGTTTGTGAAATATTTTTCCCTATAATGCTTTAAGAATTAATAATTGACAAAAGCTTTTTCTTATAAGTAGATAAGAAGAAATTCAATAGGAAACCCCTATATAATGCGAATAATAATTTTTTTTTATATATGACTTGTATGGTCAAAATTAATGTGGTGGTTCAAAAACGACCACTTGTATGTTTGTATTAGAAAAATAAGGGTTGTTTGTATAATTTGAGAAATATTGTGGGATTATTTTGTAAATAAGTGAAAATTATGAAAAAGATGTACGTTATGAAGATATAAATCGAAATTATTATTTGGTTAAAAAATCAAATTTGTTATCAAGATAGAAAAAAATCAAATATAATTAGTTCATAGTAATTATACATCAAAAATTCAATATATATATTAGAATCATGTTTTTCAATTAAGTGATATATTAAAAAAAAGATAGAATATCTTACCAAAATTCAAAAATTTGAATATATCTTTTACATAAATAGATAATATAATTTTATCAAATTAATTGAATACCACGAATAAAAACTTTTTTTTTATCAAAAATAAGGTGGGTCCAAAATCAACTTTAGAAAAGATAACTAATATATTAAAAAGATAGAATATCTTACCAAAATTTGAAAATTTGATCATATCTTTTACATAAATAGATAATAAGAAATATAATTGAGGGAATGGGGTGGGGGGGTTGTTTTGGGGTGAAATTGAAAAGCCTAACCTCCCCCAAAAATTAATGAACTAAATAGGCTAATCCCTCCCTATAAAACACCCAATTTCATCCAACTCCCTCTCTCTCCTCCTCATTTTTTTCTCTCCTCCCTCTCTCCTCTCCTCCCTCTCTCCTCCTCCCTCTCCTCTCCATTTTCTTTCCTCTCCATCTCCCAATCTCACCGACCACCTATGCCACCGCCGTTGCCGCCCCCGCCGTCTGCGACCACCACCCCACCGCCCGCCGCCACCACCGTTGCCTCCAGTGCCGTCTCCGACCACCACCCCACCGCCGTCAATTTCAGGTTCGTCGTCGCCTTCTTTTTCTCTCCCTCTCCTCTCTCTCTCTCTCTCCCGGATTTGGGCTCGTACGAGCCGGATCTGGGCTCGTACGAGCCGGATCTAGCCGGATTTGGGCTCGTACGAGCCAGATCTAACTAGATCTGGGCTTGATCGAGCCAGATCTGGACTCGTTCGAGCCAGATCTAGGCTCCTACAAGTTAGATCTAGGGTTGGGTTTTTGGGCTTTTGGGGTTTTTAGGATGACAAGTTCATTTTTGGGGGGTTTAGGATGATTTTATGAAATTGGGTGATGACAAGTGGTTTTTTATGAGTTTTAAGCATTTTAAGTTTGTTCTACGAATCTGACTGATGATAGGTTTTTTTTAAGGGTTTTGAGATGATTTATATGACTAAGTGATGACAAGTTGTTTTTAATAGGTTTTAGCGATGACACGTTTGTTTTTAATGTGTTTTGGTGATTATAAGTTTGTTTTACGAATCTGAGTGATGACAAGTTTGTTTTGAGGGTTTTGGGTGATGACAAGTTAGTTTTACGGATTTGACTGATGACAAGTTTGATTTGACTGATTTTAAAGGTTTTTAGAATGATTTTATGGGTCTGGGGTGATGACAAGTTCGTTTTGATGTGTTTTGATGATTATAAGTTTATTTTACGAATTTGGGTGATGACAAGTTTGTTTTAAGGGTTTTGGGATGATTTTATGGTTTTGGGTGATGACAGGTTTTTTTATAGTTCTGGGTGATGACAAGTTCGTTTTTATGGATTTTGGCGATGACAAGTTCGTTTTCAATATGTTTTGGTGATGACAAGTTGTTTTACGGTTCTGGGGGTGATGACAGGTTTGTTTTAAGGTTTTTTGGATGATTTTATGGGTTTGGAAATGTTTTTGGATGACAACTTTGTGTTTCGGATTTAAGTGATGACAAGTTTTATTGTGGGTTTAGGGGTTTTGAGTTTGTGGGTTTTTTGGATGACAAGTTCATTTTAGGGTTTTTGGGACGATTTTATGATTTAGGGTGATGACAAGTGATTTTTTATGCGTTTTGAGCAATTTAAGTTTGTTCTACGGATCTGATTGATGACAAGTGCGTTTTAAGGTTCTAGGTGATGACAAGTTATTTTTTATGGGTCTGGGTGATGACAAGTCCGTTTCCATGGGTTATGGCGATGACAAGTCTTTTATAATGTGTTTTGGTGATGACAAGTTGTTTTTTAGATGACAGGTCTGTTATAATGTTTTTTGGATGATTTTATGGGTTTGGATATGTTAGATTTGTATATATATTACTTATAATTATGGCCTATTAGCTCAAATGGTAGAGCAATGTGCTTGATGCACAATAATGTGGGTTCAAATCCCACATAGGTCAATTTCGTAACTGGTCATCACCGATGACAAGTTTTTTGCGTGAATCATGGGTTTTACCTCAACTTGTCATCAGATGACAAGTTGAGTACGTGAACGAAATGACAAGTTTTTTATACGTGGACTAATGACAAGTAACGTGTCATCTGATGACAAGTTACTTGTCATCACTAATGACAAGGCGGTCAACACCGGTCAACGCCGGTCAACGACTGGTCAACGCGGTCAACACCGATAGTGGTAAGGGGTGTTGACGTCATCATATGCCATTGATGACGTCATCTTGTTAATTTTAAAAAAAGGTAGGGGCAAAATTGGAAAAAAGCCTATGGGGGCTCATTTTTTTTCCTTGCAGCCTATATGCTTCATTTTTGGTTGCCCATAGCCCATATGCCCATAGCCCATAAATAAAAGCTATTTTTATCAAATATACAGTGAGACCAGAATCAACGTGGTGACTCGAAAACGGTGAAGATCATATAAAAATATAAAAACGTACATGAATACAAAGGGATAAAATTAGTACATTAAAAGATAAAATAAAATTGAGTTGTTTAACTTGAAAATATCTATAAAAGCTTCTATGATTGAGTTTCGTGGTCTTTATTTGTTCGATCTAGTGTTCGTTTATTTGAAATTTTCTATAGCATTCACACTTAGAAATGATAAGAAGATAAGAAGGTTGAGTATCACTAACAAACTCGATCACAAAGGTTACAATCAGCATTACGAATTAAAACTATATAAAAAAGAAAAGGAAAAATCACAAAGGTTACAATCACAAAGGTTACATAATTAGTTTACATGAAGGAAAAAGAAAAATATAAAAAACGTGGTGGCTTTAAAGATAAAATTGAGGATTAGATATCTAGAGAAAATAAAAGACATAGAGTTGTTATTATCTATTTAAGTTGAAAAAAAAAATTAAAATCAAGCGGAATCAGAATAAACGTGGTGACTCGAAAACGGTCGGCTTTTATAATATATATTGATTATTTTACTAAATGAAAGTTAATTGATGAATTATTGAATTATATATAGTGGACCCAAACTATTGATTAAAGAGATAATTCAAGAATATAAGAAAATAACATGTGTGCAAATTCAGTTAAACGTTGATACATGGCATTGGCCACTAACCGGTCATTTCCTTAGTCCAGACTTCAGAGGGACATATGTTTTATAATAAAAACTTAATATTTACTAGTTATATGTATTATTTGTATGATAAAATATTAATTAAATAGATCTTGCTACCTGCTAAATTCATGAGATGCCATGTAGCACAGGCTTTTTAAAGAGACTGATTCTCTTGTAGTATATAAGTTTTAGGTGTGCTCAAGTATGAATTCAATAGCTTGAAAAAATGAAGAGTGAGAATTGTACATGTGTACAAATTGATAATACATTTGGTCCTTAGGGATGCGCACATTATCAAATCTTAAAACTCCATTGCCCGTACTCTTATACCCTCCGTTTCCAAATTTTAGTCCAATATCACCAAATGTGATTCCGGACAATGGTAGGTGATCATCCAGACTCTAACCAGAGAAACGGAAAAAAAATGTGAATCATCTCTCAAAGATTGAATAATCACACAAATCTCTCAAACCCTAAACATTGAGAAAATAAGCAAAACACAACTTGCCCTTTGAACTCGAGGAAAACGATCGTTGAGTAACACCGGTGTCTTGTGGTGAAGGTTGAAACATAATTCTTTATTGTATTCAATAGAGTCATATAAAATCCAATAGGGTGCACAAAGATGGACTTAGAAGTCGAATGCAATTTCTTCGAGTGTAGAAGTCGTCGGCGATGCAACCACACCTTCCATAACATCCAATTCGTCAAAGACGGGAAGCCTGATGTCGTCCGCCGCCGGAAATCGACTCTAACCGGAGGAACAGAAAAAAATGCAAAAATCATCTCTCAAAGATTAAATAATCACATAAATCTCTCAAACCCTAAACATGAATTGAGAATATAAGCAAAACACAACTTGCCCTTTCAACTCAAGAAAAACGATCGTTGAGAAAAATGGTCGTATAGAAACATCTTCTCTTTCTCTAGGCTTGCTCTTGGTGATATCATTTTGATGCAAACCGGTCTTACAAAATCTAGTAGGTGAAGCAGTATGCAGTGCATATGATCTAGCTAGTACTTGTGAATTTGCAAGTCTCTGTGTAGTGTAGTTTTGGTATCTGTTGGATCTTCTGTGATGGATTTCCAACGAATATCAAAGAACCCGTCGTATAAATTCTAACAAATGAAGATAGAACCTTGCTTCATTTTGATGTGTCTTGCATGGCTTCAGATCTACATGTAAAATTCACTTGATCATTAACTGAACCTCGGCTAACTATTTTGACATTTTAACAGTTGGAGTAATCTCATAAACAACTTGATCCATAAATAGAAAACAACTCAGGGATCAGCCTGATCGAGCAAATCTAAATGCCTGCTTCATTTGCATCTTTTGAAACTTTCTTACTTGGAGATATTAAATTCACATTTGAATCTATATATTTACGCTCTCAAAGATTAAATAATCACATAGATGAGTTTGGTAGTTTTGTTTTTAAGTTTATAAAAAATATTTGGTTGAATGCAATTTAATTTGGATAGTTGATAAAGATATTTATACAAATAAATTTATTACCAAGTCTTTTCAATTGTCTTTAAAAATACGGCTATGTGTTTTTTTGTTTTTTTTTTAGCAATTTTTTGACAAATTACGATAAAGGAATACGTTTTTTAATCAAATATTTAATTCCCAATTTGTAATAGTTAGGATACTATAATCCTTCATTTCCGAAAAAAATCTCAATAGCTACTATAAATATTTGTCAACAAATCTTAATAAAAATCTGAGGGTTTTGGGTAACTGGACGCAAATGGTGACAACAATGAGGTAAGTGGACGGCGCGGTGAAATAATGAGGTAAATAGGCTTTTTTGGTGATAACTACAAAAACATCCCGGAACATGACGTCATCATACCAAACATGTCGCCACGAAACATGTTAACGTATATGAACTTGTCACCGTGTACAGAAAATTCCCCTCCCCCATACAAAACCTTGTCACCGCGTACAACCCCCCCATACAAAACCTTGTCATCGCGTTTACAACTTGTCATCTCTCAAACTAGTATCACCAATATTGCACTCTAATTTGTTCATCACGTACAAAAACCTTGTCATTGCACTCTAATTAGTAAGCCTATGTGGGATTCAAACCCACATTATCGTACGCGGGGCACGTTGCTCTACCATTTGAGCTAATAGGCTATAATAAAAAGTAATATTTAAAAACTTATCATCACCTAGCAATCAAAGCTGTCACCAAGCACAAAATGTGGTGACATGTCAAACCAAACAGAGAACCGCATACAGATTTTGTCACCGCATAAAAAACTGAGTTACATTCAACATGTCACCGCGTACAGATTTTGTCACCAAACTGGAAAACAGAAAACCCTAGATCACACACAAAACTTGGTGACAAAACAGAAAAACCTAGATCACGTGTAGATCTTGTCACCGCAAAGAAAAATTGCTTACATTCAACATGTCACCGCGTACAGATTTTGTCACCAAACTAAAAAACAGAAAACCCTAGATTGCGAACAAAACTTGGTGACAAACACAGAAAACCCTAAATCACGTACAGATTTTGTCACCACAAAAAAAACTTGGTTACATTCAACATGTCATTGCTACAGATTATGTTACCAACCTAAAAACTTGTTACCACATATAGATTTTGACATTAGATCTAAAAAAAAATCATAGATCTAGATCTATGGTCAAGAAACACCAATGAATCCCCCGATGACAGCCCCGTAGATCTAGATCTAGAATTTTAGATCTAGAAACTTTCAAAAAACCCTTAATTTATAATTTCTAGATCTAGAACTTTCAAAAAAACCCTAAATCTAAAAAATCTAAAAAAAAACTAGATCTAGATCTAGAGTTGGTATACATACCTTGAAACACCCCGTTGGCCACCTCGTCGCCTCGTCGGCCACCTTGTCGGCCACCTCTTCGCCTCGTCGGCCGCCAAGCTCGGGTATCCTCGTCGGCCACCTCGTCGCTCACCTCCGAAAAGCTGGTCACCACGGCCTTATCACCGTTATATATGGACGAACAGAAAAGAGGGAGAGGGAGAGGGAGAGATGAGAAGAGGGAGGGGAAGAGGAAAGAGGGAGAGGGAGAGGGAGAGAGAGCTGCTGGGAAATAATGGGAGGAGAGAGAAAGGAAAAGAGGAGAGAGGGTTTTTATATCAATTTAAGAGCCCATTTAGTAACAAATTTTTGAATAGAGCCCATTTGCTTTATTATTTGTCTAAAATAGACCCTCCCACCCAATTCCCTCTAAAAATCTCTATCCAAGTAAAACACTTGCAACAAAATTTTAAATTATTAGTATATTTTTTTAATTGTAGATAAGATTTGTCGAACAAGTACTTGAAATTTAAGGATTTCCCATTCAAATGTAGATTTTAGAAATAGATATCTTGGATTTTATTGTTTGAACTTAGGATTGATTTAGGACTTTTTTTTATTAGTTGGATTGATTTACAAATTTAATTGTTAGTTAATTGAAAATTAGTTTTGTATCCAATTTAAGGGTGTAAACTTTCTAAGAAATATAAATTGTACAACTTAATTAATCAATCTAGATTGTAATTATCACGTTATCATTTCAATATCTTAAAATAAGGTTTGGTAGTTTTGTTTTTGAGTTTACAAAAAGTATTTGGTTGAATATAGAATTAATTTAGATAGTTGATAGGGATATTTATACAAAACAATTTTTTTACCAAATCTTTTCAATTTTCTTCAAAAATACGGCTATGAGTTTTTTTGTTTTTTTTTTTGGCAAATTTTCTTTCAAATTTCTATAAAGGAATAAGGTTTTTTAATAAAATCTTTAATTTCCGATTTGTAATCTTTAGGATACTATAATCCTTCATTTCCGAAAAAATCTCAACAACTACTCTTTTTATTTGTCAAAAAATCTTAATAACAATTTCGATCCAAATAAAACATTTGCAGCAAAATCTTAACTTATTAGTTATTAGTATATTTTTTTATTAATCGTAGATGAGTTTTATCAATACTTGAAATTTGAAGATTTCTCATTCAAATGTAGATTTTAGTAACTATATATCTTGGATAGTTGGATTTTATTGTTTGAACTTAGATTGATTTACTCCTTTTTTTATTAGTAGAATTAATTTGCAAATTTAATTGTGAGTTAATTAAAAATTTAGTTATTACAGAGCTTCATTGACATTCTTAAAAAATATAATATACCTTAGATTTATTATTATTTTTAAAAAGGTGATGGAAAAATCTATACTATAAATTAAAGTTGAGACCTTTTGAGCCTCTACGTAATTCTAGTCTCACCTTATATTTAAACAATTAATTTTTATTCATGTTATTTTAATTAATATAATCAAATCAAATTTATAAGAAGCACTTTTACAAAATCAAATTTAAAAAATAATTTTAAATGATAACCCTTTTTCTACATAAATTACTATTATCTATTTTTATCATTAAACTTTTATTTTTATCTTTGATATTAAATCAACTTATATTTATTATCTTTTACTTAACTTATATATTATCAGGTTTATGACTTAGCTTTTATCTTTTGTAATAAAACAATTGTTAGTTAATATTTTATAATTATTTCAATATATAAAGCCATTAGAATCATATTAGACCCATTTTATATTTATTAATTTTTACTTTATATCTTATATATTTTATTTAAATAGAAATTCTTTGTAATTATATCTCATACTAATGGATTATAGTATCAAAATAAAAGTATAAGATTAAACCAAAGATATCAATTGAAACATCTTACTTTATATCACATTAACTTATATGAATATGCCTCAAAATTGTGAATTCTATTTACTAAATTATTCTATAGTTAATATATGATTTTATATTTTTATAATCTAATACGTGTGGCCGTATAAATCTGAAAAACAATCTCTTTTTTGTCTAGGAAAAATCATATGGTAATTTTTTTTATTATATGTCAACTCATTAATATCCTATTTATAATAAAAATCGCAAATGAAGAAAATGAATCACTACCACTTGCCCTAATTAAGGCCATACATTATATTCTGGGCGGGCCTTGGTTTGAGGCCTGGAAGGATTGCGAGTTTGGCGACTTGTGGCTCAAGGAAATGGAGGAATATGATAAGCTCAAGGAGGTTGAGAATGGGAAGGAGGTTTGAGTTGAGAATTCTTATGTACTGTACAAGCTTCTTTCATATATGGTGATTAGAGTTGTTGATTTCTGTTACTGCGTTGTGATTTGCATACTAAGAGAGGCTTCGTTCCTCTTTCTATGTCGTGGTTGGTGGTCACCTTGCCACTTACTAGCTCTGTAATACTACTCTTCTGTTTCAGATTCAGATTCTTCATTATTGTAATCTTGGTTACTTTGATATTGAATATTTCATTCAATGTATTGACATTTGTTCATATTATTATTATTCACTGTTTCATATTTAGGTTAACTTGCTTCACTAACCACAAATTACGACAAGAATTTGCTCAAGTACAACACCCTATGACCTCGCGCAACTATTTCTTGTATGAGTTTGTATTTTCAAAATGCTTGTTTTATGTCCTTTTTCCTCTCCCTTTCTGCAAACTTGGGAAGACGAATTGATAATTAATTAAGCTGACTTGAGAAGGAGAAATACAGCATTGGTCCATGGCGGTGAGGAAACCACTAAGGAATAAAGCCTTCTCATTGCGCTACATCAGTTTTTCCCACATGAAACTCATACATTAAGTCGCCTCGGATTTTGCCACATGTCACGTTGTCATTAAACCATATCATATATTTTTTTCTATATCATATACCATGTAATATATTTCTTTTTTTATCATATGTCATTAAACCCTGATCAATATTATTTCCTCAATTAATCAATTTAGAGTGTAACTTTATCACGTAATCTTTTCAAAATCTTAAAATAAAGTTTGGTAGTTTTGTTTTTGAGTTTATAAAAAATATTTGGTTGAATGCAATTTAATGTGGATAGTTGATAAAGATATTTATACAAAAAAATTTATTACCAAATCTTTTCAATTGTCTTCAAATATACGGCTATGTGTTTTGTGTTTTTTTTTTTTGGCAATTTTTTGACAAATTACGATAAAGGAATATGTTTTTTAATCAAATATTTAATTCCCAATTTGTAATATATTTATGATACTTTAATCCTTCATTTCCAAAAAAAATCTCAATAGCTACTATTTTATTTGTCAACAAATCTTAATAACAATCTCTATCCAAGTAAAACACTTGCAACAAAATCTTAAATTATTAGTTTCTTTTTTTTAATTGTAGATAAGATCTGTCGATCAAGTACTTGAAATTTAAAGATTTCCCATTTAAATGTAGATTTAAGAAATAGATATCTTGGATTTTATTGTTGAACTTAGGATTAATTTAGGACTTTTTTTATTAGTGGAATTGATTTACAAATTTAATTGTTAGTTAATTGAATATTTATTTTGTATCCAATTTAAGGGTGTAAACTTTCTAAGAAATATAAATTGTACAAATTAATTAATCAATCAAGATTGTAATTATCAAGTTATATTTTCAACTAGTACAAATCCCGTATCATGTACGGGTAATCAATATATATATTATAAAAGCCGACCGTTTTCGAGCCACCACGTTAATTCTGGCCCCACCAGATATTTACCGAAAATAATTTTTAAAGTCTTTTAATTAACTACCAAAATTTTCACGATCTATCCATATAATATAATAATAATTAATTGTATACAATATCTACCCATGTACAATATCTATCCATATACAATATCTATCCATAAAATATAGTAGGTAAAATTTCAATATCTTTTAACTTTGCTACGTAAACCAAAATTGCAATTCAACCAAAATTGTTCATGATTTGCAACGTAAATAACTCTGTCTTTGCTACGTACATAATTCAACCAAAATTTGCTACGTAAATAATCATAGCTCAACACAAATTACATAAAATATCTATCCATATACTGTATTAAATTTCAATATCTTTTGACTTTGCTACGTAAATAATTCAACCAAAATTGCATCAACCAAAATTGTCTTTCAACCAAAATTATATTGATTTTGGCCCCACTGCATATTCGATAAAAAAATAGCTTCTATTTATGTTACTTCAATTAATCTAATTATATTTCGTATTATCGATTTATGCAAAAGATGTGATCAAATTTTCGAATTTTGGGTAAGATATTCTATCTTTTTAATATATCACTTATCTTTCTAAAGTTGATTTCGGACCCACCGTATTCTTGATAAAACGAATAATTTTTGTTTTCTGGTATAAACTATATAATTCGCAACCCCACTCTTTAATAAATAGATCGAGTTTATTGGTTACGGCGTTTAACTATTGATATATCAATAAAATGTATGTATTATTTTCTTTATCGTATCTAAGCTTAGCCTTGGACAAAAAGAGTGGGTACTAAGACATCATATCACGTATATCAATATGACATAAATATTAAAATTTTAGAGCTTAATTATTTTTGTCAGAATTTTAAAAGTTAAGTTAGCTTAGTTTAAAAGTATAAAAAATGTTGTACCGCATTAATCTGCACCATAGGTTATATTTACGTGAAAGCCTCATTTTGACCGTAAGTAATCATGATGCATAAGTATAATTTTCTATATTTACATGATCCACTATACTTTTTATCCATTATATTTGATTTTTTTTTCTATCTTGATAACAAATTTGATTTTTTAGCCAAATAATAATTTTAATTTATATCTTGATAGCGTACATCTTTTTCATAACTTTTACGTATTTATAAACAATCCCATAATTTTTCTCAAATTATACAAACGCCCCTTATTTTCCTAATACAAACATACAAGTGGTCGTTTTTGAACCACCACATTAATTTTGACCCTACCTCATATATGAAAAAAAAAACTAATTTTTATTATTTGCATTATATAGGGTTTCCTATTGAATTTCTTCTTATCTACTTATATGAAAAAGCTTTTGTCAAATATTAATTTTTAAAGCATTACACGGAAAAATCTTTCACAAACAAATTAAGAAAAACTTTTGAATATTGGATTCAACTTATTTCTTTAATACAAGTAAATCTGTGGTTTCGACATTTTCTATTAAATTTTTATAAAATTTATCAATTTATCAGGTGATGATTTTTTTTAATTATATTTACATTTATGATAGTCATTATTAATATATGATAAAAATTGTAAGTAAAATATCAATTTATATTCTTATAATCAAGTTTTATAAAAATATATAAATGAGTGAAAAAATTATGTCTTATATATTTTTTGGGTTATATACTTATATTATATGAACTTCAAAAATAATATCACTCTTTTTGAAAGATAAAAAACATGTCCATATAATAAAGCTTATATGATATTTTCCATATATATATTTTAATATATAATATATAATTTTATTTTAATATTTTTAAGTGAAATAGTCGTGCATGGCACGACGGGTTAAGCTAGTGTAAATATAAACCCGAATTAACTTATTCGAGATTGGATTTTGACACGAATCCGTTTTTAACTCGAGAGTTTATAATCCAAACACGATAGACCCGAGTCTGAACTTATTGACCCATAATATATTTTTATTAATACAGTGTTAATTTTAAAATAATTCTATTCAGTTTTTTATATTTATATTATTATTTAATAACACTTGACATATGATGATATGATAAAGTTTCTTAACTATTCTTCAAGATTTAATAATGACAAAACGTATACTAATTAGTAAGAAAAAATGGTTAAGATGTCAAAAAAATCACATGAATTTTTTTATTCATATAAGGATATACTTAAAAGAATCATGCTAGGAAAAAATCTTAAGGTATAAAAAATGGGATAAAATATCAAGTAGATATAAGGAAATTGGATAAGATATCAAATAGATTATAAGAAAATTGGATAAGATATCATATAGATATAAGAATTATATTTGAAAAACCTAATGTATAAAAATAAAATTATTATTTTATTTACACAGACTTGGATTCTGCTTTATACTGTATTATAGTAGATATCTTAAAATAAGGTTTGGTAGTTTTGTTTTTGAGTTTACAAAAAATATTTGGTTGAATATAGATTTAATTTGGATAGTTGATAGCGATTTTTATACAAAACAATTTCTTACCAAATCTTTTCAATTTTCTTCAAAAATACGGCTATGAGTTTTTTTTTTGTTTTTTTTTTGTAACTTTTCTTTCAAATTGCTATAAAGGAATAAGTTTTTTTATTAAAATCTTTAATTTCCGATTTGTAATATTTAGGATCCTATAATCCTTCATTTCCGAAAAAATCTCAATAACTACTCTTTTTATTTGTCAAAAAATCATAATACCAATTTTGATCCAAATAAAACATTTGCAGCAAAATCTTAACTTATTACTTATTCGTATATTTTTTTATTAATCGTAGATGAGTTTTATCAATACTTGAAATTTGAAGATTTCTCATTCAAATGTAGATTTTAGTAACTATATATCTTGGATAGTTGGATTTTATTGTTTGAACTTAGATTAATTTACTACTCTTTTTTTATTAGTAGAATTCAATTGCAAATTTAATTGTTAGTTAATTAAAAATTTAGTTATTACAGAGCTTCATTGACATTCTAAAAAAATATAATATATATTAGATTTATTATTATTTATAAAAAGGTGATGGAAAAATGTATACTATATATTAAAGTTGAGACCTTTTGAGCCTCTACGTTAATTCTGGTCTCACATTATATTTAAACAATTAATTTTTATACATGTTGTTTTAATTAATATAATCAAATCAAATTCATAAGAAGTACTTTTACAAAATCAAATTTTAAAAATAATTTTAAATGATAACCCTTTTTCTACATAAATTACTATTATCTATTTTTCTCATTAAACTTTTATTTTTATCTTTGATATTAAATCAACTTATATTTATTATTTTTTACTTAACTTATATATTATTAGGTTTATAATAACTTAGCTTATATCTTTCGTAATAAAATAATTGTTAGTTAATATTTTATAATTATTTCAATATATAAAGCCATTAGAATCATATTAGACCCATTTTATATTTCTAAATGTTTACTTTATATATTATATATTTTATTTAAATAGCAATTCATTGTAATTATATCTCATATTAATGGATTATAGTATCAAAATAAAAGTATAAGATCAAACCAAAGATATCAATTAAAACATCTTACTTTATATCACATGAACTTATAAGATAATGCCTCAAAATTGTGAATTCTATTTACTAAATTATTCTATAGTTAATATATGATTTTATATTTTTATAACCTAATACGTGTGGTCGTATAAATCTGAAAAACAAACTCTTTTTTGTCTAGGAAAAATCATATGTTAAAATTTTCATTATATGTCAACTCATTAATATCCTATTTATAATAAAAATAATTTTAAAACGTGACTACGTGAGTAATAGTCGTGAATGGCACGACGGGTACCGCTAGTTAATATTTGAAATGTCTAGATTGTAGGAATATTAAATATTTATTATCTTACTAAATGAAAGTTAATTGATGAATTGTTGAATTATATATAGTGGACCCAAACTATTGATTAAAGTAATAATTCAAGAATATAAGAAAATAACATGTGTGCAAATTAATTTATACGTTGATACATGGCATTGGCCACTAACCGGTCATTTCTTTAGTCCAGACTCCAGAGGGACATATATTTTATAATAAAAAACTAACATTTACTAGTTATATGTATTATTTGTATGATAAAATATTAATTAAATAGATCTTGCTATCTGCTAAATTCATGAGATGCCATCATGTAACTCATGCTTTTTAAAGAGACTGATTCTCCTATAGTATATAAGTTTTAGGTGTGCTCAAGTATGAATTCAATAGCTTGAAAAAATGAAGAGTGAGAATTTTACATGTGTATAAAATGATAATCTCAAAGAATGAAAGACATCAACATTTGGTCCCTAGGGATGCGCACATTATCAAATCTTAAAACTCCATTGTCCGTACTCTAATGCCCTCAGTTTCCAAATTTTAGTCCAATATCACCAAATGTGATTCCGGACAGTGGTAGGTGATCATCCAAACTTCGTAGTTGCACGATAAAACCTTGAATGGATAAAATTAAGATCAACTCACTCGAGAAATTATGACGATAGCAAAGAAACTCCCAAAAGAAATCAATATCCAAAAAACGCGGTTTGGTTGTCGAACCAATTGGTATAGGAAAGCAAAAAAATCGACTCTAACCGGAGAAATGGAAAAAAATGCAAGAATCATCTCTCAAAGATTGAATAATCACACAAATCTCTCAAACCCTAAACATTGAGAAAATAAGCAAAACACAAATTGCCCTTTCAACTCGAGGAAAACGATCATTGAGTAACACCGGTGTCTTGTGGTGACGGTTGAAACATAATTCTTTCTTGTATTCAATAGAGTCATATAAAATCAAATAGGGTGCACAAAGATGGACTTACAAGACGAACGCAAAGAACTTCGAGTGCAGAAGTCGCCGGCGATGCAACTACGCCTTCCATAACATCGAATTCGTCAAAGACGGGAGGCCTGATGTCGTCCGCCGCCGGAAATCGACTCTAACTGGAGGAACGGAAAAAAAAAATGCAAGAATCATCTCTCACATATTAAATAATCACACAAATCTCTCAAACCCTAAGCATGAATTGAGAAAACAAGCAAAACACAACTTGTCTTTTCAACTCAAGAAAAACGATCGTTGAGTAACACCGGTGAGTCCTCTCGCCTCTGACCGCCGCCGTGAAGGTATGAAGATTCCATGGACGGAATGAGAAACAAAGAAAAAGTCCAGGAACGATAAACCTTAACCTCTGGAACCATAAAAGTAAAATAAATGAGGAAATTAAGTGGGATAAGAGAGTTAGGGAGGCGGTGAAATACATGGAGGAGGAGGTGCATGCACGATCAGGAGGTGGAGGATTCGTCTCAGTCGGACACAGAAGGAAGAAGAAGGTGGATACACGGAAGAAAGAAGGAGGTGGAGGGAGCAAAGGAGGAGGTGAAGGCTAGGGACCGAAGAATGGAAGGTCAAGATCAGTTTGTATATTGTTATTTTTTTAATTGAATGGTGGAGTTTGTAAAACTATGATGCCTTAATCCCCTTTCTCTTTGTTTCGTGCTCTCTCCCCTCAAAAAGCTACCCTCCACCATGTTATTCAGTATAATGAGCTGAGGATTCTGCTTGCTTACCGGTCTATATAGCCAGATGCCTGGCGCATTCACCCTCCCCAGCGCATATAAGGTTCTTCTATTTAGCATTCCGTATAACAAGCTTGCCTGCACTTATAAGATTAGCCCTTCCAGCACATTTAAGATTCGTCTCAGTCGAACACAAAAAGAAGAAGAAGGTGGATACAACTAAGAAAGAAGGAGGTAGAGGGAGCAAAGGAGGAGGTGAAGGGACTAAAAAATGGAAGGTCAAGATCAGTTTGAATACTGTTTTTTTTTTTAATGAATGATGGAGTCTGTAAAACTATGATGCTTTAATAGTAGTGTATATATAAGTAGGATTTTCTTGAATCTCTTCTCTTTGATAGTTTTATATTTTAGCATTTTATTGTAAAATAGATTTAGAAAACAACTAATAGTGTAGTATTTACCATTTTAAACCATTCTTTTAAATATAGTTTTACTATTTTGAAACGTATTTGCTATAAAGATATTTAATTGAACACGTTAACAAAACTACATTACTAAATTTCTTTTATAAAAATTAAGTGTAAGTTGTAATTTAATTTTTTGTTTGTTTACTACCATAAATATTTATTGGATAAAACTAATTTAAAATTTTCAAAAAATCTTTATCAGAAGTTATAATGAAATACACCATTACATTTAACAAATAAAGAAACTATGAAAATAAAATGTCAAAAAAGATATATCGAGAAGGATAAGACGAAAACGTGGACATGAGGGGATTCAATATACTATTTACTTGGTAAATAGAAGAAGAAAAAAACACTTGGACTTAAATAAGTGGTGGAATTCTCATTACCATTGACCTATAATTATGTATTCACTAATGTCAAGTGAGCGTCAAATCCATGCTTCTTTTCTCGCTCACTCGCGATTTAGTATGGATTCCAAAGAAAGGCAGCAATGACGACAATACCTCGAATTCGTGCTTGACGAGTGTAGGTGGAATCTTGAGAGAAAACAAAGTGGATCTGAATAGTCGTTGGCAAGAAAAACAAAATTAGAGGAAATCAAAGTCCACAATGTAAAGAAACCGAAGAAGGATTGCTCATAATACAAAGCCAAGGTTAAGATGATCTATTAATATCAGCATGATTAACTCCATTATGTCGAATCAATAAAATTGATATATTTCAAGATTAGTTTGCTATAAGCTAAGAGTCGGTTCTTGATTTTAACTCCTAGATTGCAAAGGTTTATGAGAAATGGTTGGATGATTTTGATGAACAAATTTGTGTTTAAATTTTTGCAATTCATCTCATGTCTAATTCTTAGTTCTTTGGATGCATTTTTATTATTTTGGCCTTGGGTTGTTGCGCAAAGACAAGGTTCATGCTAATGTTCTGATTTATCCTTAGTTTAATATGAGTTGGTTGTCATGTTGATCAATTGATTGT
The DNA here is from genome assembly GCA_963924305.1 of Polygonum maritimum. Lineage (NCBI taxonomy): Eukaryota > Viridiplantae > Streptophyta > Magnoliopsida > Caryophyllales > Polygonaceae > Polygonum > Polygonum maritimum. Next base: position 1,206,272 of record OZ002737.1, read on the forward strand.
TATTAAAGTTTATGCTGATTATAGTAGTTTTTATTTCACAATCAATTGGTCGTAATACTTACTTATGCTACAATCAATTGGTCATAATCGACTTGTTAGCATGTGTTGATTTGCTGTTAGAGTGGAAGTACAAGTTAACAAGGGAAATAGAGCTCCTTACATGAAATGAAGACTAGAATGGCAATGCGGAAATCCAAAGATTTAGGATGAAGCAATGCATTCATTAGCTTACAAGTAGCTTAGAGTGCGTTTAGGTAAATGATGTGCATGTTACCAAAGGGAGTTGGCTCAGGTGGTAAGTGGTCTGCTCCACATCCACGAGGTCTGGGGTTCAACTTCAGTGGATGTCAAAAAATTTCCTTTGGGAGACTCACCCACCAAAGCCAGGTGCGCGACCCGGGTCAAACTGGATGTAGCCAAGACGAAGCTCTGGTGAACCAGTGGACAACCGAAAAAAAATGATGCGCATGTTTTTAGTTTTCCATTTCTTACATACTCTTTCTCGAAAAACACAGTTGCATGCTGAAAATCGCTTTAAACTTGATTTGACTAAACTTCCAAATGAAAAAGAAGAAAAATTCTACCTCCACTGATGAACAACCATATACTTTACACAATTGATGAGCAATAACTTGCTTAATTTGTCGAAGTCGGGCCTTTTTGTTGGCCAACATTATCCTAATTCGTCTTATTTTATCTAATTTTTTTTTTCGGTCAATATTTTATCTAATATTTTTACGGCGTTGTTACGTATCAAAAACCACATTACACTCGAATCATTTAAACTTCAGAAACGAAGTAGCTAACTAAATGTAAAAGATGAAAAATTGTCGCTCCGATAATGAAACAATAATCCACTTTACAAATTTAACGAAGAGCAATAATTTCTCGAAACTAGTACAAATTCCGTATCATGTATGGGTAAAGTAAATATAAACCCGACTTAATCGATCCAAGATTGGATTTTTACCTGAGCATATTTTTTTGTTCAAGAATGTACAATTCAAGCTCGATAGACCCAAGTTCAAAAGTATTTTATTTTATATAATTTTGATTATGAAATATATTATTTTAATTAATTTATGTAGAATCTTCATAAAAAATGAAAAAAAAATCACTTATACCTAAAATAAAAAAACATTTAATGTAAATTATATTTTCATATTAAAATTGGGTAAAATATCAAAACTCACTTTTTTTTTTATTGATTCTAGCAAGATTTGCTATTGATTTATATCAGGAAAATACATTGACCTATTAAAAAAATTTGGATAAGATATTAAGTAGATATAAATGTTAGTTACCATTTTTAAAATAAAAACATTATTTTATTCAAAATTGATTACGTGACGTAAATAACATTTTGTTATTCAATGTTGATGAGATGACGCAAATTTTAACAAAGACATAGGTTCTGTTTTATATTGTATTATAGTAGATTATAGTACATTGGATATTGCCTTTTCTATTCAAATCCAATCATTTTCCAACATAGTAGCGCGCCAAAAACCGCTCATTCCTTTAGCGCGCTAAATACCGTATTACATTTAAATCGATTAAATTTTGGAATTTTCAAACTTGTTGGATAAATGAAATAGAGAAGAAATCCTCTGCGCGCCAAAAACCGCTAATTCCTTTAGGGCGCTAAATACCGCTTTACATTTATATCGATTAAACTTTAAAATTACTAAACTTTCCGGATAAATGAAATAGAGATGAAATCTCGTTTTGTATTTGCGCGCCAAAAACCGCTCATTCCTTTAACGCGCTAAATACCGTTGTACATTTAAATCGATCAAACTTTAAAATTACCAAACTAGTCGGATAACTGAAACAGAGAAGAAATTTTCTTTTTTTATTTGCGCGCCAAAAACCGGTCATTCCTTTAGCGCGCTAAATACCGTTGTACATTTAATCAATCAAACTTTAAAATTACCAAACTAATCGAATAATTGAAATAGAGAAGAAACAACGTTATGTATTTGCGCGCCAAAAAACCGGTCATTCCTTAAGCGCACTAAATATCGTTGTATATTTAAATCGATCAAACTTCAAAATTACCAAACTAGCCAGATAACTGAAATAGAGAAGAAACCGCGTTTTGTATTTGCGCTCCAAAAACCTGTCATTCCTTTAGCGCGCTAAATATCGTTGTATATTTAAATCGATCACACTTTAAAATTACCAAACTAGCCGGATAATTGAAATAGAGAAGAAACCACGTTTTGTATTTGCGCGCCAAAAACCGCTCATTCCTTTAGCGCTAAATACCGTTGTACATTTAAATCGGTCAAACTTCAAAATTACCAAACTAGCCGGATAACTGAAACAGACAAGAAACCAAGTTTTGTATTTGCGCGCCAAAAACCGGTCATTTCTTTAGCGTGCTAAATACCGTTGTATATTTAAATCGATCACACTCTAAAATTACTAAACTAGCCGGATAATTGAAATAGAGAAGAAACCACGTTTTGTATTTGCGCGTCAAAAACCGCTCATTCCTTTAGCGCGCTAAATACAGTTGTACATTTAAATCGGTCAAACTTTAAAATTACCAAACTAGTCGAATAACTGAAATAGTGAAGAAACCACGTTTTGTATTTGCGCGCCAAAAAACCGGTCATTCCTTTAGTACGCTAAATACCGTTGTACACTTAAATCGATCAAACTTTAAATTTACCAAACTAGCCAGATAACTGAAATAGAGAAGAAACCACGTTTTGTATTTGCATACCAACCACTCATTCCTTTAGCGCGCTAAATACCGTTACACCTTTAAGTCGATCAAACTTTAAAATTACCAAACTAGCCGGATAAATGAAATAGAGAAGGAATCCTCGTTTTGTATCAGCGCGCCAAAAACCGCTCAACCACCAAAAAGTAAATCAAACCTCCAAATCATCGTACCAAGGAATTAGCTAAATAAAAGAGACGAACAATTCTCGCCTCGACCGATACTTTTTATTATCAACTTCGATTAAACATCGAAGGAAAGAAAGATGCATGCTAAACCATAGCCACACACCACAACGATCTTATTTATGTACAAAACAAGCAACAACAGCAATTTCACTTGTCACATAAAAAAAAGTTTTTTTTTTTTTTGGTCAAATCATAATCTGTTCAAGCAAAGCTCTCTCCATATTCCGCTCCTCGACTGATCTTTGCTAGCACGATCCACTCATTCTGCAAGTCAACATTCACTCAAAGTTTGACTCATTCGAGCATTTATTTATTTATATAACAAATAAATAAATCAGAATATAAAAGGTTTTGCCGTTTTGACTCACATGCTGATGATATGTCTGTAGAGGGAGGCGATACTCAGTCATTCGCCAATGAGTCCTCTTCGGAGTTTTCCCCCTTTTGTTGAAGAACGTAAACCCTACTTTCGATCCGATTCCCAAATGCTGATCCGATCCGTCCACGATCTGCGTTTCCGGCTCCGTTATCCGCCATAGCCCGATCTCTCCGACCTCTCGAGTCGTCTGGCTCTGAAACTCCTCGTCCTCCTCCGACACGAAGTAATACCTCTCTCTCTCCTGAACACTCGGCCCTGTCGCAAATTCTCAAGGATATATATCAAATCGGTAACAATGCGAATTTGAAATTTGAATGTGTTCGATCTTACCGAGATCTTTGGGGTGCGTAGAGTAGAACGCGGACCGATTGAGCTCGACGATGGTGTTTAGGGCGATTGGTTGGCGAGAGACCTTGTTGGGGAGGAAATAGGAGAGGATTTCGCGATCGGTTGGTGCGAATCGGTATCCGGATGGGAGCTGATCGGTGGAAGTGTATTGCCTTCTTCTTCCGATCTCCATTGATTTTTCCATTGAAGGTGAGTTTGAATTTGGAGGTGTGGAGGTGTGGAATTTATAGGGCGGAAGGTTGTGGTTTGGAGTGTGGGGAAAATACTGTGGATTATGGTGTAATTAAGGATAATTATAGTTAAGATTCTGTTGCTGATATTCCGGCAGCTTATTATGGGAATAAATGGGGTTTTGTGGGGATTTCACTTTTTTGGAATGGGAATATAATCACTATTTTTGGCTTTTTTTTGAATTATTTTTTTCTTTGTTAAGAGAAAAGAAAGACGTGAGTGAGTGAACCAAAGACAGAACTCGTGTCATAGGAGAAGAATGTGCATATGACAAAATAAGAAAGACGTGATTGAGTGAGTGAGTGCAATATCTTTTTTGTTTGGGCATAATTTGACAAGTTGTGTTTTTTTTTTTTTTACATTTTGGACTTGTGATTGCTTTTTAATTTTTGGGTCCAAAAATAAGAAAAAAGATTTCTAACCCATTGTTTGTGCTGACATGGCGTGTGATATTGAGCAAAATTAACACCTTAATTTGCTTAAAGGATTTAAAATCTTAAAATGGCCCATGGTTTGTGTTATCTAAAGCTTTTTCCTTATGAAAGAAAGCTAAAAACTTTTCTTAAACAAAAAAGCACAAGAATATGTGGGTGGAACATTATTTGAAATAATGTAGTATTTTATTTTGGGATTTTGATGAACAACCAATATATCTAAAGTTGGGCGTGTTGAGTTAACTCCTCTTTAGTAATCATAAAATTTCCCATTTATATTTTATAATCTCCAAATAACTTGTCATTCAATAAAAACGGTCAAGTCGAGTTTGTTTTAAAACGATCATAGAAAGTATAATAGAATTCTTATCCATGAGATTAATCGCCTCAAATTAAGGTAAAAAACCGTTGTTTCTAGTAAGGAAATAAAAAAATAATCGTTGTTTCTTTTAAGGAAACAGAAAAAAAAAGTCGTTGTTTGTTTTAAGGAAATAGAAAAAAAAATCCGTTGTTCGTTTTAAGGAAATAGAAAAAAGAACCCGTTGTTTTTCATGACAAAAAAAAGAATCCGTTGTTTGTTTCTTTTAAGGAAACAAAAAAAAGCCGTTGTTTTTTAACGGCTATTCTGTATAGCGCACCTCCAAATTGTTTTATAGTGCACCCCCTTCTTCGCCCATTAAAAATTGATGGACGGTCCATACTTGTCCACAAAAAATAGGTGGACAAGTTAATATTGTCTATACAATTTCCATGACAAATACTCGGCCATTAAAAATATATGGACAATATTAACTTGTCCACCTATTTTCTGTGGACATGTATGAACCGTCCATCCCTTTTTAATGGACGGAGGAGGGGTGCGCTATAAAGCAATTTGAGGGTGTGCTAAAAAGATTGACCCTTTTTTAAGGAAACAGAAAAAAAAAACCATTGTTTATTTTAAGAAAACTGAAAAAAGTTGGTTCTTTTAAGGAAACAAAGCTTAACCTACGTTAAACCTTAATGATGTATAGAAGTTTCTTGTATTAAGAAGCTTAGTGGTGGAAGGAGATAATCAAGAAATTATCCATGTTTTGCAGAGTAGATGTGGATGTCCAGCTGAGGTGGATAGGGTAGGGTTGAACATGATTGGACCAAAACCAAAAAAATTGACCGAACCGATCGAATTGACCGAACCAAATTGAACTGAAACTGACGGTCTTAGGTTTGGTTCAATAAATTTCAGGATTTCGGTTACGATTATTTTTCGGTTCAGTTCAATTTATTCAAAGAAAAACCTTATATTTATCGAAAGCCGAAAAAACCGAATATTTTCAATTCAGTTTTCGGTTTAGCCAATTTCCGAATTTCGGTTTCGGTTCGGCTCAGTTCGGTTTTGAACCGATGCTTAGCCCTAGTATAGGGTGGTACAGGACATAGAAGACCTTGCTAGTTTCTTTTATAGAATTGAGTGGATTCATGTGAATAGGGATGGAAATATATTGGCCCACAATCTAGCTAAGTTTAAACGTTGGGTTTTTGGTGTTTGAAAGTGGGGTATTGCCCCTTCCGGCCTCGTTGAAGTCGGTAGGTTTTTTTGATATCAGTAATGAAACGTAATAGTGTCTTTGACACTATTTTCCTCCTAGGTTACATAAAAACATGCTTAATGTATCCTAAAAACCAAAATATTACATTTAGATGAGTGTATACTCCACACTATATGGAATGTTCTTTCGATGACTATAGAAGGACCACACACTGTTCATGGATTGTGGAGGTAGCCACTAGCCAAGCTTTTGCTGGACGTTGAAGGGCCAAGCTAGCTCAATGCATTGAGAATAAAAAAGAACCGTATATCTTGCTAGAATAGAAAACCAATCATGATATGGATTCCAAGCTTTTGTATTGCATTTAGGTTTCTTCTCCTTGCAGAAGTCTGAAATCTAACGATGGTTGAACTTTTTGAATTTGAAATCTTGATGACTAATACTATACTGATACATGGAGAAAATTACATCAACCGTTGAGTGGACTCTTGTTGTATGATCCTTCTGCACATATAAGTGATAAGTTTTTGCATTTCTTAAGGGTGTTCATAAATTGCACTGACTGGTACTAAAACATAACATACCACCAAGTTGGGCCTATCAAAATTTATAAAACTTAACGTTCCCATGTGTTGTTCCACCATATAGTATATAGTCTATGAAAACTGAAAATCCAATTACAACAAAATATTTCAAGTTCCCGGAGAAACTTCAAACACTCAACCTATATAGTGTTCATGCTAAACATTTAACAACAAACCTCAAAAAAAATAAAAAAAAGGGTCACAGGATACATTAAATCACTTTATCTTCAATAGATTATTTCCGACGCCTATCAAATTTGCCAGATAAAAACATTCTTACAGTCTGGAATAAGTAAGAAAGGGCAAACAGAGCTCAATTGAATCTCGATCTTTCAGAAATCAAAAAAAAATTCGCTTGTGAATTCAGCTACATGACTCAGATGACTATTGTGTGTATGTAAGAAATGGCGAAGCTCCAACGGAACTAAGTCATCTTACTTTGAATCTGTCGATGTATATGCACCAGAAACTCAACGTATGAAAGCCCAGCTGGGCTCTTGTCTTCCACCATATATGAGTAGAAGAGCATTCCTGGAAGGTGAAATAAAATAAACAAGGATGAATCGATAAAAGAGTACTAAATCATGAAATTTGAAACTAATGGATGTCACAAAACTATGAGCTCACCTGAAGGGTCTCCTTTCTTGCATAACTTCAAGCTGCAAAAGAATAAACAGAGGTTAAGATAGGATCGTTGATTGTAAGAAACTTGTTACTAACCAGTGACCACATTGCAGCGATATAGCTTATACCTGAGATAGGAGCACCTTTCACGTCGTATCTCATTGATGACTTCATTGAATCTCTTTGATAATTGGTTGTCATATTGCTGCAGCACAAACTGAGTAGAAAAGAAAATGTCAAAGTGCACTTAAATATATACTAAAGAGTTGTGTCATTCATTTCTTTTTTCCACTGTCTGAAATGCACCTGAACAGCATCAATGAAATCATATTACCTGAGTAGGAATCTCGTCGATTCTGGAAGTGCCAAAAAGCTGTTGGACAATTGCAGGATCTGCAGAACCCCCGACATAAATTAAAGCATCCATGCCATTCTCTAGAAGGTAGATCCCTTCATCGCTAACATGCTCAGATGAAAGAGGATTTGAACTAGGAATAACTGATGTCCCGGTTTCCTGTTAAACAAGCCAAATAAAACTTAGCAGCTGCACATAAAATAGATTGTTTGTTATGGCAAGGACCATCAGGTGGTGCTCATACCTTGTCTGCAAGATCGTGCACAGAAATCATTCTAGGACACACCAACGGAACTGCCAGTGGAGCAGAAACGGAAGAAACATAATTTACCCACAAGGAACGGTCGTCAACCCGTCCATCATTTCGCAAACCAGTACTCTTGAGCAAAGCTGGGAATAAGTCACACGTATCACCAAATCAAGCACTTTCATGTAGAATTTGACTTTACAGTAAACATGTTTCAAAATTTGACCGGAAGGCATAATTCTACACATGTATACTAAAATGTTTGTGAAATGAACCTTACACATGATAGTAGAAATAAAAGATTGAAATGAGTGAGAGAAAGCAATGGTCTTAGGGGCATCCTATAATATTTCCTCGATTCCCATGCTAGTATGAAAATTAAACCCAAAAAGTGAGTCCAGATATATACATATGTATACACACATATATGATATCACATAAGGAACCAGCTATATGAAACTTGTCCAAGAAATCTAATGTAAATTCACCAGATATGTAATCCAACAATCAAGCAGGTAGAGCAAGACATACCGAGGGTATATAAAGGCAAACATTTGAGTGCTTCGGGAAGTATAAGTTGGCCAGATGATGATACTGTTGCACAGAACTTTCGATACGAGTGCAGAATGTTGATGCAGTGGGTTGTAATTTGTTCCCTGACTTGCAAGAGTGGAGTTGTCGGGATTTCCATTGCCGCTATAAAAAAGACAAGAGAGAGATACTTAGTTCAAGCCAGGGACACCAATCAATCAAGATGGGGTGTAAAAACCTTGTAAAATATTACCTTGCTTCAAGAAGCATGAAAACTGAGCGTCCAAGTCTGCTGTACGGAAAAGATTGGTCAACATACTTGTACATGGGAGGGAGAGAGTTGTGATGCGAATTCTTCTTTGACCATACACAGTTGTATACAAAAGAGCACACTGAAAAGTAAAAGAGAAGTCTATGGCTTAGAAACACAGAATTATTTTAACCATAAGCATAGTTGCTAAAAGGCAGTCCACAGTGTCGGATTGAATTAAGTTCATAACAGGATCGTATAGATTTTAGTGTTTGCACCATTATCATAATGTAGAGCTACTATTACCATAATACCTTTGCTACTATTGGATCTCATGATCCTAACAATCCAAGCCTAAGACACTAAAGTGATCCAATACTAGAATCCTGTTATTGATAACAATGGCTAAAAGATTATCCTCATACTTAGCATTGATTAAAACAAGTATTTTATGACTTTCTTACACAAATTTACAGGTAGAGACACCATAAGAAGCAAGCACATTAACTAACAAATCCCCTTACCTGAAAGGAAGATTCTGAGCCATCTTGCAGCTTCTCATCAAGCTTTAAGGTAACTAATATGGTTTTGTCACAGTCAATCTGCCAGAGAAAAAAAGCTACATTAAAAGGCCATGAAGTATAGGCTTAGTGATACTCTCATTAACACTCCCTTCATTAAAAAAGACGTAGGTTGAGGCTAGTTTATCTTTAAGTGCGAAGTATACAACAATATATCATCATTGCAAAGATAGGTATCAAGTAAGATTCTTGTTTGAAAGGGGGAAACATGTTGAGAAAAGTACATTAACAGTTGACACAAAATAATGAAATTTTAAAAAATGTAACATGGCTAACCACAAAAGGAATTCATTAAGGTATACTAACCCCAGGCAGATCCACATCCGTTGGAATACGTTTGCAGAAGTTTCCATGGTATTCCTGAACTTGAAGTCCCTGGCAATCAAAATAACCAAAATTTTCAAACAATGTAAGCTAACCAGTCACGCACACAAGTGATGAATGCATCAGATGGGATTCTTAGATCAGTTAAGCAAGTTGAGGGGGAAAGCCATAAAATTTGTGATTGACGAAGAAGTCAGATAGATAGAACCAGAAAGCTTAAACATCAACAAACCTGGCTGCACCTCACACGCATGACTGCTTCGAAACCTTGAGGCCTTGTGACATTCCATCTTAGATCATTGTAAAGCTTTGCAGTATCAGAGACAGCAGAGAATGGAAAATAACGATAGACCTGAGTATCAAACAGAAATAAAACTGAATTAAATATAAGATGAAGTAAAAAAAGTGAATATGTTTTCTTATTGATGTACACAGCATAGCAGTACCATTCCAGTATTATATCCCGATGAGAAGACAAGGCCATCTTTCTAAGTTATTGGACAGTTAAATTTGAATATATGCACCATCCTACTCCTATAATCCATGCAAACCCGGAAATTAACCCTAACCTACCCAACCTAGCTGGTCATTAAATTTAAGATGATTGGACTTTACTCACACACTATAGATGCATCATACCATCAATTATTTGGTCCAGGATGGATAAATTGAAGGCCAGAATTGGAGTAGTGGCATATTGAAAGCTTAAAACAAAATTTTAGGTTCATAAGTTGAAATCAATCACTTTGATTAACAAGCCATTGAAATTCAATACTATATTCCAGAAGTGTGTGCATACATATGTAATCAACATTGCTTTTTTCAGTTTAGAGCATGTCAGATAGTTGGACAACTAAACAGCTATATACACAAGTATACAAGAGATTACAACCAAGGAACAGGACCAAGCATAAAAATTGTAAGACAATTCTTATAAGGGTAACAAATCAGATGCAATCTACCTTAATATTAAAAGTCTAGCATATCATTGTAAATACAAGATCAACACAGACATGTATTTGAGATCAGAACTAGAATATATAGAGATGTTCCCATGAATACCTGCCCACCAGTGGTGCTTGACACTACTGAGATAGAAGCAACATCTACATAGGACTGCGTAGTCAAGAAAATATCAACGCAAACCTGGCATCATTGAGATAAAATCTGATTATCAGCCAATTAAATTCATCTAAAGATTACATATGTAAAAAGATAACATCATGCTCTCGTCTAATTGAAAATCACGGGAATAAAGCAAAAGGTAGATACACAAAAAAATTGTTGAAGGTCACCTGGAATTCGGCAAATTCAATTGCCATTTCTTTCAGTGTTTTATCCTGCGGTTGGAGCAACTTATGTGGCTCCTGAAAATAAAAAAGAACAGAATAATATAACCAGCTGCATATCTAAAGGCATGAAAGTTTCTGTATGAGAGTTAAAACATAAACAACATGAGCTTCTATCCAGCAAAGAAAAACATGATTTTGTGAGATTTTGTTGCATTAATTGTAGAAACAAGTTCAAGTTAGCACATAGATCAATATCATGGTTTCAGAGGGTCTTGTTACGGTAGAGTAACTCTAGGTAGAGTTACAAACTATTTCCTAATAACAATTAATAAACCCATTGTAAATGTTAATTGAATAGAAAATATCAACGGTTGGATTTTAATCGATGGACAAGATTTTCACAATTCTAGGTAGAGACTCTACCTTAACTAAATCCGTTTCTGTTTCAGGGGGTATTAAACCAATGGTTTCAACCAATCAAGTTGCATCCCATCATAACAGGTCGTGAGAGGTAAGATACAAGTAAACACGCCATTAAGGTGCCAGCATTTTATTGATATATAACAAACCAGTAGCATCATACTGATTCACTTCTTTTTTATATTTTAGGACTGGTGGAAGATATGCCCAATTTGAAACTGATCTGGACCAGATTTGGCTTATCCCTTGTAAGGTTAGGTAGCTCATTAGCTCCTGACACTACTGCTATACTAATGATTACTTATAAATGCAAAGCAGCTGATACAGCCTTTTTCTTAGCAGTGACTATCCAGGTGGTTCTGAGGGCAGAAGCAAGAAGTACATTAAGACTGAAGGACTTTATAATTTTCATATAAACATGATGATGGAACATATAACAAAAAATAAAGCAAAATCTGAAAAATACCTTCTCTCCAGCCCCAACATTGCTTCTACCTTCAGCTTCTCTGGCAGAAAGAGCAGCAATACCAACAGAAGGCAAGACTGCATAAAAAAACCCCATGTTCATAAAATATTGATTGCCTGGTCAAGTCTTTATGTAGTCAAAGAAATACGTTTCTCTTCATAATTGCTAATGAGTCTAGAAGCAACATGAGTTTTACAGACCAATACGAATCTGATGAAAGTACAAACATGCAAGGAGCTGATAATCAATTATCAATTCATATGCCAAAGCAGAGCATATCTCTGGCACATATATAGTATAGGCCAACCTATACCATACATGAACTAGACTATCAGAAACAAACAAGACTCATTATATTAGTCTTTTTGGATATATAGGAACAGACTCCCGGGCTTGCTCCGCATTATGTTGGCTTTTCTTTAGTGACACTAAAAGCAAGAAATTAAAGGCACATGTCCTCATGGAAACATTGACTACATGCAACCAAATTCCACATTGACATTCTAGAAGGTAGAATATCCCTAAGAGATTACCTGACTGAAATACCAAAAGCTTTCCACCTAAATTCTTCATTGCCAGATATGCTGCCTGCAGAAGATATTCCAGCAAAATTAAACACACAATTTAGAAAGATAACATGTTATAACACATAAGACACAAGGTTATCATAAACAAAAAAGAAATCTTTCTTAGGCGTAGTCAAGGATACCTATTTTTCTATCAATCATGAACCTAAGAAATTGAGGACAAAAATTGCTACATGGGTTTGCCTACTTTATAAGACCATTTACCAATTAAAAAAAAAAGCATACAGAATTAGAGATGCGATTATGGATGGAAGAGCTTTACCAGGACCCAAAAATGAGTTAAAGATCACATATACCAGGAGATGTTGCAAAAGAATGAATACTCAAAACAACATATATCAATATATTTGCAATTCTTACTTTGATTGCTGCCCCAAAAGCAGAATCAGCAATCTTGCTACTCTGAAACATGGTTGGGATGTTCTCCAATAGCAACTCTAGATGTTGTCGACACTGAGTTCACAACAAAATACCATATATAATGGTCAGGAATTGAAAAGAAGGGAAATTGAGAATAATAATGACGGTGAACTGGAACTGAAATCAATGGAATTATGTTGACAGTGCAGATGAAAGTGCTAAAAATATATAGAACTTATACATTAGGAGCTAACCTCAGAAAGTTGAACGATAACATCAGTTTGAAGGGGAGTATAAACATCTTGCACATCAGGAACTATGAGCATCAAAGGCTGCAAATTATCAGAAAATAAAATTAAATACGTTAGAAACTCCCCACACATTTAATGAATTACCTTTCAGAGTAATTGAAAGCCAATCCCAAATTTCTGTTCTTATGTAGTTTGTTTTGTGCTGATTGTTTACTAATATTTTACATGTGGAAAGAATGTGAAATCTGGTATTCTTCATCATTCTTACCGGCAATGCAAAAGTTTTCAATTGGAAACGTGGTCAATAAATTGAAACAGCCAAATTCTTCATGAACGTATTCAGATTAGTACACACATAAATGAAGGTAACCAGAGAATACCAACCTGCTGTAATGCACGTTTCAGATTGTAAAAATGTATTGTTGAATCAAAAGTTGCGATGCCCACAAAAGTCCTAGGTCCTTCCTGCATCAGAAAATAATATGGAAAATAAATCATCTTTCAAGAGCTACAGTATGCCCTTTCATTTTGTAAATGCATGCATATGACTCCCTTTACTCAAGAATATAGAAAAGGAAAACAGTTCAAAATCCTTTTCACGACAAGTAAAAGTCCAACAATCTAAATATTGTACAGCAAGTCACCTTGCAGCTTAAGATAAACAGTGCAGTAACATGAACAACGAAACATTCTTTTGCATCAGAGAGAAAAAAAAATACTCCAGAAACCCCTAGGACACACTTCTACCCCTATCAATACCATCTTACATCCTCTCCAGCTAAAGCAATCCAAACAATGAAAACTATCAAGATCCATTTCTCATCCTTTCATGTTGAAACATGACATGATAACAAGAATGTAAAATATAAAAGTTACAGTTTTTGCATGTGTTAAGAGAATGAACTACATTTTCTACAGTGTCCATATTTGAACGAATTAATATTGATGACACTATCTTGTCATAAAATGGATTTTATCCACACAACATCATTTTAATCACCCCTATAATAAGTAACCAATTTAGTATGTAACAATACCCAAATTGATGAATGCTACATAATAAGAGTAAAGCAATTGTTGATTAAACCATCTGTGCAGCTTTGAACTTACCGGAAGATCAGAAATGACTTGATTAATGGCACTACAAGCTGCTGCAGTGGCACCTGTTTGTATTGCATTCATGGATACATCAACAAGGAAGAAGAAAACAGCAGGCATTGGATCACGCACCTGAAACAGAAGGTGAAAAGATATTCAATACTAGTCACACATAATTGGATATAGATGTTTTTAATCACAGATTTTTAAATGTAAGAACTGTACGTTGGAAGGATATGCTATTCAAAATAAGGGCAACCATTATTTGTCTAGCTGAATCTTTACATATCAGATGCCACATACACTAACGATAAGAATTGTAGAATGGGAAAAATTATGGTCTTACCATGAATTCTTTGGAAGCAACAAATTCAACTGTCCCTCTGCATAATTCGGGTCTTTCATCAGCATCTCTACGCCGACCATCAGGTCCTAAATTACAGTGATAGTCACGTGGCGTTTCATCAGTGTGCCCTGCAAAGAGAAGGGACAAAGAATAAAATTAATCAATAAAATAAGCTCACACAAACGAACTACATATGCATTTTACAAGACTAACGCGTGAGCTATGAGAAGATAATGGTAATAATCCCTAGCTTGACATTAATTCAAGTCTCAGAAGCCCAAGTAAAGTGAATGATTCCTAACATAAACACAGACTCATGTTCTCAGCTTGTTCAATTGCCACATCCCTGTACTAGAAAACCTAGTGCTATAATGCCTAGTAGTGAGTGTGTAGGGACTGTTGCGGATTAGTTACTGCCATCATCGGGGCACTTTGATTGAGGAAAATAATGGTGACATGTCCCAGTAGCAGTTTATAGTTCCTATTTTCTTTGGAGGACAATTAATCCTCTTTAATGCAACTTTGTTTTGTCTCTTGTTATAGCAAATTTTACCTTTTATCTTACAAATAATATACATAGAAGTCAAACTGCAGTGCTCTTTCTCCAGAAATGAAACATGGTAAATTTAACTAAAACAAATCAACTGATTTTAAATACACGCAACTGAGAGACACATGCTTACCGCAAAAGTTACAAATGAATTTTCTTCCCTGATCAATAAATCTCATGAAAGGATTTATATAGCCTTTGCAGCGTGAACAACGCACTGGACCACCTTCCCCAAAATCAACTACCTGAAAAGAAAAAGTTTTAAGAAAACAAAGTCAATGTTGAACATCAAGCAGATTGCTAACATACTGTTTGGAGACACCCCAACTCTTTTAAATAAATATACGTATGCTCCAATGACAAAGGAACTATAGCCCAAAGTGTCCTGGACAGTCCATCTATTTTTCTTAAATTTTTTAGAACCTAGGCTAAAACTCAATAGATGTTTGTTATTCTAGTTTCTTTCAATGCCAGGCAAAAAAGACAGTAAAACCAAGATAAAAGTTCTGCCACCTGAATAGGCTCCTCGGACGGATGTGGAAGAGCTAATGGCTGAACCAATAGAGCCAATTGCATTCCAGATGTAGCCAAAAGATCTTTAGTACATGGGATCTGTTAGATAACCAGTAAACCAATTATTGTAGACTGCAGTGACAAAAAAAATTCATCTCCATTTTATTCTCTCTTTACAATAACAAGTTACCTGGTTAACTGTACACCTCATGTAACGAGGGCTGCAGTTTCCTGTGTCCCTAGCAATGTATTCACTTGTAGCAGGCTATAACATCACATGAGCACAACATACAAAGAAGAAAGCAACGATCAGCTCATTATCCCATGGAACCACAAAAATTGGTGAAAGGAAGAATAGAAAGAAAAGCTGAGGTGGTAAAAGAACAAAAATCAAATATTGCAATGTATTTGCGTTTGAATGATTCTGTAAAATCAAGTATAGCATACCGGAGGAGGATTGGCCTGATTGTTTTGCCGAGTTTCATATATGAGCACTGATGAACTCGGAATAGGGCGTGGGATTTGATTTGGATCAATTTTGCTGGGTCCACCCATTGGACCAGTCTGGCCCATAGCAGATTGACCAATGTGTTGATTTGGCATAATCCCTGAGGTTCCAGGAGGTGGTGCAGAACCAGGAAATGCTAAAGAAGCCTGAAGAACAAAGTTCGACTATCAAAGGGGGAAGAGGGAAATAAACACAATCTTATAGTCTAATTCAAATGAGATTTTCCTAGTTTCCAAAGAGGCACCTAGCTTTGTTTCATATGACCAACTCTAAGCTAGAAGCTCAATCACAATTGAAAACAAAACCTAAGTAAAGCATGCCTAATTTGTGGGCATAGCTTACCTACCTGATGTTGTTGTGTCTGCCATGGCTGTGACCCAAAAGGAGCACCGACTGAAGGCGGCAAACCTTGAGATGCGACAGAAAAGGGAGAAGCTGGCTGAGGTGGAGTGCCTGGAGGAGCAATGCTCTCACCTCTCAGAACAGAGCGCATTGTTGGAGCCCTCATAGGAATCATACTTGGTTGTGGCCCAGATGGTGGCTGCTGGTAACTTCCCGGAGGAGGAAAACGAGGGACACCTTGCAAATTTCCTGATGGCCCATTAACCATCGAGTGAGGCGTTGAAGACGGGCCAGCAGAGAACGGAGGAGAGCCAAAGCCACTTGGCTGACCACTTGAAGGTGGCGGTGCAACCATAGAGCTAGGAAGTGCAGACGGACGGCCCCCAAGAGGAGGTGCCACTGCAGATCCACCCATGGGAAAAGATCCTTGCGGAGGAGCTCTCATGGGCATTGATCCTTGTGGAGGAGCACCCATGGGCACAGATCCTTGTGGAGGAACACCCATGGGCAATGATCCTAGTGGAGGAGCACCCATGGGCAAAGATCCCGGCGGAGGCCTGGAGACAAATGAAGGAGGTTGGCTTGCTAAGGGAGCAGAAGAGGGTCTACCGGGTTGGAAGTTCGGAGGTTGACCAGAAGGCATTTGCTGAGATCCCACTGGGTTTACTACTGCCCTAGGAACAACACCTGGTGGTGGAGGTCCCGGCCTGGAGACAGATGAAGGCCCAGGAAAACTAGAAGGAGGCCCAGAAGATTGAAAAGGAGAGGCCTGACCTCCAAAAGGTGGCCTAGCAGGACCATGTCCAAATGAAGATGCTGGTGCAGCAGTACTAGGAGGCTGGTTGATGTTTAAATTCTGAAAATTTTGGGGCAGTGATGAATCTGGGGCTCTCTGGAGATTAGGGTTATAATTGGCGAAAGGAGGGCCTGATGGTGGATTACCAGGTCTAGGTGCCCCTGGAGGAACAGGAGCAGACATATTTTAGCACTTGTAGACTTTAAACCAAGAGATCTTGTGTGCCTTCAATTTCACCTAGAATTACAAAAAGATAGATCATCCATCAACAATTATACTAGCAAAGGCAACAAAAACCAGTCCATGATGTAATCTATATAAGAGTTCATCCAGGAAGAGCAAATGGCACAGACATAACAACAACAAATATGCAATCAAACTCATGCTTCCAGCATTTCAAAATACACCTGATTTGTCAATGCCAGAGGTAGTCAAACAATCATTGTTAAAGTTACCAGACTATACTGAAAGCTTAATTTTAAAGATCATCACTAACTCAATAAAAGTATACGCCATAAGCGTGGTATTTCAGCTTCACAGCTATCTCCCAGCACATATAAAAACCCTAAGCACTACGATTACACAGCTTCCTCCTGGCAAAGTTGCAAATGCACAACAACCAAAACCCCAAACTAAAACCTCTAGGCATAAACTATTTTGGAACATCAAATCTAAGCATTATACTTTACAGAATACCTAAATCTAAGAATCCGATTACGATTGCAAGCAACCGAACCATAGAAAAACGGACTTCGTGATTGTTACATCTCCGCATAACAGGCATATCAGGCAATTCAGGGATTTTGAAGCGACAATAACATATCAAGCGATTGATGAATCTCTAATCGGAACTTCAATTGAAAAAAGTGCCATGGAATCCACAAGAATAAGGATCGCGCTCAGCCAACTCAACCGGATCCACAGCTAAGGATCGTCGAAGGAAAACCGTGTACAATTTCCAATCAAAAACCCTAAGCACTGCGATTACACAGCTTCCTCCTAGCAAAGTTGCAAATGCGCAACAACCAAAACCCCAAACTAAAACCTCACGGCATAAACTACTTTGGAACATCAAATCTAAGCATTATCGTGAACCAAAATTGCAAGCAGCGATACACTTTACAGAATACCTAAATCTAAGAATCCGATTATGATTGCAAGCAACCGAGCCATAGAAAAACGGACTTCGTGATTGTTACATCTCCGGAGAACAGGCATATCAGGCAATTCAGGGATTCTGACGAGACAATAACATATCAAGCGATTGATGAATCTCTAATCGGAACTTCAATTGAAAAAAGTGCCATAGAATCCACAAGAACAAGGATCGCGCTCAGCCAACTCAACCGGATGAAAAGCGTGCACAATTTCCAGATCGGACGAATCGGAAGACGAAGAGGACGGAGCAAAAACGTACCTGCAAAGGCTGGAATCGAAATTGCACCGGATCCGAGAATTGGGGGCCGGGGATGAGAAGATCGGACAGCGGAGATAAGACGGGGGGATCTTTGATTGTTGGTGAAGATGCGGGAGAGTGTTGTATAACAGGCGACTTGAGCGAAGGGGAAGAGAGAGAGAGAGACGGTGAAATACTAGGGTGTAATTGCGAAACTAGCCCACCAAACGTAACAATTTGTACAAAATCATCTCCTGAATAGCATTTTGCAGTAACCGACCCAACATATAAAAGGCTTGCTATACTTGCATTTGAAAAGTATATTTTTTCTAAAAATATATTTTTTCTATCTCAAAATTAGTAAAATACTAGCAGATGACCCATACCTTGTACGGGGGTGTTATTTATTTATTTTTATTGCTTTGTTTATGAATTTACTTTAACAATTACAAATATTATCATACATATACTTTGTTTTAAAATGATGCTTATTTTCTGGAGTATAAAATGACATAGTTCTTGTATATCATCATATATATGAATACATTTTATTTATATAGTTACTTTTTATACATACATAAATATTAGACTTGTCAAAAGCTGATCCGAGACCCGGAAATTTTGGGTTTCAACCCGAAAAAGTTAGACCCATGACCCAGTTTCAACCCGACCCGATTGAAACCCGAACCCGTTGGGGTTTAAACCCGAACCCATTGGGTCGGACCCGATTTTTTACAATTTGAATTATATTACAATATATAAAATTTGTTTTAGAAAATTATATTATATTTTATGATCAAAATATTTAAAAAATATTTTATTATTATATTTTGTTATTATATTTTATTATTTAAATAATATTTTATTTAAGTTTTGGTAAAAAAAATTGATACTCTTGACCCGTTGGGTTGACCCGACCCAACCCAAAACCTGAAAAAACCCGACCTAGTTTGACATGTAACCCGATTGACCCGAACTCAACCTGAACTCAAAACGACCCGACCCGATCGACAGGTCTGATAAATATATATATATATATTTAAATAATTGAGGAAGAATGACATAAGATAAGATGCGTTATTGCATTTTATTAACAATTGATACAAATCTTTTGGTATTTAATTAAATTATGTAAACTAACTTTTATAATAAAATCCTTAAGTTTAAACAAAAAATCAGATTAATATATTATAATATTAAAGATATAGATAATATTTAATAAGTTATAGAAAACCAAATTATCTCGTATATATGTTATTGTTTTTTTAAAAGTAATTAAATAATAAATATATAAATATGTAATGAAAATGTTAAGGAATTATTATCTTAATTAAGAAATCAATCTTTTTTTCCTAAAGCGTAATCACTATACAATATTAGTGATATATATGGTAAATATAACATCCACTTTTTATTGATATTTTTATATGATACAGTAGTAAAAATGTATTTAATATATTATTTTAATAGAATGAATATTTGTCTTAAATGTAGTGGTAAAACTTTCTACCATTGATGATTTTAAAAAATACCATAATAAAAATACGAAAAATAATTTAAAGTTAATATGATATTTAACTAAATGGGTAGAATATTATGATTATGATTTATAGATTATGACGAAAAAAATATTTTTTGAAATAAAAGGTTTATGATAGATTTATGTATTAATTAAATGTGTACAATGATAAGATAGAGATTTATAAATTTTGGATAGAATTATTAATTAAACGAATCAAATTCTAAGATAGAACTAATATCTTAATTAAGCATGTATAGATTATGATAAAATCAAAATCTAATAAGATAAGTTTTTTAAATAAGGGGGTGATGTGGCGGAATATGGTGGCGGAATTTGCTTCCATATTAGTGCATAGTAATAGATAACTAGATTTCACGTATTTTGAGAAAAAAAAACGTACTTTCAAATAAAAAGTATTTTTAAACAACAAGTATAGCAAGGCAAAATTTGCTCGCGTTTCGCTTCTAACAAAATGATATGCAGTATGTAGACAAAGACGCCCGCCTAGTGTTTAGACGATCTAGAAGGACGTTAGTTGACACCTTTTAAGCATAGGTATAGACTAAATGAGATTTAAAATGGTAAATTCAAGCCTATAATTTTTTAGATCACAACCTCATGAATAATCTATACTATATATTAAAGCCGGAGAATTTCGAGCCTCCACGTTAATTCTGGCCCCACTTGATTAACAATTTTATAGGTTTTATTTTTACTGATCATCTAATCTTTAACTTTATCTTTTTTCTTACCCATCAAATATCTATCTTTAAAGGCATATTATTTAGTATATTATAAAAGCCGACCGTTTTTGAGCCACCACGTTGGTTCTGGCCCCACCATATATTTAACCAAAATAATTTTTAAAGTCTTGTAATTAACTACCATAATTTTACTTCGTAAATTTTTAATCTTTTAATTTAACCACCTTATCAACAATATCTATCCATACAATATCTAGCCGAATATACCGTATGTAAATAAACCATATACAATATCTATCTATATACAATATTTATCCGTAAAATTAAATTTTATAAAGCAATTTGTTCAACATACTCTAATATCAAAAAGATAAACCCCAAATTTGAAAGTTGGACCCATATCAATACACTAACCACCATAAGTTGGAAATATTAATATCTTTCAATAAGAACCAAAATCAATACTCCAACTAGGATATACTCCGTATTCAGATAAGGGAAGTTCAAGTAACGTACTATATACCCATAATTCCCTTAATGTAAAATGACGTTACTGATCTAACACTTTTTTTTTCTTCTATCTTTAATTGAAGGTTTTGTGTTATTTCATGTACATACGTTCATTGACAATACGAATATTTGATTTTAAAAAAAGCTTTTATTTATGTTATTTCAATTAATCTTATTATATTATTTTTATTATCTATTTATGTAAAAGATATGATCAAATTTTCAAATTTCGGTAAGATGTTCTATCTTTTTTAATATATCGGTTATCTTTTGTAAAGTTGATTCTGAACCCACCATATATTTGATTAAAAAAAAATATAGTAGTTGTTATTTGTGCTATTCAATTAATTTGATTAAATTATATATTATCTATTTATGCAAAAGATATATTCAAATTTCCGAATTTTGGTAAGATATTCTATCTTTTTTAATATTTCACTTAATTGAAAAACATGATTCTAATATATATCTTGAATTTTTGAAATATAATTACTATGAACTAATTATATTTGGCTTACTTAATTAACTTTTCAATTTTCAATAAATTATTTTTTAATAGAAAAACTAATTTTGTCACTTTCTAATTTCATTTACTTGAATAAATTTAGCATTTTTAAGCTTAAGTTATTTTCTATATTTAAATAACCAACTATATTTTTTACCCATTATATTTGATTTTTTTTCTATCTTGATAACAAACTTGATATTTTATCCAAATAATAATTTTCACTTATATCTTGATAACTTACATCTTTTTCAATAGTTTTTACTTATTTACAAAATAATCCCACAAATTTTCTCAAATTATACAAACACCCCTTATTTTCCTAATACAAGCATACAAGTGATTATTTTTGAATCACCACATTAACTTTGACCCTGCCTCATGTACAAAAAAACTAATTTTTATTATTCGTATTATATAGGTTTTTTCTATTGAATTTCTTCTTATCTATATATAAAAGATTTGTCAATTATTAATTCTTGAAGCATTATAGGGAGAAATCTTTCACAAACAAATTAAGAAAAATCTTTGAATATTGGACTCAACTTATTTGCTTAATACACGTAAATTTGTGGTTTCCTACATTTTCTATTAAATTTTTATAAACCTTATATAATTTATCAATTGATGAATTTTTTTAATTGTTTACTTTTCAATTTAAATTTATAATAGTCGTTATTAATATATGATAAAAATTGTAAGTAAAATATCAATTTATATTCTTATAATCAAGCTTTATATAAATATATAAATGAGTGAAAAAATTATGTCTTATATACTGTATATTTGT
Organism: Polygonum maritimum; assembly: GCA_963924305.1. NCBI lineage: Eukaryota > Viridiplantae > Streptophyta > Magnoliopsida > Caryophyllales > Polygonaceae > Polygonum > Polygonum maritimum. The sequence continues at coordinate 1,228,567 of OZ002737.1, forward strand.
TTTTTGTTTATATGAACTTCGACAATAATATCACTCTTTTTAGAAGATAAAAAAAAGTTCATACAATAAACTTATATTATATTTTATATATAGTTATTTAATTATAAGATATATATTAATTTATTATTTTTAAGTATTATAGTCGTGCATGGCACACCAGGTTAAGCCAGTTATGGTTAATATCAACGTTAAATATGATATCACGTGACCATTGGCATTAAGTGGTAAAAAAATTATCATTTTATGCTATGATCGTAACTCAATCCATAACTGAGGCTTTGCTGCAACTTTAAAATTTTGGATTATGGTCAATAATTACCTCAAAGGTGAGGTTAGTTTTTTACATTTTACATGTTTATTACACTCTCTTTCATTGTAATGGTATTGTATTTATTAGTTGGATTTTATTTTTCAAATGACTTTTTTAATTAGGTGAAAAATCAAAGAGATCAAATTTGAAAATAAGTAATTTGATTGTGTAAGCTCTTATTTTGAGCTAACCTTGTAGGAACAATTTTGGAAAATGACAAAATCAACCCCTTGTTTGGGGTATATATCCCATCTTTGGGCCGAGGGTAACTTCGGTCGATCCTCGATCCATAAGTTTTTAGAAATCGGTCTTCAGTCTGATCTGGACCGTTTTTTCTCTAAATTTTATAGTTATGAATATAAATGTCTATAAAAATTATGTAATAAATATATTTTTAATGTAATTTGTTTTTACATTTAATACAAATTTATTTTTCATAATTAATATTCAAGTTATCTTAAGAAAGTATAACTGTTGTAAAAAAATATATATTTTTTTCAAAAGTATAATTTCATATAAAAATAATTATTATTTGGACCAAGATCAGTGGTCCAATCTTCGGCCTACGATTTTAGGATTTTGGATTAATTCCTACCTTTAACATTGAACGTGTAGGATAATCCATATTCCCAAGTGTGCATGGAAGATTTTATCAGTAGCTTAAATATCCGGTGTTAATATCCAAAGCTCGATTATGAATTTAAATCTCCCTTTGTGTAGTAATGGATTTGGATCTTTACTATTACACATTGTTGTCATAACGAATATATTAGTGCTAAATTACAATACTGTTTGTAGATACAGACATGCATGATATGGCAATTGGTAAGTGATGATTGATGAAGCGTTTGTGTGGATTACAAAAAAATAGGAAAAATAGGTCCTTTCATTTTGGAACACCCCCTAAATTTCACCTTAAGACACCCTATAGTAGTATAAATTAAAATTGAATCAAAATTACATCCCAAATCACATTTTATTTTCTTCCTTTTCTCCAAACACTCTCTTATTCTTTTCTTCCCTTCTTCCTCCTCCTACTCCTCTTCTTCCATAACATCAATTTCTCCATTCAAGCTTCTTCAACAACGAAAATTCACATCAAATCTAACAACAAAATATGTATTCTTATCGAATTGCCCTTTGAATTTGCTAAAAACGTGCTATATATATGGATGAATCTCCATTTCGAATTTGTTTAGTTAGTTTTTAGGGTTTATGTGTAAAATCGAAAATTGCTCCATAATACCACTCGAATCTTAACAAATTCATTCTATAATAGTGCAATATCACTAGATTTAACGTTTGAATGCAAAAAAAATGGGCGAAATCGGTGCTCGCAAACCTCCGGCGAATTCACGACTCGAGGTTGAAGACGACTCAGCCGTTATGGCCGTGGCGTCGCGGGCCGTTACGGCCGAGGCGTCCCTGTTTCCACTTGAACTTTTTCGTCTTTTGATTATTTGTTTTAGTCAAATTGTTTGGTTTTAGTATTATAGATGTTGGATAGATCTGCACATAGGAATTGCCGTGTCGAGCTTAGGCAATAGGCCAACTCGTCTCATCCGGCTTCATCGGACAGTGCGGCTGAGGAGGTTGATACGGTTCCTACCGCTTCCACGAATATACGTTACGAGCGGAGGAGGCGTCGGCAGACCACTACGACATCACAATCACAGTTCACAGGCGGTTGTTGCACCTCCTGACAACCCACCACCAGTTCACAGGTGGTTCATTCCGCGTACTCATCGATATGTTAGTCCACCCACCACCAATCTACAACAGGTATAAAGTTGGTGTTTTTACCATGTTCAGATTAGACAAACTCGCAATAACTTATTTGTTGCTATAATGATATGACCTCTATTCGGCTTTGGGTTATCTATCTCCGTGGACGACATATGCAGATGTTATGCCACCGAGTTGCATGCAGGACATCATGAAGGCTTATGAGTTATTGATTCGACATGTGCATGACGATCATGATGTAGATGACTAGAATCATGTTTGATGATGTTGTGTCCGAGATTATGTTTGATTATGTTGGATGATGTTGTTTAATTCCGTTGACACATTAATATGTTTGTTGGAATATTATGTTCGATTGAATACCTAAAAATTTGGTTAGTCACTAATGTTTGCTGTAAAAACATAAAAACTAGGTCAAAACGTCTTATTTAACAAAGCGCAAGCGCAACAAAAGCAAAATACAACGATGAGTTTGGCATAATTCGATAACGTCCATCAATCATGATTTTCATCTCCTTTGAACGACTATGTACTTCACATCCCCATCAAAAGTACCTCGTTGTCATATTTAAGTAGAGATAGTGAAAGAGGAAGAGTAGGATATGAGTGAAAGTAAGTAATGATAAATTATAATAGGTAGTAATGAGGGGTAATAGGGGGTGATAGACGGTAGAAAGTGATTGCATGGTATTCAATGTCGTTTGTTGGTAAAGAACTGGGCCGTAACGGCCGATAAGCAATGGGCTGTAACGGCCGAGAGGGACCGGGCCATAACGGCTAGAAATGCTTTAGCCGTAATGGCTGGATGTTGGTTTGCCATAACGGCCGTAGGGTGCGCTGAGATAAAATATAGGGGGTACGCCGAAATGAAACGGCTGAAAAATAATAGTAACATTGACACATGCTTCAATCTATATATACACATTTAACTTTCTTGCATTTACCTAACAATTTTTTAAGCATATAATTACCTTACTTTTTATTTTCATTCTTTTATTGTCGCCACAATACATAAATCACCAAAACCTTAATACAAAAACGTACTTATCAACCATGTTCATTGAACGTGCTAAATACATAAATCACCACAACATGGACCTATTACCTTTGCACTTGTTGTAGCTCACAAATCTCAAAAACACATCACTTTTACTGTTGGATCAAACCGCCAAATTCACCCTGACGTGCAAAAATCATCTATAGTAACAAGAAGATGGCGATGGGAAATAGTAATGGAAGTAATAATGATAAGGTTTGGCAGGAGGAGCCAAGGACCCAGATCTCGTCTTGTTTGTAATCGTCGTCTTATCTAGCTTCGTTGCTAGATCCGACCCATCTTTGATAGAGGAGTCTGGCTCGTTTCGTGGTTGAGTAACCGTCGCGTTATCTTCTATCTCGTTGTTGCTCTCCATACTCTTTGAGAAGGTCTTGTGTTTTCTTAAGATCAAACGACTAACAACAAGGGAGGATTTATATAGCAAAGGCTGGCTCCATGAGACCTTTTCCTGGCAAGCTTATTTCTATTTGCTTACGCAAACAAACATTGATTAGTAATCTTACCTTAGAAAATCAATCTCATTTATTTTATTTGATTCGTAAGTTCTACCAAATTTATGATATATCACAGTATACCATCTTCCATCTTATTTGATTTGACAATATTTGGAATTTATGGCCCCATCACTGAAGATTTGGCGTATAATTAAACTCGAACTTAGCCCATCACGATTAGCTAAAGTTCGTTACATTGTTAACTTCGCCAAATTCAATAAACCATGTTCAAGACACTTTCAAGTTTCAAATAATTTGTATCGACCAATCAAATCGAAGGGATGTGCAAATGGAACAGAGGATCCGCACCCGGGTTAGCCACACCAAAATGATTCATACATAACAAGTTAAGGCCAACCAATCTAATATAACCATTAACCAAACAAAACAACTCCATTCAACAGAGTTATAATGTTCGTGTTACAAAACACAACACAACATGCCATCACACAAACTGGGAAACAGTAGCAGATTATTGCCAACTGAATATGCAATTCCACTATAAACACTTTTTCCTTCAAAACAGCAGTGAAAAAGCTACATACATCTTGAGCTATGAATACCTTTTATTCATTAAATAATCAATCTGTATGTGTGTTCTTTCACCTGCAGGCAGGAGCGTCAAAGCTGGGGATGGTTATGAATGCTATGGAGGAAGGTGAGATGTAAATGGGAGACTTAACATCCACATAGACGGGTTCGAGTCTCGGGATGTCTCCTTCATTGGATAGTTCAAGCGGTTTACCGTTTAGGACCATAGTTCGGCTTCTCAGATCGCCGTCTCTTGGGGTCAAGTGGTACTCTTCTCTGTGGGGCTCGGCTTTGCTTCCTGTCCAGGCGAACGTCTTCCTCAGTCCATGTACGAAGTCGGTTTTCTTGTTGATCTCACCGTCTTCTACAGGCGAGCTGTTGACCTCACCGTCGTCCACAGGCAGGTTGTTGATTTTTGAGCTGAGGATGTCGAGTGTGAAGCTCGTTTGGTTGCTTAAGTTGATGAAAAGGAGAGTTACTCCGTCCTGCCAAAAACCCGGGAATCAAGCTATTGCTAGAATAACCATTGACAAACCTATGATTATCATAGATTATATTGCAGTTTGTATCTTAACCCTTAGTAATGCACCTCATCATGCAAAAGACAAGAAAACTTACCTGTCCTTTCAAACAATGAGCGTAAGAACGCAGAAAAGGTGTTGCCTCAGTAGAGACGGAAAGGACCGTCTTGCCCATCAGTTTATCCCATAGAAGTGCACTGCACATTACGAAAGAGTAAATGGAAAATGAGCTTTGGGTTAATGAGAAAGAAAAGAAGCTTAAGATGTGTTTCAAAAATCCCTTGCCTGTAGAAGTCTGGATTTGGAATAAATGTGTCCTTGTCAATGAGGCCATAATTCCCACCAATTAAAGTCTGCCTACAATATACTTTCGTGTTGTATGTAGCTGACATCCCAAGCTGATCCAAATACCTGATTTTCCATCCAAGAACATAGATATTACAAAAGGTCAGTTTAGTGCCAGAAGAAGGAAAGAAACTGAGCAAGAAAGTTTTGTCTTGTATCTAATGGTAGGTTACAAGATTACCAAAAACTGTTGATGAAAGCATCGGAAACATGGTGACCGCCACTGTTGTAAGCTCCACCAGATTCTCCAACCCAAGCCGGAGCCCATGGACCATATTGTTCAATTACTCCACGTAGACTGTCGAATGTGCTCGATATAGAGTCCAAAAAGTGAGGATTCTGCATTTTCGTCACGAGATTCGGATCATTTCCTGCATAAGATCAGAAATTACTTCAGGAAACAATACATGTTGTTAGAGCTGTGATCATGATTGCAGGTTTTAATTTCACAAATTTGTGGTGACTTTCCAACATGGGGAAATCTGCATAAAGAAACTCTGTGGTGGTAAGTATTAACAGACTAAAAATCAGGTACCAACCTGGACCCAGATTGTATATATGATGTGTCAATCCATTTACTACATCAGGCCCTGAAGCCTGAAGCATTTTAATAAACCAGTCTTTATCATAGAATCCTCCTGGTGCTAAAACTGCAGGCTTCGATTCCGATCCCTCGTAAAGTTGGTTGATGATTTTCTTGAGCTCGATTATATCTTTCCCGTACTGTACAGGATCAACGCGAGCAGCCACACCATTTCCAGATAGTTCATTTCCTGTACAGAAAGAGCAATAATAAGTGAACGAGTCCGAAGCATTAGGGTGATAAAAGCAGATCACCAATAAATGATTACCGAATTCCCATGAATCAATGTCGTATCCTTTCGAGATAGTGTATTTGATAAGCTCAATAGCATTACTGGAATCCCAAGATCCAACCCAATCAGAACCCTTTGATTTGTGCCTCCCTTGTAGAGCATTTAATCCAAATGTAAGAATGACTCTACATATATTGCATGACACAAGCACATTAGTTGATCCAGCTTAGAGCTACAAGGTTTGAGACAAAAATATGTCAATTTCAAAAGCTATTATATCTCACTTGTTTTCCTTGAAGAAGTGGTTGACGGCATCCCACCGCTGCATACGCAGACACCCGGTTGAGAATCCAAATAGCCCGTCTGACTTCTTGAAAAATGGATGACAGGGAGCTTTTAAACTTGGAAAATCATATAATATCTGATCTTGTAGAGAACCCCCAATCCTTATTCTCAAATGTGCAAAAGCTGCATTGCAGGTTTGCAACCATAGTCATGGTAAGAAATCCATGTTTTTGAAATGATGAAAAGAACCATATCATATACTAACCATTGATCGCTTTTCCAAGAACGGGATGCGATAAATTCTGTAGAAAAGATAAGGATCAAAGCAATAGACAAAATATATGTAAGTTAATTTTGACCACTTAATTGTGCACAAATCTGCTTCATCAACTGAAATTTAGTTAAATGAATTGGAAAAGAAGCAGCTTGAATTGACTCTTACAAGGTTTATTATTGATGAGTATCCCCATGGACATTGGTTATAATCACACTTGTCATGAGGCCACCAATCAATAGTAGCACATATGAAGTTTACACTAGTTTGAGCAATTGGTTTGCTTCCATCGACAACGACCATGCCCTTTGCAATATCTTGAGCTGAAGTTGATGGATGGAAAGCCAACAGCAGAAAAAAGAAAAGATACACGTATTCCATGGCTTGATGATTTATAGCCCTTCAACCATTAATCTGTTTAAGCAACAGATGTAATGACATGATCATTATCATTATTAATGCAAATTTAGCTATTAAGACAAAGATCTTACACTATGAAAGCATTGTATTCTTAGCTAGTGAATTCAACAAAGAACACACCAAGGATCAAATAGAAACAACAGTGAGCTGAAGCTATAATTAACCATATTGAACACAAACAAGAAATACCATACACCATATAACTGGAATCCCAACACCAACCAAGATATATGGTTGTTATTAACCATATTGAACACAAACAAGCTTGTTATTGAACACAAACAAGAAACACCATACACCATATCTTCTACCAATACAACAGGACTAAAACCCAAAAGCACAGAAACTGGCACCTTTCTACAATAATATGGATAAGGGAAACCATGAAAAGAACTTACATTTAATCAAACACTTGGTATGCATCCAAAACTTCCCTCCCAGAGCAACCGAATTTTCCCGGGAAAATCACAGATTGGAAACCAGAAACCTTATTAACGGCAAGAGATTGCAAAATTTGCCTAAAAGATGAGATGGGTATAGCTCAGATCTGAGAAATTTGGGGTGGGAAAGAGTGGGAGGGAAGTAAGAAGTGATTTTGGGGAAAGTGGGTGGGATTGGGAACTGACAAGGCAACAAGAGGAGTAAAGGCAACAACAGATGCTGTTTCCCTTGTCTGCATTTGAGCTTTAGAGGATTGTAATTTAACATATTTTGAACTTAATGACGGTATAGATAAACAGATTCCAAGGAGGATAAACCAGTACATGTGTCTTAAGCAGAAAGTTGTTCAACCAATCCAGGCTTTCGCTGACCTTTGTCGGTGTAGCTTTCCCTCACTGTTAAAATTGATTATTTTTTTCAGGCTTAATTATTTTTTTAATACTCCATTTAAGAGGCAGATCCAAGCTATATTTAGTAGTACTGAATTAGTCCATAACTTTTTTTAGAAAAATATCTGGGGTTTATTTTAACAATTATTCTTACAAGAATGTCACTTTATGAGTCATTGTAGAATCTTTATATGTCACGAGTTTTAACCTATACCCTAAGTATATGGTAAAAATTACTATTGTTTTAACATATGCTAAGTCGAGTTTACGTGGGATTATAGTGAAGGAATCTAGGATCAAATTGAGTTGATTCATGTAAATTAAGTCATTTTTTTAAAAACAAAATAGATAAAAGTTGACATTTTAAAAAATAAAAAGTTAGTTGTTTGTTAATTGACAAAGAGGATGGTTAGTACTTAGTTGTTTTTTTTTTTATTTGAGAGGATGGTTAGTACTTAGTTGTTAGTTATAGCCTTTGTAGTCTTTTCTTTTTCTTTGTTTTTACTTTCCTTGTGACTTTAGTGTTAGTTATCTTTGCTTTTGTTCTAGGTTTTCGGGTTTAGTTTGTGGAGCAGTTTGTAGTTTTTTCTTTTCTTGGGTTGGGTAAATGTTATTGTTGTCAATACTCAAACGGAACACATTATTTGGTCCAAACCTTCATTGTTCATACAGTATAGTTGTTGTATAAAATTAAAATATTTGAATTTCAGAAGACTCATAATTTAGAATAGCAAGCAATTTAGTAAATTGTACTTTATATATCATTTTAGTGCCAATTACAATGGGGAAGAGTGGAAGCTGGGCTTTCAACTCTACAAAAGTTACAAATCTACATTGAAATCAATTTTGATATCAACATAAACAACTGCCATAATGCCCAATCTCCCCTGAAATCAATTTTGATATCTATGGTAGCAAGGCACAAGCTCAAATTGTTCAGACTTGCTCAAAATACACCATCCTACAAAAAAACTCATCTGAAGGGTAATCACAATCAGATCAGCCTTCCAAGAAACTGCTGATATTTGAACAAGAATCACACCATGGAGACCTTGCTATTTCTTGATTCTTTGCTCACAACACACTCCAATACTATGAAATCTTAGTGTATGCGCTACCAGGAACTTTTACTAATAAAAACTCATCATCTTCGTCTGGATTCGTTGCTGCTTCAAGACTCAATGAGCTTTGAGCCTGCAAACAGTGGTCTTGCTGAGTGATACAAAGAGAGAGATAAGCTGCCTTTAAAGACAAAGGAATAGAAATATACAAGTACCTTAGACTTAGCACGGGTTCGTTTTCCTTTGTGAGCACTACTGCTACTAGCCTTGAGTTTCTTAAGGGCCTCATTAAGGTGTCGCCTGGCGAGCTTCCTTTCAGCACATTGTGCAGCGGTTACATCAGCATGACACACCACACACAATGTTCTCAGGTTTTCGATCCTGCACTCACCTGTAAAATCAGAAGATGAAGAAGAAAAAATGTGAGAGTTCCATGGAAAATATTGTATGGTTTGCCTAGACCTTATAAAAAGTGTTTTAGGGAATAAGGGTATATATCATTTTCCCATCCCAAATTAGTTGTCATTATACCTCCTCCTTGGTAGACAGGTACATAATGGTCAGCATGCCAAGCATTGCCTTCAGTGGGTTCAGCAACAAGCTTCTCCAGCCTACAAAGAATATCTGAAGTTGAGCAAATATATGGAGACAAAAGATCTTCCCTGAGCAGCATAAATATCTACAATAGGGGCTTATGGTCAGAAAGTAAAATGTGGAAACAATGATAGTACTAGTTAAGTTGTAACAACTGAAATTGCAAGACTCACAACTTCTTACGCCCGGCCAAATTTGGTGCTGCTCTTTTGATGTAGTCCACTCTTTTTTCAAGTGATAAGGGCCGTAGGTGCAAGACGAGTTTGTGGCAGTCCAGCTGGCAGTTTGTGCAGATGCCCCGCTCAATTTCAAACAATTCCTGAAAAGAAATGTCAGGAATACTAACATCAAGAGTTCAGACAAAGCAAGTATGAAAATGAAATCCCAACTCATCACGGTAGAAAGGTATATCCATAACATTAAACTATTTGTAATAGGTCCTCAGTCCTTACACGGCGGAGAAAACTATTGCTTGTTCGTGAGCGGTATTCTTCAGAACAGCTCAGGTTACAAAAGAGATCCTCAAAGAATTCTGGTGTGTTGGCATTGGAGCTCCTAAACATAGTATAAACATAAGCATGTAGTTCACATCAATTTTTTACAGGAGAGGATAAGTAAACATAGTATAAACAAGCTTGAACTTGTGCTTACTTGCATGGATTTTGACAAAGTTTACAAAGGGGTTCCTCCGTTATGGACCAAGCCTGCACGTATACTACGTCCTTTTTTCTGTTACCAACCAGCGAGACCTGCTTCCACACTGCACCTGGTGGTAAAGGAAGGCTTATTTCACACAAGGGTGTATTCCGCCTCTTACTTCCGCCCTTTAGCAATCCCTGTTTATAAGAAAGAGAAGTAAAGACTAATAAACATATTCATAGAGCAATAGCAGTGAGCTGAAGACTGTAAAAGGGCTGAACAAACCTTATTATCATGGTTGGTGCTTTCACACAAATATAAAAGTTCAGCAGATAAGGGAAGCTGAAGAGGTTTCCTAAACAATTTCCTTTTGTCTACACGTCTCAGGTTATTCCACTCGTCAATGAAGATGAGGAGAGCATCCCGACATTCTGGATTTTCGTTAAAGAATCCAGAAGCATATTTGGTACATCCTGAAATAATCTCTTCAGGCTGAAAATTCTGAGAAAGTGGTTTTGGCCTTGAGTCCAACCCTGGGATGCATATCCATAGATGGATTCTCCCAGTATACTGACTCACCTAGGGAAATGTAAAGCAAATATTATAACACTTCTCAATTTAAGTGAGCAGAAGTGAAATGAGGACGAAAATAGACTGACAACTAATCAGAAAAGTCCTGATATTATCTGAGGGTGTTTCTGAAATTATCAGTAGAATGGAATCAATGGAAATAATGATCAATTAGAACCAACCAAAAAGTGGAAGTACTTGCCCTATCTATATCTTACCTCAAAACAAAGATGATCTGTTTGGATGGAGCTAACCGCTTCAGATGTGTCATCAGGCTTGTGATGAAATTCCTTGTGTTTCATGTACTGTATCATCATCAGTCTACATAATGCATGAAAAAACCATGCAAAAAGAATTGAACTTGAGCACAAGAATACTTATGAAGTTTCTTTTTTCCTTTGGTAAGTCACACTTTGCCTGAGCAGCATATTAATTGGATTATTGCATTTACCTTGTCAGAATCATTGGTTGCTTCACTCTCTCGCATGAAACTCTGTGAAGATTTCTCCTCAATTACTGCTGCATCAGATGCAGAATATGGAGTTCCAAATACACAACCGTCCATGTCATTTGAATTCCCAAAACGAGAAACGCGAGAGACCTACAAGTTCAAGCATAGAGTCAATTACACAAAAGGGGTAGATATACCAAACGGTTCTCAGAAGGCACCGAGATGTAAGTAGGTCATTAGATCTAGTCAACAGCCTTAGGAGTACATTACATTCACTCACTATAAATAGAAAACTGTACTCGTGATTGAACCAAGAACACCAGTAAAATGTCTGTTAAAACACAGACCTAACCAACCACACTACCTTCAGTCCAACCTAGAATAACCATTCTAGAAGAAAACTAAGGGATCGATTTTATGAGATTCTTATAAAGTTGTATTTCAGAGCAAACATCCACAAACACTAAGCATATAGTGAGTCAAGCGAAGTCAATAGTAAAATGCCTAAGAAGAGGATGTTAAAAATATTTCCCCTTGACATGAGATTCAAAACAAGTTTTGATAATAATTAATACAGTAATAGACTACAGAAAAGTACCTCTATTTCTGGTACTGCATCATACTTGCCATTGGTTGTTGATGACACACGAAATAGACTCTTGTTTAACCTTTGCCAACGTGATTCATCAGAGGTGTCCTAAAACGTGAATAAATGTCTTAAAAGGTCGGAACTTACAAGTATCAAAGGAAAGAAAAACATATGAGGTGAGAGAACAGAAGAGACACAAACCATTGCAGAGAAAATGTAAACATTGACTGCTTTTGTCTGTCCTTGCCTATGTGCTCTGTCCTCAGCCTAATAAATCAGATAAAACAGGAAAAGAATCAGTTCAAACTAGAAAGCAAGGGAGCCAACATACTCAGTAATAGCATAAGATTCAAAGAATATTAGGCCTTAATTAAGGACGGAAAATATATTCTTATATTCACCTGAAGCAAAGAGGTTGGTTCCTTGGGGATCTCAACAAAGACAACACTTTGAGCCACAGAGAGATTAAGTCCTGCATACCCTACTTTAATTCCAATCATTGCAACCTTGACCTGAAGCAACAAAGTTACAGGGATTTTGTTTGATTATAACACATAACTAATTGTAGCTTACTCCCTACAATATAAAACTTCTCTTGTCTACTTCTATCTTGAAGTTGAATAAAAAACTAGTTTAACCCCCGTACCATGTACGGGTAATGTGATTATAAATCCAATTTAATATAGATATGTAATGTCAATGATCATGTTAAAATTATAGGATCATATATATTTATTTTCGTATTTTGATTAGTGATTTTTTATCAATAGTAAATCAACTCATAATATAAATAAGTTGAATTTGTTTAAAAATTACTTTATGATAAATATCACGTTTTATTAAATAGTAATATTTATGGGAAGATTATAACTAATTCTTGGTAAGTGATAATTTACAATTTTCGAGATAATTTATAATTTTTGGTAAATTTTAATCAATTTTTATTGGATAAGATTATATGAGATTCTAACTACCTAAATTGTATAAAAGAGGGCCCGACTAATTATTTTATTGTTGAAATGACACGCGGCGCAAATTTTTGTGAAGACATTGTCTCCGCTTTATACTATAGGTAGTATAGATGACATTCAGAAGAGGCTTTTCCCTTTACAAGTAGTCACAATATTTTTTCTGTTAGTATTAAGCATGTATCCCATACTGAGTAATGACAAGGGTTGCTCTTATTCAATCAAAACAGTAACTTCAAGTTCTTTCATTTTTCACGCAGCTACAACTTCTTATATTGTCTGATCATTTCGATTCAGATTAAATAAGTGTGGGTATTTCCTTGTGAGCTACACAATAGGACTAAAAAAATATTTTGTCAGTAAAATGGTATCCACCATATCCTTTACATACATGAACATAAGATATTGGGACAAAGGCAAAATCGAAAAGACACTACACACCTCGTTTGACGATTGAAAAGCCTTGACAGCAGCTTGCCGATCCACATCAAGTGTCTTCCCATCTATTCGAACAAATCCGATCCCTTTGTCGCATAAGAATTCCTAACAGTTTCACATTAATACATGATAGTGATAAAGATCACCAAATCTCGTGACAGAATGTTAATATATCACCTTGCAAGCAAAACTCTAGAAAAACGGGAAAAGAATAGTAAGAATTTAAGAAGGTCCAGCTATTCTCTAACAGAAGTGCTATTTGAGAAGAGAACGTAAAGGAATCAAATTAAACAATTTTGAAAAATCTGGATGTTTGACATTTTCTCACCCATTAGAAAAAACTTGTCTTAGGATATTATTTAGATTCCACATTTTACAGAATTTTATTGTGCTACTTTTCTTGCCTTCCACTATTCATTACTTGGTTCATACTCTATCTACCAATTCTGTTGTTTCCCATTCTTCTTCTCCCTCTCAAAAGTATAGTTCATAACAGGATGGTCATGAGCTTCAAAATACACCTAAAGAAGGGTAAACTACATTAGTCAGATCATCTATGCTATCCACTAAAAGGCAAAGGTCAAACTGATATCATTTCAAGTCTAAGCAGTCATTGCAGGCAATTACACATGAATTATAACAGGTTACAGTTATCAAACCACATAAAAGATAAAATCACTCAACATATTATATATGTAAACCCAGAAATGAATTAAGAGCTTTCAGATTTTTCTATACTTGCTAGCCATTAGCTGGTATGAGATCAATCTAATCTCACCTGTATTTTATCAAATACAATGACGTGATGTGCAAATATTATCATTTTATGACCACTGGAATTCATCTCAGCATTGCCCATTCTATCAACTTCAGTAGTAATTGAGTGTAGGGAAAGCCACTGAAGAAATCCAGCGACCTTAGCAATCCCAAGCTCTTGAGAAGAGAGATTCTTTGAACATTTGTGATCTTCAGTATCTGAAAAAGAGTATAACATAATGCAGTCATATTAGAAGCCAACTAGCCAAGTAATCATAAGTTCATAACAGCAACATTTGCATCTGCCACTATTGATCATCCTCAGAACTCATAAGATGAAAGCACTAGCTATTGCACTTTCATCTGCTCATGTGCATCCATATTAAACAGCATGTTCACATCGCACTTCTTCAGAACATGCTCTTATATCATTCTCTTACAATCATTCCATTATAAATACATATAAACTTGCATCATTGCATGCCTATTTCCCCACGTACATTTTACAGGAAATTGCAATACGCAAAAACCTCTAACATTATGATTAACAAAGAACATCCTGGCTTTAAAAGAGAAGAGCTTCATATCTTGGCTCTAAGATGCCCTTCACATTGCCACTATAAGATAACTCAGAGACGATATTTTTTCACACTCAGCTAAAGAGACTCTCTGGAAAGGTATTTATAATTTGTGCCAAATGCAGCATTGCTACTTACATCCTAAAAATTGCAACCTTATGTTCATATGTCACTTATCATCATGCTAACATGAGAAACTAGGCGAAATGCAAATTTAGCTCAGAGAAGGTTCATTATTCCACGTTAAAAGTATAATGTATACCATCTGCTTTATCAAAAATATCTGAAGGCATATCTTGTTTGTCATCACCAATCCCAGTCGAATCATCATGCTTTCCAATGGCCTCCTTTGCTAATATAATATCCGATTTTTTCAGTGACAGCCTGATAATTTGCCTACGTTTGGGGGGCAACTGAACAAGCACATTCTCTTTCAGGCGTCTAATCTACATGAAGCAAGCAAGCAAAATGTTAGTCGAGAACTTAGTATCACATCTAGTCAATATTATTAAGCTTTTATGACTGTTAGACCTGACTCGTGATCAACACATCAAGCATCACCAACATGGAGCACTTAGTACTTGAAAGATGACCAACGTGGTAGATTATATGAAGATAAATGGTTTATATCTACAGTAACTATCTTTCTTTAGTACCCTCAAGTGCTTAGTATGGCAGTAATCATTTTTTATGAAATCAGTTGAGTGCAACCTTCAAGTTAACAATTATATGTTTTAAGGTATAACTTCACGTTGCAACAACTGTAAAGGAGAATCAGATAGCTGTTTCAGTGCTTCTAGAGATATTTCACTAGCCTTTTATAAGCAAGGGTTTCAAAGTAAGAAGCATAACTGGGGTTAGGAGTCTGATAATGTAGAGCTGAGCAGACGCATTAAGATAATAACACCAAAATATTGTGCAAGACAAGAACAAACCATAACAGTCTGACGAAGTAAAACACTCAACTCCTGTAATCGGCGGCCTCGTGAATAGTCCTGTAATTCGTGAAACTTGTAAGGTAAATTACAGCATTCTTCTTAAGTTGTAATTTGAATCATAAAAAAACATCAGAATTCAATATTCTGTCAGCATGTTGACAACATAGTGCCAACTTCCAGCAGACAACTATTAATACCAAGCATGTACAACTATTAATTAAATCATCAAAGAGCAGAAAAGAAAGTTTGATGCCTGCAAGGCTGCAACACAGCGCAATGTAAGATACAACATCAAAAAAAACCTTGTATACTTTTCTTACAAGATCAGGTTCATATACATGGAGGAACATGAATTCTCATATTAAACATATGCCTTCAATAAACAACATATGATAAAAGAAAGGTCTTACCCAATAAGGTTTCCCTTGAGAATCTTCGATCATTTTCAAAGAACAATAAGTTTTCGCAAACTCATACTTGGTCTTCCCCAGCAAACCAGGCCTAGAAAATCAATAAATAGTCAAAATGATGTCCTTAAAGCAAGAGCAGCATTGCCAAACATATGAGATTCTGCAAACAGCTCACCATAGTATATTGATTTGATGATATATGTCAAAAGGCCTATGAACACCTAGCATGAACGTCAACAATATTAACATCCAAGACAGACTCAAATATAACAGCTTAATAAGATTCAAAATAGGAAAAGTGTCAATATGGAAACAGTCTAGCATCAGTTTCCTATTAGATATGATGCTTATAATACGACCTTGACAGGGAAGGAGTTCCTGAAAGTAGAATAACACGCTTGACCTTGGCTGCCAGATCAAGAGCAGCTTTTATCTGTAAAAGAAGAAAGAAAGGTACTGGTTAACGTAAAGCCCCATTAAACTTTCAACCCAGCAAAAACACACTCACAGTACGTAGTGTAGCACTAAACATATATGCTAAAGTTGGATGATCCTCCTATCTGATAAGGGATGTAACCACACCATGAATGTAAAACAAAACTCGAGCCAATATGAACACATTCACTAGAGGTTGAACCAACAGATATTCAAGCTAAGCGAAAAAGTATCAATTTCTTTGATGATGATAGAGACATATTCAATAAAACAACAGCACAGGCAGCCTGAAACACTGTAGTTATACATTTTCCCTAAATTTTGCAGAAGTTTGCCACTCTACTATAGTGCTAATATAGGTGGCATGACCTACCTCACCAAGCTCTTCTTTCTTCTTAGTACATCGGACATGGTGTGACTCATCAACTATCAAGACAGCCCACTCCATTCCCAGCATGCTCTTTTGCAGTCGAGAAAGCATTGTGTATGATGTCACCACAACTCGTGGAAGTCTTGGCAGGTTAGCAGGATTGTTTTGATGCCCACAGACTGATAAAGCCAAGTGCCTAACATTAGCTGAGGTAAAGGGATCCATACATGCATTATCTCCAACTTAAGCTCTAAAACCAAGATGAAGCTTTTGAATATTGACTTTACATAATGTAAAATTATTGTAAAATAAGTAAAGAGTTACTATTATCATTACGTGAACATCAGCTCATTTAATTTTTCCCAATAACGATTCAACCTTCAACAAAGGAATTTGGATGATCTTCAAAATAATTACCAAGATGAATATCTGATGGCAAACAAGTGGGAAGCCAGTGCTCCAGTTCTTCAGCC
Organism: Polygonum maritimum; assembly: GCA_963924305.1. Classification (NCBI taxonomy): domain Eukaryota; kingdom Viridiplantae; phylum Streptophyta; class Magnoliopsida; order Caryophyllales; family Polygonaceae; genus Polygonum; species Polygonum maritimum. The sequence continues at coordinate 1,245,465 of OZ002737.1, forward strand.
CATGCATACCTCAGGATAGCAGGGCAGACAACTAGTATTGGTCCTTCATCAGCAAAACAGCTAGCAATCGCAATGGCCTGAAAACAAATTTAAAAGACAAAAAAACAGATAAGAGATATTGCAACAATTGTTAGCACAAAACGTAACACGAAAAGAAAGCATTGCAGCAACATGGTTTTACAGCAAAACCACACTACCCTAGACATTGGATACAAAATCAGTAATAGCGCCGCCCATACACTACCTGAAGGGTCTTACCAAGCCCCATTTCATCAGCAATCAGACACCTACCACCCCTCCGCAAACCGAATCTTAAGCCATCAAACTGGAAAGGCATCAAAGTATCTAACAACTTCTTAGGTAGTTTGCTTATCAGTTCTTCAACTTTTTCATCACACAAATGCTCTGGCCTGCATGGAATCCATTGTTGTGAGTCATACGAATGAGAGAACTTCTCCAAAACATTATATGTTGTCCAGGGTATTTCTTCAATCTCAACATCTTTGCAGCTCTTCAAACATTTGAGAGAAACTTCATAGTCCCTGAGCTTATAAACAGACGATTTCCCACCACCATGGTTTTGTGTAAAATGTGTCGCCATGACCTGTCAAGAAGAAAAGATACATGTTTACAAGCAATTCTATCTATCAGAAGACTCTCATTATGCACTAGAACCGCTAACTGACTTGTTAAATTCAAAAACAGCTTCGTCCAAAAGTGAACATAGCACAAAAAGGGAAGGGTTTCCGATTGTCAGTTCCTACAATACCAACAGAACAAATTTTGGCATCTAATTCCCAAGCATATCTCCAACTCCAGGTACCAAATAACTCGATTTGAACCGCTCTTTATCAAGACCTCAATTGCCTAATACACAGCTTGCAAATAGGTTCTTGTTCTAATTCCAATCACTCTTAAGGCATCCTCAGTCCACCCAAACAACTATCACCTCTCATCTTCCAATCATGCGAACAGAGAAAACTGATTCGGGGTGGAATTCATACGAAAACACCATATCTATATTACGAAGCATGGAAAGGGAGAAATTGCTTTACGCTGGAAAGCCATTGCTCCAATTTAGAAGCAACTCTATCGATCAAAAGACTCTCTCATTATGCACTAGGACCGCTAACTGACTTGTTAAATTCATAAACAGCTTGGTCCAAAAGTGAACATAGCACAAAAGGCAAGGGTTTCCCATTGTCAGTTCCTACAATAGCAACACAACAAAATTTGGCATCTACCCAAGCATATCTCCAACCCCAGGTATCAGATAACTTGATTTGAACCACTGTTTATCAAATCAAGACCTCAATTGCCTAATACACAGCTTGCAAATAGGTTCGTGTTCTAATTCCAATCACTCTTAAGGCATCCTCAGTCCACCCAAACAACTATCACCTTTCCTAGAGATACAAAATCTTCCAATCATATGAACAGAGAAAGGGAGAAATCGCCTTACATTGGAAAGCCATTGCTCCAATCTAGCAAAGCAAGTTTCCGCACCTGGGTAAGAAAACCCCTCAACAGCTTCTGGTGCAATGGAGAACGAATCCGGAGAGCAGATTTCAAATTTAACCCGGAATCTTTCGGGCAAACGGGCATCTGGGTTTTGAACAGAGTTATCGCCATGGCAAAGGGTCGATGACAGCGGATTGGGCACAGGCTCGGAGGAAAGAGAAGGAAAGGGGCGGGAAGAAGAGAGTTTTCGGCACTTGAAGACATTCCAAACAGGGTTTTGGAAACTCGACACGCACTCTAAGGGTTTGGAAGATTGTTGTTGTTGTTGTTGTTCATCAAGAAATGCTTTGCGTTTGGCTAGGGCTCTTAATCGATTGGCCTCGGCCCTTTGCTTTTGCTCCTCTGTGAGATCCAATGGCGGTGGATGAGAAGGCCGTTCTTCCATGGACGAGAGGGAGATTTTCGAATGGGGTGTGGGAAGGTTCAAAGAGGCGGGGCGGAGTAAAGGAAGGAGTTGTGACTGTGACTCACTCAATACACAATTCGAAATCACGGCTTCGTTGTTGGTAAGGGCTGGGCACCGGTCCAGACCCGGACCGGACCGACCCGGGACCAGTAACGTGGAAAAATATGAATTGGAGCCGGGCCAGTCCGGTTTAGTTTTGGACCGGATTTTTATATTTGAAAAAATAATTTTTTTAAGGAAAAATATTTTTTATATAAAAAAATTATAGTAAAGTTATAGAAATCATATATGATTAAAGAAAAATATAATATTATTAAGTTTATAATATAAATGTGAAACTTAAATATTAAAAATAAACTATATAACATTAAAATTAATATAGTCTTTATTTAACATTAATTTTTTTATTAAATTTTTCAAAAGCCCTACTTGGTTCAGGGAGTAAATCAATTACCATTAGCCACATGCGACAGCTTATGAAAAAAAAGTAAAACAACCATAATCATAACAATTAACCAGTATGCTTGGCGTATCGGCTCATTGGTTAAGCACTCTTAATACACCCATGAGATACCGGGTTCTAGACTCCATGGTAGAGATTGACCTTGTGAGAAGGTCGTAGGTACTACCACCCCGAATGATTTTTGTAAATGTAGTTCTCCAACTTTCTTTTTGTTGACATAGTGGAATCAAAAATCAATCCTTCTTTGCTATCTTTGCCTATAAATTGTTTTTATAAGAAAAGATAGAAAAAATCATGTGGGTTCATAATTTAGAAGCTTTTATAACCCTTAAGTTATACATAAATGTATAAATTGTTTTTAATTATATATAAGTGCATATACAAATTTGTGATCAAATACATCATATTGATTACTTTTTTCACTCTCCATATTTTTCTATGTTTTATGCTCTCATGTAAAAATAGTTTTCTTTACGGAGTATTAAGTAATATTAATATTATCGTTAATGTATCATGAAAACATTTAATATCCCCTCATGTATACAAATTTATATATGTGATATACATAAATATAGTTTTGAAATGATCACTAATTTATACATTTCTAATACAATAGTTTGATTTTTAAAACAATTGCCTTTTTTATTCACTTTGCTATGCTCATTAATGCGTGACATTAAAATACCCCTATTAACACAAAATTATAAATATAGTTTTGTATTCTATATGAGACACATAAAACAATAATTGTTATACATTTCTAATACAATAGTTTTTTCTAAGACAAAATTTATAGTTTTCAAATGATCACTTTTTGTATTCACTTTTTCGTTTTCTATATGAGACAAAATACTAATTTTTATACATTTCTACTACAGCAATGTGTTCTTTCAAATGATAACTTTTTAACAAAATATATAGTTTTCAAATACATTTTTTTATTTACTTTTTTACTTTTTTATATTAAACAAAATACGAATTGGTGTACACTTCTAATACAATAGTTTATTCTTTCAAATAATCATCTTTTTATTTACTTTTTATGTTCATTAATGTGATACGACCGTACGAGTGCATTAAATATTCCTTCATGTACACAGAATTACATATATGTGGTGTATATATATAAATATTGTAAGTGCACAAAAAATCGGATTTAATACACTTATGAGAGCTCTTGTGTCTTCCTTCGTCTCCCACCTTCTTCAACAACCTTGGTCCTGCAAAACAATGGACAAGGGGGGGACCCCCTAAACCACCACCGATGTCTAAGGCAATAGAGTATTCGTCGAGCAGAGCACACAGATAAGAGAGAAGAAATTGCGAAAAGGTAGAAAATATAAGATACCCCTCCATACATTGCGAGTCCATATATCTATAATGGAAAAGAGAGGGTCAAGCGATAATTTGGAAAAGAGAGGGTCAAGCGATAATTTGGAAAAGAGAGGTTCTAATCTCGTAAAGGAGTGTTTTTTCTCGCCGGATTAAGTTAAATCTCGTATTCTTGTGATGGGTACTTCGTATTATACTTGGTTCGTTCCAAACGCCATCTTTCGGTTCTACATAATCTAGCGTTCTCTACTAATTCGATTTGCTAACACAAACTCGACATTGAAGAATTGTTATATAAATTAGATCCGTTGCCTTGTTATAGTTCTTTTCTTTAGTTCCTTAATTTTCATGTAATTAGTCTTAAAGGCATAATGAATTGAAAGTACGAGTATGATTTGAATCTCGAATGGGTGAAGAGGGAGTAGTTGGAGGTGGATAACAGGAAAACATGGAAAGGGAATGGAAAATCAGGAGAGCCTTTAAAGATATTGCCAATCTTGTCACTTTAAGGGCACCAGGAGTAAAGCCAGATGTTCAGATCTCCAGACAGGTTACAAGGCCAAGCAACAACCAGGATCTCTGATTGATAACAAGCAGGTTTTCAATCTTATAAAGCTATCTTGGTTTTGAACTAGCTTGGTGTTTTTAAATTCTTTGTTGACTATTGCGTTTTTGGTTCGTTTGTTTTGTAAGAAATCTGAGAATGTTGTGAATGGTGCCCAACTTGTGGCCAATAGGGTTTTGCCACTGGCAAAACAGAGTGTGGCTACAAAGCCAAAAACTCCACCAGGAAGTGACTGCGGTTAATTTACCAACTCTTAAATATATAGATATAGAATTGGGGGAAACATTAAATAAACGTATAAAAATACTACTTAAGAGATTTATATAGATAAGATTGCAATAATCACTAAGTGGAGCATTTATGGAGGACACCTCCTAAGTCTATAGCATACGAGGGCGATAGTTTTGGAATCCAATAGTCAGAGGAGGATGGTTCATTAACCCAACTACAGGGGTCCAAGATACAGTCATGGTGTATAGTGCAAGCGTAGGATTCTTTTTTGCCATATCCCATAGATGGGGAATCAACTCCACTATCTCCTTAGGTTTTACATATTTTCTATTGATAAATCTTTTGACAGCACAAGAGGACATGGATGGTTATGATTTGAAAAATGGTATCTTTTTGCATAAAGCAAAAATCGTAATGCAAACTTCTGAGCAACAAAGACATATTTTGAGAATGTTGGAAAAATCTCTAGCCACAGAGATGGACCTGGAGAAAAAATTGATGGAGTCAAAGCAAATAGAAGAGGCATTAAAGGCAAGGCTACATTCTTCTGCTGAAGAAGTCCTGTCTTTAAAAGAACAAGAAACAACCCTTTTGGAAAGACTATTTGAGGCTGATAATGCTGCTGAAGTCCTAAAGGGAATTTCAAAAGATCAAATGGGTCGGCTGCAATTAAGCCAGTTTAGTCTGAATGGTGCAGCACAACGCGAAGCTGAATTGAAGTGTAGGATAGAGAGCTCACAATCTCCGACTTCCAAAGATATGGTAAACTCCTCTTCTCCTTTTTATATATATAGGTTGTGTAGGTAAAATAGAGATTGTGCTTTATTGTAGGCTTTTGGTTGACTTTTAAGTGCATTTCGCAATATTGCAGGCTGAAATTGCTGCATTGAGAGAGAGACTTTTTCTTGTAGAGCACAGAGATGAGAGTGCTGAGGTAAAGTGCAAAACACTGGAAGAAACAAATGCAACGCTTAAAGAAGAGGTGAATTATGTAAGACATGATTATGGCCGTCTTGCTGAAGTGGTTGATACATTAAGAAAACAGCTGGAAGAGGCTAATATTCAGCTTGAACAGGCTGCAACATCTGTGGACGCAAGTCAAGAGAAACAGACAATGTTGCATTCTTCAATCAATGACATGCAAACTGTGATTGATAGTCTAAAGTCAAAAGTTGTAAAGGCTGAAACTCAGGCAGATAATGCGGAGGATAAGTGGATTATGCTATCAGAGTCTAATGCCGAGCTCAATGATGAATTGAACCTCCTAAGGGGTAGATTGGAATGCTTGGAGGCATCTGCTCAACAAGCAGAAGAAGCAAAAGTTGCAACAGCAAAGGACATAAATGTGCGAACAAAGGTCATAATGGATTTAGTCATGCGGTTGGCTATTGAGAGAGAACGTCTACATAAAAAGGTTCCCCCCCCTCTTACTTGTCCTTCTTTAGTAATATTTATGGGAAGATTATAACTAATTCTTGGTAAGTGATAATTTATAATTTTCGGGATAATTCATAATTTTTGGTAAATTTTAATCAATTTTTACTGGATCAGATTATATGAGATTCTAACTACCTAAATTGTATAAAGGAGGGCCCGATTGATTATTTTATTCTTGAAATGACACGTGGCGTAAATTTTTGTGAAGACATTGTCTCCGCTTTATACTATAGGTAGGGTTCATTAACCCAACTACAGGGGTCCAAGATACAGTCATGGTGTATAGTGCAAGCGTAGGGTTCTTTTTTGCCATATCCCATAGATGGGGAATCAACTCCACTATCTCCTCAGGTTTTTTGAACAAAGGTGCGTGCTTCACCCACATGCATGCTTCGACGATTCATATAGTTTGTACAAAGTTCACGAATGTACGTATCCGAGTATCCAATTGGTACCAACCATGTCCCTCAAAAAGAGCATGGAGTGTCATGTCAAGTTTCCGGAATTCAACCGGTGTCCCAATACAACCTCGTCCATGAAGGGAAGTTGGCTACAGAAACATACCCCTTTCCTGGTAAACTATCAAACATTACTCGCATATTTCTCCATGATAGCTCCTACGACGACTGTGAATATCATAAAAACCACGTATATAATCTCCCATAAGATATGGGATATTTCTATAATCATTCACATCAATCCAACTCTTGAGGGGACGAATTCGGGGTAAATGAGGCACTGTCGAAAGCTTTGGTCATCATCCCGAGCTATGAAAGCGTGAAACTCCGGTAATATGGAGAAATGTGTCAGAGTAGATGGACGGTCACAATTCAAATTCGATGAGGCAATTTTCTTGGCTATAAGAAGTGCAAGTCTATTAGCCTCCTAAGATTGCAATAATGACTAAATGGAGCATTTATGAAGGACACCTCCTAAGTTTAGAGTATATATAGATAGATAGGGTACAATTATAGTTTCAAAGCCTAATACAAAATGTTCTTTAGTGTTAACCATCAATAACAAAGTGGCGTAGTGTCATTCAAACAGGGTTATTGGATTGTCCTCTATGCTCTCTATTGAGAATATTAGATTCGTAAGATTAATTGACAATTCACAAACAAGTGAATTATAGGGTTGTAAGAGGCTGAAGGATGAAACTATGAAAGTCTAGAGCACTTGAGATCATCCAATAATTTGAGGTATAGGCCTGAAAAAGCAAGGAACTCGAACTCGCAACCAAATTACCTAATCTATAGGGTTTAATTTGAGGTATAGGCCTAATAATGCAATCAAATTAAAAATATGACCAAATTTTAAATAACTTAAAATCACCTAATAAAGAGTATCACTTAATCTATAATTTAAAATCAAATTTAATACATATACAAATTTAATGTTTCTTAAAACTACCTAATCTATAATTTAAAATCACCTAATAAAGAGTATCACTTAATAGTTAATACATATTGTTTTTATTAGGTGGTGTTTATAAATTAGAAAATATATCTAATTTTATAGTTAATTTTTTTTTGCAAGATTCAATTGTTTATATGTGTATTATTTTTAATAAAGTTGTATGTTCTCTTAAAAACCCAATTTTTAATTAATGCACCAGAAAAAACTCTCTTAAAACATACAAGTTTGTAATTTTTAGAGAAACAAAAAATGAAAACGATATTATTTTACAATACAAAGTTTCATTTTGAATAAATTTTCATTAGTACTAGTGTAATCAAATTGAGAATATGGAGTAAGTGAAGTATTGTGAAAATTCCATTAGTACCAATGTAATCCTCGTACCCTACTACTAATGTAATCTCTGTGCCTTATAAGGGGGCGTTTGGTAGGAGGGTATGAAGGTATGAGGTATGACGTTGGGGAATGAAAACCCCATACCTTATGTTTGATTGTGTATTTTTGGGTTTCATACCCATACCTCATACCGGATAGGTATGGGTTTTTATACCTTACTACCCCCTTGGGTATGGGTGGGAATGAAGAAAAAAGAAGTAAATCTCCCTTTAAAACACTTTTTCCAAACACCCTTTATTATGTATGGGTTTATAACCCCATACCTCCCCAACCTCATACCTCCCCTCATTCCCATACTCGGATTCTAACCAAACGTCCCCTAAGTGATTTGAATAGGATTTTAGATTTTAACAGAAATGTTGAGTGTTATAAAATTTCCATTAGGAAGTGAAGTATTGTGAAAATTCAACGGATATATGGTAGTATATATTATTATAAGGTATTGCATAGTTGGAATATATGACATGATTTCAAAGTAATTTAATTAATCTTACTATCTTTCTTTCCAATAGTATCTAAATGTGTGGAGAGTTCAACTCTAATGTGTTGTACTCTAGGTATTCTTCATATGTATAATTGAACTTGTAAATTAACATATATTCAGTTTTAATTAGAAGTGTTATATACATAAATGGATATTCGGTTGAATTATCCGATCCAATCTTAGCTATTCGGATCGGATATAAAATTTTATCCGCACAGGATATGGACCTCAATTTAAAGAATTTTTTTACCGGATATTCGATCGGATTCGTCTAATCTGATCGCATGCTCGCTTATCAACGCCCCGATATGACTTACTTAATACACAATTCGAAATCGCGGCCTTGTTCTTAGTTCAACGAGTAAACCAATTTTCATTAGCCACATACGATAGCTTACAAAAAACAATCATAATGTGTATACCCCTTTCGATGGACGGTAAGAGTTTATATGGAACGTAATATTTCTGTCTAATGATTGCATATGAGTATTCAATGTTCTAAAAAGTGCTAGAGGACCTTTAGGCGGCCAATATGGTTGCCTAGACGGACACCTAGCCACCGCCTAGGTAGGTTAAAAGGTTAGGTAGACAAGGACCGACTAGCGCCTAGATAGGGCCTATGCAGGTCTAGAAGGGATTTTTAGAACAATGTGAGTATTAGATCTTAATGTGTTTTAGAATATATCATTTGATGTTGTTTTAACTATATTTAGTGTTGGATCTACGTACTTGTTGAGGGTAGGGCGGTTATTGTATTGGTTTAGTCTTGTTCGGGCTTTGTTATTTTGGGTGTGAGATGAGTACTAATCGTCAATGGAATAATTGGCGTGCATGAGATGTCACATCGGGAAAGCTTTCTAAGGACGCCTCTCAACTAACGAGAATGTCGAATTAGATAACTTAGACAATTATTAAGGATCATCCGTACAGATGATTTAGGTCAGTCCTGTCTAGAATAGGGGTTATTGTGTTTTTGGAGAGAAATGATCGTGAAGAGATTGTAATTAGCTAGCCAAGCTAGCGTTTTTGTAATCGCTTTTTTTAATAATATTTTACTCTTATTATTCAAAAAAAAATTGGTGTGCATACCAGTCTTCCTCAATTTTGGACTATCGAATTCCACATGTACTTGTCACATGAAAAAATAATAAAGTTAACATATTAAAAAAAGTGTATATGTAAAAAATCAACGACAACAACATTTATCTAGATAGTCCCACAGAAGTATAGGTAAAAAATCAAAACCTCAAAAACAACTCAAAAAAATACAAACCATTGTTTTATATGAATTGGAACAAACCTTTGTTTCTGATGGATCATTACAATCACAATCTGCTTGTTTACAAATATCTTTTGTTGAATCTTTGTACATTGTCCTTTTCAGAGTGTAATGAGGCCAATCATGAAATAGAATCTTATTGATGAACACACATTTAGAAAAAAACTATTTTGTAACCATGTAAATAAATCAGCCCCATTGATGACACTCATATACAGTAATACAACCCTCAACATGCATGAAAAATACATTGCTATAATTTGAATCTAGTAAGAAACACTTGCCCAAATCTTTTTTAGGATGCACTAGCTGCCATTAATCTCCCTCGGTCTCCACCTGAGATCAAAGCTTCAAAGGCGCCCACCAAAGCCTTGACCATATACTTCCTTCTCAATATAGGCTCAAGTGGAACCTCTTTCACAACATTCTCTTCCTTCTTTTCCATTGTTTCATGGCTTTGATGAATGACAACTTCATTGGTTTCACCTCCATTTCCACTCTCTTCCTCTTCAACTTCCACCTCTTTTAAGACCCTTTTCTCATCCTCATCAACTTCACCATTTTGATCCTCGTTTTCGCCCTTTGGACTCGTAAATGTCGGTTTCCTTGGGCTGCCATTTTCGCTCTCTTCCCTCTCGACTTCAACTTCACCCTTTTGATCCTCACTTTCGCTCTCTAGCCTTGTAAGATCCATTTTCTTTGGGCTACCATTTTCACTCTCTTCCCTCTCAACTTCATCATTTTGATCCTCATTTTCGCTCTTTGGCCTTCTAACCATCAGTATCTTTGGGCTACTACTTCCACTAGAAAGAACCATAGTGGTTGCTTTCTTGAATTTCTTCTTCCATGTTGATGAACTTCCTTTCTCCTCGCTCCGTCTCTGCTCTGCCTTTTTCTCCTTGGCCTTCAACTCGCAGCATTCCTTCGCTTTCGTCGTTACAAGTCTCTTAGACGGCGGCTTTGATTTGCAAGGCGCACTCGAATGTACAACCGGCTTCTTCTCCTCACCCTTCACAACTCCATTAACCGGTTTCTTGATCTCCTTAGTGGGCAACCGAGTTTGCCTCTCGAATCCCATTTCCGGGAGAGACAAGCGCTTGAAAGCGGTTTTCTTTGAACCCTCAACCGACATTGCAACCTCCCCAACATACTTCCTTTCGCTCTGCGTTCTTAGCATAACCTTTCGCACCGAAGGATCAACCTTTGTTTCGAAGCCGGACTCGTTGGTGTGCCCTTGTTTGCAAAGGTCATGGCATGATCTAGGCGAGGGAACATGGTAGCGAGCACGGGCATTGATCTTGTCATTACTAAGCTCGTTCTTTGCACTCGCGCTTCGCTTGTACTTAGCATCCATGGCGCGGTCGCTTTTTGTCTCCTCTACCAACATTTTTGAATCCTTTGAGCTTTTGGTTGGTAGAGGTGACATTTACATTGAGTTAGGTTCAAGGGGTGAAAGAGGATTTCAGAGACTGCAATAAAAGGCGGGAAATTGACGTTAATTACAAAAATCTTGACCCGTGATCCGTGATTACACAAATCTTGATATGGGTTATGGGTTTTACGGGACTAGTTAGAGTTCGACCCGTTTGACACATTTGACTTGGTCAAATACGTCAAATGAGTTATTTTTTGTCATTTGGTTCGTTTTATAGTGGAATATATATAATTCTTTCACCATTATAAATCAAGAAATGTGTCAAATACTCAAAAAAAACAGCAAACACACAAGAATACGTCACACAAAACACACACAACATCAAATTTCTGTCACACAAAATATATTAAGTATGAATGTCCATAAAACTGTCAAAAGATGACGTTACATTTCTAATGTAATACTCCAAATCAAATATTTATATCTGTCTTTGATCCAAAATCAAGACCAAAAATATGATATATTAGCTTGTAAAAACATAATTACGGGTCGATCCATATAACGCATAAACTCTAAAAAAAACACTCGTGACCCGGCCCGTAATTTACGAGTCGGGTCGGTCCGGGTTACAGTTCACCCGGAGTTTTGAGCAACCCTAGTTATAATGTTTCTCAAAGGAAGCTTCAAATCATATGATACAAACTATTAAAATAAAAACAAACTCAACAATCTGATGCAAACCCATTTGAAATCAATCTGTGAGAGATCGATCGATCAATCTTAAAAGACTTACCTCGAAAAGTTGTTACCCCTCCTGAATGGACACAAGGGGGAGCAAATGTAAGATGGGGGGACTGCTGAAAGAGGCATGGACAAAATGGCGTTTGGAGGAACGAGCCCCGCCAAAGAAATTTTGTCCAGTTTGATTTGAGCTCAAGTTACGTGTTTTATAGGGGGTATTTGTTGGGTTATGAGCTGTCAAAATACAGTTTGTAAAATCAAAGGTGTTCATTTTAGATGATGGCTATTTTTGGGGACGATAAAGATTGTAAGCTTCTGGCATTTGTTACCCACCAAGAAATCAAGGGTAAATTGATGACCAAACATCCTCATCAATCCAACAAATAGATGATTGTCTTTAAATTGTTGTTATGCCTAACAAGTAACAATAACATGTCATTTTAATACAACGTACCTAAGCATGGCCAGGAGGTTAAAAGTTAAAACGTAAGAATGCTCAATTTTGATGAGATGAGGATTAATGGGCCAAGTTCTATTGATAGCATCATTTGGGCTTAGCCCATGGAAAGCCTTTTAGGCCTACATGTATCAGTTTTAAATGGGCTCAAGCTTACAATAATCGCACATAAAAAGAAATGCATTGTTTAGCTGGCTTTCACATGCATTGCTTGTTCATTTGAGTTGGCCTAGAATGAAATTGTGAAGTTTATTTGGCTTGTATGATAATGAATTTTCTTCGTTTGTGCATCATCCCACATTTAGCTACTTATATGTTCAAGTCCTCTTGTGCATTCTCTGACTAGCTACACGCCTTATGCTGGCTAATGGTTTGAGATATTTGTGCTTGTGCTTTAGTGTGTACTTCATGATTAGTTAGTCCTCTGTGTTTACAGTTTGAAATTGCATGTGTATAAATTCGTGGATCACTCTTCAAAAAGTTAGTAGACTTTAACTTGTGCTGGTTGGTTTGACTAACAAAATATATATATATGCATTGTTTTTTTAGGGCTATACTGATGTAGATAAGGCAAGAATCATAGAGTAAACTCTCTTTGTAGACATTTCTCCTCTCAATAGATCTGTACTCTGTATAACAAGGCTTCCAGCTTTCACCCACTATGATTAAGCCTAACATATCAGTCACTATGATCCAAGGCTTCTAAGGCTTTCTTTTCTAAGGAGAGAATTAGGGAGGATGAGCACAATGACTAGAAGATATACCAGTCAGAGGTCACAAATCCAAGCCTATGTTTTTGATGGTATGTTCTTGTTTGTGCACTTTCAGACCATTCATCTGTCAACGGTTTGAGGGAGAGCGTGATCGGTTTCTCGGTCAATGTCCCAGGAACAACTGCTAAGGATGTAATGGACATGGTCCTTGTTGTCGGAATCCGGGGGGTCCGATACCGGAGAGAACTGGGTGACGTGTCGGGGTAAATTTAACCACTTCGTACATAAGGTCGGGATCCACCTTTCTACCCAAAAGCTTAAGCCAATGGGTAGGGGCTTTACCTTATTTATATACTAGTGGACTTTGATATCTTTGCCCGATGTGGGAATCCTCCAACACTTGTGACTCAGTATTTTGACACCATGAAGGAGATTGGTGCTCAGTCCAAGTCATCTGCTGTGTTCATCCCACATGGACCCGGTGCTGTTCGTGGTGTGGCTACTCAGATTCGCGACGGGCTGTTGCAGTCGTCGGTCGTTGATCCATCTCACCGTTGAAGAAGTTTGGGTAGTGAAGGAGGGTTCATTCAAATGAAACAGACAGTTTCAGTTTTAGAATTAAAGCCTTTGATTTGTAAATCCTGCCTTATGGTTTGAACCATTTCATTTCGTGTGCAAATGTTGCTCTTTTTTTAATGATCTGCATTTTGTGATGCTTTGATTGGCATGAAGATGGTGGTTTTCAGTTTTCACACACAACAGATGAAGTCTAGAGCTCATTGTTTTTTGGTGTTAAGGAATGGTCTAGTTTAAACCAAAAGGGTCCACTGAAGCCTGAACTAACACTTGTTTTGAACATGATTAAGAAAACTATTTCTTAGCTTAATCAAGATCTTTCACTAGGGAAGCCATATATTCCACCACGGTAGCCCGAAAATTCCTTGATCAAAATTGACTTTACCATCACCTACATGATTCAAGCACAATTTTAAGCACAATTTTAATCTGGAAAAAAATATAACAAGCTTAATTTGAAGAACGAATGGGATGGAAATGGAGAAAGATTGATCTCATGAATATCAGCTGCAAATTAAATAGATATTATATATTGTATAGTTACCTTTGCTTTTTGAATTGGACGCCCACCTGATTCATTGATGTCAACTGTTGAAGTTGTGATCTCTGTTTGTGTCAAGGATCAAAGAAAGGGATTCAGATGCAGAGACAATGAGAAAGGAAAAAATTTGACATCCCTCGCTGTCAAAACAAGAAGAAACATAAAGCAAAGCACCCTGAGCAGTTCATCCATGATGTTTGAACTTCAATTTTGCAATAGTGTGATCTTGCTGATCTTTGATGAATTCAGCCAGCACCAAGTTCAGCTCAAGTATTAACGGGTCAGTAGATTAGTTAATTAGCACAACAACATTTCAGCACACGTGCATCCAAATTGATGCTGTCAAAAGATTTAGATTTGCATTGCAACCATGATGTCATCTAGGCTAGAAAGTGATTCATGGTATCAAGCTATAAGTAAAAGTAAAATGCTTAATATAGTTTCATATTCCCAGTTGCCAGTAGAACAATTAGCTAAATTTTACGCATAGCAGCTCACACTATTGCAAAATTGAAGTTTAAACTCGAGCATAAAATTGGAAAATTGGACGAATTAAGCAAATTTCAGTGGTAAGGAGGAGCTTAATCATCACCATTGAGTGTACAAATTTCTCCACGACAAAGCCTAGCAAGAGTGATAGCCTAATTGTAAATCTTAAATTTCATGGAGTGATAAGCTAATGTAAATCAGAAAATTTGAGTGTACAAATTTCTCCACGACAAAGCCTAGCAAGAGTGATCACCATTTCCTACACAAGCCTTTTTTAGAAAATCACACAAGTGTTGTGTTGATCGTACAATTCAAGCAGGATTTCAAACAGGATTTCAATGCAGAATTGATCGTACAATTGAGTGATGTTGAAGATACTCACTGAAATATTCCTCTGGCAGCACTTCCAAACATGTTCTGAACCTGTAATGGATAGATCAGAAAAGTTAATATTCATATGCTTTCGGCATTTAGCTCACCTGAATTTCAGAAAAAATGATACTAAGATATATTCACCTGCTTCAGGGAAAGACCTATCTCTTGCAGGTCTCCCAACTGCACAATAATACCAAAGATAACACAATATATCATCAGTTTGTGGTACATGCAGATGAAGAAAGAGGTGGTACAAAAATTTATGCAAGTGTGATGTTGCTTTCTGGGCTTTTCTCTTTTAATTTTTGTATTACCGATTTCAAAGGATTGGTCTGTCTGAGCTCCATTATGTACCCGGCCCTTTTTGGTCCAATTCCCTGCAATCATATTGGTATGCAGAATAGGATGGCAATCCATACTTTGAAGTAAAAAAGGTATCAAATCGAAAATATCATACAAGTTTGATAAGATAAGACTTACTTTTAGTGCAAGTAGCTCCTCCCTGTCAAACAAGAAATAACAAAAAAAAAAGTTGGGTCAAGAGTCCTTTAATTTTCAGTTTTGATTCAAGTGTAAGAGCATATTGGCTAAAAATTATATAGAAAAAAGTCTCTCACCTTGTTGCAGTATTTAGGAAATCCATATACTCATCTTGAAGAAAGTTCTGATTAAAGGGGAGGAAAAAATACATAAAAACTTTGTAAGAATGAATCAATTGATGGGATTTCAAAGAGCTCTAACAGAAAAGCATGGCACTTAATTCAGTGGAGGATGTTTATGTACCTTCACATTAGAGCTACGTGCTTGAAACTTATCCAGAGCTGAGTCAAAATCTTGAAACTTTTCACGGGTCACTACAAAAGTGTTTTGGGAGGGTGTTTTGGGAGGAGTTGTTTCGAAGAGCAATGAGACATGGTCTTGTTCACTCACTGGGGTTTCTTCAACAGGGATTATGGATATGTTAGAATCTATGTTGGATAAGGCTTTTCTCTGTGGAGAAGTAATTTGGTAGGCTCTATTCTCCTCCTCTCTTTGAGGGTCAATTCCCTGCAATTAAGAGTGTGGACGTTACCAGTGGTGGACGCAAAAATTTATTCCAGATAAGAAATGCATTTGACATTATAGTACTTACAGTACTGTCAGGATTTAACACAGTGTCCCAAGTGAATAACTTCCTCTGAGGAACAGTCATCAACCTGAACAGTAGATAAAACTTAAATAAATCAAGAATCTGAAGTTATTAGGTGTGTTAATGTAATTTTAAAAAGACCATGCAAGAACATCCTACCTTCGAGGCGTTCTGCCATAAAGTGGAGAAGCAAAGGTTCCCATTCTTTGAGAACTCTTTGTTTTACCTTTGGATTCTAGCCAATCATGCAATTTAGCTTTCATACTTAATCTGTCCTTGGGAGTTTCGTGTTTGGATGCTGAAGAAGCAAAGTTAGTGATCTGCCTAGAGCAAGCAACCAAGCTAACTGTTCGGACTGATTCTTGATATTCTCCTGGATTCTATCACAATAATGGATCAAATCTTAGTATAAAACCTCATGAATTAAGAAGAATTTTCATCTTTTAGAAAAAGTCATTAAGAATTCCTCACCAGGCAGGTCACCATTACAGCATGACTGGTCCCTCCAAGAGAATCTTGTAATATTCGAGTCAGCTTACTGTCTCGGTATGGAACTGGGAGTTGATTTTTCTCCAATGCATATATCACATTGGATAGGGCAAGCAGAGACTGGCTAATCTTGCTACTCTCCTGCAACCTAATCCCTGTCCATCTATTGTCTTCATTCCAAATAACAGAATCAAAGTGTGAGAAACATCCAAGATTCAATATAGGAAAATAAAGTTATGTTTGCAAAATCATATCTAACCTGCTAAATCTATGAGATTCAGCTTCCCAGATATGGTAGTGGTCGAAACATTATATCTGGGAAGCTGAGAGACAGTAATCACAAGCACCCCATGGCTCCTACTAGAAGTGTCATTCAGACCAGCCACTTTGCGCCTCTGGATTCCAAGAGAGAAGACTTCCTGAAACTCAGCCATGGAACTCACATGGACATGGGAAAGCCCTCTCTTGTGGACTTCCCCATCTTTATCTTCTAAGACAGTAATTTCCTTTGCTTTTAGTTCGAGTAGATCATAACATCTGTCAAGATACACCTCATAATATGATATCTCAGCTTTACTTCCTGTGGATTCACAAATAGATAGGATTCTAGACATGGCCTGCACCACTAGACCTGGTTGTTCATCAGTCCCCTGCAACAATATTGCTTGTATTATTAAGTTATTCTCAGCTCTGAAATACTGGTCAGATTTTTAGGATGTCAAACGAAATCTCTTTTTTCTTTCTGTCCTTAGATATGGTTCCCTGGTTATTCTTTACAAAGCATTTTAAAACCAAACACCTCATAATACATAACATAGCCAAAGATATACAGATGATCCTAGTATCGCCATCAATTTAGGTCTAGCTAGACCTAACAATTTTCCATAGCAGGCCAAATACAAGAATATACAAAGACATCTTAAAGGGATAATACCAACTGACTGTTATTTTGCTTCAAAAGATTCTGACTCCCTATCATATTTGAAACTCATATTTAGCTCACACACACAAAAAAAGGATAAGGCAGTTCTGCTAGAGAGTAACAAGATATATTGAACTCTAAACACAAACCAGCAACTCTAGGGTCTACACTTTCAACAGCCGAAACAAGCTATATGCTATGGGAGTATCAAGTTTGGCATGCTGTATTGAATCACAAGTAACATATCAACTTCAATGCACAGTTGGATATATATATCAAGGCAGGAAACTGCATAATGTAAGAGCTTCTGTACAGCATAATTACCTGCATAGTGTAGGTTTTGCCGCTGCCAGTAGCTCCATATGCAAAGACAGTGGCATTGAAACCCTGGAAGATCCTAGGGATCAAAGGTCTGACTTCCTTGTCAAAGATCTCAGCCAGATTGTGGTCATCTTGCCCAAAGAAACCATCCAACTTGTAACATTCATTTCGCCTGCACACTCAAAAGTACTCTAATAAAACCCTCAACATCATCATGGACCATAAACCAACTCAAAACCTAACAACCAATTCACCAATTCCTAACAACCAATTCACCAATTTCTAACAGCCAATTCACCAATTCTTCAACATCATCATGGACCATAAGCCAACTCAAACCATAGCTAACAACCAATTCACGAATTCCTCAACATCATAAGAAACATAAACCAACTCAAACCCTAGCTAACAACCAATTCACAAATTTTCTGAAAATTGATCACGCTACCTGCTCTCCTGATCCTTCAAATGGACAGAGACCTCATTCTCCTCCTCGTTGAGGACGGACACGCAAGGAATTGGAAATTCGCCCTTCATGGAGGCAATTTCTCGAGCAAGATAAGGGCGAACTCTCACAATTACTCTCACCTTTGATTCCCTGTCTGAACTCGGGAGTTTTGAAGGCGTTGCCGTTGTAGGCTTTGCCTTGTGAGGTGGCTTAGGAGTCAAACTCGCCATAGATGGAAATCAAGTTTCGAAACTGGTCGCCTGGGCTTCTGAACTGTAAATCGGTGAGTTGGAGAAGGTTTGTAAGGTGGAAGAACTTGAGGAATTTGCTTGAATCAGATCTATGAAGAAGAGATCGGAGTCAGAACTCAGAAGAGATGCAAGAGAGAGAGAGATCAAGAGCTATGGAGAATTTGCGAACCTGAGTTATGGCGAAGAGAGAAAGCGCGGGAGGAGCGTTTGAATGAGGAGGAGGAATTCGCCGTTGGAGTTCAGTTAAATTTGGTCAATGGCGGTCAACAACAAATCCGTGACAAAACCCAACTTTTTTAGATTGTATTGACACACTTTTTTTCCCATAGAGAATTCTTACGTAACTGCTAAACATCACACTTAAATTTTCATCTCGTTCACACTTTTCTAATCTTTTTACTATAATACCCTTAAATCTAATTTTGGAAAACTTAAACAAAATCTAAGAACTACCTTCAATTACAAGAATATACTTACAACAAAATCTACATACTACATCCAACGAGATATTTACTTTACAAAAATTGAACCCACCAAATCTTTTTTTTCTACATTAAATAATATTTTCAATAAAAAAATATTTAATTGTGTTATATATAATTAATTAAGAGCTATATAATGATTTTTTCTCCTTTTTTAAAAACTCTAATCTATATAATGGTTTTTTCTCCTATTATAAAAACTCTAATAAGTTTAAAAATAAATGGTAAAAATGATTTCGTAATAATAAAAGTGTGTCATCTATAGCATCTCCAAAAAAAGTATTTTTTTATATATACAATGCTATATAAAGTTAATTTTTATTTTTATTCGTATATAGTATGATAAGTTTTGATTTTTTTATAAATGATTTCGTAATAATAAATGGTAAAAAATATTAAAAGAAATGAAAGATTAGAATAAGGGATAAATAGATTGAGATTAGTTATTTTTTTTCCTTTTAAAGCCGATTGAGATTTATTAAGGCAGTGAAAATCTAACAAAATATCTTGATACGTGGATTTTTAATTTTATTAATTTTTCTTTAAGAAAGGTTATTAAGGTAATTTTAAGTGTGATGTATAGTAAAAATGTGTGATGTATAGCATCTCCCAATTCTTATGGATTTACATTGACAAATTACAATTAGGTCAATGGTGCTTCCGTGATTACGGTAAATTGTTTGATCGTGATTGTTAGATTAGCAATTTGTGATGGTCACAGGATAAGAGTAAACTGCAATAATACTTGTATGATCCATGCCTTTGGCAGGAGTAATTTGTTTGATGCATAGTAATTTGAGTGAAATTGGGCATGATATGCAAAACAACAAGCAGCCTTCAATTTGCAAATAAAGTATATAATATTCATAATTATTAGTTAATAAATATATGTGATTAATTTAGTCACTACTTTGGAGTATACATATTTATTTCTGTCAGCTTTTTATGTTCTTGCTTTATAGTTTAGTTAATTTAAATGTGATTATTTTGGTCACTAGTTTTAAATGTGCATATTTATTTTGGTGGCGAGACTACATTTTGTTCTCATGTATTTTAAGTTTTGTTAATATGTAATACAAGTGATATATAAGATTTGGTGATTGGATTGGAAATTTAAAAATAATTGTATTTTTGAAATTAGTAAACTCATATTATTATAATAATAATAATAATAATAATAATAATTTATTGATCGTTTTTGTTCCATAATGAGAGAATGTGACCCCCATCGAGATTTCTCTGGCTCCGCCAATGAAAACATGCAAATGAATAATTTATTAAACCTTAAGCAACCAAGTTAATTTGGTATGTGGGTGTTGTCGTAGCCATCAAGGCCGGTCTAATGTCATTATGTAACACCTATATTATGAATTCTAAACCTCACTTTCCTTCCCTTGTATTTCAAGCAACCATGATTTCTGCCTAAATTACCCTTTTTTGCATCATCACTTTATCCCATTGTCTTTCCTTATAACTAAAGACTTCATCTTAAACTTACCCGGGTACCACGTTATCAATGGAGTTTTTATACGGTTTTTCTCTTACGTGTTCTAAGAATACATTGTAAGCGTATTAAATATAAAACTTAAATCTTAAAAAATAAATAATGAACTCATCACAAAATAAATTAAAAAACCCAAAATTTAAGATTTATCAAATCTTTCCAATATTAACTTCTTATAATACACTCTTATGACACATAATTAAAAAATCCAATTTTATAATCATTTTCTAGCTCATTGTTTTCAGGAAATTAAATTATGAATTATAGCTATCATATTCAAAGACACTAGCATATGGGCCATGTGGGTACGTGACGACAATTTCCCTAGCTATTTCCCTTTGAGCTGTGAATTGTTGTGAATTTTGTCTCTTTAGAAATATCCTTTTCTTCATCTTCTTCATCATACATCGATCTCAATTCTTGGGTGGCTAGATTGAGATTTTCACAGACCAAAAATGGAGAAGGCTCTAACAACAATGAGCACCATAAAAGTTGGGAGCTTGTGGATCTCCAAAAAGGCCAAGCAAGAGATTTCCCACCTCCCCGGAGACCTCTCAGTACAAATTTATACACTTTGCTTAATCTTGCTATTTTGATTTCATCTTAATTAATAATTACTCTGTTTTTTCTTAGATGTGATCAGTTTCGTCAAGAAAATGTGTATTATGATATGGGTTTTTTAGCTTATGAATAACCAGGGAAAGTGTTGTTGAATTTGTAGTCAATCTCAAACACAGTGGAACAGAAGGCCAAATGGGTCTTCAACAAGCTCAAAGGTAAGACAACTCAACTTTTGCTCGTACACTTAGGTATCTCTAAGGCTCTGTTCGGCAAGCCATGTAGCGGAGAACGGAAGAAGGGAAATGTTAGCGGAATTCAGTCTCCTTGGGTATACAAGGGTGCTATTTTTTTGGAGGATTCTATCTCCGTTAACGGAACATGCTACCCATTCCGTTAGTGTCGAACAAAGTCTAAGTTGGTTCGTTACTCTTTGTTTATTGAATTACTAGTGATTTTAAGATGAGTTGGATCAAGCTACATAAGTAGGCAAGTCTTTGATAGGTGCCAAAAAAAACCGGTGTATCGAGTTTTTGGATTGTGCCATTCGACATCGTAAATTCCTAGAACAATTTAGTATATTATGTTATGAACTACTACTCTGATTAATCATTGGTTTTAGGATGAAATCTCATGAGACTGGACACTAGAGTTATCTTGTAGTAATGTGTCCATGCATATATATGCCTTGTAAGCAATATCCAATAAACCTTCCTAGGCATTGCGCAATCCCGACTCGCCTAGCCTTTTCGTCTGCCTAGGCGTTAGGCACCTCCTTGGCCTCTCTTCCCTAAGGGGTCACATAACATTTTTCTAATGTTGCTTATGTATAATTTTATTTATGGACCATATATTGTTTGTTATAATGTACTAAGTCCTTGTGCATTTTACCATATGTGTCTACTCTAGGCAAGACACAAAAGGAGTTGCCAGAACTCCTAAGAGACTATAACCTACCAGCAGGCATCTTCCCAAACAACATAATAAGCTACGAGTTCGACGAGTCGACATCAAAGCTCATTGTCTACATTTCATCTCCATGTGAGGCAAGCTTCAAGGACTCAAGCGTTTTGAGGTATTCGAACCGGGTGAAGGCCACACTTTCTCGGGGAAAGCTGTCGGGGATCGAAGGGCTGAAGACGAAGGTGATCGTGTGGGTCAAGATCACGAGTATTTCTGTGGAGAGTTACAAGTCTGACAAGCTTTGGTTCATGGCCGGTGTCAAGAAGTGTAGGCCTAAGGATGCATATGAGTTCCCTAAGGATGCCGTCAAAGTTGATGAATTCTGAGTGTGTTAATTGATTATTGGTCAATTTGGTTTCTTTCATTGTTTGTTTTCAGCCAAAATATATATATAAATGTCAAATAAAGGGTTTATATATAGCATGGTATACGTTCATTTGGGTTTAGATCTATAACTTTCTTACGCCAATGATCACCACAAAAACATTCCTAACTATTCGACCAAAAAAAAAAACATTCCTAACTAAATTTATGCAAACCCAATAAAATTGTATTTTTTTTTAGACTTTACATGTGTAGGCAATATATTAAGTCCTTATATATATACTCTATAACTAACAAAACATCAATAAAAGAATGATGTATATAAATTATGCACATACATATAAAATACACCGTCCTAAAGTCTCAAACCCAAAACCTTATGGAAAGCGCTATTTGAATACCGCCTATAGATTTTTTTTGTTTTTTTTATAAGGAAAAAGATTAGATTAGGTCAAATGCAATGAAAAAGGCATTAGGCAGAAAGAAAAACATAAAATATGCTCTAAGACAAATCAAAGTGAATGAACCTAATATCAAGAGATTTTCCCCAAGCGCTTATCGCATCAGCTCACTTGAGCACTCATTGTAGTAACATGAGGTATCGGGTTCGAGACTCTAGGCGAGCTTAAATAGTACCTACGGCGACCCTAATCTTTTTCTTATCAGGAAAAAAAGAAGAGATTTTCCCTAACATATTATTGCATGCAATGTTACACTTTAGCAGACATGCCTAAGACTTGTTACCGCTGTTTTGTTTTGGGCCCTTATTGGGCTGTATTTTGTTCTGCGTCCATAAACGATCTAAGCCCATTGTGTTTTTGGGCCCTCGTTTATGAACCCAAGAGATATGTGTGTACTCAACTACTCATACATGTTTTCAGCATTTTGAAATTCAAACTCCCAACATAGTTTGACACTGACACGATGAATGGTCGTTACTCGTTAATGCATGTCTGATGTAAATCTACAATACGTGTAGAGATTAGGTATACATGCACTATACATTTATGCGTAACGTGGTCCTAAAACGTAACTCAACCTACATTAAATGACACACATTTTATACCACGACCAGCATTGACCTTCTCAACACGAAAGAGACTAAAACCGGAAATAACAACTCGAGACAATAAATTGTGTATAATTTGGCTATGGCCCTCCATTTTTAATGAATGTACGAAATGTCCTAGTAGGTAATCTGTAACAATGTGTACGTACGTTTACATTTGTCGGTAGCAATATTTAACACTTTTTTTTGGTAGGACAAGTGCTACCTTTAGATTAATTTACATAAGAGATTACCCAAAATTTGGAATCACATGATTAGTAGGTAAGTGTACTTCCATGACAATAATGTTATCTTTTCGGGCAATGAATGAGCGGTGTGTTAGCATTAACCCTTGACAATTGACACCGACGGTTTTCCTCGAAATTTATCTCCTATTTCGTTTCAAATGGCTCGAATATTGTATCCATCTTCTTTATCTTTTTCTTTATATCATATGGTTTTTATAAAAAAATTATATTTCATCCACTTTTATATATTTCTCTCATTATCCAATTTTTTTCCTTCCCTTCATCTTTTTCAACTTTTTTTTCTATATAAAATTGTCTCATTATTCGACTATTTTATCTACTTTATCATTTTTTAATTTTTTTAATCATAAAAATTATAAAATTACTCCAATCCAATCTCATTTTTTGTCCATATTATATAACTTTTTTTTTATCTAGTTTATGTTTTTTTTTTCTTAATATTTGTGAAAGTTTTCCACTTCTAGATAAACTTTAGGAAAACGAAAAGAGTATAAGAGACATCAATATTAACTACTTCACCGTGGCGTTTAATGTGTAGAGTACGTGGGGGGCATTTGTCCAACTTTAATTTTGGTTGGTGAACTACTTCAATTCTCTAGTCTAAAGCCCGTGGAATATAGTTGCATACATTTTTTTTGAATTAATTAATAAATGAGCAATTATATAGTACGTTGGAGTAATGACGATGATGTTATAATTAGTAGGATATGTACTTGGATCCAATTCGATTAATTAATTAAGTTCGTGAGTTGGTCACTTACTAACTGTAGATGCCAAGTGAGGACCAATTGATTTACGTGTGTTTATCGTATGAAGTGGGTAGGAATTTTCTTTTCATCTAGAACTCCAACATTAATAATACCTTTTACGTCAGTTTTTAAGGATGTTGGCGAAGAAAGATTATCAAAGATTCAAACCTCATAAATTAGTACTCTCTCCGTTTTATTGATTGTGTCGTTTAATGGGAAAGTATAGCTGTTTATTGATGGGAAAGTATAGCTGTGAGATTAATGGGAAGCAAAAGCAATCATCAATATTTATACTACGTACTACTCCCTCTGTCCCAAAAAGAATGTCCATAAAGCATTTGTGCACAATATTTAAGACACATCACATCACTAATTAATGCCAAAGTTCACCAACTACAAATTACAGCTGTTTTCAGTAAAGGAAAGGGAGGGATCCATGCCCAAATATTACAGCCAATAGGAGACAAGGAAGGTTTTTTTACAACCAATTAAAGCAAAGAGATTTTGTTTACAGGATTGCTGACATGGACTTGTCTTCCATAAACACAAAACAACAATAAATACATAACCTTGTTTACAGACAACCTCAACTACAACCCACACGAGTGCATTGAATTGAAAAACACAAAACAATCTCTGCATCATTGCTGGAAGTTGATGGCTTCAGCATTTACTCAAAATGAAGACCCACCACCTGATGGTTCAGCCCCACCTCACCAACCTTTTCTCTTTGATTTAAATGAGCCAGCTATGGAGACAGAAGAGGTGGCAGGGCATCACACAGCAGGGGAAGAGAATCTGACGCCAACCAGTTTGCATCACCAGCCATCAAAATCCAAGCTCAGCGATGAGAGAAGGTTTCATATTCTGTTGAGGCTTCTGCAGGTGCATTCATCAACAGGTCAGTTGTATAGGAGACACATGCAAGTAGTTGCAGATGAGTTTGGTATTTCAGTAAGGACAGCAGCCAGGATATGGAACATAGCAAAGGAGCAGATAGAAAACCATCACAGGCCAAATGTCAGCAACAAGTATCACAAGAGTGGGAGAAAGAGACAAGATGTAGATCAGGCAGCAATCACAGCAATAAAGATGGGAGACAGAACTTGCATCAGAGATTTAGCTAGCAAGTTGGGAATGGCAAAAAGTACATGTCACAGACTCATCAAGAGGGGAGCAATCAGGCCTCATACCAATGCACTCAAGCCAGGCCTAAAAGAAGCAAATAAGACAACCAGACTACAATGGATTCTCAGTTTGCTAGAAGGAGGCACACCAGAGACAAAGAAAGGTTACTATGCAATGTATGACTTTGTCCATATTGATGAGAAATGGTTTCAACTCAGCAGAAAATCACAGAGATGTTATCTAGCAATGAATGAGAAGGGCCAGTACAGAGCAGCAAGTTCAAGCAAGTTTATACCCAAGGTAATGTTCACAGCGGCTGTGGCAAGACCAAGATACAATTCACAAGGAGACTGCACATTTGATGGAAAGCTAGGGATTTTTCCATTCACTTATCAAGAAGCAGCAAAGAGAAATAGCAAGAATAGAGCAAAGGGCACAATGGTTACAAAACTGGTGGAATCAGTGAACCAAAAAGTCACAAGACAAATGCTCATCACTCAGATTGTGCTAGCAATCATGGCCAAGTGGCCTAGGGAGACAGGAGGGCATCAAGTTATTTTCATTCAACAGGATAATGCAAAGGCACACATATCACAAGAAGATGCTGAGTGGCAACAATTTTATCAACAAGATGGTTTCACATTCATCCTAACTCAGCAACCACCAAACAGTCTTGATCTAAACATCTTAGATTTGGGATTTTTCAGAAGCATTCAATCACTCATGCACAAGAAGATGGCAAACAATGTTGATGAGATGATGGATGCAGTTAATCAAGCATTCTATGAATTAGATCCAAAGACACTGAGTCATGTGTGGATGTCTTTGCAATATGTTATGAATGAGGTCCTAAAGAGCAAAGGCTCAAATGACTATGATTTGCCACATGTAAACAAGAGGAGACAAGAGAGGCTAGGCATCCTACCAATACAAGTCCAGGCACCAATGTGGGCAGTACAACAAGCATGGGAAATAGTTCATGGACAACAAACACACAATGCAAGTCAACACACTATGCAACCAGAAATGCAGGCTAAAGACACCCAACACAGTAATGGAGACAACCAGACTCAAGAGGAAGCATATGAGGACATGCATGAGCTTTAGTGGAAGGTAGAAGACAAGAACAACTGTTTTTTGTAATCAGAAAAGTGTAAGTTGATGCACAAGAAGTACTTTTGTAATCACAAAAGTGTAAGTTGTGGGAAGAAATACTTTTGTGATCAGAAAAGTGTAAGTTGTGGGAAGAAATACTTTTGTATCCAGAAAAGTGTAAATTGTAATGATGGTAATGAAATGAAACTGACTTTTGCCTAGGAAAAACACAAGATAAGTTTATCATGAAACAGGTGGAGACATAGGCAATATAATCTCAAATGTCAAGAAGGTAATGAAATCAAACTGAAAAAAGGATATCATAAACTGTAAAGGAGACAAAGATGGAGTAATGAAAAGAAAGTGATTACAAAAGCAAAAACAGATTGCAAGGCTAGCAAAAACAAGTGGAAAAAAAAAGAAAAATAATCTCAGATGTCTCCAATCCATCATTGATGCAACCCACCCACATTAACTTCAGCTCCACTGGCTTGCCAAAGCCTGTAAACAGACTGGCTTCCTAGTTGAAGCTGAAATTAGTGGGAATGTAGAGGCATTGCATCTCAGAACATTGACTCATCATTGATAAAAAGAAAAAAAAAGAAAAATAATCTCAGATGTCTCCAATCCATCATTGATGCAACCCACCCACATCAAACTTCAGCTTCACTGGCTTGCCAAAGTCTGTAAACAGACTGGCTTCCTAGTTGAAGCTGAAATGAGTGGGAATGTAGAGGCATTGCATCTCAGACTATTGACTCATCATTGATAAAAAAAAAGTAAAAAAAAAAACTCAGATGCAAACATGAAAGGGATGCAAAACAATCAAACATGACACAAGCAATTTCATGAAGGCAGGAGACAACAACACAAGAAGCATGCTCACAGAAAGACTTGGTACAAAATGTAAGTGTACAGAACATGAAAAAAAATTACAGCGTGTGAGAATTTCATGAGAAGAATCAATGTGCAATCTCAACAAACATTGTAATCAAATATAGTAGCATGATATTGCATCTCAGACAAGCATGTAACAATGATAACACAAGAAGCATGATACAAAACCAAACAAGCATGCTCACACAAAGAGTTGGTACAAAATATTAGTGCATAGAACATGAAAACAAAAACATCATGTGAACATGAATGAAAACAATCAATGTACACATGATTGTACACAATGTAATCAAATAAATAGCATGATATTGCATCTCAGACAAGCATGTAACAATGATAACATAGGAGACATGAACTTATTCATTTCAGCAATGTATGTAGATATAGGAGACATGAACTCAACAAACAATGGAGAGCAAAATCCATCAAACAAGGCAGGAGACAACAAGGGCCAACAATGAATCCATATCAAAACTGAGAACAACATGCTTGTTTGAGCTTATTCAATCCAACATTTTATGCAGATATAGGGTACATGTACTCAACACATCATGACCAATAACATGGATCACATCACAACATTCCATATAAGATCCGACAGTGGGATTCCAATCATAAGATGGTACCCGGTCTATCAAGAATCTACACACAACATAACACAGCAGAGACGCATCCTCATCAACCAAATCAGAAGGGGCACAACAAGCACGACACCCAACAAAACAACTTCTCATCTCAACAGAATTGAATCTCAACACATAAAGGAGACAGTGAGGAGCAATTTCAATGAAGAGGGAGAAATCATGCTCAAAGGTAACATGCAATACAGGGAGAGATCATGCTCAGTTTCACGAATCAAGTTAGGGATGGGGGAAATCATGAACATGCAGCCACAAGCAAGCAAGCCTCATCACAACAACATGCAAGCAAACATGCACAACTTCTCATCTCAACAGAATTGAATCTCAATACATAAAGGAGACAATGAGAAGGAATTTCAAGGGAGAGACGACATAGCTACCCAGAAGTGCCGGAGTCCACGGAATCGGGCACAACTTCGCCATCATCAGAGTTAGGGGGGTCTCTAGCACGGGATTCCACAGTCGGCTCCTCCTCCTTCCTAGCCACCGCCTTCGCCTCGTTGTAATTATAGTTCCGGACGGAATCATTGGAGCGGCCCTCGCAGTTGAAGGAGTGAAAACCCTTGCAAGCGGAGCCCCAGTCGCATTTATCGAAGTACACGGGGCAACCATGGTCAGAGAATGAATCAAAAGAGGGATAGGGGCCATCGAAAGCATCCGCGAAGGGATCGGAGCATTCAGGCTCTGCCGGACGCCCCTTCTCACTCATCGTTCAATAGGAGACAAAGAGGGATCCACAAATGGAGAGACACGGAGAAGGAGGGACGAAGGGAGCAAGAATGGAGACCAAACAAGCAAGGAGACAAAGAGGGATGGAAGCATGAAGCTTCTGCAAGCCACAAATGGAGTCGAAGCAAGGCAGAAATGGAGGGTTTTCAAAGGAGCAAGGGAGAGACGACAAGGATTGATAAACAGCGCAAATGAGGAGTAATGCCATCAGATTAGGGTTTGGGTGGTTATATACCACCATCCATGGCCGAGCACCACAATTGGATCAGTCCAATTCATCATCCAAAGCCACACACAAAAGGCCCACGTTTACAGAGCAATTGAGCTGGAGAAGAATTAGGCCCGATCTGCAATTTTTTTTTTTGGGCCTTCATTCATCTTGTTTTAAAGAGGATTAAAAGCTGATTAAGAAATTAATGAAAAAAATTTTAACTAAAAATGATTTTTGGGTATAATCTTATGGATATGTGAAGTGATTAATATGTATAGTGTGATTATGAGAGAGATGAAAAGGAATAAAGAGTTGGTAGATGTATGTAAATTGAATAATTGTATGAGGGTAAATGTGTAAAAAGGATGTGATATAAAAGGAAAGAAATGAAAGATGGACGAACTTTGTGGGACGACCGAAATGGAAATATGGACGATCTTTTTGGGACGGAGGGAATATTAAACAACTTTTGGTGATGAAACGGTGGCAAGCAATATCATGTCTAGTGTTTAATTCTACCAAAAACATAATCATGTATGGTGCAAAACTAGCTGGCTTGCAACTTTTTCCTTTAATTAGAAACATCCCTTGGACTAGATCAAAAAAAAGAAACATCCCTTGGAAGGGAAAACAATAAATTAATTTCACGAATATAATTAGAAAGTCAGACATTAATCTCAAATAGACAAATTTCTCATATATAATTATCAACAAAAACACAAGATATAATTCTCATGAAATTAATAGATTTGTACTTACAAATTACAATATACGTCCCAAGAGACCGAGCCGTTTATTTTGAGCAAAATTTTGTTTTCCATGGTCAAACATTGACCTAAAGACGAAAGTCATGTTTATGGAGTATTGAGATTAATTAGTTACAGTGGATCAACAGGTCAGCAATCTGACTTAGTTTGCACTGTTTGACAATTATGTCTGCTTTGACTTGTATTATTGCTCAGTTTATTATACACGGCGAGCCGGTTTCAAATTACTCCAAGTTAAACTCTAGCATGTTTAAGTTGACCGCGGTTCGGTCGGTTGGTCTTGTTTTTTGAAAATTTAGGGCCAGTTTGGTATATCTAACGATAAAAACGTAACCGGAATGAAAACGAACCTAGTCCATATTGATATCATGATACATGATCAGTATATTATGTCTATACTAATCCTCCGTAGATGATTCCCACTCATTAGTTGTAGATTCTTACAAAATAATTGGCAAATGTGTTTATTTGACAGTGGGCATGAACGTTTGAAAGGTATCAAAAGCTCGTAAAACACTTGGCCATCAACTTACTGGTTGAACATTTATGGGTGTATCATGAGGTCTCGGGTTCAAGACTTTAGGACGGCGATTGACTCTATTACCTTTAGATCTGGCTAATAACCAGTTCTCATCCCTCGTGGATGCTGGACGCTCTAGGCGAGCTCAAATAACATTTGCGGTGATTCTAACCCTTTTTTATCAAAATAAATAAATCAAAAGCTTACAAACGAGAGAGATGGTGCGGGCAAAAGGCCAAGCAAAATGTGTACTATTGCTAATTCATTTTCCCCTATTTGCCCTATTTTTTGCTCTTTTCACTTTCCCTTTTCCCTTTTTCTTCTTTTTAAGCAATTCCCATTTCAATAGGTTACATCCCAATCCCATGGTAACAAATGGTTTTTGAACCAAAGAACTAATGTACGCACATATGCATTATGATTCAAGAACATGCATATACAATTCTTTATGTTCTAGTTCAGACCAAATCCCCCACCATTGACTTTTGTGGAAAATTGCCTCTTATTAGTATATGTACGTGTGAATGAAAGTTCCCAACACCTTGACTCTTGTAGTACTACAAAATATACTCCATTTTTTTGTACTAATTTCCCCCTCTTCTATAATTGTTGTGGGCAAAACAAGGCTAAAGAATCTAGATAAAGAATGCCAATTTGACAAACTTGTACACCTCCAACACACCCGACACCCCTACGGCGTCGTTTAGCATGTCATTATTAATGCAAGAATATTCATCGAGAAGGGAGAAAACGAAGACGTACGTAATATAGTTAGTGTAAAACCCATACCAAGAAAATAAGAATGGTGGTTTTTCCTATGAACCATGGTTTCCGGATATAGACTCAATAAAATATACACTCAAACTTAATAAACTTGCATTTTATTTTGAAAATTTGAAATTTAACTTTGATCTTTCTAACCTAGCACAATATATATGTATATATATTACTCCCTCCGTTCAAAAATATTTTTCGTTTTAGCCTTATTTTCTTGCTCAATAATATTTGTCATTTAAAATATTTTACCATAATTTTTTTCCGATATTATCCTCATTGATTAAAAATAATTACATAAATATATACTAAAATGGGAAAAAATCTTCACAATATTGAGGACATTTAGGAAAATCATATAGCTCTTTAATTTTTAGAGAGAAATATTAAAATGACAAATATTTTCGAATGGAGGTAGCATAATCTTTGACAATGTAAGGAGACATGAAAGAAATATGGAGTTTAAAATATATTTTGAAGTGGGTCGAACCGAAACACTAGGAGTCACGAACACGTTTCAAACCTACACCACGAACCACAACAAAAAATAAGGAATAGTTGTAGTACTTGTACTCTTTCCCCAACCGATGCAATTTGGCCTCACTTATTGTTGTCGATCACAAGTGAACAACTACACTAGACTTCAAATTCAAGAAATAAGTGAGCCCTTATTCTTCAAGTT
This sequence comes from Polygonum maritimum, assembly GCA_963924305.1. Lineage (NCBI taxonomy): Eukaryota > Viridiplantae > Streptophyta > Magnoliopsida > Caryophyllales > Polygonaceae > Polygonum > Polygonum maritimum. The sequence goes on from OZ002737.1 coordinate 1,277,163, forward strand.
GCTTGTTAACTTATGCAAATGATGATTTAGAAATCAATAATGATTTGTTCATAACAATATAGGATTTTAAATAGTCACAAGTTTCCCTATTAGGTAAAAGAAAATAAAAATATTTGAATATTATTATTATTTTCCTATACATTGAACCAATAATCGATTCAAACTCGATCAAGAAGAATGATGAGAATCCTTTAGCGAAATAACAAGCATGAAATCTAAGAATATGATCGAACAGAAACCCACAATGTCGTTCTAGTCCTCTTTAGGGTCCGTTCGGCTGGGCATGTAGTGGGGAGTGGGACAAGAAAAACGCCGGCAGAATCCAACTTTGAAGATACAAAGATACCGCTGTATTTCAGAGTATTCAACCCCAACTAGTGGAACATGGCAACATGCTACCCATTAGTGTCGAACGGTCCTTAGCCTCTTACCATGAGGGCACACCGTGTCCTAGGGTTGAACATCGATTCAAAACCGAAAAAACCGAATCAGACCAGAAATTCGGGAATTTGGTCAACCGAAATAATTCGAGTCAATTTCGGTTTGATTTTTCCGGTTTTTGATAAATATAAGGTTTTTCTTTTAAAAACTTGAACTGAACCGAAAAAATCGGGTTGGTTTCGGTTTGCTTTTCCCGGTTTTTGATAAATATAAGTTTTTTCTTTAAAAAAAATGGTCCTGAACCGAAAAAAATCAGTCCGGTTTCGGTTTGCTTTTTTCGATTTTTGATAAATATAAGGTTTTTCTATAAAAAAAATTGAACCGATTGAAACCGAAATTTATTGAATTGAGAATCAAACCGAACTCAATCGACTTCGGTTGGATTCGATCAATTTTTTCGGTTTCGATCAAACCATGCTCAACGCCCAGGGGCGACGCGCACAAATCGAGATATACAAACATTATAAAACGGGAAATAATTGCAATTCTCCCAAAAGCCTTGATTGGGGTGGTGCCGTGGTGGGTACACACAGACGAAACTAAAATTATACAGTAGAAAAAGCCTTTTTCCCGCTGGTTTCCCTTTGGTCTCTGGCACTCTGGTTTTCACACCCCAAACCCCACTCACCAAAATCCCCCCATCTCTATTTACTCCTCCTCCGAATCCGATTCACAACAATCCCATCTCCATTCTCCCCTCAAATCGATTTCACATTACAAACAAACCCTCGAATCGGACCACCCAATTCCAATTCCTCCCATATCTGATGTGAATTCGTTCGTTCGTTCGTCCGTTCTCAATTCCGAGCCCGAAAAATGGGGTGTGTGACTTCCAAGGAGGCCGTTCTAGTCACCCCCGCCCTCGATTCGACCGAGAAATCGGCGCCGGCCACCAGTAAGACGGTGGCACCGGCGACAACCGAGGATTCCGGCAAGAAGGGGAGGTCGGAGAAGGCTACGCCGGCGGGGAGCGGCTCATTGAGCTTCCGTTTGGGGAATCTGCACAGGCACGTCGAAGGCGAGCAGGCCGCCGCCGGCTGGCCCGCCTGGCTTAGCGCCGTCGCCGGCGACGCCATCCATGGGTGGGTCCCCCTCCGTGCCGACTCCTTCGAAAAGCTCGAAAAGGTGTTTAACTTTACTCTCCTCGATGGCTCATTTCGTTCATTTTTCGTTGTTCGGGTCCGATTTCGGATTCGGGTCGGGTCGTTCTGACTCAAAACCGGCAAAAAGTGAGCCGAACCCGAAATCCGAACCGAATCCGAAATTCGACCCGAACAACGAAAAAGGAACAATCCGAACATGACCCAGACCCGATATGAAATTGCACAGATTTGAGTCTGATCTTATGTGGTTCACTTTAAAAAATTACTAAGCATTTAATTTATAGCATCTGTTGCGCCTGTAGTTTTCTGCAAAAGTGTGTTGTTGGGTAGCTTTCTGAGTTGTGGTGTTTATGTGCAAGCTTTTTAGTTTCTGTGTTCTTGGGACTTTAGAATGGTGAGAGGGGAGGTTGTCTGTCTGAGCTTGAAGAGCAAAAGCTTTGCCAAACTGGATGAGAAGGATTTGAATAGGGTTTTTGATGGGTAGCAACTAAATTCAGGTTGTCAGTTTGTGGCTGGAAAGGGATGGCAGTCATTGTACTCATAAGCTGTATACAAGAATTGAAGGGGCATAGACAGTAACAACACTAATAAAACCATGCTTTTGCTGGTCCTCCATTTGTAGTTTTGGGAACTATTGGCTTCATCCATTTGTGCCCTTTTTGGTATTATGTGATCACTCTAATTAGAAAACGAAAGTCACTAACAAAAGATGAATAAAGCATATGCTAAACTCAATTAGGCCTGCCTTTGATGGATGGTGGTTTGTTTTGGTTCAGATTGGACAAGGAACATACAGCAGCGTGTTTCGAGCACGTGACCTGGATACGGGAAAAATGGTGGCCTTGAAGAAAGTTCGGTTTGACAACTTTGAACCGGAGAGCGTTCGGTTCATGGCAAGAGAGATTCTAGTACTCCGGCGTCTCAATCATCCCAACATTATAAAATTAGAGGGTATAATCACATCAAGACTATCTTGTAGCATATACCTTGTGTTTGAGTACATGGAGCATGATCTCTCCGGCCTCTGTTCTTGCCCAGATATCAAGTTCAGCGAATCACAGGTTTGAACTTTTCATTTTGTCATTCTGTCCTATATAAGAAAAAGAAGAAATCTTGATCATAACAAATGCTGCTTATGTCCTTTTCTCAGATCAAATGCTATATGAAGCAGCTATTGTCTGGCCTTGAGCATTGTCATTCTCTTGGAGTAATGCACCGGGATATTAAAGGATCGAATATTCTAATAAGCAATGAAGGGAATCTTAAGATAGCTGATTTTGGACTGGCCAACTTCTCAAATTTTGGGACCAAGCAACTCTTGACTAGCCGTGTTGTGACTTTGTGGTATCGCCCACCTGAGCTTCTGCTAGGGGCGACCGATTATGGGCCTTCTGTGGATCTGTGGAGTGTTGGTTGTGTGTTTGCAGAAGTTCTCCTTGGAAAGCCTCTTCTTCAGGGCAGAACCGAGGTAATTCAATCAATGTCAAAACAAGCATAGCTTCTACTGTCTTTCCGGGTAAGAATTCTGTTGCACACCTTTGAGGGTGGGTGTTGTGTGATCAACAGGTTGAACAGCTACACAAGATCTTCAAGCTTTGTGGATCGCCACCCGATGAATACTGGAAAAAGTCTAGACTTCCTCATGCAACTCTCTTTAAGCCACAACAACACTATAACAGTTCTTTTCATGAGACATGTAAAGATTTGCCATCACCTTCTGCAAAACTCATTGAAACGTTTCTTTCGGTTGAGTCCTACAAGCGTGGCAGTGCTTCCTCTGCTCTTGCTTCTGAGGTAAAAATAATTATCATGCTTATCAAATTAGTCTGAAATTTTCACTTTTCATACACAGGATTCATCTCTCATTCCATTTGTTAAATGCAGTATTTTACAACAACGCCTTATGCATGTGATCCATCAAGCTTGCCCAAGTACCCACCCAATAAGGAAATCGATGCAAAATGCCGTGAAGATGCAAGAAAGTAGGCCTTTCTCATCTTCCTTGACTCCTTTTCAATATTTCCTTGTCCTTTTCTCTCATCTCATGGAGATTGTCATTAATCATGTTTAATTATGCCTCAAATTCTCATAACTTAGTCATTTGTAATCGATATCAGGAAAAAAGCCGGGGTAAAAGCTCGTGGCCTTGAAAGATCAAGAAAGGCTCCTAGGAAACCAAGTATCAGCAAACTTGCACCAGCAGAGGTCTCCATCTCTTTTCTTTCCTTTCCCTTTTCTGAAAGAACAAGAACAAGAAGAAAAACTAACACCTTTTCGGAAAAAAAAAGTTCTCACAGGCTTTGCCGGTTCAGGCACAAGATACCCACAGGGCGAAAATCAATGGAAATATAGAACTCATCCCGTCGGAAGAAAACAAGGTAATACCTAGAGAGCCACCAAAAGTGTCTGTTGAACAAAAAGAAGAGGCTTGTCATTCTAGGAATGTATCACAAGGGGATATACCGTTCTCGGGTCCTCTACAAGTTCCAAGCTCAAGTGGATTTGCTTGGGTGAAAAGGCGAATAGACAGTGGATCTTCTCGGTCACACAGCCGGTCTAGCTCCAAAGTTAGCTTTAATGGACTTGAACAACTATCGAATTTAGCGTCCCATGTTAGAGTTAATTTTGAGTTGCCAAGGAAGGAAAATTATGATACTTCACATGGGAAGCCAAAGGTGCAGAGACAATGGAGTCAGTTCAACCGTCCTGATTCCTTTGATGCTTTCGACGGATACCACCACCACTCACAAGAGTTATCTATGGCTCTTTACCAGAAAGAGATGGAAGCCAAGAGAAATGATATGGTAAGTCTGTATTATCTGAGCTAATCATATTTTCATCTTATATGCTTTGTGAAACACACATTATGCTCAAATATAGTTCTGGTATAAAAATGTGTAAAGAACATGAAAATTGAATTTAGCTGATAAAGCTGAAGTAGTGAGTTTATTTGGTACAGCTGAGCACAATACATTCAAAAATGATGAGTTTGGGAAGATTATTTTGATCTTTACAAAATTTGATTGACTTGTAAAGATCTGACATCTGTCATTATCAGGATAAGGAGGAAATGGTTGAGTTCTCTGGGCCATTGCTATCCCAGAAACACAGGATTGATGAGCTTTTGGAGAAACATGAACGCCGTATGCGCCAGGCAGTTCGTAGATCATGGTTTCAGAGAGGTAAATCAACAAAGCACAGTAACTTTTTCGCGAGCAATGGTTCTAATGAACTGGAAGTAGAAGTTTAACTGCTTGTTAACCTTCAGGTAAGAAACTTGGGAAATGATTTACCTGATGCCGAGTCTTGTAGCGGTAAATATGAGGATGGTGGTGTATGTGCAATTGCGCAAACCGCGTCAGATGTTCCCACATTCGTTCCGAGCTCCGGTATGCCATAGCTAGTGATCACTATAGTCCACACTTCGGCGATTTTAGATGGTTCTGCTACAGATTAGTTATTTTGATGTTGTGAAGTTTCATGAGAGTTTCGATCAGATTCATGTACAGATGTATTATTGATGGTAAAACGTGAGGAAGTGATGTAAGTTGTCAAATGACAAAGGCATGGTCCTTCATAATGTTAAGAAAAAGATAGAGGTTTTCTCATGATTGACGTTTTCTGGACAAAAAACAAAAAAATGGTTTGTCTAGATATGGTTTCCTCGTGATTGCTGTTTTCTGGACAAAAACATTGTGTAGTAAAAAAATTCCGTTGCCGGGACTTGAACCCGGGCCTCTCGGGTGAGAGCCGAGTATCCTAACCACCTAGACTACAACGGATTTCTGATTATTATCAGAACTCCATTCAATATATAATTAGTATATACATATCTTAACAATGTATTATTAGGCGATTCATGTTACACTTGGTAAGGTTATAACAGTAGCAATTACCATACTTTTTAATATTATCACATAATGTGGGATGTAATTGTAATGGCACAATATGTATACTGTTGGCAATTTTTAGATTCAAGAATTGAAGTTTGTAAACTGACCTAAGACCATCTAATTTCTCCGAAAAAAGGGAAAGAAAAATTCTTGTTTTTGGTCGAAAGGGAAAGAAAAATTCTTAATAACACACAACTTCAATTGTTTGATTCATATCATAATACAAATTGATGCATATATAATTCGTACCCAAACAAAGCAAAAAGGGTCCAATAAAAAGATTAGATTCGGAACCACCATGAGCTTTTAGCTCTCATCCATCTGGATGCTCTAGGATACCCTCCTTGAGACGGGATCTAATCCTCACCGAGTCAAAAAAAAAAAAAAAAAAAAAACTGCGAAATTTTGCGCACTCCGATATGGACAGATTACAAACCCGTACATGGATTTTTTGGAAAATCGGGTTTTTCTTGAACAGATCCGAAACCCGTCCATATTAATCTAATAAACCCGGTTCGGATGTGCCTAAGGGCGGATTTCTTGAACAGATCCTAAACCCGTCCAAGTTGAACAGATCCAAAAACCGTCCAAGATTTGACCTAATATTGTGCGGGTTTACAAACCCAGCAACCGCCTACAATCGGGGTCATCCAACAATTCCAAACCCGTCCAATTCCGTTCGAGTCCGACTGCAAAGGAGGCGGATATGGAAACACCGGCGAAGGAGGCGGATGTACTGACGTCGGCGGCGACTGGCGGATCCGGGTAGACTTCTACCGGCAAAATCCAAACCGGCAGCGGGGAGGGAGGTTCGGTGGAGGGAGAACTGCGGGCGTCGGAGGTGATGATGCAGGGAGGGGCGGCGACGGAATTTGAAAACTTCCCATGAACGAGTTACGAATCCGTCCATATGTGGGTGTGAGAATTTCCTTGAACGAGTTAGGAATGCGTCCATGGGCGGGTGTGAAAAATTCCCATGAACGAGTTACGAATCCGTCCATATGTGGGTGTGAAAAATTTCCATGAACGAGTTACGAATCCGTCCATGGGCGGGTGTGAAAAACTCCCATGAACGAGTTACAAATCCGTCCATGGGCGGGTTTGAAAACTTCCCATGAACGAGTTACGGATCTGTCCATAGGGCATTACATATACCCTGAGCCCTAAACCCTAAACCCTATGGACGGTTTCTGGACTAGTACATGGGGGTTTTACCCTAATGGGCGTTTTTTCTGGACTTTTTTCAAATAATTATATCCACTTTTTTTACAACAATTCAACGTTTTATCATTTAAAACATAAAAAAATCTTAAGCTACAAATCGGATGCCACATATAACTTATATCGACCATGAAGAACTTCATCGTTAAGCGCTAGCCACTAGGTTAGGACCTCTTATGTTTTATATTGACCTTGATGATGGTTCAACCCGCCATGAACCATGAAGTCCTTTACAAGATTGAACTCGTCTTATACCTTGAAGTCTTGCACGATGGTTGAACTCGTCTTATACCATGAAGTCTTGCACGATGGTTGAACTCGTAATGTGCCATGAAAACCTTTATGATGTTTCAACTCGTCAAGTACCATGAGGGGGCCCACAATGGGAGACATGTGTGCGGCTCCATCGGGGGAAACTCATGGTTATGGTACCCTCTTATCACCGATAATGTCTAACGAGAGGGTGTATAGGAATTCTCTTTGCTCAACAACCCATGCAACTCAAATGGACACTTGGCCCTCTTCGATTCCCGTGTTTTCTTCACCTCCTTCTTCCTCGCCGGTATATACGTACCCAACCTATAACAATGAAGAATGATCTTCTCGGGTTTGGACGACTTAGTCGAAATGAGCATAGATGGACCACGACCGGTCTTTCTAGCCCATTGTCTCAACTCTTCCATTGTATCAAACCCGTCAATTTCAAAGTACGTAGAGAAGTCGACTTGTGTGTGATCATAATGCTTACTAGACAGACAAACCTATGAATAAAATGGAAAGTTTATAAACAACCCGTAATAACTACGAACTTGCAAAATTTCAACAACATGCAGATAAATAATCATGTACTAAAAGATTATAAACAATAATTACGAAATCAATAACATTTTTCATAACAATATAGTATTGAAATAAAAATACTACAATGCATAATAATAAACCTATCAATCATTATCATTCACGAATTCAATAGTGAAAACGCACGAGGCCGCATAAAAGGCGAAATCTGTCGGTGGCATAACGGGCTTTATGGACGGGTTCAGAATCTGTCCATAGGAGCCGTTCAAAAACCCTAACTTGGACGGGTTTAGAATCTGTCCATAGGAGCCGTTTTTTTTTCAAAATTCAAAATCAGTATTTGTGCGGGTTCTAAACCTGCCCATAGAAGCTGTTTTTTTTTAAAAACTTGAACATTTTTAGAATCCGTCCATATGGGCCGTTTTTTAAGCGAACCGGATGTTCGTTCATGGACGGATTCTGAAACTGTCCAAGGTTTCCAGAAAACCGGGTTCAACTTGGACAGTTTCGTAATCCGTCCATACTGGAGTGCACGACCGAATTTTCGGCGTGCGCAAACGAGCGGCCGAATCAAAATGGCAAATAAAAAAGAGACGAACAATATTAAGTAATTGAAAGTCTCAACTCTCAACAACGAGACATCCTTGATCACATGACTGCGACAATTTTAGTTTTTTAATTAATGAGAAAAAAAATACCTGAAAATTTACATATTAATGAATAATGATATTATATGATGGTGATGATGCCCAACAACTAAGAACAGCTCACATTGGGATTCGTTCATTTATCAAGGGACTAAATATACAAATGAGCAATTAGGAGTTGACTACACATGGCGTTGACCACATCCCTGAATTGACCAGCTTGTCTAATCCTAGCTGGCCTTTGTGAAGAAGAGAAATGCTACCAAATAAACTTCTCATGGATCCCCTCTATCTCCCTCTTCTTTCCAATCCTCCTCATGAAAATCCAAATTTATCCTAAATTCATAGCACGGTCAAAAGACGGGTTAGAGACGGCTTAGGGTTGTTGACCAGGCCGATGATGGTACGCGGAGTTGTGAAGGTTAAGCGGGCGTTCCAAAAGTCTTGTTTATATCTATTGTCTAGACGCAGAAAGGTCCCATCTTACCTAAAAGCCGTCTAAAACGTCTAGGCGCTAGGCGGAGCTGTATAGGGCTAGGGCCTTGTTGTGGATTGTGGTGGAGATTGACCTGATTGACGCCTAGACGGCTAGCATAAGCCGTTTAGGCGTGCATCATATATATCCGAATTGGGCTAGGGCCTTGTTGTGGATTGTCGTGGAGATTGACTTGATTGACACCTAGACGGCTGTCAATAAGCCGTTTAGGCGTGCATCATATATCTCCGAATTGTGCTAGGGCCTTGGTGTGGATTGTGGTGGAGATTGACCTGATTGACGCCTAGGCGGCTTTATACCAGCCACCTAGGCGTTAGGAAGGGGAGGATCCGGAGCATCTGGATTGGGCTAGGATTTTGTCGTGGACCGTAGTGAAGATTTCCCTGATTGACGTTGATTTCGAGGAGGTGATAAGGAGCGCCACACCATTGATATCTAGATACAATCTGGTAATCCCTTGACTTGTGATTGACTTTGGTATTATTTTGTTCTTTATTCAAGGTTTTGGGGAAAGAAAGTAAGACAAAAAGTAATTAAACCGGATTGTGAGGAGAAAAGAGGATGGTTTTAATGAACCTAAACGAGTAAAAAAGGTTTCCGATGGATTAATTAGTAGTTGCTTGCTTGACACGTTGTTAACGGTAACAATCTTATGTAGTATAGGGCATGCAATTTCCTTGCTAATTTAACAACAATGTGTTTAGAGAACGTGGCAAATTCCTTTTTGATGGCGAGGCCTTCATAGAAGGTAAGGACATTGAACTAAGTGAACCAACTTACAATGATTAACTCGACCTAAGTGAAAAAGAATAGCGAAGCTCGTTAGTTGGAAATAGGGATTAATCATTTTAAAATAGCTCTCAAGAGTGGATCCAAATTACAACAAAAAATAAACATATATACTTGCAAAATAAATATACTTGTATGTTAGCTAGCTCAACCCAAATTTCATAACATGTTTGTTAGTACACAAAATATGCCGTGTACAAGTTTCAACTCCTTCTTCAATGACCTTCTTCAAGCTTCTTCTCCCAGCCTCTTCGCCTTCAATGACCTGCAAAACAATGGACCAAGGGGCGAGCGACCCCCAATCCACCTCCGATGCTTAAGTCAGTAAGGGCAATGTTGATCAAAGGCGTCAGGCAAGGCTAGGGCTTAGAACTTAGAGCTTACCTTTCACATGGGATACATGTGTATTTATAGAGGAGAGGGACAGAGGGGGGCGCGCGCCTAGGGTTAGGGCGATGCCTTGCTCCCTAAGTCAACCAAATATTCTATCCCAGGCGAGGATAAGATTCTCCTCCATAAATAATATCCTATCTAGAGTAACTACCCTATTAAAGGATAAAGCATAATAAATATGGATAGCAAAATAAACAAGATAGAGTATTAAATGCTAACTAATTGATATGGAAATTTGCCCGCCCACAATTGCCCCCTCCGGAACCTATACTCGTATACACCTCGTACTATCCCGTGTATAGGGGCCGGAGCTTAAGCGGTGAGTGGCCATGCAGATTAGGATGCTCTTATTCGTATATTCGTAAATTCGTACATTCGTATATTCGTATATTCGTATATTCGTACATCCGTATTTCATAAATACGGGATCCTGTGCAACTCCTACGCATTCGTATCGTAGGGCCTTCGTTAGGTCGAACGCGCGCGTCCACGCGTGACCTGCGCCATACGTGTGACGATGCACACACGGCGCCTTTCCGACCTGAGTTGAGTGTTCGGCCCCTCATGCTAGTAAAATATTGGAAATCAAGAAGATATGAAAAAAGAATTCCCGGGATTTTTTATTTAAAGATAAAATCGTTTAAAATGAGAATAGAAAAGAAAACAAAAAAGGTGGCGCGCCGTTACTAGCATGATGGCCCTCGCACTTTCCTCAAGGGTAGAATTTTCTTAACTTCGCTATATTCCACGTGCGTGGTACTGGTCGTCCATCCAAGTGCTTCAGCACGTATGCTCCTTGCCCCAAGGCCGCGGCAACTACGTACGGCCCTTCCCAAGTGGGTCCGAGCTTCCCGTCAGTGGGGTCGCGTGCGCTCCCCATGACCATCCGAAGCACTAACTCGCCAACTTGGAGGCTCCGTAGACGAGCTCGTCGCGCGACGACTCGCTTGGCGGCACCTTGGTAGGCCGCGAGACGCACTGCTGCGGCTTCTCGCCGCTCCTCGGCGAAATCGAGGCTCCTAGCGAGGGCCTCGTCGTTCCGGTCCCGGCTGAGGGTTGTCCGTAATGTCGGGAGTCCCACCTCCAGCGGGATGACAGCCTCGGTGCCGTAAGTCATGGCGAAGGGCGACTCGCCTGTCGACTTTCGGGGAGTGGTGCGATATGCCCATAGGATGGCCGGAAGCTCCTCCACCCATCGCCCCTTTGCCTGATCGAGACGTTTCTTGAGTCCGTCTACGATGATCTTGTTCGTCGCTTCCGCTTGCCCGTTCGACTGGGGGTAGCCTACGGACGAATAGATATTCCGGATGCCCCAGCCTTTGCAATACTCCTGGAAGTTTGCGCTGTTGAACTGCGTCCCGTTATTGGATATAAGTGCCTTTGGGATCCCGAATCGGGTAATAATGTTTTCCCAAACGAACTTGCGCGTATCCGAGTCTCGGATGTTAGCCAGGGGCTTGGCCTCGACCCACTTGGTGAAGTAGTCGGTTGCGGTAATAAGATACCGCACGTTTCCGGGGGCTTTAGGGAATGGACCGACGATATCCAATCCCCATTGTGCGAACGGCCAAGGGCTCGTGATGGTGTGAAGATCTTCTGCAGGAAAATGCGTCAGACGGGCGAAATGTTGGCATTTCGCGCACCGTCGGGCGTAAGCTTCCGCATCCTTTTGCATGTAGGGCCACCAGTATCCCTGAGTGCGCGCACGCGCCGCCAGGCTACGACCGCCGGCATGAATTCCGCAGCTCCCTTCGTGGAGCTCGTAGAGGAGGGACTCAACTTTTCCGGGAGCAACGCACCTCAGATAGGGTCCGCCGAAAGACCTTCGGTACAGGACTCCTTCTGGTGATATCCAGAATCTTCCTGCCCTTGCGCGAGTCTTTCGGGCCGCCTGAGGGTCCTCCGGGAGCACATTCTCCTTAAGGTAGCGGATCAAGGGCTCTTGCCATCCTAAATCCTCCACCTCTCCGCTTTCCGGAAGCTCGTCCGGAGCAGGATTTTCTCCCGTCATCACCAAACCGACGTCATCCTGCACCAGAGGACATCCGGACGTTTCTAGTTTGATGGTGGAAGCAAGCGACTTCCCTGACAAGGATGCTAAAGTGGCAAGCGCGTCTGCTGCCTGGTTCATCCTTCATGACCTTTGCTCGAGTTCGATGTGCTCGAAAGAGGCCATCATGGTTCGAGCCTGCTCAGCGTACCTAGCCAGCTTCTCGCCCTTGGTTTCGTAGATTCCGAGCACTTGATTAACGATAAGTTGCGAATCGGAGAATACGTGTAAACGTTGGACTCCTAAGTTTGCTGCAGTCTCGAGACCGAGGATCAAGGCCTCATATTCGGCTTCGTTGTTGGTGGTGTCGAAGTCGAGCCGTACAGCCAGCTGCAATGCTTCCTGGGTCGGCGATATGAGAACGATCCCGACACCCGAGCCTTGCACGTTGCTTGCCCCGTCTACCTCCAGAACCCAACCGCGCGAAATCGGGCTTAGGTCGCCATCGGATCGACCCGCGATCGCGGACGCCCGACCCGCGCCCGCGGGCAGTTCAGCGGGATTGGGCGAAACGCTCTGGCGATCTACCGCGACCGCGGCATCTGGCCCCGCACCCGCGGCTCGTCCACACGCGATCGCGGAATCTCGGCCCGCGCTTGCGGGTGTTGCCTGCGCGTTTCCTTCATCGGGCTCGGTTAACTCTGCGATGAAGTCAGCCAGGACCTGCCCCTTGACAGCTGTGCGCGGAACATATTCGATGTCATACTGGCCCAGCTCAACGGCCCATTTCGCAATCCGTCCGGATAGGTCGGAGCTGCCAAGCAGAGATCGAATAGGGTAACCGGTCACCACCTGGATCGTATGCTCATGGAAATAATGATTCAACTTGCGAGAAGCTGTGACCAGAGCTAGTAGTAGTTACTCCATAGGTGAGTAACGGGTCTCTGCATCGAGCAGGGTTTTGCTAGTGTAGTATACAGGGTGCTGCTCCTTCCCGACGTCTTTAACTAGCACTGCGCTCACTGCCCGAGATGATACGGCCAAGTAGATCTTGAGGACATCTCCCTTCGAAGGGACGGTGAGGACCGGGGGCGATTGCAGGTAAGTCTTTAACCTTTGAAGGTCTCGCTCACAATCGTCATCCCACTCGAACATGCTCCTTTTCTTCAATGCTCTGAAGAACGAATGGCACTTATCCGAGGATCTGCTGATGAACCGATTAAGAGCGGCAGCCATCCCGGTCAACCTTTGCACCTCCTTCACGTTTCTTGGGCTGACTAGGGAATTTATAGCGCGGATTTGGTCTGGGCTCGCTTCAATTCCCCTCCGGGTCACTAGGTGCCCCAGGAACTTCCCCGAGCCAACCGCAAAAGCGCATTTGGCAGGGTTTAGACGCATTTGAGCGGCTCGTAGCACATCAAAGACGCGTTGCAGGTCGTCTAGGTGGGTCGACGCTTGCCAACTCTTTACAACCATATCGTCAATGTAGGCCTCAACCGTCTTTCCTAAGTATTCATCGAATAGCTTAGTCACAAGACGTTGGAAGGTTGCCCCCGCATTCTTCAATCCGAAGGGCATCACTTTATAACAAAAGATCCCTCGAGGAGTTATGAACGCGGTCTTCTCTTGATCCTCCTCATGCAAGGGAATTTGATGGTATCCTCGGTAGGCATCCAAGAAGCTCATCCGCTCATGCCCCGCTGTGGCGTCCACCAACTGATCAATCTTCGGAAGAGGGAAGAGATCTTTAGGGCATGCCTTATTAAGGTCAGTAAAGTCCACGCAGACTCTCCAATCTCCCGTCTTTTTCTTGACGACGACGGTATTGGCTAGCCAAGTCGGGTACCATACTTCGCGGATTGCATCGGCCTCCTGCAACTTCTTTATCTCAGCGATGACAGCCTCGGCGTGTTGAAAAGAGGACCGCCGGGCTCGTTGCACCACTGGCTTCATACTCGGACTCACATTCAATTTGTGACATGCGAGCTCTGGGCTAATCCCGGGCATCTCGTAGGGACTCCATGCGAACACATCGCGGTTTCTCTGCAGGAGGATCGTAAGGTCTGAGAGCTCTTGGGCGGATAGGCCCTTCCCGACGTAAAAGACCTTTTCGGGATCCTCTCCTGCCGAAACTGCGGTAAGTTCATCGATGGACTTATCCCAAGGTTGCGATCCGACGTTGGTCACCTTCTGAAGGTAATCCGCAGACAAGCCCTCGCAGGCCTCGGGATCGGCTTCGATCCCGGCACCCTCGTCATGACACGGGTCCGCGCTCGCAGGGCCCTGGACCTCATACGCAGTTTCCCGTGTCAGATTACTTAGGGTTTCGTCGACGGATACCCATGGCGACCCACCCGCGATCGCGGATCCCCGACCCGCGCCCGCGGGCAGTTCAACGGAATCGGGTAAATTGCCCTGGGGATGCCCCGCGCCCGCGGCTCGCGTACGGGAATCACGCGGGGGGTTTTGCGAGGAACCCGCGACCGCGGTTCCGCAACCCGCGCCCGCGGGTCGTCTTTTCTCCCCCACGCCCGCGGTTTGTCTTCTCTTCGCGACGGATCGCGCGGCGATCCACGCGGCTGGTGGATGCGGAATGGCCTGATCGGGCGACGGCCCGACCGATCGGCTCCGCTTCTGCCCCTGCGTAGGCGCAATGGTGGCGGTCCGGCGTATCGTGTGCCGCGACTCGTGCCGGATCGACTGCCGTGGTGGCACGTCGCGCGGCGAGGTCGGTTGGCCATCGGCCGCACACGGTTCCCGGGGCTGGCGGCCATCGCGCCGATTCGCTTGGGGGTGGTCTCGATCCGGGCTCGTGGACAAGCGATCCATAGCCTCCTCAGATCGGTTCTCGTAGGGTTTACGAAGGTCGAAAACCTGTTCGTCCCCACGGACGGCGCCAAATGTTAGTACACAAAATATGCCGTGTACAAGTTTCAACTCCTTCTTCAATGACCTTCTTCTTCAAGCTTCTTCTCCCAGCCTCTTCGCCTTCAATGACCTGCAAAACAATGGACGAAGGGGCGAGCGACCCCCAATCCACCTCCGATGCTTAAGTCAGTAAGGGCAATGTTGATCAAAGGCGTCAGGCAAGGCTAGGGCTTAGAACTTAGAGCTTACCTTTCACATGGGATACATGTGTATTTATAGAGGAGAGGGACAGAGGGAGGCGCGCGCCTAGGGTTAGGGCGATGCCTTGCTCCCTAAGTCAATCAAATATTCTATCCCAGGCGAGGATAAGATTCTCCTCCATAAATAATATCCTATCTAGAGTAACTACCCTATTAAAGGATAAAGCATAATAAATATGGATAGCAAAATAAATAAGATAGAGAATTAAATGCTAACTAATTGATATGGAAATTTGCCCGCCCACAACGTTCTTATAAAAGTTTGACTTCTAGTTTCGGAGAACGAAAAATTATTGAAAATCTACAAATACGTACTAGTATGAATTCCCCCCCAAAGCAACGACATTTATAAGAAGATCAATTTTCTAAAAACTATGTATGGATATAGTTAAGGAAATTTAGCTTAATCATGATCAAAAGCACAAATTATAATTAGTTGTATGATTTTGCGCCAACCTATTATTCATTACACAAAGCGAACGAAAGACAAATAAAATCATTGTTCTTTGGGAAAAAAGGTTTTCCAACGTTTTCGAAAGACAAAGAAGAAAAGAGATAAATTAAAAAAGTTTTTTTTTTTTGTAAAGATAGATTTTTTACTCCATTTTTTATATTGATTTATTTCTCTTTCACATCTCCTCTGTTTCTGCCTCCTTCCCCATCTTCTCTCCGGAAAACTATCAGCCACGTGTACATACAAACCAAATAGAATCACACCGCAATTATTAAGAAACAAAGGTAAAAAATTTGCAGACAAACGGAGAGAGAAAGAGACCAAATCGATAGAGAAGGTGGGGCAAGAAGGAGGGGGAGGAGGAGGAGGAGGAGATTAGACAAGGACAACTTTTCAACTGTGTATCATCGTTTTCAGTCCTGAACTTTCATGGGCTTTCTCTTCTCTTCTCTTTCTCTTTCCTCCCATGTGACCAATTGATCATTCCATCTTCTTTGACCTAGCCCCACTCAACCAATATTCATTCTTGATCACCTATTTTTAAGCTTCCTTTTTGTTATTTGGATTCAATTTCTTATATTTCAATTCTGACCTTGAATTTTCTCTATCTTAGCATGTACACGTTTTAGGATTTGAGAATTCTGACCTTGGGACGAGGGTATGGTAAAAATGTTTGTTTGGTAATTCTTTTGGCATTGTTTGGAATTTGTCATCTCTTCGAATCATTGGTGGATATAGGAGGAGTTTTCGGTTAATTGGAGAGCTCGAAAGATCTGTTGTGTAGATTTGCTTTGGAACGGAATTGATCTACGACCTAAGCGGTTGCAATTCAACAGTTTTGGATCCAATTCAAGGTGAAAACAGCGCCATCTTATGGCGCTGTTCCGCCGATTGTTCTACCGCAAGCCTCCGGATCGGCTTCTCGAGATATCTGAGCGAGTTTACGGTAACACAAATTAATTCAATTTTCATTTATTTTTCTACCTCCAGCTTTCTTTATATTATGGCTTATGATATTTCATGCCTTATGAGGATTGAGTTGCTAGTTGAATCTTGATTACGGAGTTTTTTGATTTGCTTAGCACAAACTCTATTGTAATTGGACTCTTGTTTGTTACCGATTGTTGCCCTTTATCATGCATTGACATTGGACAATATCTTTCATCCTAAGCTTTTGGAGATTAAGTTACCTAAACATTCAAATTCTTTTTTTTTGATATTAGTGTATTATGCTCATCTTACATTTGCTCTTTGTGTTGTCACTTTGTGAATTATAGTTAATCACATACCATAATTAGGACTTGCGTTGGGCTCTTAGTTTAGTTCTATTTGATATAAATGATGGGTGTTTTTTTTGTGTCTCTTACATCTAGTATTCGATTGTTGCTTCTCCACTGATGCGTTGGGTGAAGATGCATACAAAGAGTATATGGGTGGTATTGTAACAGAACTACAAGATTACTATCCCGAGGCTTCATTTATGGTGTTCAACTTTAGAGAAGGGGAGCGGAGGACTCAAATATCAGACATATTGTCGCAGTATGATATGACGGTCATGGAGTATTCTCGAGAATATGAGAATGGTCCACTTTTGCCTCTAGAAATGATTTATCACTTCCTGCGTTCCAGTGAGAGTTGGTTGTCGTTAGAAGGCCAACAAAATGTGTTGTTGATGCATTGTGAGAGAGGTGGATGGCCAGTTCTTGCATTTATGCTTGCAGGTCTGCTTTTGTACAAGAAGCAGTATACCGGGGAACAAAAAACACTAGAAATGATTTACAAGCAAGCTCCGATGGAGCTTCTTCAGCTCTTTTCTCCTTTGAATCCCCAACCATCACATACGAGATATCTCCAGTACATATCTAGAAGGATTATAGGATCGGATTGGCCTCCTCCAAATACGTCTGTGGTTGTAGATTTCCTTATTATCAAAGTCCTCCCCTTGTTCGATGGGGGAAAAGGTTGCCCTGTGGTCCGTGTTTATGGTCAGGATTCTTCAACCAAGAATACTAAGCTATTGTTTTCATCCTCTACTAATAAGGAACATATACCCAACAGTAATGAGGTAATGAGTAAGAAGAACTTGCTATTTTCTCTTTTTGCAATTCTAGCTAAAAACTATATTGTCTTGATGTGGTTGCAGATGCGTGCAATAAAATTAGATGTTCATTGTTCTGTTGAAGGGGACATTGTCCTTGAATGTGTGCACTTGGGTGATGACAAGGAGGAGATGGTGTTTCGATTCATGTTCCACACCGCCTTTGTTCGTTCAAATATCCAAAATCTCTATCGTGATGATGTTGATATACCATGGGGTGCAAAGGATCGATTTTCTAGGGACTTTAAAGTAGAGGTTGGTGATAGAACATTTTCCTTTTTAGTTCTTCTTTGTCATTTTTTGAATCTACAAGAGTTGAGCTCATACTCGCATCATTACCAGGTACATTTTACAGATCCTGATTCAGTTCATTCTACTGTGAGCACAGATGAATCTGATACAGAAACTGCTCATGAAGAATTTTTTGAAGTTCAAGAGGTTTTCAGCAATGCGATTGATGTGGCAGATGGAAAGGGAGAATTTGATCCCCATGCTTTTGAAGATTGCACATCAGAAGAGGGGGGTCAAAGACATGATGCAGTTGTAGAATTGAACTTCAAGGGTCAAAGACATGATGCAGTTGCAGAATTGAACTTCAAGGGTCAAAGACATGATGCAGTTGAAGAATTGAACTTCAATGCAGTAAAGGACATTGCTTTAGATGATGTGCGTAAAAAAAGGTCGATGACACCCAAATCAGATGTTGATATGGTTTGGGATATTGTCGCGGATGATACGAACCAGAAACTTGAAAGGTCAGCCTTTCCTGTGAAAGATAAAGCTTTAGACCAAGCAAAAGAGATTGAGTCTTTCAAATTCGTTGTTGCTGATGCACTTAGAAGGGAAATAACAAAATCAACAATTATAACTCTAGACGATGTAGTGGAGAAAAAACATGATCAAGAAGGTATGACTCAACAGAGGTCACGAAGTAGGAGTCCTCCTAGAAAGTCATCTTTTGATGTGGTTAAACCAAGGTCAAAGAGACCTCCTACATTTAGCCAAAAGTCAACACCTGATTCAAGCTCGACCAAGAATAGAGCAAAGAATCAAGATCAACAAAGTGATCTTACAAAACCAACCAAGAAAAAGCCAGTAGAACTTCGGTGGATACCGTCTAATAAAGGTTCTTTCACTAAGTCAATGCACATAGCTTATCCGCATATGAAGATTGTTGTACCTCCTCTTATAACATCCAAAAAAGATCAAGAAAAAGAGCTCAACATAGGTGTTAGAAAGTATCGTGCATCAAGTGTTGAGCTAGGAGCTTTAAATAATGATAGGCGTGGGCATTCAAGTAAGGAGAGAAAAGTTTTAAGGCGTTCAGAATCTGCTAAGCAAATTTCTACTGCTGGTGAATTGGAATCATCTAGTGGCTGTTGTGATGTTGTTGCTACTTTGGATAACACTTCAATTGTTTCATCTCAAGCTCTTCCACCAAAAGAAGAAGTACCGATTGAATCACAAAGGTTATCTCCACCATTTCCACCACCTCTACCTCCACATCCACCTCCAACTACAGTTGTCGGAGTACGACAAACACGAATTCCACCACCTACCCCACCTCCAACACCACCTGTTGTAGTACGACAAACACGAGTAACACTACGTCCTCCACCTCCAACGCCAGTAGTCGTAGCACGAAAAACACCAACGCCTCCACTTACAACACCAGCTATTGTAGTACAGAAGAAACAAGTGCCACTACCTCCTCCACCTCCAAAGCCAATTGTTGTTATACAACAAACACGAGAGCCATCACCTCCAACATCATTTATTGCGGTACAGAAAACACAAGTGTCACTACCTCCACCACCTCCTCCACCTCCAACACCAATTGTCATAGTACAACAAACACGACCACAACCACCTCCTCCACCTCCAACACCACTTGTCGTAGTACGACAAACACGAGTGGCACTACCTCCTCCACCTCCAACACCAATTGTCGTAATACAACAAACACGAGCACAACCACCTCCTCCACCTCCAACACCACCTATCGTACTACAACAAACACAAGTGTCACCACCTCCAATACTAACCGTCGTAGTACAACAAACACAAGTGCCACCAACTCTCCTGCCTCCTACACCAGAGACACGAGTGCCAGCACCTCCTCCCCTGCCACCTCAAATTCATCATACTATAAATTTGACCAAGGACTTGTTGCCTTCACCTCCCCAACACAACTTTCCACCACCACCGCCACTACCTCCAACTCCACCTTTGAGGAATGGACAAAAAGATTCAATACCAAACCCTTCTCCACCTCCTCATCCTCCTCCTTTTTCAAGAGAGGGTGCTTCATTTCCATCTTCTTCACTAGTCTCAAAATCATTCTCTCTTGTTAAAGCATCAGTAGACGATGGTGTTATTCCACCTCTACCTCATCCAACAAGTGGTGTTCTACCACCACTACCTTCACCGACTCCAATATCTGAAATCCAACCCTCTGAAGGTCAGGTTTCAAGTCCACGTACACCACCCCTACCTCCACCCCTTCCTCCATCCCCAATTGAAGGACCAAACATATCACCCTTACTAGGTCGAGGACCACTCTCTCCCCCACCCCCACCCCCACCTGGCGGTCATGGACCACCCCCTCCCCCACCTCCACCTGAAGGTTTTGGACCACCGCCTCCTCCACTCTCACTTGGCAGTCAAGGACCACCCACACCTCCACCTCCACCTGGAGGTCAAGCACCTTCTCCACCTCCTCCCCCATCTAGTAGTGGCGCTCCTCCACCACCCCCTCCACCTGGTGGACTAGGTCCGCCGCCGCCACCACCACTTGGAGGAGTACAAGCTCCACCACCCCCTCCATGTTTTGGCATACCAGGTCCACCCAGTCCACCACAACCTGGTGCTCCGCCCCCTCCTGGGGTAGGTGCTCCCCCTCCACCAGGTGATCTAAAGAGTTTGGGAAAAGGTCGACTTACTCGAAGTTTAGCATCAATCACTGCTCCTCGAAGGCAATCCTTAAAGCCCCTACATTGGAGCAAGGTAACAAGGGTGTTGAAGGGAAGCTTATGGGAGGAGTTGCAAAAACAAGCAATGCCCCAAAGGTATAATATCTTCACTTATTGAGTGCTAAACTCGCATGAAAACTTCTAACGCCGGTAATTTTGCTCTATTATGTATTATTATAGGAAGATTGTTACATGTTTCTCTTACATGACCATTATTAGTTCTTCTATGCTTCATTTTTGTTAGTTGACTAATTTTATCTTGTTTGATTTTCAGAGAACCTGACATCGACGTGTCTGAAGTTGAGACTCTATTTTCTACCATAGTCGCCAAACCTGCTTCAAAATCACAAAAGAAATCTACTCCTAAATCTGAAACAATCCACCTGGTAAAGAGAAGAAATAAAGCATTATGCATCAATTTATTCACTAATATGCAAATGTCAAAAGTTTGGTATAGTTCCTTGTGTGTGGTGACCTAATACCATCCTATCTTTTGATTTCATCCTAAATAGGTAATGTTAGTATGAATATTCCAAGAGAATTACCATCTTAGACTCTTAAATATAGTAATCTGTTACATTCTTTTTAAATCACTAGTCTTCTATATGCTAATACTTGATACCATGTCGGAACATTATCAATCTCTTGTGCATTCTCGGAACACATATAGAAAATCTATCTCTTTTAAAAGATTATTTCGTCTGAAATTTTAGCTAGAAGATTGCTTATTCTAGTTAATAATGTTGCTTATGTTTTGTAGGTTGATCTGAGGAGGGCTAATAACACCGAGATCATGTTAACAAAAGTTAAGATGCCTCTCTCTGATATGATGGTATGTTAGATGCTTCATTTTACCCTTCTCTAAATTTTCCCAATGTTACTTGGATTTTGGAAGAATCACTATAACTTGTTCCTTTGTAATAGACATAAGTCCCTATTCTTCAAAACATGTAAGTTTTACTAACGGAAGAAGTTTAATGTGTTAATTTAATTATATTCTTTGTTCTCTTTAAAAATTTTGACACAAGGAACACTAGTAGACATATATTCTATATCAATCCACAATCACTTATTTAATATGAGTGATTATAAACTCGCTTGTAGTAGAAAAAAAAAACTTAATTTGAATACAAACTATTTGGGGATTTTAGGATGTAATATTTTTGAGTTGGTCATAAGTACTAATCTAGTGTCTAACTTTTGTCATTTGAAATGGCCTAAAACAAGGTTATTGGTTGGATAGGTCTAGAAAGTGTTGTACATTTATCATTTTGGGACGTATCATAAACCTCATTGTCTTGGCTAAGAGTTCTCTCATACATGTTGTTTATTTTTATTTTTTTGGTCGAGGGTACTACCTATGACAGTCGAACCGAAGACTTTTGGGCACTACCTAGAACATTTAACTGATTGACTGAATGTCTGAAGGCCTTGTTGTTTATTATGAGTTCATCCCCTTGCCAACCTTGCCTACTCATGACTTTATGTTGGGATTTTTGTATGTAAACTAAAATGACTTAATGAATGTAGGCTGCAGCACTAGCACTCGATGAGTCAGTTTTGGATGCTGATCAAGTTGAAAATCTGATCAAATTTTGTCCTACTAAGGAAGAGATGGATCTAATCCAGGTGAAGTGAACTACATAATCAATTACCTTTATATGTGATCATTATAACACATGTTGATGTTGGTTGTTGAGCTTAAACTTATCTAATGTCAACCGATCTCTTGTCTTTCTTACCATCACCAGAACTATCCTGGCGACAAGGAGAAGTTGGGAAAGTGTGAACAGGTAATTAAGATGTAAATCAATGTTTATGACATATAGTTTGTAATGTACATGTGATACTTAACTATTTTTGTCACGATTGAAAGTTCCTATAACGCATATAGATTAAAAGTTTCAATTTGAAGTGCTCTCACCATAATACAACAAGTGTGCACTTGGTCTAACATGAAACCATGTTGCTTGTCGTGTGCTCTTTTTTGTTCTTAGTTATTTGAAGCTATATATCTTACTTATATGTATATATATATATATATATATATATATTTCAGTTCTTTATGGAGCTCATGAAAGTTCCAAGAGTGGAATCAAAACTACAAGTGTTCTTGTTCAAGATTCAGTTCAATGCACAGGTGCTTGTTAACTTGGAACTTGTCTAATGAAACTTAAGGAACACGTAAAATTGTGCTGTGATCAATATACTTGGCAAAGTACACGTAAGTCATTCAATATTTAATTTTTACTTCGTGTTTCATTGCAGGTTATAGATTTCAAAAGAAGTTTAAATCTTGTACACTCGGCATGTAGTGATGTACGTACATTATGTGTCAAGATGATGGTTCACTATTGTATTAATCTTGTTTTGATTGGTCTCTTTTCTAATTCCTTGTTGATATCATGTAGGTTCGGAACTCTAACAAACTGAAGGAAGTAATGCGCATCATTCTTGCACTTGGAAACACGTTAAACAATGGAACTACAAGGGGTAAATGATTTCAGCGATCTTTGTAGTCTCTACCTATGTTTCCCGGAAATTCCAATGGGGTGGTGTTTCCTATTTCCGATGGAAAAACACAGAAATCCATTTTTAAACAAAAAAATATGGAAATCATGTGTGTTTACCCGTTTTCATTTTGTTTTTTTTCCTGCTCCCGTTTCCGTTTCCATATAACATAGGTTTATACGAGGTTTAATGATGCCTAATCTTATAAGTATCTTATACAATAATGATGTACAGGAGGGGCATGTGGATTTAAATTGGACAGTCTTCTAAAACTCAATGAAACTCGTGCAACTAATAGTAGAATGACACTAATGCACTATCTTGCCAAGGTATGTTTATTTTACCTTCTAAATCAAGGCCAAAAATTAGTGTTCTTTCTCTAGCTAATGTCGATGTTTTGTGTCAATACCCTCTCTATGTCACTTTTCAATAAATGTCATTTGGTAATAAACATATGTATGTTTTGTAATAGGTTTTGTCCAAAAGACACCCAGATTTATTTGATTTTCATGAAGATTGTGTAAGCGTTGAAGCTGCATCAAAGGTACTCCTTTTTTTTTCCAATGATCGCATTTTTGTCAAATGCTATGTTAATTGACTTTATTTATCGAAATTGTAGAAAAAGATAAATAAAAACCATATATAATACTCCCTCCGTCCAATTTGGTTTGTCTACATAGTACGGTTGGCACGGTAATTAATAAAAAGTTGAAAGGTGATAAAGTTGATGAGAAAGGTGGATAATTGGGGGTAATATATAAGATTGGATGAGAGTAGTTTTGTAATTTTATAGGAAAAAGTGATAAAGACGATGAAAAAGTTGGGTAATGGTGGTAATATATAAGAGTGAATAAGGGTAAAAGTGTAAAAACATATAGATAAAAATGGAAATATTTGAAAGATAGACAAAGCTAATGGAACGCTCAAAACGGAAATAAGGACAAACCAAATGGGACGGAGGGAGTAGTACTATATATACACCTATGTTTTGCAACTAACACGATACTAGCTAGCTACAACAAAGTTATTTTTTTTTGGTCGAAACTACAACAAAGTTATTCAAAATATATAGCCTAAATTTATAAGATAATAAAATACTTACCTACATTAATTTATATTGTTTTTGTAATTGATAACCATGTTTAATTACCTACAACCGTTGAAACGGTTGACCTAGATAATTGTTTGCATGCAGATACAATTGAAGGGTTTGGCTGAAGAAATGCAAGCCATAACCAAGGGATTGGAGAAGGTTAAGCAGGAACTTGCTGCATCTGAAAGTGATGGGCCTGTATCTGAAACTTTTTGTAAGGTTTGTTAGCATACTCATTACCTTTTATCATTTGTTTTGTGTATGTTTTTGGGTTGAAGGCACTGCCTCAGAGTCGAACTTGTGACCTCTTTTGTTTTGTGTATTATGTAGTGTTCATTCTAACTAGTATACGTTATATTGTCTTCTATAGACCCTGAAGGCATACATTGGTTCGGCTGAGTCCGAGGTCGAGTCCGTGATGAATCTGTACTCCGTAGCGGTATTTGCTGTCTGCCCTTCTCGCGAAACTTACGCATTTTAACTTCCTTAGTTCTAATGCTTGCTCGTGTCTCATTATAGGGTAGCTCGGCCGATGCCCTTGCACAATACTTTGGTGAAGATCCGGCCCGTTGTCCATTTGAGCAAGGCAAGTTCCAATAGCTCAAACCGATTTAAATTTATTTCCTTGATAATGCTACCTAGCTCGTAGGAGCTTTCTACAGAGTGTTATAGTCTGTAACACCCCGATAATTTATTACGTTTTAAAAAGAACCATATATGTTTTGTATATAACTAGTGTTGCATTTGTTCGGCTCATGCACAGTCACACAAACTCTCCTCAACTTTGTAAAGTCGTTTCGCAACGCGCATGAGGAGAACATGAAGCAAGCGGAGTTGGAGAGAAAGAGAGTCGAGAAGGAGGCGGAAATGGAGAAGGCGAAAGAAGCCAGCACCTCAAAACCGGAAGAGGCCGAAACTTAGTCGCAAAAGGAAAACTTTGAGTATTTAATGCGTAACGGTTCCCCTTTTCGAATCGAAAGGGGCTGCTTAAAGGGCTGGTTGCAAAAATCTCATGCTCTCTTACTCTACACATTGCTCGGATTCGACTCAAGGACCGGATTGTCGAATTGTGAGGATAAGGAGTCAAAATCTGACAACAGAGCCAAGACATTAATGGACGTTAAGAGTGGATTTTGGCTTCAATGGTGATGTATATGACTCGCGCGACGATGGTAAATATAAGCAGACTTTCCCTGTAAATGCAACTATGTACAAAGATGTACTTAGGTAAACCATTTTTCCATGTCTAACTTATAGCATGTAACACACTGAAGTTCATTTTTTTTGAGGTAGAGATGAAATAGGGTTTCATTTCATGACAGAGTCAGGGAGTGTAAAGGGTTTTGATAGAGGAGATTTTAGGAATGATGAGCTCCTGTTGTATTCATTGTAATCGTGTAGGAGCCAACATATTGGAGGACATGGGAAGAGCTTCTTGTTCATACAAATTTTACTAATTAGTGTTGTTGCCTTTGATATTGGTTCTTGTAACACTTGTACAAAGCACAGTTTGAAAATATGAGGTGTCTTTTCTTGAATTCATGAAAAGTACTAGGCCATTATAATAGGGGAGTGTCATTTTCTTTTATCACAAAACTAGAACAACAGGCACGCAATAAGTTGGGAGAAAGCCCGACCCCTGACATCGTCTACCAATAAAGCAAAAATGCCATCAGGTGGCTCAATAGGGACCATGGGTCAACATTCAAACTATGAGGATAAACATATATGAAGAGTGAAGACAGTATAATGTACTTTTTTTGGTCAAAAGACAGTATAATGTATTTCACTTAGACATACAAACTAACTTGGAATGAATTAATGATTAAACGTATAAGTCAAAGTCCACCTTGATGCATTGAAGGATTCAACGTACCTCTTGGGTGTTATTATAACCATTGACTGGTATTCTGGTAAGACGATGAATGCAACGTAGCTAATATTGGCATCTTATCCTCAAGAAAGAAAAAAAAAACAGAAAAAAAAAAAACTAAAGCCCCCAGCGAGGATCGAACTCGCGACCTTTCGCTTACGAAGCGAACGCAATACCACTATGCTATGGAGGCTTTGCGCTGTATTCAACAAATCAGTTGTTTTAATACTGTTCAATGATTTACTTTCATAAACGTTGTCGTAGTTTCTGAATTCTATTTAATATACCCAATGAAGTAGCACGAAACAAGTTTAAGTAGAATTTGGAATTGTGACAAGTACATGAATTTGATCAGTTTTTTCTGGATTTAAAGCATGCAATTAGTTCGGCAATGGCTAAATAGGAGAAAGAAAACAGAAGTGGTTTTAATAATGTGTAGTAAGTTAACCAACTTCCTCGTTTCCTTTTCTCTGTTGCCACTAATTACTTACGTCACCAGCAAGTTAATTCCAGATAAAAATGCCTTATAATCAATATATATATACTTCTAAACCTGAAGCAGTTAAGGGCAGTTTCGTCAATAAGAAATTTTAAACCGCCCATCTTATTTTTAATTAAGTAATTAATTATGACAAATTTCTATCCATTCATATCTATACCTAATATATCTTGATATCCGTATTTTTAATAACTGATTTTTTTTTAATTTTCTATCCATTTGTGTAGCACAAGATAAGTTATAGCCTCTATATATATACATATGAAACACGAACACAAAAAACGTAATTACTTAACAAAATTTCTCCGATTTGTAGCTTCGGTAGTTTTGTTATTGGCCTTCTCCACGGGTAGTTATATGCACTACTTTCTCATTCAAAGGTAATTTGGTCATAATGGATTTGTATGTTTATATTCTCTACTTTCTAATTTCTGTTATTGGCCTTCTCTACTTTTTAATCCATGGTTTTATTATACCAAATCTTATATTATGAGATTTAAACCACATTAATTGATTAATTAATCAGAAAATTAAAGTTCTCTTTTACTAAAACAATTCTTTTGATTTTAGTAAAAGAGTGACTACGTTGATTTACGGATACAGTCGAGTTTGGTCATCTTGTATTAGGGTTGAGTGAAAATTTATGGATCAAGCGGTAGGGTTATTGCAATTTTCGTATGGGTTCGGGCACACCCAACAAGTTAAGAGCGTCGACTTACTTACATTTAACTAATTCTATCAATAAAATATCATTTTTAAAAATAAAATAATGTCAATATAATTTAAAATATATTTGAGAAATATCTAAAAAATATATAAACTAAATTTGTGTATAATGTCATTTATAAATTGCATTGATCTATAATTCTACTATTACTAAATTAATTATAGTTTTGTAAGATCTATTAAAATATTCATTTTATTTAAAAAAATATTATTATTATCAAAATCTATTTTTCTATAAGATGTATGTAAATAATTCATAATTAACTTAATTTTGATTTCTATCATCATGTAAAAGACGTATTAATTATGAAAATATACGTGTTGAAAAAATATTTCAATTGAGATTTTATATCATATCATATATAAATTTTTTAATTAATAAATTATATTTTGGAATTAAATGGTAGTATTTTGTCTATGATTTTTATTTAAGTCATATCATATAAATTTTAAATTTAAATTTATGCTTAACATTAAATCACAATTTTGGATCGACAAAATATTGTAACGATTTCGGATAGAAAATATGATATTAATATCTAATTCCTAACAATAGTATTATGCATTCTTTTATTAAATAAATAATACGTCAAAAAATGTTATTGATCGTGTCCAGTACAGGGTACGGGCAATAATTTAAAATCGGTTCGATAGGTTGTTCATATGGAATGAGATTGGGTACAAGTTTGAGTTGTTGAAATTCACATGTCAACTAAGTAGGGTCACTGAAAGTTTGGTTAAGCTGGGTTTGGATCAGTCGGTTTAGTTCGAGATTAAGTATAGGTTTGCATCATTAGTTGTATAGATCAATTGGGCCAAGTCATTATGTTTTTTTTTCAAGATTAAGTTGACCAATGGGTGAGATAATTCGACTATTTTATACTTTTGTTTGACACCGATGTTTTGGACCAGCTTGACGGTGAACAAATGTTATTTGTATCTATTTTAATAATAAAATGTATAGTTATATTTAAATAGTTTTATATGTTCAAGTTTAAAGCTAAAAATATGACATGAAGTTATAGTATTCATGAATAATGTGTAACTTTATGTATTACATTTTTATTTAAAAGTGTTTTCGAACAACAATTGGATCATTAACTACATTCACACCATCAAATTTGAGTTTGTTCTACATAGTTTCATGGTACTAAGATTAATCATTTAACCGATTTTACATGCTACAGTTTTGAGATTTAATATTTATCAAATTCAAAGAAATTATATATTCAATTTATAATACTAATATCATATGCAAATTAATATATCCTAAATTTGATTTGAAAAAACCCCGGGCAAGGCCCGGGTTATAACTAGTTAAAGAAATATACTGTACTATACTCCTATCTTTTTTGGGTGTGTACATCGTGTAATTATTCATAATTGAGTAAACCATTGATTAATCAACTACACTAATTTAGGAAGTATGTGTTCTGTACGTATTTGTATTAGGTAGGATGAATATAATTAAATATAATCCGAATTATACGGTTGGTGTTTGTGTGTGTGTACGTAACATGCAACTCCCTCGATCTGATTCTGATCATGAATAAACCATGAGGATAATGAGAGGTTATATGGTGCCAAACATGCCACCTTTTCTTTCACGTAACTAATCCATTTCCAACTAAAACTCAAAATAAATAATTAGCTAGTCTTGTATAGACGTAGGCCCGGTTCCGGAACCGCCCGGTTTCATGTTCCAAATTTCATAGAATCGGAACCAGCAGGTTTTCCGGTTTCGGTTCAACTTTCGGGCCGGTTCCGATTCCGGGTGGTTCCGAGGCCGGTTCCCAATTTTATGGAACCGGAACCGATCCTTAGCTGGTTTTTCGGTTTCGGTTCCGGTTCCGGGTCGGTTCCGATTCCGGACGGTTCTGAGGCCGGTTTCACCCGGTTCCCAATTTCATGGAACCGGAACCGATCCTTAACTGGTTTTTCGGTTTTGGTTCAGGTTTCGGGCCGGTTTGGATTCCAGACGGTTCCAAGGCCGGTTCCCGTTCCGCTGCTAAAAATTAAAAAAATTAAGAATTTATTTTTTGTTTTAAAAAATAAATATTGTTAAATTTGGACATATTTAACCTCTATTGAGACAGAATATATAATGAGAATTTTCCCTTTCTTGATCATCAAATTACTTTACACAAATCTTTCATCCACCTTCTTACAAGAAAAAAAACTTTGCTTGTGTCGTCTATTTCCCATCCTCAACTATTCACCCAATTCAATTTCACCCGCCCCAGTAAAAAATCCAACCCCCAATTTCACCCTCCCACAATCGGAAAACCCAAAAGAACCAACCTTTAACCATCAATCTCTACTCAACAAGAAAACCCTTCTTCCAGAGCCCGCAATTTGCTCAAATCACTAGCATAATCATCATCATCATCTTCGTCTTCAATCTCAATCTCACACAATCCCAACTCCTCCTTACACCTCTGGTAAAACAGGCACCCAACAATGGTGTCCACAACGATCAAAACCGAGTACAAGAAAGCAATGAGCACCATTTCGGCAGCCAAGGCCAACACCCACCTCTCCTCCCCACTCCCATATATCCGGTACCGGAAAACCGCCTCGGCCCCGGCCATGGCCATGTTCGTGGGAAGGGCAAGGGCGAGCGCGGTCAAGGCCCTCTTCCCTCTGATCATGGCAAAGGCCCGGAGAACGGATTCAAGCCCGCCGCTCTCCTCCCAAGCGGAGGAGATCAGGGCAAGATTGCAAGCTACAAAGGCGTGAGCCAAGCCAATGGAGTAGAAGACGGCGCCTAGAAAGTAGGCCCATGTGGGGAGGGGGCCTATCAGGGTGGAGGCCAGGCACAGGAGGGAAAGACACGCGGAGTTGATTGCAATGAGGATGAAAAGATTGAAGATTTGGGTGAGGAGGAGGGGGAAGAAGGCGGCGTTGGTGGGTTGGCGGGTTTGGAGGGATTGGACGGTGGCGGATTTGGAGAGGAGGAGGAAGGAGAGGGAGAAAGGGAGGGTGGAGAAGGATGAGGAGATGGTTTGAGAGAGTTTTAGGGTGAAGAGGTTTGTGATTTTGGAGTTTGAGGGGAGGCCGGCGGCGAGGAGGATGGTGTGGAGGCGGTGGTGGAGGGCGGCGGAGGCGGTGGTGGAAGGGTGGAGGAGGAGGAGGGAGAGGGAGAATGGGAGGGCCAAGAGGGTTGGTGTGGAGGTGAAGTGGTGGAAGTGGGTCAAGAATGTGTGGATTGATCTTCTCATGATTTTGTAGGCATTGTTGTTGTTTGGATTTTGAGTTTGTTGTTCTTCCATTTTGCTTGGTGTTGTTTTGAAGGTTTGTTTGAGTTTGGGTGTGATGGAAAAGGTGAGAGGAGGGTTATATATTGATGGGTTTAGGGGGGAGTTGTTTTGAAGTATTCTTGTTTGGGGATGGGAGGAGATTGATGAGGGCGTGGTTAGTGATTAATAATTGATAATGGGATTTGATTATTATAGTTTTGATGTGGTTGTGTTAATGGTTGGTGTGGTATGGAGGGTGTTTGGAAGGAAACTTGGAAGTGGATAGGCCAACAAACTACACATTTGAGGATGAGTCTTGGAAACTAAGAATACCTAAGTAGAGATGTGGAGTTGGACTAATAAATAGTGTGGTTGAAGTATGGATTAAGCATGAATTTTTATTATTTTTTTTAGCAAAAGCATGAATTTTTTAGGTTGGACCATTGAGTTTTGACTTTAAGTGATTTGTAGTA
The DNA here is from genome assembly GCA_963924305.1 of Polygonum maritimum. Classification (NCBI taxonomy): domain Eukaryota; kingdom Viridiplantae; phylum Streptophyta; class Magnoliopsida; order Caryophyllales; family Polygonaceae; genus Polygonum; species Polygonum maritimum. The sequence goes on from OZ002737.1 coordinate 1,308,000, forward strand.
TAGTTCTTTTATGGAACAAGTTCATTGATGAATAAAAAGGGCTTTAACATAGAATAACTTGTTATACTGGTTAAGGACTTGTTTGGTACGAAATTAGAATCGAACGAAATCGGGAAGTTGAGTTTGGCTTTAGTAGAGGTTAAATAGAGTGCGCTTAAATACGCATAGAGTCATATAACCCGATGGTATCACTTACCCAAGACAAGATTCTAACTAAATACAAACTTGGTATGAAAGATTTTGAACCCGATTCCTAATATTTGGGTTATAGTATCAAACGGGTCCTAAATCAGTTAAACTAATAACGAGGAAGAGGCTCACATATGCTAAAGTAATGAGCAAACTACCACGCTAGAGATGTGGAGTTGTTTTAGTGAGATCAGTACATACTAAATATATATGTAGAGAAGTATTCGAGTATTGAATTATATATCTAAAGACCCATCGAAGCAAACTTGTATATAACTAAGTTTATAAATAAATCGTTTAGCGACATGCTCAAGTTAGATAACTAGTTGAATCATAAACACGAAAGTCACATTTAATTGGTTGAAAATTTCAAAATTCTCTGTAAAAAAAATCCGATTTACAGCAAAACCCTTCGACTACAGTTTTCGCGAAGGTGATGTTGATGATGAAACAATGGAGTTCTTACGAGACTTATGCGGAAGCGGAAGGTAAGCAAGAAAAAATAAATGATCAATCATTATTGGGAACGAAATCAACTAAAATATTTTTCTTGTTTTTCAAAAATAAAGCACAATTTTAATACTTATTGGGAAGAAATAAGAAGCTTGTTTGGATGATCACTTACAACATACTCAAATAGCATAACAAGATTTCCTAAAACTATGCAATAATAAAGCCATAACTTAAAGTCCACTCTTGAAGCATGCACAAAGAATTACACTATAAATTAAATGTTCCATATATGATTAATCCAATTATGTAAGACAGGACACTACTCATATGTGTGGGCCCATTTCCCTTGCCATCTAACTTGAGTTGTAAGCATACTTGAAAATTTCTTTGTGATTAGTATTATGACTTGGTAATGCTAGGGCTTTCATCATTTATTAATTCCCTTAATAAATCAAGTTCAATCTCTTTGTTTTTTCCCCTTTCCGTGGTGAATAATACTAGTAGCATAAAAAAGCATGACTCTCTCAAGTTCAACTCTTGTTAATGAGATAACTTATGAATTAATTACGGGATTATGATCCACTTGCACATATTATTGTCCAATACATAAACAAAAAATAAAACCAATTTACTTGATTGAAATGTCACTAGGTTCATGTCATTTGAAAGCTTCCAAGAAATGTGGCTGGCTGACCCATTCAATGAATGATTATATTTTAGCTTGGACCTCGATGTTATTTTTGGCCGAAAAGAGTATATGTACAAGTTATATCGAAGGTTTCTAACCTAAATTTCACTCGAAGTAATTGATGCTTAATCACCTCCATGTTTTTTGGCTGAAAAGGTTTAAATGTTTTTTTTTCTCATTGAAACTTTACCGTTATCGGTTCGTAAAGAAGACTAGTACATGACCCATTTTTGTCGAGAAATTATGATCTTATGTACACGAAATGTTAGGCATGAGAATTAGATTCTAACCAAGAGTTCATTTTTAAGTTGAGGACACTGCTTATCAAAGTCGAACCGGTAATCTTTGTGAGCACTCCAACGAAGAGTTCATTTTGTCAATTATGACGTCTAATATTATCATTCTATGTGGGGACTTTCTTAAATTCGATTGGCAATAAATGAGAATATAGAAACCGAATAGGAATTTTCACATGTCGTTTTCTAAAGCAATATGACGTTTATATTTTAAAATTTCACATATCATTAAAATAAAGTATGTAGAAAAAATAACTTATCATTTTCACACCTTAAAATAATTCAATTATTTCCTCAAAAAAATAAAAAATAATTCAATTAAAGTGTGTTTACGATTTTCGAAGTACACACCTCGGCGTTACTACTGTTTTGGTATTGGTAACACGACCAAATCAGCAATGACTTGTGAGTCCAAACCCTCAACAAACTTAAACAGTATGGGCTTTAATTACCTCAAATTAATCGTTTTATGTCATTTAGCTATTCTAATCACCGTTTTCGGTTCGTCTTAATTTTTTTTTGATGAACCGGTTCGTCTTAATTAGTACTCCAAATGAGTAATGACTACATAACAACCGGTGGGCAAAAAAACTTAACACGAAATGGGGGTTTAAGTACACAATTTTTTTTTGAGAAAGTCAATTTTCCTTTTGACCAAGTTTTTTTTTTGAGCGTGTCTTTTCTACTAAATCTAAATGAATAAAATGCATCATGGTAATTAATTAATTCCACTTTATGGAGTATATACCAAC